>JASUUH010000079.1:1378750-2757500 GCA_030449925.1 Citropsis articulata
TTATTGTCAATATTATATCAAATTATTTATGTATGGATATTTTATTTTTCAGAAAATGTCTTCCCTGAGCCCACTTACTATTATTCTGAGTCAAAACAAACTCATTGGAGAGAACTATATAGATTGGAAAAGAAATCTATTCATTGTCCTGACTGCTGAAAATTACAAATATGTCTTAACCCAGCCACGCCCTCTAGTTCCAACGGATGATGCACATGGAAATCAGATAAGGCTTTATGAGAAATGGCAAAAGGCCAATGAAATGGCAAAATGCTACATTTTAGCCTCGATTTCTAATATTCTACAGACCAAACATCAGAACATGGAGACCGCCACTGAAATAATGGATAGTCTCCAACAGATGTTTGGGCAGAGTACTCGTTTTGCGAGACAAGCAGCACTAAAAGGCATTATGAACTGTAAAATGGGGAAGGGCACAAAGTTTGTGATCATGTCCTCAAAATGATGGTGCTAATCGATGATAACTCAAAGATTGACATGGTGCTAGAATCTCTGCCAGAAACATTCAAGGAGTTTAAGGTCAATTATAACATGAACAAAAGAAACATGACCTTAACTGAATTGATGAACGAACTCCATTCTGCTGAAGAGATCTATCGTACTGAGAAATCTCTGGGAAGCATAAATATTACTTAAAAAGATTCTTCTTCTAGGCCTAAACCGAAAGACAAGGGTAAGAAGAAAGCTGGGAAAAAGAAATCGTCTACCAAGCAAGATGTCAAGCCGAAGGGCTAATGCTTCAAGTGTGGACAGAAAGGTCACTGGAAAAAGGATTACCCTAAGATTGTGAAATCAAGTATGGGAAATCTTTTTGTAATTGAGGCCTGTTTAGTTCAGAATCTTATTGACACTTGGGTGTTGGATTCAGAAGCAACTAATCATATTTTCAATTCACTTTATTGGTTTCAGGAAACCAGGAAAATAAGTGAAGGAAGCGTCAAGCTGCAGTTAGGGACATGACAGTTCGTGTCAGCAATGAAAACTGGATCTATTTGATTATCTTTTAATAATGAGACTTTAGTTTTGA
Source organism: Citropsis articulata (assembly GCA_030449925.1). Classification (NCBI taxonomy): domain Eukaryota; kingdom Viridiplantae; phylum Streptophyta; class Magnoliopsida; order Sapindales; family Rutaceae; genus Citropsis; species Citropsis articulata. The sequence goes on from JASUUH010000079.1 coordinate 1,379,799, forward strand.
ATAATTGTCTTTATGTTCCAGACATTAAGAGGAATTTAATTTCAGTAGCTTGCTTATCAAAGTAAGGATACACTGTAAAATTTGGATGCTCTGTTTCTATTTTTTATAATAAGAGACTTATTTGTTCTGGGACATTGGAAGATAGTTTATATCATTTAAGTCTGATGATCCATTCTATGCATGACACAGTGATCAATAATGATGAGCATGCACATTTATCTAAGAAAAGAAATATTTCTTCCAACCAATGTTACCTCTGGCATTTACGCTTGGGTCATATAAACCAAAATAGGATACATAGAATGATCAAAGATGGGCTCTTGGGTCCATTAGAAAATGAATCATTGCCACTATGTGAATCCTGTTTAGAAGGAAAAATGACCAAAAGGCCATTCTCGGCCAAAAGAGTGCGTGCAACAGTACCACTTGAATTGGTACATACAGATATATGTGGACCAATCAATGTACAAGCTCGAGGAAGTTATGAGTACTTCATCACTTTCAGTAATGATTACGTAAGATACGGTTATGTTTATCTAATGCGTCATAAGAAATTCAAAGAGTATAGGGCTGAGACAGAAAAGTAATTAGATAAGAACATAAAGAAACTTTGATTTGATCGAGGTGGTGAATTTCTCTCAGGAGATTTCAAAGAGTTTATGGTTGAAAATAAGATTATATCTCAGTTGACTGTCCCAGGAACACCACAACAAAATGGGGTAGCTGAAAGAAGAAATAGAACTCTTTTAGATATGGTGAGATCTATGCTCAGTTATTGATCATTACCAATCTCTTTTTGGGGACTAGCACTGGAAATTGCAGTTTACCTCTTGAACTAAGTTCCATCTAAGTCAGTGCCTAAAACCCCAATAGAATTAAGGTCAAGTCGTAAACCAAGTTTACGACATGTCTGTATTTGGGGATCACTAGCACATGTGCTAAAACCAAATGCAGACAAATGAATTCACGTCTGAGGTTTGTATATTTGTGGGGTATCCCAAAGGAATAAAGGGAGGTTTATTTTATAGTCCTTAAGATAGGAAAGTGATCGTGAGCACACATTTCACTTCTCTCAAGAAAGACTATATGAATAACTTCAAATCTAAGAGTAAGATAATACTTGAAGAACTGTCAGGTGATCAGGTTGATGCTCAACTTTCAACACCTGTTATAGAACAGGAAGAACAGCAACAACCAGCTGATCAACACAGGATTATCCTTGAACAACCGTCACTTTTAGAACCTCATCGTAGTGGGAGGGTAACTAGGTTACCTGTGAGATACATGTTATTGGGAGAAACCTATACGGCTATCTCAGATGAATATGTATAAGATCCCACTAGCTACAACGAAGCTCTAATAGATAAAGATGTTGAATTTTGGAAAAAGGCCATGAATCAAGAAATGGAATCTATGTATTCTAATAAAGTTTGGGAACTTGTAAAGGCACCAAATATGGTAAAGCCTATGGGGTGCAAGTGGATCTACAAGAGAAAAAGAGGAGTAGACGAAAGGGTGGCAACATTTAAAGCAAGATTAGTAGTCAAAGGGTTTACTTAGAAAAATGGAATCGATTATGAGGAAACCTTCTCTCCGGTTGCTATGCTTAAATCTATCAGGATTCTGCTCTCTATTGCTGCAGTGCTAGATTATAAAATTTGGCAAATGGATGTCAAGACTGCCTTTCGTAATGGGCTTCTTGAAGAAGACATCTACATGCAGCAGCCAGATGGATTCATACAAAAAGGCCAAGAACACATGGTATATAAGTTGCAGAGATTCATTTATGGATTGAAGCAAGCATCCCGATCATGTAACATCAGATTTAATCAAGCGATTAAATCGTTTGGATTCATTCTGAACATTGATGAACCATGTGTATACAAGAAAATTCAGGGAAAATCTGTAGCCTTCCTATTTCTTTATATAGACGATATTCTCCTAATTGGAAACAATATAGGAGTATTGACTACAATAAAGAGTTGGATAGCAAAACAATTTAATATGAAAGACCTAGGAGAGGTAAGTTATATTCTTGGTATCAAATTAATACGAGACCGGAAGAATAAAACTTTAGTGTTGTCTCAAGCAGTCTATATCGATAAGATATTGGCTAGATTTAGCATGGAAAATTCCAAGACTGGTTTATTACCATTCAGACATGGAATTGTATTCTCTAAGGATCAATCTCCAAAGACATCTGAAGAGATAGAGAGAATGAGACGAGTTCCCTATGCAGAAGTTGTGGGAAGTCTCATGTATGTCATGCTTTGCACTAGGCCAGACATCTGTTTTGCAGTAGGGATGGTTAACAGATATCAATCTAATCCTGGACCTGAACACTGGACTGCAGTCAAGCATATAATGAAGTATCTGAAAAGAATTAAAAATTATATGCTTGTGTATTCTGGTGATGAACTCATTCCAGTGGGTTATACTGATTCTGACTTTATATCAAATAAAGATTTCAGAAAATCAACTTTTGGCTATGTGTTTACATTAGGAAGTGGAGATGTTACTTAGAGGAGTGTGAAACAATCTTGTATCGCAGACTCCACAACTGAAGCTGAATATGTGGCTGCATCTGAAGCTGCAAAAGAAGTTGTATGGCTCCGCAAGTTCCTATAAGATCTCGAGGTGGTACCTGCTGTAACTGCACCCCTTAAACTATTTTGTGATAATAATGGTGCAGTAGCTCAATCTAAGGAACCGAGGAACCACAAGAAACAAAAACATATTGAGAGGAAGTATCATCTCATAAGGGATATAGTGTAGAGAGGTGATATGGAGGTTACTTAGATTGCATCACAGCAAAACTTGGCAGATCCTTTTACTAAAGCCATACCTGGGAAATCTTTTAACTTGCACTTAGAATCCATGGGCATGCGTGAGATGCCAAATATGCTTTGAGAGCTAGTGGGAGATTGTTGGGAAAATATGCTCTTTAAAGCATGTGTGTTTATTTAATTGTAATAAATAATTTTTTTTTAATAAAATAAATGAGGTATTTTATTCAAATATCTTAATTGCATAATTTTTTGAGTAAAGTCTATTTAATCATATTATATGTATTTATGTGATCACTATGTGGATTCACAGCAGATATAAACACAAGTTATTTTATGATTAAATAAATTAAGTTCGTAGTTGCTAAATAAAGTTGGGCATTTTATTTAGGTTTATACTATAGTAAATTCATTGAATGATTTTTCTTAATCATGTATGAATTTACTGATGTAGTTTGACTAGATTGAGCTGGTTCACATATGAGATTTAATTAACCTTGAAATGACTGTCAGACTTATTAAATCTTATAGGCATTGATTTTACTGTAATCTTAATCTTGAGTTAGTTATGATTTCATGATTGTAATTATTGTTCCATTTGAGTTACCAATGGGCACGATGCACTTTTGTAATCAAGATTACTCGGTATCTTGGTGGGAGCAATTATGAGTAGTGGAGTTATAGATTAACAATATAGAATTTGTACAACACGTCTCTTGATGGGTTTTCGGCACTTGATCATAGAATTCTCTGGCCAGAGTGTGTCAACATATATAGTATGTTGAAAATGATCATTAGAGAAAACCAGTAAGTATCAGGGAACAAAAATGTAATTAAATCGATTGGACAGTTGATATATCGATTTAATTAACGATGTGGTACAAATAATTGAATAGTAAAGAAATCAATGTGGTTTGGGACGAATTATTATTCGAACATACAATTATGGAAGTCAGTTCCAATTTTATAGTGGAGTAGAGTTGGAATTAAATGATTATGCTTGTTTAATTACAGGCTTAATTGTTGTAGCCACTATTGTATGTTCCCAAATGATCCCTGAGTTAGCTCAATTAATTGACTGCATCACTACTGGATTAATAAGTAAGATAACTAGCTATTTGGGTCAAAAATATTGTATTATTTAGTGGGAGGCTCCATTAATATGCTTATGTATAAGAGGCCTTATGTTATTTTACAAGGTAGGCCCCCTATAGAAAAAAAGTAAGTAATGTGACTTTTATTTTGGAGCTTAGGGTTTCACTAAAGGGAAATATAAAAAAGCTTATTTTCTCCTAAATAGAAAAAAAGTCACTTTATACAAATCAGAGAAAAAGAATTTTTTTCTCTAATTTGAGAGAAAAATTTTCTCCTACTAGTTGCTTATAGTGGTAATAAAGGTGCACACACGTCAAGTGCAGATCAATCCTGAGTCATAATCCAGAAGATCGTTTGGTGACGGATCATGATCTGGGACCCAGAATAATTTTCATTAATTGTTCATCTTCTTGGATTATCAAGGTACGATTTCTAGATTATGAATTCTTATATATTGTGTGAGATCGATCCTAAAAGTTTTTTTTTAAAAAAAAAAACTGATTTTTCTCCAACACTGACGATATATACAGATCTCATAAGAGATGAGTTTTTAATTGCTTAGATGGCTAACCTTACTGAAGTACAGTTATGTTGGTGATTTTTTCACGTTCACAGCTCTTAAGTAGCAATTGATATAAGTCAACTGGAACAAGACTAGATCTGGGTATCTACAACTACACTTTAAGAGATGAAGAAGATGAAGAAGGTCCAAAGTCAAAAGAAAAAGAAAAAAAAGATTATTTTACAACATTTTTTATTTTATTTTTTAAAAAATATAAGTATCACTCATACTTTGTAATCAAAATTTTTCTTAAAATTAATATCCTTATTGTTCATCCAAATATTAATTAAAATGTTAAAAATAAAAGTTTTAGGGTGTGAGTTATGAGAATTATAAATTGAATAATGAGTGTGCTATATTGGTGTTCAAAGTAATTATATAATATTGACTTATAATAAATTATCTTTAATAATAATTTACATAATGAGTGTTTTTCTAATACATATTTTTGTTAAAATTAAAGTGTTTAGGATAAATTTTAAATTACAAATAGCCCCATCCATATTGTTTATATATATTAAACTTAGATAATTGATTTCACTGTCATTTATATAAATTTATATATGAGAAGCTTTGCCAGACAAGTTAATTTTTTTCTTTCTTTCTTTTGTAAAGCAGAAATAGGTTTGTTGTGAATGAAAGGGATTGGCATTCAAAAAATTTGCAAGAAATCAAACTTCCAATGGCTGATGTCTGATGCTAAAGATCCAGATGGAAGTTGAGACCTGGGAGCGAGGCAACAAAAGTTGTAGGACTTCATTTTTTTTTTCACACTATTATTTTGTTTTGACTTACTGTCTTTTCAACTTGCTCAATATTTGTAGGAAATGCATAGCAGAAATATTTGTCCAGGCTTGCCTCTCTTTGTACGGAAATGTATCATAAATTAGCTTAATTATATATGTGCTATAACTAATTGATCTAACTCATTCTATTACAAACTTGCTTAATCATTAAAATAAAAATTGTTTCTGATGTTACCATTTGAACCAGTTGATAAGATCTAATGGTAACATCAGAACAAGACAAAAAATGGGATACCATGCAATAATTGCAATAGTTGGACCCTAGTTTTGGATAAGATAAACAAGTTTTACTCCGTGTAAATACAATTTTTTGTTTATTTTTCTTTTGTGTTTTTTTCGAAGGCTTATAATTTTGTTGTCTTTTGTGTTTCTAAACCCTATTAAAACGATGTAAAGTTGTTCATCCGTTGGAACAAAATGTTAGGGTTCTAGGGTTTTGATTAAAGAATTCAAGAGAGCATAGATGAAAAATTTAAGAATTCAGAGGAAAAAGAGAAGAATTAACATTGATTGAAATTAATTTTATTACTACTTGCTCAAAAACACAATTAAAACCTTTATTTATAGTAGTTCAACACGATCGTAGTTTTAATTTAATTAGAACCCTAAATCATCAATAAAAAAACTTAATTCTAATAAGAAAGAAAATAAAATAAACTACTAGGGCCCTAACGCTCCCTATCCCTTGAAAGAGGTTTGTTCACAAGCCTTCTAGCCAGGATCAGTAACCAAAATTATCCAAATCAAATAGTTGTCAGCTGGCTTCCAATCTAATTATTTTGCAGACAGAACAAAAACCGTTGAAGTATTAGACTAGTGATAAAAGGGACATAAACTGCTAAAAGCAATAACTGAGGTTGTTTGTAATGATTCTCTGGCTTAAGTTGCTCATCACAGTTAAAACAAACCTCCATAGAATGTCTGTTAGCATGCATCGATGGTTATAAATGTTTGGGTAAGGCAGAGGGAATGATGTTATTGGATAAGACAAAGGGTACTTGTCCCAATAAAGAATGGGTTGCTGGAGTGGGTGTCGAGTCTGGTGTAGGGCTGTGAAGGGCTACAATTGAATTAGTGTGAATATTTGATAAGAACTTGAGTTGCCTCCTCTCCAGAAAGGTCACAATACTGGCTAATGATTCTCTTGTTGAGTGAGTCCTAGCATTCTAACGTGCCAACTTCATGCGGACGAGGAGATGGTTGTGCTTTCTTGCACGATTGACCCAATTCTTCAAGAATGTCTTGCAGAAATACATTTAGAGCGTTATTCGCAGTGGTCAAGACTGTAAATTTTTCATCAATTTGAGACAGTTGCATAACTTTTTCTTCAAGCACTGGAAAGGTTATGATGTCCTATAAAATTCTCTAGAAAATTTTGTACAAGTCTTGAAAATTTTGATGAAAAGTTTGGATCGATTGATTAGGCATGTGAATGGTGACTCACAAAAGCAAATTGAGTTGGTGAAGCAAATTGATAAGTCATGGAATGTAACACTCCATATTCACCCAAAAATCTCAAGCAGAATTTGGAGTGAAACCTTATAACATTAATCTTATTACCAATCCCAAATAAAGTCAATATTATCCATAGACAAAGCATATTCTCCAAAATAATAAATAACTTAATAATTCCAAAATAAAAACTAGGTCTAGGAAAAAATCAAAGTAGCTATAATTACATCATCCAGAAAATGTCAAAATTTTTCAGCTAACAAATCCTCTCCGCTATACCAAAAGCTACATCACTAAAATCCATCTGTAAAATATTAGAGACGAAAGGTGAGCCGTTAACTCGATAAGCAAACTTACGCATAAGGTTTTTAATACCAAAAAGTATGTAATCATTATTATGAAGTACCATAAGTCAGGAAACAATAATTATTTTATAGTCATATGTGCTCGGTAAAACTTGAATTAGTTAAGTTATAATGTAATAATAATTTTCAATAAATAATCGTGTAGTTTTCAATACCTAAATAATCGTGTAGTTAATACCTAAATAATTCTTGAGCCACCCTACTATTGCTTTTGTGGTCATCTAGTTTTCAAACGGTTATTTCGGTCATAAAATATTTTTGAGCCACCCTACTACTGCTTCTGCGGTCATCTAGTTTTGTTGACGTGATGGCAATTGGTTTTTTTTGTGTGTTTAGGATGAGACGGGGTGTACAAGGACCTGTTACAGGAAATTGCACAACGAGTTGGAGCTCCATTGCCGCAATATACAACAATCAGGTCGGGCCTCGGACACCTGCCCGTTTTTACTGGGATCGTAGAGTTGGCTGGGATAACATTTAGAGGGGAACCTGCCAAGAACAAGAAGCAAGCTGAGAAGAATGCAGCCATGGCAGCGTGGACATCTCTTAAACAATGTAAGTTTCAGTCTTAAGCTTTCTTTTTGATGAACCATCTGTGTGATGGAATATAAAAATTGAACTGAAGGAAGACTCAATCCCAAACTACACGAACCCTCCTCCTCCAATGTCCTGTGTGTAGAATCATATCATTTAATTAGGATAATATCTCCACTTCAATGAGAAGATCTTTGCTGGGTGGCCAATCTAATTCAAAATAGAAAGAAATATTCCAATCCAATCCTAACTATTATTGCATTCCTTGTTTCAACATATTAGCATACGTCGGCGTGGTTGCGATAAAAGTCACGTTTTCAAACGGTTATTTACACGTGGTTCAGTCCGCATGCGTTAACTTGTTCAACAATCAGCACTCGGCAGGCAAGGCGAGGTTAAGAGGACCAAGCAACCTAAACGAGGATGGTGACGCACAAGACTAATTGGACCTGGTTAATGGTGATATACATGGGTCACGTGCGTGAGTAGTGATCGGTCGATCGTTGTTATTAATTATTTATGACCCAAAGTACTGAACCAAATTATTGTTATTAAATTTTTACTTATTATATTTAAAGAGTACATTATTATCAAAAAAAAATATTGATGTTTCTTTTTAAAAGTTTAAATATTTTTATAACTATTTTCTCAAATGTTAAGAGTATATGTTTTCTTTTTTTATGTATTTATACTGTCTTAACACAATCTTAATTTTAATTTAATTAGAATCCTAAATTATAATTGTAATGAGAAAACCTAATCCTAATTGAAAAAGAATTATAAAAAAATTCTATATAAACAAATGGAAAAGAAATCAAAATAAACTACCAGCATCCTAAGGTTTACTCGTTTCTCCTCCTTTTCTGCGAAGCATGGAATCAGAATCAATTGACGAGGAGAGCAGGATATCTTCTTTCCTCGAGATCGCCCTTGGCGCAAGTGCCGTGACTGCTATAGTTTTCCTAGAGGTCTTTTTTTATTCTTCTCGTGATATGTTTGATTGGTTGCTCGCCTTGCCTGTCCCAGCTGCTGATCAAAGTTTTATTTATTTATTTTTTTATGCATGTTAATTTGGCGACTTGCCACTGGGATTGTTCTGACATTTTGATTGTTAACTCATTTTAACTCGTTTGGTTCGTTCGTTCTTTATGAACATACTTTAATATTACGCTGATTGAGAGTGGAAAACAGGCTACAAGTTGGAAGCTTGATGAAGCCATTCTGCTGTTCTTTGCGGTTAATGAGGCTGATGCAACTGCCTCCCCTTCATGTTCTCCATCTGCAGAGAATGCTAATTCAAGGCCTGACGAGAATCTAGTGTAAGAACATTTGTTGTAGTCATCTGGTTTCTTCTTGTTTATCTAGATCTATCTTTAACGTCAGCTTTCATTTAATCTCCCAGAACTGGGGGCCAAGACAGTGGATATGAAGTCCGTGTTCCACCTTATGAGAAGGATCTTTTTTATAATGATGCATCTACAACTGACACTTCACGTGATATTTTGGCTTCTTTATACCGTCCTCCATTTCATGTGATGTTCAATGGCTCATTTGAAAAGGTATCTGTGCTGCTCATTAAGTTTCCTGCCACTCGATTTAGAATTATAGAACTAACGTGTTTTACTTTATTAAAAATGGCCATAATCCATTTTTGAGCATTAGGTCTCTTAGCCAAGAAGTATTTATAGCTTTTTAAAATATGTAGGATTTCAATGATTCGCTGCTCCCAATGAGTGGAGCTATACAAAATTTGATCTACTACCAATAAATTTGAGGTTCTCTAGTTTTATTGAATTAATCAACTGATATACAGAAGTGTACAGAACTTGACGTTCAGCCAATTTGTCCAATTGCTTGATGATAGTATGTTCTGTTTGTTTGGCTGCTTTATTTAACCAAAGTTAAAGTTGAAGCTCTATCTCTGTACATCCAGGCGAAAGATGCTGCTCTTGCTCAGGACAAATGGCTCCTAGTGAACTTGCAATCTACAAAGGAGTTTAGTTCTCTTATGGTAATGCTTTGTCTCTTTCGGCTTCCAAAGTTGAACTGTTTCTTTATGCTAAAACTACTTATTCACGTTATATATTTTGTTATCTGAAGCTTAATAGGGATACATGGGCAAATGAAGCTGTTTCTCAAATTATTAGCGTCAACTTTATCTTCTGGCAGGTTAGCATAATGTCTAAAGTCTTTAATCTCTTTAAACACTGTTCTTTCCTTGTGGTGAATTGGGTTTACTTGTTGGAATGCTACAACTTTATGGAATTCTTCATATGATATGCCTAAAACACTTTTCAAATTAACTGCTGTGCTGTCATATGCATTTTGTACCCTTTGACCTATGATATAGTTTCCCCATATATGTTTTTTCCAATTGTTTTGCATCATGTGGTCTGTAGTAGTTTCTTAGTGCCGCAGGAATTTGTATGTTGTCTTCTTAACATAATTTACAGTTTCGACTCGCTGATTAGGTTTGTCCCAGAAAGTTCAAATCGACTAATTGGTTTCATTTGTCAGCAGATTTTTCCTTGTTTTGCCAATAAATTAGATTATGTAGCGTCATATTGCAAGTTGATGAGTCTTGTGTTCCTTAGGGGTGGCCAATGCAGGTCATAACACAGGTACGACCCAATTTTTTCGAATTTGGGTTGAGAAAAAATTCGAGGGACGTCTGTCAATCTTAGATAGTACATTTAGGTAGCGTCATGATTATTTACCCCCCTTGAATTGAGCTGCAGTTGAAGAGTTAGTTGATTCATATACGAAGTATAACTTGAGTTATTTGGCCCTTAGTTGATTGATTAGTTTAATCACACATCAGAATATGTTTATTTTCTTTGTTTTGGGAATCTGTCTTATTAGTGTGGGAACGGTTCTAGTTTGTGAACATGCATTTGTACTTCCAATTTTTACCGATGTTATTTTTCATCTGTTGGAGAAAAGTATACAATTGTTCATCCAAAACTTTCTCCTGTTATATTTTTCTTCTTCCAACCCTCTCAACCATCCTCCAGTGTGTATTTTCTCCCCTTTAAGATTTACCTTTTAATCCTGAAAGTTTAATACTAACATTCTTCATTATAGACCATGTATTAGCAGCCAAGAACTTCAGAAATATGCCTATTACTGCTCACTTCATCTTTATACAGCAAAGTGAGACTAACCGGTTCTTTGTTTTCGGCTATCAGTACACCATGATACATAACCTTGCCCTTGCCGAGACCCTGATTATTTTAATAATCATATAATTTTTTCTACTATACATCGAGAACATCTAGAGATGTACAGCTCATTGTTTGTCAAAATTCCAAAATGTTTACTGTGGCACTTAAGGGAAGTCATTTGAATCTTTTCTAGAGCAAATGGCTTCCTAATATACTTGGTTGTTTGTAAACTTTTTTAATCCTGGTTTTAATTGCTGTTTGGCATGGGTGTGGAAATTCTTTATCAATATCTTCTTCATGCTACTCATTTTGGTTTGTGGCTTTAGGAGTATGATGATACGAGCGAGGGCAGGAAAGTTTGTAGTTTCTATAACATGGATTCTACTCCTGCAGTGCTTTTCATTGATCCTATCACAGGTCAAAAAGTTTATTCTTGGTGTGGAATGATTCAACCGCAGCCTTTGGGTGAGGTATTTGCCAGCTATGTAGATCATTGTATCCATGTAGCAAATTAAAGTGGTTTAGTAACTGCAAATGAATTTCGAAAAGATGGGGTAGATAACATTGAGTAAGTTAATGTATTTGCCTTGCTGATGCTAGTAAACATGTCTATAATTTTAGATGCTATTACCTTTCATGGATCGTAGCCCAAGGAAACGTGCAACGATTATTATTGAACGGTCAAAGAGCAAGTTCCACAACTCCTCAACGAAGATTAAAGGTAAACTACAATTGCTTTCTTCTGCCATGTTATTATTGCATATAACTTCCGAATAAAATGATAATAGAGAACTGGCAGAAGGCGATTTATTCTAGGAATATAGTTTCACTGTAAAATGCTCAAATTTCAGTTATTGTTCCAATTTATGATGCAAAATCCCAATGCAGCTTAGGGATTACTATTATTCAGGAAGAAAATTTTCATCAACATCTTTCTTTTGTTAAGATAAGTCTTTATGCTGGAAGTAGTTGTAGTTTATTTTTGAATCTGACATCTTGACTTGTAATTTGGGTGAAAATATTTCAAAAACTGCAAAATGTCTACAGAAATTATCAGAAGTTACTTTTTCGAAGATGGAATTTTCTTACAATTGTGCATACATTGGGTAAACTTTATTTGGAAGCTCTGTATTTAAAATTGTTGCATCATAAAACTCCCTAGATTGCTATTCTGCATTGGCAGCTTCCATGGAAGCCATTAACGACACAATTGGAGTATCTCCCAGTGATGCTGATCTAACCAGTGCTGACAAGGAGGCAACATCCACCACTCAAGAGACTCCATGGCCTCCGCTTCCTGAAGAACCCAATGCTGATGGAAAGCTCTCCTTTGCCGGGTAGAAGTCCGACTCCCTGATGGCCGCAAGAGGCATCGACATTTCTTCCCTATAGATCCAATATCGGCAAGATATTTGAAAGGCATAATATTTTCTTATGTGTACTTTGTTTTCCCCTGTACTAATTTCTATAGATTTCTCATCTGAATATCAGTTCTCCACGACTTTTTATGCCAAGTAATATTCTGAATGTTGCATCTTAAGTATAAGGATTGATGATTTCATATTCTTTGAGGTTTTGGGTATGCATTTAACATGTCTGGTTCTGTACTCATTGTATCGTTTTCCGTTGACGTTGCTCCAATATGATTGGTGAAAATGACGCTTCAGTGTGGCTTATAATATGGAGCATGCGAAGTTCTTTTGGGGACATTATGTTATGAGGTTCGGGACGTGTCTGAACTCATTTTCATATTGCTTTCTGACTTTCTGCTGAATTAGGCTCTCTATTAAGCTTGTATATTGCAAATTATGCACGTGTTAGAGAGCCTCCTGAATCGAACCCTTGTTGTCACAGCATCTTAACCCTATCAATCTGTGAGATGTGAATTTCTGCTTATATTTCTTTGTCTGCTGCTGCAGGAGTTGATTAATGACTGTGGTTCTTTTTTTCATGCCTGCTTCTGCCCCATTCCACCACCAATCTTGTTTGGATTCAAAACCAATAACTAACAACCAACCCCCCCACCCCCCCGCGGCGGTCTTCCTGGCAAAAAGATTAGTTGTCCATTGAGAGGGCTTTCCTTTTTTGGTTAATTTAGAAATATCACTTGGTGCATTCAGTTGCCTCTTTTTCTGTTCTCAGTGTGTTTTCTGGAATTTTCTCCCTTCAAACAAATGTGTAATGATCTGAAATAATCCTGTTTGCATTATCATTAGCTACCTTGCATAACCGAGGCCAGAGAAAGCCATCAAGTCATTTGGGCTACCATGACCAAATGTTTATTATAGCTATAATCTGAATTTGAGTTTCTTCATGAGCTGTTTTCTTAGTCATATTGTGCCATAAGCTTGAAAATATTAGTGAGAACCTGAGTCTACTTTCTGATTTGATTTCCTTGTTCTGCAGCTGCTATGGTCTTTTTGCTATTCTGAACTTGAATGGGTAAGATAAGGCCTATCCGCCTGACACAAACTATGCCGGGGACTACAAAGTCTCTAGATTATGAAAGCAAATTTGACCTTTCTGGATTCGGGCTTGCCAATGCAATGATCGCAGTTACCTCGGAATGCAAATGTCAGGCTTTATTTAACGTGTTTCCTTTCAACTTCTGGAGAATCCTTACCCCAAGCTTTTTGGCTCACGTTTCTCGCATTCGCGTATTGGTTTTAGGCCTTAGGGTGGCAAAATTTCGCGCATAGCAAAATCCTCTATAGGGTCTCCACCCGCAAATGAAATAGATTTTAAATATTTTTACGGAATGAGATAAAGAGTAAGAAAAAAATAATTTTTAAATTCTTAATAAGGTGATGTTTGATTTTGTGCTCCCCACTCTACCCATACTCCAATTCTCATTATATATGAATATTTTTTTTATTTTTTGTTCAATAATTTTTGTTTTATTAATAACAATGTTGGTTAATAAATTTTTATTTTATTTTTACTTAAAATAAATAGGTTATAACTAAAAGAAAATCCTACCCTCAAACATTGTTATTTTTTTCTTTTTTCTCTTGAGGTGATGCTCTCTTCAAATATTTTTTTAATTTTAATATTATTTCAGGATATTGTTTCAACTTTTTAGAGATTTTTTAAAATAATTTAAATATTTTATAATGTGATAATAATTTTATTTAAGTCTTTAATTTTTAATTTTTAATTTATTGAAATCATTTATCCATACCTACTATAAAATAAGTAAATGGGAAATGGGATAGATTCCCCAGTGATTTCCCATCCCCACCCTACTAAATTAATTTATTGAAGAATGAGGTGGGTAATGGGGGTGAAATTGTTAATGAAGTAGGGAACGGGATAGACCTCCCCATCCCCACCCCACCCCATTGCCATCCTTAATTGGTTCTTTTGTTGGTGGTTTACCTGAAGTTTGGTTCCTTCAAATCTGCTTTAATTATCATGTATAAACAATTTCTAGGGCAAATATCGTTAGTTCATGCTACTTCAACTATTGCTTTATTCTTTGGTTTGAACAAATGTTGACAATGGTGGTAGGTAAAATTAATAATTCAAAAATAATAGTAATTCACTAAGGTGGGGTTATTTGTTCCAAAAATATTTTGGACACACTATTAATCTATACATCATCTAAAAAACAAATTAGTTTTTACTTTATATAATTTCTTAAAATGTTAAAAATGTTCTCACTAAAATTCTTTGAATTAATTACATTTTATGTACCCCACTCGTTCATAAAAAGAAAAAATTGTAGATGAAATTGTGATCAGGCATATTGAGTATTGAAGACATTCTGTTCATCAGTTACATCAAGAGCTGCGGTTTTAGGGTGCTTGAATTGATCGAACAGCTAATGGACCCTTAACAGCTGATAATAGATCAAGATTTCGTTTGATAAGTCCAGTACGACATAATTCGAATTTCTACCTTCACATATATTGAAGAGATATTTGTTCCACTTATTTCAACAAATCTAATGTAGTACAATCTGAATTTTTACTTTCAAATAAATTTGAAAGGATTTTTGTTCTACCTATGCTAAGGGGTAAGAAATTTACCTCTCAATTTAACTAACTAGGAATTAAACTTGCATACTCAAAATTCTTAGTGCACAAGTCCTGCCAATAAATTAAAAAAATAATTTAAGTGCATGGGTTGCACCAATAAGTAGGGGTGGGCATTTTACCCGACTCGACCCGATCCGAAAAATTTCGGGTTCGGGTCGGTATTAAAACCCAATCGGGTTAAAAATTACAAACTCGATCGGGTTATGATCAAGTCAGGTGAAACCCGAACCGACCCGATTACCCGATCAGGTCCTAAAATTTTAATAAAAAAAAAAAAACAAACCTAAAGAGTAAAGACTACACACTGCCACTGTGCCACACACATACACACGCTTAAGTCCTCCTAACCTACTCACTGCTCAATGCTCAACACACAAAGTCACAAACACACGTTGCACACTACACACTGCACAAACTCACAAGTCACAACTCATAGCAACTCATAGCAAATCAACAATTCGCCACAACCACACCCCATAGCCAGTCACCACCTACAAGACAAACAAGCTGCCAACAATCAACACAAGTTACGAACCACGATCCAGATCTGCCGCTACTAAGAAACCGTGATCTGTTGCTACCAAAAAACCATGATCTGCTACTGCTGCCAAGAAACCATGATCTGCTACTGCTGCCAAGTTCCAAGTGAAGCCGCGACCAGCTGCTGCCAAGAAACACGTCCAGCCGTGAGCCGCGATCCGGATCTGCTGCTGCCAACTGCCAAGTGAAGCTACGAAGTGAAACCCGTCCAACCGTGACTCGTGAGCTGCGATCTGGAGCTGCTGCTGCCAAGTGCCAACTTCCGTGAAGCCGCGATCTGCTGCCAAGTGAAATTGCTTCCAACCGTGAGCCGTGGCCTCCGATCTGCTGCTTGAAGGCCGAATCCTCACAACCCGACCCGGCTTTCTACCCACCCGAACTGGATTTTCTCTGCACCCGAACGGATTTGGAAGCTTTCCACTTTCAACTTCAAGCTTCAATTTTCAACTTAAGTTTCATTAAATCATAATCATGGTACTATATATACATACTATATAATTATATATCCTTAATAAGTTATTGTGTAATTGATTATCATTTAATTGTTGTAATATGTAATGATGTATTTATAAATATTAATAATGAGATTAAGAAAATTGGTGACTTGGTGTATTTATGATGTTGTTATGAATAAATTTTTATTAATTGTTAATAAATAACAAAAATTTTGTTAATTATTAATAATTGAAATAATGTTAATTGATAATTATTAATAACATATTAAAAAACATTGATAATTAGCATATTAGCCATTAGGTAGATTAAATATTAAAATTAAGTATTATGTTGGATATATTTTATAATTATAATGTGTTATGTGATTATGTGCACTTGTGCAATAGCTTCAAGTCTTCAACCTTAAAAAAATTAACTAATTCAACTAATATTTTATTGTATGTTAAATTGGTAATCATCTGTTAATCGTTAAGTAAAAGTAATTTGGGTTTGAAATTAAAGGGTTTATAATAGTAATTAAGACATACATAGGCAAATAATATCATATTATCATGAGGAATGGGTAATTGGATATTATAAATTAATTAATTAATCATGAGTTTCTTGCTTTTTGTTTATGGAGTATGAACAATTTGAATTGAAATCACTAATTAGATTATGTTAATAATATTTTTATGTTTTGATTTATGAATTAATGATTATTAGTGATTATTTTTTATATTCAGATGCTTGGACATTCAAGATCGAATTCGATGAGTGACGATGAAGAACAAAGTGTACAAATGGAAGGAACTCAAAGAGGAAAGGAAAAGGCAAAGCGGAAAAGACTGCCAATGAAGAAAAGATCGAACGTGTGGAATCATTTCACTTTATTCAAAGATAATCCAAACAAATGCACGTACAACTATTGTGGTAGACAATATCAATGTCATTCAAGGCTTGATGGGATTACAAATATTACAAGGCATATAAAGACATGCCAATCATACAAGACATTTCGTGAACAACAAAGTGGAAGTCAGCAAAATTTGACAGCTGAGGGCAACGAAGAAATTGCAAGTAATTTGACTTTGGGTAAAGGATGGATTCAAGACGCGTGTCGAAGAGCAGTAACTAAAATGATTATTATGGGTGAGTTGCCGTTGAGTTTTGTCGACAATAAAGGATTTAGGCATTTCTGCAGTGTAGCTATTTCGCATTTTGTTATGCCATCTCGAAGAACTATTGGTAGAGATGTTATGGAGTTATTTTTGGAGGAAAAGACAATGTTGAAGAGTTTGATTTGTAACAACAAGCAGCGGGTGTCTCTTACAACTGATTTATGGACTTCTGTTCAAAACATGAGTTACATGGTGATTACAGCTCATTTTATTGATAGTGATTGGTGTTTGAATAGGAGGATTATTAGTTTTAGTGCAATTGAAGATCATAGAGGAAAGTCGATTGGCAAAAAGATTGTGGCTTGCTTACAGGACTGGAGGATAGAGAGGTTGTTTGCAATAACTGTTGATAATACCACTACAAATGATATTGCTGTTGGTTATGTCACTATGCAGTTGCTTGCTTGGAGGAATGATGATGCACTTGTGTTGGCGGGACAATATATGCATGTGCGTTGTTGTGCACATATTTTGAATTTGATTGTTGTTTCAAGCTTGGATGAGTTGCATGCTAGTGTTGCTGCTATTCGGAATGCTGTGAAGTATGTGAGATCCTCCACCATGAGGTTGCGGACATTTAAACAATGTGCTGAACAAGTGAATTGTCCAAAGAAAATTGTTGTTTTGGATTGTTCTACCAGGTGGAATTCCACTTATTTAATGTTAATGACTGCGCTGAAATTTCAAGCGTCATTTGAAAGAATGGCAAAAGTGGACAAACCTTATGAGGCATACTTTGCTGAGAGAGAAAATAATGTTAAAAGGGTGGGCCCACCTGGACCGGAGGACTGGGAGAGTGCATAACGAATTGTGAAGCTTTTGAAGGTATTTTATTATGCCACATTATTGTTTTCTGTCTCTTTGAGTGTGACTTCTAATCTTTATTATGATACTATTGGCTTAATTGAGAGTTCATTGACTACACTACAAGAAAGTACAGATCCTTGGGTGTCCTCCATGACTTATAGTATGAGGGAAAAATTTGATAAGTATTGGGAGTCCACAGGGAAGATAAACAAAATGTTAATTATTGCCTCTATTCTTGATCCACGAGTGAAAATGGATTTTGCTAAACATATTTTTGAGATCATTTTTGGCAATGATAGTTTGAT
This sequence comes from Citropsis articulata, assembly GCA_030449925.1. NCBI lineage: Eukaryota > Viridiplantae > Streptophyta > Magnoliopsida > Sapindales > Rutaceae > Citropsis > Citropsis articulata. The sequence continues at coordinate 1,397,871 of JASUUH010000079.1, forward strand.
GATTGAACAAATGACCAAAATAGTGAAGGACTTGTTGAATGAATTTTATGGTGCATATAATGCATTCTCCGCTAGTTCCACGCCATCGATGTATAGTGAGAATGGTCTTAGTGGCAGCTATGGTGGTACAAGTTCTTCTCAACGTTTTACAATGAGGCTAATTTGGTGGATGTTGCTAGTGGTGAAGCTGATAACACTTTTCGAGTTGCTCGACCTTTCCTTGGATATGCTAAGAAGGTTTCTGTTCAGAATGAGAGTAGAAGAGTAGCATCTGAGGTGGAAAGGTACTTGAAGGATCCAGTTGAAGATCCTAGCAATCTTAAACTTAATGTTTTGCTTTGGTGGAAGGTGAATGGATTGAGGTATCCAATTCTGGAGAAAATTGCAAGGGATGTCCTCGCTGTTCCTGTTTCCACCGTGGCATCTGAGTCTGCCTTTAGCACCGGGCGTTGTATTATTGATGAGTATAGGAGTTCTTTAATCCCGGCTATGGTTGAGGCGTTAATATGCACTGAAAATTGGCTGCAATCTAAACTTTTTGCCAATCCCGTCTACAACCTCCAAGAAGACATTAAGGAACAAATGTTTCATATGGAATTACAAGAAGGTAGTGTTTTTAATTTTTTATCATACATTATATATAATACACTATATACGTAATATATTTAAAATGTATTATAACTTTATATAGAACATGTACATGTAATGTAGTCATGTACTTGAGTTATTAATTTTTTTTTATTTTATAGAGTTGATAAGATTGCAAGCTTCGACAGTAGAAAGGGTGAGCATCGACATTGATGTTATGGATGTTTAAAAGGTAACTTCTGCCATTCTTTCAACTTACTATCGCATTTGTTTTTATTTTTTTCCCTTTAAATGAATGATTATAGTCTAAATTCTAAAAGAATACTAGGTTTATCAGTGCATAATGTTGCACCAACAAATAATATTGCATTACTAGGTACACCAAAATATTGCAGCTTTTCATGAATATCAAGCAAATGAAAGGGGAAATACACGTAAATAACCTTAAAAATTTTTAGATTTCCAAAAATAACAGCTTTAAGTTTTTCTATCAAGATTAGCCAAATAAAGGCTACCTTTCCTAAAATACCCTAATTGTAAAAAATGCATTAAAGCCCCTATAGAATTTAGTAATATGGAAACAACCTTAATAGAAGTAAAAGAATTACTAATACATTTAAAAGAAGAAACCAAAGAAATAAAACAGGAAATAGAAAAGTTAAAAATAGAACTAACATTAATACATGCTGGTAAGAAGAAAAATAAAAAGTTAGAAAAATATAAAACTTTAAAATCAGAAATAGCAAAGAAACCTAATATAAATTTAACCCAAAAACCACAACCAGGAAGCTTTGATGAGTGGTTTATGATAAATAAATATCCTAAAATAATAAAAGACACCGAAAATCTAGTAAAAGAATTAGAAAATGAAGAAGAAAAAATAAAAGACAAAGGTAAAGAAAAAATAGAAATAAATGAAGAAAAAGAAAGCAGTGAATCAGATTAATGGAAGAAGAAATTGAAAAACTTACTGAAATATTCAGTGAAATAAATCTAAGTGATTTAAAAGATATTGAAAAAGAGTACAGAATAAATATGAATACAAGTGGAGGACCAGAAATGAAACCCCACGTTGAAGAACCTAATAATTTTGGTAGACAAAATAGAAGAAAAAGACACTTTTATGAATATAGACCACCAATTAGGAATCAACCTTGGAAAAATGAGTATATTCCTCAAGAAAATGAGCTAAAAATAATAAGCAATGCGGGAGTATTTTTAGACTTAGACTGTAGAACAAATCCACATAAAACTATAGTAGAATGGGCATTACAAATGCGTTTATTTTTTATGTATAATAGATCAAAAGAAGATTGGAATGTAGAAACAGAAGACCAAAAGGCAGGAGTATATACAGAAATTTTAATAGCAAGCTTTATAGGAAATGTATTCAGCTGGTGGAGAGGATTAACAGATAATGTAAAAGAATTAATAACTAATAATATAAAAATAGGATTCCTAAGAAATAAAGAATTAGGTATAGAGACAATGGTAGAATATATTTCAAATGAATTTCTAGGAGAAGATTGGAGATTAAACCGAGACCAAGAAATAAAAAATGAAAAGCTAAATAACAGGATGAAATTAATTAACTTAAGTATATGCAATATGTGTTATGTTAAAGAATACACTTGTGAATTTAGTAAATATTATTATTCTCAATTCTTTAGTAATGAAGATCAAAATATTTATCTTAATTTATACTACTCTAAGTTACCAATACCATGGAGTACATATTTTGTTAATGAATACGAAAAGTACAAAATAACTAATACAGTACCTGAAACATTAGGATCTAGAATAAGATTCTTAAATGATAGATTAAGTGAAATATGTATGCAACGTAACTTAATAAAGAAAAGTAGAACAATTGGAGATATATGTTGTCATAAAACAGAAATGCCAACCCAATGGGGATGTCAACTACCTTATAGAAAAAACAAAAGTTATAAAAAATTAGGAAAAAGAAAATATAAGAAATATAAACATTTCAAGAAAAAATATATCAAACCTAATAGAAAATATTATAAGAGAAAATACAAAAAAAAAGAAATTTCGATAAAAATAAATGCAAATGTTGGAATTGTGAAGAAATAGGACATATAAGCACAGAATGTACCAAAAAGAAAGTTAGAATCCTTAAGAGCGAATTTAAGGATATAGAAGAGGAACTAGAATTAATAAGTAATCCATCTGATTGTGAAGGAGAAGAAATATATATATCCGAAGAAATTATAAACAATGAGTCAGAATAAAGAAATAGATTCGGAAGAAGTAAATAAAGAAGAAATCTATGAAGTAGAAAAAGAAGAAAATGTCCACGGATATAGTTTAGTAGCAACATTTAATAGAAATAAATATAATAAACTCTTAAAAGCAAAATTAGAAAAACCAGATTATGGAATTTTACATAGATTAAGAGATATCTTTAAAAGAAAAAAGGTAATACTACACGAATACTATGAACAAGAAAAAGCCATAGAAGTTACTCAAGCTGAAGGAAATATAAGATTAGGATTAATAAACAAAAGAACTGTAGATTTAGCCCTTAGAAAAATAAAAAGTGAAACAATAAAAGAAAAGATACAATATGTTTACCTAGCAGAAATACAAATCCTAGTAAAATCCTTATTTAAGGAAGGAATAGACAGTCCAATAATACTATCTTTACATGATCAAAGATTTAATGACCCTATGATAGGACATTTAGGAACAATAGAAGGAAATTTATGCTATACAAAATTAATATTTACATGCTATCCTAGATATTGTGTACACATAAAAGATAAAAATATTAATGAAACATTAAGTTTACATTTTAAATTATTAAAAAATAATTTAATGAAAGAAGGAAATAGATTAATGACCTTCCATTATTCAGCCTTATATAGTTTTTTTAATTCAAATTATGGAGAAATATATAATGATAAACCATTAATAGAAATAAACAAAGAATGTGAAGAAATAACTACACTCATAGAACCCATTAAATTAGAAATTAAAATACCAGTAAATTATAGACTAAGTATTGATGATGAGAAAGAAATAATAAATTCAGAAGCTCAAGAAACATCAATTATTCCAATTAGTTTTTCGGGTAAAACCCTACTTAGAGGAAATTCATCAAGAAAAAGTTATTCAGAAAATAATCAATTAATAGTTAAACCAACAGCTAAAGTAATGAAAATAATAGGGCAATACTTTAATGGCCTAGATTATATAAGAGGACCTTATATAACTATAGACACAGGTGCATCCCATAATCATATGAACCCTATCAAAAATAATGGATTAATAATAAAAGAAAAAGATCCAGCATATGAATATATAGATTTTAATGGAAATAAACATGTATGTAAACAAGAAGTAAAAGTACCAATTATAATTGAAAGTACGAGGATCATAGTAACTTGTTTTATAGATTCTAATATGAATAATAATAATCATATCCTTTTAGGAAATAGTTTTCTAGAAGGATTAGAATATTATAAAATAGAAAAACATGGATTAACTATGCAAGTAAATGAGCATGAAATATTATGTCAAAAATGCTAAATAAAGCATATATTAAATATCCTTTATCGGTATATATTCAAGTACACACTATAGAAAAAGACATACATACATGTGCTTTAATAGATACTGGAAGCGAAATTACGATAATGAAAACATTCTTATCTCATAAATGGAAGCCAGATGGAAATATAAAAATTACTGGTATTACAGGAGATAAACATCAAGTTAATAATCTAGTTACAAATTATGAACTATTATTAGGAAGTAAAAAGATCTTTGTAAAATACATATATCAATATAATAACATGGATTGTGATATACTCCTAGGAAATGACTTTCTACAACAATTTCAATATTATCAACAAACTATGTTTTTAATTACCTTAAAAACCCCATGCAATAATATCCTTCGTATCCCTAGAGAATTTAGACCTTTCAGAGTACAACCAGCCCAGCGTGGTGATATTCTATCATATGAAAAACATTATTTAATACAGAAAGGACAAATATACAATATAAAATTAGAAACAATAAAACAACAATTAAAACAAGTATATAATGAAAATCCTTTAGCTTTATGGAAACCAAACCATCCTAAAGCCAAAATAGAATTATTAGAAAATAAAATAATCAGGGTAAAACCAATGATGTACACAATGGAAGATAAAGAAGAATTTAAAATCCAACTAAAAGAATTATTAGATTTGAATCTTATTCAACATAGTAATAGCCCCCATAATAGTCCAGCTTTTATGGTTAGAAAAAGAGCTGAACAAGTAAGAGGTAAAGCTAGAATGGTAATAAATTATAAAGAATTAAACAAATACACAAAATTCGATGGATACTTTTTGCCAAATAAAGAAGTATTAATAAATTTGGTAAAAGGAAAAAATTATTACTCTAAATTTGATCAGAATCGTGATTTTGGCAAATAAAAATGGAAAAAGACAGTATACAATATACAGCCTTTAGTACACCTCAAGGATAATATGAATGGTTAGTAATGCCATTTGGTTTAAAGAATGCACCACAAATATTTCAAAGAAAAATGGATAACATATTCAAAGAAAATAATCATATCATAGTATATGTAGATGATATATTAATAGCTTCTGAAACATTAGAAAAACATAGAATACACTTAAAAGACTTTATCAACAAATGTATAAAAGAAGGAATAGTTCTATCAGAAAAGAAAGCTCTAATAGAACATAAGAAAATAGAATTTTTAGGAATGGTTCTAGATAAAAATGGAATAAAATTACAAAGCCATATAGCAAGAAAAATAATAGATTTTCCAGACAAATTAGAAAATAAACAGCAAATCCAAAAATTTCTAGGATGTTTAAATTATGCAGAAGGATTTATAGAAAACTTATCCAAGAAAAGAAATATACTCCAAAAATTATTGAGAAAAAATAATACAAAAGGATGGAGTGAAGAACATACACAAGCTGTAATAGAACTTAAAAAACATTGTAGAAATTTACCAGAATTAAGATTACCAAATGAAACTGATAATTTAATTTTACAAACTGATGCTTCTGATTTACATTGGGGAGCAATACTTAAAACCGATTTAAATGAAATATGCAGATACACTAGTGGAACATTTGATAAAGCTCAAGTAAATTATCCAGTCCATGAAAAAGAATTATTAGCCATTTACAAAGGAATAAAGAAATTTTCTTTATTTTTATTACAAAAGAAATTTATAATAGAAACAGATAATACTCAAGTTAATTCTTTAATTTGTAAAAATTTACCTAATGAACCACAGTATAGAAGATTGCATAGATGGCAAGCATATTTATCTCATTATAATTTTAAAATTATTCATATAAAAGGAGCTAACAATTTTTTAGCTGATTTTCTCAGTAGAAACGTAGAATTTGCAGAGTAAGCATGGAAAAAAGAATTGCAGATTTGGAAACAGATCTCGTAGATCTTGAAGAAGTTGTCAACATTCTTGGCAATTTTGTCAATAATCTTCGACTCTCTATAAAACATCTGAGAGAGGAATTCGAAGAAAATAAAAAAGTAAATCCCTTAAATGGGCAATCAGTAAATCCCTTGAGTGGGCAGTCAGTAAATCCTGATGTAAATTCCTTAAGTGGAAGCAGTGGTGGATCCAAACCACACGGTAAATCTATCTGTGATGAGGATTATGTAGAAATCCCATCCCATAAAAAAGTGATTACAAGAATAAATCGATGCTTGACCCCAAAAGATCATGTTGTGGCTGCAGTAAAAAGAATAAACATTGGTGGAGTTGAGGTAGTAAACCTTTCACCAAAAGAAAAAGAATATAGGAGTTTTTCTGAATATATCTATAGTAGAACTGAGTATTCAGAAAACTGTTTCCGGAGTACTGGTAAATCTGTATACCCAAGGGTAGTGTGTATCAAAGGTTCAGACCCCGAATTTGTTAAGAAATTAGCAAATTATGGGTATCTTGACCTTATATATCCTGATGTCAGCCTCGGTGAACTATTTAATTTTGATCCTGCTCTTGTAAGTAAAATAAGTCAATATGGTCAAAAGAAACATGTTTGTTTAAAGTTCTACACTATCAGCCCTGAATATGACGATGAAGTAGAATATGAAGCTATACACCTCATCAGCCTCAATATAGTCACAAACAGCTTCAACTTGGAAGTAGGCCAAAGTAGACTCAAGGAACCTATTTTCAGTAGAGATTGGGCCAGCTATAGAAGAGCAGCTGGAGTCACTGTTATAAAGTCAATCGCATCCAACTTGTATGAACGAGGGTATAAAGTTCTACTACAACAAGACAACTTTATCCTGTGTACACAGCAGCGGTGTTGGCGGATCAGAGTGCTTACCGACCGTGATGACAGACATCACATTCCATGTAGGCCCAGTACAAGACGTATAGCATGTGAAAAAATGGAGCACTTGGCATGTCTGTCGTAAGCACTTACGTCAGTAACAACAATAATGTAACCCTTATGTAAGCATTTACGTCAGTAGCAATAATGATGTAAACTTTACTTTTTCAAAAAGTCAAAAGTATGTTGGGCACCTGTCGGCCATAAGCAGAAAAAGAAGATGTAAGCTGATCCAAGAGGACAGATGTAAACCTCTGAGGAGGATGTAAACTTTCTATATAAATGAAAGAGAAAGGAAGAAACACTTAGAACGAAAACAGAACGTCTGAAAACGTCTGAGAACTTCGAAAAGCTTTATCATTCAAACAACTCTCTAAGAATGCCTCTGTATAACTAAAACACTTCTCTCCAAATCGTAAAACAAAGATCAAAGACAACTCACCCATAAGAATAGAAAAGGAAACCTAGAAAATCAACTAGAACTTTAAAAGATCAAAACTCTAAGATCTTCTTGGCCGATGATCCCAATTGCATCGGCCGGATAAGCCGTTAAGCCGGGAAGGCGTGAGGCGGCACACCTGAGGAAAAGGTGACCAGTCAACAAGATAAGGAGCTAGATCTGGAAAAGTTCCAGAAGATTTGAGGGTAATAATTCCTAATCTATATCTTTTGGTGGGAGTTTGTTGATGATTATTGTTTTACTGAGGAGGAGAATTATTTTATATGGAGAATGCAAATGATATTATCAAATCTGTAGAAAATATAAATTTTGAAAATATAAATCAATTAAGGGAAATCGTAAATAGACTAGATGATAAAATACAAACTCTATGTTGGTTTCTAGATCCAACAAACATAGATCAAAGATTTGTCAACCAGGTACAACTAATAATGGAAAGAAGAACCTTAAGTCAAATAAAACAAACTTTAGAATTTAATATATATATTCTAAATGTTGATTGATCAAAAGTATATCAATGGAAACCAGTGACGTAAATTGGGTAGCTGATTTCGAATGGACAGTAGTACCCTCTGTATCTCTGGTAAACAATTCACGTACTTGATCAATCATGGAAGAATATCATGAAAACTATGTAAACAGATGGGTATGACAAAATTAAAATGGTTAAACAATGAAACAAAAATTATTTATAATAATAAAAATTTAATGGTAGGATTCAAATGCAGAACATACTTATATAACAGTATATTATTTGAAACAAAGAATTTAATAAATAAAGAAGAGTTAAAAGCAGTTATAAATACAAATTTACCACCTGAAATAAGAAGACAAATTATACAAAAAATAGAATGGGATAATTTGAAAAGTCTAATAGTCCAAAGTTTTGTAGAAAAAGAGATAGAAGATATAATGAGTATATATGAAAACTTTAACATATTTAATAACAATTAATATCTAAATAAAATTGAACTTTTAGATAAATAGGTCAAACAAAGGCTATTCAGATATGTCAAAATATGTCAAAATATGTTAAAATATGTCAAAATATATGCAATATGTCAAATAAAGGCTACAGTAATAGTCAACATCTAAATTCCAATTTAAATTTGTAAAATCCTTAATTTTTTAGTATTAATATTTGTTTAAAAATTTGTTTAAATTTGTTTAAAGGCTACGCCGCAAAAGAATGGTATCAGAGCCAGAAAAGGCTATAAAAAACATAAATTGTATATAATAAATAATAAAAATAAAATTTATAATTAATTCTATACACTTTTAAAATACCTGATAAAATGGATCACCAACAGTTTTTAATAGAATAAGCATTAGATAGAATACAAGAATTAAATTCATGTATAGACCAAATGCTTTTAGGTTGGGAAAATAGAATAGATATATACATAAATCTTTTAAACCAAAAGATTGATCTAATAGAACATGAAAGAATAAATTTAATAAATATGGGAGAACATATACATGAAGAATTTATTGATCTGTATGAATTAGATCAGCATCTATATCTATATAACGGAATAAAAAAGATATTTGAAAAAATGAAAAATAGGTGTAGATATGATAATAGAAGAAATGATCATTAATAAAGATAATATAAATTAATACAAGGTCTATAGTGAAATTAAACCAATAATAATATTAAAATAGTCAAGGATATTTTATTCCAAACACCCATAAATTGGCTAATGATGATAGGAAAAAGTTGGTACGGTTACTACTGAAATTCATAAAAATTATATGGCCACTTTTGTAAAGATCCCCAAATGAAAACTGAAACATTATTATTATTATTATTATTATTAAAAGAGGTAGCAATGGGCAAAACTACAATGGATTTATTATTTTTTAAGCATTTTCATTAAGAAAGAATGGTTTTACGGATTTGTTGCCAAATGCTTTTCATGCATGGCAACCAAAAACAAAACAAAACGCTTAGTAGTTAGTATTAAAGAAATTCAATTTTCACTTAAAATAAGCATGATTTTCCGGAAGAGCTGCCAAATGTTCTGATGGGAATCAAAGCAAAATTAAAACAATAAAATAAAATTAAATCTAATTGATGTCGTCATGTATGCATGATGGTTGCATTGTGTGAACACGAGGTTCATCAATTAGTTAACTAGCAGTTTTAATTTGAAAATTAAATCACTGTAACTTTTATTTACTTTAATCGACATTGAAGTTGATGACGTGACATTGTTTAAACTATAATTATAGTTGTTATAGTTTTAAATTTTTAAGTCTAAATGTAGTTTATAAAATTATAAATTTGTAATTGTTTTAGTTAGATAAGTTGAAATTGATAAAATAATATTATTTTATAGTATTATTATTAACTTGATTTGGTGATTGATTTGGTGATGAATGCCGTAAAATAAGCATAATATATATATAATCAAGTGTGTTGTATTGGATTTATTTGTTAAACGTATTATATTTATTTGTAATTATAAATTTATAATGATATAATAGGAATTAGAAAGATTGTAACACCCCTTTAGCTCAATTAAAGATATGAATTGGATTTATTTATTTGTGTTTGTGTTTATGTGTAACCTTATGAATTTGGTTTATTTGCTCAATTTTTTATATGAATTGAGTTTATTCATTTGCAACATGGCTTAAAGAAAATACTTATTGTGCATTTCTTCAATCCTTTTTTAGGCAATCGACGCTTGAACTTGGAGTTCAGGAATTTGAATTTAGATCTTGTCAAAGTGCTTGCGTGGAGCGTGAATGAGCCAAGGTGGAGGAAAGAAGGAAGCTTATTTAGTTTTTATGTTTGAACTTTGTGATTTGTGTGTTAGAACAATTTAATTATGTTTAAATTTCGTGACTTTGTGAGTTTGTGTTTCCAAATTTCAAAGACTACTATTTAGAAATTGTGCTTTGGACTTTTTAAGTTTGTATTAATTTTAACTTTTATTAAGTTTGGACTTTGTTGGTTGAGCAAATAATAAATCTTAGTTATACCCTCTAAGGAAATAGGCAAATAATCTTATTATAGCATTTTAAGTTTATTCATTTGATTTCATAGTATTTTGCTTTTTTTTTTTTTCAGTTGAAAATTAGTAAAAATGATTACAATTAAGAAAAATGTCTTAAAAGTTAAAACCATCCTAAAAACTGTAAAAATAAGAAAAAAAATAACTCAAAATTGTATTAACCGAATTTGACCCAACCCGAACTGACCCGATTTTAACCGACCCAAACTGACCCGAACGCAACCCGAAGTTAATCCGAATTAATGACCCGACATGTTCGGGTCGTGTCATTAATTCGGGTTAACTTTGGGTTGATTTTTGTCTAACCCGAATAACCCGAAACCCGATCGGGTTGACCCAAACCCGATTTTGCCCACCCATACCAATAAATTGGGAAAATAACGTTTTGGATATACACAATGCTTTTCTGTAATATATGCTTACTCAAGAAAGTACTTTGTGTTTGGTTGAAAATAACAATGAGTACTTTTCGATAGTTTTGACATTTTAATAAAATTTTGGATGTATTAGAAATTACTAAAAGACATCGAAAGTATTCTTTTCATATTAAATTTATTTGCTTTGAAGATATCCTATTCTCTAAGTCTTTCTTTACTCTCTTTTCCCTATCTTATTATTTATTTATTATCTTAATGACCACTTTTCATCTGACTTAAGCACCAAAGATCCCAATACATTTTCATACTTCCCAACCGAACAAAATAGAGAGAACCATGAGAGTTTGCTCCATGATCTTCTACAAGAATACATCACTACTTTGTGCCTCTTTATTCTTTCAATCAAAGTAGGTTGCATAGATAATGTAGCTATATATGCTTCATTATCAGCTTCAACCACTTCAATGCCAAGTTTCTGTAAATCTGGCAAAATCTATCTCTAAGAGATAACAAGTGTAGCTACATGTTCTCAAGATTTCCTTCTGAAAGCATCTGCAACAACATTAGCTTTCCTTAGATGGTAGTTTATCATATAATTATAATCTTTGACTAACTCAAGCCACTACCTTTGCCTTATATTCAACTCATCCTGTGTGAACTACTTAAGGTCTTCGCTTTTATGATTTGTGTATATTTCACACTTTTTCCCATAAAGATAGTGCCTCCAAATTTTAAGAGTATAAACTACTGTCGCTAGTTTTAAATCATGAGTAGGGTAGTTTGCTCAAAAGTCTTTAGCTATCGTGAGGCATAAACTATAACCTTCCCATTCTGCATCAATGCACAATTGAATCCCTAAGATAAGCATCACTGTAAATTACATATCCACCAGATAAGAAATGGCTAGTATTAGAGCTAGTACTAGCCATTGCTTCAATTCTTGGAAACTCTACTCACACTCTTTTGACCACTGAAACTTGACATTATTCCTTTTTAGTTGCGTTAAGGGTGAAGCTAACTTGAAAAGTACTGCAACTAATGTTCCGTAGTACCTAGCCAAACCAAGGAAACTATGAAGCTGGTCTAGGCCAAGTCACCACTGCTTCAATCTTCCTTGGATCTACTGTGATTCCTTCTGAAGAGAAAATATGCCCCAAGAATGAAATTCGATCCAACCAAAAATCACACTTCTTGAATTTTGCATAAAGTTACTTTTTTCTTAGCATTTATAGAACCTTCGTCAAATGGTCTTCATGATCTTCTTTACTTTTGGAATATACCAAAATGTCATCTATGAACACAATCAAAATTTTGTCCAAAAAATCCTTGAATTCTCAGTCCATAAGGTGCATTTATCAACTCAAATGGCATCATTGTAAACTTATAATGCCCATAATGTGTGCGAAAAGTAGTCTTTTGAATATCTTCTTGATCTTGAATTAATGGTAGCCTAATCGAAGATCGTGTGATTAACTGTCTGGCCGAAAAAAGGGGATTAACTAATTTGATGAAATTCTTTGGCCATTTCCCAAAACTTAAAAAATAATGGTGAGAATAAAGATGGATAAAAAATTAATAATATAATAATAATTATAATTTGTCTGCTTCTAGCAAGGTGTGCAAATGACGTGCTAATTGTCGGTTGGGTAATATCAGTAAAGGAAAGAAAGTTAAACAGCCAAGGATGAAGACCAGAGAAAGAGAGAGAGACATTGAGAGTGAAAAAGAAACACAAGATTATTCAAAGAAGATTAGAGAATACAGACTCTGGTTTCAGACATTTTCATAAAGAATTACGAGAGGAATTTAGAAGCGAGTAAAGAAGTTTTTATAGCTGAGGAAGAAAATCAAATAAAAAGTTAGAGATTAAAAAAGAAAGGGGGGGGGGGGGGGGGAGTAGAGGGAGAGAGCACGGCTAAAGAAAGAAATAAAATATAATATGTAGAAAGATTTTAGGATGAGATGAGAGAAAATATTAGATTTAAAAAAAATTAATTTTAATAAATTTTATTTATTAATTCATCTTAAATTTAATAGATATTAATAACTATACAGTCAAGGATATTTAAAAAAAAATATTCATTCTTATTTCATTATATGTATAAATATAATATCATTGTCAGGCTCAGAAAATATAAGCCTATGAACCCTTTTTAATGGAATCTCGTGCTTAAAAGTTGAAGGGGGAGAAATTCTAAAGAAAGAGACAAGAGGCCTTTTGAAAAACGTGGTCATAAATCTGTGATGTGGAGCGAGTCCGACCACAATTCTGGAATTGATTCTCTTCTTGCATCAACATACTAGAAGCTACACTTGTAGCTTTTTGGGAATTTTGTTTGGAGACATTGGGAAAATAAGAGTCATCATTACTATCATATCATCATCTGCCATGGGGTCGCACAGCTCGCACGCCTGCAAGCAATGTTAAATGCGCTAGGAGTTAGTGGCAAGAGCGAGAGTATCACGGTGGCGTTAAGAAACGAGAATGGATTGGCTGAAGTAATGCGGTCAATTATTTTCGATCGCGAGTTGGATGGATGATTTTACGTACTTGACTTAGTTGTTATTGCTTCTCTCTACGAAGAATGGCGCTGCAACCTTCCTAAGATCTATCCATATTATGCTGTCAAGTGCAGGCTCTTGGATCCAACTTTGAATGCGCGGTTTACGGCAACCCCTGTAAAGTAGAGACTCATATCAAGAGTGTTGCAAGTGTTGGTGTTAATTTTGACAACCTGTGATTGGATAAATGAGATTGACAAGATCCGGAAGTGGCACCCGAAATGTGATTTGTTGATCCGGATCAAAGCCCCGGATGATAATAAAGCAGTGTACCCACAGGCACAGGACTCCAAACGCGGTGCAAATCTGGCGGAAATCGGAGCTCTGCTGGAAGCCGCTCTGGCTTCACAGCTCAGCGTCGTGGGCGTTTCGTTCCATGTAGGAAGCGGAACCACAGACTTCGGCGCATTTGATGGAGCCATATCAGCGGCTAAAGCAGTTTTTGATGCAGCCTCAGCTCTGCATGGCTTGACCGATCAAATGCTTGCTAAACATTGGCGGTGGCGGTGGGTTTAGCCCTAACAAGAAATTCCAAGAAGCTGCTTCAATCATAAAATACGCTGGGCAATCTTATTTCTGAAACGAATTACCAGCAGGGGCAGGGCTGATTGTCATTTCGGAGCCGGGCCGTTTCCTCGCGATTTGGCTTTCACGCTAGCCACCAGAAATTATCGGGAATCAAGTGCGTGGTGAATTAAGGGAGTACTAGATTAATGATGACAAATTTGGGTCCTTTACTTAGGCGAAGATGCAACTGCTAAGTGCACGCCTGTCGCTTGCAGCTCCAATCGTACGTTGGAGCTTCGGGTGGGCAATTGGCTTGTGTTTTCCCAAATAGGTGCCTATACGACGGTTTATGGATCCGGTTTTAAAGGCTTCAACACGGCTGACATTCCCACTTGCTTGCTCATTGTTGGGGGATTCAGCATAAGATTTTTAGGTATTCAACCCAAAAGACTAGCCTATTAGGTGGAGTGACCTACCACTTTATAAACCCAAGCACCTCTCCCTTACTAGCCAATGTGGACCTCAACAATCACTCGACGAAACCATCAACTCCGGTCCTTTCGTCCGACACACCAGTTTTCCACCACCACATTCTGGCATCGATCTCTTGTTGATTCAAAGATAAGATTCAAGTATCCAACCCAAAAGTAATTATAAACTCAAGACCTCTCCTTACTTGGAATATGCAACTCAACACTCATTAAAATCGAGCTGACCAGCCATGTTACGAATTGTTTGGTATGTTTTCTATTACCGCTTTGCCTCCATTTTTTTTTTCAATTTCATAATACTTTAAAGTGATTGATGTTGTCAATTCATTTTCGTGCTTTATTGCTTAAATAATGATTGATTTTAGATAAATAAATAAGTGGAGCCCTCTAATACATAGGTCACAAAAAAATTATATGAATCAGAATAGAGAAAGAGTAATCTTACTGTTGTATGAAGATTACAACAGAGAATTTGTTTAGTTATTTACTTGTGTCTTCCCTACTTATTAAGAACTTTCTATTTATAATATAATTTTGATAGCTTAAATTCTAGATAACGCTTTTTTTTTAAAAAATTATTTTGATCAGTTAGTTAGAGTCAATATTTATTTCCAACACTTATTCTTTCTCAAAGTCAAATTGAGTTTATAGAGCTTCTAAATTCTTCATAGTTTACTGGACTTGAATAAGGCTTCGACTAACTCAGCTAATGGATTCAGAAGCTAAGCTTTTTTAATTAAACTTATCTCCTATAGTTGTGTTCTCTTACTATGGTGCTCTCCTACAATCGTGCTTGATTGGCTTCTTAAAACTTTAAGCTATTACGCTCTCCAATAGCTAGATTTATTTGACTAATTTTTTTTTTTAATCTTCCACATTTCTTATTACAACAAGTGTCCCTAACTATTTGAAGTTGATTTACAAAAGATAAAAAGCGATAAAATTATTATTATTATTATTATTATTAGCAGCCATCATTTGGTCTTATCTTATAAGAAAAACTCATTCCTTTGCCTCTCTGAATTTAAACAACTTGTCTTTATTTATCTCTTATGAGTGTTTATTACTTCCTTTTCCTCAGAATATTTGATTGATGTACGAACAAGATCTTTAGACTCTAAAGACTATTTGGCCCAACCAATTCTGAATACCCTGTTGAAGATGACGATTACTAGCCTATCACAAGTAATAAGCCATCTTTTCTTGTGAATTCTACTCACACTATCTTTCATTATACACTTTTATTATAATCCTAATTGTAGCGTCAATGAAGTGAATAATCACACTACAAGAAAATTGGCAATAGATGACTGCCACTTTATGACAAAAATCATTTTATCGTGTATGTATGATGGAGTCGTGATAGAATTTTGATCTATCAAACTATTAATGATGTACTTGTGATAAAATATTTTTCTATCAATAATTTATGATACGCACGTGATAGAAATTAAATCAATCACAAATGTTGTGATAAAAATTTGACATTGACCGTGTTTGACTAAATATAAAAGTAATTTTTATTTTTAAAAAAATCCAAAACACAGTGTTTAGATTATTAAATTATTATTTTTTAAATAATATAAAACAAAACGCTGCGTTTAAAGTAAATATAAACAAAAACAAAAATTTTCTAAGTGCTAAACTCAACCTTTTAACACTCTCTACTCAATCGTCACTCTCACCCTCACACACAACATTCAAACCCTAGCCTACATACTCATTGTCACTCTCAATCAATCAGCCGTTACCAAACCCCTAGCCGGCGAACTGTTCCCTACCCTTGGTTTTCCAAACACAACCGGTCACTACCACCACAGATCGAACGGCAAATCAACACCCAAATCACAGACCCCTCTCTTGCATACGAGTTGAGCAAGGCCGCAGTCCCCTGCTTCACCAGTCCAACAAACGCGTTCTCGTCAGCGATTCCAAAAGCGCCAGATTAGATCTGAACCGTTCGTACACTCTCGATCCTAATGCCTTCGATAACGTCGACGTCATGGGACCATCTCGCTATGTCTCTCTCTGCCGCTCCAGCGCTGGCGTGCATCTTCCTCTGATTCTGGTGTAAAGAAATCCAAGCCGTTGAATTTGAGTCGTTGCTGCTTCTGATGATGATGTGGCTGCAAAACACACAGAGAGTAGAAGGAGAATGGTGAGTTGACTCGGTAGGTAAGCGCTATCCATATTCTTGCTTACTCTACATGTGGCGCTATGTGATCTATCTGAGTTTAAAAAAACTGAGATTTGGTTTGGATTCGGTGTCGGTTTCAGTTTTAAAATGGCTTCTTTGAGACCAGTGTCCTTTCTAACGGAATCGTGACCTGACTCCATTTTTTTTGTGGATTATGGTTTGTTTTCTTTGTTTTAAAGCCTATGGAAGGTCTCAAATCGTTGAGGAGCTAGCACGGGCATGGGCCTAGGGTAATGAGGCTGGTACTTTTTAGTTTTTTTTTTTTTTGGTTACTTAAATTTAATTTGATTGTATTGGATTGTGATGATGCAAGTTAGTTTGGTTAAATTTTGTGTTTGTATGGTCAAATTACTCTTTTGTAGTGAAATTATGTTTTAGTGGATGCCATGGTGCAATGATACTTCAATTTTTATGCTTGACATTATTTTGATGGGTTTTGATAATTGCTTCGAGAGTTATATTTTTTTCTGTCTTTGAATGCATTCTGAAGGCAGATGTTGTGAAATGGGTGTGGGAAATGTGGTGTCTGGTAGTTTAATGGGGAGGAAAACTTATTATATTTAAGTTTTATTGCAGACTTGATAGAGAATGGGAATTCGTGGAACACGACTTTGCTGCAGAAATATTTCTTACCGTCGGATATCCATTCTATTATGAAGATTAAGCTCCCTTCACAGAGTTGTAATGACAGGGTAATATAGGTCTATGATCGTTGTGGTGAGTACACAGTGAAATCTGGGTATCATATTACGAGAACATGGAAGAACCTTGATAGTCTTTGCATCTTCTAAGGTTTCATCGAGGCAGTAGGTAACCATTTGGAAGTTAATTGTTCCTTCCAACATTAAGATATTTCTGTGGCGTGCACTTTCAGGATTGCCATCTATGGAAAATTTAGAACAAAAAAGGGTGGTGGTTGATTTGTCGTGTAGGATTTGTGGTGAGCCTGGTGAGTCTATTTTGCGTGCTTTATTTGTTTGTCAACATGCTCATGATGTATGGGAGCTTACTTCATTTCTTTATCTGAGAATTTTGAACCGAGTTGCTTGTTTGTGGGATGTGTAGGATATTGTTTATTCTAAAGATATTGTTTATTCTAAAGTTAAAGTTGCTTTTAATGAAATTCAACTCTTTGTCTTAATTATGTGGGGGATTTGGAGGGCGAGAAATAGGATTTTGTATGATGGGGCTAAGCCATCTCCTAACTATTAGTTCCATGTTTTATTGCAGTAAGGAATTAATTTAAGTTCATCTGAAAGTTGCAGTTTTACTTTAATATATAACTCTTTATAATGATAGTGTTGGCTATATTCATTTCTGCACATGCGATTGAGATTAATTTGTAAATGATTTTGTTGCATCCAAAACTTGAGAGTTTTACTATAGTAGTTAATGATTTATAATGATAGTTTTGGGTATATTCAATTGGTTTTGCAAATGCGGGTTGAAAGCAATCTTGGACTTAGGATTATTCTTTGGGTATTTGTTGACAATGAGTTTATCTCTTGGAATTTTATTGAGACTATGGGAGAGTTCTACACTACGATTTAATGGCTTCTTAGCTTGTAAAATTTGAAACATTTGGTCTTGGTTCTTTGGAATTTGTCTTTTGAATTACTTTGGTTGGATATTAATTGTTGGGTGATGTTATTGCTGAAATTACTGTTAGATATTATTGTTGAATGATGTTATTAATATAAAGTGTTTTTGGACTTAATAGAATGTATAGTTTAATTTTTGGTTCATATTGAATTTGTGGTTGAATTTCAAATATAAGAATACAAAAATTTAAATCAAATAATTCATAATTTCAATTTAAATTTAAATCCTGTGGCAAAAAATATTAATCATAAATTATGTCACAAACAAAATAATTTATACCTATTGAAATTAACTGGATAATAATTCACGCGCGAAAATTAATTTTATTGTCAAAATTTTGAAATTAAAAAAAATTCAATTTTCCCGCCAAAAAGATAATTAAAATATTCATTTTTTTATGACTGACATTTGACATTTAAATGCTATCATAAGTTAATGACATATTGTTTTTCTATCATAAAAGAGTGACAGGTACATAGACGATAGATAATTTCACTGTCATCCACCCCCCTTCATGATAGATTTTTGCAGTCATCTATTGCCAGTTTTCTTGTAGTGTCACATGTGTGAGATGTTATTTGAATCACTCCAACTCTCATATACTGTACCCAACTCAATTTTTCTTGAGAAAACAAAAGACAGTGAATGGCTTAACTGTCCTCCTCGAGGAGCTATCACCATACATCTAGATTTCTTTACACATGGTGCTACACTTTTTAGATTCTGTAAATGAACTTCAGAGAGCAAACTGTCAGTTGTTGAAATAAGAAATGTAGAGGGTCAAAAAGTAAAATTAGGATTTTATTTAAATAAGTCTAGCTATTGGAGAGCTCGGCAACTAGAAGTCTAAACAAGTCAAATAAACATGACTATAGGAGAACACGACAACAGCTGATATGTCTAACACTTATTGCCAATTTTAATGCTCATAATTTAATTAATACAAAGAGTCTTCTCTTATTCTTTAATGGCCTTAAAGACAGCAGCAAAGTTGTTGCCTTTCCAAAGCCTTCACATCTCTCTTTCTAGTAATCAGTCCCTTCTTCATCTTTGTCCACATATTCTATTCTCTCAATTATTTCTAATAAAACAAGTCGACTCGTCAAAGTAATACAAGTTACACGAATCAGAAATTTATTAGTGTTTAGGGGAAAACTCGGATGCTAATAAGGACAAATCGATTGATGAAACATGGTAAAGAAAGTCAGTGAAGGGAAGTTAGCTTTTTTGGCTGAATGGCAATATAGCTCTTAAAGGTCAAAAGATAAGCTCTCTAAGGACTATTCAAAATCTAGGAGGTTTATCCAAAATGTTTTGTCGTAAAATATTAGATCTTAGGAACTTAAGAACCTAAAAGACTTATTTTAGGTTGTTCGCCTTAGGATCTTGAGATTCTAAAAACCTTAGAACACATAAAGTTTATCCTAGATGGTTTATATTAAAAATCTTGAAACTCAGGAGGTTTATTCTAGATGGTATGTCCTAAGATTCTAGTATCCTAAGAACCTTGAAAGATTTATCCTAGTAGGTTCTTCTTAAGATCTTAGGATCCTAGGAACCTAAGAGGTTTATCTTATATTATTTTTCATAGAATCCTGGCATACTTGGAACCTAGGAACCTATAAGGTGTTCTTAATCTAGGTGCTTTGTCTTAAAAGGGTTATCCTAAGTAGAGATGGTCAATAGGCTATACCATGACAATGTAACCCGTCAAAGTAAGGACCACAAGGCCTGTGGGTCGGCATGGCACGACACTGCCCACCTTGTGAACAAGCCATGTTGTGTCGTGCCCAATTCTTTTTAGGTCGGGCATGACCTACAACATTAACCCATGCGTTCCATGCACCGAAAAAAGGAAGCTACCTTTTTTTTCTTTAAAGGGCATGCCTAGCGTGCTTTTTCAAGCCTATCAGCCCATGCACTAATAATAATAATAACGGTAATAATTTAATTGTTAACTTGAACTTATATGGAGTCATAAATCATAGTCCATAATAACATTAATGCTTACAAGTTTAAATTAAAATATAAACATTTTATTAACACAATTACAAAACTATGTCTTCTAATTATGCAATAATCAATTATAAAATAAGAATATATAAATCTAATTCATAGACTATAATAATGAGTAATAAAAATTAAAGTTGCAATAATCCTGAAATAATGATTTCAAGATGTTACAACTACGAGGTATCAATTATAACAAATCATAACTCACAACTAAGAAATACTAATTATGATAAATCACAACTATTAAAATATGAAATGTCAATTATTAATAATAAAATAACGTTTATTAATCACAATTCACAGCTATGGATACGGTAGATAAATAAGGTTAATTCTGTCTTGATGGCGAGTTAAACAATTTGACACATTTAGAGGTAAATTCACTATGCCAAGGACATTTGAATAGAAAATTTTTTAATGATAATTGTTACGCCTGAAGATCATTTGTTTGTAAGGACGATACAAACCATTATCTATTATTTTCTCCCTGTAGTAAAATGTTGACAAAGTTCATTTAGATGATGCCTTTTGAACTAATTTAGCCTTGCATTATTGTTGTTATGTTGTGGTCTATTGCATCAAGACCGTGTTCTTGAGGGTGATGAAGTTCTTCTGTATTCATATTGTGTTTTAGAAGATCCATGGTGATTTTGGAATATAGTAAAAGTTTAAAAAACAAAAGAAGAAGAATTTTAATATTATGACATTAATGCTTACAATTTTAATATTATGACATAAATCATAGTCCATAATAACATTAATGCTTACAAGTTTAAATTAAATTATAAACATTTTATTAACACAATTACAAAACTATGTCTTCTGATTACGCAATAATCAATTATAAAATAAGCATATATAAATCTAATTCATAGACTATAATAATGAGTAATAAAAATTAAAGTTACAATCCTGAAATAACAATTTCAAGATGTTACAACTACGAGGTATCAATTATAACAAATCATAACTCACAACTAAGAAATACTAATTATGATAAATCACAACTATTAAAATACGAAATATCAATTATTAATAATAAAATAACGTTTATTAATCACAGTTATGGAAACGGTAGATAAATAAGGTTAATTCTGTCTTGATGGCGAGTTAAACAATTTGACACATTTAGAGGTAAATTCACTATGCCAAGGACATTTGAATAGAAAATTTTTCGATGATAATAGTTACACCTGAAGATCATTTGTTTGTAAGGACGATACAAACCATTATCTATTATTTTCTCCCTGTAGTAAAATGTTGAAAAAGTTCATTTAGATGATGCCTTTTGGACTGATTTAGCCTTGCATTATTGTTGTTATGTTGAAGTCTATTGCATCAAGACCGTCTTCTTGAGGGTGATTGATGGTTGTCGAAGCCAGTAAAAATAAATACCTACTCTAAATAACTTGCGTATAGTGATTGAGTATGGTCGTGTCCACAGAGATTGGTAATTATTTAAATCCTTTCAAAATATAAAATGCAAAGTAGGGGAGATTGTTGACAAAATTAAAAATCAAATTAAAAATAACAAGAATGCAAATTAAAATTGTAATTCAAATTGGAAAAGCTCGTCAAGGAATTAACTCAGCTTGATTCGACTACTGATCATTGATCTAAATATAAATCATTATTGCTTATTAATAGACTGGTTATACCTACTGAGACGCTCTAATAGCCAATCTCTCCTTAACTAGTCGATAACCAAGGTACGACCATTAGTTATTTCCCTAATCAATAGACAACCCTAGATACGATCAAAGGATTTAATCAGTTGACAGCCTGAAAAACCAGAGAGACCCAAATCCTAATCAACAAACACATACGATGGTTCATTTAAATTAGATTGTTTATTCTCATAACACAACTCACTGCTATGCTATTTGTCACAAACATTAAAATCTTCATACGATGAATCCTTTAATTGACAATAGATTAAGTTGATAATTAAATAGTGGCCAATTATCTAACTAGCAAACATAATCATGATAATAATTCAGAGAATAAACAAATGCCCAAAAAGTAATAAAACAATTAAAGCATAAGAAAGATCTCACAGTAATGATGAATCAAAACTTTATTAACCTTCAACCAGAAAAATAAATTTAGTTCCTCATAGAGAGAAGAGAAAAATTTAGATCTATGGTTTTTTTTCTTTTCCTTGATGATCTCCCTCTCTTTGTGTTTCAATCCCTTTTGTATTTTAGAGTTTTTCTAAAAATAGAATACTAAAATCTAAAATATTCTCTAAATTCGGAATTACAAAAATAACCCAAAAAGGTGAAACACATTAAAAAAAAAACTGCAAGTTCTCCGTTGACAGCACGTGCCCACGCCTTATCAACAAAGTTCTTCTGAAATTCATAATTCTTCCATGCAAATAATCATCCTCAAACATCATCTTCTAGCTCAATTTTAGCACCAATCAATAGAATTGCACCTACAAAATAAAACACAAATAAATCACTATTATTAAGTGCAAAATATTGATATTAAAAGGAGTAAACAATACAAAATTAGTGCATAAATTGCACTCTAACAGTGATGAAGTTCTTCTGTATTTATATTGTGTTTTTGAAGATCCATGCTGATTTTGGAATATAGTAAAAGTTTAAAAAACAAAAGAAGAAGAATTTTAATATGATGATGATATTCACAAGTCGCAACTTACAACTGTGGAGTGTCATGGTTTATTGGTGTGCATATATAGTTATTAATTAGTAGTAAAAAGACAAAAGTTAATTTAGTTACATTGATAGGTGGAAATAGCCGAGTAGGTAAGATATATTTAGTGAAATATGTCAATTTTGTTATTTTGTGGGGTCGTGGAGGGAAGCGAGTGGTTGATAAGAAAATTTTATTAAATTATTTAAAAATAAATGAAACAGTCAAAAAAATGAAGAAATAGTATTGAAACTGTATTGATTTGACATTTTGACTACACAAACACAATGCTCATAATTTTCCATTACAAATTGCATTGTTGGGAACTCTGTATAATTGCATTACATACAATTTAAGTTACAAAGACTACAAAAGTGAAATTGATTTGTACACAATTTAAAAGCCCTGCACAGGTAAAAAATTAATTTTTTTGACTAATTAATAATAAAAAAATTCCGATTTGAATTGATTACTCATTTAATAGAAAAAAAGAATTATAAAAAAATTTTGAATTGATTTTGATTAATTATCCAATGGATAAACTAGTGATGACTAATAGCCCATGCAGTACATGACATGACATGGGCATGGCACGAACATGACACGTGGAATGGCACAGGCATGGCACAACATAAGCATATTTTAGTAGGGAACGGCATGGCTCGATACACATGCAAGTTGGGTTGAGAATTTTAAGTACGTGGGACTTGAAACCATGACATGATTAAAGATAGTGTAAGCATACTCGTAGGGGTGGGCAAAATTGGGTTAGAGTCAATTCGATCGGGTTTCGGGTTATTCTAGTTAGATAAAAATCAATCCAAATTAAACTCGAATTATTGACCCGATCCGATCTAATCTGAATATAGTTCAGATTGGATCGGATCGGGTTAATAATTCAGGTTTTATTTGGATAAGATCGGGTTTGGATTTGAAGCTTGAAAGTTTAAGCTTGAAAGCCAGAAACTCGGGTTGGGTTGTGGGGATTCGGGCTTCAAGCAATTGATAGGTGGCCACGGTAGCAGATCACGGACCTGTTTTCGGCAGTATATGGGGGAATGTGCAACGACATATTACGGATGGCTCACGGCAGATCACGACTTCACTTGGCAGCAATAGATCGTGGCTTCACTAGGCAATAGCAGATCGTAGTTTGACAGTGTTGTGAACTTGTGAAGTTGTGATTCTTGTTTGTTGTGGACTTGTGGTGGTGTGTGCATCAGAGAGTGAGTAACTTTGTCTGTATGCGGCTTGTGGCGTCTGATGGTGTGTGTGTGTGTGTTTAGGTTTATTTTTTTTTTTTTGACAAACCCAATTGGGTATTCTTGACCTGATCACAACCCGATCGGGTTTGCAATTTTTAATTTGATCGGGTTTCAATCCCGACCCGATTTGACCCGAACTTGAAATTTTTCGAGTCAGATCGGGTTGGGTAAAATGCTGGCCCTTAAAGTACAGCATGTGAAAATACCTGTAATAAGCGTGCTTTATTGATGGGCTATCACACTGCTCGTGGGCCAGCACACTGTTCGTGGGCCAGCACACTTTTCGTGGGCCATCAATAGCATTCAAGTCAATACATAAAAGTACAATTTTTTAATAAAAATAAACTAAAATGTTATCATTTTACGGATAACTTAAAATTCAATCTTTTAATATATTTTATTAGCATAGGTTCTTTAAAATTAATTTCAGTCTTAGTTTCAAGAAAAAATATTCTAATTATTTTATGTTTATAAATAATTGTAGATATCATGATTTTATAAATGATAAATCTAAACTTTACAACTTTAGTATTTCATTCATAAAATCATAAATTAGTTAAAAGAAATATGTTTCATTTGTGAATGAAAATATTATCTACATTTAGTAGTTCAAATAAAATTAGGTGTAATTTATATCACTACAATTAACAATACATTCCAACTACTAAGCTATCTGTCATTTGCAAATTCGTGATCTTTCTACTCATAAAATTTATTCTAAAAATTTACTAGGAAAGAGGGAGTCTAATCTCTGAAGATAAGGTTAGTGTTCACCAATGTGCATAATTTACATCCACTACCTCTTAATCAAAATTCGAACTTTGAATTTGTTCAATTAAAGCATTTTGCCAATGTTGTTGCACTCAACTTTCATCATCTTCACAATCTCTCGAACACATTAAAGAATAATGTCTCTAATGACAAATTCAGCCAACGATCATCTAGAATTCTACCACCTGCATTAAAAGTTGACTTAGATGATACAATTGAAACTGGAGGGGATAGTACATCACGGGTCAATGAATTGTATAGGAAAAAAAGATGTCTTATCTATTCAAAAATCTAAAATATCTAAATTTTGCGATTCTGAAGGAGTTACTAAATCTTTAAGATTGGTAGTATAAAACCTTTGCGATTCATTACTAATTAGTATTAACACCAAAAGCAATACCCTTACTTTCAGCAATAAAAGTTGAGTTGGATTTCTATAAAAAGTCAGTGCTTTTTGAGCATTATAATATGTAATACTTGATCTAAATTTGTTTTAATAAAATTCAAAAAGTTCATTCGTAGAGGGCATAATTGTATAAAAATTTGCATCAAGTCCTTTTTTGCAAATTTTTGGTAATACTGTCAATTAAAATTTTTGCACTAATTTCATTCATTGTATGGTCCAACACTGCTGCAAATGTTAATTGGTGGCGAACCTTTCTAATATTTTTGGAATTTTTGCATATTTCTAAATATAATATTTTCTCTAAAGGTCTTAAAAGCATCACTCATGTTATACAAATGGATTAACACTTTACATGAATTAAGCTTATAAATAGTAGAAGATGCAAGAGTAGCCTTATAAAATACCTTTAAAAACAAATCCACAAATTTAAGTGCAACATTTCAATCATAATTAGTTATATGGTAATCTTTATCATTTATGCTCCCATTGTAAAAACTTAAAACTGCTTCAGAATAGTTTTGGCAAAAAAACAATATCAAACATATAGAATTCCAACGATCTTCCATGTCAAGGTTGAATCTCCTCTTTTTCAAACAAAAAATTTTCAATGTATGTAAAAAGTGTTGATGTCTTGAAGGTGCTCTAATACATAAAATGATTGCTGTAATTTTTTCTAAATAACGATTTATATGGGTTATATCAGCTTGAAGAATTAGATTAGTAATATGATATGCATATTTAACATGAGAACATTTTGAGGCAGGTGTAAGTATGAGAGTAGAAATATTCCACAAAAGTATATCAACTGTAGTAGTATTGCCTAAGGCATTATCAAATGATATACTAAAAAATTTATCAGTAATTTAATGTTCTCCTAAAACAGGAATTATGATAGATTAAATTACTAAATCAGCATAAGGATATTTTAATTCACAAAATGCAAGCAATTTTTTTCCAACCTTTATTTGCCATTAATCTCATGAATAGAATGCAAAGTCACACAAAAATAGTTAGTTGTATTATTATCAGTCCAACAATCAGAAGAAATTGAAATAACACTTATAAAATTAATAGAAGATTAATCAACAATTTTTTTTCATATCATAAAAAATTTTGATTAAATCATGTTTTAGTGTATTTCTTGATACTTTCTTAAGTTAAGACTGAAAATGCCTTTGAAAAAAATTCATCAGTCATACATCACCTGCAAACATTAAAGGTTGCTCTATAGCAGCAATATATGCAAACAATCTTCTCGCATGTTCTGTTATGAATATTTAAATAATGTTACACTACCAGAACATCCAAAACCATATTATGAAATTTGGGTTTGTGTTAGATCTTGTGGCTTGTGATGTGCCTGATAGATTTATAAATGTTGTTTGAGATATCTGGTTCTATCTTTACTTATGGTACTTAAAATAACTTGACAAAATTTGCACACTACAGCATCTGTCATTTCACCCTTTTTGTTTAGACATTTTTCCAAACTAAAGCATGACCAAAAATTAATGTTCTTGGTCATTCGGTTTTGATGGTAGAAGTAGAACCAACAGTGGTAGAAGTAGAACCATTATGACTTGCTTGAGAAGTGGGAGGAGATTGCTCTGCTGAGACAATAATTAAATTGTTTGGATCTAATTTTGATGCAATAATTTCTTTATTTGGAACTCCCTTCCCCTTTTCAACAAAATTGAACTTCTTATCTAACTTAAAATGTCTTTCCTCGTAATTATTGTGAGAGTGAGATATCTTATGTAAATAATGTTTTTTTGGTAAATAAAAGTGTGTGGAGTATCTGTGCGGGGAAAAAAAAGTGAGCAAGAAAGGAATGTGTCAAGGGACGGAGTAAGTAATTGAATGATGTTTCACTGTTGTTTAAGATTTGAGTAAGAAGAAGAAGTTGCTTGGAACTGTAGGAGAGTTTAGAGGAGGTTGGATACACATGAGAGTTAATGAGTTGAGATTAAGATTAAGATGAAAATTGAAAGTGATTAAATTGTTTAAATAGAATGAAAAAACAAAAAACCTTAACGGTCAAAAATCTGTTATATTGAGTCGTTGCATTTATTTATTTTTAACCTTTGTTTTCAGTTCTTGTACGTTGTATTTGTTGGATAAGTAATCAAATCAATTTAAAATCTGTTATATTTGTTTCTTTTGAATGACTTATCAAATCAATTCAGAATTTCTTTATTTTAAATAATTGTCAATCAGTATAGGGCTTTGAAATTATGTAGTCAAATCACTTTCACTTTTGTATTCTTTGAAGGGTAATTTATCAGCAGCCCCCATATGTTTTGACGATTAGCGCCGCGCACCCACACGTTTCATCCATGTGCGCCGCGCACCCATTTCCGTTAGAGAAAAACGTTACTTGCAAAGGTTGTGCGGTTCTTGGTGACATCTGGATCTCTGAGGCTTCGTCGCATTTGACGGAGATCTAGTGCACGTATGTTGTGTAATGAGAAGTCAAGATGTCTTGGATCCTTCCAATCGCCTACTTGGTTTTAGTGATAAGTGTAAACAAAAAGTGGATTCAATTATTGATGATCCAAGTTCAAGAAACCTTTTAGAAAGAAAAGAAGAACAACAAAGAGAACTTATTCAAATAAAAGATCTCCGATAAGATTGTTTCTATGGCGGGAGAAAGTAAAGATGATGTTATTGATGCAAAGTCATCTTCTTCATCAATTATGGAGGATATACTCAATCGCTATAAACCGTGAAAAGAGCTTGGAGAAAATGCCCCACCGGGTCAATTCAACTTCTATGTGAAATACAAGTGAAACGTGTTCAAGATCTGAATATTCAAATCGCAATAGTAGAACTTTTGTAAAGTTCCCGATGAGAATAAGTGGTGTGATGTCTGTAACAATTCTCATGCTATCGAGAAAGAAATGGATTTAAGAGCCATAACTTGGGATCCGAACTTGATGCTGTCAATAAGACTAGAAATTACCAACATATCACAGGAAGGAAAATAGCCAAGTCAGGCGGAAGAAGCAGGAATGGGTGGAAACACAAACCAGTGAGGGTACCAAATTGCAACGCAATTATCTAGGAGATGCAAGCATGCTTCAGAAGAACCTTTTTGTCGAGCACAACTCATTTTTTGGTAAAGGATTGCTGCCCACTCCAACAATTGAATCTTCTAGGCACATTGGTGTAGCAAATGCAGGAAATAAAAAGACAAAAACAGATGTGATAATCCACCAGAAGGTGTTGGTTGAGTCCTCTCGATGGGTTGTTCATCAGAGATTAAATAGGAGACTTGATCAACATGTGTCCCAATTAAGTCAAGTAGCCACTTGTGAATTGGATGAATATGAAGAACAGAAATTGAAAACAAAGGGATCCTTTAACCCTCAAAATTATTGCAGAAGCAAGAAAGGACTGGATCCTTTAAATTTTCCTTTTTTACCCCCACGCCATTGCAAATAACCGTTTTTTTAACGGAAATGGGTGCGCAGCGCACATGGTTGAAACATGTGGGTGCGGCGCGCTAATCGTCAAAACATATGGGGGCTGCCGATAAATTACCCTTCTTTGAAATATGAATTGTGTGCACTAAAATTATGTGGAGTTGCCGACAATGTAATTTATAATAGAAAATAACGATAATTGTTTTGTGCAGTTAAAATGTCAAATCAATCAAATTCAATATTATTTTTTCATTTCTTTTAATTTTTCATTTGTTTTTGAAATAATTTTATAGCTTTTTCTTGCTAACCAGTTGCTTTCCTCCACGGCTCTACAAAATCACAAAATTCACAATACAATTTTTAATATTTTACTAAATATTTTTTACCTACTCGGCTACTCTCACCTACTAAAGTAACTAAATAAACTTTTGTCCTTTTACTATTAACTAATAATTATATACACATGACAAAACACTTCATACTAACAAGTTGTGACTCGTGAATATCATAAGAATATTATAATTCTTCTTCTTTGTTCTTCTTTTCAAACTTTTCGTGCATTCCAAAATTACTATAGATCCTTAAGAATATAATATAAACACGAAAAAACCTCAACACCCTCAAGAACACAGTGTCGGTGTAGTAGGGCCTCAAGAAAACAACAACAGTGGAAGGCTCAATTAATTAAGAAGGCGTCGTCTTAACGAATTTTTTCAATATGTTACTACAATAGGAGAGGAAATAATAGATAATAGCTTGCATAGTCCTTATAAATGAATGATCTTCAAGTGTACGCCAGCACAAGTCTAATTTTTCAATTGTCCACCAAGAAAGAACTAACCTTATTCGTTTACCGTGTCTATACCTTTGATTAATAAATGTTATTTTGTGACTAATAACTGATATTTCGTAATTTCATAGTTGTGATTTGTCATAATCAGTATTTTGTAATTGTGCGTTGTGACTTATTATAATTAGTATCTCATAGTTGTAACTTTTTGTGATCGTTATTCCAAGTTATTTTAAAATATTAACATTTATATTTACTTGTCATTAAAAAATTTTACTAATATACTTTGTCTGCGGTGCTATTGACGACTCACGGGCTGCTTGCTAGCTCACCAATGAAACTAGCTTATCTTGAACCTTTTCACATGCCGTGCTTTAGAGCATCTCTAACCATACTATGCTTTTAAGGCCCATATGCCTAAAATTCTTAGCCTAGGCCAGCCCATGTGCATGCCATATCATGTTGTACAAACATATAATGTGCCCATGCCTTGCAATGTGTCACCTGGCCATTGGTCATCTATAATCCTAAGTGATCTATCCTATGATCCCAAGATCATAGGACCTAAGAAACTAACAACCACGGAATTCAAGAGGTGTTTCTTAAGGGTACAATCTCTTCTTAGGCTTTTCTAGGACCATGTTTATTTAAGCTCTAGTTGGGTGCATTCTAGCTTTAGTCCATTAATTTCCTCCCTAGGTCCCAAACTTCTAAAGTAACACATTGAGACTTTTTCTTTTAAGGATTTTATCTTAGGGTTTTTAATTAGGAGGTTTATATTTATGAGGATGATTCCATCTCTGGTATTTTCTTTAAAATTTTTTATCCTTAGATTTTAACCTAAGATTTTTTATCCATGAATTTTATCCTAGGAAGATTTTTGTAATACCTCAATTCTCCTAACGGTATTTAAGTCTTTTTAGTTTATTTTAGTGATCTTTTTATCCTAGTATAAAAAGAATAATATGTCTTTCCCATTATAAGAAAGAGGGAGAGAGAGGTCGACTGGGGGAAAAAATGAAAAAAAGGAAAAGAGAGAGAGAGACAACAGAGAGAGAGAGAGAGATGGAGAGAAAAGAGAGAAAAGAAAAGAAGAGAAGAAGAAGAAGAAAGTCTTCTTTTTGGTCCTGTCGTGAGCAACACATGAGATCAAGTTGCATCTTTTGAATTGGATATTGTTGATAGAAAATTTGGAGGTATGTTTTAATTCTTGATTTTCATTAATTTGTTATGGAGAAGCATGACTAGATATATGCAATAGAAGTAGAAACCTAAGATTTTACAGGAAATATACTGACAGTACATTATTTCAAAAATCATAGTAATTTGTGCAAATTGATTTTGATTCATATTTTTGGATATATTAAACTAGACATCATCTATAATGTTTTGAAAGTTGTTTCAAGCTAATTGGATAAGATTTCAATTAATTACGATTTTGCAAACTCAAGTATGTTGGAAATTTCTTATTTCAATGAAGAACATGAATTGCGAGATTTTGTTTTACCATAGCTAGAATTCTTCAAAAATTATGAAATTTGGACCAGTGATTTTTATAAATGTCTAGTATGATTTTGGAAATCTTCATGATTTCATGATAAAATAATAAATTGTTTTGCATTTTTAAAAAAAGTATGTTCAAAACAATTTTTAAAACATAAATTATTTTCAATAGTTTTTAAAGGAATTAAGTTATGAAATTTTTATCAATGAATTTTCAATATGTCAGCATACAGTCTGTAGAATTTGAGATTTTTCCAATAAGGGAGTAATTTATTAAAAACCGAAGAACATTGATTGTTCTGTTTTGAGGGCCGAATATTGAGGACAGTTGAGGGCGAGTTACTGAGTTTAGAAGCTGTTTATAATGAGATATTTGAGGACATTAGAGTTTATGATTGAGACTTGATTATATCTTATAAGAATTTTATTGATAATTTTAAGTTGATGATATCACTACATATTTGTTACATGATGATGCCAAGAGGTAAATAAGCTAAACTTCAAAACGAATAATAACAAACAATATGTATATGTTTGACTTCTTTGAGAAGTTTTTTTTTTTGTATGTACATATATGGATTTATATATTTCTGCCCATATGTTTATGTGATGTGTTGTTGTATGCGTAATTATGTACATGGGCATATGTTGTGTGAAGATTCATTTGCATGAGCACAAAAATACATTGAGTTTTCTATGAACGAGAAAATGGATTTTAGCAAATAGAATTTCAACTTTATGAGATTTGCATTGGGGACCACCTTTTGAAGTTGTGTGGGGGCCACCTCTCGAGGACTGACGTGCCGCAAAGTGCCACGCACAGCGCAAAGTGCCATATTGCAGGATATGTATTTTATTGAAAGAAAATGTGAAAGTTTGAAAGCGACAGAAAAAGATTTTGTTGAATTTGTTTCAAGTATTTTGAAAAGATCATGGCATATCATCCATTACATTATTTATTAGTATGCATGTATTTCGGCATAAGAAAAACTAGTTTGTTTACTGAGTTTTGTACTCATTATAGTTTATTGTCATTCAGTTAATAGAAGTCATAATTGATTTATGATAAGCGAGGAGGACTTGAATTGAGGACGATAGATGGTTTGGCCAAATTTTTAGATTATTCTGTTGCCTATTATATTTAAGGGTTGAATTGTTATCTGTAAGGAGAATCCAAGTACACAAGGGAGTTGTGGTTAGATTTGCCCTTGGAGTTCGTGCTGGGGTGTGACAAATGGTATCAGAGTGATTCCCAACCAGAAATGTTTGGATGTTTGTGACATCCTGCATTGCTTGGGAAGGATTTTGTAAGTATCAATAGAATTAGGCCTATGCCAAACCTTTAAGCTTTGTGATTTTGTTTCTAAGAAGTATATGATTGAAGTATTAGAGTAGCGCAACGAAAGAATGATGTGTTTGCTTAAGTCTTTATAAGGATTTATTGGTCATAAGTGATTTTGAGGTTTGGATTTTTTTTATTTATTTATTTTAATGATCTTTTACTCTAGTATGAAAAGAATAATATGTCTTTTCCATTATAAGAGAGAGGGAGAGAGAGGTCGGCTGAGGAAAAAAAAGACAGAAAGGAAAAAAGAGAGAGAGATGGGGAGAAAAGAGAGAAAAGAAAATAAGAAGAAAAAGAAGAAGAAAGTCTTTTTCTTGGTCCTGCCATGAGCAACACATGAGATCAAGTTGCATTTTTTGAATTGGATATTGTTCAGAGAAGATTTGGAGGTATGATTTAATTCTTAGTCATCATTAATTTGTTATGGAGAAGCATGATTAGATATTTGCAATAGAAGTAAAAACCTAAGATTTTATAGGGAATATGTTGACAGTGCATTATTTCGAAAATCATAGCAATTTGTGCAAATTGATTTTGATTCGGATTTTTGGATATGTTAAACTAGACATCGTCTAGAATGTTTTGAAAATTGTTTCAAGCTAATCAGATAAGATTTCAATTAATTATGATTTTTCAAACTCAAGTCTAAAAACTTGAAAATTTTTTATTTTAGTGACGAACATGAATTACGAGATATTGTTTACCATAGCTAGACTTCTTCAAAAATTATGAAAATTGGACCAGTAATTTTTATAAATGTCTAGTATGATTCTGGAAATTTTCATGATTTTATGATAAAACAATAAATTGTTTTGTAATTTTAAAACAAGCATGTTTAAATCAGAAAATTGTTTGACAGTATTGATGATGTCTGAAACGTAAATTATTTTTAATAGTTTTTTAAAGAATTAAGTTATGAAATTTTTATCAATGAATTTTTAATATGTCAGCATATGGTTTGTAAAATAAGTTTCAAAACATTCTAGACGATGTCTAGTTTAACATATCCAAAATTCAGAATCAAAATTAATTTGTACAAATTGCTATGATTTTCGTAATAATGCACTGTCAGCATATTTTCTGTAAAAGCTTATGTGTCTACTTTTGTTGCAAATGTCAAATCATGCTTCTCCATAACAAATTAATGAAAATCAAGAATTAAAACATACCTTCAAATCTTCTCTCAACAATGTCTAATTCAAAAGACGCAACTTGATCTCATGTGTTGCTCACAGTAGGACCAAGAAAAAGACTTTCTTCTTCTTTTCTTTTCTTTTCTCTCTTTTCTCTCCATCTTTCTCTCTCTCTCTCTCTTTTCCTTTATGTCTTTTTTTTTCGGTCGACCTCTCTCTCCCTCTCTCTTATAATAGGAAAGACATATTACTCTTTTTATACTGGGGTAAAAAGATCACTTAAATAAACTAAAAAGACTTAAATACCCTTAGGAGAATTAGGCTATTACAAATTTTCTCTATTGATTTTTCTCCTAGGATATTTACCCTAGGACGGCTTTTCTCCAAGGGCCATTTTCCTTATAACGATTTGCTTCCATCCTTGGATGATTGTGCTTGGAAGATTTAAAACAATTTAAGGAAAATTTTCCTTTAGAGATTTTATCGTAGGATGATTTAATTCCATCCCTAGATAATAGATTTAAAGCTATTTTAAGAGGATTTTCTCCAAAGATTTTCATCTTAGTGAAGATTTGTTTCTATCCTTGGATAATTGGAAGATTTAAAATTTAAGCTTTTAAATTTATAATTTTGAAAGTCTATTCTGGAACTTTTTATTCATGTCTATTCCATCATTATTTGCCTTAAAATTTGATCTTCTTTGATTGGCTTGGATTTTTTGCCTTTAATATTGAGATTTCCCACCAATTATTATCTTTATTTAAGATCTTCTTTAATTGGCTAAGATCCTCTTCCTCTCCTATATAATCCTCATTTTCCATTCTTTCTCAGTTAAAATTTTTCAAGAGAGAGCATGTGTTTTAGCAAAAGAAGCTCTCAAGTTTCCAAAGAGAGAAATGGTGATTCATGTTGTTTGACAGAGGTGTTCATCATGGTTGGTGACAATTTTTCGATGACTTTTCAACATCTCTCTGGTAGTTTTTTGGTGATTTTTTTTATTTATGTTCATTTATTTTTTATTTTAGAGAATTAAGAGAGTAATTGTAGGTTTTTGTCACTTTGTAGGTTTGGCTTAGTTCAAGATTACCAAATGTTAAAATGGCCAAGGATAAGAATATAGGGATAGATGATGTTCATTAGACAACTACTCATGCAGTTATAAGCAATTTCGGTAATTGTAAGTTTAAAAAGAGATAGTTGAATATAGTGCATATGCAGATAAAGTAAAAGGAAGAATTGATGTTATTGCCTTAGGAAATTATGAGGATGAGGCTGAGCTTGTAGCGGAAGATACCTGTCTATGGCAGATAAAACAAGTAAATGTGGATTAAGCCAAGTGTTTCTTGAGATTTTGATGATTGGGTATAACATTCCTAGGTCAATCACTCTTCATCGTGCTTCACTCAGGAGGAATAATAATCCTCCCAAGGGGTTTGCTGGGTTTACTAGGTATATGTTAAATTCTGGAGTTCGGCTTCTATTTCACTCTTTTATTCGAGGATATTACATGCCATAGGACTTACCATTGTTTAGCTTACAACACCAAGCTTCAGGAGTAAGCTGAGCGAGGGCAAATCATATGACATGTAATATCCTCGAAATATAAAGGTGAAATAGAAGTTGTATTCCAAAATTTAACATACACCTATTAATCCCAATAAAGCCACTAGGAGATTTGGTAATGCTCTTCCTAAGACAAGCACATATGAAATGTGATTGACCTAGGAATATAATCCCTAATCATTAAAATCTCAAGGGACATTGGGCTTAATCCACAGTTAATCGTCTTTATCTGCCATGGATAAGGATCTTCAACTATAAGCTCATCCTCATCCTCACACTCATAATTTCCTGAGTCAATAATCTCACTTCTTTGAATTACTTTATCTGAATACATACTGCTATCATCATACATCTCCTCTTTCAACATATAACTAGCAACATCATTTATATCAACATGAATAGCTATCAAACGAAATTCATCCATCATTATATTTTTATCCTTGGTTACTTCAACACTAGTTCTTCTTGAACTAAGACAAATCAACCAAAGACCTATCATTACTCTATTAAGTATGTAAAATAAAAATTTAAGAAAATAAATAAAATATGTAAATAAAAAACTCATTGAAAATTGCCTGAAATTTGCCAAAAAATCACTACAAAGTCACCAAAATCTATTGGAAAATCATCGAAAAATTGTCAATGGTCACCCTGAGTGCCATCGTCAAATACTGCAAATCACCACCCTCTCTCTTTGGAAATTTGAGAGCTTCTGTCTCTAAAACCTATGTTTTCTCTCTTGAAAAGTATTAATTGCAAGCTAAGAGGATTATATAGGAGAAGAAGAGGATTTTAGCCAATTAAAGAAGATTTACAATTAAGGTAATTATTGGTGGAAAATCTTCATTAACGAAGGCAAATAATCTAAGCCAATAAAAAAAGATTAATTTTCAAGGCAAGGAATGATGGAATAGATATGAATAGAAATTTCTGGAAAAGACTTCCAAAATTCAAAATTTTAAAGCTTAAATCTTTAAATCTTTCAAATATAATCATCTAAGGATGGAAACAAATCGTCTTAGGATGAAAATCTTTGGAGAAAATCCTTCTAAGATTGTTTTAAATCTTCAAAACATAGTCAGCCAAGGACGGAAACAAATCTTTCTAAGTATGAAAATCTTTGGAAGAAAATCTTCTTGAGATAGCCTTAAATCTTCTAAATAAAATGATCCACAGATAGAAACAAATCGTACTGGGATAAAAAACTTCAAGGGAAAATCCTCCAAAGATACTTTAAGGTGGTGTTTGGTTTTAAGAAAGGGGAGGAGAGGAGAGGAGAAAAAAGGAGAGGAGTGGAGAGGTGATGAGAGGAGAAGACTCCAAAAATTAATTACCCTTATTTGGTTTTACATTAAATTTGAAAGGAAAAGAAATTACATATTTTTTTTTTGGGACAAATATACCCATTATCTTTAATGTTAATATTGTTAACAAATAAAAAATAATTAAATTATGAATTAATTTAATATAGAAAATAACTTGATAACAAAATAATTAATTTTATATTATATTTTTAATTAATTTGTTATTATTCTATAATCAAAATAAGTAACATTGCATAATTAGTTATATGTTTAATTTAGTTTCTAAATATTTATAATTATTGAAAACAATAATATATTATGCTATTAAAATTATCTAGTTATATAGAAAATTTTATTTTTTAAAATAAAAAATTATGCCACCGTTGACCTCCTTTGACCGGCGTTGACCGCCGTTGACCACCGCCGTTGACCGCCGTTGACCGCCATCTTCCGTCGCGCTAAATACATAATAATGATCAGAAATGGACGATCTACTCATTGGAAGTATTAATTTTGCAGAAAATACACTATATAGTTGGAAATATGAGAGTTAAAATTTTTCCAAAAATTTTCCTAAACATTTAAACAAGATTTGAGGTAAATAACAATGTATATTAGCATTTTTAACTCTATAGAGTTGTAGATCGGTTCATGAGGATTCCATTGATACCGGTTTTGATGGTGAAATGCATCTCCGGCGAAACTCCGGCGACTCTCCGGCGATTCTCCTTAATTCTTTTTTTTTTTCTAAATAAATTATTCTATTAATTTAAGAAAATAAATATAAATTATCTGCACTTTTTTATTTAAAATTAATTTTATTAGAGGATAATATTGGAATTTTATATTCAAATAGATGAGGAATTTGAAATCCTTACCCATTAATAAGGAATACAAATTCTTCAATTTGATGGAAATTGAATTTTAATGGAAATTCAATTCCATTGAATTTGGTCCAACCAAACATTGGAAAGTGGAAAAGAAATTAAATTCTTTCCCTCTCCCCACTCCTCTACCCCCAAGCAAACATGACCTAAATTTTCCGGTCACAATCATCTGAGATAAAAATTCTTAGAGAAAAATCTAGTGGGATGAAGTTTGAGGATAAACTTCCAAAGATAAAAATTCCTAGAGAAAAATATCCCTAGGATAAAATTCAAAGATAAAAAATCTTGGAGAAAAATCTTCTTAAGATATAATATGAGGATAAAAGTACTTAGAGAAAGTTCCAAAGATAGAATCATCCTTAGATAAATTTTCTAGGTTCAAAATCCTAGGATATATTAAAAAAAAGGTGTCAATTTTTTACTTTAAAAAATTGGAGACTTGGGAGCAAACTGTTGGACTAAAAATAGAAATTGCCCCAACCAGAGTCCAAATAAATGAGGCATCGACAAAGCCTAAGAAGAGCCTGAAACACGGTATTAAAATCATCTTCAAAGTTTTTTAGGTTCCTAAGATCCACTTCCTTAGACAAATCACCTAGGCACAAAAAAAAAAAAAAAAAAAAAACACCTAGGGAAAACCTCCTAACACAAACATTCTATGATTAACTTACAAGGTTTCAAGATTCTTAAGTTCCAAGGATCCTAAGACAAATCACCTACAATAAACCTTCTAGGTTCGAAGATACCAAGGGTCTAGAGATCCTAAGGCAATCACCTAGAATAAGTCTCATACATTTCGAAGACAAAACACCTACGATAAACCTCTATGGTCAAATGTCATATCAGGCAATAGAGTTAACAATCTAATATACATATATATATATATATATATATATATATATATAACTCTTTTTTTTTTTCAAACGA
This sequence comes from Citropsis articulata, assembly GCA_030449925.1. Classification (NCBI taxonomy): domain Eukaryota; kingdom Viridiplantae; phylum Streptophyta; class Magnoliopsida; order Sapindales; family Rutaceae; genus Citropsis; species Citropsis articulata. The sequence continues at coordinate 1,436,042 of JASUUH010000079.1, forward strand.
AACAAAATTTCTTAATAATAGATGCGAATGAAGGAATCAGAAGAGGACATTACCAGACTTCAAATCCCAATATTTTAGCAAACCCCCAGAATCTGGCTGCAAGCCCTTAACAAATAGAAGCTGGCGGGCAAATCCCACCAAATAAAATTAGAAGACTTAAATTTTTTACATATTGTTTATTTCTACAAGATTTAATACCCCAGTTGGAAACTAACTCCAACATTTTTGAAACAAAATCAATTCCTTACCAGGAAAATTACAAGGCTCCTCTCATGCCGTTGATCTGCCGAAGATTGCATGCTTTTTGTCCACTGTCAAGCACTTGGTTGTCAATTCTTCTAGCAAGCCTCTGCTGCATTTTCAATCCTTTTCCCTGGAGCAAGTAGTTCCTGTTCAGATCTGTCATTCAGGACTTGTGAGGATCCAATAATTGCAACAAAGAAGTAGATTATAATAAGCAAGTGGGTCATGTTATCTTTGTCAAGCTCAAAGTTCAAACGTACCTCTGGATCAACCAAGGTTGAGCAGTCCAGGCTCGTTAAAACCTTTCGCAGTTTTGAGCAATAAACGAAAGTAATAAAAATGAACGACCAATTTAAGAACTCCAGGTAGTTCCTACCCACCCAGTTCCCAGCATCAGACGGTACAATTTACACTCTTCCTAAACTCATTTGGTCCTTTTCAAGATGGTCCAAAAGGCGACAGGATGATGTTATCATGCACAAGCACCAATTACAGTAAAGTGGCTATTTTTTACAACAGCACTACCAGTCTACCATATGTAGCCCCTGCACAACCACATGTAAAGCGAATCACACAACAGTCTAAAAGGAAGCGCCCTAACAGTCTTTTTCCTAATTTTATCAAAATGCTAGATGTCAAGGTATTGAATCCTCTAAAAGTTCAACAAGCAGACACAAATTGCCAGACATGAGATCACTTTGATTTCAATAGAAGTGAATATGGGGACGGTCACAATTCAGGTAAAATGATGCAGCTGCTTCCATACATTGACGTGAAATGCCATTAAATTGTACTATTGTCGAAAATAAATAAATCTTTCTCACATGTTGGCACATGAAACAAAATTCATGCATGAGTTCAAAGAAAACCAACCAGATGATCCATATATCTCATTAGATATCCTTCATCAGCTAGTCCTGTCACTACAAGAATGTCCAGAGGAAGCAACTTTCAGCTAATAACCACGGTTATTTATCTAAAAATCCAAATGCATGTTGCTTGAAGAAGCTCTGGAGTATGGGCTGCATCTCAGAAAGTACTTACTGCAAATGCCCTTACGAGTTAATGACCGATGGGATATATACTCAAAGGGTGTGTTTGGTGTATGTGATTATGGTGTATTATAATACTGCTCACATTAACTTAATATCAAGGACATGTTTAGAAAAAAATTGTATTGCAATAAAAGGGGATGCTAATGCATTAGCTAAACCCGACTTAGCTAATACGTCAACTGACGCATTAGCTTTGCTTTTACTTTTTTTTTTTTGTCCTTTTACTTTTGACTTTTCCTTACGCATTAACTTTGCTTTTGCTTTTTTGGCTAAAGCTACAATGCCGGGACAGAAGTCCCCGGTACCATGCGGGAGTAATTAATTGACAGTTGGATTTAAGTTCAAGGAATCCAACGGCTCAAATATAATAAATTTTTAAATTAGAAAATAATTGGCTACCTTTGCAACCGGTTACACACACTCTATTTTCCTCCTCCTTTTTTTCAAAATCGTCTCTCAAATCAAATCCCTAAAAATTTTTGATAGGTCATAAATAGTCATGCTATATTTAGTTTAATTCCCTTATATTTTGATTGATCTTGTGCTAATTTATGGAGATTATGTTTGATTTGATCTAGGAGCCAAAACATGGAGATTAAGATAAAAAGTGGATAATAAGGGCTTTATTTGGGCTTTGGAACGTGGGCTGACCGTTGACTTGAAGGAGACGGTTTCCTAGCATTAAGAGAAGAAGAAGCCAAGAAGGATTAGGAAAGCTAGCAAAAGAGGAAAAGAAACGTGAGGGAAAGCAAACAAAAAGCAATATAAAAGACACAAGACAAGTCAAGAAACGGGGGCTTGGACGTGAGGAAGAAAGGAGTCAAGAACGGCTGCTGCACTTTATTCTTTGAAAAACAATCTTTTGTTTTGTTTTGCCACCATGAGTGGCTAAGCTTTTAATTCTGATCCAAGGGTAATCAAATTCCGATTGTAGTTTTGTGAGGCTTTGAACTTAACAAGAATTTCTTCAATCCAAGTAATTTTTATTTTCTTGTTCTCATTATCTATGAATTATTTATATTGATTGAGTTTAATTCAATATTTATTTTCTATCGCTAGTCATGAGTTTGTGATCCGTAATTGTCATGAATGATTGAATTGAGTAGCAAGGAGTTGGCTCATGTGTGTATATTGACGGCGCAATTACATAGCTTGCATGATAGGCTCTAGGGAAATAAAAATACAAATTGATTAAATTGGAGTTCTCTGAATTAATTGATCTTGTTTTAGTCATTCTCACTATTCTTAATGCTATCATTAAATTTGATATGGAACGATGATGCCCAGTTAAATTGGTGATAAGTTTGGATTTAGGCGATTGTTTGAGTCTAATGTATTAGGAGAATAATTACTTTCTACGGCTTTTCCGATTAAGTAGACTAAGTTCTTGGATTGAGTAATTTATATTTATGCCTATGATCGAAATTGCAATTGGATGGAATTAATACCCTTGGATTGGAAGTTTGGTAAGATTGAATTTTTGTTTGTTTAATTTTAAAAGTCTTATTTTTATTTATTTTCATCAAATCCTTTAAAACCCTTGAAATCGAAGAAAACGGTCTACCGGATTTCCTAAACGGCTAGCCGATTGTGTCCAGAGTTCGGAGAACAGACAAACGGCTTACCGGTTTTCATTAACCGGCTAGCCGAATCAATCCAGAGAAGAGAAGACCTGCAACCGGATAACCGGATTTCACTCAACCGGATATCCGGTTTGGCTCCAGAAAAGTAACAGGCTACAACCGGTCTTCCGGTTCTCCCTATCCGGATTGCCGGATACGTCCAGAAAGGAGAAGAACAGGATTCGGTCTTCCGGATTTCACTCATCCGGTCATCCGTTTCCTTTCCAGAACCGATACAAATCGCAACCGGCTTTCCGTTTGTCCATATCCGGCCAGCCGAAAAGGTTCCAGAATCATCACAACCAAGATTCGGTCTTCCGGATTTCACAACCGGTTGTCCGAATCAACTCGTACATCAAATCAGAACCGGTCTTCCGGATCTCAGTATCCGGTTAGCCGGTTAACTCCCAGGAATTTCCAAACATCAAACGGCTTACCGTTTTGAAGAAACCGGTTAGCCGGTTTTGTGCAGAACCTTGAAAATCTGATTTTTCTTGGAAAATTAATTGTTTTAGACTTTGAGAAATTAAAATACATAGTTCTCTTGGGATTCGACCTGTTTTCACTACTTCTACAAATTTATTTAGGTGAATCAGTATTTGTTTTGAGGAGCTTCGATAACTCCGTCAAAATTGGCGCCGTTGCCGGGGAACTAATTTTAGTTTCTCATTGTTTAATTGTTTATTTGATTTAGTTTATGACCCGTTCTTCTCAGACTCCTAATTTGCAGTATAATCCTGAAATCGAGAGGACAGCGCGTCAATTGAGAAAAGAGACTGCAGGCGGAAACGTCGTCTTGAGGAAGAAGCAGAGATAGATTTAACCACTGGTGGTACATCCATTTTTTCAGAAGTTGAAGAAAAGATGGCAGACAGAACTCTCAAAGAACTCGCCGCACCAGATTTGAATCAACAACCCCTATGCATTACTTTTCCTAATATTGCTAATGATTTTGAATTAAAATCTGGTTTGATTCATTTACTTCCTTCTTTTCGTGGTTTTGCAGGAGAAGATCCTCATAAGCACCTCAAGGAATTTCACATTGTTTGCTCTGGAATGAAGCCACATGGTGTATCCGAGGAGCAAATCAACCTTAGAGCTTTTCCCTTCTCTTTGAAGGATCAAGCTAAAGATTGGCTCTACTATCTACCTTCCGGTTCTATCACCACATGGAATGAGATGAAAAGACTTTTTCTGGAAAAATTCTTTCCTGCTTCACGAGCTGCCAGTATTAGGAAGGAGATTTATGGCATCACTCAGATCTCTGGGGAGACGCTGTATGAGTACTGGGAACGATTCAAAAGATTATGTGCAAGTTTTCCCCACCATCAAATTTCCGATCAACTCCTCATCCAATATTTCTATGAGGGATTATTGCCAATGGATAGGAGCATGATTGATGCAGCAAGTGGTGGAGCTTTAGTGAACAAGACAAGGAAGCGACCAAACAATTGATCTCAAACATGGCTGAAACTTCTCAACAATTTGTACAAGGGTGGAGGATCTATCAAGCAAGTAAATGAGGTAAGTGATCTTAAAACCAAATTTCGATTTAACCGCTTGTCTGCCAAATGGTAGGGCACCGTAAACAGTGAAAGCGTGTGGAATATGCTCACTTCATGGGCATCCTACTGATATGTGCCCCACATTGCAACAAGACTCCACGCAAGAAGCCAATGCCATAGGAGGGTTTCCTGGTCACGCTCAAAGGAAATACGATCCCTATTCAAATCACTACAATCCTGGATGGAGGGATCATCCTAACTTTAGCTATGGAAACCAAGGAGGACAACAAAGGCCATCTTTTCAGAACTTCACTAGACCACCTCCAATCCCTACACAGACTCAAGCTCCAAACTCAGGTATGTCTTTGGAAGATATTGTTAAAAATCTTGCTACCAATACTCTTCAATATCAACAGGAAACAAGAACAAGCATCCAGAATTTAGGCAACCAAATTACTCAATTGGCCACGTCAGTTAGTAAGTTGGAAGCTCAAAATTCTGGAAAGCTACCTTCACAGCCAGAAATCAACCCAAGAGAGAACTGTAGTGCGATTTCACTGCGAAGCGGAAAAGAAATCCCCTCGGGATCAACTCCACCTAAAGAAGCTGAAATAGCCAAGGGAGATGAAGATGAAGAAGCACCATCTAAAACAAGGCGTGGGGTAAAATTCGATCCTCCTTTATCTCTTTCATCTTACACGCCTACACCTCCTTTTCCTAGCAGGTTAGCTAAACCCAAAGAAGATGAGCAAGAAAAGGAGATTCTGGACACGTTTAGGAGAGTGCAAATTAACATCCCCTTATTGGATGCGATCAAACAAATCCCCAAATATGCAAAGTTCTTGAAAGAGTTGTGCACCAACAAGAGGAAGATGAAAGAAAAGGGGAAGGTTGAGGTAAGTAAGAATGTGTCAGCGATGTTACAAAAGAATATGCCAGAAAAATGCAAGGATCCAGGTATGTTTACATTACCTTGTGTAATTGGTGAAAAGAAAGTTGAGCATGCTATGCTAGATTTAGGAGCTTCAATTAATGTCATGCCATTTTCTGTTTACCAAGATTTAAAGTTGAATGACTTGCAATCGACTGGTGTAGTTATTCAATTGGCTGACCGTTCTTATATTCACCCACTTGGGATAGTGGAAGATGTCTTGGTGCAAGTTAATGAGCTTATATTTCCTGTAGATTTCTACATCTTAGAGATGGAAGGTCATCCTTCTTCAAAATCAGCTTCAATCTTATTAGGAAGACCTTTCATGAAAACTGCCAAAACAAAAATTGATGTAGATGAGGGTACTCTCTCTGTCGAGTTTGATGGAGAGATTGTTAAATTTAACATATTTGATGCTGTGAAACACCCTACTGATGTGCATTCTCTTTGTCAGATTGACGCAATTGATTCCATTGTGCAGGATGTTTTTACCCAAGGAAGTGTTGGGAACGAGCTAGAATTAGATGCACAATCTAATCTAGAAGGAATTTTAGATGAACTTAGTGAAGATGAATTATTTTCAGCAACATTATCAGAGCCAATAAATTCTAATGCTGAAATTTCATCTACTACTAACAAGATGTTACCTTCTATTGTGCAGGCACCAAAACTGGAATTGAAAGCTTTGCCAGATCACCTTAAATACATGTATTTGGGTGAAAGGGAGACATTGCCCGTGATCATATCGAAAGGACTCACGAAGGGACAAGAAGAAAGTTTGGTTAAAACCTTGAAGGAGTACAAGGTTGCAATTGGATGGACTTTAGCGGACATAAAAGGCATTAGTCCTTCAATTTGCATGCACAGGATTCTACTTGAAGAGGACGCTAAACCATCACGAGAGCCACAAAGGAGGTTGAATCCAGCCATGAAGGAAGTGGTGATGAAAGAAATTCTCAAGTTGCTCGATGCAGGTATAATCTACCCAATTTCTGACAGCAAATGGGTAAGCCCTATTCATGTGGTTCCAAAGAAAACTGGAATAACTGTGGTTAAGAACTCGAATAATGAACTTGTACCAATGCGTGTGCAAAATGGTTGGAGAATGTGTATTGATTTTAGGAAGCTTAATCAAGTCACTAGAAAAGATCACTTCCCTCTACCTTTCATTGACCAAATGCTAGAGAGACTAGCTGGAAAGTCTTTCTTTTGTTTTCTTGATGGATTTTCAGGTTTCTATCAAATCCCTATTGCACAGGAAGATCAAGAAAAGACAACATTTACTTGTCCTTTTGGAACTTATGCCTATAGGCGAATGCCCTTCGGTCTATGTAATGCTCCAGGTACATTTCAAAGATGCATGATGAGTATTTTTTCTGAATTTATTGAGAATTGCATTGAAGTGTTTATGGATGACTTCACTGTATATGGGGATTCGTTTGATGAGTGCTTAGATAATTTAACCAAGATTTTGAAAAGATGCATAGACACTAACTTGGTTCTAAATTATGAAAAGTGTCATTTTATGACCACCCAAGGCATTGTTTTAGGACATGTGATTTCTTCTAGGGGTATAGAAGTTGATAAAGCTAAAGTGGATATAATTGCAAACTTACCATACCCTACCAATGTTAGGGGAGTGCGTTCTTTTCTTGGACATGCAGGATTTTATCGCAGGTTTATCAAGGACTTCTCCAAAATCGTCTTGCCTTTAACAAATTTGCTACAAAAGGAAGTTCAATTCGAGTTTGGGGAGGAATGCAAAGAAAGGTTTGATAAGCTCAAGGAATTAGCGCTAAATCATTCAACCACCGCGATGGGACTTACCTTTTGAAATCATGTGCGATGCGAGCAATTATGCAGTGGGAGCGGTTTTAGGCCAACGGATTGACAAGAAAAGCCATGCCATCTATTATGCTTCCAGGACTTTAAATCCTGCTCAGTGCAATTATTCCACTACCGAAAAAGAGCTTTTGTCAATTGTTTTTGCTTTGGATAAATTTCGTTCTTATGTGCTTGGTTCTAAAGTTATTGTGTATTCTGACCATGCAGCTTTGAAGTATCTTTTGGCCAAGAAAGAATCGAAACCAAGGCTAATTCGGTGGATTTTACTTCTCCAAGAGTTCGACCTGAAGATAAAGGATCGAAAAGGAGTGGAGAATTCTGTTGCGGATCACTTGAGTAGATTGATAAGGGAGGAAGATGATATACCTCTCAATGACGACTTCCCGAATGAGTATTTGTTCCAACTAAAAGGTATGATTCCTTGGTATGCTGATATGGTAAATTATTTGGTTACGGGAAGTCTACCTAACAGTCTCAGTGCGTCTAGGAAAGCTAAAATTAAGAGTGAGTCTAAATACTATGTTTGGGACAAACCATTCCTTTGGAAATATTGTTCTGATCAAGTGATTAGGAGATGTGTGCCTGAAAATGAATTCCAATCTATCTTAGCCTTTTGCCATGATTATGCATGTGGAGGACACTTTGGACCTAGACGGACCGCTAGGAAAATTTTAGATAGTGGTTTATATTGGGAATCTTTGTTTAAGGATGCATATGAATTTTGCAAAAGTTGTGAGAGATGCCAAAAAGTAGGAGCATTAACACGCAAGAATGAAATGCCTCAAGTTCCAATTCTTATTTGTGAAATATTTGATGTATGGGGCATTGATTTTATGGGTCCTTTGCCATCATCTTGTGGTTTTTCTTATATTCTTTTGGCTGTGGATTATGTTTCGAAATGGGTGGAAGCAAAAGCCACCAAAACTGATGACTCTCAAGCTGTTGTAGGTTTTGTCAAGGCTAACATTTTTGCTAGGTTTGGAATTCCAAGGGCAATTATTAGTGATCAAGGAACGCATTTTTGCAATAGATCGGTTGAAGCTTTGATGAAGAAATATGGAGTGAATCACCGAGTTGCCACCGCATATCATCCTCAAACCAATGGCCAAGCCGAACCCAAGAAGAAAGGATTGGAGCCTTCGTTTAGATGATGCTCTTTGGGCTTACCGCACGGCTTACAAAACTCCTATAGGTATGTCTCCTTACCGAATTGTGTTTGGTAAAGCTTGTCACTTACCGGTGGAAATCGAGCACAAAGCCTATTAGGTGCGGCGATGTAATATGGACTTAGACAAAGCCGGTATGTCGAGATTGTTGCAATTGCAAGAGTTAGAGGAATTGAGATTAGATGCCTATGAGAACGCAAGAATTTATAAGGAGAAATCCAAGTCGTTTCACGATAACATGCTTGTTCGAAAGCAATTTGAGATTGGGCAGAAAGTTTTGCTATATAATTCTCGATTGAAGCTCATGCCTGGTAAGTTTCGTTCTCGATGGATTGGTCCTTTTGTTGTTATTAATGTGTTTCCCTATGGTGCAGTGGAGATTAAGAGCTTGGACTCAGACAAGATTTTTAAAGTGAATGGCCATAGGTTGAAAATCTATCATGAGGGTGAAATTGCTCCATGTCTCATCGGAGTCCATTTAGGTCATCCTCATTATTTGGATACTTGATTCGCTTTGCGACTCTGTCGAGCAAAACGACGTTAAACAATTGCGCTATTGGGAGGCAACCCAAATATTTTCTTTATTCTTGCTTTTGAGTTTTTATTTTTATTTTTGGTTTTCTTTACTTTCGTTGATTTTATTTTAAGGCCCCAGATGTTCTTGATGAAGAAAATTAACCTTGATAAAACGTGCTCACGCCACTCTTGCCTTTCCTAACCTCTCCCTAGATCATTCGTCCACACCGCCACATTCGTGGGAGTTTCTTCTTCCTTCTCATTTACTTTTCATCATTATTATTTTTGTGAGCTATTTATTTGTTGATACATTGAGGACAATGTATTATTTAGGTGTGGGGGAGGATTTTGGAATGTTCTTAAAAATAAAATTTTTGTGCTTTAAGTCTTCTCAATATCTTTGAATACCTTGTAAGCTAGGGGTACATCTTTGTTTTGAGTTTTAATGCATGAAAGAGGTAAGCATGAATAGTGTTTTTCTTTAAAATTTTCGATGGTGTCGAATTTATTTGTTGATTGAAAAGTGCACAAGACTTGATGCAAAATAGGCACTCTAGTGAGCTTTTGAGCCTAAGAGCAACTCATTACATTTTTGCTCCTTTTATTTTTGTTGAGTGTATCAAACTTAGTGTGTTTATTCTAGAACTTGCTTATGAATATACGTTGAGACCACATTTTTGAATTGATGCTTAAGTATGATAAGGGCAATTAGGTTTAACCAATTCTTAGACTCTAAAAGACCCACCTTTTATTTTCCCCTAGTTAGCCCCTTTGAGCCTATTTTTCCCTTTTATTTGTTTCTAACACATTGTTTAACCCCAAGCCTTTTGTTTGTTATCCATGTTTTCTTTCTACCTTGTCAAGACAAGAGTGAAGTAATTACATGATTATAACGAAAAAAAAAAAAAAAACGAAAAAAAAGAGAAGAAAAAGAAAAAGAAAAAAAGAAAAAAAAAATTCTGTTGAATTTATTCCCTTAATTGGATGATTGGAGAATTATTTGCAAAAGCAATTGAATTATTAAATTGTTTCTCCAAGTATTTTAAGTGCTTAAATGTGGGGATAAATTTCATTGTCTTAGAAGTTTGTTTGTTTATTTTGTGAGGCATCTAAATCATGCATGTAACTAACTCTTTGTCTAGATCGTTAAACCCTTCATTTTTCCTTTTACCATACCCTTACCTAAGCCCCATTTCAACCCTTGTGAAGTCCCTTTGATTTTTGCATCATATTCATATGCAGTGGTGGAGATTTAAATCATTTGCAAGCCTATGGTAATGACATGCTATGCTTTGATTTTGAGAGTAAAACACGCACCCTAAACACTTTGAGAGCATAGAGCGAAACCATACGAGGGTGTTAAGTCTTGCTGCATTTGATTTTGATGAATTGATAAGATGCTTATGTTTTTTGTTACAAATTCTATCCTATGAATGCTTATTCTCTAGATTGTCACTATGATTTGACTCATTGATGTGTGTTTAGCTTTATTGGTATTCTTGGATATTGAATGGTTTGAAAGGAGGAGAAAGGGAGGATTGGTATGATGATTTAAGATATGCTTGAGGACAAGCATGGTTTAGGTGTGGGGGAATTTGATAGGTCATAAATAGTCATGCTATATTTAGTTTAATTCCCTTATATTTTGATTGATCTTGTGCTAATTTATGGAGATTATGTTTGATTTGATCTAGGAGCCAAAACATGGAGATTAAGATAAAAAGTGGATAATAAGGGCTTTATTTGGGCTTTGGAACGTGGGCTGACCGTTGACTTGAAGGAGACGGTTTCCTAGCATTAAGAGAAGAAGAAGCCAAGAAGGATTAGGAAAGCTAGCAAAATAGGAAAAGAAACGTGAGGGAAAGCAAACAAAAAGCAATATAAAAGACACAAGACAAGTCAAGAAACGGGGGCTTGGACGTGAGGAAGAAAGGAGTCAAGAACGGCTGCTGCACTTTATTCTTTGAAAAACAATCTTTTGTTTTGTTTTGCCACCATGAGTGGCTAAGCTTTTAATTCTGATCCAAGGGTAATCAAATTCCGATTGTAGTTTTGTGAGGCTTTGAACTTAACAAGAATTTCTTCAATCCAAGTAATTTTTATTTTCTTGTTCTCATTATCTATGAATTATTTATATTGATTGAGTTGACGCCTTAATTCAATATTTATTTTTCTATCGCTAGTCATGAGTTTGTGATCCGTAATTGTCATGAATGATTGAATTGAGTAGCAAGGAGTTGGCTCATGTGTGTGTATATTGACGGCCGCAATTACATAGCTTGCATGATAGGCTCTAGGGAAATAAAAATACAAATTGATTAAATTGGAGTTCTCTGAATTAATTGATCTTGTTTTAGTCATTCTCACTATTCTTAATGCTATCATTAAATTTGATATGGAACGATGATGCCCAGTTAAATTGGTGATAAGTTTGGATTTAGGCGATTGTTTGAGTCTAATGTATTAGGAGAATAATTACTTTCTACGGCTTTTCCGATTAAGTAGACTAAGTTCTTGGATTGAGTAATTTATATTTATGCCTATGATCGAAATTGCAATTGGATGGAATTAATACCCTTGGATTGGAAGTTTGGTAAGATTGAATTTTTGTTTGTTTAATTTTAAAAGTCTTATTTTTATTTATTTTCATCAAATCCTTTAAAACCCTTGAAATCGAAGAAAACGGTCTACCGGATTTCCTAAACGGCCAACAGTGTCCAGAGTTCGGAGAACAGACAAACGGCTTACCGGTTTTCATTAACCGGCTAGCCGAATCAATCCAGAGAAGAGAAGACCTGCAACCGGATAACCGGATTTCACTCAACCGGATATCCGGTTTGGCTCCAGAAAAGTAACAGGCTACAACCGGTCTTCCGGTTCTCCCTATCCGGATTGCCGGATACGTCCAGAAAGGAGAAGAACAGGATTCGGTCTTCCGGATTTCACTCATCCGGTCATCCGTTTCCTTTCCAGAACCGATACAAATCGCAACCGGCTTTCCGTTTGTCCATATCCGGCCAGCCGAAAAGGTTCCAGAATCATCACAACCAAGATTCGGTCTTCCAGATTTCACAACCGGTTGTCCGAATCAACTCCAGAAGCATCACAAATCAGAACCGGTCTTCCGGATCTCAGTATCCGGTTAGCCGGTTAACTCCCAGGAATTTCCAAACATCAAACGGCTTACCGTTTTGAAGAAACCGGTTAGCCGGTTTTGTGCAGAACCTTGAAAATCTGATTTTTCTTGGAAAATTAATTGTTTTAGACTTTGAGAAATTAAAATACATAGTTCTCTTGGGATTCAATTGCTTTCACTACTTCTACAAATTTATTTAGGTGAATCAAGATTTGTTTTGAGGAGCTCGATAACTCACAAAAAATTGGCGCCGCTGTCGGGAACTAATTTTAGTTTCTCATTGTTTAATTGTTTATTTGATTTAGTTTATGACCCGCTCTTCTCGGACTCCTAATTTGGCAGATAATCCTCGAAATCGAGAGGACACACACAATTGAGAAAAGAGACTAGAGAAGGGAAACGTTGTCTTGAGGAAGAAGCAGAGATAGATTTAACCACTGGTGGTACATCCATTTTTTCAGAAGCTAAAGAAGAGATGGCAGACAGAACTCTCAAAGAACTCGCCGCACCAGATTTGAATCAACAACCCCTATGCATTACTTTTCCTAATATTGCTAATGATTTTGAATTAAAATCTGGTTTGATTCATTTACTTCCTTCTTTTCGTGGTTTTGCAGGAGAAGATCCTCATAAGCACCTCAAGGAATTTCACATTGTTTGCTCTGGAATGAAGCCACATGGTGTATCCGAGGAGCAAATCAACCTTAGAGCTTTTCCCTTCTCTTTGAAGGATCAAGCTAAAGATTGGCTCTACTATCTACCTTCCGGTTCTATCACCACATGGAATGAGATGAAAAGACTTTTTCTAGAAAAATTCTTTCCTGCTTCACGAGCTGCCAGTATTAGGAAGGAGATTTATGGCATCACTCAGATCTCTGGGGAGACGCTGTATGAGTACTGGGAACGATTCAAAAGATTATGTGCAAGTTTTCCCCACCATCAAATTTCTGACCAACTCCTCATCCAATACTTCTATGAGGGATTATTGCCAATGGATAGGAGTATGATTGATGCAGCAAGTGGTGGAGCTTTAGTGAACAAGACACCGGAAGCAGCCAAACAATTGATCTCAAACATGGCTGAAACTTCTCAACAATTTGGTACAAGAGCGGGTGGAGGATCTATCAAGCAAGTAAATGAGGTAAGTGATCTTAAAAACCAAATTTCTGATTTAACTGCTTTGGTTCGTCAAATGGCTGTAGGGCAATTGCAAAACGGAAAGCGTGGAATATGCTCACTTCATGGGCATCCTACTGATATGTGCCCCACATTGCAACAAGACTCCACGCAAGAAGCCAATGCCATAGGAGGGTTTCCTGGTCACGCTCAAAGGAAATACGATCCCTATTCAAATCACTACAATCCTGGATGGAGGGATCATCCTAACTTTAGCTATGGAAACCAAGGAGGACAACAAAGGCCATCTTTTCAGAACTTCACTAGACCACCTCCAATCCCTACACAGACTCAAGCTCCAAACTCAGGTATGTCTTTGGAAGATATTGTTAAAAATCTTGCTACCAATACTCTTCAATATCAACAGGAAACAAGAACAAGCATCCAGAATTTAGGCAACCAAATTACTCAATTGGCCACGTCAGTTAGTAAGTTGGAAGCTCAAAATGCAAAGCTACCAGCAATCAACCCGAGAAGGCGTAGTGCGATTTCACTGCGAAGCGGAAGAAATCCCTGGGATCAACTCCAAAGAAGTTTGAAATAGCCAAGGAGATGAAGATGAAGAAGCACCATCTAAAACAAGGCGTGGGGTAAAATTGATCCTCCTTTATCTCTTTCATCTTACGCCTTCACCTCCTTTTCCTGGGTTAGCTAAACCCAGAAGATGAGCAAGAAAAGGAGATTCTGGACACGTTTAGGAGAGTGCAAATTAACATCCCCTTATTGGATGCGATCAAACAAATCCCCAAATATGCAAAGTTCTTGAAAGAGTTGTGCACCAACAAGAGGAAGATGAAAGAAAAGGGGAAGGTTGAGGTAAGTAAGAATGTGTCAGCGATGTTACAAAAGAATATGCCAGAAAAATGCAAGGATCCAGGTATGTTTTCATTACCTTGTGTGATTGGTGAAAAGAAGGTTGAGCATGCTATGCTAGATTTAGGAGCTTGATTAATGTCATGCCATTTTACATTTACCAAGATTTAAAGTTGAATGACTTTGCAATCGGGTGTAGTTATTGATTGGTGACCGTTCTTATATTCACCCACTTGGGATAGTGGAAGATGTCTTGGTGCAAGTTAATGAGCTTATATTTCACGTAGATTTCTACATCTTAGAAATGGAAGGTCATCCTTCTTCAAAATCGACTTGATCTTATTAGGAAGACGCTTTCGTGAAAGCGCCAAAACAAAATTGATGTAGATGAGGTCTCTGCATCGAGTTTGATGGAAGATTGTTAAATTTAACATATTTGATCTTTGTGAAACACCCTGATGTGCATTCTCTTTGTCGGATTAGTGATTGATTCCATTGTGCGGGATGTTTTACCCAGGAAGTGTTGGGAGCAGCTAGAATTAGATGCACAATCTAGATCTAGAAGGAATTTTAGATGAACTTAGTGAAGATGAATTATTTTCAACAACGTTATCGAGCCAATAAATTCTAATGCTGAAATTTCATCTACTCTTAACAAGATGTTACCTTCTATTGTGCAGGCACCAAAACTGGAATTGAAAGCTTTGCCAGATCACCTTAAATACATGTATTTGGGTGAAAGGGAGACATTGCCCGTGATCATATCGAAAGGACTCACGAAGGGGCAAGAAGAAAGTTTGGTTAAAACCTTGAAGAGTCTGAGTTGCAATTGGATGGACTTTAAGCGGACATAAAAGGCATTAGTCCTTGATTTGCATGCGGATTCTACTTGAAGAGGACTAAACCATCACGAGAGCCCTGAAGGAGGTTGAATCCAGCAATGAAGGAAGAGGTGATGAAAGAAATTCTCAAGTTGCTCGATGAAGGTATAATCTACCCAATTTACGGAATGGGTAAGCCTATTCATGTGGTTCCAAAGAAAGCTGGAATAAGCATGGTTAAGAACTCGAATAATGAACTTGTACCAATGCGTGTGCAAAATGGTTGGAGAATGTGTATTGATTTTAGGAAGCTTAATCAAGTCACTAGAAAAGATCACTTCCCTCTACCTTTCATTGACCAAATGCTAGAGACTAGCTGGAAAGTCTTTCTTTTGTTTTCTTGATGGATTTTCAGGTTTCTATCAAATCCCTATTGCACAGGAAGATCAAGAAAGACAACATTTACTTGTCCTTTTGGAACTTATGCCTATAAGCGAATGCCTTGATCTATGTAATGCTCAGTACATTTCAAAGATGCATGATGAGTATTTTTTCTGAATTTATTGAGAATTGCATTGAAGTGTTTATGGATGACTTCACTGTATATGGGGATTCGTTTGATGAGTGCTTAGATAATTTAACCAAGATTTTGAAAAGATGCATGAATACTAACTTGGTTAAATTATGAAAAGTGTCATTTATGACCACCCAAGGCATTGTTTTAGGACATGTGATTTCTTACAGGGGTATAGAAGTTGATAAAGCTAAAGTGGATATAATTGCAAACTTACCATACCTACCAATGTTGGGGGAGTGCGTTCTTTTCTTGGACATGCAGGATTTTATCGCGGGTTTATCGAGGACTTCTCAAAATCGCCTTGCCCTTAACAAATTTGCTCTGAGGAAGTTCAATTCGAGTTTGGGAGGAATGCAAAGAAAGGTTTGATAAGCTCAAGGAATTGTTGACTAGCGATCATTCAACCACCGCGATGGGACTTACCTTTTGAAATCATGTGCGATCACGAGCAATTATACGATGGGAGCGGTTTTAGGCCAACGGATTGACAAGAAAAGCCATGCCATCTATTATGCTTCGGGACTTTAAATCACCTTTCGGTCTGATTATTCCACTCTAGAAAAGAGCTTTTGTCAATTGTTTTGCTTTGGATAAATTTCGTTCTTATGTGCTTGGTTACTAAAGTTATTGTGTATTCGACCATGCGACTTTGAAGTATCTTTTGGCGAAAGAATCGAAACCAAGGCTAATTCGGTGGATTTTACTTCTCCAAGAGTTCGACCTGAAGATAAAGGATCGAAAAGGAGTGGAGAATTCTGTTGCGGATCACTTGAGTAGATTGATAAGGGAGGAAGATGATATACCTCTCAATTACTACTTCCCGAATGAGTATTTTTTCCAACTAAAGGTATGATTCCTTGGTATCTTGATATGGTAAATTATTTGGTTCTGGAAGTCTACTAACAGTCTCGATCGTCTGAAAGCTAAAATTAAGAGTGAGTCTAAATACTATGTTTGGGACAAACCATTCCTTTGGAAATATTGTTCTGATCAAGTGATTAGAAGATGTGTGCCTGAAAATGAATTCCAATCTATCTTAGCCTTTTGCCATGATTATGCATGTGGAGGACACTTTGGACCTAGACGGACCGCTAGGAAAATTTTAGATAGTGGTTTATATTGGGAATCTTTGTTTAAGGATGCATATGAATTTTGCAAAGTTGTGAGAGATGCCAAAAGTAGGAGCATTAACACGCAAGAATGAAATGCCTCGAGTTCGATTCTTATTTGTGAAATATTTGATGTATGGGATTGATTTTATGGGTCCTTTGCCATCTTGTGGTTTTCTTATATTCTTTTGGCTGTGGATTATGTTTGAAATGGGTGGAAGCAAAAGCCACCAGCGATGACTCTCAGTGTTGTAGGTTTTGTCAAGGCTAACATTTTGCTAGGTTTGGAATTCGAGGCAATTATTAGTGATCAAGGCAGCATTTTGCAATAGATCGGTTGAAGCTTTGATGAAGAAATATGGAGTGAATCACCGAGTTGCCACCGCATATCATCCTCAAACCAATGGCCAAGCGAAGTCTCCGATAGAGGTTAAATCTATTTTGGAAAAGGCGGTGAACCAGGGAAGAAAAGGATTGGAGCCGTTTAGATGATGCTCTTTGGGCTTCAAATGCGACACAAAACTCCTATGGGTATGTCTCCTTCAGAATTGTGTTTGGTAAAGCTTGTCACTTTACCGGTGGAAATCGAGCACAAAGCCTATTGGGCGGTCTTGGCGATGTAATATGGACTTAGACAAAGCCGGTATGTCGAGATTGTTGCAATTGCAAGAGTTAGAGGAATTGAGATTAGATGCCTATGAGAACGCAAGAATTTATAAGGAGAAATCCAAGTCGTTTCACGATAACATGCTTGTTCGAAAGCAATTTGAGATTGGGCAGAAAGTTTTGCTATATAATTCTCGATTGAAGCTCATGCCTGGTAAGTTTCGTTCTCGATGGATTGGTCCTTTTGTTGTTATTAATGTGTTTCCACATAGTGCGATGGAGATTAAGAGCTTGGACTCAGACAAGATTTTTAAAGTGAATGGCCATAGGTTGAAAATCTATCATGAGGGTGAAATTGCTCCATGTCTCATCGGAGTCCATTTAGGTCATCCTCATTATTTGGATACTTGATTCGCTTTGCGACTCTGTCGAGCAAAACGACGTTAAACAATTGCGCTATTGGGAGGCAACCCAAATATTTTCTTTATTCTTGCTTTTGAGTTTTTATTTTTATTTTTGGTTTTCTTTACTTTCGTTGATTTTATTTTAAGGCCCCAGATGTTCTTGATGAAGAAAATTAACCTTGATAAAACATGCTCACGCCACTCTTCAGCTTTCCTTGGAACCCTCTCCCTAGATCATTCGGGTCCACACCGCTCACATTCAGGGGAGTTTCTTCTTCCCTTCTCATTTACTTTTCATCATTATTATTTTTTGTGAGCTATTTACTTGTTGATACATTGAGGACAATGTATTATTTAGGTGTGGGGGAGGATTTTGGAATGTTCTTAAAAATAAAATTTTTGTGCTTTAAGTCTTCTCAATATCTTTGAATACCTTGTAAGCTAGGGGTACATCTTTGTTTTGAGTTTTAATGCATGAAAGAGGTAAGCATGAATAGTGTTTTTCTTTAAAATTTTCGATGGTGTCGAATTTATTTGTTGATTGAAAAGTGCACAAGACTTGATGCAAAATAGGCACTCTAGTGAGCTTTTGAGCCTAAGAGCAACTCATTACATTTTTGCTCCTTTTATTTTTGTTGAGTGTATCAAACTTAGTGTGTTTATTCTAGAACTTGCTTATGAATATACGTTGAGACCACATTTTTGAATTGATGCTTAAGTATGATAAGGGCAATTAGGTTTAACCAATTCTTGAACTAAAAGACCCACCTTTTATTTTCCCCTAGTTAGCCCCTTTGAGCCTATTTTTCCCTTTTATTTGTTTCTAACACATTGTTTAACCCCAAGCCTTTTGTTTGTTATCCATGTTTTCTTTCTACCTTGTCAAGACAAGAGTGAAGTAATTACATGATTATAACGAAAAAAAAAAAAAAAAACGAAAAAAAAGAGAAGAAAAAGAAAAAGAAAAAAAGAAAAAAAAAATTCTGTTGAATTTATTCCCTTAATTGGATGATTGGAGAATTATTTGCAAAAGCAATTGAATTATTAAATTGTTTCTCCAAGTATTTTAAGTGCTTAAATGTGGGGATAAATTTCATTGTCTTAGAAGTTTGTTTGTTTATTTTGTGAGGCATCTAAATCATGCATGTAACTAACTCTTTGTCTAGATCGTTAAACCCTTCATTTTTCCTTTTACCATACCCTTACCTAAGCCCCATTTCAACCCTTGTGAAGTCCCTTTGATTTTTGCATCATATTCATATGCAGTGGTGGAGATTTAAATCATTTGCAAGCCTATGGTAATGACATGCTATGCTTTGATTTTGAGAGTAAAACACGCACCTAAACACTTTGAGAGCATAGAGCGAAACCATACGAGGTGTTAAGTCTTGCATTTGATTTTGATGAATTGATAAGATGCTTATGTTTTTTGTTACAAATTCTATCCTATGAATGCTTATTCTCTAGATTGTCACTATGATTTGACTCATTGATGTGTGTTTAGCTTTATTGGTATTCTTGGATATTGAATGGTTTGAAAGGAGGAGAAAGGGAGGATTGGTATGAGGATTTAAGATATGCTTGAGGACAAGCATGGTTTAGGTGTGGGGGAATTTGATAGGTCATAAATAGTCATGCTATATTTAGTTTAATTCCCTTATATTTTGATTGATCTTGTGCTAATTTATGGAGATTATGTTTGATTTGATCTAGGAGCCAAAACATGGAGATTAAGATAAAAAGTGGATAATAAGGGCTTTATTTGGGCTTTGGAACGTGGGCTGACCGTTGACTTGAAGGAGACGGTTTCCTAGCATTAAGAGAAGAAGAAGCCAAGAAGGATTAGGAAAGCTAGCAAAATAGGAAAAGAAAGCGTGAGGAAAGCAAACAAAAGCAATATAAAAGACCTGAGACAAGTCGAAAGCAGGGGCTTGGACGTGAGGAAGAAAGGAGTCAAGAACGGCTGCTGCACTTTATTCTTTGAAAAACAATCTTTTGTTTTGTTTTGCCACCATGAGTGGCTAAGCTTTTAATTCCGATCCAAGGGTAATCAAATTCCGATTGTAGTTTTGTGAGGCTTTGAACTTAACAAGAATTTCTTGATCCAAGTAATTTTTATTTTCTTGTTCTCATTATCTATGAATTATTTATATTGATTGAGTTGGCCTTAATTCAATATTTATTTTCTATAGTCATGAGTTTGTGATCCGTAATTGTCATGAATGATTGAATTGAGTAGCAAGGAGTTGGCTCGTGTGTGTGTATATTGAATGATTACATAGCTTGCGTGATAGGCTCTAGGAAATAAAAATACAAATTGATTAAATTGGAGTTCTGAATTAATTGATCTTGTTTAGTCATTCTCACTATTCTTAATGCTATCATTAAATTTGATATGGAGCGATGATGATTAAATTGGTGATAAGTTTGGATTTAGGCGATTGTTTGAGTCTAATGTATTAGGAGAATAATTACTTTCTACGGCTTTTCCGATTAAGTAGACTAAGTTCTTGAATTGAGTAATTTATATTTATGCCTATGATCGAAATTGCAATTAGATGGAATTAATACCCTTGGATTGGAAGTTTGGTAAGATTGAATTTTTGTTTGTTTAATTTTAAAAGTCTTATTTTTATTTATTTTCATCAAATCCTTTAAAACCCTTGAAATCGAAGAAAACGGTCTACCGGATTTCCTAAACGGCTAGCCGATTGTGTCCAGAGTTCGGAGAACAGACAAACGGCTTACCGGTTTTCATTAACCCGCCGAATCAATCCAGAAGAGAAGACCTGCAACCGGATAGCAGTTTCACTCAACCGGATATCCGGTTTGGCTCCGAAAAGTAACGCTACAATGGTCTTAGGTTCTCACTATCCGGATTAGGATCGTCCAGAAAGGAGAAGAACGAGTTAGGTCTTGATTTCACTCATCCGGTCATCCGTTTCCTTTCGAACCGTCAAATCGCAAGCTTTCCGTTTGTCCATATCCGGCCAAAAGGTTCGAGAATCATCACAACCAAGATTGGTCTTCCTTTCACAACCGGTTGTCCGAATCAACTCTGTATATCACAAATCGAAACCGGTCTTAGGATCTGTCTGGTTAGTAAGTTGCTCAAGCGGAAAATTAACAAAAAACGTTTTATCTTTTGAAGAAACCGTTACTGTTTTGTGATTTTCTTGGAAAATTAATTGTTTTAGACTTTGAGAAATTAAAATACATAGTTCTCTTGGGATTCGACCTGTTTTCACTACTTCTACAAATTTATTTAGGTGAATCAGTATTTGTTTTGAGGAGCTTCGATAACTCCGTCAAAATTGGCGCCGTTGCCGGGGAACTAATTTTAGTTTCTCATTGTTTAATTGTTTATTTGATTTAGTTTATGACCCGTTCTTCTCAGACTCCTAATTTGCAGTATAATCCTGAAATCGAGAGGGACGTCGATTGAGAAAAGAGACTAGAGAAAGCGTCGTCTTGAGGAAGAAGCGAGATAGATTTAACCACGGTGGTACATCCATTTTGAAGTTGAAGAAAAGATGGCGAGACAGAACTCTCGAAGAACTTCATGGCACGATTTGAATCAATGACCCTATGCATTACTTTTCCTAATATTGCTAATGATTTTGAATTAAAATCTGGTTTGATTCATTTACTTCCTTCTTTTCGTGGTTTTGCGGTGAAGATCCTCATAAGCACCTCGAGAATTTCACATTGTTTGCTGGAATGAAGCCACATGGTGTGTCAGGAAGCGAAATCAACCTTAGAGCTTTTCCTTTCTCTTTGAAGGATCAAGCTAAGATTGGCTCTCTTATCTACCTTAGGTTCTATCACCGCATGGAATGAGATGAAAAGACTTTTCTAGAAAATTCTTTCACCTTCTGCTAGTATTAGGAAGGAGATTTATGGCATCACTTTCGGATCTACAGGGAGGCCATTTGTATAGTCTTGGGAGCGATTCAAAGATTATGTGCAAGTTTTCCCCCATGTAATTTCGACCAACTCCTCGTCCAATATTTCTATGAGGGATTATTGCCAATGGATAGGAGTATGATTGATCGACAGTGGTGGAGCTTTAGTGAACAAGACAGGAAGCGACAAACAATTGATCTCAAACATGGCTGAAACTTCTCAACAATTTGGTACAAGAGCGGGTGGAGGATCTATCAAGCAAGTAAATGAGGTAAGTGATCTTAAAAACCAAATTTCTGATTTAACTGCTTTGGTTCGTCAAATGGCTGTAGGGCAATTGCAAACAGTGAAAGCGTGTGGAATATGCTCACTTCATGGGCATCCTACTGATATGTGCCCGCGTTCAAGCAAGACTCCATGAAGCCAATGCCATAGGAGGTTTCTGGTCACGCTCGAAGGAAATCGATCCTATTCAAATCACTACAATCACTGGATGGAGGATCATCAACTTTAGCTATGGAAACCAAGGAGGACAACAAAGGCCATCTTTTGAGAACTTCACTAGACCACTCCGATCACTGCGGACTCGAGCTCCGAACTCGGGTATGTCTTTGGAAGATATTGTTAAAATCTTGCTACCAATACTCTTGATATCAACGGAAACAAGAACAAGCATCCGAATTTAGGCAACAAATTACTCGATTGGCCACGTCGGTTAGTAAGTTGGAGCTCAAAAGTGCAGGAAAATTCCGACCAATCAACCCGAGAAGGCGTAGTGCGATTTCACTGCAGCGGAAAGAAATCCTGGGATCAACTCCACTAAAGAAGTGAAATAGCGAGGAGATGAAGATGAAAGCACCATCTAAAACAAGGCGTGGGGTAAAATTCGATCCTCCTTTATCTCTTTCATCTTACACGCCTACCTCCTTTTCTAGCGGGTTAGCTAAACCCAAAGAAGATGAGCAAGAAAAGGAGATTACGGACACGTTTAGGAGGTGCAAATTAACATCCCCTTATTGGATGCGATCAAACAAATCCCAATATGCAAAGTTCTTGAAGAGTTGTGCACCAACAGAGGAAGATGAAAAGAAAAGGGAAGGTTGAGGTAAGTAAGAATGTGTCGTGATGTTCTGAAAGAATATGCGAGGAAAAATGCAAGGATCGGTATGTTTACATTACCTTGTGTAATTGGTGAAAAGAAAGTTGAGCATCTATGCTAGATTTAGGAGCTTGATTAATGTCATGCCATTTTACATTTGCAGATTTAAAGTTGAATGACTTACGATCATGGTGTAGTTATTGATTGGTGACCGTTCTTATATTCACTTGGGATAGTGGAAGATGTCTTGGTGCGAGTTAATGAGCTTATATTTCACATGAATTTTACATCTTAGAGATGGAAGGTCGTCCTTCTTAATCGACGATCTTATTAGGAAGACGCTGTGAAAGCTGCCAAAGCAAAATTGATGTAGATGAGGTCTCTGCAGCCGAGTTTGATGGAGAAGTTGTTAAATTTAACATATTTGATGTCGCGGAAACACCCTACCGACGTGCATTCTCTTTGTCGATCGACGCAATTGATTCCATTGCGCAGATGTTTTACCCAAGGAAGTGTTGGGAACGAGCTGTAATTAGATGCACAATCTAATCTGTATGAATTTTAGATGAACTTTGAAGATGAATTATTTTCAGCAACATTATCGAGCCAATAAATTTAACGCTGAAATTTCATCTACTACTAACAAGATGTTACCTTCTATTGTAGCACCAAAACTGGAATTGAAAGCTTTGCCAGATCACCTTAGATACATGTATTTGGGTGAAAGGGAGACATTGCCCGTGATCATATCGAAAGGACTCACGAAGGGACAAGAAGAAAGTTTGGTTAAAACCTTAAAGGAGTACAAGGTTGCAATTGGATGGACTTTAGCGGACATAAAAGGCATTAGTCCTTCAATTTGCATGCACAGGATTCTACTTGAAGAGGACGCTAAACCATCACGAGAGCCACAAAGGAGGTTGAATCCAGCCATGAAGGAAGTGGTGATGAAAGAAATTCTCAAGTTGCTCGATGCAGGTATAATCTACCCAATTTCTGACAGCAAATGGGTAAGCCCTATTCATGTGGTTCCAAAGAAAACTGGAATAACTGTGGTTAAGAACTCGAATAATGAACTTGTACCAATGCGTGTGCAAAATGGTTGGAGAATGTGTATTGATTTTAGGAAGCTTAATCAAGTCACTAGAAAAGATCACTTCCCTCTACCTTTCATTGACCAAATGCTAGAGAGACTAGCTGGAAAGTCTTTCTTTTGTTTTCGATGGATTTTCGTGTTTCTATCAAATCCCTATTGCATGAAGATCAAGAAAAGACAACATTTACTTGTCCTTTCGGAACTTATGCCTATAGCGAATGCCCTTCGGCCTATGTAATGCCCGGTACATTTCAAAGATGCATGATGAGTATTTTTTCTGAATTTATCGAGAATTGCATCAAGTGTTTATGGATGACTTCACGTATACGGGATTCGTTTGATGAGTGCTAGATAATTTAACCAAGATTTCAAAAGATGCATGATACTAACTTGGTTCTAAATTATGAAAAGTGTCATTTTACGACCACCCAAGGCATTGTTTTAGGACATGTGATTTCTTCTGGTATGGTTGATAAAGCTAAAGTGATATAATTGCAAACTTACCATACCCTACCAACGCAGTGGAGTGCGTTTTTCGACATGCAGGATTTTATCGCAGGTTTATCAAGGACTTCTCCAAAATCGCCTTGCCTTTAACAAATTTGCTACAAAAGGAAGTTCAATTCGAGTTTGGGGAGGAATGCAAAGAAAGGTTTGATAAGCTCAAGGAATTGTTGACTAGCGCGCCAATCATTCAACCACCGCGATGGGACTTACCTTTTGAAATCATGTGCGATGCGAGCAATTATGCAGTAGGAGCGGTTTTAGGCCAACGGATTGACAAGAAAAGCCATGCCATCTATTATGCTTCCAGGACTTTAAATCTCGTCATAATTATTCCACTACCGAAAAAGAGCTTTTGTCAATTGTTTTCGCTTTGATAAATTTCTGCTCTTATGTGCTTGGTTCTAAAGTTATTGTGTATTCTCGACCACGCAATTCAAGTATCTTTCGCCAAGAAAGAATCGAAACCAAGGCTAATTCGGTGGATTTTACTTCTCGAGTTCGACACGAAGATAAAGGATCGAAAAGGAGTGGAGAATTACATTGCGGATCACTTGAGTAGATTGATAAGGGAGGAAGATGATATACCTCTCAATGGCGACTTCCGAATGAGTATTTGTTCCAACCAAAAGGTATGATTCCTTGGTATCTTTGATATGGTAAATTATTTGGTTACGGAAGTCTACTAACGTCTCGATCGTCTGGAAAGCTAAAATTAAGAGTGAGTCTAAATACTATGTTTGGGACAAACCATTCCTTTGGAAATATTGTTACGATCAAGTGATTAGAAGATGTGTGCACGAAAATGAATTCCAATCTATCTTAGCCTTTTGCCATGATTATGCATGTGGAGGACACTTTGGACTGGAGCGGACGCTAGGAAAATTTTAGATAGTGGTTTATATTGGGAATCTTTGTTTAAGGATGCATATGAATTTTGCAAAAGTTGTGAGAGATGCCAAAAGTAGGGCGTTAACACGCAAGAATGAAATGCCTCGAGTTCCAATTCTTATTTGTGAAATATTTGATGTATGGGGATTGATTTTATGGGTCCTTTGCCATCATCTTGTGGTTTTCTTATATTCTTTTGCTGTGGATTATGTTTGAAATGGGTGGAAGCAAAAGCCACCAAAGCGATGACTCTCAAGTTGTAGGTTTTGTCAAGGCTAACATTTTGCTAGGTTTGGAATTCAAGGGCAATTATTAGTGATCAAGGCGCATTTTGCAATAGATCGGTTGAAGCTTTGATGAAGAAATATGGAGTGAATCACCGAGTTGCCACCGTATCATCCTCAAACCAAGCCGAAGTCTCCAATAGAGAGGTTAAATCTATTTTGGAAAAGACGGTGAACCCAGGAAGAAAGGATTGGACCCTTCGTTTAGATGATGCTCTTTGGGCTTACCGCACGGCTTACAAAACTCCTATAGGTATGTCTCCTTAGCGAATTGTGTTTGGTAAAGCTTGTCACTTACCGGTGGAAATCGAGCACAAAGCCTATTGGGCGGTGCGGCGATGTAATATGGACTTAGACAAAGCCGGTATGTCGAGATTGTTGCAATTGCAAGAGTTAGAGGAATTGAGATTAGATGCCTATGAGAACGCAAGAATTTATAAGGAGAAATCCAAGTCGTTTCACGATAACATGCTTGTTCGAAAGCAATTTGAGATTGGGCAGAAAGTTTTGCTATATAATTCTCGATTAAAGCTCATGCCTGGTAAGTTTCGTTCTCGAAGGGTTGGTCCTTTTGTTGTTACTAATGTGTTTCCACATAGTGCGATGGAGATTAGAGCTTGGACTCGACAAGATTTTTAAAGTGAATGGCCATAGGTTGAAAATCTATCATGAGGTGAAATTGCTCCATGTCTCGTGAGTCCATTTAGGTCATCCTCGTTATTTGGATACTTGATTAAACTGCGACTCTGTCGAAACAAACGACGTTAAACAATTCTTATTGGGAGGCAACCCAAATATTTTCTTTATTCTTGCTTTTGAGTTTTTATTTTTATTTTTGGTTTTCTTTACTTTCGTTGATTTTATTTTAAGGCCCCAGATGTTCTTGATGAAGAAAATTAACCTTGATAAAACGTGCTCACGCCACTCTTCAGCTTTCCTTGGAACCCTCTCCCTAGATCATTCGGGTCCATCACATTCGGGAGTTTCTTCTTCCTTCATTTACTTTTCATCATTATTATTTTTTGTGAGCTATTTACTTGTTGATACATTGAGGACAATGTATTATTTAGGTGTGGGGGAGGATTTTGGAATGTTCTTAAAAATAAAATTTTTGTGCTTTAAGTCTTCTCAATATCTTTGAATACCTTGTAAGCTAGGGGTACATCTTTGTTTTGAGTTTTAATGCATGAAAGAGGTAAGCATGTAAAGTGTTTTATTTAAAATTTTCGATGGTGTCGAATTAATTTGTTGATTGAAAAGTGCACAAGACTTGATGCAAAATAGACACTCTAGTGAGCTTTTGAGCCTAAGAGCAACTTATTACATTTTTGCTCCGTTTATTTTTGTTGAGTGTATCAAACTTAGTGTGTTTATTCTAGAACTTGCTTATGAATATACGTTGAGACCACATTTTTGAATTGATGCTTAAGTATGATAAGGGCAATTAGGTTTAACCAATTCTTAGACTCTAAAAGACCCACCTTTTATTTTCCCCTAGTTAGCCCCTTTGAGCCTATTTTTCCCTTTCATTTGTTTCTAACACATTGTTTAACCCAAAGCCCTTTTGTTTGTTATCCATGTTTTCTTTCTACCTTGTCAAGACAAGAGTGAAGTAATTACATGATTATAAAAAAAAAAAAAAGTGAAAAAAAAGAAAAGAAAAAGAAAAAAAATTATGAATTTATTCCTTAATTGGATGATTGGAGAATTATTTGCAAAAGCAATTGAATTATTAAATTGTTTCTCCAAGTATTTTAAGTGCTTACATGTGGGGATAATTTTCATTGTCTTTGAAGTTTGTTTGTTTTTTTTGTGAGGCATCTAAATCATGCATGTAATTAACTCTTTGTCTAGATCGTTAAACCCTTCATTTTCCTTTTACCATACCCTTACCTAAGCCCCATTTCAACCCTTGTGAAGTCCCTTTGATTTTGCATCATATTCATATGCAGTGGTGGAGATTTAAATCATTTGCAAGCCTATGGTAATGACATGCTATGCTTTGATTTTGAGAGTAAAACACGCACCCTAAACACTTTGAGAGCATAGAGCGAAACCATACGAGGGTGTTAAGTCTTGCTGCATTTGATTTTGATGAATTGATAAGATGCTTATGTTTTTTGTTACAAATTCTATCCTATGAATGCTTATTCTCTAGATTGTCACTATGATTTGACTCATTGATGTGTGTTTAGCTTTATTGGTATTCTTGGATATTGAATGGTTTGAAAGGAGGAGAAAGGGAGGATTGGTATGATGATTTAAGATATGCTTGAGGACAAGCATGGTTTAGGTGTGGGGGAATTTGATAGGTCATAAATAGTCATGCTATATTTAGTTTAATTCCCTTATATTTTGATTGATCTTGTGCTAATTTATGGAGATTATGTTTGATTTGATCTAGGAGCCAAAACATGGAGATTAAGATAAAAAGTGGATAATAAGGGCTTTATTTGGGCTTTGGAACGTGGGCTGACCGTTGACTTGAAGGAGACGGTTTCCTAGCATTAAGAGAAGAAGAAGCCAAGAAGGATTAGGAAAGCTAGCAAAATAGGAAAAGAAACGTGAGGGAAAGCAAACAAAAAGCAATATAAAAGACACAAGACAAGTCAAGAAACGGGGGCTTGGGCGTGAGGAAGAAAGAGTCAAAAGCTGCTGCACTTTATTCTTTGAAAAACAATCTTTTGTTTTGTTTTGCCACCATGAGTGGCTAAGCTTTTAATTCGATCCAAGGGTAATCAAATTACGATTGTAGTTTTGTGAGGCTTTGAACTTAACAAGAATTTCTTGATCGAGTAATTTTATTTTCTTGTTCTCATTATCTATGAATTATTTATATTGATTGAGTTGGCCTTAATTCAATATTTATTTTTCTATCGCTAGTCATGAGTTTGTGATCCGTAATTGTCATGAATGATTGAATTGAGTAGCAAGGAGTTGGCTCGTGTGTGTGTATATTGTGACCGCATGATTACATAGCTTGCATGATAGGCTCTAGGGAAATAAAAATACAAATTGATTAAATTGGAGTTCTCTGAATTAATTGATCTTGTTTTAGTCATTCTCACTATTCTTAATGCTATCATTAAATTTGATATGGAACGATGATGCCCAGTTAAATTGGTGATAAGTTTGGATTTAGGCGATTGTTTGAGTCTAATGTATTAGGAGAATAATTACTTTCTACGGCTTTTCCGATTAAGTAGACTAAGTTCTTGGATTGAGTAATTTATATTTATGCCTATGATCGAAATTGCAATTGGATGGAATTAATACCCTTGGATTGGAAGTTTGGTAAGATTGAATTTTTGTTTGTTTAATTTTAAAAGTCTTATTTTTATTTATTTTCATCAAATCCTTTAAAACCCTTGAAATCGAAGAAAACGGTCTACCGGATTTCCTAAACGGCTAGCCGATTGTGTCAGTGGAGAAACGGACAAGCGGCTTACGGTTTTCATTTAGCAAATCAATCAATCGAAGAAGAAGACCTGCAACCGGATAGCGGTTCACTCAACGGATATCGGTTTGGCTCGAAAAAAGTGAGCTCAACCGGTCTTGGGTTCTCCTATCCGGATTCAGGATCGTCGAAAAGGAGAAGAACGAGATTCGGTCTTGGATTTCACTCATCCGGTCATCCGTTTCCTTTCCGAACCGGCAAATCGCAACCGGCTTTCCGTTTGTCCATATCCGGCCAGAAAAGGTTCGAATCATCACAAGATTCGGTCTTAGGTTCCTGACGGTTGTCCGAATCAACTCCAGAAGCATCACAAATCAGAACCGGTCTTCCGGATCTCAGTATCCGGTTAGCCGGTTAACTCCCAGGAATTTCCAAACATCAAACGGCTTACCGTTTTGAAGAAACCGGTTAGCCGGTTTTGTGCAGAACCTTGAAAATCCGATTTTTCTTGGAAAATTAATTGTTTTAGACTTTGAGAAATTAAAATACATAGTTCTCTTGGGATTCGACCTGTTTTCACTACTTCTACAAATTTATTTAGGTGAATCAGTATTTGTTTTGAGGAGCTTCGACAACTCCGTCAATTTTCGATGCTAAAATGTAATCGCTCTCTCAACGACGATATTTTCTCTCGGAAATCTCTCATTGACAAATTCAGTCTCTCAAATCCCTAAATTTTCCATTCTCAAAATTGGCCTATCTATGTTGAAGCCCTAATTTTTTCATTCTCAAATTTGATATCTCTCTTAAGGCCCTACATTGCTCGAGAGCATGAATCAGAATGAATAAAGGTATTGTTTTTTCTTTTTGTATTTTTTATTAAATTTCTAATTTTTAAAATTTGGCTTTCTCATTTAAAGCCCTAATTTTTCAAACGTGATCTTTCTCTTCTGAAGTTGTACATTAGCTCATTTGAGGAGCAATCTTAGATGAATAAGAGGTATTTTTATATTTTATTTTGTCTTATTTCTTATTTTGGAATTTGCATTTCTCTTTGAAAGCATTAATTTTCAATTTGGTCTCTCTCTCTCTCTCGAAATCCTACATGAGCTCAATGGGAAGATGACTTGTAATGAACAAAAGATATTTTTCTTTCTAAATCTTTGTTATTTTGGTTAAATTCCTAATTTGTAAGAATATGGGTTTTGCTTTCCATAGTGAATATGTAAGAATTTGGATTTTGGTTAAATTCTTATAAACAGATCTTGAATTTAATATATATATATATTATTTTTCCATGGCTTTAAGTGTTCTTGAGCATTTTGTTAGATTCTCGTCGGAAACTCAAGATTTCATGACGGATTGTTAAACTTTCTCCTCCCTCTCTTTTAAATGGCTAAGTGTTTTGGTAGACTATGGTCTTGGAGCTTGGATTAGTTGCTTATTTATTGTAATAGGTTTTGCTATGAAGATTTTCATTTTTATTGCAACTCATATTTTTATTGCACCATATAATCAATATTTCTTTATTAAGGGATATAAAATTCTGGACTTACTAGAACCAACATGGATCTTACTATTTATTTCTTGTACAAACTACGGTTGGTGTTGACTCATCACTTGGTTGGGCATATATATTGTTGTTGGAGCAGTTGTTAGAGAGCATTCACGGTGGCATCCACCCTTTCATTTCCTTATATTTGGAATAACCGCTTTTTCAGCCTTTTGCTATCTTAGAGCTTGCAAGTCGTTGCCCATGCTAGGAGTGCCTATCATTATTCTTACATATGTGTTGGAGAAGGGTAAGTCGTTGTTACCTTTAATATTGGTATAACTCGTAATAGTCATTTCTTAGAGATCTAGTTATTTATCATATAATTGGATCTTGTTTACGAATCCGGATAAACTAGTGATTATTTGAGGGCATAATGTCGTTATTAATGTTTTGGTCTAATAAATTGATTTAACTTAGTTGATGTTGTATTTTGGCGGTGTTAGGTGGTTGATTGGTGGCTCACGATACTTGAGTCTGAAATTGGCGGTCTGTTGTTCCTCGTGGCATATACCGAATCTGGTCAGTGAATTTTATCCAGTTTTGATTGTGTATTTATTGACTTTAGTTGTTGCTATTGAGTCATATGTGTTTTGCACTATCAACTAAATCGGAATGGTTTAATTGTATTGTTTGTTCATTTAGCATGTTTACTTTTATTTTCTTTTGACAATTTTACGTGTGTTATTTTTTGATAACTAATCATCTTTGTATTGATTTGAATTCATATATTTTATGAGGAGGTCTACAATTGCTCATGCAATTTAAATGTTTCTGTTCTTATTTTGTTGTTATTAATGATTATTGCATTCTTCCTTTCTTTTTGGCTCATCAAGAAATTCTTGGGCTTGTCATTATTGTTGATCCCTATGCTGCAATTATTGTACTTTTTGTTACTGGACTTGTGTGTGTGGGAATCGAGAGGGTATCCATTTGTTCCTTTCAATTCTATTTATATTTCTTTTGTCACTTTTTTCTATATATATTTCTGTATTGATTCTCAAATATGTCCCACCTGATGAGGGGCTGATGCTACAATGCCAGGGATTAAAGGCCAAAACCATTGGATTCAATTAGATTGAATCCAACGGTTGAGATTAAAAATTTATTAAAACTAGAAATAAATGGGTAACTTGATAAACCGGTTCCAAAAAAAAAAACCTTAGTATTTTCTCTCACCCCAAAAATTTCTCACCTCATTCATTCGATTCCTTTGCTCTTTGAAAAGAAAAATGGAGTCCACAGAAGCTACAAGGAGAGGACCTGGTCAGAGAGCGTGGATACACTTTTTGTAAGTAGCAAATTATTGCTTTGAATAAAGTTCTTATTATAACTATCAATTGTGTTGATGTAATTAGCTGAACTAAAATGTTGTGTACAGTAAGCATGAAGCAGAAAAGGTCAGGCAACAAGGGATCAAAAAGGTTTGTAGGGCGACAATTGTTGAAAAATGGAAGACATTAACGAATGAGGAGAAGTGCCGATTTGGTACGATGGCTGAGGACCCAAGTTCAAATGTTGATGAAAGGAGCGTAGAAAAAATAGATGAAGAACCAATAATTGAGGATAAGCATAGCCAATGTAATTTATCTCGTTGTCGTGTCAGCGCATTCACTAAGGTCATTTCCACACTGTCGCCTGACCAACAAGCTACAATTAGAGAAATTGGCTTCGGAAGCATGCTAGAATTACGAAGTGGTCGCCTGAGACAAGACTTATGTGAAACACTTGTCCAACAGTGTGATACAAAGAGGCATTGTATAGTTTTGCATGGGAGAGAGTTTTGTTTAAACCCTACAACCTTCAGCATCGTAATGAGGATCAAAGATGGAGGGGAACCCGTACACATCCGAGAAGAAGCGGGTGATATAATTGAACTGCGTGCCAAGTATAGAACGGGTGGAAGAGGAATTGAAATCGCCGCAGTTAGTGAAAGATTGATAGCTAGTGAGAGTAGTGATGATGACTTTAAGATCATGTTTTGTTTGTTTCTTCTAGGAACTGTATTGTGTCCTACAAATGCTAGCTACATTAATCCGATGTATCTACATGCCCTAAAAGATGTGCAGTTAATCAGGAAAAAGAATTGGGCTACATGGTGCTTCAACTTTCTGTGGGAGGGTATAGCGAAGTATAAAGATCATCAAGTTAAGACAGTTACTGGTTGTGTTGTGTTATTAGAGGTATATTTAAGAAATCGTAGATGCCATAATTAATTTGCAAAATACGAAAGCCTATTTTCATCATCTAGTGTGTACTCAAAGCAGAGACCAGGGTCATATTCAGATTTTGCCGCAAAGTATGCTATAGTTGTGTCTGAGTCAGAATCTCCAACTTCAGCACGAGTGGAAGCATCCAGCGTGTTTTGCATGTCTTTGCGTGTGAACCTGAGGTTCTGAGGCCCCTCTACCTGATCAGCCATATAATCCATGAATTGGCAAGTCTTCACACCAACATGCCTTAATGCCTTTGCTTGCGCAAGCTCTGCATCAGTAACCTTTCGATGTGAAGGAATGAGATGAACTTCATTATCAGAAGCCAAAGGATGGTTGTGCTCAGGTCTGAATTCTTTGACCACGTATTTAGCAACTGATTCGTCGTAATTCACTCGAAATGACGCCCGACACCCGGTTCGTGTTATAGGTCGTGGTTCGCGCACCCTATTACAGTCTTCAAATTCTCTTTCATCTCTTAACCCTTCAAAATGACAAACCCAACGTCGGATTGTGATTCGTCCACTCTTTTTTCCGTGCCGCATATCATCTTTCCTAACACCAAAACCAATCATTCGAGAGTAATTGTTATACCACAGTTCTGCCTCCGGTACTGAGTCGAAATGACTGCCAAGTACGTCCGATGCCTGCAAACCATCCTTTGGAGCAATGAATATTCCTAGGTTGCTATTATTATGTGGGATGCTCATATTTAAGCCCTGTTCAACCAAAACTTTGTTAATGTTAGAGATGGAGACCCTTTAGCTTGATTATTTCATATAATAACAAATATGAAGCATGCATGGATGAATCACAAATGAACTACTACAAGTACAGCACATACCTTTGTTGGAAACAAACTGGACTCATGGACAGTGGCAAACTAGTGACATTGCAGGAACCATCCTTTGGGGGGGTGAGTGTGTTTGTTGTGAAGAAGGTTTGGCATAAACGAGGATTAAACCCTTAGAATCATCCCTCATTAATGGTTGGAAGGTCAGTTTTCATATATCATATTTATTGCAAACCTAACCAACCAAACTTCTAAATTTTTAAATCTGGAACGCGCTTATTTTTTTTGGTCAAGAAATCCGGAAAGCCGGATTGTTTTTAGAAGGCTGCTGGAAGCATCCGGTCTTCCGGTTAAAACGTCCGGCAAACCGGATTGGTTTTGTAAGGCTGCTGGAAGCATCCGGTCTTCCAGTTAAAACATCCGGCCAACCGGATTGGTTTTGTAAGGCTGCTGGAAGAATCCGGTCTTCCGGTTAACGAATCCGGAAAGCCGGATTAGTTTTGTAAGGCTGCTGGCAGCATCCGGTCTTCCGGTTAACAAATCCGGCAAACCGAGTGCGGGATTGGTTTTGTAAGGCTGCTGGAAGCATCCAGTCTTCCGGTTAACAAATCCGGAAAGCCGGATTGGTTTTGCAATGCTGCTGGAAGTATCCGGTCTTCCGGTTAAAACATCCGGCAAACCGGATGCGGGATTGTTCTTTGCTGGATTCAATTCGGTTATCCGGTAATAAAAACGAGAAAACCGGTTATCCGGTTACAAAAACCGGAACGCCGGATGTGTAGCCATTCTTCGCTGGAGAAAACCGGTTAACCGGTTACGGAATCCGGTTAACCGGATGCATTCTTGGTCAATTCTGGATAGAACCGGTTATCCGGTTTGAATACCGGAAAGCCGCTTGGGTTATTGTTCTTAGCTGGATTCAAACCGGTTATCCGGTTATTTAATCCGGTTTACCGGATACGTTCTTGTTCTTTGCTGGAGAAAACCGGTTATCCGGTTATTGAATCCGGTAAAGCCGGATGGGTTATTGTTCTTTGGTGGACACGTAAATATGCAACTAATCACGTAACATTTACCGTAAATATGTAACTAATCACGTAACATTCCAAAATATTCTTTATTTTGTATTTATTCAAAACATGCAACATTTACCGTAAAAAATGAAACTACGACGTCAGACATGCAACCACGGACCTTAAACATGACACTTGCAACGTTTCACGGTAAATATGCAACTCATTACGTTAATTTTGTAACTTGGACGTCAAACATGAAACGGGAGAAAATATTCCAAAATATTCTTTATTTTTTCTTTATTCAAAACATGCAATATTTACCGTAAAAGATGAAACTAATACGTCAGACATGCAACCACGGACCTTAAACATGACACTTGCAACGTTTCACGGTAAATATGCAACTCATCACGTAAAGTTTGCAACTTGGACGTCAAAAATGAAACGGGAGAGAATATTCCAAAATATTCTTTATTTTGTCTTTATTCAAAACATGCAATATTTACCGTAAACGATGAAACTAATACGTCAGACATGCAACCACGGACCTTAAACATGACACTTGCAACGTTTCACGGTAAATATGCAACTCATTACGTTAATTTTGTAACTTGGACGTCAAACATGAAACGGGAGAAAATATTCCAAAATATTCTTTATTTTTTCTTTATTCAAAACATGCAATATTTACCGTAAAAGATGAAACTAATACGTCAGACATGCAACCACGGACCTTAAACATGACACTTGCAACGTTTCACGGTAAATATGCAACTCATTACGTTAATTTTGCAACTTGGACGTCAAACATGAAACGGCAGAGAATATTCCAAAATGTTCTTTATTTTGTCGTTATTCAAAACATGCAACATTTACCGTAAAAAATGAAACTACGACGTCAGACATGCAACCACGGACCTTAAACATGACTCTTGCAACGTTTCACGGTAAATATGCAACTCATTACGTAAATTTTGCAACTTGGACGTCAAACATGAAACGGCAGAGAATATTCCAAAATATTCTTTATTTTGTCGTTATTCAAAACATGCAACATTTACCGTAAAAAATGAAACTACGACGTCAGACATGCAACCGGACGCCCAAACATGACGCACAGCGTTTCACGGTAAATATGCAACTCATCACGTAAAGTTTGCAACTTGGACGTCAAACATGAAACGGGAGAGAATATTCCAAAATATTCTTTATTTTGTCTTTATTCAAAACATGCAATATTTACCGTAAAAGATGAAACTAATACGTCAGACATGCAACCACGGACCTTAAACATGACACTTGCAACGTTTCACGGTAAATATGCAACTCATTACGTTAATTTTGTAACTTGGACGTCAAACATGAAACGGGAGAAAATATTCCAAAATATTCTTTATTTTTTCTTTATTCAAAACATGCAATATTTACCGTAAAAGATGAAACTAATACGTTAGACATGCAACCACGGACCTTAAACATGACACTTGCAACGTTTCACGGTAAATATGCAACTCATTACGTTAATTTTGTAACTTGGACGTCAAACATGAAACGGGAGAAAATATTCCAAAATATTCTTTATTTTCTTTATTCAAAACATGCAATATTTACGTAAAAGATGAAACTAATACGTCGGACATGCGACCCACGGACGCCTTAAACATGACACTTAGCGTTTCACGGTAAATATGCAACTCATTACGTTAATTTTGCAACTTGGACGTCAAACATGAAACGGGAGAGAATATTCCAAAATATTCTTTATTTTGTCTTTATTCAAAACATGCAATATTTACCGTAAAAGATGAAACTAATACGTCAGACATGCAACCACGGACCTTAAACATGACACTTGCAACGTTTCACGGTAAATATGCAACTCATTCGTTAATTTTGCAACTTGGCGTCAAACATGAAACGGCGAGAGAATATTCCAAAATATTCTTTATTTTGTCGTTATTCAAAACATGCAACATTCTGGTAAAAATGAAACTACGACGTCGGACATGCAACCACGGACGCCTTAAACATGACACTTGCAGCGTTTCACGGTAAATATGCAACTCATCACGTAAATTTTGCAACTTGGGCGTCAAACATGAAGCAGAATATTCCAAAATATTCTTTATTTTGTCGTTATTCAAAACATGCAACATTCTGGTAAAAAATGAAACTACTGACGTCGGACATGCAACCACGGACGCCCAAACATGACAACATTTCACGGTAAATATACAGCGATCACGTAAAGTTTGCAACTTGGACGTCAAATATGAAACGGCAGAGAATAAACCAAAATATTAATTATTTTGTATTTATTAAAAACATGCAACATTACCGTAAAAATGAAAGCGCTACGTCGGACATACGACGGACCTTAAACATGACACTTGCAACGTTTCATGGTAAATATGCAACTCATCATGTAAAGTTTGCAACTTGGACGTCAAACATGAAACGGGAGAGAATATTCCAAAATATTCTTTATTTTGTCTTTATTCAAAACATGCAATATTTACCGTAAAAGATGAAACTAATACGTCAGACATGCAACCACGGACCTTAAACATGACACTTGCAACGTTTCACGGTAAATATGCAACTCATTACGTTAATTTTGCAACTTGGACGTCAAACATGAAACGGAAGAGAATATTCCAAAATATTCTTTATTTTATCTTTATTCAAAACATGCAACATTTAACGTCAAACATGAAATAGTGACGTCCAACATGAAATAACTAACGTAAAAAATGAAATACTATTTTTTTCTTTTTTCTCTTATTCCTTTATTTTTTTTGTATTAATTATATTATAATTTATTTTTTTAACATTATATTATTATTTTTTTATTTTTTTATTATAGTTTTTAATTTTATTTTTTTCAAACTTGGTGCAACCGGTTACCAAACCGGTTGCACCAAGTCTTCAAACTGATAATGGCGACCAACAATGAGCTCTCTTTTTGAGAGCAGGCATAATCTTAGGGGCATTGAGAGCCGGCATTGTAGCCAAAACCTGCTTTTTTTTTTTTGTCCTTTGTTTCCTTTGTTTTATTATAATAATAAAAAATAAATAAATAAAATTTTTAATTTAATATAATATTATATAATATTTTTATTTTTTTGTTTTTACATTATAATTATTAATATAAATTAATAAATAAATAATTTATTATTCAATAATATTATTTTATTTTTTCAATAATATTATTTTTTTATTTTTACATTATAATTTATTAATAAATTTATAACTTATTATAACTAATAATAAATATTTAAATATGAATAAATTTCAATAATATTAATTTCAAATAAATAATAATATAAAATATTAATACAATTTAAATATATTAATATAATATAATATATTTATAATATAATATTTAATTTAAATTAATTAAAAAATAATACAGTACAGTGTAACACCAAATATTATATAGTATTATTATAATACTGTGTTAATGCAATACAACATAATACAATACACTAGCATTAAAATAACACAATACAGCATAATACAATACAGTATGCCAAACACACCCAAAAAGTATATGTAATGTCCCAATCTGCACAGAAGCAATGGTGCCTGCTTCAAAGAAGAAGAGTAATTTGTCTCATTATTAAAACTGCCAAAATCAGCAATTGCTGGCAACATTCTTACAGACAGCAAGGAATTCAATATATGCCAAAGAACAGCACAGCAAATTACCTGAATCATTCCATCAGGAGGAGATATTCTACTCTGCTCTGACTCCCTACCGGAGGCACCACAACTCTGAAATGAATAATCCACAAAGCTAGAATGCTCATGGCAGCCTGATGAATAGTATCGTCTAACAAAGGCCGGATTTTTTAAATCAAGTACAGCTTCAAAATGAAATTTTCCTGAAATTTTTCTGGAAAATATCAGAATGAGATGCCATTTTGTACTATATTTTGGCCAGGGAAATGCACAAAATGGATACTAATTGAACAAATAACAAACTTAGGTAAGAAAAGAACAACCAAATTTCATCCGAAATGGGAAGGAAAACAGGATTAAGCTTCACCAACTACCTTGCTTGTGCCGAGCAAGTGTAAGATCAATGGCACCAAGTTCGCAACAATCCAGTATGTCAATATCAGACACAGCACATAAACAATGAACGGGCAAGCTGAACCGCAGAATTCCACTACCAATTCTAGGATTATCTTGTATGCCAACAATGAACTTATATCATGAATGATACAGTTATATGATAAATCACATACTGGAACAATATACGTTACGCAGTCTTTCCCTCTGACAAACAAGAATAAAACCAAACAAAGGAACATTGCTCCATCAAACAATAACATACGCATAGCACAAGTATCACAATGACAAGGCATCCAAAAACAACAAAAATACTAACCAGAAAAAGGAAAAACAATCAACTGAAGATCAAGACATTTATTTAAACAAAGAGAAATTTATTCATAGGCATTTTGTTTAACAAAAGACAGATTAAGAGAACGGCCGTTATAACAATAAGCAAATACTAAAATCTTGCTGTGAGCAGACAAACACAGACAGAACTCAAGTAGCTCAGAGTTGACCACCACGAAGACGGAGGACAAGATGGAGGGTGGACTCCTTTTGAATGTTATAATCAGCTAAAGTACGGCCATCAAGCTGCTTCCCAGCAAAGATGAGCCTCTGTTGATCGGGTGGAATCCCTTCCTTATCCTGAATCTTAGCCTTGACATTGTCAATGGTATCAGAACTCTCCACCTCGAGAGTAATTGTTTTCCCAGTAAGAGTCTTGACGAAAATCTGCATACCGCCCCTCAGACGCAACACCAGATGAAGAGTCGACTCCTTCTGAATGTTGTAATCCGCAAGCGTCCTTCCATCCTCCAGCTGCTTCCCAGCAAAGATCAGGCGCTGCTGATCAGGTGGGATCCCTTCCTTGTCCTGGATTTTTGCCTTAACGTTGTCAATGATGTCAGAGCTCTCGACTTCCAGAGTGATCGTCTTTCCCGTCAGGGTTTTGACGAAGATCTGCATTCCACCACGAAGCCTGAGGACAAGATGCAAAGTGGATTCTTTTTTAATGTTGTAATCGGCCAAAGTGCGGCCGTCTTCGAGTTGCTTCCCGGCAAAGATGAGACGCTGCTGGTCCGGCGGAATTCCCTC
The DNA here is from genome assembly GCA_030449925.1 of Citropsis articulata. Lineage (NCBI taxonomy): Eukaryota > Viridiplantae > Streptophyta > Magnoliopsida > Sapindales > Rutaceae > Citropsis > Citropsis articulata. The sequence continues at coordinate 1,475,478 of JASUUH010000079.1, forward strand.
CTTGTCCTGGATCTTGGCCTTGACGTTGTCGATGGTGTCGGAGCTCTCCACTTCGAGGGTGATTGTCTTGCCGGTGAGGGTTTTCACAAATATCTGCATCTTCACAGAGTTTGCTTCTTTTCCTGTTAGCGAAAGAAATGTAGATTTCTTGGAATATGCAATTAAGAAAGAGGCTAAGCGGCCAATACAAATAGAAAAAATTGACGTGAGGCACTACAAGAAAACTGGCAATAGATGACTGTCACTTTATGACAGAAATCATTTTATCATGTAAGTATGATGGAATCGTGACAGAATTTCAGTCTATCAAATGATTAATGATGTACTTGTGATAGAATATTGATCTATCAAGAATTTATTATATGTGTATGATAGAAATTAACTTCGATCACAAATATTATGATAGAAATTACATATTGATGTTTGACCAAAATTAAAATATTATTTTATTTTTAAAATCTAAAAGCGGCGTTTAGCATGTGAAATGATTTTGAAATAAAAAATATATTACAAAATGGTGCGTTAAATCTAAAGAAAGCAAAAACATGTCTTAAGTCCTAAACTCTACACGACCCTTGACACCCCAAAGGTCAAGCGGTGACGGACTTTGTTCAACGGCGATGGGAAGCTCAACTCAGCTAGTTCCGCCGCTCTGAGTTCAACCATGCCGACGGTGTCAACCCACGTCGACGGCGTCGGATCAAGCTCCAAAGCGCGGGTTTTCCGGTGGTCATTCCGCAAATCGAGGCGTCTCCGGTGATCGTGTTTGGTCGGGAAAAGGTTCTTGGGAGGCGAGGATTAATTCCCAGTGGTAGAGTCACCCAACTCGGCTAGATCGTCGGCGGCCGGATCTTGCCGCGAGTTTTCAGTTCGATGTTCTACTCGGTTTACGGCGGCGACTGGTACGGTTATGACCGGCTTCTCAAGAGCTTCAATTCGGTACCAAGCTCGGCCGGTGAGGTGGCCGGAATCGGAAGTTACGGCCGGGTCAAGAAAACAGGTCGGGTCGGTCAAACCGGGTCAACGGGTCTTCTCTCTCTCTCTTTCTCTTTCTCTCTCTCTCTTTAAAGCCCATTTTTCTAGTAGTGGAAGTTGCATTAGATGATAGAGATAGAGAGAGTGAAGGTTTTTTTATTTGTGATTTAATAGCTTGAAATTTTGGATTAGAAAAAAAAAACAATGATATAGAACTTGAAATTTTACGGGAGAAATACTGTCAAAGGGTTGCGTTGTAACTCTGAAAATAAGGGTATGCTTTTTGTTCCAGACCTTTTTTTTTTTGGTGTGTGTGTCCATGCTCGTCTTTACATAGGTTTCACTCTGTGATAGGTTAGGAATATGACTTAAAATCGAGAAATAGTTTTCGGATGTGAGTCCTAAATTGGGAGTTGTTGGATTAAGTTCTCTTCATTTATTTTCATTTACAATTTTAAACTAATAGTCTGAGCAGTTATTGGAAGAAGAATCATATTCATATGTCCCTCTGATAGCATGTCATGCATATCTGTTTGTTTTAAAATGAGCTGAAAAAAGGTGATTAGTTTAGTTGATAATGTTAGTTAACATAGATAACGTCAATACATTTAAATCTATCTAAAAGAATGTGATTTTTTTTTTCGAGTAGATAGCCTTTACAGGGATAATATATTATTTTCTTCTTAACTCATTTTATAGTCTAAGTCATTGCAACTATTAATTTCTAGTTGCCTTCCGGTTGGAATGATTGCAGGTATGTGCTGTAACAAAGTAAAGGGATACATTTCGTAGAGAGCAGAACAAAAAAAATTATGCAGCTGCTCCTTTAAAGGAAAGGGATAAAATAATTAATCAAGTTATTACTAAAGGTGGAGCTTATAAACTCTACATGCATATTTGATGTTTTGCTCTGTACAGTCTAGTTCTTGTTTGGGAAAATTTTATTGCTTTATCATGAATATGCTTTTGTGCTTTGTTATGCACACACACACATTTTTGTTTCTTTTCTGATCTTAGGTACAGAAGGTCCTGTAGTTTGCTTTTCTTATAGGATTATCTATGGTCAGCAAACGACTATATATTTTGTAATATTATACTCTATAGTGCATGAATAATTAATTATTTGTTCTCTTGTAGAAAAAAAAAATCCAGCCGAGACAATGTTGTGTTGGCTTATGAGCTAGTTGGGCCATTAGTGCTGGGAAGATTGCAACCTTGCTCAAGCTCGAAGTAAGTTCGAGTTATGTCTTATTTAATTTGACGTTTCAATGACAATGATCTTTATGCTTGTATGAATTATATGTTATCCTTATTGGCTTGCTATCAACATACATACTATTGGATTGATTGTAAGCCTCTTTTTTTTTTTTTTTAACTGAATTATATTTGTTTCTCCATCCATCTTGAACTCCCATGCTTGTGGATGTTCGCTTTATACATCTGCACGAATACTTACGCATGAATTCACGAGATAATTATGCTTGTATCGTTACCTTTTCGAGATAGGGACATGCACAAAAACATTGTTTTACTTTGTGTTTACATATTGAATACAAGTAAATAGATGTTTTCGGATCTATTCGATTATTACTTTATCACTTTTGCCCGTGAAACTTGCTGACATAATTGCTCTTTCTTTGTGCTTTTATAGTTGATATTCATCAATTTTTTATAATCATTTTCTCGGACCATATTTTAAATATATGTAGCGGGTCCATGCTAAAGCGAAATGACTTAAAGACAATTTAATACTAAAGTTGCAGCATCAACTAGAATTATTTATGGAGGTATTCTTTCACTACTTTGTTAGCTATTAATTGTGACCACTGTTTAAAAAATCTGGAGTATGTTGCAATCGTTATTAATAAGCATAGAGCGGGCATGGGCTCATTGAAACTTATGGTTAGTCTTCATAGACCTTTTCTTGTTCGAGACAAAGTAGTAAATAGCACATTACAACTAAACATACAATATTGTTATTTCAACTTATTTACTGAACTTACTTCGGCCTTTTCTATTCAATATCAAGGACATTTATTCTTATGTATATGCTTTTGAGAGAAGCATTCTTTCGCTATGTTATGTGCTTAATATTTTTCCTTTTGCAGTAGTAATTTTTGTTAGATTGGTTCTTAAATAGTTCCAAGTATTTAGAAAAACGGAAGTTGCTTAAGGATATAATATACAAGGCAAGTTGAAAATGAATCCAAGAACAAAATTCTCTGCCACTGATCTTTTATTCAACTTAATTAATTAGAGGGGTATGAATTAGAGTTGTAGTTTTGTTCATTATATATGAGTTGTAATTTAGTTCTTTCTCTCTCTCTCTCTCTATGTATATATATATATATATATATTGTTCATCTATTATTGTTTCTTTCTTGTCCAAGTTTTGTGTCACCCCATCCTGGACAAATCTGAGACATTTCTCATCCCAACAGTAGAGGTGTGCAAGCATTTAAAAGAAGTCCCAAAAAGACAATTCTTATTCATGTCATACAATCCCAGGTCTAGGAATTTCAAACTATAATCAAGTGTTCTCATCATTATTTCTTCATTTTAGGTTGTCTTTCATAACTGTTGTTTTTTTTCTTTGGCTTTTTCTATTTTAGTTATATTCACATGTGCCTAAGCCTAAGCCACATTTAAATTCTTGTTTCTAGACGTATATTTAATTTGTACAGGACAAGCTATTACCACTATCAATGAACTTGGATCTAGATATATGCCGAAATCACAAAATAGGAACCATATACTAACCCACAACAAGGAAATTTGATATATCATGTAAATATATGGTCTGTGTGTGCGTTTGCAGTAAATTTGTATGCTTTCTATTCAAAGCAAAGCTTCCTCTTTATTTGCATACCTGCAGGAAAGTGAACTGTTTTTTGTGGGTACCATTTTGGTACCATATTTTATTGTAGGAAGGAATTAATTTAAGTTGCATCATAAATTTAGAGTTTTACTTTAATAGATAACTCTTTATAATGACAGTGTTGCAATATTCATTAGTGGTGTACATGCAGATTGAATTTGAATTTGTAATTTGTAATGATTCTATTGCATCTAAAACTTAGGAGTTTTACTACAGTAGTTAATTTTTTATAATGATAGTGCTGGGCATATTCAATAGGTATTAGCATGCGGGTTGAGCTACTGGACTTGGGAATTTTGCTTGGTATCTGTTGAGAATGGGAGTTTATCTCTGGAATTTTCTTGAGAATGTGGGAGGAGTTCTGCATTACAAGATTTGTGACTTGTTAGCTTGTAAAATTTGAAACATTTGTAGGAATTAACTTTTTAATTACTTTGGATGTGTTAACTGTTGGATACAAGTGTTTGGGATGATGTTATTAATATAAAGTGCTTTTGGACTTAATAGAATGTATAATTTAATTTTTTTTCATATTGAATTTGTGATTAAATTTCATATATAGAAATGCATAAATTTAAATGAAATAATTCATAATTTTTTAAATATAAATTTAGATCATGTGACATAAATTATTAATCATAAATTATGTCAAAATAAAATAATTTATGACAGAAAATTTCAATCATAAATCCGTCACAAACAAAATAATTTATCTATTAAAATTTACGATTAATAATTCAAGCGTGAAATCAATTTTCCTTAAAATTTCAAAATTAAAAAAATTCATTTCCGCCAAAAATTAAATAATTTTTCATTTTTTCCATGATCATGTAGACGTTTAAATTATCGTAAGTTAATGACATATTTTTTTATCGTAAAAGAGTGGCAGTGCATGGGCGATAGATAATTTCATCGTCATCCTTTATGATAGATTTTGCGATCGTCATTAGGTTTGTAGTGAGGGTTGACGGCCAAGGGGCTTGTGTTTAAATAGAAGATAAAGCCGACCGCATTGGGGAATTGTTAACCCTGATTGGATTCGATTTGGTCAATTTAAGTCGCAGAATTGGACTTGTCGTTATCACCTACTTTCTTGGACGTTACGTTATCACCTAGCTACTTCTTGTTGATGTGCCATCTAGAACCTTTAAGTCCGCCAAACTGCCTTGTTTCTAAAGTTATTAGAACGAAAGTAAGAACCACGTCAAAGTAAACAAATTGATGCACATTTTCATCATACATTCTAACATATCAGATCGTTTCTGACCTCTTTGTAAACAGCAGAATCAATGGTTCAGACTGTATGTGCCAAAACTTCTGCGAATGAAATCGGTCGATTATGCTACCATAACAAAATGAAGCTTGAATCAATCCTTTGACATTGGCCTGAGATGATTCGATGACCTCTTGCTTCCACCGCAAGAAATCATACAATGGAATCGTGCATTCTCTATGAACCAAGATCTGGCAGCGTGTTCTGGAATCAAACTGTACTTTTCCAATAGACATTTCTACGAGAGTATCAGAGAGTCATTTTCTTGGCCTGAACTACCCTAGCTGCAACATGCATAACTGCCATAGACTATTAATTAGACAGTTATATCTGTTCCTCCAAAATTTGTTATCAGTGACTATTCAAGTTAAAAAGGAAATTTATCCAGGAAAAGTGCAAGCTCAACCATGTTAGGCAGCTTTAGTTATAGTACCAATTCCTTCAGATTCGTTCCGAAATCACTTAAAACTTTGCAAATTTGCCCAAAATTTTCTGGGCAAGAATAAGCCGATGTTGTGATCTTTATAATATAAAACTGAGAAGCGAGAAATTTGCAACTCAACTGAAGAGGAAAATTAAAAAAAAAAACTGAAACATTAAAATATGCAGAGACGCTATAGTTAGATGTTTGATGAAACACAATTGAAATTTCAGACGTTAGGAGGAAAATCAATCGCCAGGTTTGATTATATAACTTCTTTCAACAGAGATTTAATTATGCAAGGTTATTGTTGTGAAAAATTTTAATATACTCGCAAGCGCACGAATTTAAAGATAAAATAATGGTAACAAGGTCGAACCCACAAGGATTGATATAAATTGAAAATTCTAATTTAAATCTAAAATTAATATTAATTTTAACTTAGTTGAACAAATTAAGTTTCTAAGAAAAATTAAACTAATTAAACTAAGAAAATAATTAAAACAAAGGAGAATTTAATAAGACAAAAATTACTAAGGTTTCAGAATCCACCACTATTCAACTAATAATTATTTAATTATTAATTAATCCCCAATTTTAGAATGACAACTCCAAATTAATCTATGTCATCTCATGGATATAATAATTAAATCCAAATAAAATTAATCTTGTGTAGGTTCTTTTTTCTGCTTTATAGTATGATATCTAAGTATCCTATGTAAATATATTAAATAATAAAGAGTCAAAGTTTTTCTAAGTACTCTGTGTAAATAATTTAATGAAAGACACAGAATTAAAGATAATCATGTATAAACTTTATAGAGCCAAACATAAATTTAATCAAATATCAATCCTAATAATCAATAATGCATGACAGAATTAATAAAAAGATTTTAATAACACTCAACTAATTATGTGAAATAAGAACCATAAATATTAAAGAACATATATAAGGAATTAATTAAATAAAAAGATAATTATTTTATTAAATAGGGTTTCATCCTTAACCTGAGTATAAGAAAATTAGCTAGATATACTTGAATAGGGAGCAACAAAAATAATAAAACCAGCAATGGGATATTGAAGTGCTGCTGTCGATTTTCTTCTGCCGAATTACATCATCTGCACCTTTTTTTCCTTCCTCTGGCGACCCCCTCTCTAAAGAGCCAAAGCTTGCTTATATATTCTTCAAAGTGGGCCACCGTCCTTTTAATTCTAAAGCTGAAAGGCTTGGCCTTTTACTTGATTTGCTCTCACATGTGATCAACCTTAGAATTGAAGTGCTGCTGTCGATTTTCTTCTGCCAAATTGCATCATCTGCACCTTTTTTTCCTTCCTCTGGCAACCCCCTCTCTGAAGAGCCAAAGCTTGCTTATATATTCTTCAAAGTGGGCCACTGTCCTTTTAATTCTAAAGCCGAAGGGCTTGGCCTTTTACTTGATTTGCTGTCAGACGTGATCAACCTTAGAATTGCTTTAGGACTCCTTTTCCAATTATGAAGCCAAGTGCGGGTCCCTTTAAATTGTTTTTTAAATTGCTTTCCAAATACTACAATGTCATGCACGTGCAACTTAACTAAGCTAAAGCCAATGTTTGCTGGATCAATTAATTTACTAGCTTCGGTTTCCTTGGCTTCACTTCCACATGCATGTATGTCTTATTGCTTCTTAAATCAATTAATTAACGCTTTTGAAATTGAACTCTCTTATGTTCTTTTTTATCCATAATCTCCAATTAATTTCTTATTCAATAAAATAATTCAATAAATTAAAAATAACTAGCAATAATATAATTAAGAATAATATATATATATATATAAATAAATTACGCCCATCAGTTATGCTATCAAATCAAGTCAAACACAACCATAGAAAAGCAAGCACCGGCCCTCCTCTCAACCAAATTTTCCAAGGAAAACATAACATTCCTTGACCAGTATATCATTAATCACACTGTGAACATAATATCATACGTTTCTCACCCATCCCACAATCTGAACTGTCACTGAGCACGTTTGACAACTTTTAAGAATCCAGTTTTTTAGAATGCTCAACATATATTCAAATTTTCAGTTTTTATTTTTTTGTATATGTCCGACAGACGAACAAATTTTGTTCAATTTCTTTGATCTTTCTTTTTCCTCGTATTTGTGGTAAACTACCACACCCTTTGTTAGTTTTCTTCACAGTCTTCTCATGAACCAGCTGTTCCAGTCGTGACTGCAAAGGACAGAATTTTAATAAGAAAAAATGAAACAAAACCTTCAAGAAGCAAAAAAAGAAAACTGATAGATTTCAACTCAAACCTTGATGAATGACATGACTTAAATATGGGCAACACTATTAACCTATAGTCATAAGCAGATAGCTTTCCAAGTTGTAGGTTATATAGCTTCGTGTTGCAAATGCTTCCCTTTATCCTTGCATCTTCTGAAAAAAAATTTGAGGGATTGAGCATGGTCAGACCAAAAGAGAACAAAATAGCTGAATAATTAAAGAATCATTTGGCTAAAGAAATGAAAGCTAATAATACTCACATCATCTTGCAACTGATTTCTCCACCAGTATATTTTTTCTCTCAGACACTCATCTGATGGATTCAAGTTTTCGTGCATTCTTAGCCTTTTCTTCAAACTGATAAGCAGTCACAGAGTCTGTTTCTAGAAGACTAGGACATTCAAAATAAATTCTAGCTCAAACTAATCATTACTCGCAGCATTACTATTCCTCTCTTCTAGTTGTTTTTGCCATTCTCTACGCAGGGATGCAAGAGTTTTCTTCACAGACTCTTCATTTTCCTCCCTTCAATTAAGCTTGTTCATACATATACTGATGTTGAAAAATACCAGTCTAAATCCAATTCAGAGGGTGTGAACATATGGAGTCTAGTGCTGACTCGGTGGGCTTGGAGGCAGAGCTACGAAATCTAAAAACAAATTGATGATATTGAGAAAACTCTGGTTGGACCATACATGGTGGAGATAAAACGTCTTTTCACTAAAGACATATTGGATGCACATCTTCTTCCAAAATTTAAGATGCCCCAAATAAAATTATATAGAGGGGGAAAAAGATTTGAAAGAACATTCAGAGACTTACAGATCTTGTATGGAGTTGCAAGGAGTATCAGGAGCAACCATGTGTAGGGCATTCTCGTTGACACTTATTAGAGCAGCATGAAGGTGGTACAGAAAACTAAGATAGAGATCGATTTCCTCATTTGCCTATCTAAGTTAAATATTTGTTAGCCAATTTGTTTGATCTAGAGACCATCAGCTTCTACCAATTCATCTTTTGTTGGTAAAGCAAGGAAAGGATGACTCGTCGAAAGATTACATTACTTGCTTTAATAAAGAAGCTATAAGGGTAGAAAACTATAGCGATGCAATGGCCTTAACTGCCATTATGGCTGAATTGCAACTAAGAAAATTTCATTATTCACTTACAAAAAACCCACCAAGAACTTTCACAAAATTGTTATCAAGAGCCCAAAAGTATTCTAACATGGATGAATTAACTAATGCGGAAAAGGAGGCTAACTCAGACTCATAAAGAGTGGAAGAAAAGGGGAAGAAGAAGGAAGAATGAGTTAAAAACAAAGAAAAAATAAACAGACCAGAAAACAAAGGTCCAAGGATTCTGCAGAGTAGGTTTCCAGGGTATACACCTTTTAATCTACCCACAGAGCAAGTGCTAATACAAATTAGAAACTTAAATTTACTGCGAAAGCCCAAAGACATCAAGACAGTGCCCAATCGAAGGGACATAAGCAAATATTGTCGATACCACTGAGATCATGGCCACAATACAGAAGATTATTTTGATCTCAACGAAGAAATAGAATTTTTAATCCAAAGAGGATATCTTAAAGAATTTGTGAGGAAAGATAGTGGAAGAATACACAAGGAGCCATCTCATGCTCCACAAAAAACAGCACTACTTACAAACGCGTGAGCAGAAGACTAGGACATCGCGGGTGGTACCCATATTCGATGGACCCGCAGGTGGAGGAGATTCTAATATAGCTCGAAAAGCTCATATTAGAGAGGCCAGAAACACACCATGGGTTTTCCTTGTAGATTTAGCCAGCAGACCTAAAAACGAAGCTAAAATAAGACATAACACTATCATATTTATAGATGAAAAAGCAACAGGAATACATCAACCCCATGATGATGCCCTGGTCATCTCTATAATCCTAGCGAATAGGAAGGTCTACGAAGTTCTAGTAGACAATGGAAGTTTGGCGGATATTCTGTATGCAGTAACGTTTGATAAAATAGAGATTGGAAGAGAAAATTAAAACCAATACGCATACCCTTAATTAGTTTTAGGGGAGAATGTTTGGTCCCTTTAAGTAGCATAGAGTTGCTGGTGATATTAGGGGAACCACCTCACTAAATTACTAAGATAGTAAATTTCTTAGTAGTGAAACATCCGACAATGTCATCTTAGGGAGACCCACTTTGAACATGTTCTGAGTAGTAACTTCAACTTACCATTTGATGATAAAGTTTCTAACAGAATGAGGAGTTAGAGTTTTGAGAGCCGATGAAGAAGAGTGTAGATGCTACACTACAGTTTTGAGAGGCAGGATGGATAGACATGAAAACCTATAGATTATGCTTGACCGAAGGGAAGAAAAAGGCGAGCAAAGGGGTTCACCGATAGAATAATTAGACACTGTCCAGTTGCAGTAAGGAGATCAAAGTAAGTGATCCTGAGTTGGCTAATCATTGACTCCATGGTCCCATGAAGACATGCTTGGTATAAATCTTGAAGTAATAACCCATCGATTGAATGTCAATCCTGGTTCTAAACTAGTATGGCAAAAAAAGAGGTCTTTTAATTCATAAAGATATGAAGCAATTGTTGAAGAAGTTGATAAGCTGTTAAAAACATGATTTATTAGAGAATTGCATTACCCCAACTAGCTAGCTAATGTAGTAATGGTTAAAAAACCCAAATGGAAAGTAAAGGATTTGTATAGACTTTACTGACTTGAACAAAGTGTGCCCTAAAGACAAATTTTCTTTACCTAGAATCGACCAGCTAGTTGATGCAACCGCAGGGCATGAATTACCCATATTTGTGGATGCATACTCGAGTTATAACCACATTCAAATGCATTCTTCATATAGGGAGAAAACAACATTCATTACAAATAAAGGCTTACACTGTTATAATGTTATGCCTTTTGAATTGAAAAATGCTGGAGCAACCTATCAAAGGTTGGTCAACAAAATATTTGCTGGACAAATTGGACAGAATATGGAAGTTTATATAGATGACATGCTTGTTAAAAGCAAGAAAATGGAAGATCACGTCGTGGACTTAGAGGAAGCTTTCAAAATTCTAAAGCATTTTAATATGAAGCTTAATTTGAGTAAATGTGCTTTTAAAGTATCCTTCAGAAAATTCTTGGGATTCATGATCAATCAACAAGGAATAGAAGGTAATCTACAGAAAATTTAGGCTCTGTTAGATATAGAGTCAACAAAGACAATAAAGGAGGTCCAAAGATTAACATGGAGGGTTGCTGCTTTGAGTCGCTTTATTTCACGAGCAACACATAAATGCTTGCCATTCTTTAAAACTCTCTGTAGGGGAAAGAATCTAAAGTGGATGAATGAATATGAAAAAGCATTCCAAGAATTAAAAAAGTACATGGATAGTTCTCCAATTCTTTTTAAACCAATGTCAAGGGAAAACCTATATATTTATCTAGCTGTGTCGGACTCAGCAGTAAGTTCAGTATTAATAAGAGAAGAGGATAGAGTGTAAAAACCTATCTACTATGTGAGTCATGCACTGTTAGATGTTGAAATAAGATATCTAACGATAGAGAAAATGGCCTTGGCATTGGTGATTTCTGCTAAGAAATTAGGGTCCTATTTTCAAGGCCACACTATAATGGTACTAACAAATCAGTCACTCAGACAACTCAAACAAAAACCAGAAGCATCAAGAAGATTAGTCTAATGGGTAATAGAATTAGGAGAGCATGATACTTAGTATCAAGCCAAAACGGCAATTAAAGGACAAATTACTGTAGATTTTGTGGCAAAATTTACTAGTAATCGACTTAAAAATGAAAGAATTAACCCCGGAGCTTTTGAAATACAAGTTATGCAACTCAAGAAAGGGGTGAATTGAGATTTAAAAATTATGCAAATCAAACCACACAATAATTTAATCTATTGCCTTAATCAAATAAAAAATGATAAATTCAATAAAGCACAATAATAAAAGAGTAAGGGAAGAGAAAACAAATACAAAGATTTTTACGTGGTTTAGCTGTAAACCTTTACAACCAAAATATTATCTCCCAATTTCTTCACCCAAATATTTCTCACACTTATACACTCACAAATTTGATAAAAGAAATGAAGAATACAACAAATAACTCTCTTTTATAGTGGATCTACAAATAATAGCACAATGATGATTCAATATATGATGATTTACGAAATGGAAGCTTAATATATATTTTATACACTTGTATTGGCTTGCTCGAGCCTTTAAAATGAAATTGGAGTTAAGTTTTTATAGTTAAAACCCGAAAACTAGCCATTATAGATAAATTCCAGTGAGCAAGCGGCTAGTCGCTTAATTTATCCAGCTCGCTACTTGGGAACAGTGAAGTTACCGTTAGATTTGAATTTTGCTATAGTAATACTGTTCACCAAATTATATTTTTGCCTAAAATTTTTTATAATTATATTATGGCCCAAAACTTTACAAAAAAATCTAATTTTAGAATTTCTAAATAATACTGATCATTCCTAAAACTTTCTGAAATTATGATATGACCCAAAATATAATAATATTTTTCAAAGAAGTCCTTTTAAAATTTAATATAATACCCGTAAATTTCAAAGTTCTCAAAATTTTCTACTTTAGTCCAAAATTCGAAAATATGAAAATTTTCTTCAGGTGGTAAGCCACTCACTCTCTATCTAATTTTGGATTTCAAATGTTTGGATTATATTCGAGTCCTCAAACTTTAATAAATGATCGTAAAGCCCAAATTATTGTAAACTTTTGTAAATAAGTCAAAATTTGAATTTAAAATAATATTTATTAAAATAAAAGATTACAAAATTTTTTCATTTTAATCCAAATTACTCAAAGGGTTATTTTTACATACCTCCCCTGAGGTATCACATAATTACAGTTTAATAGAAAGTATGCTAGTATTTTCACATCCCTCCCCTAGAGTTAGTATAAAGTTATGTATAATATCAGTATACAAGGCTAAAACCGTAAAAGCACATTTAAAATTAAAAAAACTTAAAAAGTTAACTATACTTGTATCGGTGAGCGTGAAAAACCTACTGCAATATTTTATTACCCGGTCCAATTCATTATTCAAAAAATAATGGCTTGACAAAAGTGTAAATTTGTTTGCAAAAGCTTTACACTTGCACAATTTACTTTTATGAAAAATCCATCCCGTAGCATAAGTGTGAAAACAAGTATTATCAAACTTGGAGAATCAAGATTCATCATAACTTTAAACTTAACCATGAATAAGATTAGACAGACCGATGATCACGATAAGCGATTACGCATTTTACGACGTGGTTCCGCGACTGGCATTGGACCTGCAAAGAGGTTAGTTTTTTTTTTAAAGAAAAAATTATTGTAGTAAATTATACCTTTGATTTTCTTCGTTTTATATAAGTTGGAAAGATTGGTGCTGCTGCGTTGTGCTGCTGTGTCGTGAATGTTTCAGTTTCGATTTATGTAGAATTAGTAGAAAAATCATGTATGTAAAAATTACTAGTTCATCACTGTCATGTGATACATCAACTTTGGAGTGCTTTCACTCGACCCGACCCGAAATTATATTCGGGTTTCAGTTCTATTCGGGTCAGCTCAAAGACAAAACAATACCCTTTCATAAATCAAATCCCCAAAATTGATCAACCTATCCGTAACTCATAACTGCCGCATCCTCTTTAATTCGGTCACCTCTCCCGGTGATTCCTTCATGTCGCACCATGTCTCAGGTTGCAGACCATGATTTCGCTCCCGTAATTCCCAATTTCACAAAACAAAACAAGCCCTAAGAGCCACATCCTTTCTTATTCAGTCATTCCTCTCGGTTTGTCGGTTCTTCCACCCTTCTCCACGTCTGCACAGCTCGTTGTCGTTGCAAATGACTTCAGCTCCTGACTCCTGACTCCGTGTCTCTGTGTGTGTGTCAAATCCTCGTCGAGCCATCAAAAGCACAGCTTTTATTTTCGGCCCAAGTCTTAAAGCCGAGTAATACTACGAGCAGGACCAGTAATCCCAGTGGCCTGGTATTTTTGTTTTGAAATTTTTTTTCCAGTTAATTAGATTTCAGCTTAATATTTATTAGCAGTCAATTTTTTATAATGTTGGAGTCAATTTTTTTTTTGGTATTTATTAGCTTTTGCCTATAGTTTAATTAAATCCTTCATACATGTTAACATATACTTGGTGGTTCTTGAAGTTTTTTCTCGTGCTAGAGATATAATTTCCCGTCTATTGCCTTTTTCTATAGGATTTGACTGTTTGTTCATTGCCTTTTTCTATTACTTCCTCGGTCTTGCCTTCCCCTGTAATCATACTTTTTTTTTAATTCAACATAGGGCAGTGCATCTTCCATCATCATATCATGATGTGCTTCATGAAGCTTTTTCCTAATCAGCATTACCTGGAAAAAAAATTTAAAAAAACAGAAGCTTGTTGACTTGTATGTATATATAATGTCAAAAATTGAGCAGATAAAAATATTTCATACTAACTTACAACTATCTTGTAATTTTACAGTAGCAAAATTTATTACAAAAAATTCGGTCATAACATGAGGCAGAATTAAGTGGAGCGTCAATTGGAATTTGATATGTTCATGCTTAAAATGTTAAAAAAAAAACACTCGATACATATATCATGCTAATATATACTATGTTAAACTGATGAAATTCTTCAGCCTTTTGAATCATGGAATTCAAAAAAAAAAAATCACAGTGAACTACTGTACAAGTGTCTTAAATTGTCAACTAGGTAATACTTTAAATTAGCACCTCAAAATGTCACAAATTGTAAGTTGCAGCCACTGTTCTGTGTAATGGCATATTCTATTTCTCTGGCTGGTTGGTGAAGTTGATAAGGGATTTTTGGGATAACAATGATGGCTGTTTGTTCATTTATTTCATAGTGCTTGACTGTAGAAGTATGAATTTTGCTCAATTTGTCATCTATTTCATAAGGTTTAGCTGCTGTAGTTGTTAGTCATAAAAGATAGTTTCTGTCAGTATGCAGCTACTGATTTAACGGTTTAAGGTTTGTAATATATATGATGTTTGTAAATTCATTATTGAATATATCTGCTTGCATCGATAGCGTAGTTAGTGATAGGTGGGTTGGAGGTGACAGTGCAGTTAATGCATAAGTTGTTGTAATGTTCAGTTTTAGTCTTCTATAAGATATAAGCTGTGTAATATCATAAATGTACCTATGATCTCAGTAAATGTAATTGTTTTAAATACTTGTTTTGACTGTGTTAATTATTAATCGATGTTTATGTAAATTGTTTTTCCAACTCCGTGTATATGGAGATAGAGGCTGTTGTAGAAGGTGACTTTCTCACTGTTACATCAGTGATACCAGAGCAGGACAGCTTAAAGAAGTTATGGGCTGATATCAGGGATTTATGCTTTGACCAGCCTATTAAGCATGCCACTGAAGTCAGATTTCAAGTTATGTTACCTTGGGAGACGAGTTATGCCACTTTGAAGAAAGAATCTGATTTGCAAGATGCATTCAACAAGTTAAGGGAGAAGAAATATAGTTGGGCCATTTTCATTATCAAAACTGAATTAGATGAGTTGAAAAAAGACGGAGGCAACTCAGCTTTGCCTAAAGATAGAAATGATGAAGATGAAAGCCGGATACTGCGATTCAAGTTACTATTGCTTTGAACCCGGATGTGGAGTGGGTTGACTTTACTGAGGAGAAGGAGTTTGCTCTGCCTGATTTAAAAGATGAAAGTAACACTGTTGATTTTGCAGCTGCAACTCTTATAATGCAAGATTCGTATGAAAGCATGGCAGCAGTGAGGCTTGGTGACAACACACATGTTGAAGAACTTGAACCTGAAAAAAATATAGATGATGTGAATGTTGGTAGTGAAAGAGACCTGAATCAGTTTGAAGTTGATGAGCTTGATGATGCCTTAGATGACTATCACTCTAGAGATGATAGTGGTACTGAATCGGATCACAATGATAGTGAGGATGCTCAAGAAGCTTGCTGTAAATATGAGCAAAACTCGGGGGGGTTTGAGTTTGCAGCTAACGGTGAGAAAATTATACTTAAGTCTGGTCAACTGTTCAAGAATGTGGATGAATTTAAGAAGGTTATCAAGGTATTTGCAATCAAGAATGGCTTCAGACTTAAAAGAGTAAAGAATGAGAAGTCAAGAGTGACACTTTGTTGTGCTGTTGAGGGCGGTACATGGAGGATACATGTAAGTCCAAACTGGAATAAGAGGCATTTTCAGATCAAGACACACTGTTCAACCTCAACCTGGATATGTATTACCTTTCTTCATTTGTTTAGAGCTAACACTGAGCTGCCAATTGATGTGCTTAGATCAAAGTTATTTAGAAAATATGGGATAACATGTTGTAATCAGAGGCTATATAGAGCCAAGAACAAGGCTTTAGAGCTTTTGGGCTAAGATCATAAAGCAAGCTATACGAAACTATTTAGGTATATGCATGCAATTATTGCTTCAAATCCTGGGTCTACAGTAACTTTAGATAAAGATTGGATGGGGGGTGGGGTTAGTTCTCATTTTAAGAGATTTTTTGTGTTCTTTGATGCTAATAGAAAGGGTTTCTTTGGGGGTTGTAGGCAGTTTGCAGAACTAGATGGTTGTTTCTTAAAAGGGTTGTATAAAGGAGTACTATTATCTGCAATTAGCATTGATGCCAATTATGGCATTTATCGTTTGGCTGTTTGTGTAGTAGAGAATGAGAATACCGAGTCGTGGGTGTACTTTATGGAGAGATTGTACGAGCAAATAGGCTGCAATGATGGAGAGGGCTTATGTTTTATGAGTGACAGACAAAAAGGAATATTAAATGCATTAGAGAAAGTGTTCCCACAAGCTTTGAAGAGATACTGTTGTAGGCACATCTATGCTAATTTTAAACAAAAGTTTCTAGGTGTTTTGCTTAGGAAAGAGTTTTGGCTAGCCTGTAGAAGTGCAAATGTTACTCAGTTTAAGTGCCATATGGCTGAACTGTATAAAATCAGCCCAGCTGCCCATGACTGGTTGATGGAAATTCTGGTGGTTTGTTGGGCTAAACATTGTTTTCCCACACACACCAAGTGCAGTCACGTCACCAACAACATAACTGAGTCATTCAACAATTGGATAGAAAATTTCATAGCAATGCCAATCTTAAGAATGCTTGAGGAGATAAGAAGGAAAATGATGACATTAATCCATAAAAGACAGCAACAAGTGCTGTCTTGGAAGGATGAACTGCCTCCAATTGTAAAGAGAAGGATTATGGTAGTTAGAGAGGAGTCTAGGTCATTGCAAGTGATCGTTGGGCACAACCAAACTTTTGAGGTTATGGAAGATGTTTCTAAGAGAACTACAGTTGATTTGTTGGGTAAACACTGTGATTGTAGGGAGTGGGATGTGTCAGGATTGCCTTGCAAGCATGCAATATGCTGCATTGATGCCATGAGGTTCAATATGGATGATTATGTTCACCCTTTTCTCAAGAAGACCTCATTCAAGAACACATACACTCACCAACTTTATCCGGTACCTGATGAAAGTAATTGGCCATTGCTATTATATGACAATTTTCAACCACCAGTGATTATTAAAGCTGCTGGCAGACCTCAAACCAAAAGAAGGAAGGAAGCTGGTGAAGCGAAGACCTTTAAAAGGAGTTCAATTGTGAATTGCTCTAGATGCGATCAATGAGGCCACAACAAGAGGGGTTGCAAAGAGCCTATGAGGTCTTTGAATATCAACAAATCGGAAATGAAGAGAAGATCGTCCAAGGTCAGCATTTATGTTGTTTTATAAATTTATTTTATCATTATAAAATTATGATGTACATAATACAACCTAATTATCTATATGTGTGCGTGTGTATGTGTGTAGAAAAACAAGGAATGCTCTGGCTCGGTGCATTGTGATGATGGATCTGCTTCAAGGGCTGCATTTACTGAGAATATAAGCTTAACTCAGTCCAGTGTTGTTGGACCTGGTATTTTCTTTAACCTTTCTTTATTTTTTAGAATAATTTATCAAATAGTCATAAATAAGATAAAAATAAAGGTCTTATTGGGTTCTTTACTTGATGAAGGACAAGTTATTCTAGAGTAAGCAGTATGAGGTTAATGCATTCAGCAACATGTCAAGATTATATATATATGTATATATATTTGCAAGAGGACAGCAGCACCAAAGCTAATCCCGTACAACACATTTTTTTGAGGGATTAGATGATACTATATCTCTTTCACTATAAGCTCTGCTATCAAGATGTTGTATCATCTTTTGTTATACCGACAAACTCACAATACATTGACAATGGCAAGCATGCCTTATAACTTGTTTGATTATGGCACACTAAGAAAACAGCTGCCTTTTTTTTTTGTAAATATGGGTTGCTGTTAGTTGTAGAAGATGATGAAATCGTAGCCTTTTGTAACTGTCATAAACTATTGTTGTTGAAATGCATATAATTAATTACTATAGTTCAATCTCTCGTGAGTTTTATTTTAATTTATTAAAGTACTAGTTCTAACTGTGGTTTTATACTTGATTATGCTGGTTTAATGTTGATTTCACCCAGTACTTAATTTAATCTTGCTGCTGCTTTAGTTTTCAATGAGACATATGATATATAAATAAGCTTGCTGGTTTGGTGCTGAGTTATGAACTATTATTTATGGTTGACCTTGTTGGGTTAGTGTTGATTTCATGTATAGTATTTAAAGCTGAGCTTGCTGGTTTAGTATTCATTTCATGTATACTACTTAAGGCTTTATTGCTGTTTTATCTATTTCGTGAACACTGATATGCTGCTGACTGACACCCCTTTAAAGTTCAGTTTATTGGCTTAATGTTCGACTGATATGAAGAGGATATTTGTAGGCTGTTTGTTCATTTATTTAATGATATTTTTGTTTGTTTTTTGTTGTTTTATAGGCATTAGAAATTAACTACTTAAATTTTTATTACTCTATTACTAAATCGGTGTACAAGTAGCTAGATTCTACAACTTTAGGCATTATGCATCCTAAACATCATAACATTTACTGCCAGTAAAACTACATTACAGTACATCATTATTTTCAATACATCTTTATAGTGTCCAGGTTTCAATAATCTCTTCACAATGCTCTTTACCTCTTTTACATTAGTATCAATTGTATTTATGACATGAGAATCCACCATAGCAACCGCATTCCCTTCAAAAACAGCCCCATTGTTGAAGTCAGTTCTGTCTGGTACCCACCACTTGAAGTAGCCACATTTTGGTTTGTTCATGCATGTGTAATAAAGCTTGTGAGGATTATCATCAGATTCTGATATCTTCACTTCAGCTCTGGTTTGGCATCTGCATATACGATTTGATAATCTAATTAGCCTGCCATTAACCCAATTTCTCCATGCTGGTTCATATTCTACTTGCATGTTTGATCTGCATGATGTGCTTGAGCTTTGGGAGTCCATGGGTTTGTTGCTGTGTTTTTTGTTTTTGGCTTGTATATCGGCGGAATATAATGTTTCACAAGAATGTATAGCATGACCTTCCTGAGTTCATGCAATGGCTTTTTTTTTCTTCAAAATAAATGCCAACTAGTCATGGGAGCTAAGCATTGTGATATTGAAGTATTTATAGGCAAAGTTACTGCCAATATTACCGTTGGAACCAACGGTAATATTACCATTTTTGAAATTTTTTTTACTCCAAATCTCCAACTTCTAAGCAACGTGAAACTTATGTTTGATGTGGATATTTTGAACTTCTGAATATGCTTACACTGCTAAATCTATCAAATATTAGCTGGGAAATTGTACCTGTCAGTTTGAAAGGGCATTTTCGTCCTTTTGTTGGTCCATGACGGTCAAGGTAGCGGAAATACTAACTGCAGGGGAGGGATGTGAAAATACTAGCATACTTTCTATTAAACTGTAATTATGTGATACCTCAGGGGAGGTATGTAAAAATAACCCATTACTCAAATCCACAAAAACACTTTATCTTAAATATAAAACCCTTTGGTTTATGAAAATTAATGATTTATTAGACAAAATATTGATCTTTTCAAATGCTAAACCAATCATAAATTAAATTATGTCGCAATAATTTGTCCGCTCTAAACTTTATTCTAAATTTCGTCGTTGTCCGTTGAATGTCTTGAACTTGATTTCACTTGATTCAATTGTATAAATATTATCCTTCAAAAACTAGTGAACTTGTGAAATACAATATTTAATAAATTTACTTAAGACACATGTTTGTTATTATCAAAATTACAATATGTGTAGTCCCTTAGGCTAACAATCTCCCCCTTTTTGATGATGACAAACATCTCATGTATTTTGACATTTATACTCCCCCTTAATACATGGCATATATAATTTAACATATAAAAAAAATTTAAAAACAAAAGCTCCCCCTGAATATATGGTATATAACAATTTGTAAACTCTCCCTTAATATTTCAAAACCATGCACAAATATTTCAAGTACAAAATACGTATTACCTGTCTCTAATTTAAAATAAATGATCTCTCCCCCTTCATCATCAAAATTAATCAAGAAACATATAAAATTAAGCATGTAGTTAATCAAAGAGTTATAATATTCTAAGAATCCAGAAAATATCGTCCAAATATAAAGTATCCAAAGATCAAATAACAAGCATCTTCAATTCATAATCAAAGCAACAATGCATATGAAGATGTAGGTGCATAATAGAATAGAGAATCAAGGTAAAATCCATAAGAAGAGCACACCATGAAAGTGGTAATTTAAAATACTTAAAAATACATAAATTCAGTTTTGTAAAATAATGAGTGAAATGGATGATTTTAAACTGATTATATTGATCCAGGAGATGATTTACGGCAAGATATAATGATTTACGGCAAGATATAAGAGAGAGAAATGGTTGAGGTAGGTTTTTGTGATTTGGGATTTTTGTGGAGAGATGATGAAATGATGTTTTGGGAGTGAAAATTGAAGGAGTAGTAGATGAATGATGATTTGAATGATTGATTTTGGCAAGAAAATGAGTGAAAGATGAAGAAATTTGAGAGGGAAATGGAAAAGCACTATTTACGCGTAGGAGATAATGATGAAATGATGAAGAACATGTGAAGAAATGATGATTGGGAAATGGTTAATGAAAGTGCAGTGCATGGATATTGGTTTGAGTGATTGATTTTGGCATAAAAATTGGTAAAAAATGAAGAAATATTGAATCGAAATGGAGGAGAAAACCGTGAGTTGAAAAAGAGTGATAAGAGGTTAAAGAAACAAAGAAAATGGGGGAAGAAAATCTCTTAAACCCATGACCAAGCGGCAAACCGCTTGGGGGCCGCTTGCTCTCGGGTTTGGGACAGATTTTAAGTTGCTAGCTGTTTGGTTTTTGCCCTTCTGCACCAATTTGCTATCCGGCTGAAATTTGAGCAATCCTGATACCATTTCGTGATCCTGAAACATCTCAAAAACCATTTTAATGCATGAATAATGACTATAAACATTCAAAAGATGGTTAATTCAAACATATAATTCATCCATCATACATATACATCACAATTATGATATAGGATAACACTTTATGGTTGAAATTATAAACAAATCACTCATTTCTCATGCTTAAGCATTACATAATCATTAAAATCAAACAAATTCATCATGATGAATTGACAAGCTATCATTATATTTATAAAACCATGCATCATGATAATGTACTCAATGTTATACACAATGATAATTCAATCATGTAAACATACAAGTATACTTTCACAAATTCAAGCTACTATCCATTTTTCATGATCCACTCAACATAATAAATAGGTAAGATAAACTTATCCACATCATGTTAATGCACTTAATAATATGATGAAATATGAAATACTTACTAAGATTAAAAGTCCATCACTTATGATTAATAAGACAATAATTGTTACAAAAACAATTGAATCATCTTGCCTCATTATTTTTGCTTAGACCATGATCAAGCGATTATCCTCACAAGCTTCATCCAAGGAACTCTCCACCATTCCTTGTTAGTGGTACCTACAAAAAATATTTAAGTTGTGTGCTTTAGTACCCAAATATTTTTTGGTCCTTGAGTGTTAGCAATGGTTCCTTTTGGAACCTAAATACATGTTACTCCATAATATGCATTTTTTTTAATTGGACATCTAAGCTTCATGTGACCATTTTGATTGCAATAATAGTATACAATTTGATCATTAATGGAGGTAGTTTTAACAAAATAACTCTTATAATTTTTTGTTTCAAATTTGGCTTACAACCAATACCTCTTTTGTCAAACACATATTTTTGTGAATTAAACAAGTTATCCAACATCTTTTGCCTATTTGTGAATTTTAAAACAATTTGATTTAGCTCATTGCTCTTCTTCTTAAGCACTTCATTTTCTTTTATTAATTCATCAATATGTGATTTCGCATGCTCATATGAAGTACTTTGTTCGTATTTAAATAATGCAGTCTTATTATGTAATATTTCATTATCTAATTCCAATTCTTTGATCTTTTCCTTTAATAAAACATTGTATTTTTATAGGGTATCTTTTTCTAAGTCATCTACATATGATTCTATATGCTTGTGTGAAGTGCTATATTTCTCATTTGATAAGGCAACTTTATCATACACTGTTTTATTCTCTAATTCTAAGCATGTAATTTTTGTACTTAGAGATTCATTTTCATTTTCGAGTTCTACCATTTTCTTTTTAAGACATACATTCCTTTTACAAATTTTCATCGACTCATCATGTAATTATTTAAAAGCATCATATAATTCATTATAAGTAGGATTACTTACCTTATCAAATTCGTCATCTCCTATTGCTATAAGTGATAGGTTTGACATTTCTTGCGAATTTTCTTCATCACTCGATTCTTCACTGCTATCATCCCAAGTAGCAACCATTGCCTTCTTCATAAGCTTGTTGAGAAGAGGACACTCCGATCGTATGTGGCCATGCTTTTTGCATTCAAAATAAACAATTGCCTCATTTTTCCATTTCTCCACCTTAAGGTTTTCTCTCATGAGATCTTAAAGCTCCTTCTCTTGATTTGCTTCTTGAAAATTCTTCTAAACTTTCTAGCAATCATTTTAATGCCTTCATCTTCAAAGTCACTCCCATCATCCAATTCGCTTTCCTCATTACTCTTATGTTTTGAGGCTTTGAGAGGAATGCTTTTCTTATTCTCTTCATGCCATTTTTCAACTGTCAAGTCTTTCTCATAAGAAATAAGAGAACCAATTAAATCATCAATTAGTAATTTAAATCTTTGGCTTCCTCAATAGCAGTCCTCTTAAGTCTCCATTCTTTTGGAAGTGACCTAATAATTTTCTTGACTTTCTCACTATTTAAAAAAGTTTTTCCTAGGGCTCCTAGAGTGTTTACTATATCCGTAAATCTTGTATACATAGAATACACACTCTCGTTTTATTCCATTTGGAACAATTCATATTTTCAAGTGTATCTACTAATCTTAAACTCTTTAACTTGATTTGTTCCTTCATAAACAACCTCAAGTTTGTTCCATATTTCTTGAGCACTGTCATAACTTGACATTTTATGAAACTCTTTTTTAACTAAAGCATAAAACAAAGAATTCATTATCTTGGAGTTGAAAGATATCTTTTTCTTTTCTAACTCACTCCATTCACTTGAAGGTATTCGAATATCATCTCCTACTTCATCTTTAGTCATAAGCATGAATGGACTATCACAAACAATTTCCCAAATTTCATAATCTAAAGCTTGTAAATAAATTCTCATCCTAGTTTTCTAATATGGGTAGTCATTACCGTCAAAGAACGTCTAATTGTGAACTGTCCTTCCCTAAAGTTGAGTCATTATGGGTTGTCATGAATCTTTAACTCTAGATAGTTAAGTCTACACAAGAGCACCTTGCTCTGATACTAATTGAAATACAAGTTATGCAACCCAAGAGAAGGGTGAGTTGAAATTTTAAAACTTATGCAAATCAAACCACACAATAATTTAATCTATTGGCTTAATTAAATAAAAAACAATAAATTCAATAAAGCACAATAATAAAAGAGTAAGGGAAGAGAAAACAAACACAAGGATTTTTACATGGTTCAGCTATCTCCGCCTACGTCCACGCCTCCAAGCCAACCAAGCTCGAGAATTTTACTATCCAAGCCTCCCAATACTTCAAGTTCTTTACAATTGACTTCCAAGGTATCAACAAACCTTTACAACAAAGAGATTGGGCCCCAATCTCTTCATCCAAGTGTTTCTCACACTTAGACACTCACAAATTTGATAAAAGAAATGAAAAATACAACAAACAACTCTATTTTAAAGTGGATCTACAAATAATAGCGCAATGATGATTCAATATATGATGATTTATGAAATGGAAGCTCAATATATATTTTATACACTTGTTTTGGCTTGCTAGAGTCTTTAAATTGAAGTTGGAGTTGAGATTTTATAGCTAAAGCACGAAAACTAGCCATTATAGGCAAATTCCAGCAAGCAAGTAGCTAGCCGCTTAATTTATCCAGCTCACCACTTGGGAACAGTGAAGTTACCATTAGATTTGAATTTTGCTACGGTAATACTGCTCACCAAATTACATTTTTGCCTAAAACTTTTTGTAATTATACTATGGCCTAAAACTTTACAAAAAGATGCAATTTTAGAATTTTTAAATAATACTGATCATTTCTAAAATTTTTTAAAATTATGATATGACCTAAAATATAATAATATTTTTCAAAGAAGACATTTTCAAAATTTAACATAATATCCATAAATTTCAAAGTTCTTTTTTACTTTAGTGTAAAATTTGAAAATATAAAATTTTCCTCAGGCAGCTAGCCACTAGCCCTCAGGCAGTTAGTTGCTCACTTTCTGTCTAATTTTGGATTTCAAATGTTTGGATTACATTTGGGTCCTCAAACTTTTATAAATTATAGTAAGGCCCAAATTGTTTCAAATTTTTATAAACAAGTCTAAATCCGAATTCAAAATAATATTTATTAAAATCAAATATTACAAAACTTTTTAATTTTAATCCAAATTCTCAAATCCAGAAAAATACTTTATCTTAAATATAAAACCTTTTGATTTATGAAAAGTAATGATTTATTAGACTAAATATTGAGCTTCTCAAATGCTAAACTAATCATAAATTAAATCATACCGACTTTACAAGAAATTATCGCAATAATTTGTCCTTTGAGCTCTAAAATTTATTCTTGATTTAACCGTTGTCCGTTAAGTGTCTTGAGCTTGATTTCACTTAATTCACTTGTATAAATATTATCCTTAAAAAAACTAGTGAATTTGTGAAATACAATATTAACTAAATTTACTTAAGACACATATTTGTTATCATCAAAATTACAATATGTGTAGCTATTTAGGCTAACAGCTTCGATAATCTAAAAGCTACATATGGGCGGATTATTAGATCGACAAGGAAGTAGGGCAAGATTGATTTTAGTGACTCTAGAAAATACAGAACTAAGTTTCGCCCTCCAATTTATATTCCAAGCCTCTAACAATGAAGCAGAATATGAAGCACTACTTACTGCACATAGATGGGCAAAAGAAATAGGGGCAAAAAGACTAGAAATATATAGCAATTCACAATTGATTGTGAACCAGGTTAAGCCATAATACTAGGTGAAAGAAGATAAAATGATGGAATATCTTAGAAAGGTTATGGGTCTGTTAGAAAGTTTTATTGTTAAAAAGTTTTATAGAATACACTGTAACACAAATATCAAGGGAAAAAAATAGTAAAGCAGATGCTCGTGCTAGGTTAACCTCAGCTACTGACACAAGCTTGGCCAGACTTATTCCTTAAAATTTTTGCCATAACCAAGTATTAATAAGAAAGAGAGTAGTAAGGCCAGTCTTGTTGTTACAAGTAGGAGTTAGATGAATCTTATCATTAATTTGCCAAAAAATAAAACGTTGCCAGACGACAAGCAAGAAGCAAGATGGGTAAAACTGAGGTCAGCAGTACGTGATTCTAGAGGATGTGCTATACAAGAGAGGATACTCACTGCCCTACCTACGATGCCTAGCACTAGAGGAGGCAAGTTATGTGATAAGGGAAATCCATGAGGGAATCTGCGGCAATCATTCTGGAGATAAGTCCTTAGCTCTAAAAGCAATTCGCTGAGGATACTTCTGTCCCACAATAAAAGAAGATGCATGCAAGTTTTTCTAGTAATGTGACAAATGTCAGAGATATTCTAATATCCCCCGTCAGCCTCCAGAATAACTCATGCTAGTCACTAACCCCTAACCGTTCGTGAATGGGGCATAGACATCATTAGTCCAATGCCAATATGTTAGCATATATGTGTCCATATATTGATTTTGATGATAACAAACAAGATTAAGAGTGATTAAGATTTTAAAAGCTCAAATTATATTAAATAAATCATTATTCTCATAATATAAAGGTTTTATACTTAATGGAAAAATGATTTTATGAAACTAGTTATTTTCAATTAATGGTCTAAATTGAAAAAGTTTCGAAACTCTGGAAATGGACTTATTTGTAAAGTTTTATGACGATTTAGGCTATAGTATAATTATAGAAAGTTTTGGAGTAAAATTATAATTTTAAAAAATAATTTGACTGTATCAAACGGCTAACTGTTTATTGAAAATGGCTAATCGATAATTTCCAGAAAGCATGCTCTATAAAGCATTGTTAAAATGATGATTCTGGAAAAGAAAAGTGAACCTTTTATGGAAAATAGTGAACCGATGATTTCTAGATTGCTAACCTTGAACTGTTTAATAAGAACGGTTAAACCAAATTTATTTTGTAGGTCTCTGGAAATTAACGGTGAACGATAGTGATAAACGATGAACCATTTATTTAAAATTCAGCCCAACGATTAGTTGGACCTGTTAAAACGGTTAATTGATAAACAGTTAACAGCGACCCGATTTCTGACAGAAAGTCAATAATGGTTAGTTTTCAGCTCCAACTATAAATATGCTCAATCAAATTCAAACAACAATAATTCCAACGATTATCATTGAGCAAAATATTGAGCATACAACTTTCATTGAGCTTTAAATTCTTGTATTAATCTCATTCATCCACACATTGAGTTTTCATTTGTGATCAAACACATTGTGTGAGAGAAATTCATTTGTCATCCTGTTTGTAAAATCAAGTTGAGAAGTTGTAAGGATTGGGATATACTTGGGTTAAGAGATTGAGGATAATCTCTTATTGTAAAGGTCCATTGACACCTTGGAAGTCAATTTTAAGCATTTGAAGCCTTGGAGGCTTGCTTAGTGACAAGCCCGGTGAGCTTGAAGGCAGAGATTGCCAAACCATGTAAAAACCATTATGCTCTCTTTCTTTAATCTTTTATTATTGTGCTTTATTAAATTTATTATTTTTTATTTCACTAAGGCAATAGATTGAATTGTTGTGTGGATTGTTTAGCTTAAGTTTTAAAATCCCAATTCATCCCCCTCTTGGGTTGCCTAGTTAGTATTTCACAAGAGGCAAAGGGCAAACCAAATTCGCTATCGTGGCAGTGGATTGCTTTACTAAATGGGTAGAAGCAAAACCTTTGGCACAAATTATAGAGTAAAAGACGACGACTTTGTATAGAAATCTATTATATGTTGATTCAGAATCCCTCAATTTATTGTTACAGATAATGGAAAATAATTTGATAATCCCCGCTTTAGGGGATTATGTTAGTGTCTTGAAATCAATAACTTTTTTTCTTCACCAGCCCACCCTCAAGCCAATGGGCAAGTAGAGGCTATAAATAAAATAATCAAGCACTACTTAAAGACCAAGTTAAAAAAGCACAAAGGAGCCTAGCTAGATCAGCTCCCATTTGTATTGTGGTCCTTTAGAACAACACATACTACAACAACTGAAGAAACACCATATTCCTTAGCGTTTGGTACGGAAGCAGTAGTTCCAATTGAAATAAAGATGCCATCATATAGAGTGCAACACTTTAAACCACTACAACAAAACTGCTAATAAATGACTGTCACTTTATGACAGAAATCATTTTATCATGTCAGTATGATGGAGTCATGATAGAATTTTAGTCTATCAAAGGATTAATGATGTACTTGTAATAAAATATTGATCTATCAAGAATT
This sequence comes from Citropsis articulata, assembly GCA_030449925.1. Taxonomy (NCBI): domain Eukaryota; kingdom Viridiplantae; phylum Streptophyta; class Magnoliopsida; order Sapindales; family Rutaceae; genus Citropsis; species Citropsis articulata. The sequence goes on from JASUUH010000079.1 coordinate 1,503,458, forward strand.
TATGATATGTGTATGATAGAAATTAATTCAATCACAAATATTACGATAAAAATTAGATATTGACCGTGTTTGACCAAAATTAAAAGTATTATTTTAATTTTTTTTTAAATCTAAAACGCTGCGTTTAGCATGTGAAATGATTTTTGAAATAAAAAATATATTACAAAACGGTGCATTTAGTCGAAATCTAAAGAAAGCAAAAACTTTTCTTAAGTCCTAAACTCTACACAACTCACCATCGCAATCGTTATTCTCATTCTCGCAAATGCCACTCAAACCCTAGGCACGTTCATCGTCACTCTCACTCCACAATCAGCACTGTAACCTTAGCCACAATCATCATGACACACTCAATTAATTAGCCTACACTCACCATAGTCATTATCTCACTCTCACAAACGACACTCAAACCCTAGGCACAATTATCATCACTCTCACTCTCATAATCATCATTCAAAACCTAGCCAAATCCATTCCCTATATATAGTTTTCCATACACAATCAACAACTACCACCATCGAGGAAATGACAAAGCAATACCCAAATCATAGACCCATGACGAAATTCGAGCCGGCCACCATGACCACAAATTGCGGTGGCGCAATGCAGCCAGAACCATCCACTCTTTGACTTTGATGTTTTTCTAAATTACGAACTCAAACTTATGCTCATCTTATGGAAATTTTATGGGCATTAATTATGTTTATTTTGATTTTTTTTCACAAATATACAAAATCTTATGTGCAAATTTCATTTTGCATCTAAGATAGTGTTCATATTTCTTTTTCATTGAAATTTTATCCAAGTGGTCACAAAATGTATGAAATGCTTGTTGGATATCCTCCGTTTTATGTAATGTTCAATGAAAAAGAGGTCTCAGTCTCACTATTATTCTCGCTCTATTTAATTTGCTCTGTTTTTGTTTTCTCGTGTTTTTCATTTCGGCATCTAATGCAAGTTTCTTTGTCTTTTTATTTGTAACAGGTTTACAAAATCTCTGTTGGAGCAGCTTGTGGACTTTTTTGGCCGTTCGATCGTCTCGTGATCCAAGTCCTTGATGATTCAACTGACCTTGCCATTAAGGTAGTATATACTACCCCCACCTTTCAATAATGCGTACATACTATAAACTTGCAGTTGTAACTTTGGAAAGAAGGGCATGATTTTTGTTTCAAACTTTTTTTTTTAATGTGTGTGTGTCCATGCTCATCTTTACATAGGTTCCACTTTGTGATAGGTTAGGAATGTGACTTAAAACTGAGAAATTGTTTTCGGATGTGAGTCCTAAATTAGGAGTTGTTGGATTAAGTTCTCTTCATTTATTTCCAGTTACAATTTTCAACAAATAGTCTGAGTAGTTATTAGAAGAAGAATCATGTTCATATGTCCCTATGATGGCATGTCATGTGTATCTTTTTGTTTTCATCCCATGATTTTGTCTTTAATATGTCAAAAATTTGACTACTGTACTAGTTAATGTGCAATTTTCAGCTTAGTTTTTTATATATTTAAAATGAGCTGAAAAATGATGATTAATGTAGTTGATAATGTTAGTTGACATAGGTAATGCCAATATATTTAAACCTATTTAAAAGAATGTGATTTTTTTTTCCAGTAGATAGCCTTTACAGGGATAATATATTATTTTCTTCTTAACTCATTTTCTAGTCTAAGTCATTGCATTCTTGCACAATCGAACCACGTTAACTTACTGTCTTTGAGTGTGTATGTGTTAATGATTCTGAACCTTTGGGTAGCATTAAGGGGTATTCTGAATATTCATTGAAGCAACAGATTAGAGCTAGTGGTTTAAATTGCATCTTGATTAGATCTTTAACTAGATTCTTGGGTAGTGGTTTTGTTGCCGTTTGATTCATAAGGCATCTAAATCACTACACGTGGTATCAGAGCTGGTTTCTTGGTTCAAGATCCAAGTATGGCTACTACCAAAATTGATCTGGAAAAGTTCGATGGAAAAAATGACTTCAACTTGTGGAAGTTCAAGATAGAAGCCTTATTGATAACTCATGGTATTGGAGATACACTTCAATCAGTAACCATGAAAGGTAGGAAGTCAAGGTCTTCTTCAAAGACTCTAGAAGAAATGGCCGAGATAGATAAGAAGGCCAAGAGGACCATTATTTGAGTCTTGCAGATTCAGTGATCAGAGAAGTAGCAAAAGAACCTACTGTTGCTGCTTTGTGGGTGAAATTAGAGAGCATATACATGAAGAAGTCTCTTGCCAACAGATTGTATATAAAGAAAAAAATGTCCACACTTAGGATGGCAGAAGGCTCATCACTTGATGACTATCTTGATGAGTTTAACAATGTATGTGGCATACTAGAAACTATCGATAATGCATTAAGTGATGAGGATAAAGCCATACTACTGATCAGCCCTCTACCTAAATCCTATGAGCATTTTGTTGATGCCTTGATGTATGGAAGGCAGACATTGTCTCTAGATGATGTTAAATCAGCCCTTAACACAAAAGAATTGCAAGGGAAATAAGATTCCATGGCTAATGGTTTTGGTGAAGGATTGGTAGTCAAAGCAAAACCTGAGGGCAAGAAAACGAAACAGAACAAGAATAAACACAAGTAAAAGAATCTGAGGTGTTTTCAGTGCCACAAAGAAGGACACTTCAAGAAGGATTGTCTAGAAATGAATCTCAAGAAAAAGGATCAAAATGATGATGCAGCTGTCGTGGAAGAAGAAGTTATGAGTCTGCTGGTGTCTGTGTAGCAACAGAAAACAAAGACAGAGGTAAATGGGTTCTTGATTCAAGCTGCACTTTTCATATGCGTCCTATTAAAGGTTACTTTACTGAATTTCATGATTTTGATGGGGGTAGAGTAATGATGGGAAACAATGCTGTGTGTAAGATCATAGGAATTGGAAATTTAATACTTAAACTCCATGATGGATAAGAGAGCTAAAACATGTTAGGTTTGTTCCTGATCTCAAAAGAAATCTGATTTGTTTGGGTATGCTTGATCAAATGAGATTTAGTGTTAGGATTGAATCTGGAAAAATGGTGATAATCAAGGGCACTGAAACCATTATGAAGGGTTTAAGGAAAAATAGAGTTTTTATCTAGTCACTACTACCATAAGCCGGTATCACAACAACAGCTAACATTGACAGTGCTAAACTATGGCATCTAAGGTTAGGGCATATTGGACAAAAGGGGCTGAAAGAACTCTCAAAACAGGGTGTCTTTGGAAGTAATAAAGTTGGAGACTTGGAGTTTTGTGAGGGATATGTATTGGGAAAAGCAACCAGAGCTAGTTTCAATAGATCAACTCATAAATCCAGGGAAAGATTAGAATATATCCATTCTGATTTGTGGGGTCCTGCTCAGCAACTATCTCTAGGAGGGAATAGTTATTTTTTGTCTATCATTGATGATTACTCGAGGAGAGTATGAGTGTATATTCTCAAGAGCAAAGACCAAGTTTTTGATAAATTCATTGAATGGAAAAACTTGGTAGAGAATCAATGTGGAAACAAGGTTAAAAAGCTCAGAACAAATAATGGTTTAGAGTTCTGCAATCAAATATTTGATGCTTTCTGCACAAAGAAAGGGATAGTAAGACACTAGACAGTAAGAATGACTCATCAGCAAAATGGCTTGGCTGAGAGAATGAATAGAACTCTCATGGACAAGGTGAGGAGCATGCAAGCAACAACCAATTTTCCCAAGACTTTGTGGGCAGAGACATTACTAACTGCATGCTATCTGGTAAATCTAAGTCCCTCATCAGCCATTGATTTTGACACACCTTATAAAAAATGGACTGGTCAACCTGTAAATTATGAAAAACTGAGAGCATTTGGGTGTCTAGCCTATGTTCATATAAGCCAAGGGAAGCTAGCACCAAGGGTTTTAAAAGGTTTTTTCATAGGGTATCCAGAGGGAGTCAAGGGTTACAAAATCTGGTGCAAAGATTTAAAACCACCCAGAAGTATTATAAGCAGAGATGTAGTCTTTAATGAAGGGGAACTAATAAACTAGAAAACTTCTCAAAAGCCTATAAATGGTGATTCAGAAGCTATTGCTCGACAACATTTTGAGGTGGAGTTACAGAGCCAAAATGAATCATTTGAAGGTGCAGATTCAGGTGATGTTGTTGAAAGTTTATGTAACACCCCAAATCTAACACGTGCAGAGCACGTGAGAGAAGGAGGTTACTCGCAAAACATAATCTCTACTCACAAATACCAAACTGGTATACCTCAAGTTCTTATAAGAATAATCCACAAGTTCATACATCCAACACTAAAAAAATATAAACTCTCCAGAAATATAAAATAAAACCAACAAAGTCTCAAAACCCAAATTACAAGTTCAAGATCGAAATAAACTAAAAAGAAACATGAGTCTATTCTTCTTCTTATTCGAATGGCGAACAGAAACGAAAATCCCTAACACCAGGGCTAAGCATACCTCTCAAAGGAACTTAATCTGCAAAAAGTAATGAGGGTGCCGTCAACCTCGGTAAGTAAAACCATTCCTAACACACTAGGCCTATCGATACCCAAAAATATATATTGCAAGCCTTCTTTGAGCAAAACATATTTCATAAATCCATAAGTTTCATAAAACTATATTCCATGATAAAATAACGATTTCAATTAGATAACGAAATCCATAAGAATTCGTAATGTCAAAACATAGTTACTTATTAAGGCAAATCATATTCACATGTATAGAAAATGAAAAGTTAGCTCATGTCACATAGTGTCACCTATAGTCCTGACCCGCCCGCATGTAATCGTAATATTGTGTGCACATTCGTAACTTATACCCAGATCGGTCCGCATGTATATATATCGATATTACGATCGTAATCGTAATCGTAATAACTACGGACAATGAGCCAAAACATAATGATTTATACGTGGCACTTTGCACTATATGTGGCACTTTGCGACGCTTTGGCCTTCAAGAGGTGGCCCCCATATAGTCTCAAGAGGTGGCCCCCATACAATCATAAACAATTTAAATCACATATAGGTACAAAACATTCGTATCAAATTCATAAAAGTCTATGACAACAATTTAGGCTTGCACACTATTTTACAGATAAAATCATAAACGGTAGTCATGTCATTAAAATAATCTACATATTGAAAAGCATTTATAAAAGATTTTGTTAAAAGAATTCAGATTTGAAAACATTTTCATAAACTGAATTTGGTATGAAAATCCTTTAATCTTCTAAGTAGTATAAAGACATTTATACTTATAATAATAATATCAAAATACTTATACATATCCAGTATACTAGGAATGAAGTTACTTACCTTGATAAGAAGATCTTGAACTACACACTTCTAAATTCCTAAGAGCCTTCAACACCTTAACAAATCAAAACATAACTATTAATAACTCACTCTAAGAATTTGTCTTTCTAATTCATTCCCGCACAGGTCTGATCTTAGAATTTTTAACTCTTAATCTAAAACTCGGAATGACATAATATTCTACAACGCTATTCTGGACATCCATGAGTACCTCATATAAAAGTTTGAAGAGGATCCGAGATCAAAAACATTTTTAAAACTATTTATTTCCCAACAATTCCAAAACTGTTTTCTCATAACCTTAACCGAACAGAACAGGTTCTGAGAATTTTATAAAATGAAATACTTATCATAAAATTATGAAATTAAAACTGGAGATACTAAACACGTATATTAACATCTGTATAAAATTTCATAATTTTTGGAGTTCATTTGGTAGTGCACATAATTCTGTAAACCCGATTGGACGGCTGGAATTACAGTTTTCCAGTGCAGTGGTTTCTAATTCAAAAATACATATTAAATTGAAAACGAAATCAATTTTGATGAAATAAAATTTATTAAGGAGGTTCTATATGTCTATTTTCCAGAATATAAATTATAAGAAAAATTCGTTCACAAAATATAAGTTTAAAAATCAAGATTATCATGCTGTCCAGAAATCATCCTACATGCTTATTATGCCAAGGGTTGATTAACCAAACACCCAATTAATCCAAACCCCAAACAAAACCCAAACACATCCTATATCATGCATCAAGATCTAAAACAAATCTCAAATCATGTCAACATAAACCTTACATAGAATAATTTAAAACAAATCTTGAAGGGATTGAAGATGGTATACATACCGATTGCTTTGATTCTCTCCTAAACAAGAATCAACTTGTGGTTAGAGTGAAAAGATGTTATGAACAATAGAGAGGAGAGGGAATAAGAATATGGGAAGTTTTCTTTTTCTTTTAGGGTTATGAAAAAGATGGAGTAAAAGATGAATTTATAGGGAATGGGATTTTGGAGAAATAGCCCTTTTTACAAAACTAACTTATAATTAACCTCATTAATAACTTAATACTCTTTTCTACCATTTTCTAATAAGGGTTAAAAAAGCCTCCATAATTCCTAGTAAAAGCCCAATTCCATAATGGAATTTTTTTTTTTTGGGCGTTACAATACTCCCCTCCTTAAAAAAAATTTCGTCCTCGAAATTAGTCAAGAATTCTTGTTCAACTCATAAGCAATTCAGTCTCACATGGTACATTTCAAATCACCTCTAATAAGGGGCAATCGAGCATATATCATATTAGTCCCTACCCTAAAGATCTACTATCTCTAATAACCTCATGGCGAACAATACCATTGATCTTATTGATTGTGCTTAAGAAATCTATCCTCAAATAAAGTTCATGTAATCCCAAACCTATTCTCTCGATACCACAATTGTAACACTGAATCTAACACGGCAGAAAGCACGTGAGAGAAGGAGGTTACTCGCAAAACATAATCTCTACTCACAAATACCAAACTGGTATACCTCAAGTTCTTATAAGAATAATCCACAAGTTCATACATCCAACACTAAAAAAAATATAAACTCTCCAGAAATATAAAATAAAACCAACAAAGTCTCAAAACCGAAATTACAAGTTCAAGATCGAAATAAACTAAAAAGAAACATGAGTCTATTCTTCTTCTTATTCGAATGGCTAATGTAAACGAAAATCCCTAACACTGTGGCTAAGCATACCTCTCAAAGGAACTTAATCGCAAAAAGTAATGACGAGGGTGAGTCAACCCTGTAAGTAAAACAATTCCTAACACACTATGCCTATAGATTGCCAAAAATATATATTTCAATCCTTCTTTGAGCAAAACATATTTCATAAATCCATAAGTTTCATAAAACTATATTCCATGATAAAATAACGATTTCAATTAGATAACGAATCCATAAGAATTCGTAATGTCAAAAACATAGTTACTTATTAAGGCAAATCATATTCACATGTATAGAAAATGAAAAGATAGCTCATCTCACTTAGTCTCACCTATAGTCCTTGACCCGCATGTAATCGAATATTGTGTGCACATTCAACTTATACCCGTGATCGGTCCGCATGGATATATCGTATATTACGATCGTAATCGTAATCAGAATAACTACGGACAATGAGCCAAAACATAATGATTTATACGTGGCACTTTGCACTATATGTGGCACTTTGCGACGCTTTGGCCTTCAAGAGGTGGCCCCCATATAGTCTCAAGAGGTGGCCCCCATACAATCATAAACAATTTAAATCACATATAGGTACAAAACATTAGTATCAAATTCATAAAAGTCTATGACAACAATTTAGGCTTGCACACTATTTTACAGATAAAATCATAAACGGTAGTCATGTCATTAAAATAATCTACATATTGAAAAGCATTTATAAAAGATTTTGTTAAAAGAATTCAGATTTGAAAACATTTTCATAAACTGAATTTGGTATGAAAATCCTTTAATCTTCTAAGTAGTATAAAGACATTTATACTTATAATAATAATATCAAAATACTTATACATATCCAGTATACTAGGAATGAAGTTACTTACCTTGATAAGAAGATCTTGAACTACACACTTCTAAATTCCTAAGAGCCTTCAACACCTTAACAAATCAAAACATAACTATTAATAACTCACTCTAAGAATTTGTCTTTCTAATTCATTCCCGCACAGGTCTGATCTTAGAATTTTAACTCTTAATCTAAAACTCGGAATGACATAATATTCTACAACGCTATTCTGGACATCCATGAGTACCTCATATAAAAGTTTAAAGAGGATCCGAGATCAAAAACATTTTTAAAACTATTTATTTCCCAACAATTCCAAAACTGTTTTCTCATAACCTTAACCGAACAGAACAGGTTCTGAGAATTTTATAAAATGAAATACTTATCATAAAATTATGAAATTAAAACTGGAGATACTAAACACGTATATTAACATCTGTATAAAATTTCATAATTTTTGGAGTTCATTTGGTAGTGCACATAATTCTGTAAACCCGATTGGACGGCTGGAATTACAGTTTTCCAGTGCAGTGGTTTCTAATTCAAAAATACATATTAAATTGAAAACGAAATCAATTTTGATGAAATAAAATTTATTAAGGAGGTTCTATATGTCTATTTTCCAGAATATAAATTATAAGAAAAATTCGTTCACAAAATATAAGTTTAAAAATCAAGATTATCATGCTGTCCAGAAATCATCCTACATGCTTATTATGCCAAGGGTTGATTAACCAAACACCCAATTAATCCAAACCCCAAACAAAACCCAAACACATCCTATATCATGCATCAAGATCTAAAACAAATCTCAAATCATGTCAACATAAACCTTACATAGAATAATTTAAAACAAATCTTGAAGGGATTGAAGATGGTATACATACCGATTGCTTTGATTCTCTCCTAAACAAGAATCAATCCTGTGGTTAGAGTGAAAAGATGTTATGAACAATAGAGAGGAGAGGGAATAAGAATATGGGAAGTTTTCTTTTTCTTTTAGGGTTATGAAAAAGATGGAGTAAAAGATGAATTTATAGGGAATGGGATTTTGGAGAAATAGCCCTTTTTACAAAACTAACTTATAATTAACCTCATTAATAACTTAATACTCTTTTCTACCATTTTCTAATAAGGGTTAAAAAAGCCTCTATAATTCCTAGTAAAAGCCCAATTCCATAATGGAATTTTTTTTTTTTTGGGCGTTACAGTTTAAGAGACTGAGATACCTCACAACGTGAACAAGAGACACAAGTACAGGAGCAAGACTATCAGTTAACTAGAAATAGAGCTAAGAGACAAATCAAACCAGCCAAAAGGTATGGATATGCAGATCTTATTACATATGCACTAGCAGCTGCTCATGATATTAATGATTCAGAACCTAAAAGCTTCAAAAAGGCAGTTCAGAGTAAGTTCAGTCAAGAATGGCAAGAAGCCATGAATGAAGAAATGTCATCTCTGTATAAAAACCACACATGGGAACCGGTAAAAAGACCTGGAAACAGAAGAATTATAAGCTGCAAATAGATTTTTAAGGTAAAGGAAGGGTTGACAGGTTCTGAACCAAAAAGATTCAAAGAAAGGCTGGTGGCCAAGGGGTATACACAGAAGGAGAGAGTGGATTTCCAGGAGGTGTTCTCTCCAGTAGTCAGACATGCATCAATAAGAGTGCTCTTAGCCTTAACTATAGTTCAAGATATGGAGCTTGATCAACTTGATGTCAAGACTGCATTCTTGCATGGAAGACTTCAAGAAACAATATTCATGACTCAGCCTGAAGGGTATGTGAATCCCATAAAGCCAAAACATGTATGCCTGCTTAAGAAATCACTTTATAGTTTAAAACAGTCACCAAGACAATGGTATCTCAGGTTTGATGAGTTCATGGTAACTCATGGTTTCAAAAGGTGCAACTATGATTGTTGTGTGTATTTCAAGCTACTGAAAGATGATCTCTACATATATATGCTTCTATATGTAGATGACATGTTGATAGCTTGCAAAAAAGAAGATGACACTGTCGATGCCGAAATCAATCGATACAAGGACTTGGGGACTGCCAAGAAAATTTTAGGTGTGGAAATTAGAAGGAACAGAACAAAAGGAGAAATATTTCTTACTCAAGAGAAATACTTGACTAGAGTTCTAGAAACTTATAAGATGCTGGACTCAAAGCCTGTACAAACTCCCTTAGCTGCTCATTTCAGACTAAGCAATCTGTTAAGACCAAGACAGATGAAGAAAACCTTGACATGGCAAATGTGCCCTATGCCAATGTCGTGGGATGCTTAATGTATGCCATGGTATTGACAAGACCAGACATATCTCATGCAATGAGTGTTGTCAGCAGATATATGGCAGCACCGGGAAAAGAACATTAGAAGGCTGTCAAGTAGATCATGAGGTACATAAATGGTACTTTAGGCTATGGATTAGTGTATGGCAGATCAAAAGAGAGAAATGAAGGCTTGCTAGGTTTTGTAGACTCAGATTATGCAGGAGACTTGGACAGAAGGAGGTCATTGATAGGCTACCTGTTCATGTACAATGGATGCCTCATTAACTAGAAAGTGGCCTCAGCACGTGAATAGACTTCCACCAGAGGTTAAGCATATACCGCCATCAAGCCGTGGAAAGAAGCTCTGTGGTTACAAGGGTTATTTGGTGAATTAGGAATGAAACAGAGGTCCAGAACGTTCATCGTGATGCTCTAGTGCTATCCACTTGTGCAAAAATCCTGCACATCATGAGAAGCCAAGCATATAGACATAAAACTACATTTCATCAGAAATGAGGTATCCAGAGGAGCTGTGAAGATGTCCAAGGTGCATACAGATGAAAATCCAGTAGATATTCTTACAGGAATTCACTAAGTTCACCTGTTTGAACTTCACCGGATCGAAATACTAAGATTGCTTAAGGGTGGAGAAGGAGTCTGAAAAAGGAGTTTTGATTCAAAGTGGAGTTGTGTGGACTAAAGTGCATTGAATTCAAAACTGATGCATTTGATACGGCAGCGTTTTGAGTAAGTTAAATCACTTACCTTGCACGTGGAGGCATGAGACAACTTAAAGCTTAAGGAACGACGCTGGCCTTGGTCGTTTTGAGAAATGATTAAGTGACTCACGAGCCAAGTCACGTGAACTGACAATAAAATCAGTTAGAAGCCGTTACACACATGTATCAACCTGGTGCAAACTGGGTTCTCTCATCAGCTTCATAAAAGGCTGATGGATGAAGAATATAAAACACTGATTTCGTGAGCTTTCAGAGAGGAAGAAGAAAGTGAGAGAGAGTTATCTTTTTCCTTGTTTCTTTCTCTGCACTAGCTGTGTAAAATCCATTTTGAACCATTAATAAAGCTTTTTCAGAGGCTTCTCCCGTGGATGTAGATTGTGCATTCTTGCACAATCGAACCACGTTAACTCACTGTCTTTGAGTGTGTGTGTGTGTTAATGATTCTGAACCTTTGGGTAGCATTAAAGGGTATTCTGAATATTCATTAAAGCAATAGATCGGAGCTGGTGGTTTAAATTGCATCTTGATTAGATCTTTAACTGGATTCTTGGGCAGTGGTTTTATTGTCGTTTGATTCATAAGGCATCTAAATCACTACAATATGAATTTATGCCTGAATTTCATTGTACAGGAATGCATAAATTTAAATGAAATATTTCATAATTACGTTTAATAGAATTTATGACAGAAAATATTAATCATAAAATAAGTCAAAAAAAACTTTAATGACATAAATTATCAATCACAAATTCCATCACAAACTAATATTTTACCCGTCAAAATTGTCCAGACGATAATTCACGCGCGAAAATCAATTTTCCGGCCAAAATTTCAAAATAAAAAAAATCACATTTCTCGCCAAAAAATTAAATAATTTATTCATTTTTTTCCATGATTGATATATGACATTTAAACGCTATCATAAGTTAATGACATACTTTGTTTCTATCATAAAAGAGTGACAGGTACATAGACGATAGAAAATTTCACTGTCATTCACCTCCCTTAATGATAGATTTTTGCAGTCATCTATTGGCAGTTTTCTTGTAGTGAACCAGAGTAAAATGAGGAGAAGCTAAAATTCAATCTAGACTTGCTGGAAGAGAAGAGAGAATATGCCCCGACTTAAAGTTGCAGTGTATAAGCCAAAGGTAGCTCGAGATTTTAATTCAAAAGTAAATCCAAGAAGCTTCCGAATTAGGGACTTGGTTCTTAGAAAAGTATTTTAGAGCACCAGAGAGTAGAATGTTGGAGCGCTAAGGCCAAACTGGGAGGGTCCCTATAAAATAACAGAAATTATTCGTCCTGGAATCTACAAGATAAAGTTATGAGTGGAGTCATGCTCCCGCATCTTTAGAATGCAAAGCATTTAAGAATCCACTATTAGTAGAAAGTTTATTAAATTTTCAGTAGTGATAACAAGACCCTCTTTGAGCCATTAGAAAGTTTAATTGTTACTAAAAGACCGTTCACAATCAAACCTATACATATTTATTAATAAAGGTATTTTTTCGCAATCTATACTGTTTTTCCTTTTAGTTTCCTGTTCTAATGAGAAAGAAGCCGGAAAAGCTAAGAGCAAATTCTAAGCAATTTCCTGAAAAACTTAAAGTAAATTCCAAGAAAAGTTAAAGCAATTGTTAAAGCAAGTTTCTTAGTACAGGAAACGAGTGTAGGAAAAGTTAAAGCAAATGTTAAAGCAAGTTTCCTGGCACAGGAAAAGTTAAAGAAAATTTTCTAAAAGTTAATGTAAATTTCCTGGTGCATTAAAGTAATTTCATCAAAAAAAGTTAAAGCAAATTTTTTGAAAAGTTAAAGTAAATTTCCTAGTATAGGAAAAGTTAGAGCAATTTCCTCAGTAAAAGTTGAAGCAAACTTGGTGGAAGAAAAGTTAAAGCAAAAGTTAGACCAAATTTCAAACCCTAATGCAGAAAAGTCAACAAATTTCACAAAAGTTAAGTAAATTCTAAGCGACTTCCTAGTAGGAAAAGTTAAGCATCAAAAGTTAAGCAAATTCCTGGTTAAGAAAGGTTTGGTGTAGGAAAACATTAAAGAAAGTCAGGTGACAACAAAGGTAAAAAAAAAAAAAAGAGTTTACATGTTTTTGCATGATTAAAAATATGGGAAAAGAGCAAAAACTCACCTCTAGGAGAATCTATAAGGTGTATAGGGGAGATAAACCCGAAAATTGATAAAAAACAAAAAATAGGTTGGGAGAGATATGTCCAAGATCTATATTCTAATGGAATATTGAGAACACTCAGCAGCAACTCTCTCTCATTATCAGAGATAACAATGAAAGGGAGAGGTGTATTCTAAATAACTAAAAAAAAATTAAGTTAGTGCAGTTGCGGGATAACATATTAAAATAGTACCCAGACAGTTACCTGGGATACAGAAATGGGTTTGAACCTGGCATTCAGGGTTTATATCACTAAATTCCCCAAACTTCCGGTCTCCACGGGTAAAAAATCATGATTCTTTCCAAGATCCTTTATAAGATTTCTTTTGGACAATTAAGGGAGAAAGATTAGGCCAAGTGCACACGTAATGCCAAGCCTTAATAGGATGACCTTGATTAGGACTGGGGATGGCCATTTGTTAGTAAAAAAATTGAAACTGTTGAAAGGTAGGGCCAGGCAGGTTTCTCTGTCTCCAAATGATGTACACGTCTATCATAGCACACCATATAATTGGACTTAATTGAGCAAGAGCGCACTTAAAGTTGCTAAGTATGTACCTGAGAAAATGATAGAAAATGAGTCTCACACCATGGGTTAAAAAAGTCAGGGTGCAAGATGACAATGCCAGGAGGAGGATGGCTAGGTTTATCATTTTCTCCAGTCCTTTCTAAGGAAATAGAATGAGGCATGTTGTAAGAAACACAGAGGGATTTGAATGGCATTTCACCCATGTGGTTAACCTCTCCATCTATGCTCCACTCAGTAGACACAAAAGAGGGACTGGTAGAGACTGAAAGAGAGAAAAAAAAAAGGAAGCAGTGGTAATGTTTATAATCCTCTAGAGGATATTTATAGCGCTAGATTTAGAAAATTCTTGAGAATCGAATGACATTGTTGATCAAACAAAAAAATAAACAGAAGAGAAGGGAAAAACAATATCAAATACTAAAAAAAAATGATAAACAAGACTTGAGAAAAAAAAAAGTTGATTCTTGAATGAGAGAGAGAATATCAATTTCTATAAGTAAGAGTTAGGTTAGTTGGTAGGTAGAGGAGGCGACAACTAATGTATAAATAGGTGAGGACATAGCTCTTTTTGAGCTTGAACAATAAAGCTCCAAAAGAGCTAGGGGTAGTTGATGTCAAAAAGAATTAATTAAAGTGGGACATAGACCATGGAGCATGAGAGCATAAAAAAGAATTAATTAAAGTGGAGCATGGACCGTAGAGCATGGGTGCATAAAAAGACAAAAGTCTAGGAACCAGGAATCAAGAAAAGTCAAAATTGAAAAGTGAAAAGTATAAAAAAACTAAAGTCACAGGAACGAGGAATTGGGAACTAGGAACTAAGAAAAGTAAAAAGTAGAAAGCATGAAAAGACAAAAGCTTAGGAACCAAGAACCAGGAGCTAAGAAAAGTCAAAAGTGAAAACTGAAAAGTGAAAAGTATGAAAAGACAAAAGTCAAGAACCAAGGCCCAAGAAAAGTCAAAAGTGAAAAGTGGAAAGCATGAAAAGAAAAAAGGAAACATGGGCTGCAAGACACAACAAACGCAAAGCGTAATGAAATTCTAATTAATCTAGAAGCTTCAGAACCTACTTTGAGAAGGAGACAAAAATAGACTCCAAATAAAAATCTAATTGAGTAAGAAAAATCGACCAAAAATAAGAAATTATTAAAGACTTAGGATACTCAAAATTTGTATTATAAATAAAGAGTTTTAGAGGTATAGATGGGGCAAAAAATTTTCGAAAGGAAAATAGCAAGAAAGAAAAGTTCCATTATAATCATTGTTCAATAGTAGAATTTGCTCTCTTGATTCCTGTGGACGTAGGCCAAATGCTGAACCACGTAAATCCTTAGTATTTTGCTCTTTATTTCGTTCCCTTTATTTAATTTTTTCGGTTGACCAAAAATTAGCATCAGCATATACCATCAGCTGCCTCTACTGTATTCACTTTTATCAGATGCTCATATCTTTTCTCACGCAGTCTCAGGAAATTTAAGCGTTCCATTTTTCAAACAACTCAACAGTTAGTCTTTTCTTATATTCTTTCAGACTTGTCCACAATTTTAATGCTTCCCCAATGTCATGGCCCTCGTCTATCCATGAAACTATATCATCAGAAAAATTTTGTATTCTATCCAAACTCAGACATGAGAAGTCATGGCTAAGTACAACCTCCTTCTTGATACCAAAAGTTAAAGAACCAGTAAGTTGTTCTTCCATTGAGTTGCCCATCTCATGGTTTTCACTTCAAGTACTAGGCACATTCTGCAAGCTACCAAGAATGCTATTAAGCTGTAAAGATCCCAAAAAGCGAATTACCTTAGAGTTTTCTTGCCTAGATTCCTTAATTATGAATTAGTACATCTAATCTTAAGCATGTTAATAGCATCTACTATTATCCTATCATCGTCATTTTGCGTAAGATAATTATAACTAAGAAGTACATGAAACATACCACATAAACTCTTGAGAAGTGCAATGCATTTCATATCGTCACTTGATGGCCAATTCGGATCATCTAGCCTCATCTCTGTATACATACCACTGTCCACAATCTTGATTGCTGTCTCAGTATCGAGTAGATGCCACTCAATCAACTCAACTGAATCCTTATCAACTTGTAGTGGCAGGTCTAGTCATATATAATAATGAAATCTCCAATCATCATGGGAACCACGAAGATGCTTCGTTCATACTGCCAACCACCAAACTTCAAAAAACAAACACAACACTCCCAAAACTTTTATGCCATTTGCTTCTTAGCAAATTCAATAACTTCCAAAATAAGATCTTTTTCCTTACCATCTATTAAACTTCCTTTTAGCTCTTTTGTTCTTACTTCAGACGAATTTTTTTTTCCTTCATTAATCATTTCAGTGTTCCAGAAAGTTTTTTCTTTGTGCAATGAATTTTGGTTGACTTTCTTCTCTACTGAATGCCTTAAACTTGCAAGCTGGTCTTTAATCTCTTTTATTTCGTGTGATGCTGCCTTGGTGCTTTGCGCTGAACGGATTGCAATCGACATTTTCTTCCTCTCACACTTCTTTATCAATCCCTTCAATTCATGCTTCGTTTCCTCAATTCCCCATTCTTGGTTCGAATCTTTGAAAACGAAATACGGCCCCGATTCTCCTGAATATTCGAGGTTCAACCTTGCTAAATCATACAATGTACAAAGCAAAAGTGAGCTAGAATGGTGGAGCTTAGCCAAAGAATCGATGCTTGACGAGCCGAGATGGCTGCTTCTTCTACGTGCTTTCGAACTGTGTCAAGAGCTATATAATGCATAGCAAATTGGCCGTGAATAAAGGCTTCTGTATGTTGAAAAGTAGGATGGTTTTTTCTGATGAGATTCAGGACTCCATTGTAGTCTACATTTTTTAAGCAACTGCATTTTCATTGAACTCTGGAATTTAGTAGCACGTTGCTACAACTTTAGTACCTGAGAAATTTAAGAAAAAATAGTTTTAGCTTGACAATAATATGATCAACATTTTGAACGACTTTCTGTAGCAAGTTACATTAGTAGCTAGCCTAGTTTCAATCTGGGGAGGAAATAAGCTTGACAATAATATGAGACAGATTTAATTAGATTTGGAAAATAAAAAATTAGCTTGACATAAAGCATACATTGACATGGAAAATTGTGCCTCCATTACAATTGCATGTGAACTATCTGTTACAACAGTGGTCAAATCATCCTTTGAATGACTCATTGATTTCTGGTTATTTGTTTCTCACTATTGTACTCTTATGAGCCTGAGTGTTGATATTTTATAAAGTCTTCGAACTTGAAACCTTTCACAACCAATTTGAGGCATGTCAGGTAGATTTTAAACTTTCTATGTTAGATTTATAGATACAAATTTGCAATGCTGGATCCAAATGCTTCTCATTTTTACTGCTATAACCATGTGAAGAATTTTCAGTTGATTAGTTTGCTTTGTTTCTTGTATAAATCATTTATTTTACTCGTGCAAGGGAGGTTTAATAAAGCAATTTACTTCAGGTACAACTATGCGAAGGATTTGGAAACTAATTCAGGTCAATGTGTGCTTGAGAATTTGGACCATTAATAAGCAAACCAATATTGTCGACTTTGATTCAATCTCTCAGGGATGGTGCGTCGTAGCGGAAACGAAAATTGATATGATAAGAAAACTATATATCGTTCTAGTACTAAGTCAAGCCAATACGATTAGCTTATGCTCTAATCAAAACATGA
This sequence comes from Citropsis articulata, assembly GCA_030449925.1. Classification (NCBI taxonomy): domain Eukaryota; kingdom Viridiplantae; phylum Streptophyta; class Magnoliopsida; order Sapindales; family Rutaceae; genus Citropsis; species Citropsis articulata. Next base: position 1,520,773 of record JASUUH010000079.1, read on the forward strand.
TTAGATATCATTCTAACCAAGACGACTCAATGATTTTTTTTTAATAATGCATTTAAACGAGATTAAATAACGCTCTAATCCAAATGACTCTATAAGAGAGATTTTGATAGATAATCCTAGAGGAAATTGTAAAAGGGGGAATTTTATTGAATAATTGAATCTGAAGTTCTCAAAATAATTACAAGACCTCTCTGTTTATAATAGAGTAAACTCACTTCCCTAAGTTAACTTAAAAAGCGAAACTAAAACACAATTATAATGGAAACAAATAATACTTCTCTAAGTTAATTAAATCTCATACCTTAATTGACCCTAATAAAAGTAGAAAGTTTTTGTTAACATGTAAATGTTTATTTTATTGATTTTGCTGATAACAATTCTTAATTTCTCTTGATCAAATTGTTAGAGTTTTTGAATAACTAATATTTTCTTAAAAGCCAAAAATTTTCTTTATATTTCTTTATAAATCTTGGATAAACAGGAATAATTATGTAAAAATTGTGTAATTCTGGGCATAATCGGTGAACCTTTTATTTTAACGGATAACCGATAAAATGCAGAAGATTGTTATTTTCTAAAGCTGCAACCGATTGCATAAAACAAACAAAAAGCTAGCTACTGGAAGTAAACGGCTAACCTTTTATTTTTTAACGGCTAACCGTTTAGTTTAAAGACTAACTGGTAATACTTGGAAAAGGGTTATTTCTTAAGCTTTAACCGATTAGCTTTCAAACCTGCTTAAAGCAAACGATGAATCGTAATTTTTAACGGTTAAATGATAATATCCAGGAATAATTTTTGTGCTAATCTCTTACCGTTTAAAGCAAACCAGTTAAGCATTTTGTTTTATAGGTTGCTAGAATTTAACGGTGAACAGTTAACATATAACGGCTAGCCGATAATTTCCAGAATGACCTACTTTGTTAATCTTTAACCGTTTAGTAAGAACGGTTAGTTGTAATTTATTGTACAGGTCTCTGGAATTTACCGGCGAACCGATAACTTATAAACGGTTAACCGATAATTTTCAGAATGACATTCTTTGTTGATCTTTAACCGTTTAGTAAGAACGGTTAGAAGAAATTTATTGTGCAGGTCTCTGGATTTTAACGGCGAAAGAATAGTGACAAATGGTTAACCGTTTATTTGAAATTCACCCCAACGGTAAATTTGACCAGTCCAAACGGTTAACCGTTAATGGTTAACGGCGATCCGTTTTCTGGCAAAAAGTCAATAATGGCTAGTTTTCAGCTCCAACTATAAATAAGCTCAATCAAATTCAAACAAGAGGATTTTTCAACGATAATCACTGAGCATACAAACTTTCATTGAGCTTTAAATTCTTGTATTCATCTAATTTATTCACACATTGAGCTTATTTATGAGAGTGTATGAAAGAAAAGACATTTAGTAATTGTGAAAAAGTGAAGAAAATTATTAGATCATTGCCTAAAGAGTGGAGCCCAAAAAGAACAGCCATAGAAGAAGTGAAAAATCTTAATACTTTATCTCTTGATGATCTTATTGGTTCACTTATTTCATATGAAGAGGATATAGCTAATGAAAGAATTGATAAAGATAAAAATAAGAAGAGCTTTGCTTTTAAATCTTCCATAGTTGAAAGTGATGATGATGGAAGTGACTTTGAAGATGAAGGCATTGAAATGATTGCTAGAAAGTTTAGTAAATTCTTCAAGAAGCAAATCAAGAGAAGAAACTTTAAAGATTTCATGAGAGAAAACCTTAAGGCGAAGAAATGGAAGAATGAGGCAATTGTTTGCTTTGAATGCAAGAGGCGTGGCCGCATACGATCGAAGTGTCCTCTTCTCAACAAGCTCAAGAAGAAGGCAATGGTAGCCACTTGGGACGATAGCGATGATGAATCGAGTGATGAAGAAAATTCGCAAGAAGTGTCAAACCTAGCACTTATGGCAATTGGAGATGAATCGGATGATGAGGTAAATGATCTTCCTACTTATGATGAATTGCATGATGCTTTTAAAAGAATTGCATGATGAGTTGATGAAAATTGGTAAAAAGAATGTTTGTCTTAAAATGAAAATGGTAAAGCTAAAAAATGAAAACGAATCTTTTAGTGCAAAGATTACATACCTAGAACTAGATAATAAAACATTACATGATAGAGTTGCATTATTGAATGAGAAACCTAGCATTTCACACAAGCATCTAGAATCACATGTAAATGACTTGAAAAATGAAAAAGATGTCTTGCAAAAATCAAATGTTACATTAAATGAAAAGATCAAAGAATTGGAATTTGATAATGAAATGTTACATGATAGGATTACATCATTTACATGTAAACAAAGTACTTCATATGAGATTGAGAAATCACATGTTGATGAATTAATGAAAGAAAATGAAGTGCTTAAGAAGAGGAGCAATGAGTTAAATGAGATTGTCTTAAAATTCACAAATGGTCAAAAAAACTTAGAAAAATTACTAAGCACTAAAAAATGTGTGTTTGATAAAGGAGGACTTGGGTATAAGCCTAACTTGAAACAAAAATATTATAAGAATTATTTTGTTAAGGCTACCTCCACAAGTGATCATGAGATTGTTTGTCATTATTGTAATTGAAATGGTCATATGAGTTATAAATGCCATGTTAAAAGAAATGCATATTATAGAGTAAAATGTATTTGGGTTCCGAAAGGAACTATTGCTAACACTCAAGGACCCAAGAGTATTTGGGTATCAAATGGTACAATGTGAATGTTTTCTTTGTAGGTACCACAATCAAGAAATGGTGGAGAGTTCCTTGATGAAAGATTGTGAGGATAATCACTTGATCATGATCTAAGAGAAAATGATGAATAAGATGATTTAATTGCTTTGGTAACAATTCTTGCCATATAAATTTTGTTGAATTGATCATGATAAATGGATAGTAGCTTAAATTTGTAAAAGTATGCTTGTATGTTTACATGATGGAATTATCATTGTGTATAACATTGAGTGATTTATCATGATGCCTTTGTTTGATTTTGATGATTGTATGGTTTTTTATTTCATCTTCTTAATTGTCTATCATCATTGTCCATCTATTATGTATATGTGAATTCATATGCCATTAATTGTGTTATATCATCATTCTTTTATAAAATTCGCACACATAACTTATTGCATCTATGAATTTGATTACTTATTCTTTTAGCTTATAATGATGACTTTTCTTAATAGCTATGTTGATTTTGATGATCTATATATTCTATTATATACTTATACTTTGCTTAAGATTTGAGATAAAGAATATGCTTTGATGATTACATGTATTTGATGAAGTTTGATCTTATGCAATCTATGATTGGTGAATGGATGCATTGTTTGTACTCTATTGATGTATTGTAGAATATGCATTACTTTATTTAAATGATATCAAAAAGGGAAAAATACATATACTTTGAGTTTTTTTTTTTTTAAGCATATAAGATTTTTTTAAAGTTATATTGAAATGCCACATTAGATCTTTGATAAGTTTAGATGTGTTGATTTCTAAAATGTAATTAGTAATTATAGAGTTTGGATTGTTGACATAATGCCCTTATGACTTTTGCATTCCCTTGCTTAGCTTATTACTTGTTCTATTTTGGATAATATTCATTTTGAACATTTTTGTTATCCAAAGGGGGAGGTAATGTAATATACCATTTCGATGATGTCAAAAGGGGGAGAATAATTTGCGCTTTGAGTATGCTTTTGGTTGATATGTGATTACGGTAATGATTTTGATGATTTTGGAATATTATGATGATTTGATTGCATTATTATTTTATATGATGATTTTATGTTTTGAATTGTTGATTTGATAATTGATGGAATCATGATTCATGATCATTTTATGGTTGATGGATTATGTGATGATGATAATTTGGGAGTGATATGACTAAAACTTGTATTTGAGGTGATGCTTGTTGTTAGGGGGAAAATGTGTCAAAATTTCTACTTGGACAACATGGGTAACAAATTTACTCCTCTTATTCTTTTCCTTAAAAATTTTTTTTTTATGATGAAGGGAAAGAAAAATACAAGTTTTTAAATTTATACAAAAATTTGCTATTTTTTTCTTTTCCACTAAGTTTTCTTTTTGATGATGAAGGGGGAGAAGAATACATGTATTTAAATTTGTTAATTTAGCTAAATTGTAAGAGAAGCTTACATTTAGGGGGAGCAATTTATGGAATCATTCTTTAAATACATGAAATGTTTGTTGACAGAGTTGTCGAAGCCCTTCAAAATAAATACTGATTCGCCTAAACTAATTTGTAGAAATAGTGGAACCAGGTCGAATCCCAAGAGAACTATGTTATTAATTTCTCAAAGTTTAAAACAAAATTAATTTCCCAAGAAAACCGGATTTTCGAGCTTTCTGCCAATAAACGGTTAATCGTTTATTGTTATCGGCGAACCGTTAATAGTTTGAAATTTTCTGGGAATTATCCGGCTAACCGGTTAAGGAAACCGGCAAACCGTTTACGGGTTGTGACCTTTCTGGAATTTATCGGCTAACCGTTTAGGGAAAACGGTGTCGCTTGCGTGTGGTAACGCTCGGGATTAATCGCAACCGGTTAAGGAAAACCGAACCAATTTCAATTCTCTCGCTTCGGACACAATCGGCTAACCGTTAGCGAACGAAGTCAATTTCTAAACCACGGTTCTGTCCACTAACGGTTTAGCCGTTTGGGATTAACGGTTATCCGATAGCGGTTAACGGTGAGCCGTTAGTGATTAACGGTTAACCGTTTTTCTGGGTTTTAATTTTGTTCTTTTTTAACAAGGAATAAAATAAAATAAAAATAACAAGACTTTAAAATTAAGCAAAGAAAATCAATCTTACCAAACTTCCAATCCAAGGGTATCAATTCCATCCAATTGCAATTTTGTTCATAGGCAAAAATATAAATTACTCAATCCAAGAACTTACTCTACTTAATCGGAATCCCGCAGAAAGTAATTTATTCTCCTAATGTAATAGACTCAAACAATCGCTCAATTCCAAACTTATCACTAATTTAACTGGGCATCATCGTTCCATATCAAATTAAGTGATAGCATTAAGATTAGTGAGAATGACTAAAACAAGATCAATTAATTCAGATTACTCCAATTTAATCAACTTTGTATTTTTTATTTCCCCAGAGCCTATCATGCAAGCTATGTAATTGTGGCCATCAATATACACACACATGAGCCAACTCTTTGCTACTCAATTCAATCATTCATGACAATTATGGATCACAAACTCCTGACTAGCGATAGAAAAATAAATATTGAATTAAGGCGTCAACTCAATCAATATAAATAATTCATAGAAAATAAGAACAAGAAAATAAAAATTACTTGGATGAAGAAATTCTTGTTAAGTTCAAAGCCTCACAAAATTACAACTGGAATTTGATTAACCCCTGGACCGGAATTAAAACCTTAGCCACTCATGGTGGCAAACAAAATCAAGAGATTTGACTAAGAAGAAAGTTGCAGCCGTTCTTGACTTCTTTTTCCTCACGTCTAGCTAGCTTTTTCTCACGCCTCTCTCTTCTTTTTATATTGCTCTTGTTTCCTTTTTGGTTTCTTTTCTTTTTTCCTTTTTGGTTTCTTCTTCTCTTAATGCTAGGAGACCAAATCCTTCTCCAATCGACATAGAAACCGCCTCCTCAAGTCAACGGTCACCCTGTGCTCAAAGCCCAAATAAAGCCCTTTTTATCCAAATTTTATCATAACCTCCATGTTTCACCTCCTAAATCAATTCAAACATGATTTCCACAAATTAGCACAAAATCAATCAAAATATGAGGGAATTAAACTAAATATAGTATGACTATTTATAACCTATCATTTGTCATCATAAAAAAGGGGGAGATTGTTAACATATATGTTTCCATAATGTTGATTTTGATGATAACAAATAAGATTAAGAATGATTAATCTTTTAAGCTCAAATTGTAAGGGCAGCTTACATTTAGAGGGAGTAATTTTTGAATCATTCTTTAAAAACATGATAGATTTGCCATCATCAAAAAGAGGGAGAATGTTAACATGTAAATGTTTATTTTATTGATTTTGATGATCACAATTCTTAATTTCTCTTGATCAAATTGTTGGAGTTTTTGAATAACTAATATTTTCTTAAAAGCCAGAAATTTTCTTTATATATCTTTATAAATCTTGGATAAACAGGAATAATTATGTAAACATTGTGTAATTCTGGGCGTAATCGGTGAACCGTTTATTTTAACAGATAACCGATAAAATGCAAAAGAGGGTTATTTTCTAAAACTTCAACCGATTGCATAAAACAAATAAAAAGCTAGCTACTGGAAGTAAACGACTAACCTTTTATTTTTCAACGGCTAACCGTTTAGTTTAAAGACTAACCAGTAATACTTAGAAAAGGGTTATTTCTTAAGCTTTAACCGATTAACTTTCAAACCTGCTTAAGGTAAACGGCGAACCGTAATTTTTAACGGTTAGCCGATAATATCCAGGAAAACGTTTTGTGCTAATCTCTCACCGTTTAAAGCAAACCGGTTAAGCATTTTGTTTTATAGGTTGCTAGAATTTAACGGTGAAACGTTAACATATAACGGCTAACCGATAATTTTCAGAATGACCTACTTGGTTAATCTTTAACTGATTAGTAAGAACGGTTAGTTGTAATTTGTTGTACAGGTCTCTGAAATTTACCGGCGAACCGATAACTTATGAACGGCTAACCGATAATTTCCAAAATGACATTTTTTGTTGATCTTTAACTGTTTTGTAAGAAAGGTTAGAGGAAATTTGTTGTGCATGTCTCTGGATTTTAACGGCGAAAGAATAGTGACAAATGGTTAACCGTTTATTTAAAATTCAGCCCAACGGTAAATTTGACCAGTCCACACGGTTAATCGTTAATGGTTAACGGCAATCCGTTTTCTGGCAAAAAGTCAATAACGGCTAGTTTTCAGCTCCAACTATAAATAAGCTCAATCAAATTCAAATAAGAGGATTTTTCATCGATTATCATTGAGCATACAAACTTTCAATGAGCTTTAAATTCTTGTATTTATCTCATTTATTCACACATTGAGCTTTCATTTGTGATCAAACAAATTGTGTGAGAGAAATTCATTTGTAATCCTTTTTGTAAAATCAAGTTGAGAGATTGTAAGTGTTGGGATACACTTGGGATAAAAGATTGAGGATAATCTCTTGTTGTAAAGGTCCATTGACACCTTGGAAGTCAATTGTAAGCATTTGAAGCCTTGGAGGCTTGCTTAGTGAAATCCTCAAGCCCGGTAAGCTTGGAGGCGTAGACGTCGGCGGGGATAGCCGAACTACGTAAAAATCCTTGAGTTTGTTTTCTCCTCCCTTACTCATTCATTATTGTTCTTTCATTGAATTTATTGTTTTTGAATTTATTAAGGCATTAGATTAGATTGTTGTGTGGTTTGATTAGAATAAGTTTTAAAACACCAATTCACCCCCCCTCTTGGGTTGCAACTTGTATTTCAGTTTTAAAATGATAAAATACCATAATTGACTCTAATTAAAATAGAAAAATAATAAAATTTTAGAATCTTAAATTTCTAAATTAACCTAAATTAACTTCCTACATCACTTCATGACTCTGTCAGCTTGATAGAGTAATTTGTTTAGTTTATGGTCATTAACATCATCATTTTATTCATTATTATCTAGATTCACCGAAATTCTAACATGTACATCCGGAGGATATGATCCACACATGGAAAGGTTCAAGAAAGACAAAGGCTTTCAAGCCCACAGTCCTTTCGGTTTATTATATGTCAAGAAATCTAAAAAATTTATACTTGGAGAAGGATTCATGGTCACAAATCTCAAATTTTATTCATATATACAATAATTCAATGCATTGAAATGTTTAAATTAACAGTTATATGTCTCCTGTTAGTAGAGCTTTTTTTTTTAACTGGGAAGCTCACCTTGATAAACTGTCACACTCATGAAGCAATACATTTCTTGGTTTCTCAGCTCTGAAATGGAAATTTCTTTTAGAGATTTTTGCATTGGTGTCTTTCCCGCAAGAGATTCCTAAGAAATGCATTGCATTGTGGGTCGAGATTTTGGTTGATCATGCGAGCAAGCAAATGTATTGTTGAAACAAGAACAATATCTTGACAAACATTTTGACTCACTGGAGGAACACATTAGTCTAAAACATGAATCAACATAATTTTTGGATCAAATGATGATGATAATGATGAGAGGAGTTCTCTCCGATGACTTCCTATTAATCTTTCGAGTGCCACTACTCCAAAGTTACAGACATCACATTTCTTTGTCATAACCATAGTGTAGGCAAGTTTTACATGAAAAAAAAAGGTGTAAGATTATGTCTTTAAAAATAAAACCATAGAGTATAATAAGAAATGGAGCCAAGTATTTTATTCACCTGGAGCAATATATCCGTAGGTGCCCACCCGCAAGGTTCTATTGTGTAGGGTCTATCTCACTTCGGTGGATCAAAATGCCTAAAGTCCATAATAATTTACTTGATGTGTAATTATTATAAAGTTTTATACCTGCATGAAATTAACCAGAAAATATATAAAGGAAATAAGTGAAGAATCTCGAAGGCTGTAACCATTTTCGTGAAGAAAGAAGACGCCGCGAGAGAGAAAGATTTTTTTGGGGTTTCAATCTTTGATTCAACAATCAGAATGTGATTTTAGCTCCGATTTTCCCTAAATTTGGAGGGTAAGTTCCTGATATTGCCCTTCACGTTTCAACTGGTGTTGATTTATATTTTATTCTCTCTGTAGCTGTTATTTGAGATACCCATTTATTAGAGAAATATATTTTAGTTCTATTATTATAAGCCAAGACTATTGAGAATCTTGATGTTGTTAGCCTCTAGTGTTATCTGAAAAGAATTTGTGCTGTTATCCTATTAATATAGTGGAAGTTTATATCGGCCTACGGTCCCGTAGTTTTTCTCTACTTGGGTTTTCCACATAAAAATCAGTATCTTTTGTGGTTGGTTTTTACTTTGGATTTATTAGTTTATTTTTCTGCATATTTATTTGTAGTGTACATCTTGTTTTAATCACATAAAAAGGGAAAGAGTTTTTTTTCGGCTTAATTTCCAGCTGCCTGTAGTAATCCCTTTCCCAACAGAGTGGTATCAGAGCCAAGTTATGTGTTTTTTTTTTATTACTTGTATGGTTGAAATGGAGGAGTCATCGGCGTTCATGATTAAATTAAAGTCATGGAATTATGGTATTTGGAAGTCTAGAATGGAAGACCTACTCTATATGAAAGACTTACATGAACCTATTGAAGGTAGCGAAGCTAAACCTGCTGATATAGATGATAAGAAATGGGCTCAATTGAACCAGAAGGCCGTGGGTACTATTAGGTCATGGATTGATCAGAGTGTGTACCATCATGTCGCGAAGGAATTCAAGACTGATGTTTTTTTGGAGAAAATTAAAGACAATTTATGAACAGCCGACAACACAAAATAAAGTTAATCTGATGAAAAGGCTTGTCATTTTGAAATTTAAGTAAGGCCTCAGTATAACTGAATACACTAGTGAGTTTCAAGGCTTGGTTGATCAGTTGACTACTATGAAGATTCATTTTAGATGATGAGTTACATACACTGTTGTTGCTTAGCTCTTTGCCTGACAGTTGGGAGACATTAATGGTGTCAGTGAATAATTCAGTGCCAAATGGGAAACTAACCTTGGAAATAGTTACAGATAGACTGCGGAATGAAGAATCTCGAAGAAAGAATTCTGAAGTAGTTCTCTCTGAGTTAGCTGCACTTATTTCAGAAAATCAAGAAAGATGAAGGAGAAGTCAAAGTAGAAATTTCTGTCAGCAAAATAATAATAACCCTAGAGGAAGGTCTAAGTCCCGATGGAGAAACATCAAGTGTTTTCATTGTCAGAAAATGGACCGTGTAAAAAAGGAGTGTAGATTGTGGAAAAGAGAACAGGTGAAAAAAAAAAGCGATGGTCATAAAAATAACAAAGAGAATACTAAAGCCGTAGTTGATGGTGATATGGTTATTGTTTATGATGATAGCTCTATAAATCTCACTTGCCATATCAGTGATTGAGTGATTGATTCGGGTGCTTCATTTCATATTACTGCACATCGTGATTACTTCACATCCTATGTTAATGGTGATTATGGCCATGTTCGGATGGGAAATGAGGGGGCATCTAAGATTGTGGGTATGGGAGATATTTGCTTGGAAACTAGTGTTGGCTGTAAGCTACTTCTTAAAAATTCAGACATATGCAAGATATTTACCTTAATTTAATCTCTACAGGAAAACTTGATGATGATGGTTATACTAACCAATTTGGTGAAGCAAAATGGAAGCTTACCAAAGGCTCTCTAGTGCTAGCTAAAGGAAAGAAAATGAATACTCTTTACGTAATAAAAGCCATGATAAAAAAAGAAGATATCAATGTGGCTGTAAAAGATTCTGACATTGAGACATGGCATAGAAGGCTTGGTCACATTGATGAGAAAGGGTTAGAAACTCCTGCCAAAAAAGGATTTCTACCAAGCTTTGCAGGTACGTCCCTCAAGACTTGTGTTCATTGTTTAGCTGAAAAGACACATAGAGTAGCTTTTAAAAGTTTTTCTCCATCTAGAAGTCACAAATCCTTAATTTGATTCACACTGATGTTTGCATGATGCTAAATAGATAAATAAGAAGTGCACTTTACCTTGTAACTTTTTTTTATGACCGTTCTAGAAAAGTGTGGGCTTTTGCTTTGAAATATAAAGATCAGGTACTTGATATGTTTAAGTTACTTCCATGCTTATGTTAAAAGAGGGACATGAAGAAAATTGAAATGTGTCAGGGCAAATAATGGCGGTGAGTACAAAGGACCACTTGAACAATATTGTAGATCCCATGGAATTAGACTTGAGAATACTATATCGAAAATCCCTCAACAGAATGGTGTTGTAGAAAATATGAACAAAACAATTGAAAAATAGATTAGGTGTATGCTTTCTGATGCCAAGCTTCATGAATCATTCTGGGCAAAGGCTATGTGTACTGTAGTTGATTTGATTAACATTTCTCCTTCAGCTCCATTAGATGGCGATGTACCTGAACGAATTTGGACTGGGAAATATATTTCTTATAAACACTTAAGAATGTTTGGTTGCAGAGCATATGTTCACATCCCTAAATGTGAGAGATTGAAGCTTGATTATAAAGCCAAGGAATTTATTTTCTGAGGCTATAGACATAAAAAACTTAGGTATAGATTATGGGATCCAGTGGCAACCAAATTGATTAGAAGTAGAGATGTTGTATTTCTTGAAGATCAGATAGTTGGTGATGAAGAGAAAAATGATGAGTCTTAGTCATCTTCAGAAATTTTTATTATTCCAACTTCAGTTTCTCCACCTGTAGTTCATGATGATTATGGTCCAGTAGAACCAATCGAGCAAGCACTTCCAGAACCACCAGCACCGCCAGTTGAGCCAGAATTGAGAATATCCACTAGAGAACGGCGACTTCCATCAGATATCCTCAACATGAGTATGTGATGCTTACAGATGGATGAGGGCCAAAATATTTTGAAGAAGTTATGTCTCATCAGCATAAAAATGAATGGGTTAAAGCCATGCAAGAAGAGATGAGATCCTTGAATGAGAACCACACTTATGACCTAGTGAAACTACCTAAGGGAAAGAGGGCACTGAAGAACAAATGGGTTTATAGGTTGAAGACTGAAAATAACTCATAACAGCAGTACAAGGCTAGATTGGTTGTGAAGGGTTTTGGTCAGAAGAAAGGTGCTGATTTTGAAGAAATATTTTCTCCTGTGGTGAATATGTCTTCTATCCAATAGTTTTGGGATTAGCAGCTAGCTTGGATTTGGAGATTGAACAGCTCGATATAAAGACAACTTTCTTACACGGTGACTTAGAAGAGAAAATATACAAAATCTTTTATTGATTTTGATGATAACAAACATTTTGATAAATATGTTGGAGTTTTCATAATATCAAATAATTTTTTAAAAAGCAAGAATTTTTCTATGAGTATTTATAAGTTTTTTAGAAACTGGAAAATCTCAGCAAAAATGTGCAATTCTGGAAATAATCGGTGAACCGTTAATATTAACGGTTAACCGATAAAAAGCAGAGACAGGTTATTGTCTTAACCCTTAACCGATTGTTTTTAAACCTGCTAAAAATAGCCACTGGATTTAAACGGCTAACCGTTATCGTTAACGGCTAACCGTTTATGCTAAAGCCTAATTTTTCTAAGGGTTACTCCTAACCCTTAACCGTTTATCATTTTTGCGTCACTGGAATTTAACGGCGAACCGTTACTGTTAACGGTGAACCGATAATATCCAGAAAGGATTTTTATGTTAACCTCTTACCGTTTAAAGCAAACCGGTTAAGCTTATTGTTTTTAAGGTTACTGGAAATAACCGGTGAACCGTTAACTAATAACGGCTAACCGTTAATTTCCAGAGAGGCATACTTTGTTAAGCCTTAACCGTTTAGTGTTAAAGGCTAGTTGAATTCAGTTTTGCAAAGCTTCTGGAATTTACCGGCGAACCGTTAACTGGTAATCGGCTAACCGATAATTTCCAGTATGTTATCATTTGCTAATCCTTAACCGTTTAGCAAGAACGGATAGACGTCTTTGGTTGTGCAGGTCTCTGGATGTTAACGGCTAAGGGGTAACGACTAACGGTCAACCGTTTATTTAAAATCCATCTTTTGATTACAACTGAAACGGCTAACCGTTAACGATTAACGGCGATCCGTTTTCTGAAGAATAAGGCTATAACGGCTAGTTTTCGGCTCCAACTATAAATAAGCTCATTCAAATCATTTCAAAGGTTGATCACAACACGACCATTGAGCTAATACACGTTTGTACAATCTTCATTGAGCTTTAAACACATTCTTGCTTTATCTTTTTCACACATTGAGCTTTGATTTGTAATCTTAAAGATTGTGTGAGAGAAAAATTACTTGTAATCTTTTGTTTGAGTGATTGTAAGTGTTGGGATACACTTGGGTTAAGAGATTGGGAATAATCTCTTGTTCTAAATGTTTATTGACACCTTGGAAGTCAATTGTAAGCATTTGAGGCCTTGGTGGCTTGCTTAGTGGAATCCTCAAGCCCGGTGTGCTTGGAGGCGTGGACGTAGGCGGGGATAGCCGAACCACGTAAAAATCATTGTGTTTGATCTCTCTTTCCCTATCTCTTTACTTTTATTGCAGATTAATTTGTTTATTTCGAATTTAATTGTTTAAGTATTACTTCATTGTATTTTTAGTTGCTTATTTTTTAAAATCCCAATTCACCCCCCCTCTTGGGTTGCCTTGTTAGTATTTCAATTGGTATCAGAGCTTGGTTCTCTTGTTAAGACTTAACCGTCTAAAGTAAAAGATCCATGGCAACTCAAAGTGACTCAGCCTTTAAGGAAGGACAATCCACAACTAGACCACCATTCTTTGATGGAAATGACTACCCATATTGGAAAACTAGGATGAGAATTTACTTGCAAGCCCTAGATTACGAAATTTGGGAAGTTGTATGTGATGGTCCTTTTATGCCTTTGACCAAAAATGAAATTGGGGAAGACATTCCAAAACCTTCACGGAATGGAATGAATTGAAAAAGAGAAATGCTTCTCTAAATTCCGAAGCCACGAATGCCTTATTTTGTGCATTAGACAAGAAAGAATTTCATAGAGTGTCTAGTTGTGAAAGTGCTTATGAAATTTGGCACAAACTTGAAGTTGTCTATGAAGGCACTAATCAAGTGAAAGAGTCTAAAATTAGTAGGTACACTCGATAATATGAATTGTTTCAAATGGAACAAAATGAGAGTGTATATTCTATGTACACTAGATTTACGGACATAGTGAACACTCTAGGAGCCCTAGGAAAAACATTCTCAAATAGTGAGAAAGTTAAGAAAATCATTAGATCACTTCCTAAGGAATGGAGACCAAAAAGGACTGTCAGTGAGGAAGCTAAAGATTTAAATGTCTTACCTATTGATGATCTAATCGGTTCACTTATTTCTTATGAGGAAGATTTGGCAACCGAAAAAGGAATTGAGGAGAAGAAGAAGAGCATTGCTCTAAAGGCTACAAAGTATGAGAGTGATGGAGAGAGTGAACCGGATGATGAGGAGTCATGATGCTAGCAAGAAGATTCGTAAAATTCTTCAAGAAAACCGGTGAACGAAGGAAGTTTAGAGACTTCAAAAATCAAAAGGAGAAAAATAAAGCAATCAAATGCTATGAGTGCAAGAAACCCGCCATATAAGATCCGAATGCCCTCTCTCAACAAATTCAAGAAGAAAGCAATGCGGGACGATAGCGATGAAGAAACAAGTGATGATGAAGAGCATCAAGAAATGACAAATCTAGCTCTTATGGCAATTGGGGATGAATCAAATGATGAATTAGATGATGATCTTCCTACTTATGATGAGTTACATGATGCATTTAGAGAATTGCATGATGAATTGATGAAAATGGGTAAGAAGAATGTTTGCCTTAAAAAGAAGATGGTAGAGCTTAAAATGAAAATGATTCATTTAGTGCTAAGATTACATGTCTTGAATTAGAAAATAAAACATTGCTTGATAAAATTGCTTTATTTGAGAATTTAGCACTTCACATGAGCATCTAGAGTTACATGTGAACGAATTGAAAATGAAAATGAATTGCTTAAAAGAAAAGCAATGATCTAAATGAAATTGAGCTAAAATTTACAAATGGACAAAAGATGTTGGATAACTTTCTAAATTCACAAAAGTGTGTGTTTGATAAAGGAGGACTTGGCTATAAGCCAAATTTGAAGCAAAAATATTACAAGAACTACTTTGTGAAGAGCACATCTCTTAATAATCAAGTTGTTTGTCATTATTGTAATCAAAATGGCCATATGAAAAATAGATGCATAGTAAGAAGAAATGCATATTATGGTATGAAATGTATTTGGGTTCCAAAAGGAACCATTACTAACACTCAAGGACCCAAAAAGGTTTGGGTACCTAAAACTTGAGATTTTTTCTGCAGGGCTTAAAGAAGAAGAAGAATAAATGGTTCTTGGATAGTGGATGTTCAAGACACATGACTGGAAACTATGCATGGTTTTCAAGTTTTACGAAACTCAAAAACGGTGGAGATGTTTCTTTTGGAGATAATTCAAAAGGGAGGATTCTTGGAATCGGAAATGTCGGTAATATTTCATCAACCTTGATTGAAAATGTATGTTTTGTTGAAAATTTGAAACACAACTTGATTAGTATTAGTCAATTGTGTGACAAAGGTTATAAAGTAGTATTTGATAAGTCTAAGTGTATTATTGAAGATGCATGTGATGGAAAAGTCTTGTTTATTGGAAATAGATGTGGTAACGTTTATACCATTGACATAGATGTTGCATCCATTCATGATAAATGTTTTTCAGCTTTACATGATGATGGGTGGTTATGGCATAGAAGATTAGGACATGCAAACATGGAATTGATTTCAAAAATTTCAAAAATGATTCGTTAAAGGACTTCCAAAAATAGATTTTCAAAAGGATAGAATTTCATGTTTTGTCAATTTGGAAAACAAATCAAACCTCTTTCAAAACAAAATCATGTTTCTACTTTAAAACCTCTTCAATTACTTCACATGGATTTGTTTGGTCCATCTAGACATGCTAGTTTAAATGGCAAGTATTATGCATTTGTAATAGTGGATGATTACTCAGATATACACATGGGTATTGTTCTTAGCTAATAAGGATGATGCCTTTGATGCTTTTAAAATTTTCAAAAAGGTTCAAAATGAAAAGGGTTATTCTATTTCTTGCATTAGAAGTGATCATGGTAGAGAATTTGAAAATTATGCATTTGAGTCTTTTTGCAATGACTTAGGCATAGAGCATCAATTTTCATCACCTAGAACTCCACAACAAAATGGAGTTGTTGAGAGAAAGAATAGATATATTCAAGAAATGGCTAGGACTATGTTGAATGAAAATGCTTTACCTAAGTATTTTTGGGCCGAAGCCGTCAACACCGCTTGTTATGTTTTAAATAGGGTGTTGATTAGATCTCTTCTTAATAAAACTCCCTATGAGCTTTGGAAAAATAGAAAACCCAATATCGGTTATTTCAAAGTTTTTGGTTGTAAATGTTTTATTTTAAACACAAAAGACAATCTTGGTAAATTTGATTCAAAATCCGATGTTGGTATTTTTCTTGGGTATTCAAACTCAAGCAAAGCTTATAGAGTTTATAATAAAAGAACCTTAGTTGTGGAAGAGTCTATGCATGTTTCTTTTGATGAATCTAACCCCTCCTCTGCGGAGAAAGGAGTTGTTAATGATGATGCAGATGGAGAGTTACAAGAAGAATCATCAAAGGATGATCAAGAAGAGCAAAGAAATATGGAGCAGCAAGAAGGTACTACTCAAACACTCCCCAAGGAGTGGAGGTATGTTTCTTCTCACCCTTCGGATGCCATTTTAGGAGATCTTTCTAAAGGTGTTACTACTAGATCATCACTTAGGAATACATGTGAGCATGCTGCATTTATTTCTCAAATTGAACCAAAATCCTTTGCGGATGCGGAAAATGATGAGTCTTGGATTATGGCAATGTAAGAGGAGTTGAATCAATTTGAGAGAAATAATGTGTGGGAATTAGTTCCTAAACCGGAACATCAATCCATCATAGGTACTAAATGGGTATTTAGGAATAAGATGGATGAATCCGGTGTGGTTGTAAGGAATAAAGCTAGATTAGTGGCTCAAGGATACACAACCAAGAAGGGAATTGATTTTGATGAAACATTTGCACCCGTAGCTAGATTAGAATCCATTAGAATGTTGTTAGCATATGCATGTCATAAAGATTTTGTTTTATTTCAAATGGATGTTAAAAGTGCTTTTCTAAATGGTTATATTATGGAGGAAGTTTATGTAAACAACCTCCCGGTTTTGAAAATGAAAATTTCCAAATCATGTGTATAAGTTGTCTAAAGCTTTGTATGGTTTAAAACAAGCACCTAGAGCTTGGTATGATAGGCTTAGAAATTTCTTGTTGGATAACGGTTTTTCAATGGGTAAAGCGGATACCACTCTTTTTGTTAAGAATAAAAATCAAGATATACTTGTTGTTCAAATTTATGTTGATGATATTATTTTTGGTTCTACTAATGAGTCCTTGTGCAAGGATTTTTCATCTTGTATGAGTAAGGAATTTGAGATGAGTATGATGGGAGAATCAAGTATTTCCTTGGACTTCAAATCAAGCAAAACAATGAGGGAATCTTCATCAATCAAGCTAAGTATGTCAAAGATTTGCTCAAGAGGTTTGGAATTGATGAGTCAAAAACTAAGAGCACTCCAATGAGCACAACAATCAAGCTTGACAAGGATGAAAAAGGTAAAGAAGTTGATATTAAAAAATATCGAGGTATGATTGGTTCTTTACTTTACTTAACCGCAAGTAGACCCGATATCATGTTTAGTGTATGTTTGTGTGCAAGATTTCAATCATGTCCCAAGGAATCCCATTTGCTTGCTGTTAAAAGAATTTTTCGTTATTTGAGTGGAACCATAGATCTTGGTCTTTGGTATCCTAGGGGAACTCATATAGACTTAACATGTTTTTCGGATGCGGATTTTGGTGGTTATAAAGTTGATAGGAAAAGCACTAGTGGTACTTGCCATATACTAGGTCACTCACTTGTTTCATGGTTTAGCAAGAAACAAAATTCTGTGGCACTTTCAACTACTGAGGCTGAATATATAGCTGCAGGGAGTTGTTGTGCACAAGCACTTTGGATGAAACAAACACTTAGAGATTATGGCATTAATCTTGAACAAATTCCTATTAAGTGTGATAATACTAGTGCTATAAATCTTTCAAAGAATCCCATTCAACACTCTAGAACCAAGCATATAGAAATTATGCATCATTTCTTGAGAGATCATGTTAAAAAAGGTGATGTTGCATTAGAGTTTATTTCTACGGAAAAACAACTCGCCGACATTTTTACAAAACCTCTTTGCGAAGAACAATGTTCAAAAATTCGGCATGAACTTGGGATGATGAAATTTTCGCATTAACATTTCTATATATGTTATTAAGTCTATTAAATGATTTGATTTATGATATGATGTTTGAGTATCCTTGAAATGTTTGAGTATGATGTTCTAGTAATGTGAATGTATGTTTTGCATGGATTTATTATTTTAAAAAACATATATGTTCATGAATTTTGCATTAAAACGGCCTCAGAGCAATTTTAGATCAAAGCCATGATCTTGATTTGTTATCTTTGATGGCCGAATATTGAATAAAATGTGCGAAATACAAAATAAAATAAACGGATAACCGTTTTTCTCATAAACGGTTCACCATTTATTTCCAGAAACTAGGACATTCTCGCCGCTCCTTACCCTCATGTTTGAAGATAACGTTCACCGCTTAAAAACAAATCATCGCCGAGTTACCCTCACCGCTTACTTAACGGTTAACCGCTTAAAATGTAAAGTTTCCTTCACTTGCCCATTCACCGCTTACCCTTACCCGTTAACCTTTACTCATTCCACGCCATCGGAAATTAGCCCCCAACCGCTTAGAAACCGGTTCGCCGTTTGCTCAAAGTATATAAACTGGTCACGGGTTTCCCTTCGTCTTCACTTGCCCTCTCGCCGTTTCCGCCATTTTTGACGAACCCGAAGCTTTTCTCTTCCTTCCTTCTCCTTTTTCTTCTTTTTCGTCACAAATTACACTGATAGAACACTTCCAAATCATCTTAAGAGTGATTCTACCGATTCAAAACTTCAGATCTAGCCCAAAATCAAAAATTCCCAAATCCAAACCCTAAGGGCAGCTGACTGGTTCTTGCTCGATTTGGCCCATTTTTTCAGCAATTCTTACCAAATTGAACCCATACGTCTCATCATCTACTCCCTCTGAACTCTATAAACACCTCTTTGACTCTCAAATCCATCTTCCGAACACATTCTCCTCTCTATCATGGCTGAATCGTCTCAGAGACCTCGGAGAAGAAAACAAGCACCTCCCTCTTCCGCACCTCCTTCCACAGCTCCTACTTCTACAGCCCCTTCTACACGCCCTTCAGCTACACGACCCTCTTCTGCGCGACCTCCCGCGTCGCGGCGAGCATCTTAGTTTTCTATTTTCTTTGTAGTTTCGCACATACATTTCATATTTTGATTATACCATGATATTGTGTTTATTTTATCTTGCATTTACTGTTATTGTTGATATTGTGGATTGATATTTGATATGGATGTTATTTTTCTCTCTATATTTTCTGGTTGTATGGTTTGAAACAATTTGGAGATGTTGTGTGATTGGAGATGTTGTGGATTGGCATTGCTTGATTTGATCTTTTTGGGAGTGTGTTTGTTAAGTTTTGGGAGTGTTCTCATGATTGTATTTTGGGATTTTGCCATTTTTTAAGGGAAACTCTACCGAAATTTTTCCTATGCTATTTCTCTCATACTTCTTTTTCTTACGTTTTGTTTTTTGATGATGAAGGGGGAGAGATTTTGCAGATTTTGCACTGCAGATTCTGCAGTTGTTTTGTGCAGATTTCGCACTTGTTTTTGGGCAGTTTTTGTACTTGTTTTTGCTAATAACAAAGAGAGTTCTTAAACTTGTCATTGCAAACCTGCTATAATGCCAAAATTGTTTTGAGTCATATTGGTAGGGGGAGCATATAGTAAGGGGGAGCAAAAGCAAAGTTTGTTATCATCAAAAAGGGGGAGATTGTTAACTTGTAAATGTTTCTTTTATTGATTTTGATGATAACAAATATTTTAATAAATATGTTGGAGTTTTCATAATATCAAATAATTTTTTAAAAAGCAAGAATTTTTCTATGAGTATTTACAAGTTTTTAAGAACTGAAAATCTCAAAGAAAATGTGCACTGAAATAATCGGTGAACCGTTAATATTAACTAACCGACAAAAGCAGAGAGTTATTGTCTTAACCCTTAACCGATTGTTTTTAAACCCGCTAAAAATAGCCATCGATTTAAACGGCCAATCGTTATCGTTAACGGCCAACCGCTTTATGCTAAAGTTTAATTTTTCTGCGGTTACCCCAACCCTTAACCGCTTATCATTTTGCGCCACATCGGAATTTAACGGCGAACCATTACCGTTAACGGTGAACCGATAATATCCGTAGCGATTTTATGTTAACCTCTTACCGCTTAAAGCAAACCGGTTAAGCTTATTGTTTTAAGGTTATCGGAAATAACCGGTGAACTGTTAACTAATAACGCCAACCGTTAATTTCCGCAGAGGCATACTTTGTTAAGCCTTAACCGCTTAGTGTTAAAGGCTAGTTGAATTCAGTTTGCAAAGCTTCGGAATTTACCGAACTGTTAATCGGTAATCGCCAACCGATAATTTCCAAGATGTTATCATTTGCTAATCTTAACCGCTTAGCAAGAACGGATAGACGCCTTTGGTTGTGCAGTGTCTCGGATGTTAACGCGGTGGGTAACGACTAACGGTCAACCGTTTATTTGAAATCCAGCATAACGGTAACTTTGACCAGCGCAAATGGCTAACCGTTAACGATTAACGGCGATCCGTTTTCTGAAGAATAAGGCTATAACGGCTAGTTTTCGACTCCAACTATAAATAAGCTCATTCAAATCATTTCAAAGGTTGATCACAACACGACCATTGAGCTAATACACGTTTGTACAATCTTCATTGAGCTTTAAACGCATTCTTGCTTCATCTTTTTCACACATTGAGCTTTGATTTGTAATCTTAAAGATTGTGTGAGAGAAAAATTACTTGTAATCTTTTGTTCGAGTGATTGTAAGTGTTGGGATACACTTGGGTTAAGAGATTGGGAATAATCTCTTATTGTAAAGGTTTATTGACACCTTGGAAGTCAATTGTAAGCATTTGAGGCCTTGGTGGCTTGCTTAGTGGAATCCTCAAGCCCGGTGTGCTTGGAGGCGTGGGCGAAAGTGATAGCCGAACCACGTAAAAATCATTGTGTTTGATCTCTCTTTCCCTATCTCTTTACTTTTATTGCAAATTAATTTGTTTATTTCGAATTTAATTGTTTAAGTATTACTTCATTGTATTTTTAGTTGCTTATTTTTTAAAATCCCAATTCACCCCCCCTCTTGGGTTGCCTTGTTAGTATTTCAATATACATAGAGCAACCTGAAGGGTTCAGTGTCAAAGGTAAAGAAGAACTTGTGAGCAAGCTGAAGAAAAGTTTATATGGGTTGAAATAGGCACCAAGCCAGTAGTATAAGAAGTTTGATTCTTCAATGGAGAATCGTTGTTTTGGTAAGACTATGTCTGACCATTGTGTTTTTATAAAGAAGTTTGGTGATAAGGATTTTATTATTCTTTTGCTTTATGTGGATGACATAGTGATTGTTGGCAAGGATGCTAGTAAGATTAACAATTTAAAGAGAGAGCCTAATAAGGCTTTTGTAATGAAGGACTTGGGATCAGCGAAACAGATTTTTAGCATGAAGATTTCCTGTGACAAAAAAAAATGAGAAGCTATGGTTATCTCAGGAAACGTATGTTGAAAAGATTCTTGAAAGATTTAATATGGATAAGGCAAAATTTGTTTGTTCTCCACTTGCAGGCCATTTCAAGCTTAGTTCCGAGGATTGTCCTACAAGTGAGAAAGAGAAGCAAGAGATGAGAGGAGTTCCTTATGCTTCAGTAGTTGGTAGTTTGATGTATGCTATGGTTTGTACAAGATCAGATATTGCTCATGCAGTTAGTGTAGTCAGTCGATTTCTCTCTAATCCGGGTAAAGAACACTGGACAGCAGTAAAGTAGATTCTCAGATATCTTAGAGGCAATTCCAAGGTATGTTTATGTTTTGGTGGTAACAAACTTGTATTACAAATGTATACGGATGCAGATATGGCAAAAGATGTGGATTCTAAAAAGTCCCTATCAGGATATTTGCTCACTTTTATAAGGGGAGCAATTTCATGGTAGTCCAGACTTTAATAGTGTGTTGCTTTATCCACCACAGAAGTAGAGTATATTACAATCTCCAAAAGTTGTAAAGAAACCCTGTGGTTAAAGAATTTTCTACAAGAGCTAGGTGTTAAACAAGATAGCTACGTTGTGTATTGTGACAGTCAAAGTGCCATCCACTTGGCAAAGAATTTAACATATCACTCGAAGTCAAAGCATATTGATGTGAGGTATCATTGGATACGAGATGTGCTCGAGCAGAAACAGTTGCAGCTTGAGAAAATTCACACAACAAAGGATGGATCAGACATGATGACAAAATCATTGGCTAAGGAGAAGCTGGAAAGCTGCAAGTAGATAGCGGGCTTAGTGATGCCCCTCAGATGAAATGGAGGGGGAGATTTGTAGGGTCCATCTCACTTCGGTGGATAAAATGCCTAAAGTCCAAAATAATTTACTTGATGTGTAATTATGGCAAAGTTTTAGACTTGGATGAAATTAACCAGAAAATATATAAAAAGAAATAAGTGAAGAATCGTAAAGGTTATAGCCATTTTCGTGAAGAAAGAAGACGTCGTGAGAAAGACAGTTTTTTTGGGGTTTCAATTTTTGATTCAACGATCAAAAGGTGATTTTAGCTCTGATTTTTACCAAATTTGGAGAGTAAGTTCTTGACATTGCCCTCTACGTTTCTACTGGTGTTGATTTATATTTTATTCTCTCTGTAGCTGTTATTTGAGATACCCACTTATTAGAGAAATAGATTTTAGATATATTATTGTAATCTAAGATTATTGAGAATCTTGATGTTGTTAGCTTCAAGTGTTATCTGAAAAAGAATTTGTGCTGTTATCCCATTAATATAGTGGAAGTTTATATCGGACTACGGTCCCGTGGGTTTTCCTGATTTGGGTTTTCCACGTAAAAATCAGTATTTTTTGTGGTTGGTTTTTGCTTTGGATTTATTGGTTTATTTTTCTGCATATTTATTTGTGGTGTACATCCTGTTTTAATCACACAAAGAGGGAAAGAGTTTTGTTTCCGCTTAATTTCTAACTACTTGTGGTAATCCTTTTCCCAACATATTGGATGAATCAACATGTAAAAATCTAGCAGCACTAAAATCAGTAACAAATGTTGTTGTTTGATGTATAGCAATGAACAATTGATGGTGTGCAGTTGTGATGCAGGTATGACAAAGCGTGAGCCACACTCTTCACGATATTCACCCTGTTAGTCCAATTCAACTGAAGAGCTTTATCATCATCGCGTAGAACACAGAACAAGCTTCTTCTTTCCATGTACTTATAAATCAACAACATGCATTTCTTGTGCAAACAAAACCCACATAGTTTCATAATGTTCCGATGTTGTATCGCTAAGAGTACTTGAGCCTCATTTTGGAAACTCTTGACAAAAGCTGAATCCTCTGTTTCAAAATGGTGAAGCTTCTTCAATATCAAAGCAACAACTTTTTGCCTGGGAGCTTAGCCTTGTAAACACTGCCATAACCTCCAGTTCCGATGCAATATTTGTTATGAAAATCATCCGTTACATCAATCAAATCTTCATATAAAATTTTACCACCGTAATTCTACACTAAAAACACATCTCCATTCTTGGCAGCTCTGGACTTGAGTTTTGGATTTTTATTCTTACGTTTAAGGAGTAATATGAATCCAATATTATGAAAACGAGAACTAGAGTGAGAGGAAGAAAAATTTTAACAAACAAAATGATTAAAGGTGTAAGTTTATAACGTTGAGAGCAAGAAGGAGAACCTTTAACATGGCTCTGTTTGGTCGATTATCCTGCAAATAAGTTTGGGATTTTACCTTCCAAATTGTTGCATGAGAGGTCTAAAAACATTGGAGGGAGAGTCTTAGGTATGGTACTGAAAGTTATTATGAGAAAGGTCAAACTTTTATAGGAATACAAGTTTTCCAATCTCTAGTGGAATGATTCCATCCAAGCTATTGTGGTTCAATGTCAAGTACTTAACCCTGAATAGTTACCAATCCCTATTGGAATAGAACCACTAAATTTATTATTAGAGATTTTTAGATTCTTAAGGTTTAAAAGATTTCTAATTGCAAATGGTATTTGGCATGAAAGTGGGTTTGAGGAAAGATTAAGGTACTTAAGTTGAAATAACTTTGTGAGGTCGTGCGGAATGATACCATATATTTTGTTATTAGATAAGTATAAAATACCTAGAGCATTAAAATTCCCTATTGCTGGTGGAATGGAGCTGTGGAGTTGGTTAAAATGAGATCCAAAACCTGCAGGCTAGTCAAGCGACCTAGAATTGAAGGAATAAGTCCAGTTAGCCTTTTACCTTCGATAGGCAAATACGTCAAATTCTTTAGATTTCCTACTTCTCATGGAATTGATCCATTGAACCAGTCAAAATTATGACTCAAAGTGTCAAGGTTTGTTAAACAAAATAGGGTTGAAGGAATAAGTCCACCTGGGATTGCATAACTCATATACAATGAGGTTAGACTGTTTCGATTCCTGATTTCTTGAGGCAAAACACCACTGAGTTTGTTACTACCTAAAAAAAACACCTTCAGATTTCTTAATCTCCAAATTTCTTTGGGTATAATACCTGTAATTTGATTTATTAAAGGAAGAATTGAATGTCAATGATTATAAAGTTGGGATTACAAGAGGTGATGTGACGTCATTATTTCTCATCTTCTTATATTATCTATTATCTAATAGATTGGTTGAGATTAAAAAATAATTACATTACAAAATATTAAAAATAAAAATAATTATTAGATTACAAAAGATTACACGTCTCTTCCTCTTTCTATTAAAATTCAATAATATGTAACCATTAATAATAATTAATTAGGGATATTATCATTTTACTACCAAAGTTATTCTAACATATCATGTCAGTATCACGGTTTGCCGAAAAGAGCATTTTACTGAAATACAAGTGTGCAACCCAAGAGGGGGGGTGAATTGGTGTTTTAAAACTTACCCTAACAAAACCACACAACAATTCAATCTAATGCCTTAATAAAATTGAAAGCAATAAGTTTAATAAAAGCATAATAATAAATGAGTTAGAGAAGAGAAAACAAACTCGAGGATTTTTACGTGGTTCGGCTATCCCCACCTACGTCCACGCCTCCAAGCAACCCAAGCTTGAGGATTTTACTATCCAAGCCTTTCCAAGGCTTCAAATACTTACAATTGACTTCAAGGTGTCAATGAACCTTTACAACAAAGAGATTATCTCTTAATCTCTTCACTCAATTGTATCACACACTTAATCACTCACAAATTTGATGAGAAATTGAAAATTACAACAAAAACTCTCTCAAAGAGTAGATATACAAAATGAAGAACAAAGATGGCTCAAGAATTTGTGATTCACGAATTGAGAGCTCAAGATATGTCGTATGCCTTTTGTTGGTGCGTGCTTGGATTACCAAAAATGAATTGGATTTGAGTTTATATAGTTGGAGTTCAAAAACTAACCGTTATGCACTTTTTGGTCATAACCGACTTACCGTTTAAGGAATTCGGTTAGCCGCTTAAATGTTACCATTAAGGCAAAAATTTGAATTTCACAATATTAGATGCCGCCATAATAACCGATAGTTTATGTTCGGAAGCTTTTCAACCAGAATCTGATAATGCATGATAACCTGGATAATGCTTTTCCATCCAGGACAGATTCTCACTATCTAGCTAGCCACTTGCCATATAACCGGTACAATACAGTAACTTCTACAATGAACTATTTTCTAAAATTATAGTTTTGCCTTAAAACTTTCTATAACTGTATTATGGCCCAAAACATTATGAAACTTTGTAAATAAGTCCAATTTCAGAATTTTTAAATAATACTTTGTGAATCCTAAAACTTTCTGAAATTATGATAAAGCCCAAACTTATAGAAATTATATTATGACCCAATTCAATTTAAATATTTTCAAATCAACCCAATTTTGGAATTTAAAAATAATTCTTATTAAGAACAATCTTGTACATTTTAGCCCATTCTTGAAAAATTAACTAATTTTATAAAATCATTTTCTTGTTATATAAGCAAAATATGAAAATATTTGTTTATAAAAAAATATGTAGTTTGTTATCATCAAAATCAATATTAATAGCCATGTAGGCTATCATTTACCACCAAACGTTTGCGTTGTTATCAATTTACCACTCTTCCGTTAAAAAAGTTAAAAATTTACTGATATTTTGCTGACGTCATAAAGGCATCAAAGACATTTCCTATTGAAGCCAAACACTCCATTGCAAGTGTAACATAAACAATAAAACAAATTTTAAAAAAATTCAAGGGAAATAATTAGAGAATTAGGAAATTGATAACCCTAAAATCAGCCCCTCTCTCTTATTAATTTTTTGCTTCAATTAAATTGTTATTGTTTTTAGTTGTGATTAATACTTGAATTTCATAGATTATAATATTAATTTTGAAGCAGGATTTTTATTATTATTTTGTTGTTTGTCATAATTTTGCATATTCTTCATTATTTTTATTAATTAGAATTTTTAGTTGTTTTCTAAATCTTATTAATTGTTATTGTTATTATAAATTATTATTATTTTTAGTTGTGATTAATACTTGAATTTCATAAGTTATAATATTAATTTTGAAACATAAATTTTTATTAATTGTTCTTTGTCGTTTATCGTAATTCTGCATATTATTCATTATTTTTTATTAATTACAATTTTTTAGTTGTTTCTTAAATCTTATTTTTGTTCATTATTTCTTTCTTTCAAAGGGTAAAATTATATTTTATTCTCTTGGGGGTAAAATAGACTTTTAACCCATTTTCTGTTAAACATTAACGTTTTTTGAACAGAAAGGTGGTAAGTTGATAATAACGCAAACGTTTAGTGGTAAAATGCATGTTTCAGCAAAGCATGGTACTGACATGATATGTCAGAATAACTTTGGTGGTAAAATGATAATATCCCAATTAATTATAAGTCTTGAAATATTCATTTAGTTTATTATGCCAACAACTAAACTTTAATGGCTTAAAATATATCAATTAATTAATATAGAAAGTAAGGTTCATTCATCTTCCTTCAACAATGCCATTAGAGCTTAATTTTAATGACATAATCTCATATTTAATTATGCAATATTTTGTTTAGTGTTTTTTGACTTCTTCAAACTCTATAAACATTAAGCATTTAAGATTTATGACAGCATTATTTCTTATCTTTTTATATTCTCTATTATCTAATATATTGGTTGATTAAAAATAATTACATTACAAAATATTAAAAATAGAAAATAATTATTAGATTACAAAAGATTACACGTCTCTTCCTCTTTCTATTAAAATTCAACAATATGTAACCATTAATAATAATTAATTATAAGTCTTACATTCATTTATTTTTATTAAGCCAACAACTAAACTTTAGTGGCTTAAAATATATCAACTAATTAATATATGAAAGAATGTTTCTTTATCTTCCCTCACCAATGCCGCTAGGGTCTAATTTTAATGTCATAATCTCATATTTAATTATGCAACCTTTTGTTTAGTGTCTTTTGGCTTCTTCAAACTCTATAAACATTAAGTATTTAAGATTTGTTATGCTTGGGTTTTTTTTATTAACATCCTCTTTAGAAATATTCTTGTGTTTTTATTTTTTGACTTATTTGAATTTTTAGTATTGTGTACTTTATGGAGTACTCTTTTCTTCATGAGTTGAACAATGATAAAGATAGTTGGATGATAAGGGTTAGGTTTTATAGGATGTGGGAGTTTGTTAATATAAAAAAGAATGGAGAATTGATTAGCGTGAACATGGTTTTTATTGATGAAAATGTTATATAAAAAATTCTTGCTTCCATTGTTTTCTCTAATTTTTTTCCCAATTGTTTTACACTTAATGTAGCATTTTTCGTTTTAGTAGGAAAAGCTAATGCATGCAACAATCAGAAAAAATTTAGTGACAAGGTTAGGCACATGTTGAGTGAGAGTTCTTTGTACAGTGTCAAGAATTTGAAAGTTGTTTCAATTGCAGGTGAGTACAGACTACTTTCAAATCAGTATAAGATTATTTTCTTTGTTATAACTTCGCTTAAGAGGTTAGAAGAAGGAACTGTTAAGGTTTGGATCAATGGATTCCAATTCATATTTTCGAATTTGATTGTTATATGTGTGAACGATAACACAATCTTCTAGGGTATTTTTTTTAATTATTAATATTTGTTAATTTTTAAGTGTATATTAGAAATTATTGATCTTTATGTTTAACATGTTTATGTTATTTTTCCATAATACTACAGATATTGTTGAAAGTTTATGTGGTGTGGGTGATATTAAGATCGTTGGAGCTGGTTGGAAAAAAAGAGATATAAAAGTTCTAACAGATTAGTAAGTTGAATATAATTTGGAACTTATCGACAACTACAAAAGGTATAAGGTCTGTACACTTATACTATACACATTAATATATATTTTTAAAGTTAATAGAAAAATAATTAACTTTCATAAATAACATTAGTTTTATAAGGCTGTCTCATCTTAAAAAAAAATCAATTCATTTTTTTTTTATCAGTTTCATCAAGTGAAAAGTAAGAAATAAGTATAATACTAATTTTTTTATCAAAGCCGCGCGAAGCGCAATTCTGTTTCCTAGTATATATATATATAAAACTAGGACTAAAAGAGCTGATGTGGCATCACTATTCCTCATATTTTTATGTTCTCTATTATCTAATATATTTAACAATATGTAACCATTAAAATAATTAATTATAAACCTTAGAAACATTCATTTCTTTTATTATGCCAGCAATTAAATATTCGTGGCTTAAAATACATCAATCAACTAATTAATATAGGAAAAAAGGCTCCTTCATCTTCCCTCAAATCCAAAGACTGACAAAATTTATACATAGAGGTCTATTACGTACATCTTTTAAAAGAGGAAAGCAATTGGCTATTGAATTTAAATTGAGATTCTACACTTTAACTAAAATACAAAATTCCTTGAATGAATGAACATGTTCAGAGTATGGCATGGGCAGCAAAGCATCCGTGTCAGGGATGTATACAGCGTTGGAATTTTGTTGCTGGAGATGTTTACAACAAGGCAACCAACCGATTCCATGTTTAATTGAGGACTTACTCTCCATGAATTTGCCAAGATGGCTTTACCAGACAAAGTGATGGAGATTGTTGATCCTTCACTTCTATTGAAGGTAACGGCGAACAACTACTCTTGGACAAAGGACTGCTTGGTTGCTGTAATTGGAACTAGTGTTACCTGCACAATGGAATCTCCAATGGAGCTGATGTAGATGAGAGATGCTGTGGCTAAGTTACGCCATACAAGGGAGACTTTTCTTGGCACGAGGATTTAATATTTTTTTTGCAGTGATGTCAATTGCCTAATTATCACTATAATTTAATAAGTTTATGCTTAAATTTTCTTCATGTATCTCAGCCTATTGTTCTTGTTAAGTAATAAATAAAAAAAATTATACTAATGATTTAAGTGAGTGTTTTTAAACAATTTTTACGTTAATTATCGAAGCTAAAAATTATATACTAAATTAACTAAAGATATTTATTTTTAGTGTTATGAGCATCTTCAAGACTTCAACTAACCCTCAATTTTTTAAAGCACAAGTGCAACCCCCTTTTCCGTTTAACAGTCGTTTGTTTCGACAGCCAAAACATCAGTTCGGTCTTTGTACGTTCCAGTAATGGCTTTCCATGAAAGCTACGGAAGTCAGGAATTCGACGCTTCCTCCATTTCAATCACCCTAAACCCACGCACAAACGCAAGTCCTCCATTTTACAGTCAACTTGTGGCAACTTTGTTTTTTGAAAGTTCGAGGTACACGTTTTCCACTTTCCAGTGGATAATTAGATGAAATCTTTTCTTTGAAAAGTAAATTAATTTCCACGTGACAACAGTGAATAAAATGCACAATTTCAATAACATTAAATGAATGTACCTGGTTTGGGCAATGCTTTTTGCCAGAGAAAAGATGAAAACGAGTCAAAAAGAAACAACCAAGTAAATAAAAGGGCAGGAAGAGCGAGTAGATCTGCTGATAAGGAAAATGATATTTACGTGAAGACTAAGCAGAAGTCTTTGATTAGTTGGTGATATGTAATTATCAATGATTTTAATTTGGACAACGATTATGCTCCCTTTCATACGTTAAATTTTCATTGAAATACACTTTCGCATACTCTTCCGAATTAGAAATGTACTCGGAAACGTGAGAGGTCATGCAATGGAATCTTCGATTTATTACAAATCCGTTTTTATCCCTAACCCACTAATTTAATTTGTTTTGTCCCTTTCAATATTATTTTAAGTCTTTTTAAAAATTATTTATTTTTTCATCCAAAATTTGAATAGCACTTAGTTTAAGGCATTAACATTTTTTTTTTCTTAAAAATACAATTCATCTTAACAGAAAAAAAGTAAGATTTCTGACTTTTACTTAGAAGTATAAAGTTTTAGTAGATCATTTAAGTTTAAATTCTTAAATATACTCCAACACAACTTATTAATTTCCTATTTATATTTAAATTATTTTTTGTATTATCGTCAATATATATCTAATTTTAATCATTCTTTCTGATTCAGCTACTGTGCAACGGGTGCACCATACCCTCTTTTTGTCTTTTTATGCTACCATCATTGGATCTAATACAAAAGTAGTTTCTAGATGTTTTTATTTGGTTATTAATAATGCAGTCCCTATTGTTTTATAAAAATTTAGAAAAGTCAAAGTTTATAAAATTTTACGTCAACTTCTTTCTCTCTAAATACTCTTAGTAAGAATCACTAGTCATCAATTTATCATCATTGTGTTACAGTACTTATTCACATAAGTTATAATTAAGAGATCAAACATGCCAGATGTATCAACGAAGACAACAAAAACTAAGATAGGTTTTGAATTTTTGTTAATGCTCTCACTTTTGGTCATTTGCGAATATATTTTTTTTCCTTGAAAAAATAAGTTATTGACATAACATAGAAAAGGTGTATTGATAAAAAATAATAACAATAAACCAATTATTAGAAAGCCTTAGGTTAGATTATTCAAAGAGAAAATGGAGAGATGCATCAGGGAGAAGAGGGGAAGAATACACATAATAAAAGACAAAAAATTCAATTTACTTTCATGTTAATTTCATTGTAGATGATAAATAGAGTGTGCATAAAAATATACATCTATATGATTTTTTTATATAAAAATTTCAATTCATTATTACTTATGTATCATAGAGCAAATGAATCTTAAGGCGACAAAGAAATAGCTTGTCAGCTTCTTTCTTATTGATTGCAATTGGTTGATTATAGGTTTAATTAAAAAGAGAAAATGTAAGGGTGAGGGGTTAAAGAAAGAGGAAAAAGAAATTACTTTAATAAACTATAAATACAGAAGAAAGTAAGGGATGCAATCCAAAAAGGAAAAGGAGAGGCACGGTGCAGCTGTTGTACCGTAGCTTGATCCCACTCTTTTTAAAATTTTTAACTTTAAATAATTTGATATCAACCACTTAGGCTTGCCCAAAGTGGCTAGAGCCACTCTCTCACAAGTGTAAGGAAAGTGGTTCGAACCCCCCCAGATGCATTGCAGGAGTTTAATTTAAATTTCCTTCCTCAAAGTTTGAGTGAAGGCAGTCTTTCTCCTAGGAGAGGAGTTGATATCCCTCAAATATTTGAGAGTGATTAAAATCTGAGCGGTGCCATATCAGAGCTGATGTAAATGGGTCTCAATAATTGTATGATTGTAAATATCATGAGCAATAGTATCTTCAAAAAAAGAATTGATATCATACCTCCTCGAATTGTCAAATAAATTTAATTTTGATTTTATGAAAATTTTAACTTGTAAAAATAATTATAGTGTATGCAACATTTTAAAAGGCATCAATGTGATAATGCTACTTTTGAGACATTTTTATTAAAAAAGTCCTTCAGCCTTATTCACAAGTTTTCCCTCATGTGAGTAAGGGTTGAATCCCAAATCTCAATATTATTTTAAGTTCAACATTAGATATCTACCCATTTGACATTACACAATTTGGCCCTCATTAATAAATATAATAATATTTTAGTCTCTATGGTTAGCTGTTAGATTGAAGGGATTGACTTTGACATCTGAAAGGACAATATTACCCAAATAAACTTAAACAAAATAAAAAGAGGATATTTTTCCTTGAACACCCTGACCACGTGTTTGAGATTAGGGTCTAGCTATGTAGAAATTGTTCTATGGTAGAGTATTAATAATGACCATACGATTAAAGAAATAAATATTAAATATGTACTTACTACTATAGTCTGACGACTATCATTAATGTTCCACGGTGGAGCAACTCCACTATAGCCACTGTCTTGAGATTACTGGATAGTGATGTATTATTAAATTATCAATTATTAGACAATCTATTACCAAAAGTTACTTTTGAGTTGTAAAATTGTTTTTACCAATGATAATCTAATTAGGGAGATTATTAGTTTTCTCATTATTGAAATCAATATATACCATTTACTTTCTATTGTTTTTATGATAGTCAATAACCTCCTGGTACCATAATGCTATAGTACTTATTTTCAAAGACACTCTTATTCATATTTATTAGGAACAGAGATTAAAATAAAAAAATTTAAATACTAAAAATAAGAAATATAAATTTGAGTGTGAATAAAAAAATTTAATAGTAAGATAGTAAGTTATTTTTCTTATATTTTCGTTATTTTTAAACATTGTTATTGTAATAAACATATATTTTATATTCTGAAGATAAAATATTAAGCAAATAACCCATTTACTATTTTTTTTCTTTTAATTTTTTATCTTGGAGGATATTGGCTATTTTAAAAATAATATGGGGCAACTGGTATATATTGATTTCAGTAGGGAGAAACTGACAATCTACTTTTGGGTTGTTCCTTGGACCAAATATGCTGGTAGCAATCATCAAATAAGTGATTGTCAAACAAAATTTAGACATAGATTCTCAAAAAAAAAAAAAATTGTTTGACAATCCACCACAATCTCTAACATGACCTACATATTGTTTCCCTAAAAGGTAGGGTAACAATCTCAAACATGACCAGAACAGACTTTTTCCTAAAGGTAGGGAGTGAGTGAAACCTAAATTAATTTTTTTTAGATCCTATTTTTCTCAAAATTAGAACTTACGTAATTAACTAAAGAAAGCTGCTTGAAAATCATCATGTCAAACTACTAGAGGCAAACATTATCTTCACATATTCATTTAAACAAGATCTTCACACTTTGTTCCATATCTTAATATTTGAATTCTATGAATGAAGGAAACCATGTTTCCTCTCTCCATGTATCTTTTAATTAATCATAAAAATTGTTGGAAATGAAAGTTACAGGAAACAACCCGATTGGTTAGAAAGTAAAATTTTCTTCTTTTATTTTGTATACCATGGCTTGTCCCTTTTTTTTTTTTTTTTTTTAGGGAAAAGCAAGCCTTTTATATTTTTAATGGAAACCTTAAGCTTTTTAGTTATCTCTTTTAGTTATATAAAAAAAATTGATTTAAATTAAAAGATATAAAAAAATTGATTTAAATTAAAAGTTATCTTATCTCTTTTAATTCTATTTAATAAACAATATTTTATTTAAATTAAAACATATCTTATCAAAAGAGGCGCATAACATATGCTTATCATGGGCCTTCCTTGTGAAGTAATAATACAAAGTCTCTTCACAAGCATATTAGATGAAGCCAACCACTAAGTAATATATTTAAACTTTTGATCCAAATAGTTAGTTATCTTCCTTATCAGTCCTGTAGTATTGCATTCAATTAAATGATTGATTATTTGGATGCTTACAATAAAGACTACAATAATTAGACTCATAATTAAACAAGCCTAATTATTTAATTTTGAATATACTCTATTATAAGATTTGGAACTGACCTACAAAATTTTCCTTTTATCAAGGAGAGCATTCTCGAATAATAATTTGATGTATGCCACACTGATTTCTTTATCTAATAATTTTTCTATTACATCATTGATTAAATTGATATCTCAACTATTTCTCAATTTAATTATATATTGTTAGTGGATACTTACTAGTTTTCTCTAATGATCATTTTTAACATATTAATTATGTTGACACACTCTGGCAAAAAAATTTTACGATCAAGTACTGAAAACCCATCAAGAAATATATTGTATAAATTTTATTTGTTAATCTATAATTTCATCACTCAAAATTGCTCCTACCAAGATATTAGATAATTTTGATTATAAATATGTGTTGCACCCATTTGTAACTCAAATAGAAGAACAATAACAATCATGAAGCTATAATTAACTCCGGATTTAGATTCTAGTAAAATTAATGCGTACGAGGTATAAAAGGTTTGACAGTCATTTCAAGATTAATTAAATCTTATATGTGATTTATTTCAATACAATCAAACTACATCAGTAGATTTATCTGTGATTAAGGCAAATTATATTCAATAGATTTACTACAATCTAATCATAAATAAAATGTCTAGTTCTATTTATCAACTTCAAGCCCATATTGTTATTGAGTTAATTATAGATTAACATAATTTAAGATATTCTGTGATAATTTAAGATATTCTTAATTTTATAAATAATTTGAATAAGATCTGTTTAATCTTATTATATGTATTTATCTAATCACTACATAAATCACAGAAGACATAACACAAGTTATCATAGAAGACATAACACAAGTTATCACAAAAGACATAACACAAATTATTTATAAAATTAAGATATCTCAAGAATATTTTAAATATTTTATTAATAAGAAAATCTTTTTTTATAAATAAATAAATATATTTTAAAGAGCACGTAAACCCAACATCATGCACCTAAGATCTTCATTGTATTTTGGAAATCTCCGATAATTGATCGGGTGAAGGTTATTAGCACACATGGAATTTCGAATTAGTAGTAATGTATTCATAGGGTTGCTTCATGGGGGGCTGTATCTGATGCTTTAATGGCGCTTCAGAGCCACCATTACGTTATTAATTTGCAGAATCAATCTTTTGCTCCACTATGGGCTCTTTGGACTAGATAGTTTAATTGTTAACCAATGATCAAACAAAAGACTTTTCACTTTTCACATATTTTCCAAGAGCCAAATTCAGTGGTCCATACTTTAGCCAATATGGTCTAGCTTACAAGAAAAAATTTTCTTATTAATTTTTATGTTCACATCAAAACATATATTTCTTGTTTTTAATACTTATTTTTTTATTCAGTGTCTATTCAAATGATTTATTTATTTTATAATAAATATAAATAAAAGTGTGTTTAAAATAAGGGTAATATTGTAAACTAATGTTGCCATGGGGTTATTGGCTATTATAAAAACAACAAGAAGTTAAATGGTATATATTAATTACAGTAGGAAGAAATTTGGAAATCTCCCTATAAAGTATAGGACTTCCTTTTTCGAGTAGGAAAATTTTATAAAATTTTATCATATATATGAAAAAGAGTCAGAGTTAAAATGATCAACACCGTTTGTGCAAAATTATTTGCGGTATATTTAGATGATATAATTAATGACTACTTGGATTACGTAATATTATTTAATTTAAGACTAAGCCAATAAATATTTCGAGTTAGTTTTGGATAACCCCCTCCCCCTTCAATTGATTGTTTTCAAATCACTCCTTTATTTTTAAATTTTTAAAAACCTTAAGGGTCTGTTTGTTAACGTTTTCTTTAAGGGTGTTTTTCGTTTTTCAAAAATAAAAAATACAAAACAAGTTTGGTTCAGTCATTTTATAATAAACAGTTAAAAAAATTGAAGAACAAACTATTTCTATTTCTCAATTTTTATAAAGAAAATTCAAGAACGCCAATTTAGCGTTCCTGAACAGGTGAAGAACAAAAGTGAAAAAAGGAGAAATGAAAAATTTTTTGGGTCCACCATTAATATCTATTAAATTATTATTTTATTAATTCTTTATTTATATTTATTTTTACTTTAATTTTTTCTTCTACTTTTACATTTTCTTTATCTTTTCTTCTTCCTTATTCTTCTCGTGATTTCTCTTATCTTCTTCTTCTTCTTTTTCTTCTTCTTCTTCATGAGCAGAATTCTCTTCCTCCTCCTCACTATCTCAGGTAACAAGATCCAAGTACTTTTTTTTATAAATTTTTTTATTTTTAAATAATGATGACTTTATTTTAAATTATTTTATTTAAGCTATATGTGTTTATGTTCTGCGTTTTTAAGCATGTATTTTGCTATAACTTTTTTTTTGGTATTTTTTACATTTTGAGCATGATGATATTTTAAGCATGCATGGCTTTTTTAGTTGAGTGGTCTTCCAGGCTTCCTCGAATGTTTTTGGTCTTTCTGCTTTAATCCTTGCTTAACTAAATTCTGCAGTAAATAAAGAATATTTTGGTGCTGACATATTAAATTTTATTATAACTTTTAAAAGTGCAGTCGTTATTATTATTATATATTGGTATAATTTGTGAGTATATGTGTGTTCTTTTTAAATGCATAAGAAGGCGATGGCCTCAACTAATGTTGACATTGATGACAAAGTCGAATGGTCCCCTGTGAATGAGCCAATATTTATTCGCATTTTACATGAACATGTGAAAAAGGGTGATCTGCAAACTTCTACCTTTAGTAAAAAGGTTTGGTCCATGATAGATGATGAACTTTATGCTGAAACACTAAAGTGATATACTGTCTCCAAACTTAAAGCAAAGTACAATCGTTTACGAAAGAAACATCGAGAGTTTTCTAAACTAATTAACCATACTGGATTTGGATGGGATCCTAATTCAAATACTGTCACCCCACAAATGAAGTGTGGACTGAATACATTAAGGTAAATTTGTAGTTTACCATTTTTTTTCCTTGAGCACAAAAAAAATGATATGCTTATCTAGAAATTAATTTAACTATTATTGTTGTTAATTTTTTTTTTTTTTTTGCAGCGAGTTCTGATGGTTGTCGAAGCCAGTAAAAATAAATACCTACTCTAAATAAATTGTGTATAGTGATTGAGCAGGGTCGTGTCCACAGAGATTGATAATTATTTAAATCCTTTTAAAATGTAAAATGCAAAATGAGGGGATTGTTGACAAAATTCAAAATCAAATAAAAATAACAAGACTGCAAATTAAAATTGTAATTCAAATTGGAAAAAGCTCTGGTTGAAGGAATTAACTCAGCTTGATTCGACTACTGATCATTGATCTAAATATAAATCATTATTGCTTATGAATAGACTGGTTATAGCTATTGAGACGCTCTAATAGCCAATCTCTCCTTAACTAGTCGATAACCAAGGTACGACCATTAGTTATTTCCCTAATCAATAGACAACCCTAGATACGATCATAGGATTTAATCAATTGACAGCCTGAAAAACCAGAGAGACCCAAATCCTAATCAACAAACGCATACGATGGTTCATTTAAATTAGATTGTTTATTCTCACAACACAACTCACTGTTATGCTATTTGTCACAAACATTAAAATCTTCATACGATGAATCCTTTAATTGACAATAGATTAAGTTGGTAATTAAATAGTGGGCAATTATCTAATTAACAAACATAATCATGACAATAATTCAGAGAATAAACAAATACCCAACAAGCAATAAAACAATTAAAGCATAAGAAAGATCTCACAGTAATGATGAATCAAAGCTTCATTAACCTTCAACCAGAAAAATAAATTTAGTTCCTTATAGAGAGAAGAGAAAAATTTAGATCTAGGTTTTTTTTTTCTTTTCCTTGATGATCCCCTCTTTCTCTTTGTGTTTCAATCCCTTTTGTATTCTAGATTTTTTCTAAAAATAGAATACTAAAATCTAAAATATTCTTTAAATTCGGAATTACAAAAATAACCCCAAAAGGTGAAACACGTTAAACTAAAAACTGCAAGTTCTTCGTTAACAGTACGCGCCCACGCCTTATCAACAAAGTTCTTCTGAAATTCATAATTCTTCCATGCAAATAATCATCCTCGAACATCATCTTCTAGCTCAATTGTAGCACCAATCAATAGAATTGCACCTACAAAATAAAACACAAATAAATCACTATTATTAAGTGCAAAACATTGATATTAAAGGGAGTAAACAATACAAAATTAGTGCATAAATTGCACTCTAACAAGTTCCAGGAGTGAAACCATATCGTAAGAAATGATTAGACCACTATGAGATTTTAGGAGAGATATTTAATACTACTACTGCAACTGGTCAGATGCACTTTTCATCAAACCAATTACCTCCGAATTCAGATGAAGAACGGGTACTTGAGGAAATGTTTCTCAATACGGGAGTGCATGTGAATACCAATGAGTTAATTGATGAGTC
The DNA here is from genome assembly GCA_030449925.1 of Citropsis articulata. NCBI lineage: Eukaryota > Viridiplantae > Streptophyta > Magnoliopsida > Sapindales > Rutaceae > Citropsis > Citropsis articulata. Next base: position 1,559,196 of record JASUUH010000079.1, read on the forward strand.
TGAGCCTCCAATTACAAATAGTAAAGGGAAGAAAGTTTGTCGTAGAACTAATCAATCTCAATTCTCTGAACCACAATGTTGGGATCAAATGGGAAAGGCCATTGAAATTTTTAGTGATGTGTTGAGTGGCAGATTAGGCAAATAAAAAAGTGCCAAAACTCAAGAATCAAGTCATGTTGGAGAACATAGTGGAAAAGGTCCAGAGTTGTACTCTAGTGCAAAATCTATACAAATTGTTGAGAGCATTGGGGTTGATGATGACACTTATATGAACTTTCTAGACAAGATTCATGATAAAGAATGGAGAAAAATTTTCCTTACTATGTTTGATAATAGAAGGAAAGTTTGGTTAAGCCGATTGAAGTAGATTGTACAACTTTAGAGGATTGCATTGTGATTAATTTTACTCATGCTTTGCAATAATATATATGTTTATTGTTTCTTTGTGTGTACGTTTTTGTTTGATACTTTGATTATTTTCTCTTGTTTATGGTTATTAATGTTTTTATTATTGTATTAACATTGTTGTACAATTTTTATAACATTTCCATTTTAGTTGATTAATTGACCCCTATATATTTATTCATTATTCCAATTGAATTAACATTTTCTTACTTTAATGAATGTCTATACAACAGATATCATAATGGAGGAAAGTGATTCAGATAATTCATCATATAGTGATAAGTCAGATAATCCATCGTATAGTGGTGAATCAAATAGTGACTCAGAGCTTGATGAGATTATAGTAGGCATGCTCTTGTTATTTAACATATATTCTCATTATCTGCAATCTCTACAACATAGAAGGCCACGAAATATCTCTACCTTAACCAGACGAGATTATGTGCAAGAATTATTGTCTGGGCATCCAGATAGGATGTATGATTTATTTCGCATGGACAGACATGTATTTTTAAGATTATGTGACACTCTTCAAGAATTAGACTTGCTACGAAATGAGAGAGAAGTTGGTGTACATGAAGCTGTGGCAATCTTTTTTTTTATTGTGTGGCATAGTATTCGTATGCGTGTTGCTGCTGATCGATTCCAACACTCAAATGAAACAATTCATAGGCAATTTAAGCATGTTCTTAGGGCAATATATTCCTTGGCACCACATATTATTCGTCCAAGAAACCGAGGAGAGACACCACGTGAAGTTAGAGATAACCCAAAATATTACCCATATTTTAAGGTACGTATTTATAGCTGAATACAGTGACAAAAATTATAAATATAATAAATATTTTTTAAAATATTTATTTATTTATTTATTGTTTAGGGATGTATCGGTGCAATTGATGGAACTCATATAGCTGCATGCGCACCTGCTAAAAAACAAACATCATAAAGAGGCAGAAAAGTTATAGTAACACAAAATATTATGTGTGCATGTTCTTTTGATATGATGTTTACATTTGTGTATACAGGTTGGGAAGGGACAACCAATGATTCAAGAGTTTTCTTAAATGCGATAAGGATAGAAAATCAATTTCCTTTGCTGAAAGAAGGTACGAAGTAAAACTATTTTTTTCAATGAAATTATTTTAAAATCATTTATACAAAACTAACATACATGCATACTTATAAATAGGATACTATTACGTTGTGGATTGAGGGTATATAAACATGTCTGGATTTTTAGCACCATTTAGAGGTCAAAGGTATCACTTACGTGATTATAGAGGAGCTCAGGGAGCACCAACAGGCCCAGAAGAATTATTTAACTATCGTCATTCTTCATTGCGAAATGTAATCGAACGGTGTTTTGGCGTTTTAAAGGCTCGATTTCCAATATTGAAGTTAATGCCAAACTGTCGTCCATGTAGACAACGACTTATCCCTATTGCTTGTTGTCTGTTGCATAATTTTATTCGTAGAAAGGCCCAATATGATAGATTGTTCGAAGAGTTTGAAGTAGAAGATATGATATTCAAAGAACAGAATGAAGGAAGAGCATTGGTAGACATAAATTTATCTGATCAAGAGTATATTGGGCAAATGAATGCCACTAGAGATATGATTGCAAGAGCATTATGGCATTACTATACACGACATAATACGTATGTTAATTTTTATTTGCTATATAGTTGAGTTTAAGATGTTATTATCATTATTAAATATCTTATAGCTATTTTTTTTTTATTTGCAGGTGAGACCCTTCATGTTGAAAGGAATATATGTAGATATTTAGTCATGTTTTTTTATGCAAATATTTTGTACTCTTTTGTTCTTTATATTTTATGTTGTAAAATATAATTAGTACAAATGAACTACTTAAATGTCTATAATAAATATAATTGCAGTATAGTTTTTTATTTTGTTGTGCTAATTATTTTACATTTATTATTTTATTTTTCATTTTATTTTCTTAAACTTAATAAAAAATAAGAGGGTTTTCTAAAAATTATTATTGTTTTGTGAAATTTGATTTCATTTTGATTAAAATTAAAATTATAAAAGATAAAATGTATAAATAAATTGAAGAAAATTATTTCATAAGATATTCTATAAAAAATTCTATATTTTCAGACAAACAACCAAACTCATTTTTACTGTTTTTTATATTTTCAGACAAACAAATTTTTATTGTTTTCATTTTCAGATGCCATTTTGAAAACACAATACCAAACAAATTTTCATTTTAAAAAACATCACATCAAAAACATCATTTTCTTTTTCTAAAATGAGAGTCGAAAACACTAATTAAAAAACATTACCAAACGCACCCTAAGTTATCATCTCTCTCTTTTTTCTCAAAAGATAAGGGGAAAATGAGGGTGGGTTGATGAAATATTTTTTTGTCTTCTTAACAAAGATGGGGTAAATTGAGATTTCTAGAAATAAAAAGAGAGATTTGAAGATAGTCAATTCACAATGGAGTAATCCAAAATTAACCTTTTCGTAGTTTATCATATTGATAAGGGTAAGGATATCCCCACCACACTATTTTTTTAAACCCAACCTACCTCTACAAGATAATTACAATAAGTTCACAATATTTTACAAAATTACATATTAAAAATAGGTTTGACCACTTAATTAATTAATTAATTAAATTATCCTTTTAATATATTCTTTTCTCTTCTGACTTAGATCTTTTAACAGTTTACCATTTAAGATTGCTTTAAGATAAGTTGTTAGAATATTTAATCTAATAATATAAAATAACCAAATTGCCCCAAGAAAGATATATAATTGTAACTAATAGTTACATTTAGTTTTATGCTTAATATTCCAATATATTTAAATAAATTAAATTTAATAATTTTCAATACTCCACAAGTCATAAGTACATTTCTTTTTAATTTAGTTGGATATTAATAATCATTCTAATAAAGTTGTATTTATACATCATTTGAAAAAGTTAGAAATTAGTCCAAATCAAATGCCACATAATCGTGTGAAAGCTGTCCAGTAATAATCTTGAATGCAAAGCAAGAATCTGTATTCAGGGAAGGAGATCAACAAGATTGTAAATATGAGAAGAATAATCTCATGAAATCATTGTATAATTAAATAGTAATTCTTGCCATGTAAACGCTTACCATGTGAAGTTTCTTGCCCTCATATCAATAGCAAAACTCTGTACAAAGAATAGACACAATAATAATAAAAACTATTCTTTTAGTAGAAGTCTATTTAGCAATTTTGATTCTTTTAGAATTTTAACTTAGTATCAGAGCAACTAAGTCAATATAATGGTTTCATCCAGTTTTGTTAACACCACCAATTCCGCTGCCTAAACAATCCCACAAACCAATCTCAACACTTTCAATTTCATTATCCCAATCAAGCTAGATAGACAAAATTATTTGATGTGGAAATCTCAAGTCCTGCCTTTAATCCGTAGCAGTGAACTTGACGGCTTGATAAATGGCATGAAACCTTGCCCTAACAAACTTTTGGTAGTTGTTGCAGATGACCAAGCTATAAAAACAACTCCAAATCCAGAATATGCACTTTGGAGAGAACAGGACCAACTTCTTCTTAGTTGGTTGTTGTCCTCAACGAGTGAAAGTGTCTTAAGCTCAATCATCAGTTGCACCACTTCCTATGAAGTTTGGGATGCATTAGAAAGACTTTTCTCCTCTCAGTCAAAAGTTAGCATCTTACAACTTAATATGTAGCTTTAAACTTAGAAAAAAAAAAAAGGTCTATGACTTTTAGTGATTTTTATTCCAAAATAAAAAACCTTGCTGATAACCTCACTACCTCAGGAAATCCCATCACAAAAGAACTTGAAACACTAGAACAAAACATGTAGAACTCGATATATATCTCACCAGAAAGTACCCAAAACACTGCAGCTACAGAGACAAACAGTCAGCCATAAACACTTCTCCTTAGTCACCCTATGATCACAAGAGCCAAGTTTGGGATATATGTTTGAGGGGAAATTTGAATACTGACATGGGCTAATAACTAAATGACATATGGCAAAGAAAGTCAGCAAAGTGAAGTTAACTTATTTGACCGAATAGCAGTATAGCTCTCAAAGGCTAAGAGATAAGCTCCCTGAGGAAAAGGACAGTTTTTGTAAATATGCCTAACATCAAAGGGTATTAACAGAACTCAAATTTTGTTGATTAGAGACAGCAAGTGAACAGTGATGCAATCGTGAGAAAAAATAAAATATCTTCTTTTTTAGCAAGAATAAGGAGCTAATAAGAATAAAAATTCTTTAAGCAAATCAATAAAAAGGGACCACATCAACTACCCTTTACTGCTCTCCTGAAAAGCAGCAAGACCATTATACCAGCTTTCACCATGTAGCAAAGAGTAAGGACCACATAAAGATAGGGGTATTACTTGCTCACCAAGCTTATTTAGTTACTATCAAGTGAATAAAAAAAAAGACAATAATAGCCCCACTTAAAGAATTCAACACCAATAAAAGATCTCCATTCGGTATAAAAAATGAAATTGCCTCTAGGGCATCAATCTTATAAATTCAGCTTAAAACACAAGACAAGGTGATCTTTTTCGAATCTAATTTTCTTGAAGGATGATTCATCTTCTTCTTCCTCCATCTTTACACCTCCATGAAAGCATTTGGTCATCTCATTTTTCAAAGAAACTTTTCCCTTACTCTTGTCTTGGAAAACTCTCTGATCTCCATAAGACCTACATCTCTCTCATGTTATTATTCATTATCACCAACCTTTAATAAGGTTTTGTTGATATTATAAAGCAAATCATGTAATACTTCACCATATATAATGGATTGGAGATGATTACTCCCATGGATGTATGCCACAAGGTCGAACCACGTTAAATCTTGTATTTTCTATTTATATGTTTATGCTTATTTTTTGCTTAGTATAACGGTTTTGCTGCCTAAATCATATTTCCTTTATGAGTTCCTTAACTTATACCAAGAGCCTCGGATAAGCTCTTTAAAGCTATCCTCAAGTTTACCAGAGCTATACACTGAGCTCTCTTGAGCTACCCATGTTAACTCCCTAAATTAACCCACAGAGCTCTCTATATTATTTTGAAATCAGAACACCTCAGTTTACCTCCTATGACAACCCAGTTCACCTCCCAAATCACTTCAGATCTCCTCTCAAATCACCTTAGCTCACCTCCCAAATCACTTTAGTTCACCTCTCAGATCACCTCACCTCAATTATTCCTCCTACTATAAATAGCAAAAATAGACACCTAAAAGATAATCTTTGCTAGCCCAATCTACCCCTAAAAATAATAAATTTATTTTTTTAATCGGATTTGACTTAGATCTGGTGAGAACCACCACTATACGGTTCAAATTGGATCCTAGCGAAAGTTCGGTTAAAGCAATATATAAACCAAAACTTTATACAGCAAAAAGATTAGCAAGAAAGATAATTGACACACTAATAAGTGTAGAAGATGCTTTGAAAAACAAAAAATGGGAGATAGCCATAAGGGAAGAGTTTGAAGCACTTCAGAAAAATGGAACTTGGGAATTGGTTTCACCTTCCCAAGATCATAAGACAATAGGAAATAAATGGGTTTACAAAGTCAAGTACAATCCAAATGGTATTGTGGCAAGGCATAAAGTGAGACTTATGGCCATGGGCATTCATCAAACAGCAAGCATCAATTTTATTGAAACATTAAGTCCAGTGGCCAAATCACCAACCATTAGAATTGTGTTGAACCTAGTTGTTATGGATAACTAGGATATCAAACAAGTGGATGTGAATTACATATTTTTGCACGGTGAACTTTGTGAAGAAGTTTTTATGCGTCAATCGGAAAGGTTCAAGGACAAAAGAAAGCCACAATATATTTGTAGGTTAAAAAAGGCACTCTATGGCCTCAAACAAGCTTTAAGGGCTTGGTATAATAAGCTTAGTTTAGCCCTCAAAGACTGGGGTTTCAAAAACTCAATGTCAGACACCTCGGTATTTTTTATGAAGAAAGATGAAAACATAGTGCTACCACTTGTGTAAGTAGATGGCATATTACTTAAAGGAAAAAACAACAAGATAATCGAAGATGTGATTTAGAAGTTGAATAAAAGCTTTTCTCTGAAGGATCTTAGCTTGCTGAAATACTTCTTAGGAACTGAAGTAGAAACGATTGCTGAGGGAATGCATTTATCACAAGCGAAATACATCATTGACCTCCTAAAAAGAACATAAATAGAGAATTGCAAACGCCTGCCCACACCAATGAGCACAAGTATCAAGTTGAGAAAGAAATGAAGGAAAGCCTTTAGTGACAATACCTTGTATAGTAGTGCAATTAAAGGCCTACAATATGCTACCTTAATAAGGCCCGAAATAGCATATGCAGTAAACACATTAAGCAAATATCTAAAAGCACCTAAACAATCTTACTGACAGGGGTGTAAGAGAGTTCTCAGGTATTTAAGAAGGGACCTTGAATTATGGCCTACTCTTCACAATAAAAGGAAAATTAGGACTGATGTGCTTTACTGACGTAGATTGGGTAAGTGATCAAGATGACAGATGATCTATTGTTAGTTAATACACATTCCTTGGTGGTAATATAATCTCATGGAGATCGAAAAAATAGAATGTGGTGGCATGCTCCAGCACTAAATCGGAATATAAGTCCCTTGCCGATATAAGTGTTGAATTCATGTGGATATGTTCTTTACTAGGAGAACTTAAAATGAAGCCGAAACAAAGACCAATAATTTGTTGTGATAACACAAGTGTAGTGTCCCTTGCCAACAATCCAGTATTTCATGCCCGAACTAAACACATTGAAATCGATGTGCATTTTGTGAGAGAAAAAATTACAAAGGGTGAGCAAGAGGTGAGATATATATCGACAAAGGAACAAGTGGCAGATCTTTATTTGACAAAATCCTTGAGATGTGATCGTTTCAAATTTCTAAGAGACATGCTTAAAGTCTCAAACAAACAGTTAAGCTTAAAGGGGGAGTTAGAAAAGAGTCCAAATTAAATGTCGCATAATCATGTGGAAGTTGTCCCGTAATAATCTTGGAAGCAAAGCAAGAATTTGCTTTTCAGGATGGAGATCAACAAGATTGTAAATATGAGAATAATAATCTCATGAAACCATTGTATAATTAAACAATGGTTCTTGCCATGTAAACACTAACCATGTGAAGTCTATCAAGCAATTTTTGCCATGTAAACACCAACCATATAAATAGCAAAACTCTGTACAAAGAATAGACACAATAATAATAATAACTATTCTTTCAGCAAGTCTATCTAGCAATTTTAATTCTTTTAGAATTTTAACTCAAAACAATAAATTTTGTATAAAAAATTATTGAAGTTAAATTTAATTTTTAGATATTTTGATATTTTTACCTTATGAGGGTAAAATAGTCATATTAAATTTATGTTAAAAGCAACTTTGGTAGTCAAATCTAATAAAAAAACATAGTCATAAAAAATATCACCACTCATTTAATAACTAGCGGAGAATTAATTGTTGATTATTGAATAAAAAAGAAAGCTAGTCTTCTCAAATTGTATCTCAAAAAAAGATCAGGATTCTCTCCAGATGTAATCATATCCTGAGCAAATAACTCACTTGTTGATTGGTAATTAATAAATAAATAAGTTAAATCATACTCATACATTACCATTAAAAGAAAAATGATATGAGATCTTTAAAAACTCAGTAGAGCTCAAATCAAAAGAATATTCTATTTCCTCAAAACAAAATGCATCATATACAATTCAGCATTTATAACGTGCAGTGTAAATTTCTTTGGATACGCTTAATACACTTAATGGGATGTCTAGCTTTATCAAACTGAAAATGACTCGAAGATTCTTTGAAATTTTGTTAAATTTGCAAAGAATGGGTAAGAGAAATGAGGTTAAGGCAAAGTAAGAAGATAACTTCGAGTAAAGCTAAATATTATATTATTTATATGAGGACTGAGCTGGAATCTTTGATTAGTTTGTTATATTTAACTAAGATTTTATTTTGGACTAGGATAATAATGAAAATGATTTCGTTCCTCTCAGAAGCTATTAAATTTACATTAAATATATTAGAATTTTGCTTACTCTTCCGAATTTTAAAATATAAAAAATGGAATCTTTGATTAGAATATCAAATCTTCTTCACCTAACTTACTAATTTAATGGTTCTTTCCTGTCCTTACAATTTTTATAAGTTACAAGTATAATTAAATAGCCATTTGTCCTCCAATTTAACAAGATAACAAATTGTCGGTTGACTTATTTGTCACTGATGTCGGGGGAGATTTTATTTAAATTACCTATTCAAATTATCATTTATTATCACTGATGTCCAGGTTCCATTTTCTTTTTTCTTTTCTTTTTTTTTAAATAACCTCAACACTGATGTCAAGGTTGAAGTTATGTTTTTTTTCTTTTTTTTGGGGGGGGGGGGGGAGGGGGAGGAGGTTGGAGTTAAGTTGGGAGCCAATCCATAGTTTAGTGGTAAATGACCTCCTTTCTTCTTCAAGCATTGCGGCACTATAAAAAACAGGGAGCTGCGTGAGACTTTGGGTGCAACCTTTTCTAGAAAAGCGATGCCTTATTTTTTCAACATTTCTCCCACTTGAAGATTAGATTGAGAATCAATCAATCTCCATACCATCCTTTCTACTTCACCATTATCATGTTGCTTACGTCTCTATTAGGCCACAAGAGGATATACTCTAGATAAACTTATCTATATTGATTAGCTTGGTCAAAACATCTGCTAGGTTCTCCTTAGTATGGATTTTATACAAATTCACATTTCCATCTTCCACTACTTCTCGAATGAAGTGATACTGAACTCCTATGTGCTTTTTCTTAGAATGAAAAGCTAGATTCCTTGCAATATGCAAGGCACTCTGACTGTCACAAAACATATGAATTTTCTGTTGCTTGTGCCCAAGCTCCTCTAATAACCTTTGTATCCAAATAGCTTCCTTGCAAGCTTGCGTAGTTTCCATGTACTCTGCTTCTGTTGTAGATAAGGCCTCAACGGTCTGCAGTTATAAAACCCAGCTTACAACTCCTCCTGCAAGTGTAAACACATAACCAGTAGTGGATTTTCTTTTATTAAGATCTCCTGCAAAATCTAAATCCACAGAGCCCCTGACAATAAATTCTGATCCTCCATAGCATAATACAACATCTAAGGTTCCTCTAATATATCTCAGAATCTTTTTCACAGCTATTCAATGCTCTCTACCAGGATTCGCCATGTATCAATTTGACTACTCTCACTGCTTGTGCAATGTCTGGTTTAGTGTATATCATAACGAATATCAAACTTCCCACTACTGATGCATAAGGTACTCGAGACATTTTCTTCCTCTCTGCTTCGTTGCTAAGACACATACTTGAGGATAATTTGAAATTAATATGAAGTAAGGAAGAGATTGGCTTACAATCGTTCATGTTAAAGTGTCGCAAGATTTTCTTTAAGTAGTTCTTCTGAGAAAGTCAAATCTTCCTATTATTTCTATCTCGGTGAATCTACATCTCCAGAATCTTGTTTGCTGGTCTCAAGTCCTTCATTTCAAACTCTCTAGTCAATTGTGCCTTCAATTCTTGGATTCGATTTTTGTTGGAGTCTGCTACCAACATGTCATCCACATACAACAATCAAATGATGAAATCATTATCTTAAACCTCTTATAATATACACAATGGTCTGAATCGAGTCTGTTGTATCCAAGGCTCATGATGAAAGAATCAAATCTCTTATACCAATACCTCGGCTCCTGTTTGAGACCGTATAAAGATTTGTTTAACCTGCAAACCAAGTTCTCCTTTTCCTTTTCAGCAAAACCTTCTGGTTGAAGCATATAAATTTCTTCTTCAAGTTCTCTATGAAGAAATACAGTTTTCACATCTAACTGCTCTAGATATAAGTCAAATGTAACACACATCACTAAGACTATTTTGACTGTCGTGAGTCGAACCTCTAAAAAAAATATTTTATTAAAGTCAATATCTTCTTTCTGAGCATATCATTTGACCATTAATATTGCACGATATCGCTCTATTTGGTCATTACCGTCATGTTTGATTTTGTTGACCCATTTATTACTAATAACTTTTCTTCCATGTGGTAATGGTATAAGTTTCCATGTCTTATTCTTGTGTAGAGCCTCAATTTCTTCATACATTGCTGTTATCCACAAAGAAACATTTGAGCTATTTAAAGCTTCAAGTTGATGGCTCTCATCTTTTTGTTAAAAGACGGTATGCAATATTGATCTCTGTGACATAATTCGAGTGCCCCACTGGCAGTCATCTCTCACGAGTTGACCGATAAATTTCTGGAGCCTCAAAAGCGACTAGTTCTTATTCCTTGTGCTCTGGTGCTGCTTAAGAAGAATATGAATCTTTTGGATTATTTTTCACATACACCGACACAGTATCTGACTAAAAAAAATATTTTATTGAAGTCAATATCTTCTTTCTGAGCATATCATTTGACTATTAATATTGCACGATATCGCTCTATTTGGTCATTGCCGTCATGTTTGATTTTGTTGACCCATTTATTACTAATAACTTTTCTTCCATGTGGTAATGGTATAAGTTTCCATGTCTTATTCTTGTGTAGAGCCTCAATTTCTTCATACATTGCTGTTATCCACAAAGAAACATTTGAGCTATTTAAAGCTTCAAGTTGATGGCTCTCGTCTTTTTGTTAAAAGACGGTATGTAATATTGATCTCTGTGACATAATCCGAGTGCCCCACTGGCAATCATCTCTCACGAGTTAACCGATAAATTTCTAGAGCCTCAAACTCGACTAGTTCTTATTCCTTATGCTCTGGTGCTGCTTAAGAAGAATATGAATCTTTTGGATTATTTTTCACATACACCAACATAGTCTCTGACTATTCTTTTACAGTGCTATCATTGTCATCTCTCATTTACAGTTGATCTTCTACAAAGATAACATCTCTGCTGATAACGAACTTGTGGGCAGTGGGGTGGCACAGCCGATATCTTTTTACTCCATCCACATATCCCAAGAAAATACATCTTCTGGATTTTAGATCTAGTTTTGTTCTTTCTTGGGCATTGTACATCATGTACACAGGATATCTAAATGCATATAGATGGAGTAATCAGCTGGCTTGCCAGTACATATTTCCATCGGAGTCTTCAAGCCGATTGCTGTGGATGGCGACCAATTTACTATATAACAAACAGTTTTGGCTGCTTCTGCCCAGAATGAAATAGGTAAAACTGCAGTCCTCAACATAACTCTTCTTCTTTCTAAAGAATTCTGTTCATCTGCTCCACCACTCCATTTTGTTGAGGAGTATATGCCACCGTGAACTGCCTTTGAATACCTTTTTATTTACAGAAAGTAAAAAACTCGCTATTTGTATACTCTCTATAATTATCTACCCTCAAGCACTTGATCCTTTTTCCCAGATTCAAGTTTAACCCGCGTTTTGTACTGTTCGAACACTGGAAAAAAATCTGACTTTTTCTTAATTGGATATGTTCAGCATCTTTTGAAATAATCATTGATGGTTGTCGAAGCCAGCAAAAATAAATACCTACTCTAAATAAATTGTGTATAGTGATTGAGCAGGGTCGTGTCCACAGAGATTGGTAATTATTTAAATTCTTTCAAAATATAAAATGCAAAGTAGGGGAGATTGTTGACAAAATTTAAAATCAAATTAAAAATAACAAGAATGCAAATTACAATTTTAATTCAAATTGGAAAAGCTCCGTCATGAAGGAATTAACTCACCGATTCGACCATCGATCATTGATCTAAATATAAATCATTATTGCTTATGAATAGACTGGTTATAGCTACTGAGACGCTCTAATAGCCAATCTCTCCTTAACTAGTCGATAACCAAGGTACGACCATTAGTTATTTCCCTAATCAATAGACAACCCTAGATACGATCATAGGATTTAATCAATTGACAGCCTGAAAAACTAGAGAGACCCAAATCCTAATCAATAAACGCATACGATGGTTCATTTAAATTAGATTGTTTATTCTCATAACACAACTCACTGCTATGCTATTTGTCACAAACATTAAAATCTTCATACAATGAATCCTTTAATTGACAATAGATTAAGTTGGTAATTAAATAGTGGCCAATTATCTAATTAACAAACATAATCATGACAATAATTCAGAGAATAAACAAATGCCCAACAAGCAATAAAACAATTAAAGCATAAGAAAGATCTCACAGTAATGATGAATCAAAGCTTTATTAACCTCCAACCAGAAAAATAAATTTAGTTCCTCATAGAGAGAAGAGAAAAATTTAGATCTAGGGTTTCTTCTTTTCTTCTTTGATGATCTCCTCTTTCTCTTGTAGAGTTTTTCTAAAAATAGAATACTAAAATCTAAAATATTCTTAAATTCGGAATTACAAAAATAACTCAAAAAGATGAAACACGTTAAAATAAAAACTGCAAGTTCTTCGTTGACAACACGCGCCCACGCCTTATCAACAAAGTTCTTCTGAAATTCATAATTCTTCCATGCAAATAATCATCCTCAAACATCATCTTCTAGCTCAATTTTAGCACCAATCAATAGAATTGCACCTACAAAATAAAACACAAATAAATCACTATTATTAAGTGCAAAACATTGATATTAAAGGGAGTAAACAATACAAAATTAGTGCATAAATTGCACTCTAACAAATTCCCCCACACCAAGATGATGCTTGTCCTCAAGCATATAACTCAAGACTAATCCCAACTCTCCACCCAATTCTCATCTCAACTCATCCAAAAACAATCTTAAGCAAGCACACCTCAAGAAATTAAGTCAATCAACATTTGAGAGATAAGGATTTTAAAGCATAGAATCTCATAAGCTAGTATAAAGACATTCAACCACCAAGAAAGTCTATTCAAAATTCAAGTGCAACAAGATTTAATAGCCCTCTCATTGACTTCACTCCATGCACTCAAAGTGTTTAGGGTATCATTGATTGCTATTGCCATAAGCTTGCTCATATATCACATCTCAATCCACAAAACATGAATTAAATGCAAAAATCTAAGGGTCTTAGAAAGGTTGTAACGGAGCTAAATGGGTTAAATGAAAAAGAAAGGTCTATGAAATAAAAAAGGATCAAAATGAGAAGAATGAACTCATTGAATGAACCTTATGATATCAAATACTTATTTCTACTCAAGTCGCCAAAAATGTAGACATTTTTTCTTCTTCTTCTTTTTTTTTTGTATTTTTTTTTTATTTTTTTTTGTTTTTGATTTTGATTGAAATTTTTTTTTTTTAACAAAAGAAATGAAACTTGCACAATTTAATTCAAGCATAATGCTTTTTGATCTAATTGAGAAACTTTAATTCAAGGTAGCAAAAGCAACAGAATATAAACAAAATATATCCAAACAATAAGTCCAAAAATCTCCTTAAATTTAGGCTCAAATAGAAGGAAAATGGGTAAGTAGATGGAGAGAATTAGAAGAGAATGGTTAAGGCTCAAACAAAGATAACAAATAAAGGTCTTCGGGTGGAGAAAAATAAGAAAAATGCAGAAATAAAGAAATGAAAAGTGGTTTGCCCTTATCATTTTAATGCATAAAATCCCTTAATGCGACTTCAACATGCATAACAAAGCAAGTTCTAGAATAAACAAACTAAGATTGATATTCACACAACAAAAATAATTAAAGCAAAGTGGTTGCTCATAGGCTCAAATCCTCACAAAGTTGGTAAATTTGCCTTCAAATCATGTGCACTCTTCAAATGAATCAACTATCAAAAGTGGTGTAGAATGAGAAGAATGTATGAGTGATAAAATGAAAGGTAAAAAGGATAAGAAGCGAGAAAGATGTATGTAGTGATATAAAAAGTGAAAGATAAAATGAGATAGAAAGAAGAAAAAAAAATTAAAGAGTATGATGAAATAGAAATAGATGTAAATGATTTGAGATGGATGGGAAAAGAGTAGTGAGAAAGAAAAGAAAAGAAAAGAAAAATTGAACTTAATATATGAAGCACACTAACTCCAAAATCATTTAAGGATGAGGAGAGTGAAAATAACACTTCTAGATATCATTATTGTCAAAAATCCTTCCCCCACACCAAGAATTTACATTGTCCCCAATGTATGATAATCAAAGCTCACAGAAAAGAAAATAATGCGTAAGGATAAAAGATTGAAGGCAAAAAGAAAAAAACATCCCTGAATTGTGAGCTTTGATCCGCATAATATGGCTGGCACGGACTGCTTTAGCGGTGGCTGGTGTGAGGAGACTCTGCTGCTGGATGAGGAGAACTGGTTGCTGGAATGGTTGGTTTCTCGTAAAGACGCACACGGGACTAAGATGCAGCTGCTGGAGACGCGCGTGGGCGCTGGTGAGCTGAAGTTGCTTCTGCTGGAGTCGTAAGGGTGGACTGGTGCAATGCACGGGCATTGGTTGTTCTGGACTGCTTGCGGTCGCGCGCGGGTTGCTTGTGGTCGCGTGCGGGAGTCGCTTGTTGGGTGCTGGAGACGCGCGCAGGCAGGAGATGCAGACGCTGGTGTCATGAGACTGGGCGGACGACGCGAGATGCAGACGCTGGAGATACGAGACTGGGCACTGGTGTGGCTCGGCTGGAGAAGAGTTGTGCGCGGCTATGGATGCTACTAGAGAGGGAAATAAAATTAGGTATTTTGGAACAGTAAAATCATTTTTGTTTTGTTTTTTTTTTAAATAAATTTTTTTTTACAATAAAAAAAATTTAAAATGGAAATGAAAAAATAAATAAGTAAATAAATAAATAAAAACTCTTTTTTTTTATTTTTTTTATTTTTTTTACAAACTAAAAACTAAAAGAAACACTTGAAACACAAAAAATTACAGAAGTACTTTTTGAATAAGCATGCGGGCACGCCTTAAAATCATTTCACTTCAAAATCACATAAGTACTTCTTAGTTAAAGTGTGGGCATGCCTTAAAACCATTTTGCTTTAAAATCACAGAAGTACTTATTAGTTAAGGCAAGGTGCCTTACCAAAATTTACTCGCCAAAATAAACAAAAGCATTATTTAAACACTCTAAATCAAAATTAAAAGCAATAGATATAACAAAAATCAATATAAATAAATCCTTTGGGTTGCCTCCCAAAAAGCGCCTTTATTTTATGTCTTTGGCTAGACACATTCATGCATCAATCTCTATACATGGGACTCTCGAGAGCCACTTCCTCCATAATATTCACCAAAAAATCTTCATAAAAAGGTTTTAAGTGGTGACCATTAACCTTCAAAACTTTCTCAGAGGTCGGACTCCGAATCTCAACTGCACCATGAGGAAAAACATTAGTAACAATAAAGGGTCCAATCCAGCGAGAACGTAATTTACCAGGAAAAAGTTTAAGCTTAGAATGAAAAAGAAGAACTTTTTGACCAATAGAGAACTCTTTTTTCAAAACCATTTTGTCATGAAATGTCTTCGTCTTTTCCTTATAAAATCGCGAATTCTCATAAGATTCATTTCTAATCTCCTTTAACTCTTGTAGCTGCAACTTCCTTTGCTTTCCCTCTTCATCCATATAAAAAACTTCCTGCACTATAGGGTTAATAGCATCCACAGAAAATACCGAATGTTCCTCACTAAGATATTTCCTGGCATGATTCATATTGAACTCTATAACCTCTCCATCAAATTCCATAGTGAGAATCCCTTTATGTATATCCAATTTAGTTCTAGCAGTCTTAAGAAAAGGTCTTCCTAGCAAAATTGGGACAGAATTAGAAGAGTGATCATCTTCCATATCAAGTACATAAAAATCAGCAGGAAAAACCAACTCATTAACTTGTACTAAGACGTCTTCTAATACCCCATCGGGATATACATTAGACCTATCAGCTAGTTGAATTATCACGCCAGTTTCTTTTAATGGACCAACATTCAAAGATGAATAAATAGAACGAGGCATGATATTAATAGAAGCTCCTAGATTTAACATAGCTTTCTCAACTCTAACACTACCAATTTTGCAAGGGATAGTAAACATACCTGGATCCTTGCACTTAGGAGGTAGTTTCTTTTGGAGAACTGCTGAAACATTCTCCCCCATGTGAACTCTTTCATCTCCTCTTAATTTTCTCTTAGAGATGCACAGTTCCTTAAGAAATTTAGCATATCGAGGTATTTGTTTTATAGCATCTGATAAAGGAATATTTACCTCAACCTTGCGAAATGTCTCAAGGATGTCTTTCTCTTGTTCTTCCTTCTTGGATTTTGCAAATCGGATTGGAAAAGGAGGAGGTATCACCACAGGTAGGGGTTTCACTCTGGTGGGTTGCGCATCTTGAGAATTAGTCATCAATTCATCCTTCTCAAGCTCATCTTCCACTTGCTTTGTCACTTTCTTAGTAGGCTCTTGCAACTCCTTCCCACTTCTAAGGGTGACAGCACTAACGTTTTGCTTTGGATTCACCTCAGATTGTGAAGGCAATCTCCCTGATACTTGAGACTCTAGGCAGCTCACTGTAGTTGCTAATTGACTCACTTGGTTCTCCAAATTCTGAATGCTCGTTGTGGTTGCCTGCTAAAATTGTTAAGTGTTAGTCACAAGTGATTTAACAATTTCTTCGAGAGATATACATGACTTGGAGTCTGACTGTGGAGGGGCTGGTTGTCTGGGTGAGTATTGTTGTGGGAATCCTGATGGCCTAACTCCATAGCTGAAGTTGGGATGATCCATCCATCCCGGATTGTATGTTTGTGCATAGGGATCATACCTCCTCTGAGGCATGCCTGGAAATCCTCCAACCGCATCGCTTGTTCAATGTGTTCTTCGTGTAGGACACATATCAGTTGAATGCCCCATATTGGAACAAATGCCACAAGTCTTTACCTGTTGCACATTACCTACAACAAACTTTTCCACAAGCGAAGTAAGTTTATCTAAACGTTGATCAATAGAAGAAATATTTACCTCGTTCACCTTCTTTGAAGTGTGATCTTGCCTGCTGCCAAACTATTGTGCATTGGCAGCCATATTTGAAATCAATCTCTTGCTTGAGTAGGGACCTTGTTCACCAACACTCCTCCACTAGCAGCATCTATCATACTCATATCCATCAATGATAATCCTTCGTAAAAATTGAATTTGATCGAATTTGAGGGCTGGCACACAATTGTTTGAATCGCTCCCAGTACTCATACAAAGTCTCTCCAGGAAGTTGTTTGATCCCACAAATGTCTTTTCTGATGTTGGCAGCCCTTGAAGTAGGAAAGTACTTCTCAAGGAACTGCTTCTTCAAACCATTCCACATTGTAATAGATCCAGGAGGCAAGTAGTATAACCAGTCTTTAGCTAACCCATCTAAAGAGAAAGGAAAAGCACGCACTTTTAATCGCTTCTTCACGCCTCAGGCCTCATACTTGAACACACCACATGAAATTCCTTCAGATGTTTATGAGGATCTTCACCTGCAAGACCATGAAACTTGGGTAATAAATGAATAAGACCAGATTTTAATTCGAAATTTACCTCTAAGTCTGCATATTGAATGCAGAGTGGTTGCTGATTCAAGTCTGGTTCAGCTAACTCTCTAAGAGTTCTTTCTATAGGCGCAACTCTATCCATCACTTGTTCTTCTAAATCGCTAGATGATTCAACTGAATCAGGCACCGTATCTATTTCAAGAGGCAAAGGCAACGAGGATTGTTGCTTAGCTCGCTTCGTCATTGCCTCGCCATTAGCTGTCTTCTCAATTTCAGGATCAAACAAAAGTGTACCTGTACGAGAAGAGCAAACCATGCACTAAGTAAAACGTAAAAAGGATTAAATAAATGACACCAATCCCCTGCAACGGCGCCAAAATTTGATGGTTGTCGAAGCCAGCAAAAATAAATACCTACTCTAAATAAATTGTCTATAGTGATTCAGCAGGGTCGTGTCCACAGAGATTGGTAATTATTTAAATCCTTTCAAAATATAAAATGCAAAGTAGGGGAGATTGTTGACAAAATTTAAAATCAAATTAAAAATAACAAGAATGCAAATTAAAATTGTAATTCAAATTGGAAAAAGCTCTGGTTGAAGGAATTAACTCAGCTTGATTCGACTACAGATCATTAATCTAAATATAAATCATTATTGCTTATGAATAGACTGGTTATAGCTACTGAGACGCTCTAATAGCCAATCTCTCCTTAACTAGTCGATAACCAAGGTACGACCATTAGTTATTTCCCTAATCAATAGACAACCCTAGATACGATCATAGGATTTAATCAATTGACAGCCTGAAAAACCGGAGAGACCCAAATCCTAATCAACAAACGCATACGATGGTTCATTTAAATTAGATTGTTTATTCTCATAACACAACTAACTGCTATGCTATTTGTCACAAACATTAAAATCTTCATACGATGAATCCTTTAATTGACAATAGATTAAGTTGGTAATTAAATAGTGGCCAATTATCTAATTAACAAACATAATCATGACAATAATTCAGAGAATAAACAAATGCCCAACAAGCAATAAAACAATTAAAGCATAAGAAAGATCTCACAGTAATGATGAATCAAAGCTTTATTAACCTCCAACCGGAAAAATAAATTTAGTTCCTCATAGAGAGAAGAGAAAAATTTAGATCTAGGGTTTCTTCTTTTCTTCCTTGATGATCTCCTCTTTCTCTAGTAGAGTTTTTCTAAAAATAGAATACTAAAATCTAAAATATTCTTAAATTCAGAATTACAAAAATAACTCAAAAAGATGAAACACGTTAAATAAAAATTGCAAGTTCTTCGTTGACAACACGCGCCCACGCCTTATCAACAAAGTTCTTCTGAAATTCATAATTCTTCCATGCAAATAATCATCCTCAAACATCATCTTCTAGCTCAATTTTAGCACCAATCAATAGAATTGCACCTACAAAATAAAACACAAATAAATCACTATTATTAAGTGCAAAACATTAATATTAAAGGGAGTAAACAATACAAAATTAGTGCATAAATTGCACTCTAACAATCATTAATGAAAGTCACTAAGTATTTTGCACCTCACATGGACATATCCAGTGATTCTCATACATCCGAATGAACCAATTCTAAAATGCATTTACTTCTGGCAGTGGATTTGCTGAACTTTAATCTATACTGCTTACTTGTAACACAAATCTCGCAAAACGGTAAGTTTACCGATTTGAGCACCAGAAGTAATTTTCGCTCAGAGAGAATCTTCAAACCTTGTTCTGACATGTGACTGATTTTAAGGTGCCAGATCACCGTGATTGTTCTCCATTTGACGTGACACATGCATCAGCTTCATATAGTGTTTCTCCTTTAAGCATGAACAGATTAGCACCGATCTTTTATACCTCCATCAATATAAGTGTTCCTCTAGCAACCTTGATTACCTTATTTTCCACATGAGTTTTGCACCATAACTAATTATTTGTCCTAAAGACAATAGATTTTTCTTTAGGTCTTTGACATGTCGTATCTCCTCAATTGTGTAAATCGTACCATCAAACATTATGATTTTGATAGTATCAATACCAGAGATCTCCAAGACATGATCATCTCTCATATATATAAATCCTCCTGAGATAGGTTCATACATGTGGAACCATTTTTTCCGAGAGGTTACGTACCAGGTAGCTCCTGAGTCTATGAGACAGATGTCAAATAGTCGTTTTCTATCTTTGAAATAGTTGTTGCCTCGCTGTAGAGAATTTCGCCATCATTCGAGGTACTTGCTACTCACTCCTGAGTATTTGATGACTCAAGTTCTGTGCCCTCTTTTCTCTTCTGGTTGTTCCAACACCCCTTTTTGACATGCCCTTTCTTGCCATAGTTGTAGCATTTAACATTCTTCTTACTTCTTGATTTTGATATACCATGATTGTGATTGCCACTAAGGCCATGTTTCGTTGATCTCCCTTTCGTCACCAATAGTGCCTCCGCTTGCTGCAAACTTGCTTGTCTATTTTTCTTATTTTTCTGCCTGCTTTCCTCATTTAATACGGAGACTGCAATATCGTTAAAAACCAGACTGTCTACTAGATTATTGTTCATCAGGTTGATAATGAGTTGATCATACGAATCTGATAGATATTGAAGTAAAAACTCTGCACGTTTATTTTCCTCTATTTTATGACTCAATGTTATGAGTTATGAAAATAAAGTCTTTAAGGTGTTGATGTGGTCAGTCACCAATGTGATTCTACCATTCGAAGAGTATAGAGTCTCCTTTTTAAGAAAATCTTGTTGTGCAGTAACTTAGCCTCGTATAATTTTGTGAGCGTATCCCATGTTTTCTTTATTGTGCTTTTCTCCTCCCCACTAGATAACACCCTATCTGCAAGTGCCAAGTGTAGATTAGCAATTGTGTTGCCGTCCATCTCATTCCATTTGTCATCATCAGTTATCTCCATGGGCCTTTCTCCAATTACTGCTACGCAATTATTTTTTTAAAAAATTGCCTGAATCTTTATTTTCCACAACGAGAAATTATTCTCATTAAACATCTCAATTTCATACTTTGTAATCATTTTGTTGATAAATACCACATAAAAACTAGTGCACTACCTTGAATAGTTGTGAGTAAATGTGCGAATGCACACTAGAAAAGTTCCCAAGAAAGACTAGAGGGGTCACAACAGTCTCACTTAAAATCCAAATTCCTTAGGCACCTATCGCCCTTATGACAGAACTTTACTGGACATGTACAAAACCACACAATTACTCTACTCACACCATTATTTCCTATTTTTCACCGCAAAATTCTTGGATCGCTCCCACCGTTTTTCGTGAATAGTACTATATAGATGAATAGTACCATATATGTGAACAGTGCCCTTTACGTGAACAATACCTCTGACTCTAAAGAATACAACCAATAGCTCTTAGCCTACTGTTGAAAAATTGTTGGGTGAAGTATACACACAACTAAAGTGAAATTGAAAAATAATGAGACACAGAATGACAGGAAACACTAGAAATTACATGGTTCGACTTTTAGCCTACGTTCACGGGCGAAGACAGAAGAAAAATATTTTATTAGTAAAAATAAATTACAAATATTGTAATATTTTAGCTCACTACCCAAAACACCAATACACTTAAACTCTCAAATCACTAATCACTCAAGAGTTTCTTAAAACTCTTATCTCTCTATAAGGAAAAAGAAAATGAGGTGAAGAATTGGATGATAAAATTGAGGGGGTGAGCCCCTCTATTTATAGCCAAAATTGGCTATTAGTTTAATTTTTTTTTTTCTTTGTCAAACCGTGTGCCTCCAGTTTTCGCCTTCAAACTTCTTCTTTTTTTCTTCCTATTCAAGCATTGCGACACCACCAAAAATGGCGGCCCGCGTGAGACTTTGGGTGCACCCTCTTCTAGAAGAGCAGTGCGCCATTTTTTTCAACATCCTTCCCAATAACGTTGACAATGGTTCCGTATCTAGTTTGTATATGGAGTTGATTGTTAGTTTTAGTGGACTTTTCATTGTAAATATCGGTAAATTATAACGTAAAAAGAAAATGGTTAAAGTCAAGGTCATTTTGCTTGCAAGTTGCAAGACTCTGTAAGCACTGAATATAACTGTATAAATGACGCTTGAATTAGAAAATGGAATAGCAAGCAACACATGAAATGCAATTAATGGCTGTTCATTATGGTCTGGTTTTGTTGCACATCATTTTGTTACTATGCCCAATCATTAAAGCAAAAGAGCGCTGTCCAAATCAATGCGGAGGTGTCAACATTAGGCACCCGTTCGGAATCGGAGAAGGGTGCTACTTTGATAGGAGTTTTGAAGTTGTCTGCGATAACAACTCTACCAGCTCCCCGAAGGCTCTTCTTAAAAGCATCAACCTAGAATTATCCCCATACATGTCTAACGGCAGCGGCCTTGCGTATATCTCAGTCAATATTTCTGTAATTCGTTTGAACAGAAGGAAGTTAACGAGCCATAATACTAATGCTAAAGGCGTTAACCTGTCAGGCACCCCCTTTTCGTTTTCACAAATGGACAATAGGTTCATTGCCATAGGCTGTAGCAGCTATTCTCAGCAGATTGAATCAAGTTGGTGCAGGCCTATTTGTACATGCAATCCTACTCAGAATAGTGATTGCTGTAATATGTTATGTAACATTCCTCAAAGTAGTATTATTATTAAAGTTCTCGATGCCTATTCACCGTATGTTTATTCTCAGAATATTTCACAGGAATGCACGTCTGTTTCCGTGGTGTACCTAGATTGGTTTTTCTCAAACTACCTGAGATTCCCCACTGTTTTGGAGAATAAAGAATATGTTCCTGCGAAGTTAGAGTGGGGAAAAACAGGGGGCAGTACTTGTAGTGAAGAATATAATTTAGACACAGCAAGTTGTAATCTGGATGGTTACTGTTTGGTTCAATTAGGCTCAGGTTATTTTTGTCTTTGCAATGACAGAAGATTATCTGGCACTTTCCCAGACTTATGTGAAGGTATGAATTCTACTCTACTTTTATAACCATAAATAATTTAGTTTGATTAATTTTCTTTTGTTGTTTTCTGAGGCTACGTGCAGGTTACTTAATATGTAATACCACAAGCGGATACAACTGCTCTGAATGTCCTCGTGGTTATTATTCGTCAGGTCATTATGACTTTAACCAAGAACTGCAATGTCAATCAAGAACTTCGAATTCATTAAGATTCGGCAAAAAATCTCGAGACAAATTCATTATTATTGGTACAACTATACATACATTCTGTTTTATCTGTTTCTACTTGGCCGGTTCTACGGTGGTATTTGAGCCATTGGCTTCACCTTCTTCCATCCATCCTACATTTTTGTAGTACTTCAGTAAATTTAAAATAAGAATAGCGAAACTCCCAACTCTTATTAGGTAGCTAATGGTCATCATTCACTCACACACTTGACAGTTAGTCGCTTTATCTTTTCCCTATCCTGCTGCAATTCTTTTCCTTCTTTTCCTTCTTTAAAAGTCCCTTCAAATATTAAAGCTAAAAAACAATCCAAATTCATTCCCAAAATGCTCTTAATGATATAAACATTAATAATTTGAATTTTACTTTTACATATGAAGAATGTAAAAAATTCGGCTTGCCCTTAATCGCTGCAGGTTGCACAATTGGTGGGCTTGGAATGTTGTTTCTGCTCACTGGAACATTGTGGCTGTACAAGTTTTTCAGAAGAAGGGGTGTAATCAAGCTCAAGCATAAGTTCTTCAAAAGAAATGGTGGTTTATTACTGCAACAAGAGTTATCTTCCAATGAAGGTGCTATTGACAAAACAAGGTTGTTAACCTCAAATGAATTAGAAAAGGCCACTGATAACTTCAACACGAATCGAATTCTTGGTCAAGGTGGCCAAGGCACTGTGTACAAAGGAATGTTAGAAGACGGAAAAATCGTTGCTGTTAAAAAATCCAAAATAATAGATGAGAGCAAAGTTGAGGAATTCATAAATGAGGTGGTAATTTTATCTCAAATTAACCATAGAAATGTTGTCAAGTTGCTTGGCTGTTGTTTGGAGACCGAAGTTCCTCTTTTAGTGTATGAATTCATTTCCAATGGAACACTCTCTCAATACATACATGATCAAAATAAGGATTTTCGAATCCCCTGGGAAATGCGGCTTTGCATTGCTGTTGATGTTTCAGGTGCTATATCCTATTTGCATTCAGCTGCTTCTCTACCTATTTATCATCGAGATATCAAGACTACAAACATACTTTTGGATGATAAATATTGTGCCAAAGTTTCAGATTTTGGGGCTTCAAGATCTATTGCAGTTGATCAAACACACTTAACTACTCAAGTCCAAGGTACCTTTGGATACTTGGATCCTGAGTATTTTCAGTCGAGTCATTTTACAGAGAAAAGTGATGTTTACAGCTTTGGAGTTGTCCTTGTTGAGCTATTAACAGGAGAAAGACCGATTCGTTTGACCAACTCTGAAGAAGAAAAAAGTTTGGCAGCATACTTTCTACGTGCTATGAGAGAGCATCGTTTACTTGAAATCCTTGATGCTCAAGTACTGAAGGACGGTGGGAAAGATGAGTTTAAAATGGTTGCTAAACTTGCAAAAAGATGCTTGAATCTCAATGGGAAGAAGAGACCTACAATGAGAGAAGTAGCCATAGAACTAACAGGAATTAAAGCTTCAAATATTGTTCATCAAGGATGTTTTGAAGAGATTCATTGTGTTGACGTTGGCATAGCTGAAACTTCTGAAATTTATGGATCTGTCACCGAATCAATTTCCGAGAGCACTATTTCAAAGGATGCCGATCCTCTAATTTCAAACGACTCATGAAGAGATGCAATGTAGCTCAAAATTTATAAGTAGTTTGAACTTTCAAGTTTTATGTTAAACGTTTCATATTTTATAGCGTTTTGTATGTTTGAATATTTCATAAATAAAATTGTGAGACTACTGGTATATATTTTATGTCCTCAAATATCACACAATAAATATTAACCCACTTCAATTGACTCTATTTTCACTAAACCTGGTGGAAGTAATAGATTCTAATGCTTTTGAATGTTTCAAATAGAACTCTAATAATAAAAAAAAAATTCGCGCCCTTGGTCTCAATTTTAATTATTTCACTTGAGGTGTTCTTACTATTTTTATTTTCCTCAAAATAATTATTATTATTCTTCTGCGGAATTCTCTTTTTATTTTCCATGAATAAAAGTAAATACCGTTGCCGTCTGGCATTCTATTAAGCAACTATTCTCCTAATATGCATGGGGCATATCTGTAATTGAAGAAATGTTAAGTGGATATAAATGATTGAAAAATTAATATTAGCTGCTACAAAAGAAATTGAGTATTTATGGAACCATTTAAGTATTATCTAGCAAGGAAGAAAGAAGAAATTAAGAGCGTCCTATTTGAACTCACCAAAATACTTACTAAATTCATAATTTAATAAAAACTCATACTACTAAAATGCCTACAAAGTAAATTACTTACAGTCAAATAATTATTTTTAAAAAAAATTAGTTTCTAAACCATATTTAAATATATCTCTGAAACTTTTTACAATGAACATTTTTATTTTCATAGACCTTAAGTTACTAATCAGTTTAAACATATTTAGATTCATCTCAAACTCTTCAAGCCTCATCGAAATTGCACAAATGGATCTTCAATCTCAGTTCAACCAAAGACCAATTGCGTGCAAACCAAACAAAGAGAGGACTTACCCCAAGATCAAGTCATCAATCATGCTCTTGATGACAAGCTTCAATTATAATCAGAAGCAATATTGCCCACGTATTGTCTTCCCCTGATTATCTTCTATGGGCATTTCAATCAGGAATTTGATATCGTTTGCGATGAAATAACACTAGATACAGAAAAAAATTTATGTTCACCATTCTGGACTTCTCTAAAAATTCGACCAACTTAAGAAGGTGAAATACAATATTGAAATAGTTCCACTAATTTCTCCTTGTTAAATTTATTTGAACATTTGTTTGGTTGCTTGGTATCAAACGTGTAAAATAAACTCAATATGTTCAGTGACTGCAAAAATATTTTTTTTTCAGGAAAAAATATCAAAATAAGAATAAAGCTATTACAGGGTTTATTTAGTATTTCAATAAGTTTATTGAGTAAAATCTTATTTTTAAAATTTTAAGGGTGGGTTTCTTTAACTAATCAGTGTAGAGTGTACTTTGGTGTATTCAAATATCACCACCTAAAAATTAATTGAACATTTTACTACAATTGTATTCACAGAATTTCAATATTCATGATTTTTTTTTTGTGGGGGGGGGGGTGTTCATGAGAAATGTTTCGGAAACGTGAGAGGTCATGAAATGGAATCTTCAATATTTATAACAAAATCGTTTTTATAAACCTAACCCTCTAATTTAATTGCTTTGTCCCTTTCAATTGTATTTTAAGGATTATTTATTTTTGGTCCAAAATCTGAATAGTTTTTAGATTTAGATATTAATTTTTTTTTCCTTAAAATACCACTCATCTTTACAAAAAAGTTAGAATTCTAACTTTTACTTGAAGTATGAAGTTTTAATAAATCATTTAAGTTTTAATTCTTAAATATACTCCAATACAATTTATTTATTTCCAATTTATATTTAATTTTTTTGTTATTGTCAATATATATCTAATTTGAATCATTCTCTTTGAAAATTTTAACTTTAAATAATTTGATATCATATCTCGAAATGTCAAACAAATTCATTTTGATTATAAAACTATTTAACTTGTAAAACTAATTACAACATATGTAACACTTCAAAGGGCATCAACGTCATAATTCTAGACTTCATACATTTTTATTATAAAAACATACAACATACAACATACACATAAATAAAGGGAGATTTGCCAAAATCAGCTTTTCTTCTTCCCAATTCGATACAAATACCTATACATTGAAAAAGTTCAAAATTACTATTCATTAAAAACACAAATCTCCATTTCAATTTTTTAATTTTTTTCCTGGATTAAATAATTTCTAAATGTCTTTAAACAAATTTTCGAAGTAACTCTGATCGCCCTTTATAAATTGAGTGTGTCAACATCATAGTTAGGATTGTTGTGAGTGTCTTGAATCTTGATTTGCAAAAATTTTTCTGTGTTACTAACATGTTGATTTGTAAAAATTTTTCAACTGTTGATAAGATTATCTAGTAGGCATCGATGCTTAACATATAATTTGGGAACATATACGTTTTTACTGTGTTTTCTTAAATGAATAAATTGAACCTGATTCACACATATTAATAAATGAATCTGACATGTCCAAGGAAAGACGAAATAATTGATTCCATTATAAAAGCTCAGATTTGGGAAACTTAAGTTATATTCAAATTTAATTTTAACCACTTGAAAATAGCAAAACTGTAAAAATAACTGAAATTTTTTGTTAAAGTTTCTGTGACGACGTCACTTGTTTTGACCTCATGTCAAACTTTTAACCCATCCATCGATTGGATCTCGATCATCATGTGTAATGCGTCTAAATAACATCAGCGGCTGGTCATAATGTTAGAGCGGTCGTAATTTAGTTGTCTCCAATCATGAATCTTGAAAACTCATCTTCAAGTAATTTATTAATAATGAAATTCACATAACAAAAATTAAAGGAATAATTAATAATTTAATTTATTGATAATTAAATTCTCATCAACTTTGCACCAAAACAAAAATATGGGAGCACTAGAATCAATGCTCATGAACTCGGTGATAGTGCCACAAGCTCACACCTTATGTAGCTCGGCAATTAAGATTTTATTTTAGTAGAACTAATTACTAGTATTCAATCTAAACATGACAAGACCAATTTGGGATTTCTTCATAGGCTGAACAGAGCAGACATTTTCTCTTTACAACCTTCTGGAAACCCAACTACAAGAGGATCTATTTTTAACCAGACTGATTTTTATTTAGTCCATTGTAGATGGCATGAGTATAAGCAACGCACGACCAAAAATCAAGCTTCAATCATTTGGGTTTCGACGTAAAGAATGATACAAGAACAAAACTTCTGAATAAATAACATGTTATTGAGAAAAACTTACCCACACTATGCTCTACATCTTCTTTTGTTTTTTATTTTTTTATTTCCTAGCATCTTTTTCCGTTAAACAGTCGTTTGTTTTGACGGCCAAAACACGTTTCATCTTGGTACGTTCCATTAACGGTCAAGTAAACGTAGGGCCTTTGAGGCACGTGCATAATTTCATGTTCATTTAGGTTGAAGTTCGAGGAAAGTTGCCGACATGTTCGTTGGGTGGCCATCAAAGCCAACGTGTTTATCAACAGATCTTTATGGAGAAACAAAGTTAATTTCCACTTTCCAGTGTGAAATCTTTCCATTTGACAAAAGTGAATAAAATGCACGATTTCATCAACAGTAAATGAATGTAACCGGCTGATTTTTATTTGCTCCTTGCTAGAGAAAAGATGAAAAGGAGTCGAAAAGATACAACAAATTAAAGTACTCTTTTGCATAGTCTTCCCACTTTGTTTGTTTTAACTGCCAAAACGTGTTTCATCTTAGGAAAATGCTTGGTGTAGAGAAATACGAGAGAAAGACGAGAGAAACAATGAAAAAAAAGATAGAGAGAGAGTGAGTGGGTAGAGAGAGAGAGCAAAATTCTCTCGTGTTTCTCTCTCTCTAGCACTACTCTTCATCTTATTACGTTCCATTCACGGTCAAGAAAGCTTAGCACCTCTGAGCCATGTACATAATTTCATGTTCATTTGGTAGCCATGAAAGCTCCGGAAGTCAGTTAGGTTGAAGTTGGAGGAAAATTACCGACGTGCTCGTTGGGTAGCCATGAAAGTCAACGCGTTTCATCTTATTGACGGATCTTTATTTAAGATTATTATTTGAAAAGCAAGTCGTCCAGCGTCAATGTGGTAAGCAGTACAACTTTGTCTTACTTGGGGGCTTCAATCAATTATGGTCATTTTTTCTAATCAATTAGGGTCATTTTTTCTTTCATTTCACACACCCTTAATCCGCTCCCACCCCACATGTAACACAAGTCCTCCATTATAGTTAACTTGCGTGGCAATTTTCGTCTGTTGAAAATTCAAGTTACACAAAAAATTCCTATTTCTTGTATGAAGAAACATAATTATTTTCTACTTTCCATTGTGAAATCTTCTCCATTTGATGAAAGTGAATAAAATGCACAAGTTCAACAACATCAATTGAATGAACTTGGCCGATTTAATTATTTGCTCTTTGTTAGAGACAAGATGAAAAATAGTTTAAAAAAAGATACAACAGATTAAAGTACACTTCTGCATAGTCTTCCAAATTAGAAATGAATTCGGAAACGTGAGAGTTCGTGAATTGGAATCTTCGACTTACCTAACCCACTAACGTTACATTGTATTTTAATATTATTTTAATTTTTTGTTTAGGCATTGTTTGTTTTCTCGTGTAAAGTCTAGATAGGACTAGTATAAGGTATTAACATTGTTTTCCTTAAAAATACCATTCATTATAGTAGTTCTAACTTGAATTTGAAGTATGAAGTTGTGGCTACCTAAAAATCGATAGTAGGCTTAAAGGCCTAATCCAGCCTATTAAGTATATATTTTATGGTGGACCTAATCTACTATGTTAGAGCAACTATTGTGGACCATACTTTGAAAGGCACGTATGCACTAAAGTGGGGCTCAATTTACATTGAACTCTGAGTTAACACCACTTAAGAGATCTCGACCCATAAGAAAATGCCTTACAAATCAAGTTAGTAGAGAACCAATTACCTTAGAAGGACTAAAATAGTACAAAACCAAAAAAAAATCCATATTCTTGATTTACGCCATATTAAACTATTTCAGTATTCGAATATAGTATTATGCCACTTTCTAAAAACTTTCCTTAAAACCCTAACGTTAGCCCAGCACCTTTCTTCCCTCTACAACCCTCTACAAGGCAAATGTGTATTGACCAAAAAATCATACATAGGATACAAATCCTAGAATCTTAACTCAAATAGGAAAGCATTACTTATTCTTAAAAGAGAAAAAAATCATTAAAAAACCTAAATTTTATATTTCCGTTTTAAGGACTCCTACAGCTCCTCAGCTCTTTTCTTTCTAGTATAAACATTGTACAAATAATTGCTAGCTATTCAACATATAATTTTTGCAAAGGAAGTCAAAATGATTCCAATTATATATTGGATTAATCACTTGGAGATTAACTTCATACTTTCTATGTATAGGAGCATCTTTCTTCAAGAATCTCGCAAGATTCAAGGTGATCAAGTAAAAGAACATTTTTTGTTGCCAGTATTGGAAATTCTATCCAATTAATTTGTCAGGTTTTTCCTCATGAGGAAGAACCACAAAGGCAACAACACCAACGCTAATATCAGCACATGAGACAGTAAGAGGAGGGTCAAAAGTTCCAGCTTGTTGGCTCATATCAGTTTCTATTTTAACAATTAATATGTTTTACAATTGTTGTGATGGATCATCAGACATTAGCAAGTGATATTAGACCACCCACTTTGTATGAAAAAATATAGTAGTTAGGTTCTTAGGAAAGATTAGAGGCAATGGTCCTGCTTAAAACCCAGATTACTTAGGCAATGTATATAGCCTCGCAATGTATACAGCCTCGCTGATGGAATCTTTCTAGTGCACTTAAGCTTACTAATAAGCCTCTTACTCAATTATCACAATTTTATAACAATAATTATATATATATATAATAATAATAATAATAATAATAATAATAATGATAATCATAATAAAATTGAAACAACAAAGATATAACATACAATTCAACAATATGTAATAAAATTAAAAAAACCACTAACTCAAGGCATGGAATGAAGCTTCAAATGGAATGGAAGAAGGCCTTGAAGAGATTGATTGTGCTCTCAATGGCATATATACTGCTGCAAATTCTAAAATTGATGGATCCATCGACGGGTCCTTTTTGGATAGTGTTACTGTTTTAGTGGATGCTGATCCTCTAATTTCAAACAATTAGTGAAGGGATTTGATACTACGCACATGATATTTTAAGTTTTATGTTTGAAATTTTAAAGATTGTTGCGAGAACTTTTAGATTTTGTGTTTGTGACTATAATTTCACACATATATATTAGTCAAACTCAATGTAGGAGGTCTTTAAGTGTGTTTATAAGTTTTCAGACTTCATGTCAATAACGGTAACATTAAATTAGTGGATGTATGTTGGCCATTCCCAATGGTTATGAAATAAATTGAAGTATAGTTTCCATATGTTTTTTGAAATATGTATTTAATAAATAAAATTGTGAGAATTCTGGAATATATTCTAGTTAAATATATA
Source organism: Citropsis articulata (assembly GCA_030449925.1). Lineage (NCBI taxonomy): Eukaryota > Viridiplantae > Streptophyta > Magnoliopsida > Sapindales > Rutaceae > Citropsis > Citropsis articulata. Next base: position 1,590,460 of record JASUUH010000079.1, read on the forward strand.
GAGCTAGGCTAACTAGCTATCAAAATTAATTGGTAACTCACTCATCTATAAGCTTATTCTCATACAAAGAAAGGCATCTACTAAGTTATAAAAGAGAACCAATTTGGGGTGGAATGCTTCCCGATAGATTATTGTTCCAAAGATTGAGATATTGCAGGGTTGGAAAGCAACAAAAGTGGAGGCGACCAAGTTCCCCTTTGATATTGCTTTCCTCTAAGCCTGCGTGAGTGATAGTTCCTTCGCAATCATATGTGATACCTACCCAATTGCAATGATCTGAAGAATTGTGAGGAATCTTGTCTTGCCACCAGCTGCTGCTGAGTAAAGCTTGTCTTTCTATTTCAGATGCTGCAACATTAATATTAATGTTGGTAGCAGATAGAAGGGTAGGGTGGCCCATATAAATGTGAATATGGTAACCACTCTACAAGTGGACACCATGTTTCAACAATGGTTCCAGCTCAACAAATGTACGACGGACTATAGAGTATATATAGAATAGTCAACGAGTGTTTTCATGTTTAATTCATGTTTCACATTAATTATCTCACTATAGGATGAATGGAACCACGTTAAGGCTAGTCAATTCAGGCTTGAATGCGCCACCATAAATTTTAGAATGTTCGACGTGCTTAGATATTTAATGTACATGGCACATAACATTTGTTTGGGTGGCCCCAGTCATATACTAATTAGCACTAAGGCAAAGTAAAAGTTTGTTAAGTTGGCCTTACTAACACACACAGGCTAACATATGCAGGTTAAAAACATGAAATAAGTGAAGAAATTATTGCTCTAAACTGAAAATGCTCCAACTTTGCAGTAATCTAACATTTTTTGCGCATGTTTGCTTAAATTTGGGAAGTCTAAGAAGATTCATCAATTATTTAGACCGCAACACCAAATTAAAATATAAATAGAAAACTTTTTAGGTCGCTCATGGTAAATTTCTGGTGACAATCATGGTAAATTCAAGCAAATATATCTGATTGAAGTAGCCAAGCACAGTAAAAGTCTTCTAAATCGACGAAAAGACTTGTATATAGTGTGGATTTACAGTTTCACACTAGAGGGTGTTAATTACCATATTTGTCACTGCGTAATGTTGTGATGCGAAGCAAATCAAGATAGATGAAAAGATAGTTTGATCATACATTTTGCAGCTAGTGTTAATTACAATACGACAATTGATGTTGTATTTTAGTGAGCAATTATTTAACTCACATGAACAACTTTGTTAAGCGTCATTTTGGGTTTAAGTAAAGCACTAGAGAAACACGTGCTTAAGGAAGTTGGTCCAGTTCGTTAAGAATCAATTATAACACATGCTCTGTCATATACGTTTCTGGATTCATCTTGGTTCGTTAAAAAAGCTGTTATATATAGCTGATTCAATTATAGCAAGAAAGAGTGCTAAGAGAGCTATTGAGGGTAGAGAAGATTCATGAGAGAGCTTTTTGAAATACTCTGTAAACATGGTATATTCATCTTAAAGAAATTAATAAAGTTGATCTCGGTTTCCCCGTGGATGTAAGCTAGTGTGAACTAGCTGAACCACATTAATTCCTCTATTTTTGCTGTTAATTTCTTTGGTTTCTTTTTTATTCATGGTTGTCTTGTGATTTGATCTAGTTAGTTCTTTAAACATCTTGATTGTTTGATTTGAGATCTTGGGGAGTATTTGGAGTTGAATTATAAGAAATTTATGACTCTAAACTCTATAATTGGTATCAGAGATTGGTCTACAAACTAGACACAAGTATGGCTGCTTCGAAGATCAATTTAAAGAAATTCACTAGGAAGAATGATTATAACATATGAAATGTCAAGATGAAGGCATTGCTGATTACTTAGGGGTTGGGTGATGCTTTAGAACCAATCACTAAGAAATAGGGAAAAGAAGCGTCGTCAGCCTCATCATCATTAACACTACAGTAAGCTGCTAAGATTGATAAGAAAGCAAGAAGTAACATAATCTTGAGTCTCGGAGACTCTGTTGTTAAGGAAGTTGCAGAAGAGAAAATAGTGATGATTTGTGGGCAAAGCTTGAAAATGTGTACATGACTAAATCCCTAGCCAATAAGCATTGCATCAAGAAAATGATGTTTATGCTTAAAATGGTTGAGGGATCTTCTCTTGATGACCACATAGATGAGTTCAATAAAGCATGTGATACACTGGAAATCATTAATGAAGGGAAAGCATTACTTCTGGTGAGTTCTCTTCCACTATCATATTCTAACCTTTTTTATGCACTCATGTATGGAAGGCAAACCTTGTCACTAGAGGAATTTAAGGCTGCCCTGAATATTAGAAAGCTGCAAAAGAAGTCAGGGAATATGAATACTGGTGAAGTATTGGCTGTTAAGGCTAAATCTGACAAGAATAATAGAAAGAAAAAGAAGCAAGGAAACAATAAATAGAAGCCCAAAAACAAGAAGTGTTTCCAGTGCCATAAAGAAGGTCACTTCAAAAGAGATTGCCTAGAAATCAAAAATGAGAAAAAGGAGCATAATAGGGCTGTAACAACTATTGAGGAAGAAGGGTATGAGTCAAATAGAGTATGTATGGCCATAGAATATGTGCAAAACGATACTTGGATTCTAGACTCAGGTTGTACATTTCATATGTGTCCCTTTAAAGATCACCCGTCAAACTACCATGAAACTAATGGGGGAAGGGTAATGATGGGAAATTGGGATGGGAAATGTAAACCTTAAGCTGCATGATGGTATAATAAGGGAATTAAGGGAAGTTTGATATGTTCCTGAACTCAAAAGAAACCTAATATCCCTCGAAATGCTTGACCAAATGGGGCTTGGTATTAAGTTTGAATTTGGTGAGTTAAGAATTTCTAATGGTGATCGGATTATCATGAAATGTTATAAAAGAAATGGGGTATATGTCTTGGATGGTAAGGCCATATCGGACTTGGTCGGAGTGTCAATCAGCTTAAGTAATGATAATACCTTGTTGCGGCACTTAAGTTTAGGACATATGAGTTTAAACCGGTTGAAGGAATTATAGAAGCAAAAGGTTTGGGGAAATGGAAAAATTTCAGACTTGGATTTTTGTGAAGGTTGTGTTTTAAGCAAAATAACTAGGAATAGTTTCAGCAAGTCATTTCATTCAACCAAGGGCATCCTTGAATATATACATTCAGACCTTTGGGGACCTGCATAGACAGTGTCACTAGGTGGAAATAACTTTTTTTTGTCCATAATTAATGACTATTCAAGGAGAATATGGGTTATGTCTTGAAGCACAAGGACTAGGTATTTGGAAATTTCAAAGAATGGAAATCTCTGGTTGAAAATCAAATTGGTCTGAGGGTTAAAAGACTTAGGACTGATAATGGCCTTGAGTTTTGTAATCAGGAGTTTGATAGTTATTGTGCAAATCATGGCATTGTAAGACATAGAACTATGAGGTTGACTCCTCAACAAAATAGATTAGCCGAGAGAATGAACAAAACCCTGATGAACAAAGTAAGGAGTATGCTAGTTCAGTCATAACTTCCAAAGAGCTTGTGGGCTGAGACACTACTGACAGCATGCTACCTTGTCAATCTCAGTCATTCTACTATTCTTGAGTTCAAAACTCCATCTAAAATATGGCATGGGAAACCAGGAAATTATAACAACCTCAAAGTATTTGGATGTCCAATATATGCACATGTCAGCCAAAGGAAATTGGCTTCAAGGTCTCTGAAGGGTTAGTTTATTAGATATCCTGAAGGAGTTAAAAGGTTTAAACTGTGGTGTATATACCTTAATCCCCCCAAGTACAAAATCAGTAGGGATGTAGCGTTTAATGAAAAAGCTACCTTGAATATGAAGAAACCTTCTGACAAAGATGCACAAAAGGATGGAAACAAAACCAAAGTTCAGTTTGAGGTGAAGCTATTCAATAAAGAGACTTCAGGAGATGAAGATGATACAGATCATAGAAGCTGAGCATCTGGAATACCAGTTGGCTAGAAACAGAGAGAAAAGAAAAATAAGAGCACCACAAAGGTATGGATATACAGACCTGATAGCCTATGCCCTGGTAGCATCTCATCAAATTGTTGATGATGAACCTAAGAATTATAAGAAGCCTATCCAAAGTTCATATAAAGATGAATAGAAAAAGGCTATGGATGAAGAAATCTCCGCACTGCAAAAGAATAACACATGGGAGCTTGTAAAAAGGTTGAAAATAGAAGAATAGTTAGCTGTAAATGGATCTTTAGAATCAAAGATGGAATAACAGCTTCTGAGCCCAGGAGATTCAAAGCTAGGCTAGTAGCAAAATGGTACACTCAAAAGGCATGAGTGAATTTTAAAGAGGTTTTCTCACCTGTAGTTAGACATGCATCAATAAGAGTATTATTGGCTTTAATAGCTGTATATCATATGATGCTTGATCAACTCGATGTCAAGACAACTTTTCTGCATGAAAGACTACAAGAAGAAATTCTGATGACACAACTTGAAGGGTATGTTGATTGTGTATACTTGTTGAAAAAGTCATTATATGGGCTGAAGCAATCACCTAGGCAATAGTATCTCAGATTTGATGAGTTTATGGTAACTTATGGTTATCTGAGGTGCAACTTTGATGTCTGTGTTTACTACAAGGTGGTGAAATCAGACATCTACATATAACTGCTATTATATGTAGATGATATGCTGATAGCCTATAGTGATAGAGAAGAGATTGAGGCCTTGAAGCAACTACTCAATTCAGAATTTGATATGAAGGATTTGGGTCCATCCAAAAAGATATTGGGTATAGAAATTATAAGGAACAAAAGGAATGGTACTATAATTCTTTCTTAGAGGAAGTATCTAGAAAAGTTACTTAAAACCTTTGGGATGTCAAGCTGCAAATCAGTAGTGACCCCTCTGGCATCACATTTTAAGTTGTCAAATTCACAATGTCCAAAAATAGATAAAGAAAGGCGTGAAATGTCAAAAGTTCCTTATGACATAGAAAATGTGTTAAGTGTTGTCAGTAGGTTCATCGCTTCATCTGGACAAGAACATTGAAAGGTTGTAAAATGGGTGCTGAGATATTTGAAGGATACTCAGGGATATAATTTGGTATATAGAAGATCAGCTAGTAAAGATGCAGGTCTACAGGGTTTTATAATTTGGTATATAGAAGATCGGCTAGTAAAGATGCAGGTCTACAGGGTTTTATTAACTCAGACTTTGCTGGGGATTTAGACAAAAGAGGATCATGAGTGATTTGCTCAAGATGGAGAATTGTTGTGATGTGAAGCAAATCACGATAGATGAAATGGCAGTTTGATCATGTGTTTTACAGCTAATGTTAATTACAATACGACAATTGATGTTGCGTTTTAGTAAGTAATTGTTTAACTCGCCTGAACGACTTCGTTAAGTTCATTTTGGGTTTAAGTAAAGCACGAGAGAAACACATGCTTAAGGAAGCTGCTTCAGTTTGTTAAGAATCAGTTATAATACATGCTCTATCACGTGCGTTTCTGGATTCACCTTGGTTCATTGAAGAAGCTGTTATAGATTGTTGATTCAGTTACAACAAGAGAGAATGTTAAGAGAGCTATTAAGGGTAGATAAGATTCATAAGAGAGCTTCTTGAAATACTCTGTAATAAGCTCTGTAAACATAGTGTATTCATCTTGAAGAAATTGATAAAGCTGATCCCGGTTTCTCGTGGATGTAAGCTAGTGTGAACTAACTAAACCACGTTAATTCCTCTGTTCTTGCTACTAATTTCTTTAGATTCTTTTCTGTTCATGGTTGCCTTGTGATTTGATCTAGTTGGTTCTTTAAGCATCTTGATTGTTTGATTTAAGATCTTGGGGAGTAATTGAAGTTTTATTATAAGAAATTTGTCACTCCAAACTCTACAGGTAATTTCAGGGACCTCCCCTGAGGTTTGGCATATTAACACTTAATATAATATATTGATGTAATTACATATGTTTCCCCTGTCGTTAGTATAAAAGTACGTATAATGTTAGCATAAAAGGGTAAATATGTAAAAACATATTTAAATTTCAATATAATTTAAGGTGAAGCTCGATATCTGAGAAATCTTGACTGATATACCCTATTAACCAGAGTTTGGCAATGACTAGTAGACAAAGGAAAGCTATTAGATAGAATGTATTGATATAATTACAGATGCTTCCCCCATCGTTAGTATAAAAGTATGCATAACATTAGTATAAAAGGATAAATATGTAAAAACATATTTAAATTTCAAAAATAATTGGAGGTGAAGCTCGATATCTGAGAAATCGTGACTGCTATACCCTATTGTTGTAAAATTTCATGCAATTATTATTAGTGTCAATATTCAAGTGTACATAATAAGTAATAAAGTGATGAATATTTGAGATCGTCTCCACAGGGATTAATGCTACTGAAGATGCTACAACAATCTCAACAGTGCACTACTTCTCTTAATTTAACTTAAAGGAATTAATAATATTGATTAACTAATGAAAATAAAACTCAATAAAGTAAAATGCAATGATGAATTAAACAGCACGTAAAACACAAGAATGAATTAATATGAATGGAGTAGTTGAGTTATCATATGACTAGCCTCAACAAACTCGGCTGACCACCACCACGATGCGAAGTCATCTCGTGACTAAGTAAACCCGGCACGGGCACTCGAACCCCGCGCGATGCGAGACCCTCAAACCCACAGCGTGAACCCGGCCCGAACCCGCGGTCACGGATCGTGACTCACATTTTTCAGGCTATTCTTTTGGCAAAAAACAGCAAACATTGCTCCATGGATATCAAACTTTTGCATTTTAGAATGGTTATTAAAGATTCCAATAAAATCAACCTCCGAAAGGGTTGAAGTGTATCTATTTTTTGTTTAGTTGAAATGTTTTTATAATTTTTTTTAATTAAAATTTTATTTTTTTTTTAAAAAAAATTACTAAATTATGGGCAGGAGCCTCATACTGTCTTGGGTCAGGGCCGTCTGCCCATGGCGGCTCGCGCCGTGTGGTCTTTTGTGCCTGATGAACTTGATTAATACCTGTTCTCATCAAAACTCAAATGTTTCGATTAACCAAGCACAGGCACAGACTTGAAAGGTCAGGCCGCCCCATTACTGACCTGTTTGACAAATGAGGTATTTGTACTTATATCAATACATTCTATTTAAATATTAATGACTCAAATCTCAAGAAAGATTCCTAAAAATTACCCTTTTATCACTTGTCAGTTGAATGGACCACACCTACCAATTACACTTTACTAAGATAATTTTTAATTTTATTCAAAGATAAGGATTTGGTATTTAAAAGGAACAATATAGGCTTGACTTAAACAAATTTCAATTCAAATGCAATGGCAGGTGTTCAAATCCTTATATAGGGATTCAATTTCTTCTTTTGGATAGATAATAGATGAATATAGATTTCTCATTGGCGAAAGTTCAAAACTATTAATTAATAACTCAAGTGGTTTTTTATTAATTTTTTAGAATTGTTTTTCTTTTTTTATCCTGTGGGACTTGAGACCCCGTCAATAACGAGCTGAATCTACATACCGTCCCATGCTAATGAAAGTAAAAGTTTGAACTGCGTGATAATAAATTTAATCCAAAATAATCCCAAAAAAATTATTCTATAGTAGTATTTTATATAAGATAGAGTCCCAATATAAAATACTACTGATGACAGCTATACAAAACTTAATCAACACTCAAGATTGGGGACTGTAAAGAAAGCACCAGCATTCCATTAATCAGAAAAAAAACTATAGAATGCACACAGAGTCTTTGGCCAGCATTTCGGCTTCAACATTCTAAAATAAAATATAGTCAAGACATTAGCCCTGTGAGAAGCCAAAAAAAGCAATTCGATAAGCCAGCCAGCCATCCCTCCAGAACAAAACCAACATTTATTAAGACTAAAAACATGGAAAAAGACTAATCAAACCAACAATCTATACAACTCATAAGACATTTTACCCAAAAATATTCCACAATCTGGGCTCAAAGAACTTAGATTTAAGTACAACCTTCATATTCTGCACATTGCAGCCAACTGGCAATAGGAATAAAACCAATCAACTGGCTATTACTACGTTGTGGCATAAATCACTGATGCGTGGCACAAGTAGCACACCATCATGGAATAAAAACGAAGGAATATGAGATTCTAAACTAGAAATCTTAATTCATAGGCACATATAATTTGTTTGACCAAAGACAGATAAACTAGTCTTCACTGGAAGTCTATGAAAACTTTGAGAAACCTCAGTCTACCCAAATGAAAACCATTATGTAATGCCTCAATCCTACTGAAAACAAAATTATCCCCAATATGAACCAATGCATTCCAAGCTCTGCTTACAACGAGAGAGTGATTTCTCTCATGATCAAATGTCACAATTTCAAGCAGTGTCATGATGCACGTTCTCTGATTGGACCCCATAATGAAGGCCCCGCAAAAAAGAATCTGTAATGTGGCAATTTACCCTAGACATACTATGATGCAGTATTTAAGAATTGTAGCCTAAATATTCTATACCTGTCTGAGCTTGTTGAAGGCTCCGGCAGGACGCCTAAGCAAACTATAGACATACTTCTCCCAAGATACAGGAAGGAACCATTTTCTGCAATACCCGGCTACGATATAAATCCATCGCTATAAAAAACTTACTTCTCTTTAGCAAAAGCAGTCCACATGTACCAACAGATCACACAGAGTGAAATGTAAAATTAGCCACAAATGACAGTCTTTCACAGCACTTCATCAGCCTCCATAGAATGCCATGTCCTATATGCTTATATAAACAAACAATGCATGCTAGGGCATTAGATAGATTAGGAGGGGACAAAAATAATTTCCAGCCAAAGAGATTAAAATCTGATGAGCAAGAAAAGTAAAAATAATAAACTTCTGACCAACAAATACATCACAACCTTGCAACTGCCAGTGATCTTAGAATCAAGAGGCAGCAAGGAATTGAGGAAGAAATATTAAAACAGCAATCAACATTGGACCAAGCATAATAGAAAGCATGCATGTCAGATAATAATTGAATTACCACCACACCAAGTTGCACAATTATACAGTTAATTCTATGATACCACGCTAACAAGTATAGGATGTTTCAGTCATTCTCTAACCAACAATGCATCCATCTTGGACCAAAGACATAAGTTTCAACACATCCATTAATCAGCAATTTACCGTCACATAAGAATAAACAAATAATACCCCAACAAACTGGGCAGCACAGAAACTTATTTAAATCAAACCCCAACAAATTGGGGAGCACGGGAACTTATTTAAATCAAATTTTTATTCATCACTGCATAAAACTTGTTTAACAAAAGACAGAAACAGAGCACCATTACCCAAAAGCAACAAACTAATTCATTACGGAACCAACAACAACCCAACCAAACTAAGACACAAGCACAACTTAACAACCATCTCAGAATTCACCACCACGAAGACGGAGGACAAGATGGAGGGTGGATTCCTTTTGGATGTTATAATCGGCAAGAGTACGGCCGTCCTCTAGCTGCTTCCCAGCGAAGATTAGCCTCTGCTGATCCGGTGGAATCCCTTCCTTATCCTGAATCTTTGCCTTGACATTATCAATTGTATCAGAACTCTCCACCTCCAGAGTAATAGTCTTTCCAGTCAAAGTCTTGACAAAAATTTGCATGCCTCCACGGAGACGGAGGACAAGGTGAAGAGTTGACTCTTTCTGGATGTTATAGTCAGCCAACGTGCGGCCGTCTTCCAATTGTTTTCCGGCAAAGATCAATCTTTGTTGATCTGGTGGGATCCCCTCCTTGTCTTGGATCTTGGCCTTGACATTATCAATCGTATCTGAACTCTCCACCTCGAGAGTGATCGTCTTCCCAGTTAGGGTTTTGACGAAGATCTGCATGCCACCACGGAGCCTGAGGACGAGATGGAGGGTGGATTCTTTTTGGATGTTGTAATCGGCCAAGGTGCGGCCGTCTTCGAGTTGCTTTCCGGCGAAGATCAGCCTCTGCTGGTCGGGAGGGATTCCTTCCTTGTCTTGGATCTTGGCCTTCACGTTATCAATCGTGTCGGAGCTCTCGACCTCGAGGGTAATCGTCTTCCCGGTCAGGGTTTTGACGAAGATCTGCATGCCGCCACGGAGCCTGAGCACGAGGTGGAGCGTTGACTCCTTCTGGATGTTGTAATCGGCCAACGTGCGGCCATCTTCGAGTTGCTTTCCGGCGAAGATCAGACGCTGCTGATCCGGAGGGATCCCCTCCTTGTCCTGGATCTTGGCCTTGACGTTGTCGATGGTGTCGGAGCTCTCCACTTCGAGAGTGATCGTTTTGCCGGTCAGGGTTTTCACGAAGATCTGCATATTGACAAAGTTTGTTTATCTAGCAAGCAAAGACAGATATTTCACAATTGTTTTCAGAGTAATGAGAATGATGATAATAAATCGAGCGCGTTGGGTTTATATAAGAAAGCTAACCCACTGGTTGAACGATTCACATCCGGGGCGGATTCCTGGTTGCTAGAATGTAAAGGAATGGTCAAGAATAGTCGGTACGAAGTTAGGTTTGATGACGTAATTGCCTATCAGTTTTGAACAATCTAGAAACTTCCTGTGATTTGTCGTTGAAAGAGAATTTGGGCCAACGTGGTTTTTACTTTATGGAGCAGGAGAAGGATTTTCTGTTGATCTGATCTTATTTATTAGTATATGTATGTTAATAATAGAATATAAGAAAATTTTAATTTTTTTATTTTTTATTTATTAATTATCAATTCATAAATAAATTATTTGTTCAAAACATTATCAGATCAAGAAAAGATTCTGATCTCATGGAGCGAGTCCATTTCTAAATTTTAATTGATTGGATTCTAAGCAACCGTGTATTTACAGAGCTCCTATATTTGCCAAATTCTAATCTAGTTAAATGAATCCGCCTAATTCCATGAATCACAGTTCAATACGATAGAGAATTAAAATTGTTTAGAATTTTAAGAGATTAGAGCATTTAGATCTTGAAATTAGTAAGAAAAATAAAATAAAATTTAACTGAAAGAATTAAAGTCAGTTCTAGCGTAGAATATTTATAAAATCAATTTACACACATTCCTTACATTAGTAATAGTAAAAAAAAAATTTGTAGTAGATACATTAATTTAGGACAACACTTAGAAACTAAATTTTTAGAAATTAAAACAATTAGTACTAGGAATAGCACAATTTTTTGAAACACTAAGACGAATTTTAGATTATGTGTGAGGAAAAATAGATGAGCAATATATGAATGCCACCTATCATTTTGAACAAAGAATGGTTGAATATCAGGGAGAGCTAGGCTGCCTCAAGTATGCAAGGAATAAGTGAAATATTACCATAAATGCAGTGACAGGAACCGATTAGAGGGGGTAGGGTTGGCAAAACCCCGGGCCGAGTCCGGGTATCGCAATGACCGGACCCGACCTGGATGCATAGATGCCCGGGCCAGTTTTGTGCCGGGCTTTGATCCGGGTCCCCGGATTTTATTTTTTTAATATATATTCGTATCTTTTATTTTTTTGGTAATTTTATAAGTTTTAAATTTATTTTAATAAATTTTAACATGAAAATATGAACTTTAAGTGTTTAAAACTTTATGTATGTATAATAAATGAGTCAAATTAATATAGATATTTAAAATAATATATATTTTTTAATTTTTTTTTTAATAAAATCTAGGTTCTGGGTTTATTAAGTGATGTCCAAGACTGACCCGGTCCAAAACACCCGGATGCGGTCCGAGTCCGGACCAGACGAGTATTTTTACCACCCCTAAGAGAGAGAAAATAGGAGGAAAATTAATTTATTTAGGAATATTGTCTCCTTTAACTAAAAAGAAAAAGGAAAACTAACGAGCAAACAAACTGTTAAAAGGAGGTAGCAAAGTTTTGCCACGTCAACAACTGTGGTGACACTCTCTCGGACCTAGGAGCATCTTGCTAGGTTCTAACACGTGAATGTGACACTTGGCCTCATAGCCCAAGTGGTTGGGCCGTTCCGCGAGTGTGAGGCGGTTCAAGCTGGCATTGTGGGGGTAAATATTCTATATGTGACTCTCCCTTGCGAAATGCGAGTGGAGTAGATACATCCCTCCTCTATGGAGGGGTCATTCGTCTGGGCATGCACTTTAATAGAATGAAAATGTAATAATATAAGTCCCAGGTATATATCTGATTGTAAATATCAGTGTATTGATGCTGTATAATAGCGATTGTAAATATCATGTGTCTGATGTCCAGTGCATAACCAGTTTCAAAAAAAAAAAAAAAAAAAAACACGTGAATGTGCAAACAAATTACATGAATAATGAGTCAATTTATTCTCCAAGCATGCTCCTAAGTCTCAAATGGCCATAAGGATAAAAGGACGAGAATATCCTTAGCGAGAAAAAGAGGCTATAGAATAATGCAAGATGCATGGTGACAGAAATACCGCAAAAGACTCCATATATAAATGCTCGAGCTTTCTCTCTAACAAAGTTGAATACCAAAAAAAAAAAAAAAAAAGAAAGAAAGAAAGAAAGGAGCCAAAGTCATCTTAGATCTTGAGCTCTCACCATTATTGAGGGTTGCGAACCCTCACTACAAGAAAAAGTGCCTACTATGACAGGCAAAAACTGTCATAGTAGGGGGTGGATGACGGTTATTCATACCGTCATTGTAGCCAGCGTCAAGAATTGATGACAGAATAATACCAGTCATAATATGTGATAGAAATTTCCAGTCACGTAACTGTCATAACTTTATTTAGAGGGGAATATAATAAATTTGAATTTGGCTCTTTTTTTTTAAATTTTGCGGGCCATTTTTGAATTTTTGGCGGGAAAATTAAATTTGGCGCGAAATGAAAATTATAATTAAATGATTTTTTTCAATTAATCAAAAATTGAAATTATAATTAATAAAAAAAAGGTAGCTTGTTTGCACCATGAAATTTTTATCATTTTAATAAAAATCCTGCAATTGATTTATTAGAAATTAATATTTCATCAATTAGCTAATTAATTAGATTATTAAAATTAGTATTGCAATTAAAAATTTAATGACAAAGAAAATGAAATGGATAACATTGACTAATTATTCATAATTGTCAGCAAACATAATTTAATCAAATACCAGTGACAGGTCCAACATAAATAGAGGAGTATTGGAACAACATAATGACAAAATTCCAGCAACATGTACAACACCCATGAACATCAATTCAATTCCAGTAGCATCTACAACACCAATGAACTATTTCATTTCAATTCCAGTAGCACAAAGAAGCCAACAACAGAGTCATTTTCTACCAACATGAAGAAAGACAATAACATAGTTCATTTGCAGCAACATTTCCAGCAATAGAAGAAGTTGCAGCAACATTTCCAATAATACAAGAGGAAGCCAACAATACTGATCAGATAAGGCCAGCAGTTCCCAAACGTGAAAATCCAACCTAAGAACAACCGAAATGTGTAAAATTGCATCAGGACCTATTTTCCAAACAAAGAAAAAAAACTACCCAACTCCAGCAGTACCCATCATCTTCATCACATTCCAACATAGAAGTATAATAAGCTAGATAACTGTCCAAGTAAAATATACCTTCCTCAAATTCAAAGTCCATGACCACATATAGATAAGAATATTAGGCAATAGAATAATAGCTAGTAAATTATTTTATTTCATCAATGAACTGATAATAACAACATAATAAGCAAATTAGGAGGTAACAAGCTTCCAAGCCTTGTCATGTGTTCATGAAAATCTTCTTTGCCCACATTGCTTATTTGCCTAAACCTTTTAACATAAATGGCAAGCCCAGTCAAAAGAACAGCTTTGTAAGACGATCCAAAGCTGCCGCTGCCCAGTATTTCAACAGAGGCTCTAAGTAGATCATTTAACTCAAATCTTTCCCTATTATTGTTAACAAAATGAAGCTTGCCATTCTCACCATTTTGAGAATTGACAAAGTAGCAGTCAGATGATTGTTAACAATATCCTGGACCTATTTTCCAAACAAAGAAAAAAAACTACCCAACTCTAGCAGTACCCACCATCTTCATCACATTCCAACATAGAAGTATAATAAGCTAGATAATTGCCCAAGTAAAATATACCTTCTTCAAATTCAAAGTCCATGACCACATATAGGTTAGAATATTAGGCAATAGAATAATAGCTAGTAAATTATTTTATTTCATCAATGAACTGACAATAACAACATAATAGGTAAAGGTTACCTCACATAGCAGCAAGTACTCCAGAAAAATGGTTTGCTCACTCAATACGGACTTCATCTAATTCAGCATCGGAATATGTTGTCTTTCCGTTGAACTGTTTATGAAAAATAAAAATTTTGCAGTGGAACTTTGACACAGAACATGTTCTTTTTTATGAAGCAAATTATGATCAAGGAACTCACATTATTCATTAATAAAGAGAAGTCATTAATCAAGTCTTTCATGAATCTCATGACGTAAAATCCGCACACAACTGAACTTGCTGGTTGTTGTGGGACTTATTCACAATAAATAATTGCACAATTCATTATAATAACAATTAAGCATGGTAATATATAATTATAGTTAAGGTAATAATTCATACCTTTACAAATCTGACCATCTTATTATAATTCCATTTCTCCTTACCCTCACGTGCTATAAACATTGTCATAGAGCTGTATACAAAAATAAATTATAACAAATTAGTATCTGCAAACTATGTAAAAGTAATTTTCCATTGACAATGGTAATCAAAGAAATTGAACATACACTTTAATGAGCTCTTTTAAATCATCATCAAGATCTCCCCCATAAGAATCGAGATAATAAACTTCCTTTTTCAGCACATCAAAGATGACCAGCACCCAATGATAACTATAATAAACGAAAGAACATTAAGGTAGCAATTTCAATAAATTAAGGCAAAAAAAGAAATTAATATGAGTTGAAAAGTATTAAAGGAGCATACTAGGGATTATAAGGCATAAAGATGAATTGTCCCTTCTTCGCTTTTTTTAATCGATCACAAACTCCACATGCCCTACGGTCAAATGATGCAGCAGGATTACGTTCTTTGCCTAGTGAAATCAGACCCGGACGAACAAATCCAAATGGTTTGACTCTTTTTTTCCCAGGGAGAATGGAAGCATACAACATCCTGATAAACAATAGACAAACAATGTTAAAGTCCATTAATTAGAACTCCCATAAAACGTACACTTAAAACTACAATGATTATAAATCACTTACGCAATATAGACTTCGATTATGCTTACTCCTATAGCATCCATTGACAGAACCGCACTGCAGTTATGCCGCCCAATATAAGCTCTAATCCCTTCCATTTGGAAAACACCATCATCCATTAGATATGGAATCCATTCTTGGTCTGACATCTTAGCTTCACACATTGTGCCAAACAGCTACAGCAACGGAATCCTGTTCCGATGTACCCCTCCTGCATGCCTTGTGTTTCTCCTTACTGGCAAAGGCTTTACTGCAACTTTTTTGCCCTCGTCCTTGGTCTATTTTACAGCTTCTGTATGTCCTATCTCTATTATACCATTATGTTGTTCTGTTAATTCAAAGTTCAAATGTGTTTTTGTGCCTTGATGTTTAGGGTTGCCATTTTTTTTCCTTGTAACAAATCATCAGGCATCTCCACTAGGATTTCAGTTAAGTTCAATCTTGGACTCTTTCTTGCAATGACAGAGAGTTTTTTGGCAGGTGTATCCTTATTTTTTTGTGCTATATGCATCTCTTTCTTCTGAGTTTAGTGGCATGTTCCTACTATGTTTTAGGTGTCACCTTCTTCTTTCGAATGATCGGTACACTCACAAGCCTAATTGTTCAGTGTGATTGGCATAAATAGTTTCTAAATACACTAAATTTATCTTACAAAGTAGTTAACAGTATCAAAGAAAATCTAGAAATAACATATGTGGATTGATTGTAAATTTACAGCAAACTAAAGCCACAAATAACAGGTAAGAACAATAATTATAACAACCCTTATCCAGCAACAACAAGTATATACAGTTAAGTAGATGAAGTAAAATTGCAACAAACTAAATCCAGAAATAGTAATTAAAAATAGTAAACCAACTTACCTTTCGTGTTTCAGCAGTTGTTTCAGCTTTAACAAAGTCTATGCCATCATTTGCAACAACATTATTGTTTTCAACAGGTACGCGGGGGTAGCTGGAACTTGCTATATCTGAATGACGAGGTGTTTTTCTCAATTCATTTCTCATTTCTTCCAACTGCCGGTTAATTGATTCCCTCCATACACGGTTCTCTCTTGCCCTTTCTCTATCAGTAGGCCTCTGGAAAGTTTGAAAATACATAGACGGGGTTACAAACTTGCCCACTCCTTGCATACCACTTCTTGGAGCTTTTCCCAAAGATTGTGCGAGAATATCATTTTTTTCAGATAACCGCATCTTCCCTTTCTTAGCTTCCATCTCTAGTTTATCCTACCACACAAACGAATTAAATAAACTAATGTTATTAAAGTATAAGTAATCACAACTAGAATTACAGTAGTAAGCAAAAAATTTCTTACGATTTTTTTAATAACTAGTTCAACGTCGGGGTGGTATCCTCCGTTTTTCATTTGCCGAGCTCTCTTCCAAAGAATGCTCTTGTCCATTTCTTCTTCAGTAAGGCCTGTTTCTAAGCACTGTCAAAACGTGAATAAAAAAATAAAATGTCAGTAACAATCATTATTTGCATTAAACAAACAACAGTAAAATGTAAGCAACTAACTCACAGTACATACCACGTCTTGCATTAACCCAACGTAACCTTTTCTACTTAGACGATGATTGAACTTATTTTGTGCCCGCCTAAGTTTACTCACACCACTAACTTTCTGCTTAAAACAACCAAACAAACAATGAATAAACACATAAGGAAAAATGTCATAAGCATTGATATATTATTAATACTTGAATTAGACATACTCACTTGAAATTTTTCAGATAGTCTTTCTTTCACAAACTTAACCCAACTTTCCTTATCAATCGTGCTGTACCGTGCTGGTGGCTTGAAAAGCCTTCTACGATCATTAACAAATGGTAAAACATAGTTCCTCATTAGAGTGTACTTAAAGTTCCGAAATGCAGCTCCGATGGCCTGTAGTACACCTTCAAGTTTCATTTTCAAAATGTGAGAATGAGGATATATGCAATCACGAAATAAAGTTTATTTCTAATTTCAAATTTTTCCAACAACAAAAAAATTAGACATATCATCTTAATTTCTTATTTTATACCTTAACAGACTCCTATAGACACTCCTTTGTATCATCAGGAACTCTACACCAATCATTGTAGAGGATTGGAATTTATGTACGAGCTAAAACACCAGTATACGTAGCCAGCTCAATGGCTTCCTCACCAACTGGAACACCAAGGCTGTTGTATTTAACCACAAACTTTCCACTTCTTTTCCTCTTCTTGTTTTGTTCTGACCCAACAATGCCACCTCTGCTTCGCTTACTGCTCTCAGGTTCATCCTCATTACCATCTCCGAACTCATCAATATCAGGGACAAGATCGACCAGGGGTGTTCTAGGTTCATATCCTTCGCGGATAAGTGCCTCATGGTACTCTAATTCTTCACCAACAGATCCATCATTTTGTTCATCTAAAAACTGATCGAAATGGGCATCAGATTGCTCGGGCGAAGAAATCTCAGGGACATTTTTTACTTTATCCATGATGAATATCACAACTGCAGAACAAAATCAAATAATGAGAATATATTACTATATAAAAACTGCCAAAAAATTAAAAATAAAATAATAACAGATAGCATAAAATACTTCTTGTATTAACCTTAACATATATCATTTTCTCTCACTCAACAGACTGCACATGCAAACAAACACAGAAACGATATTCAAGGTCTAATCCAAATTCCCTCCTTGCTATCTCGTGCGTACATTGCAGCATCATCGTCAATAGAGTTTATGTTATCAGCACTTGGAAATTCAGTGGTTAACGAAGGGTATTCCACTGCATCTTCATTTCTTGGTGTGGGTTTACCTCTTCTAGGCATTTGGCATACAACTGACCACTTCTTATCAAGCTGATCAGGTACATAAAAAACTTGGTTGGCTTGAGAAGCTAAAATAAATAGATCAGGTTTATGGCCTGTTAGCCTAAAGGGCTACCATTATGTAATTTTAATGATAACAAACATGTGTCTTAAGTGATTTAATAAATATTATATTTCACAAATTCACTAGTTTTTTAAGGATAATATTTATGCAAGTGAATCAAGTGAAATCAAGCTCAAGAAACTCAATGGACAACGGCGAAATCAAGAATGAAGTTTAAAGCTTGACGGAAAAATTATTGAGACAATTATTGTAAAGCCGGTATGATTTAATTTATGATTAGTTTATCATTTGAGAAGCTCAATATTTTGTTTAATAAATTATTACTTTTCATAAACCAAAATGTTTTATATTTATAAGATAAAGTATTTTGTGGATTTGAGTAATTTGGATTAAAATGAAAATGTTTTGCAATCTTTGATTTTAATAAATATTATTGAAATACAAGTGTGCAACCCAAGAGGGGGGTGAATTGGTGTTTTAAAACTTATGCTAACAAAACCACACAACAATCCAATCTAATGCCTTAATAAAATTAAAAACAATAAATTCAATGAAAGCACAATAATAAATGAGTAAGAGAAGAGAAAGCAAACTCAAGAATTTTTACGTGGTTCGGCTATTCCCGCCTACGTCCACGCCTCCAAGCAACTCAAGCTTGAGGATTTCACTATCCAAGCCTTTCTAAGGCTTCAAATACTTACAATTGACATCAAGGTGTCAATGAACCTTTACAACAAAGAGATTATCTCCCAATCTCTTCACTCAAGTGTATCACACACTTAATTACTCACAAATTTGATGAGAAATTGAAAATTACAACAAAAACTCTCTCAAAGAGTAGATATACAAAATGAAGAACAAAGATGGCTCAAGGATTTGTGATTCACGAATTGAGAGCTCAAGATATGTTGTATGCCTTTTGTTGGTACGTGCTTGGAACCTTGAACAAGAGTTGGGGTTTAGTTTTTATAGTGGGAGCTCAAAAACTAGCCGTTATACACTTTTTGTTCATAACCGGCTTACCGTTTATGGAATCCGGTTAGCCGCTTAAATGTTACCGTTAAGGCAAAAATTTAAATTTTACAATATCCGGCATGCCGCTTATGATAACCGGATAGCCGTTTATGTTTTGGAAGCTTTCTGACGATGTAGAATGATATTTATGATAGCGGATGGTTTTCCATCAGGAGAGATTCGCTATCCGCTATGCCATATAACCGGTTGCCACTAATGCTACTTACTATCAAAATTATAATTTTGCCCTAAAACTTTCTATAATTATACGATGGCCCAAAATGTTATGAAACTTTACAAATAGGTCCAATTTTAAAATTTTCAAAATAATACTCGTTAATCTCAAATCATCTAAAATTATAAAATGGCCCAAAATACTATAACATTTTTCAAATAAATCCTTCTCCATAATTTCAAACAATACTTGTTGATTTTCAAGTTTTCAAAACACTTTCAATTAAACCATGAACTTGAAAAACAATCAATTTCATAAAATCATTTTTCCATTAAATATAAAACCTTTATAATGTGAAAATAATGATTTATTTAAAACGTATAAAAAATAATTTAACCTTTTAAAAACTTAATCATTCTTAATCTTATTTGTTATCATCAAAATCAATAATATGGAAACATATATGTTAACAATCTCCCTATTTTTTATGATGACAAATCTTTCGTGTTTTTAAAGAATGATTCAATAAATTACTCCCCCTAAATGTAAGCTCCCCTTACAATTTGAGTTTAAAAGATTAATCATTCTTAATCTTGTTTGTTATCATCAAAATCAATATTATGAAAACATATATGTTAACAATTATTTTGAATTCAAATTTAGACCTATTTGTAAAGATTTGAAACGTTTTGAAAAATATTGTAACTTATAAAAGATTGAGAGTCTAAGTGAAAGGTTTTGAGAACTTTAAAATTTATGTTGATTATGTTAAAACTTAAAAAGGACTTTTATGAAAAGTATTATTACATGTTGGGCCATAGCATAATTTCATAAAGTTTGGGAATGATAAGTATTATTTATAAATTCTAGATTTGGACTTATTTGTAAAAGTTTGAAACATTTGGGTCATACAATAATTTATAAAAGTTTGAGGACCTGAATGTAAATTCAAACATTGATATCCAAAATTGGACCTATTTAAAAAATTTTATGAATTTTTGAGCTATAGTATAATTACATAAAGTTTTGAGGCAAAACTGTAATTTTATGAACAGTATTACTGTAGTAAATTTCAAATCTAACGGTAACTTCACTGTTATGAGCGGGGATCCAGTTAAATTAAGCGGCTAGCCGCTTGGGCGTGGGATTTTGCCTATAACGGCTAGTTTTCGAGCTTTAACTATATAAACTCAATTCCAACTTCATTTTAAACACTCTAGCAAGCCAAAACAAGTTTATAAAACATATATTGAGCTTCATTTTGTAAATCATCATTTATTGAGTCATCATTGAGCTATACTTTGTTTATCCACTCTTAAAGAGAGTTTTATTGTTGTAACTTTCATTTATCTTCAAATTGTGAGTGTTCAAGTGAGGAAATACTTAGGTTGAAGAGATTGGGGAGATAATCTCTTGATTGTAAAGGTCCATTGACACATTGAAAGTCAATTGTAAACATTTGAAGCCTTGGGAGGCTTGGATAGTGAAATCCTCAAGCCCAGTGTGCTTGGAGGCGTGGACGTAGGTTGGGATAGCCGAACCACGTAAAAATCCTCATGTTTGTTTTCTCATGTTTTATTTGATTAAGGCATTAGATTAAATTAGTGTGCGATTTGTTTAGCATAATTTTTAAAATCCCAATTCACCCCCCTCTTGGGTTGCACAACTTGTATTTCATGGCCTAATCGTTGCAAGTCTACCAAAGTAAATCCGAGTCTATCCTTCATAACTCCACCTCTTGTATGTACTCAGTCACACTTCATTAGTGGAATTCTAAAGATAACATAATTTTGATCTCAGATGTCTCTAATCACTCCATAGTTTGTGATGTTAGAAGTGACAGGGATTTTATCTGTTGAACTTGCGACTGAAATTGTTTGTGCAACCAATGACACTCCACTGTTTTGAGTAACTCTATTTAAATTTCGATCTCTTGTAACAAAGTGAAAACCATTTATGTTATAACCAGGATGTTGGAAAACATAAGGACGAGGCCCTTGGGATAACCAACGGATTGTTTCAGTAACATCGTGACCGTTCTCTATCAACACATTTACCTATTATTAATCGACAGGAATATAATGTTAAACAAGCACAAACCGAAACTGAAACGAAAAATTGAATTGAATTCAGCAAACTTTAGTTCCTTAAAAATCTTATCTGTTAGCCAATCCGCAAATGTTCGGTTGCGTTCATCTTGCAACCACTTCTCATTTTTTCGTGGATGGCAAAGTTGTAACCAATCCATATGCTCTCTAAAAATCAGTTACAAAGAAAAATTTTTCAGGTTCTTAAACTACCAAAACCTGACATCAATAAAGCTAAAATAACACAAGTTAGATAATATCACCTTATATAAGGTTGAACTTCCTCAGTGTTATGCAAAACATACAAGTGTGGTTGATCTAATGAAGTTCGATCAACTTCCACCATTTGTCCACCACTCATGGGCTTGTCAATTTCTAAATTCTGCACATGTCCAGATGGAACCCCAATTCTGGGCATGTTTTCCATGTATTCTGCACAAAATTCTAATGCTTCATCGGCAATGTAACTCTCCGCTATGCAACCCTCAGGACAGTTACATTTCGAACATAACCTTTTAGAGTTTTCATGTATCGCTCAAAAGGATACATCCATCGAAGATATACAGGGCCACATTGTCTAACTTCACTAACTAAGTGAATAGTAAAATGGACCATTATGTCAAAAAAAAATGGGGAAAACATTTTTCAAGCAAGCACAAAGTCTCTACAAGGTTTTTCTCCAATTCATCTAGTGTTGTCACATCAATCACAGTCTCACACAATAAATTAAAGAAGAAACAGAACCTGATGATAGCTTCTTTAACATGTTTTGGCAGCACATACCTTACGGCAATTGGCAAAAGTTGTTGCATAAGAACATGACAATCATGGGACTTAAGACCCTGGAGTTTAAAGTCCTTTTTTGACACAAGATTCCTAATATTTGAAGAGTATCCAGTAGGAACCTTGATACTTTTCAAAGCTGCACAGAATCTTGCTTTTTCCTCTTTAGTTAAGGTGCGGCAAACAGGAGGAAGCCATGTATGATTGCTGTTTCCTTTAACTTGTGGCGCTAATTTAGGCCTAATTTTCATTTCCAATAGATTCATCCTCGACTTCAGTCCATCTTTGAACTTTCCAGGAATATGCAGTAGTGTACCGTAGATGTTCTCACACACATCTTTTCAATGTGCATAACATCTAATTGATGCTGCATAAGCAAGTGCTTCCAATACGCTAAATTATAAAATATGGATTTATTCTTCCACCACACAAGATCATCATTGTTCTCACTTTTGTGCTTTTTACTATTACTTTTCCCCCCATCTATTATCAATAGAGTCGACCAGTTGGAAAATTTCCTCCTCGTTTAACAGTTTTGGAGGGAGTTCATCACACACACTATTGTCAAAGGGTTTTGCTTGGAACCGAAATTCATGACCTTGAGGAAGCCAAAGCCGATGCCCAATGTATACATTTTTTCCACTGTGTTTAAGTCTACATTTTGGTGTCTCTACACCACAATATGTGCAGGCATAATATCCTTTAACAGTACATCCCGCTAAATTTCCATATGCCGGGAAGTCATTTATTGTCCATAGTAATACAGTCCGCAAATTAAAATACTCATTTTTGTAGGCATCATATGCCTCCACTCCAACATCCCATAAAGTTTGCAAATCTTCAATAAGAGGTTGTAAATACACATCAATGTCATTACCCGGTTGTTGAGGACCAAAAATCAAGAGGGATAACATCATGAATTTTCGTTTCATGCACAACCATAGTGGAAGATTATAAGTAATAAGAATTATTGGCCAGCAACTATATGTACTACTAAGAGAGCTATGTGGATTGATTCCATCAGCTGATAGAGCTAGGCGAAGGTTTCTAGGATCAGATGCAAAGATCGGTCATTTCTCATCTACTAACTTCCAAGATGGTGAGTCAGTGGGATGTCGGAGCTTATCGTCAACCATCCTCTCATTTGCATGCCAAGTCAAGTCCCTAGCAGTTTCTGATGATTGAAACATGCGCTTAAACTTAAGTATAGGAGGAAAATACCATAAAACTTTTGCAGGAACCCCTTTCCTATTTTGGCCTACAATACCATCATTTTTCTTCCATCTACATAACCCACAAGTAGGACATTCAAAAAGACCTTCATACTCGTTTCTGTAGAGTATGCAATCATTTGGGCAAGCATGAATTTTAACATATTCTAAGCCCAAAGCTGACATTGTCTTTTTGGCCTCATACATAGAGGTTGGAATTTCATTATTTTCAGGGAAAGCATCTGCTAAAACACTCAACAATATAGAAAAACTACTGTCAGACCACCCAAATCTACCCTTCACATTGAACAATTTCACTAAAAAAGATAACTTAGTAAATTTTGTGCATCCTACGTATAAGGGTTTCTCAGCTTGTTCCAGCAACTCTTTAAATGCCTTAGAGTCCCCACAACAACCCTTATAAGCATCATTAACCATTTCTAACTCATTACCATTGTCAAACTCTATATTTTGTTGTTGAAAATGGTTATCTCTTTGAGGAGAAGGACTCTTGTGAATCTCTTCCCCGTTCTAAAACCAATTGTCGTATTTCACATCAAAACCATGCATATATAAATGATCTTTTACAGTTGTAGGTGTTTCAAATGATAAATTCCCGCAAACAAGGCATGGACACCTAATGAAACTACTCCCTCCAGCATTTTTTATAGCAAAATTTATAAATTTCTCGACACCCTTTTCATATTCTGTCGACAGTCGATTACATTGAATCCAAGATTTATCCATTTTTAGCTTAACAATTAATGTTCTTGACATATACATAAAACAAAGAAAGAATATACATACTTCGAATATTTGTCTAATGTTACAGCACCATGTGAAATAAAAACAGTTAAACCTACATGAGGCCATTCAAATAAAACACAAAGTATGATAAACTTAAAAATAAACAAAGTATGGTCATGGTCCATAAACAAATTTAAAAATTACAAATATAGCAACCAAGAAAGTTGATAAACTAAAATTCATACTTTTCAAAAGTTCACTCTCTTATTATACTATAAATATAATAAATAAGACAGGCCCCACAACAAACACATTACATAATATCATTATTATAAATTTAACGATAGGTAAGTTTTAAGCAAGTGTATAACAACTTCAAAAAGTCAAATAATAGAGGATAAGAAATGGAACTTACCAGATTAAACACAACAATCTGCTGCTATATCCAATTTTAGGTACAAATCCAGCAACAATATTTATTACTGAAATATACTTTGAATGATCAGTTGATAGAATTCCAAAACTTAGATTCAAGAGGGCTAAAAATATACCAAAAAATTACATTAATCATATGAGTAAGCCTAAGAAGAAATAATAAACTACAACCTCAAATAATATACATCAGTAGAACAAAAATGAAAGCAAACACAAAGAAAAGCTTCAAGTACCCTAATACAATGCCTTCAACAAATCAACAACACTGAACTGTCAAGTTTATGCAGTAATCACAACTATTTATATTTGACAAGCAAATGTTACAACTGAAGACAACAACAGTAACAACAACAGCACCAGAAGATGCAAAATAGCTCCAACACCACATGCATAGGTAGATGACAATGAGAGGTGAGAATCCTTCAATTTTACATAACATAATCAT
Source organism: Citropsis articulata (assembly GCA_030449925.1). Taxonomy (NCBI): domain Eukaryota; kingdom Viridiplantae; phylum Streptophyta; class Magnoliopsida; order Sapindales; family Rutaceae; genus Citropsis; species Citropsis articulata. The sequence continues at coordinate 1,615,511 of JASUUH010000079.1, forward strand.
TTACTAAGAGTCCCTCCTCAGGCTTTGTTATAGACAATTCAGACCAATATTTAAAGAATCAGCTATCAGAACATAAAGATATTTTAGTTGCAGATTATCTCTAAAATTCATACATTAACACTCATTTAACTTAACGAAGCTTCAATATCATAATTAGCTAGAAAAAAAATCACACACAGACACATGAATATAAATTAGAATTACCTAGAATAAAAAAAATTAACAACATTATGCAATGCATGATTACAACTCAAAACAGAACTCAAAATATTTTTAAAGACTAATTCTTGGGAAATTATTTAGTAAATTGATTACCGAAATATATGCAATACATGCAAATACATTTCAATTTTTTAGAAATTATTTACTACTTTATAAAAAAGTTGAATGAATAGTCATATTTGACTTAAACATGCAAATGTAGCAATGACTCACCAGTGGGTGTGAAGCTTCAATTCACCGTCAAGGCTAGGATTTCAACTTCGGCAACAACGATTTGGGTCTTCTTTTGTTGTGCAAATTTTATTGAACTCGCAAGCGCACGAATCTATTGTAGAATAGATTAATGGTGACGAGTGTCGATCCCACGAGGAGGTGGATTTTAATTGTGTGTAGAATTAATTTTCTTTAGATGGATGGTTGGATTGATAGTGAAAGGAATTTAAATTGTGCTAGAAATTAAATTGGAATAGCAGGAATAACTTAAACTGGAAACTATTGAAATAAAGCACTTGGGTATCCTGGACCGTGATCAACATGCTCCATGGGCTAAATATTCCATATTAATACTAATTAAAAGGGGATTCCACACTCACGAACCACGCCAAATAAATATGGTGCTATAAGATCGTACAAATAATAATAACCTTGTACTAGGGTGCTTTAACTGTATGATTCAGACAAGACTATTATTATTTGTCGACGAAAAGTCAAAACAACCACAAATATTAGAGGGGAATAGAAAATAAATTTACCAAATAAAGCCCATGGAACATGTTGAGGCTTCACCTTCAACCCAAGCTTAAAAGAAAATTAGCTACTCATTTTTGAACTAGGGGTAAAATGGGAATTTATTAAAATACATAGAAAATACAAGAAAGAGAAGGAATTACAAAAATCTAAGCTTAGAAATGAATTCAGGGATATCAAATTAGGGGGGAAGCCCCCTTTTTATAGGTACATTGAGTGAATCATGACCATCGGATTAAAAACAGTTTGACGCCTCGATTACCACGCCATCATCAACAACAATGCCACTATTTGAACAGTAATACTATTTTCACTGTTCACTCGGTTTGACTACAATTTACACAGTAACACTATTTGTACAAAGACCATGAACAAGATTACACGTATGAATAGTGCATATAATGTGACATTTTTCCTTTATGCTCCTCCTTGGGTTTTCGAATCGTCCCCGAGTTCAAATGTGACGTCTGCTTTGTCAGTCGATCACTGCTCATTGTGAAACGATCGTGATACCCCTAAAATACATAAAATAACTAATTATAATGAAACACACGTAATTAAATAACAAAATACTTAAATAAATAAAAGTAGCAATGTTAGTGAGACTTGAAGTGTAAAATGACGATTTTCTCCTTTATAAATATACATTTTCTAACACTCAACATCTTTCACGATAAGCGATTGGGTTTCTTGCAGTCAATAAAGGTATCGTGGCTGTTGTTCTCATTCCAATTTGGGTTTTAATTAGCACTTACTTCGTCCCAGCAAAGAGAGACGGTTCAATGACAATTGCAACAAAGAGAGTCGATTGAGTGAAACAACCAGAACGATTTTGAAACGATGGGTGTTTGGGTGTCGTTAGTTTGCTATGGTTGGTGTTTGAGGGTTTGCTGCAAGTGTGCTAAACGATAGGTGTTTGGGTTGAAAATTTTCTGAACACTTAGCAAAAATTTTGTCTCTTTTCTCACAAAACATGTTTCCCCCCATTACAAAACGCAACGTTTTATCAATTTACGATTTTGGTTTTTCTCAAACACTTGCAACGTTTTAATTTAATCTGTTACTTTTAATAGAAACGGCATCGTTTCACTTCTTTTTTTAGTAATAAAATATTTTTAAAAATTAAGTCAAACCTGCGCAATTAAAGTCAACATAAAAAATCAGTCTTTCATTCTTGATAGCCAAATAATTTATCACTAGTCTATCATAGTTTCTTGATATATGATATTTATATCACCAATATATCATGATCTGCTGATAAACGATATTTATATCACAGATATGTCATAAGTGTATGACAGAAAATAAATCTATCACAATTCTATTGTTGTATGCCTCCAGACCAAAAACCGTCACACAGAGGACTGTCATAGTAGGTACTTTTTCTTGTAGTGCCTTAACTTCTCTTATTCGTCATAAATTAACTTAAGCGTACCGCTGCTCCACTTCTAACCTATGTTCCCTTATCTTTGCACGTTCTTCAAGCTCTCAATCCACTTTCTCTCAAGTTCCTCACTCACCACAGCAATTTACCACAATTTCTTGTTCTTTAAGCTCATCAAAGCCCAAAACAAGTGTTATAGCTTGGATAACCTTTGCACACACCTTTAAATGCAAATTTCTTGTGTTTGACTTGATCTTGGTTTTATTTTGAGAAAAAAACCCAAAATCTATTTAAAACAGACTATATTAAAGAAATATTATTAGATTTTATAACAAGCAAGAAATAGTAGATTTAATTCATGAAATACAAGTTGTGCAACCCAAGAGGGGGGTGAATTGGAATTTTAAAAATTATGCAAATAAATCGCACACCAATTTAATCTAATGCCTTAATCAAATCAAAAACAATAAATTTAAACAAGCATAATAATAGAGGAGTGAGGGAAGAGAAAACAAACACGAGGATTTTTACGTGGTTCGGCTATCCCCGCCTACGTCCACACCTCCAAGCACACCGGGCTTGAGGATTTCACTATCCAAGCCTCCCAAGGTTTCAAATGTTTACAATTGACTTTCAAGGTGTCAATGTACCTTTACAATCAAGAGATTATCTCCCCAATCTCTTCACCCCAAGTGTTTCCCCACTTGAATACTCACAATTTGATGATAAATGAAAGTTACAACAATAAAACTCTCTTTAAGAGTGGATACACAAATTATAGCTCAATGATAACTCAATGAATGATTATTTACAAAATGAAAGCTCAATATATGTTTTATAAACTTGTTTTGGCTTGCTAGAGTTGTTAAAATAAAGTTAGAATTGAGTTTATATAGTTAAAACCCGAAAACCAGCCGTTATAGGCCAAAACCCGAAATCAAGTGGCTAGCCGCTTGATTTAACCGGCTGGCCGGAATGAACAGTGAAGTTACCGTTAGATTTGAAATTTACTACAGTAATACTGTTCACAATATTATAGTTTTACCCCAATACTTTCTGTAATTATACTATGGCCCAGAAAGTCACAAAACTTTTCAAATAGGTCCAATTTTGGACATCAAATATTTGAATTACATTCGTGTCCTCTTACTTTCATAAATTATGCTATGGCCCAAATTGTTTCAAACCTTTGCAAATAAGTCCAAATCTGAATTTATAAATAATACTTATTATTCCCAAAACTTTTTGAAATTATGCTATGGCCCAACATGTAATAATACTTTTCATAAAAGTCCTTTTAAGTTTTAACATAATCAACATAAATGTTAAAGTTCTCAAAATCTTTCACTTAGACCCTCAATCTTTTATAAGTTACAATATGGCCCAAAACTTTTCAAATCTTTGCAAATAGGTTTAAATTCAAAAAATAATATTTATTAAAATCAAAGATTGTAAAATATTTTTATTTTAATTTAAAGTAAAATATTTTAATTTTAATTTAAATTACTTAAATCCACAAAATACTTTTATCTTAAAAATAAAACATTTTGGTTTATAAAAAGTAATAATTTATTAAACAAAACTTGAGCTTCTCAAATGTTAAATCATGCATCAATTAAATCATACCGGCTTTACAAGAAATTGTAGCAATAATTTTTTCGTCAAGCTTTAAACTTCATTCTTGATTTCGCCGTTGTCCGTTGAGTGTCTTGAGCTTGATTTCACTTGATTCACTTGCATAAATATTAACCTTCATAAACTAGTGAACTTGTGAAATATAATATTTATTAAATTACTTAAGACACATGTTTGTTATCATCAAAATTACATAATGTGTAGCCCTTTAGGCTAACAATTCAATTACTTGATATAAAAACACCTAAACCTAAAAAATTAGAAATCAAAGATATACTACAAACCTTAAAACTTGAAATTAAAAATATAAAACAAACACAGAGATTTTCTGATTTTCAAATACAATAAGACTTAATAAAAGTTATAGTAAGTGAATGAATATAAAAAAGACACTTAATAAAATCCTAAGCCGAATTAAAAAAAGACGTACTAGATATTATCCCAACAATTAATAGTTGTAAAGAATTTAACTAAGAAAGTAATAATATACAACAAGCACAGGCTAACACAATTATTAAATTATTTATTAAAAAATGTATTAAATTAGAAGATTTAGAAGATAATTTAATTATATCAATAACTAATTTCCAGTCATTTAGAAAAAAAATAAAGAAGTTACATCAAACCTGGAGCTTTCTAATTCACTAGATAATTTAGATAAAAAATTAAATATCTTAACTACTAAAGTAGGAAAACTAAAAATTTGTAAATCATCTATATCACCTAGAATAATTAATGTTAGAGATATCTCAAGAAAAAAATCATACTAAAAAGTAATGAAGCTAGTAAAAAATAGTAACATAGATGATACTATAGCAGAAGGAATAAAAAGATCCTTTATCATTTCCACTTGAATGGAGTGAATAAGGACTTATACTAGCTCAATATATAATATAACAAGATTTCATAAATTCAAAAAACCCCTACTTTTTGTAACAAAGTTTCCTTGGCCATATAAATGTTTTAGTTCAGAAGAATAGCTTAGACATTGGAGAAATAGAAACAATTGGTAGGAACTTGTTAACATATATATTTCCATAATATTGATTTTGATGATAACAAACAAGATTAATTTTTGAATCATTCTTTAAAATCATGAAAGATTTGTCATCATCAAAAAGGGGGAGATTGTTAACATATATGTTTACATATTATTGATTTTGATGATAACAAATAAGATTAAGAATGATTAAGTTTTTAAAAGCTTCAATTATTTTTTATACATTTTAAATAAATCATTATTTTCACATTATAAAGGTTTTATATTTAATGGAAGAATGATTTTGTGAAATTAAGTTGTTTCTCAAGTTGTGTACTAAAATGAAAGAATTTTACAATCTTTGTTTTTAATAAATATTGTTTGGAATTTCGGATTTGGACCTATTTGAAAATATTTTAATATTTTGGGTCATTTCATAATTTTAGAAATTTGTGGGATTAATGAGTATTATTTAGAAATTCTGAAATTAGACATATTTGTAAAGTTTATAACATTTTGGGTCATAAGATATATGGAAAGCAAAAAGCTGTAATTTTGAAACAACATCAGAAGAAACTACAACTGCTTACGTAAAACGGTGAACCGCTTATTTCAGATTGTTAACCTTGAACCGCTTTAGTAAAAAGGTTAAGCCAAATCTATTTCAGCCTCTGGAAATTACCCTTCACTTTGGAAAACGCGAACTGCTTATTTTAATGTTAACCTTGAACCGTTTAGTAAAAACGGTAAAGCCAAATCTATTTTGCAGGTCTCTGAAAATTACCCCTTCACCGTTTACAGGGAAACGGTGAATCGTTTATTTCCATATTGTTAACCATGAACCGTTTAGTAAGAACGGTTAAGCCAAATTTATTTTGCAGGTCTCTGGAAGTTACCCTTGAACCGTTTACAAGAAAACGGTGAACCGTTTATTTGAAATTCAGCCCAATGGTAACTTTGACCAGCGCAAACAGTTAACCGTTAAGGGGTTAACCTTGATTTGTTTTCTGGCAAAAAGTGCATAACGGCTAGTTTTTGTGCTCCAACTATATAAACTCAAATCCAATTCATTTTTGGCAATTTTTACAAGTATAAACAAGTGCACACAACATATATTGAGCTTCAAATTCGAAAATCATCATAGATTAAATATTCATTGAGCTATCATTTTGTATATCCACTCTTTGAGAGAGTTTTTGTTGTAAGATTCATTTCCTCATCAAATTTGTGAGTGTTTAAGTGTGTTATACACTTGATTGAAGAGATTGGGAGATAATCTCTTTGTTGTAAAGGTTCATTGACACCTTGAAGTCAATTGTAAGTATTTGAAGCCTTGGAAAGGTTTGGATAGTGAAATCCTCAAGCTTGGGTTGCTTAGACGCGTGGACGTAGGCGGGAATAGCCGAACCACGTAAAAATCCTTGAGTTTGCTTTCTCCTCTCTTACTTATTTATTATTGTGCTTTTATTGAATTTATTATTTTCAATTTTATTAAGGCATTAGATTTTGATTGTTGTGGATTGTTGTGTGGTTTGATTAGGATAATTTTTAAAACACCAATTCACCCCCCCTCTTAGGTTGCACACTTGTATTTCAGAACTTTCATTGGCACATTATCATTTTGAAGACAATAAGCTAATAATAGAAGATGTAATTCAAAAAATCTACTCTAGCTTCTACAACCAAGACTAAACATATAAAGTTACTTGAGCACTATACAGAAGAATTCAAAGACGAAATAAAAGCATAATGCGAGTAAGGCAATTTTGTCCAATGAGAATCAAAATGTTGGGTCAATTCAAAGATGAAAAAAAAAGATATTATTGATAATATAGTGGAATCTTAGCTAGCTACTCTAGACAAGGTTTTCAATATTTTACAGCTTTTTCTTTTATGAAGTTATGCCAATTTACTTTAGTCAAGTGTGGCCTTACAGAGGGTTAGTGACCACCTTTAAGACTTCGGAGGGATAAAGTTAAATGATTTAATGTCCATTTTATATATAACAATTGGTTTTCAAAGGAAAATGGCAATCTTTACTTTAGAATTTTATCATTAAGCATGCTGAAGCCGGAGAAATTCAACGATATGTGACATGCTGCGTTACAACAAGCGCCTTGATCCAGTCAATGGTATTATAGCTAGGTCACATGTTTGATAGGTGATAGCACCTTATCAACTAGTTAGCAATTTTTATTTTTTTTTATACATTGGAGCTAGTAAAAACTAGACTAAAACAGAACGGGGAATAAAAGTCTCATACATATCATTATATAACCAATAACCAAGCCCCTCATGGGGGTTTTAAAAAACATGGAGACTAAGGGGTAAGGAGCTAGCAAGTTTCGCCATGAAATCTGCAGCAAAATTGGCTTCCATATATATATGTTTTATTGTAATAAGCTATTGTCTGTTCATCAGTTCCTTGATGGCAGTGATGAGCGAAAAATGTGCATTAGGCATCAAGCTGGCGGAGGAAATAATTTGGGAGACACATTGACTATCTCACCGATCCAACTCCAATGTTCATGCCAAAGCCAAACTGCCACTTTCCAAAGCAATCTCTCACCAAGCCCCCAGCGCTCGCTAGACCATTTTTTAAACGTGATCCATCAGTGTTTAATTTGAACCAAGATTCAGGGGGAGCTTTCCAACCAATATCTTTAAAGATCTTATTACTCTGACCAAAACCAAGAGTTGATCGTGCATTTTGAATGTCCTGAGCCCAAGATTTAATTTCAGTAACAACCTGAGTGCAGCAAGGAAATTTTTGCGGGAAAAGAAACTGATTTCTCCAAAACCAGATTTTCTAGACAGCCACTCCAAATAGACATGCCCACTCTTCCCCCACTTCATTAATGCCCGTCTTTCCCAAGTTGAAACAAAGCCAGTCATAAAGATTAAAGGAGAAAAAATAATGTTTAATGTTGACTGGAACTAAAGAGTTTTATATTCTTTTTGCAACAAAACAATCCCTAAGTGCATGCATCACAGTTTCTCTCTCATGGCCACATCTTTCACAATTCATTTTGTCCAAAATATGTCGTTTAAAAGCCTCTAGTTTGAACCCTCCTGCGCATCAAGAGCTATAAAAAAAAAAAAAAAAAAAAAAAAAAAAAAAAATTAACTGCTAGCCCTTTTCCATTGCCAAACTAATTTCCAAAAATGAGTGTCTTCGCTGCAGTTGGAATTATTCAGAAAAAGATAAGTCAATTTAGATGTGAACTTGCCCGTTTTGGAGTGAGCCCAATATAGGAGATCCTCGCCATTGCCATCCAATGGGGGCTTGATCGCTGCAATCTAGAGAAGAATTTGATTGGGGATAAAATTACTAAACATGTTCCAGTTCGATTGCCCCTCAGTATTTACAACATCAGCCACTCTTTTATTTATTAACTCAGCTGGAATTGGCTTTGTAATGTGATCTGCAAGAATTATTTTTTCTGAAACCCAACATTGATGCCAACATCAGCTCACGCTTTTCCAAAGATAAGAGCTACACTTGTTGTCAATAGTTATAGGTATAGATTCTGAGATTAGCCAATATTTATTTCTCAAAACCTTCACCCATAAACTATGGGGACAAACCAACATATTCCATCCAATTTTCATAAGCAAAGCATTATTCATATCAGAAAGATTCTTCAACCCAAGACCACCTCCAGACTTCGGTGTACAAACTATTTCCCAATTAATCAGATTGAGTTTACGGTCTTCATTATTTCCTCCCTAAATAAATCTCTGAGATATCCGATCAATCTTATCTATCACTCTTTACGGAATCCTTGTCGTTTGCATGACAAAAATATGAATCGCTTGGATAACAGATTGAGCAAGAGTAATTATTCCAGCTAAAGAAGGATTGTGGTCAATAATGTATTGGGTATTGTGATTCTGATTTCGCCGGAGACCTTGACAAGAGAAGATCAACAACGGGCTACGTATTCACATTGGGTGAAGGTCCGATTAGTTGGAGGTCGATTTTACAATCGACAATTGCTCTGTCCACTACGGAAGCAGAGTACATGGCAGCAACTGAGGCTGTAAAGGAAGCTATTTGGCTTAAAGGGTTGTTAAGTGATTTGGGAGTAATCTAGGAGAATATTACGGTCTTCTGTGATAATCAAAGTGCGATATTTCTCGAGAAGAATCCAACATATCATGCTCGGACAAAACACATAAATGTGAAGTATCATTATGTGAGAGAGGTTATCGAGGATAATGATGTGTTATTGAAAAAGATCGATACTAAGGATAATCCATCAGATATGTTGACGAAGGTAGTTTCTGGAGTTAAGTTTCAACATTGCTTGAAACTAATTCAAATCTTTCAAATGTGTTAAGTTTGAAAAAATTTTGAACTACGGTTGGCTTGATCTTAGATTATGGGTACGTAGGCAGTCACAGAGATGCAGCCACTTTGGGGATGATGATTCGTTGGTGGTCGGCTCAGATTTCAACAAATGTTCGCCAAGGTGGAGAATTGTTGAAAAGTCAAGACATTTTTATTGGACAAAGACAAAGATTTATAAGTTTGTCAAAAAGCTTGACAAATTGGCAAAAGTGGGCACCAAACCTTGGAAACTTGACACACGCATGCATTCAAAGCTTGGAAAGTTGGCACCGACCATTGAAAATTTGAAAGGAGCTCAAGACTTTTGCTTTGAAAATGGCAAGCATAAATGGCAAGGCTCAACTATAAATAGAGGAGCGATCATTCATTGTAAGCATCCCAAATTTGAGAGCTTAAGAGAATTGTAAGTGAAGCAATTCTAGAGTTCTGAGAGTGTGAGCAATTGGAGAGTGTGTGTGAGAGTGCTTTGGGTGTATTTGGGTTTTAGGAAGTGAGTTTTTCTTTACTCAAATTTATACTCTAATAATTGTTAGTAATACAATTATTTTTCTCTTACTCCCATGGACGTAGGCATACTACCGTGTCCTTTATTTTTCTGTAATTATTTCATGCGCTTGATTTCACATTCTCGCACAACAGTCTTCAGGCTCAAAATCCAGATCTTCTTCTCTTCCCAAGATCTCCTCTTCAAGCTCGTTTCTATCTGCCATCAGTTTATCTTTAAATGATAGAGGCGGTGGATTATCAGCATCAACACCTTGTTCTATGAACCTTGCTTTTTTTGTTGCGACCGTCTGCCAGCAGCGGCGGAGATTCTTTGCTTAGGATTTCGCTACTCATACTCGGAAGAGTTTATCTAAGAAAAGATGTTATATAAGAAAACAAACTTAATAGTTGTAGAGAACGCCAACACTAGTTAGCAATTTAATAAGCGGTATCAAAACCTAGTCAATGTAGAATAGGTGGTAACACCATGTCAACTAGTTAGCGATGATGTATCAAGTACCAGTTATGTTGAAATATGAGTGCATGACCGATAGGGTGCAGTGATTACCCTTAGTACTACGAAGGGATGAAGTTAAACAATTTTAATATCCATTTCTGAACACCGATTGGTTTTCAAAGGACTATACTGATAGTCTTTAATTAAAAACCCTGCAGTTCAAGGTGGTAAAGTTTTTCTTTCAGTTCAATGACAAAATACCAATTGCCTATATAATCTTATCTTCTTATCTCTGTGTCAAGTCAATAATTATAAATGTGAATTCAATTGTATTATGTAGGTTGGCCGGCTAAAAAGAAACAAGCTTAGAAAGAGAGCCTTTTACCCTTGTAGTAACAACCACTTCAAAGCAATAAAAAATAATTTGAAATAGACATTATTTAATTTTACACATCAATTACATAACGATTAGTGAATAACTCTTTTTCATTTCTTTTAATTTTATTTATTTTTCGAGTTAAGAAATTTTATCTAATTAACGAAAAATATAATTTATATTCAAAGCATCAGCATTGTTATTGTTCAAGAGAAAAGAATTTTTCAAAAAAAATTTTATTTTCGCAGAAATATTAGGATTTCAGTAAAATATTCAGTTATTTTTCTGAAAAACTTGCTTTGGTAGCCCGATTATGGCTTAAAATATTTTGGTAATTAGATAAAGGCCTATAAAGTAGGGTCGGGTTTTAACCTGTTTCTACAAACGTATTTTCAAACCAATTTAATCAGGACCCGACTTTGATGCGGATGAATCCGAATAATCTGGGCCGGGCTCAAACCGTACCAACTACCAAACAAAATAAATTCGGAACCCGCATATCCGGAATGTTGACCCGGATATGTTTATTTTAATAGGAATAGGAAAAAAACTCAGCCCATGCCTAGTTCCCGCTTCCACAAGGGCGGTTGCCAAAGCTATTCTTTTCCTTTCCATTCAGCTGTGTCTTTATAAAACCATCGTCGTCCCTCGTCATCGCTTCGCCACCTTCGCTGTGTTCTTGTTCGTCATCATCATCATCACCATCATCATCATCATCATCAGCCGGTTGTCCAGCTATGTCGCGGTCTTTGGTCGCCGTTCGTCCGCCTTCGCGAATCACGATCGGGGCTGTGACGCTGAGTTCATCTTCGAGCAAGATTACTGAAGAGGAAATCGTTGAGTATTTGGTTAAGAAAGCACAAAGAAAGGTTTAGTATTCTGATTATTTTCGTTGGATTTTATTTTACTATATTGTTTCACTCAATCTTTTTGTTGCTTGTGTAACTTTCGACCGTGCAGGCAGCAAAAGTTGCGAAGAAATTGAAGGCACAAAAGGTTTCTGGTTATTCTAACGATTCGAATCCGTTCGGTGACTCCAATCTAAATGAGAAGTATGTTTTCTTTATATTTTCTCTTGAATGGGCTTTCATTTTTCTTTCCTTCTTTTAATGCATTTGAAGTTTGAAGATTGCGGCCGATGATAATAACTAGTCCAGAATACATGTTTTCATTTTTATGAGGTTGATCATGTTTGTCTTGAATGCATTCTCATTGGTAAAACTACTTATCTGACGGCTAATGGACCTGAAGAGTTTTCTGCAACCCACAGATTTTTTTTTTCCTTTTATTTTGTATTGATTATAATCTGTGGGTTGCAGATTTGTGTGGCGAAAAAAGATTGAGCGTGATGTTTCTCAAGGTGTGCCCCTTGAAGAGTTTTCTGTTAAAGCGGAGAAAAAGAGACAGAGAGAAAGGATGGTATGCATTTTGTGTGTTTTGTTTTGTTTTTTTATGTTGTTAAATTCTTTGTCGTCCAAATTCTAGTGATTTCATAATTTAGTAATTGATATAGCTAGTTTTTCAGTTCAGTATTTCAATTTATTCATCATCCATTCTCGATGCAGGCAGAAATTGAAAAAGTTAAAAGAAGAAGAGAGGAAAGAGCGCTCGAAAAAGCACAACATGAGGAAGAAATGGTGAGTTTTGTCCTTTAACAGAGTAAAGCTTTTCTTGTAGAATAAGTTTTCCAAGAGAAATATCTCATGGCTTAGTATGATGGAGTTGTCTATACTGCTATTTGGATGCATTTTGGCTTGGTTAATTATATCCTTCTGCAGGCACTGCTGGCTAGAGAACGTGCTCGTGCTGAGTTCCAGGACTGGGAGAAGAAAGAGGAGGAGGTTCGTTGCCGAGTTGCGATTACTGTTCATTTTAAAAATTATTTTTAATTTGATCTGTTACTAAAATTTGATTGTACAGTTTCATTTTGATCAAAGCAAACTCAGGTCAGAGATTAGACTGCTTGAAGGTCGTGTAAAGCCTATTGATGTTTTGTGCAAGCACCTTAGCAGCTCGGATGATTTGGACATAGAAATAAACGAACCATACATGGCTTTCAAGGTGATTATTTGCTGTAACCTGATTTTGATGTAATAATTATTTTAACAAACATGCATTGACTGTTTGTATTGTTTAATACAGGGCTTGACAGTAAAAGAGATGGAAGAGCTTCGTGATGATATCAAAATGTATTTAGATTTGGACAGAGCAACGCCAACTTATGTAGAGTATTGGGAGGTATTATCCCTTCTCACTATTTTGCTCTTGTTGAGTAGAGACATTCCTTACTGACGGGTGACAGCTAGAAATTTCTTCATTTACAGACTATCTATTGTGCTATCTTTCTAGAATTTGCATATTTTGTAATATTGGTCCTGATATGGGAACACAATGGAATAGGATTTATGTTGTTGATTCCATAATCATGTAGAATAAGGTTTTTGTCAATTTGAGGATTTAGAGCGTCCTCCAAAGTCTTGTATTTTCCTTTTGGTCACCCTCTCTTGCTGGTTGAAATGATTGCTTTAAGACCATTTCTCAATGACAGGTGTCAGCTAGAAATTTCTTCATTTACAGACTATCTATCTTGCTACCTTTCTAGAATTTGCATATTCTGTAATATCGGTCCTGGTATGGGAACACAATGGATTTATGTTGTTGATTCCATAGTTATGTAGAATAAAGTTTTTGTCAATTTGAGGATTTAGAGTGTCCTCCAAAGTCTTATATTTTCCTTTTGGTCACCCTCTCCTCTTGGTTGAAATGATTGCTTTAAGACCATTTCTCAGGGTCACTAACTTACCAGAATATATAACCATGAATATTGTATTTAGCACCTTAGATGTTGCTAAAAATAATTGCTTGCACTTGACACAATAAGATGTGAATGTCGCATAGATGGTGCTTTGACTTGTGTAATTAATTTAACAGGCGCTTATGGTGGTTTGCGATTGGGAATTAGCTGAAGCACGGAAGAAGAATGCACTAGATCGAGCTCAGGCGCGCGGGGAGGAACCTCCCTCTGAGTCGATCGCAGAAGAAAGGGGCTTGCATTCTAGCATTGAAGCAGATGTCAGGAAACTTTTGGAAGGAAAAACTCGCAAGGAGCTTAAAGCATTACAAACTAAGATAGAGTTGCAGATGCGTGCGGGCACCGCCATGGTGGTTGAGTACTGGGAATCCATTCTTAAACAGCTTCATATATATAAGGCAAAGGTACTCAGTTCTCAACATTTGTAAATGATTTTTCTATGTAATGTGCAACTTGTTCTGGACTTCACTGCTAACTAGCTGCAATTATAGGCTTGTTTGAAGGAAATACATGCTGAAATGCTGCGTAAGCATCTGCAATGCCCTGAGCAAGCTCTGGAGGATGTAACATTCGAAACTGATCTTGATTCAATGCGTGAAGCAGAGGTTATTAAGCATAATGACGATGGTATGTGTATTTTTATTAGCTATGGTGAAATTCTGGATTCTTTTTAAGGCTATTGCATCTATAGTCTTTGGCTAATATTTCTTTGACACAGATGCTGGAAATTTCTCTCCAGAACCTTTATTGGAGAAAGAGTCTCAAGACTCAGAGGAAGAGGCTGGATCATTTTCACCAGAACTATTACATGGTGATGACGACGAAGAAGCTATTGACCCTGACAAGGATAGGGCTTTGCTGGTAACTTGTCTAATACAATGCATATTGTCTATTTAAGAAGCTTATTGAGTAAAAAAGTTGTTTATATGTTTAACCATGTCATTACTTAACAGGAGCGTAAAAGAATTGCAGTTTTGGAAGACCAGCGAAGACGAATTCAAGAAGCTATGGCATCAAAGCCAACTCCATCAGAAGATAACTTTGAACTGAAAGCCATGAAAGCTATGGGAGCCATGGAAGAAGGGGACGCGGTATTTGGGTCTGTTGCAGAACTTAACCTAGACCCACAGGTTGGTCTTTCATCCATTCTGTTCATCTTCCTTTACTAAGTGGTTATATGATATTGTGATTTGCTCAAAAAAATCTCGTGTGCAGGTGTATTGGTGGCATGATAAATACCGACCAAGGAAACCAAAGTATTTCAACCGTGTTCACACTGGATATGAGTGGAACAAATATAATCAGACTCACTATGACCATGACAGCCCACCACCAAAAATCGTGCAAGGATATAAATTCAATATCTTTTACCCTGACCTCGTTGACAGGACAAAGGGTCCTTCATACGCAATTGAGAATGATGGAAGCAAAGGCGAGACATGCATCATCAGGTTCCACGCTGGGCCTCCGTATGAGGACATTGTAAGTTATTGACTCAAATCTATTTGGCAGTCTTGTTTTTTTATACAATGGTTAAATAACCTTTTTACTTACCAGCTTGTCTTCTTGAAACTGCAGGCATTTAAAGTTGTTAACAAGGAATGGGAGTATTCTCATAAGAAAGGATTTTCAAGTGCACATTTGAACACGGGATATTACATGTATATTTCAACTTCAAACGCTACCGCTACCGTCGGTGATTTGTGCAAGGGCAGTTTTGCTATTTTTTTCTGTCGCTTTTTCTCTGCTTTAACAGAAAACTCTTCAAGGGGCACACCTTGAGAAACATCACGCTCAATCTTTTTGTCGCCATACAAATGTGCAACCCACGGATCATACTCAATACAAAATAAAAAGGAAAAAAAAATTCTTCCCCCAATTTGTAATTGTTTCATATGCATGAGCTGTAACACAAGTAGTTTTACCATTAACAATGCATTCAAGACGGACATGATTAATCTCATTAAATGAAAACATGTCGTCTGGACTAGTAATAATCATCAGCCGCAACCTTCAAATGCATTAAAAGAAAGAAAGATGAAAGGCCATTCAACAGAAAGTATTTGAGAACTTAGATCTATTTAAGCAAGAAAATAAAATTCTGAATAAATTAATTAACTTAATTAATTAGTCTTGAAATTATTGTTAACGGATTATTGTTTACACAATATTTTTACTTTTATACAATGCTATTCACACGAGTTATTATTCATATGTAGTGTTCATTGCACTGTTTATTTACCCTAACTCTATCATGTATGGTAGAAACAATAAATTGTAAAAAGTAAAGCAAACAAAGAATTTTTATGTGGTTTAGACCACAATTCTAAATGCATAGGGCTGCTGTTCAGATAATGAGCAATTCACTAAATAATAAAAAAATTACAACTTATTAAATTCTTATATAACTTTAGACTCTTTTTTACTCTTGCCACTAGTGGTAGCCATGGATTGAGTCAGATATGGTTTGTCAAAACCCAACTCAATCCATTATTAAA
Source organism: Citropsis articulata (assembly GCA_030449925.1). Lineage (NCBI taxonomy): Eukaryota > Viridiplantae > Streptophyta > Magnoliopsida > Sapindales > Rutaceae > Citropsis > Citropsis articulata. The sequence goes on from JASUUH010000079.1 coordinate 1,631,461, forward strand.
TAAGTTGAAATAAAATTAATCTGACCTAATTAAATAAACATGCTCAACTCAATCCAACCGAACTCTTAGATAATTAAGTTGGGTTAGGTTGACTAAGTGGAAGAGTTGATGTTCAAATTAAAATTAAATAAAAAAAGATACGAAAATGAAAATAAAACCTATTGAAATCAAATATAAATATATTATAACATGAAAATTATATTCACGGTCTAGTATTCGACAAAGAAAATTGAGAAACCAACTATATTAAAATTAAGAAAATTTCAAAAACGAGCTTCTAGACTTTGTTCTCGGCTTCCTACATCTCTTTTTCAAATTCCAAATTCAGACCTTTTAAATAATTATCTAGTATCATGTCCTGTAATAAAATGAAAGTGATTTATAATTATGTATTGTTAACTTGTTAAGTGTTTACTGAAAAATAAATAGAAATTGAAACTAAATTACTTACAAAATTAAATTTATAAGATAATAAATTTACCAAGCAATTATATGTTACCACATCAATCAATAGCCACAGGCTCAGCTGAAATATTTACTGACTCTACAACAAATAAATGACAGTGAAAAATTAGTTTAAGAAATAGTACATAAACAAGATAAAAAGTATACAATACACACACACACACACACATAAATAAATGTTACTTGTTCAAATGATTTATAAAATTCTTTCTCCTCCATTGATTGCTCACTATCTAATGCAACAAGTGAAGATCATAGTCATTTTGTGAGCATATTAAAGCTTCCACTGTTTTTGGATGTAATGAACTTCGAAACAGATCAAGAATGAGAATGAGAGAATGAAAATAAATTATATATTTACTTGTTTAAATGAAAAGTGAAATGAAAATCAAAGTTTTGGGCCTCACCTAAAATTGGAAATAATTACTAGAGTTCTTATTCCCACGGGAGGAGGTGGGAATGGGAATCTCATTCCATAAAGTAACCATATTACCCCTACTTAAATCTTGAAATTCTCATTTTATCATTCCTTATATTATTATTATTATTATTATTATTATAGTAGTAGTAATTATTTATCATAATACTATTATAATTAATACTAATAATAAAATTACTATAATAATAATAATAATAATAACAATTTCGATTGTAATGATTGTTATTATAATAATGATAATAATAATTATAATTATAATAATGATAATAATAATTATTATTATGATGATGATGATGAAGTTGATGATGATGATGATGATGATGATGATGATGAAGATGATGATGACAATAATCAATTAAGGTTAGTTTAGTAATTTGCAACAATCCATTCCGGTTCCAAGATAAAGTAAACATATTAATGACAATATGGTTCATTCTGATTTCGATTCTCATAACTAAAGTAAACAACTTATTTTGATTCCCTTTCTTCCTTTCAATTCTAGCCCATTCTGATTACTAAGTAGTAAACATACCATAAATGCAGACTCAGAAGCTATTGTTGATACTGGAATTGCAAATACGTCCCTTGCAACATGTGATAAATTTGATATTTCAAAGAATTAACCTTCGACCAATCTAAAATATCAAATTTACTATCATATGGATCTTCACTGGGCTCCAACAAATACCTATTGAGCTCATTTTTTATTTCAGTATGTCCCTTCTCTTTTATTTTCTTGAACTTCAATAGCATTGTATTACGAAAATCCTTATCACCATTTTCCTTATCCAGATCAACCACATTAACCAAAGGTGCATCATCAGAATCTTGGCTATTGGCAATACTGTGACTATCTCTATGCTAGAATTCATAAACGCGTGATACAAGGCCTTTGATTCTCTTTGCCACCTCTTCTGCTTTTGTTTCATCATACATTTCACCAATAAAAAAATGGAACAAAATCCAATGTATACTTTGGATCAAGAACAATTGCAACAAGCAACAATGTGTTAATGTTTTCAATTATGCCCCAATACTTTATCATACTTCTTTTACATACTAACAGCTATACTACCCAATAAAAATTCTTCACTTCTAGCAAAAGATATCAATAAGTCATGAAAGTATATGTGACAAGTAACAGATAAAGAAGCACTAAATTTTGAGGCGACTTTATAAAAAGACTCTAAAAATTTCTCAAATACTTTAGCATTAGTCCACTCTATATCCTTTGGTAGACCCTTCTTATTTTTTCCGCTGTCATCTTTTGAAAAACATATCATATAAAGTTCATCATTGTCTACCAACCGTCAAAAGCTTTTTGAAATTTTAAAGCACTTGTTAACATCAAGTAAGTAGAGTATCACCTTATAGGCACATCTAAAGTCACTATACTTTTACTTTCAATATTTTTTCATGCTCATAACATTTTTAAAATTTTTGTAATCGTAAGGCTAAAGATCTTACATATCGCATGACATTGCAAATGCTAGCGATTAAATCATGCATGTCCTTCATCCCATCAGCTACAATTAAGTTAACAATATGAGCACAACATCTTATATATATAAATTCCCCATCTAAAACTAGGCCATCAACGTTCCAATTTTTTAGTTTCTTTTTAAAATAATTTATAGCCACATCATTTGAAATTGCATTATTAACCGTGATTATAAAAATCCTCTCAATACCCCACTCTAGTAAACAACTCTCAATCAACTTGCCTATTGTATGTCCTTTATGGTTGGGAATTGTAGAAAAACTCAATATTCTCTTTTGTAACTTCCATTCATAATCAATAAAATAGGTCGTGATCACCATATAATTGATATTTGAATAGAAGTCCCACAGTCAGTGGTTATATAAACTCTTTGGGCTTTTTCAGTAAATAGCCTTTTCAAATTAAGTTTCTCATCTAAGTAAAACTACTAAATATCCCTAGCAATTGTTCTTCTAGATGAAATACTAACTAGGCGACCCAAGAGGGGGGTGAAATGGGTTTCTAAAAAATTATGTAATGCTTCAACAAAACTTAATATAAATCTTAAGCAAATTCAAAACAATAATAAATAAATCAATCAAAATACAAAGAGATAGGGGAAGAGAGATTTAAACACAAAGATTTTCACGTGATTCGGTTAACTCCACCTATGTCCACGCCTTCAAGCTCACCGGGCTTGAGGATTCCACTATTCAAGCATCCAAGACTTCAAGAATTCTTGTAAGTGACTTCATAGGTGTCAATCAATCTTTACAACAAGAGATTATCCCAAATCTCTTAACCTAAGTGTATTCCAACACTTACAATCACTCAAAAATAAAGATTACAAATAAATTTTCTCTCAATCAATATGTTAGGTTACAAATGATAACTCAATGTGTGAATGAATGAAATAAAAACAAGTTTGAAGCACAATAATAATTGTAAACTCAGTAGCAAGCTCAATAATAACTCTTGGATCTGTTTTTGTTTGAATTTGATTGAGTCACTTTATAGTTAGAGCTTAAAAGTAGTCGTTGTTGATTTTCTGCACACAATCAGATCGTCATTTAGCATTTATCGGATCACTGTTTTAACTTGAGCAAGTGACCGTTGTGACAAAAATTCAAATTTTTGAATCACGTTATCAAGATGTCGAGTCCCCATTAGTGTTCAGAAGCTAATCTTCAATTCTGTTTCATGTCAATTAGTCATTATCAAAATGTCGAACTGTCATTAGTGTTCAGAAGCTAATCTACAATTCTATTTGATGTCAGTTAGCCGCTATCAAGATGTCGGTTTGTCATTTGATACAGTGACTGCTACAGTGAACTATTTTATAAAATTATAGCTTTTTCCTAAAACTTTCTATAATTATAATATAGCTCAAAACTTATGAAACCTTGCAAGCAAGTCCATTTTCAGAATTTTAAGCAATACTTGTTGATTTTAAAGTTCTTAAAACGTTTTCAATTAGATCATGAATTTGAAAAACAACCAATTTCATAAAATCTTTTTTCCTTTAAGAATAAAACCTTTATTTTATCAAAATAATGATTTATTTAAAATGTATGAAAAATAATTTGAATTTTTAAAACTTAATCATTCTTGATCTTATTTTTTATCATCAAAATCATCATTGTAAACACACACATATTAACACTAGAAGGAGGAGTAAATTTTGGACAAGCAATACTATAGAAATATCAAGCTTAATGATAACTCTTGGATCTACTTTTGTTTGAATTTGATTGAGTCATTTTATAGTTAGAGCTGAAAATTAGCCATTGTTGACTCTCTACACACAATCAAATCGCTATTTTGACTTGAGCAAGTGACGGTTGTGACAAAAATTCAAAATATCGGATCGCCGTTATCAAAATGTCGGACTGTCATTATTGTCTGGAAACTAATCTTGATTCTGTTCGATGTCGGTTAGCCATTATTAAAATGCCATTTGCCGTTTGATACAGTGACTGCTACGGTGAACTATTTTTCAAAATTATAACTTTGCCCTAACACTTTATATAATTATACTATGGATTTCAAAGTTCTCAAAACTTTTGCAATTAGATCATGAACTTGAAAACAACCAATTTCATAAAATCATTTTTCCTTTAAGAATGAAACCTTTATTTTATCAAAATAATAATTTATTTAAAATGTATGAAAAATAATTTGAATTTTTAAAACTTAATCATTTTTTATCTTATTTGTTATCATCAAAATCATCATTGTAAACACATACATGTTAACACTAGAAAGAGTAAATTTTGGACAAGCAACACTATAGAAATATCAAAACCTTCTTTCTCAACAGAGCTAAAAGACATCTCATCAAAAATTATCATCCTATCACATGCTTTTCTACATTCTTCTTTACTAAATCCTACGGTTGCTAGACTACTAGGAGCACAAATATTGGTTATTATTGCATTTGCCAAAACCTTTTGCTTTTTATCCTCTTCTACCACAATATTTTTATATTTTAGACATCTTAATTTCAAATGATTCAGTATATTTTTAGTCCCAAAACTTGATTCGCAAGGATAATCCTTTTCACAATAATTGCACCTCTATCATACTTGGTAAAATGTTCCCACACGTTTGATGGTGATCTCATAGGTTTTCACTTTTTATGCTCATCATTAGGATTTTCAGTTGCACGATCATTATCATCATTCACTTGCAAAGTTGAACTATTATCCATCTACAAAAAAACAATAACAATAAATGAATAAATATTGATAACAGTAAAGCAATGTATATGTAAATAAAGAATCCTTTTTATAATGTTTTCATGACTTGTCTTCTTATGGCCATCAGTTCCAACTCCTAATATTCTATATCCAAAATATGCATGTTCATAAAAAAAATGATTTCATGGTTTGTTTTCTTATAGCCTTCAGTTCAAATATTCTATATAAAAAACATGTAATTTTGTGGGATTGGTGCCTGTCGCCACAAAAATACATTAGTATTGATGTTGGATAAGCACCTATCGCCCAACCTGTCGCACATAACCTGATTTTTTTGATTTCTCAAGTCAAATCTAACTACTTTAATAAATTACATTGCTTTATAAATGAAAATTAACATCAGTAAAATCTACATCAATTTTGAACTTAAACTATAGACTTAATATATTAAAATTCATATTTGTATTAGAACATAGAATAACCTTTAGAATGCTCTCCAATTAATGATTTTTATATTTTTTTATGCTGAGAATGTTGAGATTTATTGAGTGTTGAGAGTCTTGATGTTTGTTGAGGGTGTTGAGAGTGTTAAGATTTATCGAGGGTGTTGAGTATTGTAAGAGTGGGTGCAATAGCATGATTCCATTGCAATTGATGCTGCTGTTTGGCATGTTTTGCTTCTGTAAGCATAGATATCATTCTTTGGAAACCAATTTAAAATGAAAAAAAGGACAATATAATTTACAAGATTTCTGACTTAATTAACTCTTAAATATTTCTTAAGGTATGATGTTTTTGAACAGTGATGAATTTGTATAAATGACATTTAGAATGAAAAAAAAAGCTTGAGAATTTAAAATTTTAAAAAATTCTTTGAGTGATTTTAATTGTTTTTAATAACATGTAAATATGATATTGTTCATGATTGTCATTGCCATGATATTTATTGTACTCCAAATTCCATTTTGTTGATGATGCACGAGTTGAATTTATTGTCTGTCACTCCAAAAATATTGTCCGGATAAAATTCACTCCAATCTGCAACTTGTAAAAGTGAGAACAAAAAATAAAAACCTATTTTTTTGTTGTGCCCTGAAAAAATTTTGATGAGAGCTTGGCCTTAATTTAAATTGGCTTTGTAATTTATAATCTATGTATATGTAAGTGCAATGTTAACATTCAGTTTTTAATGTATGACATGTTGGCGAAATGGCTTTCATGCTATGTTGAATTTGATTAATATTTATGTATGACATGTTGGCGAAATGGCTTTCATGCTATGTTGAATTTGATTAATATTTGATGTGTTTTTTTTTCCTAATTTTTCAAGATATGAATCTACATGATGTTGATGTTGATGTTGAGGATAAGGCTGATTGGTCTAGCCGGACTTTGACGTACAAGATTTGGTTACCAACGAAGAAGGAGACACTAGTAGGCCACTTACTAATACTTATTTATCTCCAGCAAGTGTCGCAGAGATGAATGCTATAAGAAATAGAATTGCAACTTCTATGTCGCATGATTACATACGTAATGTATAATGTCTATCATGTAATTTTTTTATAATTATTTTGTTTAAATCATGTGTTGTAATATATATCTTAATTATGGTGTAAAAACAATGACAATGTAAAACTTTTTTTAATTAATGTTAATTCTAAAACTTTATTATCATATAATTTTTTTATAAATAATTTTGTTCAAATTATTATGTTGTATTTGTGTAGTATTAGCTAAATAATTATTTTATAACTATAAATATGATATAAATGCTTAGTAAAAACTGTTTTTGAAAAAAGTATTATTGAACGCATATTCTCTGTTTTTATCATTTTTAACTGTGTCTACCGAATGCATATTACTGTTTTCAGTTTTAAAATACAAAATACAGAAAATGATGCCAGACGCATATTTAAATATAAAATATAATAACTGCAAAACACCATTTTCATTTTTATTCTCAGAAAATACAAATTCAAAAATAATACCGAACGGGCCCTTAGCTAGTTATTATTAAGGTCCATTCTCATTCAAAGGAAAATGGAAACCTTTACTTCAAAACTTCGTAGTTTAGCCTACTTAAGCTGGAGAAATTTAACAATAGGTAACCTAATAGGATGTTGCAAGCGCCTCAATCTAACAAGTAATAGTGAAGACAGGTCACGTCTTGAACAAGCACCGAATCAGCCAATCAACAGTGTATTAACATCGTGAATGACAAAGGCAGGATGTGCCCAAGGCATAATGGCCGAGGCTCAAAAGCTGGGGATAAGTTAACTAATTGAGTGGATTGGCATTATATCAAGTAGCAGTTGTGTCGAAACATGGATGCAGGATGAATGGAAAGCAGCATGCACCCTAGAACTACAGAAAAGTGGAGTTAAATAATTTAATATCCATTTCTGATCACTAACTAGCTTTTCAATAAAATATAGTAACCTTTGCTTGAAGTTAAATATGCTGAAGTTGGAGAAATTCAATGATAGATATCTTACTAGAAAATTGCAATAAATATCTCGATCCAGCCGTATTTAGAGAAATAAAATTCATGACCCAAAAAAAAAAAATTTCAAAGCAATAAAAATAATTTAAAATAAACACTCCTTTATATACTAATTAGATAGCAAGATTAACAATTTTTTTTTTAGTTCTTTTTAACTTTATCCATTTTTCAGATTAAGGAACTTGCCTACTTAACGAAACTATAGTTTGTATTTAAAGTATCAACAAAAAAGTTGATCCTTGTTAGTACTCAAAAGTAAAATAATTTTTTAGAAGGATTTTTGTTTTACCAAAAATATTATAAACCTCATTAAAATATTACTGATTTTTTAAAAAGACTATCTTTAAACACAACTCCAGTTTTTGCCTAAAATATCTTGTGGACCCTGTTCCTGCCTAAAATATTTTGGTGATTTGATTAAATTGTAGGACTCAAAAGTTTTAAAACCTGTTTTTATAATAATTTTGAAAGGACCGTTTTTACCTCTATATTGTATTTTTTTCAGTTCTCATTTAAATTCCACTCCGAATAGGGTATGAGGTCTTCAATTAAGGACAAATAAAGATTAACAAGTCATAAAAGGAACAAAACAACTCTCAATTTATATTACTATTACATCTCAAATGCCGTAGTTTTTTATTACAAAAAAGACGGTAAAAATAATAGAAGCGAAGAAAACATACGACCCAAGTGCTCTCACATTCTATGTAAAATTACAAAAAGTAATTAACTCAATTTAATAAAACGATATTATCATAATGCCTACGTAAAATTTCATTTTGATGGATGTTTATAGTTTATGTAATAACTTAAATTGATTTTAAGAGTAACATGAATATTTTATTATAAAATAACTTAAATTGTTATATAACGAAATTAAATGTAGTGATTTTAAATTTAGAGTGTAAATATTTCTAATTTATAGTTGAGGTTTCCAAATACCCATAATATTTAACCGTTACATTGTCTTTAAATCAAGTCAACATCCCAATCTACTACAACCATTTACTTGATATTTTTCATTTTCAATAAGAAATAATACCTCCTACCTTCGAGCCTAACTCCGATGCTGTAATCAATTCCTTGCCAAGCACGTTACGCGCAGGCCCCACCCGCCTGTAATCTTTATTATACAGCACTACAACATTTCTGAAATGAGGCTAGTGTTTCCTTACAAACAAATGTAAGAAACATCAAAGATTAGACAAGTAAGTAACTAAGATATTGACACGTGTAAATAATACCAGTTTCAAGATGACTTGCTATACCGGTTGAAGCCGGTGATAAATTTTTTTTTTTTTTTAGTAATGCAAACCAATCATGAATAAAGAAAAAAATTGCATAAATCAATCCTGCGTTTCTTTTAAGTATTCAAATTTAACAAATAAGGAAGCAATTGCCGCTTTGAGAAACCCAAGTATCCAATCATCCCATGTAATCTGTAACACACTAATCTCGGACGGGCCAAATCTAAGATCATTAAAGATTGTGGGATCAAGAATGAAACAGAGTATCAAACCAAGCAAAAACACAATAAGAGCTGCAGGTATTGCTGATAGAATTCTCAAACGATTATGCAGCCCAAGCCTGCGTCTGCTATTATTAACATCATCAGTATTATCAATATCAAATTCTTGATTATGGGTACCGTAATCGCCGGAGCCGGTGGTGAGGACCAAGAAGAGGATAGCTGTAAGGGTGAGGAGGAGGCCGTCGAGACCAAGCCAGAAGCGAGCAGAAGTGGACTTAGAGGTGGCGAAATCTTAATTGAAGCGGGCGTATTTGATGGCGGTGAAGGCGAAGGAGAGGCCTTGGGAAAGCTGGACGCCGCCGATGATGGGGAGCGGGATAAAGCGGTAGAAGAAGGACATGAGGCCATTGAGGCCGAGGAGGAAGAGGGTTGCGGCGGTGCAGAGGCCGGCAGCGACTATCTCAAAGGTGGTGAGGTGGGGGGATTCAGAGACGGCGACGGCGGCTATGGACTTCATGGGCTGGACGGGCATGGGGAGGCCGAAGAGGAGGCTGGTGGCAATGTTGTAGAGGGATGTGAAATGAGGGTCTTGCCTCTGCCGCTAGTTTGTCCCGGTTTCCCACAACCCCCTTACAATCACCTAACACTTTCGCCACCGTTCGATGCGAAGTTAAAAATCGAACGGTTGTTATTTTAGTTATGTTACTTACATTATCATGTAAGCTAACTAGAGCCCTGAAATGATTGTACCTAAGAAATTAACTAGTAGTGAATTGAATGGTTTAAAATAGATTTTACCTAAATTAGAACAAGATAATATATTAGAAGTACCTGAGACTAGTTATACTTATATGAATAGATAGAATCAAGTTACATACAGATTTAGTAATTATAGATAAAGAAGTAATCTAGAATTAGAAGAAAATAAAGAAGGAATTGAAATTAATATGGAAATAATAGATAATTTAGACATGGATAAACATAAAACATTAATTAGTAATAGAGATAAAATTATATGCTTAATATTTAATGAACCTAAAAAATATTTAGATGAAGCATTATTGGAAGAATTATGTAATAATAATGAATTAACAGATGACGATATACACAGAGAATTATTAAAAATTCTAGATTTTAAAAATTTAGAAATAGATGAAATTTATTACTTAGAACATGTAGATGAAATATTAGTAGGAAAAGAAGATAAAAAACCAGAAGTACGAGAAAGTAGCCATAAATCAATATTAGAACCTGTAGTAGAACCATCAAATGTAGAAAGTTACTTAGACAAACGAGGAATCCCAAAAACGAATGAAAAATACACAGAAGTCAAAAGAATATTTAAAGCTAAAACAAAATTAGAAAATTGGAAAACTATGCCACAAGCTAGAGATTTATTAGTATTAGAATTAGAAGACCATAAACCTAGCCAGTGGAAACAAGTATTTAATCAATTAGAAGGTAATTTACTTAGACATTCTATCGAGGCATTAGCGATAATAGTAGACCCAAATTATAAATTAATATATTTAGAAAGTACTTTGGGAAGTAGATAAAGACAAATATACTTAGGATGGAGAGCATGGATGAAGAAAATTAAATTAGAAGAATTAGACTTTTTTTATATAAATATTACAGAAATTAGTTTTATAGATTTAATGAAAAAAATTAGTATTAGGAGTAGATGAAAAAGATCATGTAATTAAACAAATTAAAGCTATTAGGAATTTAGAACAATTAAAAATTTTTTATCTAAGATATTTTGTTGAATATGCTAATTATTTTTATAAATATTGGAGTGAAATAAGTAGACCTTGTGATGAAGATTTATTATTAAAATTCGTAGACAAATTACCAGGAAAAATAGGAGAAAAATTACATAATAATTAATTAATTGATTTAAAAGAGAAAGAACACAAGGAATAAATTATTATGCTACATTATTACCAGTAATAGAATACGTTAGAGGTAGGATTAGAGAATATTGTGAAGAAGAAAAACATAGATATCAATTAAAATTAAAATTTAGAAAAATGTGTATAGACATGACAAAAGTACCAACGTTAGGCTATAATTATCCTAGTTACTTTAGACATAAGAAATATAGAAAGCATAGGAAAAGATATAGTCAAAATAAGCAACCTTATAGACATAATAGTAGAAAATTTTATAAAAAGAAATTCTTTAAATATAATAATAATAAACATAAAGTCAAGAAGGCATTTTAAAAAGGTAAACTTGTATACTAAAGAAATAAAATTGTAAATGTTTTTTATGTGGAAAAGAAGGACACATTAAGCCACACTGTCCTGAAAATAAAAAATTCAATTAATTAGAAGTAGACAACTATAATATAGAAGAAGAAATTTTAGATATAGAAGTTCTTAATATAGATCAATTATCTGATAGTGATAGTATATGCATAGTTAGTAATAGTGAATCAGATATTAGTAGTAATTCAGGCAATTAGAATCAGACATAGAATCCAAAATAGACATTAATATTCTAGAAACTTATACTTCATTCTTTGGTAAAAATTGTACACATTGTAATAAAAAATTTGAACTAGGATATAGAGATGCAGACACAGGAAAGTTCTTCTGTAATAATTGTAAAGATAAACAACAAATGTAAGATGAAACAATAGAGATAAATAAAGCAGGTAGCAAAATTAATAAATATAGACGTAGAATTATTATTTAAAAAAGAAATTGTTTATGCTAAAGCAATGATAGACACAAGTGCAACTAATGTATTATACATGATAGCTTAGTACCCAAAGAAAATAGGAATAAACTTAGAAACCTTGTAAATATTTGATAATTTAATGGAGAATTAATGCAAATTACAGAATGTATAAATAATATATAATAAGAATAAATGGTGAAACGCATGTTTTGCCCCAAACATTCATTTCAAATCAAAAAGTAGGATATAAATTTATTTTAGGATTAAATTTTATATTATGAAATAATGGTAGTATATTAATAACTCCTAATGAAGTAAATTTCTTTAAAAAATCAACATTCATTCAACCGAAGTACGAAACATATATCTTACCATATGAAAAGAAAACTCTAGTTGTAGAAAAAGACATAGATGTTGAATTTTTTTATTCTTTACTAGAAGAAGAAAAAGTAGAAAATACAAAAGACATAGCTAGCAATAGTAGACTAGAATTAGAAAACGATGTGCATGAAATAGAAATCTTAGATGACAAAGAAATAGACAACTACTTAGAAGATGTACTAAATGTAGAAAAAGAAGTAGAGTGTTTAGAATGTGAAAAATGACCAGAAGAAATTAGAAAAAAGTTAGAAGAATTAGAAAAGTTAGAAATAATAGGAAATAACTCAATTAGAAAAGATAATAAAGAAGTATATAAATTAGAATCATTAATCTAGACATAACAATAAAAACACAAGATTTAGCTTATAGTTTAGAAGATAGAAAAGAGTTTAAAATGCATATAAATGAATTGTTATAATTAAAAGTTATTAGGAGTAGTACCAGTAGACATAGAAACCCTACATTTATTGTAAATAATCATAGTGAATAAAAACGAGGAAAAAGTAGAATGGTAATAAACTATAAAAGATTAAATGATAATACTTTAGGCAATAGCTATAAAATACCTAATAAAGATGAACTAGTAAATTGTATATAGAATGCTAAATATTTTTCTAAATTTGATTGTAAAAGTGGATTTTTGCAAATACGACTCCACGAAGTATTTGTTCAATGAACAGCTTTTAGTAGTTCAGAAGGATATTTTGAGTGGTTAGTCACACCATTTAGACTTAAAAATGCCCTACAAGTATTTCAAACTAGAATGGATAGGATATTAAAACCTTATTCAAAATTTTGTATAGTTTATATAGATGATATTTTAGTTTTTAGCCAAAATAAATTTATGCATAATACCCATTTACATAAAATTTTAGATTTTTTTAAAAACAATAATATAGTTATCTCTAAAAAGAAAATAGAATTATTAAAACAAAAAATAGACTTTTTAGGATTAACAATAGACAAAGGAACAATAAAGCTACAACCACATATAGTTAGCAAAATATTAGAATTCCTAGATAAACTGAAGACATAAAAGAATTACATAAATTTTTAGGACTATTAAATTATAATAGAAAATTTATACCAAATCTTAGTACATTAATAAGACCCTTATATAATAAATCAAGTAAAAATGGACAAAAATATTTTAATAGTAAAGATATAAAATTAATTAAAAAACTTAAAGGAATAGTTAAAAATCTCAAACCCTTAACATTACCATTAGACAGTTATTATAAAATTATACAAATAGATGCCAGTATAAAATATTGAACATATAAAATTAATTCAAAAACTTAAAGGAATAATTAAAAATCTCAAACCCTTAACATTACCGATAGGCAATCATTATAAAATTATACAAACAGATGCCAGTAGCTTAGGATGGGTAGGAATATTAATCCAAAAGCCCAATAAAGATAGTTCTAAAGATAAAGAAGAAATAGCAATGTATACTAGTGTAAATTTACCGAAATAGAAGGTAGAAAATCTAGCATAGAATTAGAAATTTGAGGAATAATAAATTCTTTAAATTCATTTCATTTGTATATACAAAACGATGTATTTACAATTAGAACTGATTTTAATAATATTATAAAATTTTATAAAAAATTACAAAAGAAAAATTTTATTGACTAATAGACATTTAGACACTTTACTAGAAGAAAGATTAGACAATATAAAGCTTCATGTAGATTATGTTGGAAAATAGCATATCAATATGCTAATTTATGGACACATTTTGAGTGGGTCCCACTTGTCGAAAGTGGAAAAACTTGAGAGATACGGATTCTACTCCGTGAATACTTCAAATATATGTATTTATTTACTCAAAATGGTGTTTGGGTGAATGAGAAATTGTCTCTCAAAATGCACCCTTGAAGTTGGAAATTTGAAAGGAAATGAGGCTTATCCCACATGGGAAAAATAAGCCAAGGGATTTGTATTTATATATAGACACTTACCCATACATGAACAAGAATATTAAGGATAAAGGCTCTCTCCACACGCGCGTGCGCAGGGGGGGTGCGAATCCAAGACCGATTTGGTTAAAAACATGCATGTTTTTAATTTCCTTTTGATTTTTTTTGTAACAGTTTCACAATAATTTGTGAATTGAATTTACGAATTCAATTTCATGGCTGTTATGATTTTGTTTAATTCAAAATTAATAGCAAAAATTGATTTTCATTATTAATACATGGCTGTTATAGACGTTTTAAAGCATATATTGAATTCAAAATATTCAACATGATGCTGCTGTTACAATACCCATATGACTATCAAAAGGCAGCTCTCTCTTCTATTTGAAACACACACAAATACATTCAGCACACAGCGCACAAAGTTCTTTCCTTCATCTTCTGTTCTTGACCGAGTTTGCCCACTGTTGTGGTTCGCCGGAATTATCTGCCTGTGCTTGGCAAATAAATCGTGCCCGTAGTATCCTGGGAAACAGTTACCAGCTAACCTAAAGCACTGCAGTAGGTGGTTAATCTGTTTTAAGGAAACTGAGTTACAGGCCTCGGGTTTATTTCTTCTGTTTCCAATTTCTTTTCCATTGCTGTTTTCGATTATGATTTCCTGGTGTTGGTTTCCTGTTATTTGCGCTAACCTCACTGTGTAGCTATTCAATTCTACTTGTTGTCTTACTGTTTTTTTTTCTCCACGTTAATTACCTGCTCTTTATTGCTGGTAACTCACTAAAATTTCTAACAATCTTAAAACAGATTAAGTTGAGATGGCAACTTAAACCAATGATGCGATTCCGACTATCCCTGTTTCAGCTTCTGCTGCTGCGCCATCTGTTGTGAAGAAAACAGCCTCTGTGCCAATTCCTGTGAATCATGAGGAAAGGCTAGAAAAATTTAATGGCCAGAATTTTAAACGTTGGCAGCAAAAGATGTTCTTTTACCTGACCACGTTGAACCTTGCGAGGTTCTTGACGGAGGAAGCTCCTAAACCCAAAGAGGGTGAAATGGATGTTCAAGTGGCTAGTGCAATTGATGCATGGCATCATTCTGATTTTTTATGTAGAAATTATGTAATGAATGGCCTTAGTGATTCATTATATAATGTATACATAGGAAAGAGAACAGCCAAGGAGCTATGGGAATCCTTACACCGAAAATATAAAACTGAGGATGCGGGTACGAAAAAATTTGTTGTTAGCCGTTTCCTAGACTACAAAATGGTGGATTCCAAAACTGTAATAAGTCAAGTACAAAAGCTTCAGATCATATTATCTTAAAGGAATGATGCTAAGTGAAACTTTCCAAGTGGCTGCAATAATTGAAAAATTGCCTCCTGGTTGGAAAGATTTCAAGAGTTACTTGAAGCATAAACGTAAGGAAATGAATATTGAAGGGTTGGTTGTTAAGCTCCGAATTGAGGAAGACAACAGAAATGCTGAAAAAAGAGGGGCTGTTTCTATGGCTAAGGCAAATGTTATTGAACATGGACTTAAAAATCAGAAAAATAAAAAACTGGGTCCGAAAGGAGGTATCTCCAAGAAGCAAACGAAGTTTCAAGGAAAGTGCTTCAACTGCAACAAGATGGGCATAAGGCTTCGGATTGCAAGTTGCTTAAAAAGAAGCGAGAGGCAAATGTGTTGGAAAATATCACTCAACATGTTTCAAACATTAACCTCTCAGCAATGGTTTCTGAAGTGAACCTGGTTGGCTCAAATCCGAGAGAATAGTGGATTGATACGGGAGCAACTAGACATGTGTGCTCAGACAAAGGGTTATTCACTTCATTTGAAGCTGTTACTAATGGTGAGAAGCTATTTATGGGGAATTCTGCAATGTCTGAGATCGAGGGTCAAGGGAAGGTGGTTCTGAAGATGACTTCTGGGAAAGAGCTGACTCTTAACAATGTGCTTTATGTGCCAGAAATTCGGAAGAACTTGGTGTCTGGATCGCTGTTGAACAAACATGGTTTCCGAATGGTGTTTGAGTCAGATAGGGTAGTTTTGTCAAAGAATGGGATGTATGTAGGAAAGGGTTATGTCAATAATGGGCTGTTTAAGCTCAATGTAATGACTGTAAAACCAAAAATTAATAATGAAGCTAGTTCTTCTGCTTATTTGCTTGAGTCTTCTAATCTTTGGCATGGTAGATTAGGACATGTTAATTTTAATTCATTGCGTAAATTAATTAACATGAAGCATATTCCCAATTTTTAAATTGATTTGAAACATAAGTGTGAAACTTGTGTTGAGGCAAAGTTAACTAGGTCATCTTTCCAAACAATAAAAAGAAATACTGAACCAGTTGATTTAATACATAGTGATGTTTGTGATTTTAAATCCATTCAAACAAGAGGTGGTAATAAATATTTTATTACCTTTATTGACGATTGCACAAAATATTGCTATGTGTATTTGATGAAAAGTAAAGATGAAGCTTTAGAAAAGTTTATTCTTTATAAAAATGAAGTTGAGAATCAACTTAATAGGAAAATCAAAGAATTAAGGAGTGACTGTGGTGGTGAGTATGTAGTTCCATTTGAGACACTATGTGAACAAAGTGGAATCATGCATCAAGTCACGACTCCATATTCACCTCAATCTAATGGGATTGCAGAACGAAAGAATCGAACTTTAAAGGAAATAATGAATGCAATGTTGATAAGTTCTGGGCTACCTCAGAATATGTGGGAAGAAGCTGTTCTATCAGCTAATTACTTGTTAAATAAGATACCCCGAAAGCAAGAAGATAAAACCACATATGAGCTATGGAAAGGTAGAACACCTTCTTATAAATTCTTACGAGTGTAGGGGTGTCTTGCTAAAGTAGTGGTTCCTTCAAATAAAAGAGTGAAAATAGGACAAAAAACTGTTGATTGCATTTTCATTGGTTATGCACAAAACAGTAATGCTTATCGATTTCTGGTGCATGAGTCTAAAGTTCCAAATGTCCATAAAAATACGATAATAGAATCAAGAAATGCGTCGTTTTTTGAACATGTGTTTCCTTGCAATTCTAGAGTGGAATCAAGAGAACTAAAACAATTTCATGAAACAGTAATTGCAAATGAAGAAAATGATGAAGCTCCAGAAGAAGAAGAAGAAGAATAAGAAGTTGAGGTTAGACGTAGCAAAAGAGCTAGAATAGAAAAGTCTTTTGGTCCAGACTTTCTGACATTTTTGCTAGAAAATGAACCTCAAAGCTTGAGCGATAACTTCACGGGCGCTTTCTGAAAAGAAGCCATTAACAGTGAAGTTGAATCCATTTTACAAAATCACACCTGGGAGCTAGTAAATCTTCCTCCAGGTTGTAAACCTTTAGGATATAAATGGATTTTCAAAAGAAAACTGAAAGCCGATGGAACAATCGATAAGTATAAGGCCAGACTTATAATTAAAGGTTATAGCCAACGAGAAGGTCTTGATTACTTTGATACTTATTCTCATGTTACGAGAATAAATTCTATTAGGATGATAATAGCAATTGCAACTTTGCGCAATCTCGAGATACATCAAATGGATGTAAAGACAGCTTTTTTAAATGGAGATTTAGATGAAGAAATCTACATGGAGCAACCTGAAGGTTTTATGGCTCCAGGACAAGAAAAGAAAGTATGTAAATTGGTGAAGTCATTATATGGCTTGAAACAAGCACCAAAACAGTGACATGAAAAATTTGATCATACGATGCTTGCAAGTGGCTTTCAGATCAACGAGTGTGACAAATGTGTTTATGTCAAAGAAACAGAAAATGGCTATGTCATTTTATGTTTATATGTTGATAACATGCTCATTGTCGGTAGTGATGATGACATAATTAAATCTACCAAGAATATGTTGAAGTCTAGGTTTGACATAAAAGACATGGGTCTTGCGGATATTATTTTGGGGATTAAAATCTCAAGGGCTTCTAATGGACTTATTCTAAGTCAAACTCATTATATAGATAAAATTCTTGGAAAATTTAATAAAGATGATAATACCGTGTCTAAAACTCCATTAGATACGAGTATACATCTATCAAAAAACAGAGGAGATGGTATTTCTCAGATAGAATACGCCAGAATAATAGGCAGTCTGATGTAGTTAACAAACTGTACTAGACCTGATCTAGCCTATACAGTAAGTAAACTAGTAGATATACGAGTAATCTAGGAACTGATCACTGGAGAGCAATCGTAAGAGTACTAAGGTATCTTCGGTACACTCGTAACTATGGACTACACTATACTAGGTATCCAGAATTATTAGAAGGATACAGTGATGCTAATTGGATATCTGATGTAAAAGACTCAAAATCCACTAGTGGCTATGTGTTTACACTAGCAGGTGCAGCTGTATCATGGAGGTCTTCTAAACAGACAGTAATTGTCAGATCTACAATGGAATCTGAATTCATTGCATTAGATAAATGTAGTGAGGAAGCAGAATGGCTACGAAACTTTTTAGAAGGTATTCCAAAGTGGCCAAAGCCTGTACCTACAATTTGTATTCATTACGATAGTCAATTATAATGGTAAGTCTAGACATATACGTCGTAGACATAATACCATTAGACAACTCATTTATACTGGAGTTATTTCTATTGACTATGTAAGGTCAAAGGATAATATTGCGGATCCACTAACCAAAGGGTTAAATAGAGAGCTAGTAGAAAAATCATCGAGGGGAATGGGTTTAAAACCCTTAGAATAATTAGTCAATAACCAAGGAAAACCCAACCTAGTTGACTGACGATCCCAAGATCTAGGTTCAATGGGACAACCTAATTGTTAAAGACTAAAGTTGGATCACTGTGGGGGTCATTCTCTTGTGAGGATTACCTCATTGACCATTCCTATGATGAAACAGTGATGCCCGTAGGAAATAAGGTTGAGCTAGACTCTTAATGATTCTTATGCGTCAGAAATTCGAGCCGAGTAATACGGGTTACTCTTAATTAAGATATCACCTATGTGAGAGAGAAGTAGGGCCGCTTCAAAGGGAGCTAATAGGGGTTCAGCTCTTAGAAACTCTTGCAGAACCAGGCAGATGTTCAAGGCCAAAACGAACATAACCATGAGAACTCAACAGTGTTAGGAGAGATATCTATATGTAGTATGTGTTCATTTACACTAACGATAGAATAGTTTAAAGACATCGCGTCTACTGATCAGTCAGTAAATTAAATATATTATCACAAGGGAAGGTTCAAAGGATAAGACCTACCTATCCTTTGCAAGGTATCAATCTAGGAAACTCGATCATTAAAGTCAAGTCAAAAATGGTTTTGATGTCAAAATTTAGCGGTTTTCTGTTTTACTGCCAATTTTCATTCATGTGGGGGATTGTTGGAAAATAGCATATCAATATGCTAATTTGTGGACACATTTTGAATGGGTCCCACTTGTCGAAAGTGGAAAAACTTGAGAGATATGGATTTTACTCCGTGAATACTTCAAATATATGTATTTATTTACTCAAAATGGTGTTTGGGTGAATGAGAAATTGTCTCTCAAAATGCACCCTTGAAGTTGGAAATTTGAAGGGAAATGAGGCTTATCCCACATGGGAAAAATAAGCCAAGGGATTTGTGTTTATATATAGACACTTACCCATGCATGAGCAAGAATATTAAGGATAAAGGCTCTCTCCACACGTGCGTGCGCAGGGGGGGTGCGAATCCAAGACCGATTTGGTTAAACTCGTGTGCGCCCGCGCGTCCTGCGTACGCAAATGTCAACCCAAAATTGTCCAAGCATGCATGGCACGTTTTTAATTTCCTTTTGATTTTTTTCGTAACAGTTTCACAATAATTTGTGAATTGAATTTATGAATTCAATTTGATGGCTGTTATGATTTTGTTTAATTCAAAATTAATAGCCAAAATTGATTTTCGTTATTAATACATGGCTGTTATAGACGTTTTAAAGCATATATTGAATTCAAAATATTCAATATGATGCTGCTGTTACAATACCCATATGACTATCAAAAGGCAGCTCTCTCTTCTGTTTGAAACACACACAAATACATTCAGCACACAGGGCACAAAGTTCTTTCCTTCATCTTCTGTTCTTGATCGAGTTTGCCCACTGTTGTGGTTCGCCTGAATTATTTGCCTGTGCTTGGCAAATAATTCGTGCCCATTGTATTCTAGGAAACAGTTACCAGCTAACCTAAAGCACTGCAGTAGGTGGTTAATCTATTTTAAGGAAACTGAGTTACAGGCCTCGGATTTATTTCTTTTGTTTCCAATTTCTTTTCTATTGCTGTTTTCGATTGTGATTTCCTGGTGTTGGTTTCCTGTTATTTGCACTAACCTCACTGTGTAGCTATTCAATTCTACTTGTTGTCTTACTGTTTTTTTTTCTCCACGTTAATTACCTGCTCTTTATTATTGGTAACTCACTAAAATTTCTAACAGATTACACATCTCTTTTATCTCCTGAAATAGAAAGAAAAATAAATATTATAATATTGTTTATTAATATTATAATATTACAAATTATGTTGTCTAAAATTAAATACAGGTAAATTTATAAAAGCGTAATGTTTAATATTTTTTTTTTTTCTATTTCAGGAAGTAAAAGATATGTGTAATCTACAGGAAACTTTATATTGCCTAATCTTTCTTCTATTAAAGTGTCTAAATATATTTGCTCAATATTAATTCTATTTAATTCAGTTTCTACAATTTCTAAAGCACATTCTAAAATTTTTATGTAAGGATATTTTCTATCCAACTATCATAATCTTTTTCTAGAATAGAATGGAGTTTTTTTTAAAGTTTTGAAGGTTTGGTCAAAAATAACAATCGTGGAAAAATTATCATATAATAAATGAAGTTTGCCTTGTACTCATAAAAAATATTTAAAACAAGAATAAAAGAGGTGCTATGATAGCAAAATGAAGGAAAGAGAAAACGAACGCTAAGTTTTGACTAGGGAAAACTTGTACGTGCACTACTAGAAAAATGGTCTTTACTGACATTAGCATAATATTAATAATTCATTTCACTAACACGTGCTAATTGTGTCAGTAATCTGGCAGTCAAAAAAATAGTGACACTTGTAAGTGATGTCAGTAATTACTATTACTACAATATTAATATATTTATGACAATATGGTATTAGTAGTTATTGATATTTTATTAATGTCTGTGATTACTGTTACTATTGCATCACTGTTTAATTTACTTTAAAAAAATAAAAATTTGAATTGGATGTTGATTTATTGGTAAAATTAAAAGGCACCACAAAATAACCACAAAAAAACTTGATATATATTACAAAATCTTTAATCTCATATTTAAATATTATTAGTATATATTATAAATCCCAAATACTTCAATAAACAAGATATCATATTCTCATAACTGAATAATCTTAAATACATAAGAATTTCTACCATCCAATCAAATGCCTTTTAATTGCGGCTACATTGAACAAATTTAGAAGATAAATTGATAAGGATGACTGCCTTTCACTCTTTGAACATAAGTAGTGCATTTGTGTTATCACACCAGCAGCTTCTCTATTCAATAGACTGGATGGATTAAGATACAAGTGAAGTCGAGGAAGAAACACTTCATACACATTGATCAAATTTGCATACGAGTACATGGAAAACGAAAAAAATTGACTGTCAAAATGAGAAAATTTAGAAACTAAATTTTGTACTATAAGGCAACTCAAATCTGATTAAAGTTTATTTCAAAGAAAGAGAAAATTAAAAGGAAAGGCCAATATGAAAAAATTTAGAGATATGAAGGTGAAAAAACCGCTAACATAGCCTGAAATGATATATACTCAATTTCATCTATTAGAAAGAATATGCAAATATATACACGGAAGAAAAAGTGCTCAAAAGATGTAAGGAATAAAGATGCAAGAAAAAAAAAACGACGACTAGGTGTAATAAACTGCCACTTTTATATGGATGATCAAATGATGTGGATAAGGTTACTACTACTATGGTTATCTAGGTTCAGGAAGATGATCCCTGCAACCTCCCTGCAACCAGATGTCAACCTATATTTGTCAAATAAAATCATATCAAATCAGGCAAAAAGTTGAAGATTTTCTTCAAAGCATCTGACCGTGGTGCAGGTACAATTAACTAGGAAGCCATATGTAATATTAAGTCTCCTGGATAAGTTAATCGAGATTACTCTGTAATGTTGCTTCAGCTGAAAGCTCATGAAATAGGAAATTCTTGTCTTCTTGATTAGGTGACTTGGGAAGGGGATCTGTAAAGAGTAGCTTCTGCCCTAGAAAGTGCTCCTGCCTAGTGATTTTGTGAGCCCATAATATTGAACTTATGACAAACCCGCCTGCACGCCTGCACTGCTATAGAAACGCTCATATAATTGCTTCTGTGGAGCTTTGGACCGCCAAGATATGAACACAACTACAGTGCCATTTATTGCATAAAATATAAATGCCACGCTAACTTGACTAATTTTACAAATTTGGTGATGATACATTTAAGAGTATGGTTTAAAAGAATAATTCAAAAACAGCAGTTTCAACTTCCAGATTAACAATTCTTTTATTTCTATTAAACATTAAAAAAAAAAAAAAAAATGCAAAGAAGTAAGAGAGATAGAGGAATACGGGGAACTGAGGTCTGCCACACAAACATCTTGAACCATTTCGGGATCAGCAGCAACAGTGTTCAAGATCACAGCAAAAGTGATAACAAAAAGCGTCAAAGCAGTAGCAGCAGCAGCAGCTATGGTTACAAAAGTTCAATTATGATCTTGTTCTTGCTGCAGGCAAGTAGAAAGAAAGAATAAAAGAAATGCTGAGAAATTAACAAATTTTATCAGCTCATCCACTCTCACTCCACTCCCCTCCGTCCTCGCCATTTTCTTTTTTCTCTCAACAGTACCACTGCCGATGATGACAAGACTGTCGATGATGACACGGTCATCGCCAAGTTATCATTTCATGATTTCTCTCTTACGCACTCATACATAGTTTCCATGTACTATGAAAGAAAGACACATAAAATATTATATTATCATTTTCTAATTGTGCTAATTGCAATCACTGATCTCAGGCTTTCTTCCAAAACAAAATCAAAGCAAAAGAATCTCATCACAAAGAGTAAGTACACTGCAAAAGTAAGAATTTTTATTCATAAAAGCTTAAGCCTTTTTCCATTTAATGTATATAATAAAAACAGGAGAAATTATCATTGACCCATCTTTCTTTTGACTTATGTTCATCTAACCACTATTAAATTTTAATATGTTTTTTGTACCACCTTTCTTTTTAAATTTGTATCAATTAACCACTTTTATACTAACACCATTAAATAATTTAAATAAGATAACAATGTTACCCCTAAATAAACAGAACAGACAGAGAAACAAGCAGACAACTTATCTCACAAAGTGAGGACAAGCTGGAGACTGGACTTCCTCTGAATTTTATAACCAGCAAGGGTACAACCATCCTCAAGCTGATTTCCAGCAAGCCTCTGCTGGAATGCCTTCCTTATTCCAAAATGGTTGATCCAGTTTTGATAGATTGCCCCTCAGCTGTCTGCTTCAAGGGTGGGTGAGGGTTTTAACAAAATGCAGACAAAGCACAGGATGAAATGTGCTCTTCCTGAATATTATAGTTAGCCAAGGTACCCCATTTCCCAATTGCTTACCAGCAAAGATCAAACTTTGCCCGTCCAGTGGGAAACATGGCCTTGACATCATCAATTGCATCTGAACTCTCTATCTAGAGAGGAATCGTATTCCTGTGAGGGTTTTGACAAAGATCTGCATGCCTCAATGGCAAAAACACAAGATCCTCAGACAATTATAGATATGATAGCCACCAAACAGATCACATTCTACAATCAAATTCTGTGATTCCATGCGACACACATGGAACATCAACAAACAAGCATCAACAATGCCCCCACCATATCTTCAGAACAATATTAAACAACAGTGCTCAGCAAACAGTCTTAGAGGCTACAAAAGCCTATGTTTCAGAAGCAGGAAAGAGCCTCAAGCCCTAAAAATTGGATCAGCATAGCAGCTAATAATATTTACACACCTTAATAGAAGAACGATTAGGCAATTTAAAACTTCCTGTAGATTACACATGTCCCTTACCTCCTAAAATGGAAAGAAGAATAAATATTAAACATTACGCTTACACAAATTTACCCATATTTAATCCTAGAAGACATAATCTACAAATGAAAATGACATGGTAGGCTAGTAGTATGACACCGGTAGCCAAGATAGATTTAAATTCTTTCCACCACCAACCCTAAACAAAGCCTTATCCACTACAAGAGAAACACCATTAGTAATCAATTTTAATTCCATACCACCCAGGCCTCAAGTAATTAATAAAACCAAAACCGGTGCCATACTACCAGCCTACCATGGTCCTTCAGTCACAGAAATTTGAAATAAACTGAATCAACAAGCAAGCGTTTAGGAAAACACAAATGGAGGACACAGAATATGCGTTTCATTAATCGGCAATTCCTCACCACATAAAACTTGTTTTGACAGAAGACAAAAAACAGAAGGACCATTATCTATAGAAATTAATCAAATATGGCCAATTTGGAGACAAACAAACACAGACAAAATCCAACTCACTCAGTTCGCAGCTAATAAATCAAGAGGGCAAGATGAAGGGTAGACCATGGACTCCCTCCGATCACATAGACAATATTTTTATGACAGCAACCAATTCAACATTTGAAATCTAAGAAGCAAGTGACCCCTATTACCTGTTCATTAATCGGCAATTCCTCACCACATAAAACTTGTTTTGACAGAAGACAAAAAACAGGAGGACCATTATCTACAGAAATTAATCAAATATGGCCAATTTGGAGACAAACAAACACAGACAAAATCCAACTCACTCAGTTCGCAGCTAAGAAATCAAGAGGGCAAGATGAAGGGTAGACCATGGACTCCCTCCGATCACATAGACAATATTTTTATGACAGCAACCAATTCAACATTTGAAATCTAAGAAGCAAGTGACCCCTATTACCTGTTCCTGTTATGATCTGGAACATCAAATCCAGCAACCTGCCTTGATTCAAAAGGTACAACAGCAAAAGAAACTTGCAAACTGAAATATACTGATCATAGAATGTTTGCAAACAACAGAAGAAAGCACACTGTGGATGCCTATACTACGAATAGTGGAAACCTATGACCTACAGCATGTTCTAATTCAAACAACAGAAATTTTCCAGCATGTTCTAATTCAAACAACAGAAATTTTCCAGCACAACCACAGCTGCCATAGACACGTTTCCTGGATTGCTTCAGACAGCAATTGTACCTGTTCCTCCAGAAATTTGCACACCAGCCAATGAGTGACGATTAGGCAGGTTCAGTTCTATAGGTGCGGATTCCTCTTCAAATCAATTAAAATACTGAGAATCTGCTGGAAATCTGCTGGAAATTTATTCTCTAAGCAAGACTAGAATTGATAAATGTGAAGTAGGAACAAACTCAGGCATAAGCCTACGTCCCGACCATTGCTTCATGTCAGATAAACTACATAGAGAGAGCATACAGAAATTTGCAATTGCAACTCAACCCACATATTGTAAGCGTGCGATACCAAGCCCAGATGTCCAAAAAGGAATAACATAGTACGCACGTAACAGGCACAGAATGTTTCGATCATTGACACCAACGCACGCTCATTCTTCTTTTCTGTACGTACGACATACACCATGATAAAAGAATCAATGAAAATAATAGAGCACAGAAATTATTTAAACTAAATTTTTATTCATTACTGCATAAAACTTGACTTGACGAAAAGACTGAAACAGAAACAGGACTAACAAACGAAAAGTAAATATAAGTAATACAGCAGAGCAGAACAGACACGGCGGCAAGCAGATAACATTCTTAGAATTCACCACCACGAAGGCGGAGCACAAGGTGGAGGGTGGACTCCTTTTGAATGTTATAATCAGCTAAAGTACGTCCGTCCTCAAGCTGCTTCCCAGCGAAGATGAGCCTCTGCTGATCTGGTGGAATCCCTTCCTTGTCCTGAATCTTTGCCTTGACATTATCAATTGTATCAGAACTCTCCACCTCCAGAGTAATAGTTTTCCCGGTCAAGGTCTTGACAAATATCTGCATACCACCCCTCAGGCGCAGAACCAGATGAAGGGTAGACTCCTTCTGGATGTTATAATCCGCAAGAGTCCTTCCATCCTCAAGCTGTTTGCCCGCGAAGATCAAACGCTGCTGATCCGGTGGAATTCCTTCCTTATCTTGGATTTTTGCCTTGACATTGTCAATTGTGTCTGAGCTCTCAACTTCCAAAGTAATTGTTTTCCCAGTAAGGGTCTTAACAAATATCTGCATGCCTCCCCTTAGACGAAGAACTAGGTGGAGAGTTGACTCTTTCTGAATGTTGTAATCGGCCAAGGTGCGGCCATCTTCCAACTGCTTACCAGCAAAGATCAATCTTTGCTGGTCCGGCGGGATCCCCTCCTTGTCCTGGATCTTGGCCTTGACGTTATCAATCGTATCCGAACTCTCCACCTCCAGAGTGATCGTCTTCCCAGTTAGGGTTTTGACGAAGATCTGCATACCACCACGTAGCCTGAGTACGAGATGAAGGGTTGACTCCTTCTGTATATTGTAATCAGCCAAGGTGCGGCCGTCCTCGAGCTGCTTGCCAGCGAAGATCAGCCTCTGCTGGTCCGGGGGAATTCCCTCCTTGTCTTGAATCTTCGCCTTGACGTTGTCGATGGTGTCGGAGCTCTCAACTTCGAGAGTAATAGTTTTGCCGGTCAGGGTTTTCACGAAGATCTGCATGCCTCCGCGGAGACGAAGGACAAGATGAAGGGTTGACTCCTTCTGGATGTTGTAATCGGCCAAAGTGCGGCCGTCCTCGAGCTGCTTTCCAGCGAAGATAAGCCTCTGTTGGTCCGGCGGAATTCCCTCCTTGTCCTGGATCTTGGCCTTTACGTTGTCGATGGTGTCGGAGCTCTCGACTTCGAGAGTAATAGTTTTGCCGGTCAGTGTTTTCACGAAGATCTGCATATCGAACAGAGCTTTTCCTTGCGAACGATGGAAGAATTGAGGATTGTTGCTATCAAGCTAATGAAATGATGAGTGAAGAGGTTCGTGGTTGGTTATATAGCAAAGCTAACCGACTCGTTGAACGGTTCAGAGAAGAGGGCGAATTTCCATATGAAAACGAATGGTCCAGATTAGTCGGTCGAAAGTTTGATGACGTAATTGCTGACCTTTATTGAACTATCTAGAATCTTCGACCGATTTGTGGTAATAAAATGGGAATTGGGCCATCGAAGTTTCTCTTAATCGGACCCATACCTAAACTCTCGCTGAGCCTAGTCTAACCAATGTTCAACTTTTCATAGTCCGTGGGCCAAGTCCGGTTCAAGTAATAGGCTCTCGATTTTGCTTTTATTGAAAAAAATAATTTTAGAAAATAAAATAGACTTTCCTCTTTTTTTTTTTTTTTTGAAAATTACATCCTAATATTTTCGAGTGTAAAAAAATAGTTTAGTGAGGTGGAACTCTAAGAACTCTTTTAGAATTAAGGTTAGGCAGCTGTGCCTTAAAAGTAATAGTATTAAAATATTTGATAAATAATAACTGCTGTAATGTAGAGGTTAAGTTGATTTAATTTTTCATTATACTTGTATAATGAAAAATTTATTATATCTCAACTAATTTTATTAAAATTATATATTTAAAACTGCATTTACTATATTTATTTTATAATTACAGTTTCTTTTTTACAGTAATTATAGTTTAAAAGTTATAATACCTTGATACCAAACACTGACTTAGGCTCCGTTTGGTATAACTTTTTAATTATAACTTATTTAAGTAGAATTTTTGTTAGTAGAACTTTTATAAATAGAGCTGTTATAAAAAAAAAAAATTTGTTGTTTGGTTATTAATAAAAGTTTTTATTAAAAATTTATTAAATTACTTTAATAGACAAATTTATTAAAGTTATGTTATGAACATAATAAAATAAGATTATTAAATAAGTAGATTATATTTTATATATTTTAACATTTAAAAAAATTTCACCTAGTTGGAACTTTTAAACTGCCGTGAACGTTGATTTAAAGAAGGGTGAAATGGTAGAATGCTAAGACCTCACATCTAACTATGAGACTACCAATGTCTTGATTGCAAAGGAATTGTTGTTGGAGAAAATTTAATTTTTTTAATTTTTATAAAAACATTTAGGATCGATGTCATACACTACATATAAATTCGTAATCTAGAAAATCATACCTTGACAATACGATTTGACTTTTTCGCTGAATTAATCTAGGCTCCGAGATCACAATTCGTTACTACCACTTATGTTAGATCACAATCATCACCACCAATCTTATTAGATTACGACCCGTCACCAATGATCTTTCAGGTTATAACTCAAGTTTGATTTGTACTTGACGTGTAGGTGCCTTTATCACTACTAAAAACAACTAACAAGAGAAAATATTTCTCTCAAAATTTGAGAGAAAAAATCTTTTTTTTTTCTAATCTGTATAATGTGACTATCTTTTCGTTTTGAGAAAACGAGTCCTTTTATATCTCTCTTTTGTGGAAACCTAGGCTTCATATTTATTTATTTTTTAATTTTATTAAATCACGATTTAAATTAAAAAAAATAAAAACAAAAGTGACGTTACTTTTTCTTTATGTTATAGGGACCCACCTTGTAAAATAACACAAGAAACCTTACACACAAACATATTAAATGGAGCCTCCATTAAATAATATATGTAGGCTTTTAACCAAAATAACTAGTTATTTTACTTATTAATTCAGTAATGGTACAGTCAATTAAATTAACTAACATGAAAATTATATGAGTACATACAATAGTGACTACACTAATTAAGCTTGTAATTAAACTAACCTAATTATTTTTTAATTCTATTAAATCACATTTGATTTAAATTTTAAAAAATAAAAACAAAAGTGACGTTACTTGTTCTTGTGTTATAGGAGTCCACCTTTTAAATTAACACAAAACCCCTTACACACAAGCATATTAAATAGAATCTCCACTAAATAATATATGTAGACTTTTAACTCAAATAACTAGTTATCTTACTTATTAATCTAGTAGCGGTGCAGTCAATTAAATTAACCAACCTGAGAATTATATGAGTACATACAATAGTAGCTACAATAATTAGACCTGTAATTAAACTAGCCAAATTATCTAATTTTAAATCCACTTCATTAAAAGATTAGAATTATAATTGTATGCTATTTAAGATAGTGTTTTCGAATAATAATTCGACCCATGCCTCATTGATGGAAGCCTAAAATAACATAAAAGCATATGCACCTAAAAACACATTCTTATAACAAAAGGAAACGAAATGACATTGAAATTAAAGGCTCCAAATAATTAAGATGGAAGCCTAAAATAAATGGACTGGCCTTTCACTTGCATTCCCTTTGACAAATTTTCTTAAAAAGTTTGTTTTTCCTCCGTTTGAGGGAATATCAAAATATCATTATACATATATACAGGAATCATAAATTGTAAACAGCAGAAAGAATATACTTATTCCTTCTCACTATCTGCCATAACTGAAGCTTTGCAAATTGGACATACGTTCTTCATTGAAAGCCATTTCTTGATGCAGGTCACATGGTAATCATGGCCGCAAGATTTCAGTGTCCCAACATCATCCATGTTCTTATATTCCTCCTGTCAATTAATACAAAGTTATTAGAGCTAATAGAAGATTCAAATGTAAACCTCCACCAATTAAAACCAAAGCTCAGTCTCAAGAATTGTAGAGAAGAGACCAAACATACACAGAAAGCAAAGTGCTCAAGTTCTATTTGCATGCTCATATCTACATCATTCTCTTTAATTATTACATATTTTATTTTTCTTTTTTAAAAAGAAAGAAAAGACTGTTCGGAGGAAATTAAAAGATAACTGTTTCAAACAAACACCGAGTTATTCAAGTCCTTACCAGGCAAATTACGCAATTCCCTTCCTCCTGCATTTGATCAGCTGAACAGTATATTGATTCTGTCAAGCACCTGGATATCAAATCTTCTGACAGGCCCGTGCTGACACTCCCAATTCTTTCCCCTAAAGCCAGCAATTCCTGATCGGAACAATCATTCAAGATGTTTCAGGACCCAACAATTTCTACGAATAAGTCAAAATGTAATAGACACTGGAAAGTTATAATAACCTCATAAGTCATGTTGTCTATGTCTAGCCTCATGTCCCTATGCTGATCTAACATACCCCTGGACCCATACAAAGGTGAGCGGTCCACAATCATAAAACCCTGCAAATTGAAGAGGAAAGTACGAATTTGAGAAACACTAATAAACATGGAGGAATATTTGTTTATTGATGTACTGACTCCATATATCTGAAGTATGGTTGTCTGTGTGTGTGTTTGGTGGGGGAGTGGATGGTTGTTTAAATGATTCACTAGCTTGCCTATAATAACAAAAAATGCTGTGAAATACTGTATTTCTAATTAGAATGACTGCTCTCACGAGCAGCAAAAAAACAAAATTCCTCCCCATAAAGTGCATACCTCAGAAGAAAATCGCTCATGTAGACTTGGTTCATCAGAAAGTGAGCGATATCTCTCATTCGACATCCTTGACCTACCACTCCTATCACTATGACGCCATGGCATGGCAGACAATGGCCTTGAATGTCTGGAAGAGTAACTTTCAGCTACCAACTGCATCCCTTCATCCGAAGATCCCACATGTCCCAAATGCACAGTGCTTGAAGAAGCCCTGAAAGCCGGGCTAGATCTCTGTAAATAACTACTGCGAACACCCCTCACAGACTGATTTGGAGCACCATGAAAACTTTGAGAAACAACAGGATTTCGACCCAAAATTAAATCATGATGAAATGCCCCAATCTCCACAGAAGCATTTGTTGCTGTGCTTCCAACAATCGAATCATTTGTCTCATGACTAAAACCACCTGAATCTGCAAATTCCCAACAAGAATCTTATAGTTAATAAGAAATCCAATGTATGTAAAAGAATATTGAGCCAGTAACTACCTGAAACTTGAATCCTTCCATGAGCAGGAACCATTCTATTATGGGGCCACTCCCTTGTCAAGGCACTAGAATGCTGGAGTGAATGATCCATTGAGCTAGAATGGTCATGATGGACTGTTGAAAAGGAACTGTGGGGAGGATTGATAGATAAATGTGCTCTGGCAATGTTGGATTCTAAATCAAGTGCAGGCCGGCTTCTGACATTCCTCATAGAACCCTCACTCCTAATTGAGAGGGGACTACTTCTGTAATCGGGAGCCATTGAAACACGATCCCAAGGCATGTGTTGAGAATCCATATTTGGTTTCTCCTGCCACGGTTCAGAAGGTATAGGAATATCAGAGGAACTTCCAGCACCATAATATCTGCTTGTGCTGCCTCTATCACAAACTGAAGGAACACCAGGGCTTTTTCGCTTATGAGGCCCT
The DNA here is from genome assembly GCA_030449925.1 of Citropsis articulata. Classification (NCBI taxonomy): domain Eukaryota; kingdom Viridiplantae; phylum Streptophyta; class Magnoliopsida; order Sapindales; family Rutaceae; genus Citropsis; species Citropsis articulata. Next base: position 1,663,051 of record JASUUH010000079.1, read on the forward strand.
CTTCCATTGCCCATGGTAAGATCAACTAAACCACCACCCTCAATGCCATGAAATGTCTGTCTTTCATAGTTTGAAGCGGCAGCATGAGGCACATAATTCTCCGGGACTGGATAAAAGGCTCCAGCGTTTGACGGATGCAGAAAAGGATCGTAGGACGGGCCCGAAGCATCTGGTTGGTAATGTGGTACGTCAACAGAGTGACTTGAAGTAAATCCACTTGAGCTGGGTGCAGGGTTCCAATGGGGAGCAACATGCACTCCTTCTAGAGACATATTGTCCCCTGGAAATAAGAAAGAGCCATTTTCAGCAGTGCCAGCCCTGGCTGCAATATAAATCCAATAATATAAATCTTGAGCAAGAAGATTGTTCACAAATCTCCACGGAATAATTGTTCAACATAATATCAGATCATATGACATCACAGGTTTATTACATTCTTTCTTAACCAATTCCCGTCCATAAAGATACAAATAAACGAACACCTCATCAAGGCGAAAACAAGAATAGTTGTGATTATTCAAAAAATCAAAATTTGTTCCGTCTGTAATGCAAATGCACAAAGACAAAAACTCCCACAATTTTGATGTGACAATCATCACTGAGTAAACAGTTCAGCATTACAAAGACGTAATTTAATTGAAAAAAAGAAAAATAACTTATAATGACACAAAATGAACCAGAAGAACACTAAACCAAAAACCTGATAGAGGCATTAATAAAAAGACTATAGAAAAATCAAAAACTTCAATAGCATCTAAATCAAAAACCCTAACTTCTCCTGCTAGAGCTGTTCTATTGATTTACAAACCAGTGACGTGAAGCCATAACTACACAAAAAATAAGCTGACTTTGCATAAACAAGTAGCAGACATGTCTACACCTTTACATCAGCAAAGCCAAATACAGTCCCAAACTCCCACTGATTGAATGTGCAATTAAAGATATTGAAAGTTTCAGTACCTAAATTTGCATAAGGTTGCTCTGTATGCAAATGATTCCAGTTCTGATCATGTCCACTCTCAAACATTTGTGATGTGCCAAATAAATGTCTATGCCCCATCACTATATCACCTAAGCGCCAACAATAAATTATATCCTGGTGTCAAAATCAACCTGCACATGAGAGGAAAACATCTCGAACATTCAGAACATGATAACAAAATCATATACTTCTAAGAAAATATTATTAGAATCCCAAACCTCAATATTATTGTCTCTACCAATAGAACATTTAATTATCACAAACAACTTAAATCTTCAAACATATGACTTCATAATTATACATTTAACTATCAAACTTCAGATATTTTTCAACTTCTGAATAACATTACTTTAAAACAAAATATCAATCTCAGTGTCAATTAATTTATTGACAACCAACTTCAAGGTTTAATTTAGTTATCTTTTATTTCTTCACCCATCTTACATCAAGCAGTCAGATCAGCAAGTTACATTGTAAAAAATGTTAATTGTTCAAAATCAAGGTATTGAAACTAACCGTCACAAGTTTTTTCCGAAAAGAACCATCTCAAGTTAGGCAGTCCTAAAAGCATCACAGTTTATTCTTTAAAAAGGTAAAATAGTGTATCCACTATTTTTTTCACAATTTGAAGATGAGTTGCAGATATAACTCCTTCAAAGTCTGAGCCCATAAACAAAGAAAAAAAGTTTCAAGAATAATAGCACGCCGAGATAATTAATTAAATATAGATGTGAAGGCGGGCACTAAGTACTCACTCTATAGACCTCTATGTTGCAATAGGAGCTAAAGATTTATCAGTAGAAGGATCAGGATTGGAGCTGCTGACAGGATCAGCCTACCTGAATTAGGATCGAGGAGGCAAAGTAAGTGAAGTAATGGCGTCACCATATATGATTCTTTCACTAAACAGAAACTTACTATTTTCTTTCTAGTCTCAGCACCTGAGGCTAATATTCAACCACAAAAAGGCGTGGAAGTTCATAAGGGCACACCAGATGAAGAAGAATAGTCTTTCATTTCAATCAACCTCAAGGCAAATCAGAGGCAGAAGAGAGCTGTCATTCTACCTACCTTTTAAAGCAGTCATAAAACCAAAGAAGAGAAAAATTTCACAAAGTAACATCATGAGAAAGTAAAATTTGTCTGCACCGGGAAAATTAATAGTTGTAATCTCAGTATGAAGATGCGACAGAAAGCTAGAGGTGAAAACGAATGGAACTGACTTTGGTCTGTCATAGAACCCAAGGAGCATTAAAAACATAAAAATACACTTTAACAGAAGGAGGATGTTTCAAATACTACACAATGGAGTTCAAATCTCTTTTTGTAACAACAGAATGCACAGTCTCAACGACCGTCCAACAACTACAAAGACAAATCATGGCTGTGAATCTTCGAAGTAGGAAAACGAGCCCTATCATAATCACCTCCAATTCTTACTAGGACCAAAATCCAGACAAAGAAATAACATTCGATTTTCCAAATTGTAAAAGTTCTAAGAAAACATTTAAATCACCTAATTTGGAGCCATGAAATTTTTAGCATCAATGTCTAATTGAAAAATTAAGAGCAATTTACAACCTCCCTAAACACAATACATTCTTTGTAATCGCATCACCATTTTTACAATAATGGTTACAAAGATACAGAGTAGTCATTGCTTATGCAATAGGAAATTCCAATTTCGATAACTTAGACTAAATGAGGTAAATGAGATGTTGCAGAAATAAATAAAAAGATAAACAACACTGTTACATTTTAATTGAATCATAAAAACTTCATAAGAAAAACTAAAACCAGTACAAGTGCATTTGAATGTACACTATCAGACTGGAATGCCGCTATTGGAAAGAGCCAGTGAGTCAAACACATATTGGAAAAGACTCTAGATCCTAGATAAAAATGAATTAGACCTATCATCCCGCCCAATGCTGTCTTCAAATCAATAAACTAAAAATTAGATTTAGTTAAACCACTGGCAATGATATGAATGTAACCAGAATTTTAATACAAACAAAGAAACATACCAAATAAAAAACCGTCATTTTTGTATATTTTCAACAACTCTGAAGCAGAAAATCAGTCAATATAACCACATCAATACATTGCTTAAAGTTGCAAGCCTTCACTAATTAAGAGTATTAAATCTTACAACAAATCCACTCTCAATAATAAGAAACTGTTCTTTAAAAGATCAAATAAGATCAAATGCCAATGCATTTTATCAACACAAATGTGAAGAAGTTCACTATCAATGCTCTGGCAAGTACAGATTACAGGAGATGCATTACGTAGAACAATATACATAAGGAATTCTGGAGGTGACAGAAGTGTATCACACAAGTTTCCAGAAATCTCTCTCTCTCTCTCGCTCTCTCAGAGTGAGTCCTGTCAGTTAAAATACATCCTAATACACAAGGGAACATTCTCTTGGCAATTGTTCTTCAATATCATGCGGCAATTGTCAATGGAAAATTTTACTAGGTATTTTTATTTTTCTTTCTTTTATAATGAGAAAACAAGCCTCCGGTCAAGAGGGTCAACTGCGCTGCATCTAGGAAAGGACTATCATAACATACAACTTAATTATTGGTCACAAATACAATTTCTCCTCCACACTCATCTACATCAACCAGAAGGCACCAGGCTATTTCTCATTATTCTTTTATGTTATCAGCAAGATGATGCTATAACTATCCCTTGCTGGGATCAGGTCACAATAAGAGTAAGAAGAGAACAGCCACTTAACATTTATATCTGCAAACACATACATCCACCCAAGAACTAAATCCATACCCAGCCACAATGCAAGTCCCACAGAGTGCCTTCCGCCATCACCAACAAATCAAGTTTCTTTAAGACACTATCAATTCCGCCTCACCAAAAAAAGATAGTGGACATTCAATAAAAACAGAGATTTTGTTAAATCCAACATGAAACCCCATTTCCCTGGCTTAGAGCAACAATAATTGGCCAAAACCCATCTACCAGTACACTTATTAAAAAGTCGATTCCCATATTCTTACAGCCGTGGAGATGCCCCAGTGGGTTACATTAACCAATCCAAAACATCATATGAGCACTGCATGCCACATGCTAGGAATGTAATACTCAGTTATGCTTAGTCCTTTCAAATCAATCTCACTCCCTAAATTCCAGGCAATACACTCTTAGATACACTCTTAGCCAAACCTCTTGGATTGTTAATATATATCTCAAACATAAGAGATCTAAAGATCATAGCATCCTCAGCGTAATCACTAGGTTTTCCTCAATACAGCTACCATTTCATGGACTACATGATGCTGTTGTGAAACCAATTCCAATGAGGCCTAAGAAGTCAGAAATGGAATCTCTACCGCCATATAATTTGCTCTCCCCATGGAGAGGTCAATATGAAACGCTCTTGAAATTGCAGTACAAATGATAGAATATTCTTCAGAAAATACAGGTGTGCAATTCATATCTGTTCTTCAGTTGCCCCAAGACCCAAAATTCCTGCAACATCATTTGCAATTTAGAATATGTAAACATAAAAGACTAACTAAACCATCCGCCAAGTAAAGCATCCTACTTACGGCTGCATCAAAGAGATCAGTCGCCAAATGTTTTATAATACTCTGCAACTTGTAAACCAAAATGAATTAATGCCCGAAGAATGGGGCAAGGTATTTGAGCGTGTGTTAAGATTAGACAAGATAATAAGGATCGGGATATTAAAGAGAAGGGAAGTTCACTGACCTACTTAACCACTGACCAAAACCTACAATGGATAGATACATATATAAATGCATTTCTTACTACTGGTTGAAAGAAGTGTCTGCTCGAACAATAACAGGGAGCTCACAAAATCAAAGCTTCTCACCGGTAGATGTAGGCGTGTTATAGTTCCAAAACCTCCATACTAGTTAATGTTCATTTCTGTGCTCTAACTCAAGACACATGAGCAATATTGAACAGATCATCAGAGCCCCTAAACCTGCATAATAGAAACCGTCTAAACCTAGTTGATGCTAAGGCAATCATGATTAAAAACCAGGACCGAGGCTATCTGCTATAGTCCCTCATCCAACAAGCATTGATAAACTACCAGCAGTGAAACAGATCTTAACCGTTCAGTTTTATTCTATCAGATTATTAAAAACAATCAGACAATTACAAACGATAACAATAATCTACCATTATCAATAAAAATAAAAAATTCCAAATTTCAAATGATCAGAAGTTTACATTCAATCCACATCATAGCAAAAATTTCTCCACCACTTGAGATACAACATATGGCAACGACAATCGTCGTCGTCGTCGTCGTCATCATCATCATCGCGGTGACGATGATAAGAATTCTAAAACATTTTCTATTTACTCAAAGAAAGTTGTGCTTGTATAGATAAACCTAAAACACGTGTGCGGTTGATAGCCAAAACGCACAATCAAAAGCGAAAAACGACAAGTCAGACAGAGAGGTGGAAAGATCAATCATAAAAGTTAGAAGCTTGATAAAGAAAACGACGATCGGACAACGGATAAAGAAAATTAAATTTTATACAAAAATAAATTAAAAATAAAAAAAGAAATTGAAGGATCGAATAAAAACACGCGCGTTGATGACCTCCATCTATAATCAATGAGGAAAACCTGCCGGAGAAACGTACCTTGATATAAATTAAAGAGGTGGAGGCGTGCCGTGCCGATGAAGGAAGAATCGGAGGAGGATTTTATTTTTTTTCAGCAGAGTTTTAACGCGAGAGAGAGAGAGAGAAAGAGAAAGAGAGAGGTGCTGAAGAAAGTGTTGCGTTGTGTTATTGAAATGAAGACAGAGAAATAAAGCGCTGTCTGTGTAAAAATATATATTAATTAGAGGAGGAGAAAACTGGCTAGTCTGCCTGCCTTCACCGGCAACCGATTCAATCTGTATTTGAACTCTTTATTTATTATGGTCACCTCCTTTAAAGCCTCTCATATCATGAAGCCATAAATTTTACTCGGCCACTTGTGGCACTTTTGTAAATAATTTCTTTTATTAAATTAAAATTTTGACTTTTTTAAACAGTTAAAGTAATTAAAAATTTTGATTTCAACCAGAGATGGCAATGTACCCGAAACTTCTCAAACATGTCCACCAAACCCGTTCGTTGCAAGTAATTTTACAGGTTATGAATAGGTTTAGCATCACAAATTAAAATTTACACTAGATTATAGGCAGGTTTGATATATGTCAAATATTCGACAAATACTCATATAGATGTCTACCAACATGCACTTTTTTCAATTATTTTTTTTGAAAATGTTAATAATGTTAATTTCATTATATAATTATGGATTATTCTTTAGATTAGTGATTAGAAAGTATTAATGTTTGGAAAATATTAATCTTAAATCGTTATTATATGAATCGTGTTGCATGGGCGCTAATGGTGGTGAATAAAATGAAGATTTTTAACTTTTGGAGCTTGTGTTTTTTTTTTTAGAGTTATATGAGACTATTACTCAAATTACAACTCATATTACGTGAGACTACAATTGATATTTACAATCAAACAATTACTGAAGCTAGTTTACATTAAATCTTCTATAGTACTTACTAGATTTTAACCTATATCTAATATTTGGGAAAAATCAACTCCATTTATATTTCAAAAAAGAGAAAACTGTCTTCACTTAAATTTGAGGAAGGAATTAAATCCCCACAATATTTTTGTGGATATTCGAACCACTACCCTCACATAATTGTGTTGAATGAAAATATGATATGATAATTGTTGCACTTTGCAATGATGCTACTTTTGCATAATTGTGTTGTTAATTTTGGATATTAGTTTGTGATTTTTTTTCCTTTTTTTAATTGAAAGCACTTTTACGATTTGATGGATTCATACTTAAATCTGAAAATTAGCATTGGATTGATGTCAAAAATTCAATTTTCTATTTATATTAATTAAATTTAGAATTAAATTTTTTATATAAAATTTTAGGCTATTGTTATAAATTTAGATATTGAGTTATATAATTTAAGGTTTTAAGTTTGATTGACATTATCTTTTATAATTCTTCTCTTGAAGTTTTGATTGATGTCTTACTCGTATTTTATGTTTCAAATAAACTAATCTCTTTCCAAGATTAGTCGTTTGTGTGATAGAGCTTCAAACATCAAACCTTTAACCTTCTATATTCATTTCTAATATATATGAACTAACCATCCTACTGTTTTGAACTTTTTATGTTATCAAATATATTTTTGGGCATAGGCGGTGCCACGTTAGGATTAGGGGGGCTCAAGTCCCTTCTAACTTTTCAAAATTTACAAATTTAATATAATATTTATCTCATTTATCATATAGGTTCCTATTAAAATTTAAAAAAAACTAAAATATTAATTTATCTTTAACTTCCAACCCACAAAGAAATTGTTATTTTGAGATTCGTTGCACGCTAACTCTCTTCACACAAAAAATAAATAAAAATTATTTTATCTTATTGAGTTTATCAAAATGATTTTTTTTCAATGAATCTTATGACACGTAAAATTGAATTTGATATTTACATTATATAAGTGAGTTCTAACAACAAATTTTCAAAATTGAAAGAGATTGATAGGCTAATAAGAAAAATAATTGATATTAAAAAAAATAAATTGTATTCATTAATTTATTTATTGATAATATTAGCATTAATTTTACTAGTTGTCATGACTATACTTGTAAAATGCATTTTCAACTATGAATTTTGTGACAAATCGTCTGTGAAATTAGATTACAGATTAATAATTGAGTAATATTATTATTGTACATGTAGAAAAGATTTATTTTGTATTTTTTATGATAAGTTTATTTTTTAACGTTTTTAACATATGAAAACACGTCGAGATCAATTATAAATGTATTGAATATATTAATGAATTTTTATTTTTGATACATGTTACTTATTAATATTTTTTAAATTACATTATTATTTAAATTTAGCCCCTGCTAACATAAATTTCTGGCACCGCCACTGTTTTTGGGTATTAAAAAAGTTTATATATAATCTTTGTTTTTCATTTTAATTTCAAAGTGTTTAATTTTTTTTAGAATTCGCACGTGCTATTAAAAGATATACCAATGACTTGTCTTAACTTTTGGTTGCTGACTTTTCAAAATCTACATTATTATATTAAGGAGATAAATTGTAGAATTTTTCAAATTCACCGTTTTAAGATTTGACACAAAAATGGACAAACTTCTTAATTTGACAATAGATCAAATATCTTATTGAAAAAGAAGAAGAAGAAGAAGAAAGAAAAAAGATAGAAGATCTCTCTTGCTCGAAATTCTTTAAAAAAAAAATCAGAAAATCCGTTTGTCGTTTCACATAATTTCTTAAAGAAAATTATTTTTGTTGGATGAGGCTTTGCTTAATTCAAAAATTAAACCAATAAATGCCCAGTTTAGGCAAATATATAATGAAATCTACCCAAACTGATAATGAGACGCGGGTTTCGTGCCGTCGAAATGCCCGCATCGAAAAACACTCACATGTGGGGTGTTTTTGGTAATTGCATATCATAAAGACAAGATTATAAAGTCCCCCTGGTGCGACCATAATGAAGCTTAAAAAAAGGCCAGATGTATTAATTTTTTACTTTTGGGACGATGAATGCCGGCCACGCGTAGCCATTATGGTGCTGTTAAACTCATTCTTTGACGTTTCTCGCTGCACAGTCTTGACACGTCAAGAAAGACGAAACAATTTTTCAGTTCGTAACGTGTAAATCGTGGCATCTGAAAACCATCTTAATTCAATTAAACGCCAACTCCTTCGAAAAAAAAGAAAAAGAAAAGAAAAATAGAAAGAAACAAAGAAAAATCACCCACAATCTATGAAAGGGAGATGAAACCTTTCGATAGGGCTTGCAAGATGACGGGACGGCCAAAATTTACCAATCTTGATCTTGCTTCAAATAATAAAATAAGATAAAAATAAGTTCTAATTTCGTCTCAATCGAAATCTTAAATCCTGATCAAGATCTTAAATTATTTTAGACGGTATGAATTTTCTGTCATATATTCTAAATTTTACTATAAACAAATATTATACATTGTAACAAATGCATTATATTTATGTGTTTCATTAAATTAACTTATTATTTTTTAAAAAATAAATAAATTTTAAACCTTTCAAGATTCTGATAAAATTTTTTAAACATCTCAAATCCCAACTCAAATAATAAATCAAAATAAAGTATCAAATTATGCTCGATATTCAACCATTTTTTGCCAACCTTGCCCAATATTGAGTAGGGGTGGGTAAAAAGAATTGATTAATTAAAAACCGAACCGAACCGTTCGGTTCGGTTCGGTTTTTATGCGATTTTTTTTCTTTGAAAAAACCGAATGATTAATATAGTAAAAGTATTAAAACGAACCGGTTCGGTTTTTGATTTTTTTAAAAAAACCGAAAAACCGAACCGATTATCAAAGAAACTGAATGCCTAAAATTCTAAATTTCCAAAAACCAAACCCTAAAATCTAAATCTAAACTTCACACTTTTTCTCTTCTTTAGTTCTTCAGCCAAAGCTCGAACGGCCGAACCCGTGACCTTCCTTCAAGCTTGACATGCTGCCGTCGGTAGGTAATGGCAGTTCCGCGCAATCCGGAGGACAGGAATAGAAGTGAGTGCTTCAGGTGGATAAGCTTCGACGCTCTCAACCTGGTTTGGATCGTTTGACTATGGCTCCGCGTTCTTTACAATCATAAGCTCGATCACGAGAGTCCAAATCAGCCTGGCTGCTGGCTGGATCAACTTCATAATCTGGACCGGGTCGCTCCCATTAGCAGGCATTTTACGTCTTTCTGTTGCTATTTGAAACAGACCTCCTCTCCCTCCGGCTCTTCGGATTCGTCATCTGCAATCTCGTCGTCGCCCCCGTCACCGCTGCTCGGCCTTGACGAATCTGGTTTGCCGTTGCTGCTCGCCGCCGCTACCACCTGCTGCACCCGCTGTGGTCAAGTGCGTGGATTTAGCTGCTCAGGTAAAATGTTCATTTCCTTAGCTGCAAATCCTGCAATCTAAATTGCTTGAAGTGTTAGAGAATGTTCTTTTCGTTATGATTGATTATTGAAGTTCTAATCCCCCGACAATAGCTGTGACACGTTGAGAATAGCTCTTGTTGTATGCCACCGACCTCTGGTCTATTCTTTCGTAGTTCATTCATGGTAATTTCAATTTTCAAACACAAACTTATAATGTTAAGTGGAGCTAGCTCTTTTCTATTTTGTCCTGTCAAAATGTTGTTATATCAATGTTTTGTTATTAACTCTGGGCGACAAACAGTTCAGCCAGAATAAAAAAAAAAAGAAAAAAAATGTATCGGCTCAAATACAACTTTAAATAATGTTGTTGCCTTGTTAGAAATGTTCTATTTTCAGTATTTGTAACAGAGTGTGGTTGGTATGATTGGATGATGCTAGTTTTCAATTCGAACTAAAACTGGAATTTTAATTAACAGAACCGGAGTATGATGCAAGTCATTACTTTTTGAATTGATTTAGCTTTAAGCATACTTTTTAAGGTTTTAAATTTAAAAAGGTCCAAAATAGGTTCAATAGGCCCATAATCGAAATAATCGAATCGAATCGAACAGAATTATTTTAATTAATCAAACATTTGATTATTTCGATAATTTAATTAATCGCGATTATAATTTTAAAATAATCGTAATCGAACGATTATGAAAAATTTAGTAAAAAATCGAATCGAACCGAACCGCGTCCACCCCTAGTATTGAGTAAAATGATGGAATAATTCGATGTACTCATTAGAGGGCGAATCTTGCAGGATCCTGAGGTCAGAGACTCGGAGAGAGAAAATTAATTCTTCTGCGGCAGGCGAGTGTGTGCGATTTCTCCCAAAACAAACTTAAATTAAAGCTTTTTTTTTTTAAAGTAAAATTAAAGCCTATTTATTTTACTGCCATTGTGTGATATGTCAACACGTCTTCGTCAGTATAGCAGTTCTCCCTTGTCAGTCTGCAAAAGATTTATCAAAATTAATATGTTTAACTTTCTTTTTTTCTTTTATCTTGAAAATATAATTAAAAAATGAAGAAGATTAATATTTAATGGTAGGTCGTGCTATTAGTATTATTCAAGCTATCAGTTTATGTTCTGAAATGAGTTGAGACGTAATTTTAAAAAATTAAAAATCAATTTTAATATTTAGTATATTTTTTTAAAATTATATTTGACAAAATCATTTCATCTTACAACAATTTTTAAAAAGTAAAACAAAAAAGTCTTTTAAGATCACATTTTGAATATCATTTTTATATGTAATATAATTTCATATACACCCTCGTATATATTATAAAAGTTGAAAACTATTCTTATTAATGAAAAAATAAAATCATTAACTTTAAATGAATTATCTTATTGAGATAACAATATAAAAAATAAAATTTATTCTATAAAATATTATTTTAATTATTAGTTACTATATATACACAAGAAAAACATATTTTATATACATGTTTATACACCGTGTAAGTAAATTTTATTGAACATTATATTTAATTCACTCATTTATATTTTTACAGTAGTTTAATAATAAGATTTACTAAATACATATGATTATTTTTAAAAATCACATTATTTTTAAAAATAAATTTTACCAAATATTTATTTAATTCTTTTCAAAATTGATTATTTTTATAGCTCACCTATTAGTAATTATTTTAAAACTTATGGTATTACCAAATTGGCTTTTAAACTAGTATAATACGAAGAGTAGATTTTTAAACTAGTATTAAAAAAAAGAATTGACCGTACTACAAATATATCTATATAAAACCCCAGTATACTCATTGATTGTAACTATTAAAAAAGAATAAAGGAGAAAGGGGAATGATTTTAAAATGGCACACATTAATTTAATTTAAGTAGATGGTACTCATCTTTAAAAGAACTAAAATTTTTTTTCTAAAGTTCTTGGATTAAAATTCTTTTTTTAATAATAAAAGAGTAATTTTCTTACTTATCTAGCTCAAAATTTATAATAAATTAATACTGTTGGGGGGACTTTGCATAAAATTTCTAGGTATCCAACCAAAAGACTAGCCTATTAGGTGGAGTGATCTACCACCTTATAAACCCAAGCACCTCCCCCTTACTAGCCAATGTGGGACACAACTCAACAATCCCCCCCTCGGACGAAACCACCGCCTTGACTCCGATCCTTTCGTCCGACACACCTGAGTTGTTCCACCACCACATTCCGGCTACTAGGGTCTGGCTCTGATACCACTTGTTGGGGTGATTCAACATAAGATTTTTAGGTATCCAACCCAAAATACTAGCCTTTTAGGTGGAGTGACCTACCACCTTATAAACCCAAGCATCTCCTCTTTACTAGCCAATGTGGGACACAACTCAGCTGGTGCCTTTTGATCTTTTCTTTTTACCCTTGATCCCTTCTCTTTTTTCTGGTCTCCCTCTTGCTATCAATCCCTCTGGATCTTTAGTTTCTTTCTTTGTTGCAGCCTTGGAGCTCAGAGTCTCCTTTACATCAACCATGGTAAGAGTTTGCCTCCCATACATGAGTGTGTCAACTAAATGTTCATAGGAGCTTGGCAGTGAACACAGCAAGATCATAGCTTTGTCTTCATCATCAATTTTCACATTAATGTCTTCCAGATCTAGTATGATCTTGTTGAAGGCATCAATGTGATCAGTGATTGAAGACCCTTCCTCCATCTGAAGAGTGTATAGCTTCTTCTTGGTAGCTAGTCTTTTCGCCATTGACTTCTTGGTGTACAGATCCTCAAGCCTTTTCCATAGACCAGCTGCTGTCTTCTCGCCACCAACTTCTCTGAGTACACCATCCCCTAGACTTAAGATTATTGCACTGTGTGCTCTGTCCAGTACATCTGGTAGATCCTCATCAGCAATCTTTCTTGGTTTCTTGGTTGATGATTCTTCACCAAGGGCCTCATCTAAACCTTGATGCACTAACAGAGCTCTCATCTTTAGCCTCCACAGGTGAAAGTCATTTTCACCTGTGAACTTCTCTACCTCAAGCTTAGCTAATGCCATTTCTTGGATCAAAGAAAAAATAGTGAAGGCTCTGATACCACTTGTTGGGGGGACTTTGCATAAGATTTCTAGGTATCCAACCCAAAAATTAGCTATTGGGTGGGTGACTCACCTTATAAACCCAAGCACCTCCCCTTCTTAGCCGATGTGGGACACAACTCAACAATCCCCTCGGACGAAACCACCGCCTTGACTCGGTCCTTCGTCCACACACTGATTGTTCCACCACCACATTCCGGCTACTACTGATATCACATTGGGGATTCAACATAAGATTTCTAGGTATCCAACCCAAAAGACTAGCCTTTTAGGTGGAGTGACCTACCACCTTATAAACCCAAGCATCTCCTCTTTACTAGCCAATGTGGGACACAACTCAACAATTACTTAATTTTGGATGCGAATGAATCATATCGTCGCACCTTTTTTTTTTTTTAATATTACGTATCGCCGTCATGCTTGGATTGTCCAGCTATGACATTATGGAATGGGTTTTTCAATTTGTGGCAGAGCATGAACGGTACGGTCACCCAACCCACTAAAACTTGACCAAACTATTACCATTTTGAAACTAGCCACGCACGCAACCGAACATAACATCTCTTTTTTTTTTTTTGAATTTTCTATATTGGCCACTGAAAATTTTTGCAAATACTAAAACTATTAAATTTATTAGACTTATTTGTCTTCCAATCCTCCATACAAGAGTTCAATAAGTCAAGTTATCCTTATCGAAATATTTGTTAACAATCAAATAAATTTGATATTAACTTATTCAAATACAAATGTCATTGAGTATATATTTACATTGCAATAGGTGTTACTTACAAAGTGCATAAATTTTTATTTCTGTGTCGTGGGTGTTCATTCTACCTGTAGTAACAATTTTTTTTTAAATTGGTGGCGGCTTTTTTTTAATATAAATACAAACATTTATGTATTAACTTGTTATTTGAAACGATAAAATTATTTCAAATGATGAAAAATTGTAATTGTTAAAAAAACAAAAGAAGGTTTATAAATAACACCCGTTGCTATAAAAATGAACCCATTTAAGAAATATGCTAGAAATTATTTATATATGACAATGGGTGCGTTAACCACCATCTCTCTCTGTGGGTTTTGGATAAATTATAAAAATAGCATAGAGTTAAAGCATTCATAATTTAGTTTAATAATTTATAAGATTTCGTATGATACCCTCTCACAAAATGGTCCATTGCCAACCAGGGAGCATTTCTTGTCTTTAATTAAATTTCATGAAATGAAAGCATATTATAATTTCATTGACGGAATCCTCGCGAAAAAAAAGTCAGTAATTAAATAATTTCATCGATAATGGAATTGGCTTGCATTTATGAGTATGAAACATACACGATATAATGCTCACCTACCGAATATTATTCTCCACTTAGTTTGCATCGCCGAGAAAAATAAATTTAACAATTATCAAATTTACTAGGCTACTTTTTGATAAAGACGAAACAAATAAAGTTATAATTTTTCTTAGTAGTAGTGCTTGTAAGAAAGTGAAATTAATAAGTATTAAATGTACTTAGCACTTAACTCTGCACTTCACTTACGTACATGTTTATTTTTAGAAAAGTAAATGATATATATGTAATGGATTGCATTGTTTTATATTAGATTTAAAAAAATAAATAAATAATCTAATCTGTTGTAATTGGATTTGATAAATTATGATCAAATCTTGATTGACTTATTCAATCACACGGTAAAAATTATAAAAATTGGATTAATTTAGATTAGATCAGTTAATTTGATTGGTTCGATTTGAATTTGAAACGCCTTTATAATCATAATATTAACTTTTACAAAAATAAAAGAACTATCAAAGAAAATTTGTGTATTAATTATTATCATCATATTTGTTATATATACTCTCATATTCCAAGTCATTACATTTCATCAATAGATGGTAAATTTACAAGAATAGTTTTAAAACTTTTGTAATTTTTGAATTTAGCCCACCTAATTTTTTTTCTATCATAACTAGTCAAACACCTTACTTTTAAACTAAATTGCCCTCACCACTTTCATCAAATTTACAAATGCATGCCACTTGATAAAATCCAACACAACTATAATGCTCTCAACCCTAAACAACTTAACACACATTCATCACTCTCAATAAATCAACAAATTTCATCAAACAAAAATTACATAATTGAAGATATAATCATTAATTGGAGAGCTTCTTAAAGTTAGTTTATGCGCTTACACAATATAAGCCTTTAATTTGTTGATTTTATCAACTAAGTTCGAAATTAAAGTGGATTTTTTTTGCAAATGTTGTCATTTTTCATTCATAAAACAATGTGATTTCTTAAATATATTTAATTTGAGTTGAGAAATAAAGAAAAATCATTGAAAACATAGAAAAATCGGATAAAAAATAAAGTCCAGAACAAGTGAGACAGGCAGTGAAACATGTGTCTGTCTCACATAAACACACTAAGTATGACGAGACAAATCATTACGACGAGACAAATCAAATCTAAAATCATATACTACATAAAATCAGTGGGTTTATGTGAGACAGACACCTATCCCACTGCCTGTCTCACTAAATTTGGTAAGACAGGCAGTGAGATCACTTGTTATGGGTTTCATTTTTTACCCGATTTTTCTGTGTTTTCAATGAGTTTTCTTTATTTCTCAACTCAAACTAAGTACTTTAATAAATCACATTATTTTATGAATGAAAAATAACAACATTTGCAACAAAACCCACTTTAATTTCAAGCTTAGTTGATAAAATCAATAGATTAAAGGTTTATATTGTGTAAGAGTATAAAGTAACTTTAAGAAGCTCTCTAATTGATGATTATATTTTCAATTATGCAATATTTATTTGATGAAATTTGTTGATTTATTGAGAGTGATGGAGTTTGTTGAGAGTGATGAAGGTTTGTTAAGTTGTTTAGGGTTGAGAGCATTATAGTTGTGTTGGATTTTATCGAGTGGCATGCATTTATAAATTTGATGAAAGTGGTGAGGGTAATTTAGTTAAAAAATAGGGTGTTTGGCTAATTATGATTAAAAAAAACTAGGTGGATCTAACTTCGAAAATTACAAAAGTTTAAAGCTATTCTTGTAAATTTCCCATAATTTATCTTATATTTTGGACAAACACACACAACGTACAAAAAAAAGGGGGGGGGGGGGGGGGAGGTGTTTGTGAAACATATACACGAAACTGAGTACCAACTTAACTTTTATATCTTATTTTTATCTTTCTTAATTCTTATAACATCATTTCATCAGCCTAACATGTATAGATGTTGTCATTCAATATATGCTTTCATTACAATAAGTGTTACTTACAACGCGCATAAATTTTTTATTATTGTGTCCTGAGTATTCTTTCCACTTGTAGTGACAAGCTTTTTTTTTTTTTTTTTTTTAATCTTTTTTGAAATTGGTGGTAACTTTTATTTTTATTTTTTTAATATAAGTACAAACTCATGTATTAACTTAAAATATTTTTATGTAAAATTGTTATTTGTAACGATAAAATTATTTCAAATGACGAAAAATTGTTATTGTTAAAAAAAAAAAAGGTTTATAAATAACACCCGTTGCTATAAAAGTGAACCCATTTAAGAAATATGCTAAAAATTATTTATCAATGACAATGGGTGCGTTAACCGCCATCTCTCTCTGTTGGTTTTGAATAAATTATAAAAATAGCTTAGAGTTAAAGCATTCATAATTTATTTTAATAATTTATAAGATTTCGTATGATACCCTCTCACAAAACGGTCCATTGCCAACTAGGAAGCATTTCTCGTCTTTAATTAAATTTCACGAAATGAAAGTATATTATAATTTCATTGCCGGAATCCTCGCAAAAAAGTCAGTAATTAAATAATTTCATTGATAATGGAATTGACTTGCATTTATTGTTATATGTATATTCTTAATGTGCGTCATAAATATGTGGCATGCATTATCATTAGATTAATACATATGCTAATCTCAAAATAAGAGTGACATGTAGGTAATTAGTGTGGCTCATATTCATAAATTGAGATAAATTAAGATTAATCATGTTTTTATGATGAGATAATAATGAGAATAATTATTCCAAATTTCTAAAAATTAAGATAAGAATAATTTACTCACTTTTTTTTATGGAAGGAAGTAAATAAAGTCCATTATAAATATTAAGCACCCTCTCCTAACCAAAGATCATCTTTTCCTACCCAAGATATAAAAAGGGTCTATACAGGAATAGGATAGAAGGTTCTAAGTAATTTTATACACACACACACACGCACTAACATGTGGTATTATAGACTCCTTTCAGATCTTGTTGTTCAATTATATAATATTTTTGCACTCGATTTACAATTTTTGATCATATGTAGCTGTGACCTTATATGCTATGGTGTTAACGATGTAAATATTATGGAAATTATTGTATTTATGATTGCAATACATTATGTATTGTTTAGCCTAATACTTGAAATATAATAGATTAACCAAAGAATATTTATACGATTTGCATGAAGTTATGGAAACATGTTCTATTAATGCCTTTCCTTTGTAATATCATCACAGTTTGAAAGAAGCTACATCATTTCAAATATATGTTATTTGTATAGCATATGCTCATATGTTGTGAAGGATTTTATTTTAAAGATATTAAAGGCATTGAACATATTGCAATTAATTTATAATTATTTGGCTCCAAAGGAAAATAATTATTATACAGGTTTAATTGGAATAAAATGGTGATTTGAGCATCAAAATTAGAATTTCCTATGCCCATAGGTATGGAATTTTTATTTCAGTGTTTATATTTGCTAGTCTTATTATTAAAGATTAATGTAAATTCAATATGTTATATAACCCTTACCCATAGGAAGGTTTGAATTTACAACTGAATTTTTACATTGGTAAATTCAGTATTGAGATTAAAATTTTAAAGCATTAATGTATTTTTTATTCTCCTATATAGTGGTTCTTAGTTATTTCAGTGATTCTACTCGTATTCCAATATTGTGTGGTGATAACTTTTCTGATTGGAAAGAGAGAATTTTCTTAAATATGGGGGGCATAGATTAACTTGGCACTTTGTGAGGATGAACCACCTATTTCCATATAATCAAGTACGCAAAGTCAGGTAGATGCATATGAAAAGTGGGAGCGACATGATCACATGAGTTTGATATTAATGTAATCTCATGTCAGCAAAAGCATTAGTGATTCCATCATACAATACACTAATACTGCGTTTACTAAACTGGAATCGGAATGGGCTGGAATCGGAATGGACAGGAATGGGAATGAGCTGGAATCGGAATGGACAGGAATGGGAATGAGCTGGAATCGGAATAGGGAATGGGAATCAAATTAAGTTGTTTACTTAAACTGTAGGAATCGGAATCGGAATGAGCTGGATTGTAACAAATTACTAAAAAGTACTTAATGGATTATTGTCATAATTATTATTATTAACTGTTAACATTTATGTTTTCATAATATTAATTTTGATGATAACAAACAAGATTAATTTTTGAATAATTCTTTAAAAACATGAAAGATTTGTCATCATCAAAAAGGGGGAGATTGTTAACATATATGTTTACATATTGTTGATTTTGATGATAACAAATAAGATTAAGAATGATTAAGTTTTTAAAAGCTTAAATTATTTTTTATACATTTTAGATAAATCATTATTTTCACATTTTAAATGTTTTATATTTAATGAAAAAATGATTTTATGAAATTGATTGTTTTTCATGTTTATGGTTTAATTGAAAATGTTTTGAAAACATGAAAATCAACAAGTATTGTTTGAAATTATGGAGAAGAACTTTTTTAAAAAGTATTATAGTATTTTGGACCATTTTATAATTTCAGAAAGTTTTGGGATTCACAAATTATTATTTAGAAATTCTGAAATTGGTCTTAATTGTAAAGTTTTATAACGTTTTGGGCCATAATACAGTTATAGAAAGTTTTGGGCAAAACTGTAATTTTTGGTAAACAGGTTGCTGGAAATTACCCCTTCACCGTTAACAAGAAAACGGTGAACCGTTTATTTCCAGAATGTTAACCTTGAACCGTTTAGTAAAAAGGTTAAGCCAAATCTATTTTGCAGGTCTCTGGAAATTACCCCTTCACCGTTTACAGAAAACGGTGAACCGTTTATTTGCAGAATGTTAACCTTGAACCGTTTAGTAAGAACGGTTAAGCCAAATCTATTTTGCAGGTCTCTGAAATTACCCCTTCACCGTTTACGGAAAAGCGGTGAACCGTTTATTTCAGTTGCTAACCTTGAACCGTTTAGTAAAAGCGGTTAAGCCAAATTTATTTTGCGGTCTCGAAATTACCCTTCACCGTTTACAAGAAAGCGGCGAACTGTTTATTTGAAATTCAGCTCAACGGTAACTTTGACCGGTATAAGCGGTTAACCGTTAAGCGTTAACTTGATCCGTTTTCGGCAAAATGCATAACGGCTAGTTTTGAGCTCCAACTATAAAACTCAAATCCAACTCATTTTCAAGCTCTCTACGCACAAACAAAAGGCATACAACATATCTTGAGCTTTCAATTCGTGAATCATAAATCTTTGAGCCATCTTTGCTCTTCATTTTGTATATCTACTCTTTGAGAGAGTTTTTGTTGAAATTTTCAATTCCTCATCAAATTTGTGAGTGATTAAGTGTGTGATACACTTGAGTGAAGAGATTGAGAGATAATCTCTTTGTTGTAAAGGTTCATTGACACCTTGAAGTCAATTGTAAACATTTGAAGCCTTGGAAAGGCTTGGATAGTGAAATCCTCAAGCCCGGTGTGCTTGGAGGCGTGGACGTAGGCGGGGATAGCCGAACCACATAAAAATCCTTGAGTTTGCTTTCTCCTCTCTTACTCATTTATTATTGTGCTTTTATTGAATTTATTGTTTTCAATTTTATTAAGGCATTAGATTTTGATTGTTGTGGATTGTTGTGTGATTTGATTAGGATAATTTTTAAAACACCAATTCACCCCCCCTCTTGGGTTGCACACTTGTATTTCAATTGGTATCAGAGCGAGGTGCTCTTGTGTAGACTTAACCGTCTAGAGTTAAAGATCAATCGCAACCCAAATTAGCTCAACCTTCATGGAAGGCCAATCCACCACTAGACCTCCATTTTTTGATGGTAATGACTATCCTTATTGGAAAACTAGGATGAGAGTATTTTTACAAGCCTTAGACTATGAAATATGGAAAATAGTTTGTGATGATTCCTTCATTCCTAGGAATAATGCTTTAAGTGAGTTGGATAGAAAAATGATGTCTTTAAATTCAAAGGCTATGAATGCTTTATTTTGTGCCTTAGATAAAAAGGAATTTCATAGAGTTTCAAATTGTTCTAATGCTTATGAAATATGGAGAAAACTTGAAGTTGTGTATGAGGAGACTACAAATGAGGAGGAATCTCATGGAGTATTAAATTTGGCACTTATGGCAATTGGAGATGAATCGGATGATGAGCTTGATGAGGTAAGTGATCCTACCTATGATGAATTGCATGATGCTTTTAAAGAATTGCATAATGAGTTTATGAAAATTGGTAAAAAGAATATATGTCTTAAAAAGAAAATGTTAGAGCTCACAAATGAAAATGAATCTTTAAGTGCAAAGATTACATGCTTAGAATTAGAGAATAAAACATTGCATGATAGAGTTGCATTATTAAATGAGAAATCTAGTACTTCATACAAGCATCTAGAATCACATGTAGATAACTTGAAAAATGAAAATGATGCTTTACAAAAATCTAATGTTTCATTAAATGAAAAGATCAAAGAATTGGAATTAGATAATGGAATGCTACATGATAGGATTGCATCATTTACATGTAAACAAAGTACTTCATATGAGCATGAAAAATCACATGTTGATGTATTAATGAAAGAAAATGAAATTCTAAAGAAGAAGAGCAATGACCTAAATCAAATTGTGTTAAAATTTACAAATGGACAAAAGATGTTAGATAACTTGCTTAATACACAAAAATGTGTTTGACAAAGGAGGTATTGGTTATAAGCCAAATTTAAAACAAAAATATTATAAGAATTATTTTGTTAAGGCTACCTCCACATGCGATCATAAAATTATTTGTCATTTTTGCAATCAAAATGGTCATATGAGTTTTAGATGTCCTATTAAGAGAAATATGTATTTTGGAATCAAATGTGTTTGGGTTCCAAAAGGAACCAAATCTAACATGCAAGGACCCAAGAATATTTGGGTACCAAAGGGCACAACATAAATGTTTTCTTTGTAGGTACCACAATCACGGAATGGTGGAGAGTTCCTTGATGAAAGCTTGTGAGGATAATCACTTGACCATGATCTAGGAAGAAAAGATGAGGCAAGATGATTTAATTATTTTGGTAACAATTCTTGCCATATTGATTTTGTTGAATGGATCATGATAGATGGACAATAACTTGAATTTGTGAAAGCATGCTTGTATGTTTACATGATGGAATTATCATTGTATATAACATTGAGTGATTTATCATAATGCCTTTATTTGATTTTGATGATTGTATGGTTTTTGATTTCATGTTCTTAATTGTCTATCATCATTGTCCATCTTTTATGTATGTGTGAATTCATGTGTTATTAATTGTGTTATATCATCATTCATTGAATTGGCCTATGTGAGCATTTGTAATAATGGATTTGATCACTTGTTCATAATGATGGCTTTTCTAAATAGTTATGTTGATTTTGATGGTCTAAAGATTTGAGATAAAGAATATGCTTTGATGATTATATGTATTTGATGAAGTTTTGATCTTATGCAATCTATGATTGGAGAATGGATGCATTGTTTGTACTTTATCGATGTATTGTTGAATATGCATTGTTGCTTTCATTATGGATTAAGGATGATTATTATTTGATAATTGAATGTTTTATAATGTGGAATTAATTTCTTGATGATTTTGATGATTGATGATTATATTTGTGTGGCTTGATGAATTGATGGAATTGTTGATTTATTATAATTGCTTAAGCTTATATGGAAGTCTTTTTAACCATGTTGTGTATTTGAGAATTTCTTCATTTTTAAAGAGAGATTTTGCCAAAATTGTTGCTCACACAAAATGGATAATATCTTCGTCAAATTATTTTATGATCTTATTTCAAGTGCATCTATTTATCTTTTCTTTTCATGATGAAAGGAGAGATAAATATGATATGGTTTTGGATAAAATCTTTTTGGTTAAAATTTTTAAATTGGCCATATATTTAGGGGGAGCATACAATGTGATTTTGGATAATATGCATTTTGAACATTTTTGTTATCCAAAGGGGGAGACAAAATAATATATCTTTTTTTATGTTTTCAAAAGGAGGAGAATAACATGCACTTTGAGCACTCTTTTTATGATTGATATGTGCTTATGGTGATGTTTTGATTATATGGTTTTTATATGATGATTTTATGTTTTGAATTTTTTTTAATTTGAAAATTGATGGAATCATGATTCATGATCATTTTATGGTTAATGGATTATGTGATGATGATCTTTTGGGGGTTATATTACTAAATTTGTATTTGAGGTGATACTTGTTGTTAGTGGGAGAATGTGTTAAGACTTTTTCTTTGACAACATGGGTAACAAATTTACTCCTCTCATTCTTTTCCATTAAGTTTTCTTTTTGATGATGAGGGGGAGAAGAATACATGTATTTAAATTTGTTAATTTACCTAAATTGTAAGAGAAGCTTACATTTAGGGGGAGTAATTTATGCAATCATTCTTTAAATACATGAAATGTTTGTCATCATCAAAAAGGGGGAGAATGTTAACATTTATGTTTTCATAATATTAATTTTGATGATAACAAACAAGATTAATTTTTGAATAATTCTTTAAAAACATGAAAGATTTGTCATCATCAAAAAGGGGGAGATTGTTAACATATATATATTGTTGATTTTGATGATAACAAATAAGATTAAGAATGATTAAGTTTTTAAAAGCTTAAATTATTTTTTATACATTTTAGATAAATCATTATTTTCACATTTTAAATGTTTTATATTTAATGAAAAAATGATTTTATGAAATTGATTGTTTTTCATGTTTATGGTTTAATTGAAAATGTTTTGAAAACATGAAAATCAACAAGTATTGTTTGAAATTATGGAGAAGAACTTTTTTAAAAAGTATTATAGTATTTTGGACCATTTTATAATTTCAGAAAGTTTTGGGATTCACAAATTATTATTTAGAAATTCTGAAATTGGTCTTAATTGTAAAGTTTTATAACGTTTTGGGCCATAATACAGTTATAGAAAGTTTTGGGCAAAACTGTAATTTTTGGTAAACAGGTTGCTGGAAATTACCCCTTCACCGTTAACAAGAAAACGGTGAACCGTTTATTTCCAGAATGTTAACCTTGAACCGTTTAGTAAAAAGGTTAAGCCAAATCTATTTTGCAGGTCTCTGGAAATTACCCCTTCACCGTTTACAGAAAACGGTGAACCGTTTATTTGCAGAATGTTAACCTTGAACCGTTTAGTAAGAACGGTTAAGCCAAATCTATTTTGCAGGTCTCTGGAAATTACCCCTTCACCGTTTACGGAAAACGGTGAACCGTTTATTTCCAGATTGCTAACCTTGAACCGTTTAGTAAAAACGGTTAAGCCAAATTTATTTTGCAGGTCTCTGGAAATTACCCCTTCACCGTTTACAAGAAAACGGCGAACCGTTTATTTGAAATTCAGCTCAACGGTAACTTTGACCTATGAAAGCGGTTAACCGTTAGCGTTAACCTTGATCCGTTTTTAAATGCATAACGGCTAGTTTTTGAGCTCCAACTATAAAAACTCAAATCCAACTCATTTTCAAGCTCTCTAGCACGCACAAACAAAAGGCATACAACATATCTTGAGCTTTCAATTCGTGAATCATAAATCTTTGAGCCATCTTTGCTCTTCATTTTGTATATCTACTCTTTGAGAGAGTTTTTGTTGAAATTTTCAATTCCTCATCAAATTTGTGAGTGATTAAGTGTGTGATACACTTGAGTGAAGAGATTGAGAGATAATCTCTTTGTTGTAAAGGTTCATTGACACCTTGAAGTCAATTGTAAACATTTGAAGCCTTGGAAAGGCTTGGATGAGTAATCCTCAAGCCGGTGTCTTGGGCGTGGGCGTGGCGGGGATAGCCGAACCACATAAAAATCCTTGAGTTTGCTTTCTCCTCTCTTACTCATTTATTATTGTGCTTTTATTGAATTTATTGTTTTCAATTTTATTAAGGCATTAGATTTTGATTGTTGTGGATTGTTGTGTGATTTGATTAGGATAATTTTTAAAACACCAATTCACCCCCCCTCTTGGGTTGCACACTTGTATTTCATTAACTAATATATTAATTAATTGTAAAATTTTATTAATTAATTAATAAAATAATTATATTAACAATTATTATAAAAATATATTAACTAATAATATTAATATTAATTATTTAATTATAATAATATATTAATTATTGTGATTATTCATTCAAAAATTATAATTATTAATAATTATTGTTAAAAATGTATTAATATATTAATTAGTAGTAATAATTATATTACTTAATTAATAATAATATATGAATTAATTATAATAATATATTAATTAATTAATTAAAATAACAATGTATTAATTATTATGATTATTTAATCGAGAACTATAATTATTAATATATTATTGTTAATAATATATTATTATATTATTTAATAGTAATAATTATATTAATTAATTATAATAATTATTATAATAATTATTATAATAATATATTAATTAATTATAATAATTATTAAAATAATATATTAATTAATTAATTAAAATAATAATGTATTAATTATTGTGATTATTTAATCGAGAACTATAATTATTAATATATTATTGTTAATAATATATTATGATATTAATTAATAGTAATAATTATATTAATTAATTATAATAATACTTATATTAATAATTATTATAATAATATATTAATTAAATAATTAAAATAATAATATATTAATTATTGTGCTTATTTACTTGAGAACTATAATTGTTAATATATTGTTGTTAAATAATATATTATTATATTATTTAATAGTAATAATTAAAGTATTTAATTAATTAGAATATATGAATTAATTATAATTATTATATTAGTAATTATTATAACAATATATTAATTAATTATAATAACAATAACAATAAATTAATTATTGTGATTATTTATTCAAAAATTATAATTATTAATAATTATTGTTAATAATATGTAATATATTAATTAAAAGTAATAATTATATTAATTAATTAATAATATATGAATTAATTATAATTATAATTATAATAATATATTAATTAATTAATTAAAATAATAATGTATTAATTATTGTAATAATATTAATAATATATTAATTATTATGATTATTTATGAATAATATATTAATTAATTATAGCTTAGGACAAAATGAGTATTTTTTGTTTTGGGGGAGGGCAAAATGGGTAGTTCAAGGAATGGGAACTTGATTCCCACCTCCCCCCATGGGAATCAAGTTCTCATTCCCCATTTCCTCTTTTATTTTTGCGAAGTAAACGCGTCAATCACTCCGATTCCGGATTCCGATTCCCCAATCCGGTAAGTAAACGCACCATAAAGCTAAGGATTTTATAAAAGCTGTGTTGAGGAACAGTTTGTATGTCTTGATAAGGCATTGGCATGCATTTTATGCAAAAACTTTCAGGCATAAAGTTTGATAATACTAAAGGTGTATGAAAGCATATAATGGAAATGAATGATATTGCTACTCAACTTATGTCACTTGAGATAGAGATGTTTGAGTCATTTTTAGTTCATTTCATACTCAATTCTCTTCCTAACAAATATGTTCCATTCAAAATATCATAAAACACACATAAAGAAAATCAATCTATTAACAAACTTTCGACTATCTGTGTTCAAGAAGAGAGATCGAAACATGAGAAGTCAGATAGTGCCTATTTAACTATTCATGTGAAAAGGAGAAGAAAGGTAAGAAGGACTAGTGCTCCTAGGGATAAGGAGAAGCAAGTGCGGGTGAAAAAATTTGGTAAGAAGGACTAGTGCTTTTTTTGTAAGAAAAAGGGGCTCACGAAGAAGAATTGCAAAAAATATATAAAATGACTGGAAAAGAAAGGTAAATTTATTTCTTATGTATGTCATGAATCTCATATTGTCGATGTCCCTAATAATACTCGGTGGGTTAATTCCAATACTACAACTTACATTGCTAATATCATGAAGAGTTTTCTTTAGGGGTAGGCAAATAGTTCAATTTTTGCCGAATTAAACTGACCAAACCAGAAAGAAATTCGGTTTGGTTCAGTTCCGTTCGAAGGCTATAAACTAAATAGTTTGAAAATATATGAGCTGATAGGTTTGTAATTGATTCGGCTTAAAATTGAACCTAACTGACAAACTAATTGGTTCAATTGAATTTAATTAATAACTATTTTTAATTTAAAATATAAAAACTAAAAATCCTAAAATCGACTTCCAGTTGAAATCCCTAAGCCTAATTCACTACACAGCTTACATCCTAAATCAATTGGCATCCTTCTCCCTCCCTCGCTCCCCATCGTAGCCTCAAGGTGATGCCATCAAGGCTGCAGCCCAGCTTGGCAGCCCCTCAAGCATGGTTAGCCCAGCCCCTCAGGCACAGTCATCTAGCTCACCCGCACGGTCTCACACTCGTTTCTCATCACTCACGCCTTACTCGCGACGCTCCTCTCACTCTCATCAAACATCATTTACGCCTCACTCGCGATGCTCCTCTCACTCTCATCAGACATCACTCATGCCTCACTCACAACGCTCCTCTCTTTTTCATTAGTCCAAATCTCCTGCCATCAACTTGCTTTCTTTACTGCTGCAGCCTGTAGGATTTTTTTAAAATAAATTTTGGCTATATGGTTGTTTTTCTGCTAGTTGACACGACTCAAAAGTGTTATTTACTCGCAAGTATAGAATGTCTAGTTATAATATAACCCAATGAGTTAGGGGTCAAACCATAGAGAATTTAAAATCTAGTAGTCAATTATTAAATAAAAAAATTAAATGCAAGAAAAGAAACTAATAGGAATCAATCTAAAAATATGCTAAGGTTACATAATCCACTTCCTGATTTCAAATTATGGTGATAACACTATCTCATATTTGTATTTTGTATTTATTTTGCCAGTTAATTATTATGTCATTTAATTCTTAACTAATCATTAATGTGGATAAATATAGGACCAAGTACCTATTGTGCCATGACTATATTGAAGGGTCGACATTATGTCAAAATACTATATAAATATGAAGAGATCTAGATCTATAAATTAATGACATAAAAGAAACTGGTAAGGAAGAAAAATACAACAAATAAAATAAAATTTAAGACTCACTTGAGAGAGTAATTAATCAATAATTTAAATCCTTAAGCTTTACCTTCCACCTCAGTTTAAAAAATTAGTTACTCATATTAAGAAACAAAATATTCATTTTATTTAACAAACTTCTTAAATATATTACAAGAGTATTAACTACAAAAGAAAATTTTTTTTTCTAGTTTCAGTCTCAACTCCTCCTCCCTCATGTCTTTGTATTCTTGCCTTTTATAGGCAACTAATCATGCCATCTTCTTTTATTTTATTATTTTATTTTTTAATATATATACATATTTGCTACCTGACTACCATGAGCTTGTTTGCTCACTTTCCTTTTTTTAAAATTTTTTCTAAACTACTCCTCCCCAATAATACATTCTAAATGGCTCTAACAATTCTTCTTTGTTTCCTGCTTTCAGTTACAATTTCCTCTTTATTCCTCAAATATTTACAATATAAAATTAACATACTACAAATTAATTTAACATAAAAATTTATTAAGGGAGTATTAAGATAATTTAGGAATAATAAGCGCATTAATCAATATTGTAAGTGCAAACCTGATAATTTTAGACTTATTAAATGTATACTTTTTAGTGTTAATCACTGATATTACTAGATGAGATTAGATTGTTCGGAACTTGTAAGGTGTTTTTTTTTGTGCTGGTGTTACTAGACGAAATTAAACTATTTAGAACTTGTGAAATTGCTGGATGAAATTAAACTATTGAATTTTTTCCCCATAACATTGAATTTGAAAGTATATCTCAGAGGTTGGCTCAATCTATTGCATTAGATGTTAATGAAAATATTGCAAAAGTTGAATGGTTTATTTAATGAAGTTTTAATTGTGATTTGGAATTTGAAAATATGATTGTTCGTGATTAAAAAAAAAAATTACTTAGAAGAACAGCTTTGAAGGGAAAATTAAATACAGATACAAAAATTACATATACAATTGAGAATTTATTAATTCAAGAACCAATATTGTTATGGTCGGCTAAGGGCATTGGTAGCAATCATCATGTATGCTTTATAACTTATTTCAAAATTTATAATATGCTATTATGCTTTATTTATTAAATGGATCACTAATCGCATAATTTGTCATTTATACTTCCATTAGCCATAATCATGTAATTGTAAATTAATTAACAATGATTAAAAGTAGGAAAATTATCCACCATCCACCTATTTTTTCACCGTTCTTAGAAAATACACAATTCTTTTTTTTTTTTTACTGAAATCCACCTAAAGTTACATTTCTTTTCACTTTTCCACTCTCGTAACACTGTTGGAACTTTACTGACATCATAAGAATAAAATTATCATTTCACAATGATACAGTGGTGGATATGTGCAAAACAATATAACTTCAAGTGGAGTTCAGAAAAAAAAATTAAGAATTGTGTATTTTTAAAAAAATACGAAAAAACAGGTAGTCGGTGGATAATTTATCTTTTACATTTGAGGGTAAAAAAGTCATTTAAACAATATTCTGTTAGTTTGCTTAACGATCTCCAAACATAAGTGAAAAAGTGAAAAGAAATGTAACTTCAGGTGGATTTCAGCAAAAAAAAAGTGTATTTTTGAAAAAAATAAAAAAAAACAGGTGGACGGTAGATAATTTCCCTTAAAAGTAAATTATGATATGTAGGCATACTTTAATTGTTCTTGTGAAAACAAGTTAAATTTTATTTTTTTATTTTAATAACTTGTTAAATAAAATAATAAATCAAGATTGCTTATTTATTTTATTTTATTCATTTTAGATGTCCAATTATTCAAGAGTTCAAGACAACCTTAATTGTGAAGCCAATGACTTTGATCATGAATGATGATAATGAAAATGATTCGCCAACAGTTGTCACTAGCGGAAACAAGAGGAAAAAGTCTTCATCATCTAAATTGCCACTACTAAAGAAAAAAAATGGAACAGCAGTGCGACAACATTTTACTAGAATTCGAGATAATGATAAAAAATGCAAATCCAACTATTGCAGTCAAGAATTTGAATGTGGGACAGTAAGGTCTAGGACTAACACTTTAAGGACTTATAATCGAGAAAGGTGTAAAAAATTCAAGCACTTTCAGAAAGATCAAACTTTAATTCAAGATGTTGGTAGTGATGAAATTGTAGTAAGAGGATTCAATCGAGAAGCTTGCAAATGAGGAATCGTGAAAATTTGCATTTTTCTGTTGTGGAGAATATGGATTTTAGGCATTTTTATAGTGTGGTGGCTCTGAGATATCTTCTTCCATCATGAAGAATCATTACTAGGGATACTCTCGAGGTGTATGTACAGGAAAATGTTAAGTTGAAAAGCTTGTTAGTTGAGAATAAGCTGTGAGTATCTTTAACCACTGATATCTGGACTTCCATTATGACAACTAGCTACATGGTCATCACAACTCATTTATTAATAGAGATTGGAATTTACATAGAAAGATTATCAGTTTTAACACTGTTAATAGTCATTCATCGGAGACAATTGGTAAGCAACTTGAAAAATGCTTAATTGATTAGGGTATTGAGCGAGTGTTTACTGTAACTGTTGATAATACAAGTCCAAATGAGGGTGCTCTTAGGTATTTAATTGATAGAGTAAAGACTTGGAGGGATGATGCTTTAATGTTGAATAGGAATTATTTACATGTTCGTTGTTATGCACATATATGTATTTCATTATTATTGAAGGGTTGTAGGAACTTGAGTAGAGTATAGTTAGTGTTCTGTATACTGTGAAGTATGTGAGATCTTTCACTATCATGATGCAAGCATGTCAAATTCGCGTGCAACAAGAGAAGACTAATTATCGAGGAAGTGTGATTTTGGATTGTCCTACTAGGTGGAACTCTACATATTCCATGTTGAATATAACATAGAAATTTAAGTCGGCATTTGATTGGATAACATTTGAAGATAAGCTTTATGATGCTTATTTCAATTAAAAAAATGGTGAAAAGAAAAAAAAGGAGGAACTACCATTATACAATGATTAAAAGAATACTCGTCGCATAGTCAACTTTTTGAAGACTTTTCATAATGCGAATTTACAATTTTCTTTATCTTTGAAGGTGATATCAAATCTTTGTTACATTTTTTAATTTTATTAAATGATACGAAATTTACTTTAGCTTTATTAACATTACTTTTCTTTTAGGTGATATTAAATAGTTATTATAATAATCTTTGGAATCATTGTCTGCTGGTAATGATAGCCTTTTGGGTTTGATTGCAATTAAAATGAAAGAAAATTTTGATAATATTGAGAGGGCTAATAGCTCTATGAAATGAAAGTTATCATGACACTTTTATACTTAAACCAAGATTACTTAACGAGTAAATGACATGTTTTTATTATATTTTAGTTATATTTTGTATGAACATATATTTTAGTTTATTTTTAATAAATTGTGTTATTTTAGAATAATTTGCGTGTTTTGATCGTAGGCATAATTATAGGTGACTAGAAGCTTAAATTTCAAGGGAGGAATGCTGTTGCAATAAGCTTGCAAAGATAAGGAAAGAACATGATTATAGAAGAATTAAAACAAGTTTGGAACAACACAGGTGCTGAAGCCATTACTATTGCATTGTTGCTATGGCATCGTTGCTGTAGCAATTATGAAGCATTGACATAGAAGATTTCGCGTGAGATACTTAGAAGATTGCGATCTGGAGTTTTCTAAATTGGAAGATGCGTGCTCTAGGCTTCCGGTTGCCCAAATTCTAAGCTATAAAAGGAGCACACATGCATAGAAAAAGGGGGAAGGCCATCACTAGAGAAAAAGGAATGGAGAAACCAAATAAGAGAAAACAAAGATCCGGAGAGAAAATTGAGGATGCCAACAAAGGATTCTAGAAGAATATCAAGCGAATCTCACTCTTATTTCTTGTTCTCTTGTTTTTATCTCGTTATGATGAATTATTTGATGCCTGAAACAATTTTGCTTCTTGTTTTATCACAAATTATGAACTAAATTAACTTGTGGTTGAGTGATAAATAAACTTGATGGTTAATTGACTGATATGCTGTGTTGCTGCATGTTTGCTATAATACTTTGTTTCGGTAATACTTATTTCACTTCACTATTTCGGCTGACCACCTATTTTAGCGATACTAGTTAAGAAAGAGCCTCAAAAAGACCTATCTTAGTAAAACATATTAGAGTAATACTTGGTCTTAGATTTGGTTTCCTATGTTGGGTTTAACTTGATTCGAAAAAGGGTCATACTTAATCTAAGATTGGATTCATTTTGTAGGATAATTAGAATCTAAAACGTGTAATCCTATATATGACGTTAGCATAACAATTGGTCACTTTTAAGTTGTATTTAAATATAAGACATTCAACATAACACAACTGAGGATACATAAGGATTCAGCCCAGTGCAGTAGCAGATGTTGTAGCAACCAATCCAAAAACTAGAAAAATAGTAAAAAACCATTAAGTGAGTTTAATCACTGAACTACTCCATTTCCCTTGGTTACATCCTTGTATTTTCTGTGATATTTCACTTTATTGCATTTTCTTATTTTTTTAGTTTTAATTAGTTCATTAGTTTAATAATGTGTTTTAATTCTAATTTAGAATAAAAATTATTGTAGCAATTCCCATAACAACAATCCCTATGAGGAAGATCTTGAATACTTATCATTATATTACTTATTATGCACACTTACACATTGACATCAATAACATTAGAAAACCTACAATAAGGGCTATTTCAAGATAAATAAGTTGTCGATTATTGCTTTTGTATTGGATCTTCGATGAAAAATGAAATTCGCAACACACTGTTTAAAGAAGTTATATGGCAAGGATAATTCCAAATGTGTTGAGATGAAAGAAATGGTGAAATATTTGTTTACTAAGCTTTATGGGTTATATAATGCACAGTATAAACCGGGTGAAAGTGGGAGTGCAAGTGGAAGTGCAAGCAAAATTACAAGTGGAAGCCAAAATTTGGTTATTGGAAGTGGAAGTGATTCGAATTTTGGGAATTTGGGTGATGATGATGATAATGTTATAATTAAGGATCCTTTCTCCGAATTCAGTAAAGCAGTTGCGGTTAATGAAGGTAGCCTGGAATTGTCAAAATAGTTGGATCTTTACTTGATGGAGAAGACTGAAAAAATTATAAAAAGTAATTTTGGCACTAGATTTGATATTTTATTATGATGGAGGGTGAATATGGCCAATTATTCAATCTTGTCAAGTACATCAAAGGATGTTCTTACTATTCGGTGTCTGCTGTTGCCTCTGAGTCCGCCTCTAGTACTGGAGGTCATATACTAGATCAATACAAAAGCTTATTGACTACAGACATGGTTGAAGCATTAGTATTGGTACGGAATTGGTTGCGGTCTTTTCTTTTTGTGGATACAACAACTTACTTAAATAAATTAGTTTAAGACAATGAGTTTATTGATTAGCTTGTAGAAGGTATATTTTGTAAAATTTTAATTTAAGTTTACTTTTTAAGTATTATGAACCTTATACAGTTTGTTTAATTTTTATTTAAGTTTTTTTAAGTAATATGAATCTTGTTCAATTTGTTAATTTTTTTTTATGTAGAACTTTACAAATCAACAATAGTCGACCAACTTGGTAGGTTAACATGAAAATTGCAGCTCAAGATAAACCATTTTTAGGTAATTAAATTGATGTATATTTATTTGTTAATTATTAAATATCACTTTATTTTATTTACCTTAATTATTGGGTGCCTTGGCTCACTTTGACTTTTGATGTAAGTGATATGAATAGTGGAAGTAGTTGGGGCTTGTGTTATGGTGGAGTTTTATCAAATGTCGTTGCAATATTACAGACTTGTTGTATTTTGTTTTTTTGTTGTTATGGATTTATAATTTGTAATAAATTTTAAATTTAGGTGTGTTTATGAATTATGACTATTCCGTATTAGAACTTTTATTATTTTGCTTTTGACACGAAGACTTTGTACTTGTTTATTTATATCTAGTATTACAATATGTGTAGAGTGTAGTTGGTAGTAAGTACATGGAAAACTGTAAGTGAAATTAGGTGAAAATAGTAAAATTTAGTGAAATTAGGTTAAAACTATAAAATATAGTAAGATTAGGGTAAAACTGCAAAATTGAGAAATTATAAGAATCGAACCAAACCGAATTTCAGAATTGATATTTCGGTTCGGTTCGGTTTTGAAATTCAGTTTATATTTGATTTGAAATCTTTAGAACCGATCAACTTTGGTTCAGTTTAATTTTAGCCCCAAATTGATCCGAACCAAGAAATGTCCATGCCTAGTTTTCTCAACCTAAGGAAACCGAAGGCAAATGAGCAAGACATCTATTTAGGAAATAGAATGCAATCAAGTGTTGAGGCTGTGAGAACTTTTAGATTTGTTTTAAAATCTGGTTTTTGTTTTGACCTTAAAAACATATTTTATGTACCCACATTTTCTAGAAATTTAATTTCTATTGTTCGTCTTGTTTCATTAACATATAAATTTGTTTTTGAACCCACACCTTGTAATATGTATAAGAATAATAATTTTATTGGCAGTTGTGTTTTATTTAATGGTTTATATAGATTAAATTTAGATTTTACATTTAAGTCTAATCTTTTTACTTTGCATGATGAAAATATTGGCATTAAGTGTTGTTTATTAATGAGAATTTCTCTAAACTTTGGTATAGGAGATTAGAACATATCTCTATAGAGAGAATTAAAAAATTAGTAAATGATAGAGTTTTACAAACTCTTGATTTTACCAATTTTAATACTTGTATAGACTACATTAAGGGAATGCAGATGTTTGGGAAGGAATCAAGAGGCCAATGACGAAGCGCCACGTGTCGATATTTAAGGAGTTCGTTTAATTTGGGTACCTGGGATAGTCGGGGTACCCCAGGTACTTCAGGGGTACCTCAGATACACCATGTAAGGGTATAAAAGTCAGAGAAATATTTGTAAAAATACCAAAGGATCGATGGGCCCCAAATCTAAAAAAGATCGGCATAATACGTGCCAAGAAATAAAGAATCAACGAGGAAATCTTGTGCTGCGAAAGGGGAGACCGCCGCTGTCACGCCAACAAATTAGCCAAAAGTTAATACTATGACAGTTGGGACCACCAACATTTCCCTGCCACGCCTGCAAATTTACAACGGATTTGCAGAGGTACGCGAGACCACTCCATTACACATAGCACGTGAATACACCCCAAGCTTGCTCCCCAAGTATATTTTTTAAAGCGCCTAAGCCGCCACACGTATGAAAAGGAGAATATTCCTGATATGACAATGAGGAACGCCAATAAAATAGCGCCAGGTGGCACGACGACCGGGGTATGCCCTATAAATACTCAGGTTAATTTTTTATCAAGAAGTTTTTCACAAAAAAAAAAAAAAAAACTAAGGTTTCTTCAACCTCAAAACCTCCATTACCGAGAGCTTGCAAGCTCTCAAACCTGAGATAACCCCAACTCTGACTTGAGCGTCGGAGTGTGGTCGCCGGCCACCCCCGGCTCCACCTCTAACCTCGTTTCTCGTTGTTTCGCAGGTTTTAGAGGATTTTCCAGCCCTCTGAGTCTGAAGTCACCTTCTCCTCCATCTTCCTCCACTCCACAAAAAACCCATTCAGCAAGTACACTCCGAACAAGCGAGGCGCCCCACTCTCCCGTTAAAAATAAATTTATTGTTTTTAGTTTGTTTTTGGTAGTTTCCTTTTATTGGCCCCAAAATAAGCTAAAAACAATTGGCGCCGTCTGTCGGGATCGCACAAAAAGCCTCCACACGGTGTTAAGCTTGTTGGTACCAATGCTTGCTCAACAATGGCACCCGAGGTACCCGCTGACAATGCAGTTTTAGGTCATGGCGGATTGGGGGACCATTATGATGATGAGACGGGTGACTCAATAAGGAGGCCGCCCCGTCTAGACAAAGGCAAATTTGTTAAGCAATCAACCGAAATTCATCCGGATGAAGAGCCCGTTACTTATAAACACTTCGAAGATCTAGCTCACGCGATTCTCAGGGCTGTAGGATCTCGAGTACCTGAAGCAGCCACTTCCCGGTGACTCAAGATATCCCGCCTCCACGAGGTGATAAGCAAATCATGCCAAGATTTGAAATACCGGAGGGGAGTAGGCCAAAACACAGACTAGCGGGCACCTGTTCAAAATTTCAAACCGGCGGCTCTCGAGAAGAACGCTCCGCTACTTCTTGCTATTCTCGTAGTAGCCAAGGTACCAAGCGTAAACAAAAGGTACAAGAAGACCTTCGATACAAGTTGAACGCCAAAAGAGCTTCCCAAACAACTGCGGCATCCTCAGGTGCAACTGGGGTACCCCGCGAGTTCATGGAAAAAATGGAGTGCCTCGAAGCTCAAGTGAAGCTCCTTTCTGAAAGACAAAACCCCACCAATGCTCTAACGCTAGCAACATATAACTCGCCATTCACCATGGAGATTCGAACTGTGGTTCTCCCGGAAGGGTTCACCATGCCTCAAATACAGCAATACTCGGGTATCTCAGATCCTGTGGAGCATGCTGAGTTATATCGTGACCACATGCTGAGTTATATCGTGACCAGATGCTGATTAAAGGAGTGAAAGATGGTGCTATGTGCCGGATGTTCCCGCATACCCTCACTAGACCGGCCAAGTCGTGGTTCCGGTCGTTGAAGGCAGGTAGTGTATCCTCTTTAGACCAACTTCTAAAAGATTTTGTTCATGAGTTTGGTTATGCTTCCTCCCAAGATATAGCATCATCCAAGCTTGCTTTTATCAAGCAAGGGGAATCGGAGTCATTAGCCGAGTATGTAACCTGTTTCCACCAAGAGGTGTTGCGCACGGGTACATTTGGTCACCAGCATACTCTCACTCATTTTGAAAAGAATTTGTGCTTGGGAAAATTATGGCGGTCATTTCAGAAGCATCGCCTTCTTTCATACGGGGAAGCTCGTTCTCGAGCTCTCCAACAAACAGAAATGGACGAGAAGTGTTATCTGAAGCGGGAGGAAGACAAAGTGATAAGCCACAAAAGGGTGCCTCGAGAAATTCAGAAACCTAATGACCTATAATGCCAGGGCACCCTCTGAGGGCTTGTTGGGGGCAAATTGAGTAAAATGATGGATAAGTAGGTAAGACATGAAGCACAAAGGCTAACTCCACATGACACTTATGGAATGCCACCATATGAAAGAAATACCACCAGCAAAAGGGAAGCACTTTACTTCTTTCAGTTTACATTATTTATTTTCCTTTAATGATTATGTGTTTGATATATGTGGTCGACCATATGGGGTACCCAAAATACCCTAAATTGATCAATTGCACTTTTTAATTCTCCAAGTTTCTAATGACAACAACAAGTGACCTAGGATCCCCTATAGTCTCCTCAGGATAATAAAATAGTGTCATATAATGATCTATATCTCGCTCTTTATGAATGCATTCGCTTTACAAAATTTGATGATGTGTGCGCTTTTATTTGCTTTTTGATTATTTGATATGAATAAGTAGTTTGAAATATTATAAGAATATTTCGCCATTAAACTAACTCCATGTATTTCATTGTGCAATATTCATTATGATACAGTATAGCACCAAAGATTGCTTCATTACAAGATAGCTTAAGGAACCTGGGGTATCTGACCTGACTTGATTATGAAGATCTGTTCAAGGTCAACACCAATAAATAAAAAATAATAATAAATTTAAAGAGGGAGAGTCAGAGAAGGCTCGAGGGCGAGGTAAACCAGCATACCCTAGCGCCATAAGGCCTTGTTAAGGTATGCACACGCCCACACCTCCATTCGGTTTGAGCTCAGAACCGATGACAAAGAATACAGAAAATTTAAAGAGGGAGGGTCAGAGAAGGCGTAAGGGCGAGGTAAACCAGCATACCCTAGCGCCATGAGGATCCGTTAAGGTATGCACACGCCCACACCTCCATTCTTTTACTTAGCTTAGTAAAGAATAATCAAACAAACGGCAATCATAAGAGTTGAATGCCTAAAATAAATGAGGTAGGCAAGCATGCACCTCTATTATCTCATTAAATGCTTACTAGAAGCAGATGGCCAAAGAAAGCATGTTTTTGATCAATTCTGCAAGAGAGGAGGCCAAGAAGGTTCCCGATAAAAATGATGAGGGGGTACCTGGGGTACCCCGAAGAACCTCGACAAGTCTATTCAAAGATGCGCCATAATCTTTATTTACATCTTAGTTCTGCCAATTATGAATTTCATTTTATATTATGATGATGCTCGGATTGTTAAATTATTTAAGATACGCCATAATCTTTATTAAGATGAGCAGCGAGCATATCTACGGGGACCACCACGCAAGTGTCAAGAACATATCAGAAGGTACCTAGGGTACCCGGGGAACCTCCACTAGTCTACACAAGTCATAAATAAGGAATTCAATAGCACACCAAATTAAGTCTGTTATGAAAAGTTTAGTGTGAACAGTAATAAAATTGCCGAGGCAACCTTTCAAGGGGCAAATATTCCAGTACATCAAAAGTTCCAAAAGTAAAGAAAGAAGGCTATTGAATTATCTGAGAGGAACTCTAAATGATAAAAAGCACAGAGGATCAGGTAGAAGGGGGAACATTCTCTCCATCATTCCCATCAACTAGGACATCAGCAGGAGCACTCGAGGCTAAAGAAGTACTAGCTTCACGAATAGCGTTATCGGAGGAGGGATTTGCATGAGGTACCTGGGTACCCCAGATGATCGCTGAGGGCACAAAGATGGAGGAGCCTGGAGTACCCCTTTGTCTTCGATCACTTTCAGGATAGCTGACTTGTCCACCCATTTTTCAACTCGGGGTACCACGAGCTCCGGATCCACACTCCAGACCTCTGTCATGATAAGAGTAAAGGCTTTATCCATCATCTCCTTTTGGCGAGATACTAACTCATCATGCTTAGCTTCGACCTCTTTTAAGCCCTTGGATAGGCGGACATTCTCTCGAGTTAGATCCTCCAACCGCCCCTTTAAGGCACTGACCTCCTCTGCGAGCTTCTCCTCCCGAGAACGACCGAGGTTGATCTCTCCTTTTAATTTCTCCACCTCTGCATGTGCAGCTGAGGTACCTATAAAGTCGCGAAGACTATGACTGAGATAAAAGGCCGCCTACAACAACAACAATAACAAAAAAAAAGCAGCAACAACACTCCGCAAGAATTCCAGAAACAATGCCACAACAATATTCCTCCGAGATAAAAAAAAAAAAAATAAAAAAGAGACTGGAGTGAAAATGGCAGAAACTCACCGAAGGTAGAAGAGATTCTCGCAAATCACCAAGAAAGCCGAATATCGCCAAAAATCGCTTGAAAGATGAAGCTGTGCAGGGCTGTCACGGGCATAAAGAAATCCGTTAGAGATTTCAGTGAAAAAAAAATGAATGATGATTGAAAATGAAGTAGAAACAAAAAAAAAATGAAGTCTGCAAGCAAAAAAAAATAATAAAAAAACAAAAAAGAAAAGGTGAAGTCTGCAATGCACAAAAAAAAAAAAAGAAAGTCTGCAATGCAAAAAAATAAAAAAAGAAAAAAATGGGAAGAAGAGTACTTGACGGAAAAAAGGAAGAAGAAAGAAGAAAAAAAAATGAAGGGAAAAGGAGATGACGGAAAGAAGGAAGAGGAAAGAAAAAAAAATGAGGGGAAGAGGAGATAGCGGGAAGAAGAAAGACGAGGGGAAAAAAAAGAAAAGGAAAGAAGAATGAAATCAGGGAGAAGGAGACAAAAAAAAAACGGAGAAGAAGATGAAAAGGAGATGAAGAGAAAAGAAGAGGAGGATTTTTTACCTGTATGCATAAAATGTTAGATGGAGCCAAGGAAAAAGACGATGAGTTAAAAGGTGAAAGAAATAAAGCCTAGGGAAAGATGAAAAGTCAGGGAGTAAGGAGAAGCCACGGGAAGCAATTAAAGTTAATGGAAGATTTTTAGGGATTTTAAAAAAAAAGTGGCAACATGGGAAGAACGGAATAGGTTTCAATTGAACCTGACAAACCGTACTTCATAAAAAGAAATGTCAAATTTATTATGCAGAAAAGTGTTTATTATGTGTCAGGCGGTTACCACTTCCCAAGAGAAGCTGGATAGACGTGAAGGCAGTCGCGCTTCGTTCCTTGCCAGTTCAAAAAATTCAAAAAAAAAAAGAGGGGAAATCAGATATCGCCACGTGTCATGCATAGTTCCTCTAAGAGTTTCTTTTGCCTCTATTACATTCGCCAAAAAGAAACTAGGGGGATGTTGTTTAGGAAGGAATCAAGAGGCCAAGGACGAAGCGCCACATGTCGATATTTTAGGAGTTCGTTTAATTTGGGTACCTGGGATACTCGGGGTATCCTAGGTACTTTAGGGGTACCTCAGATACACCATGTAAGGGTATAAAAGTCAGAGAAATATTTGTAAAAATGCCCAAGGATCGATGGGCCCCAAATCTAAAAAAGATCTGCATAATGCGTACCAAGAAATAAAGAATCAACGAGGAAATCTTGTGCTGCGAAAGAGGAGATCGCGCTATCACGCCAACAAATCAGCCAAAAGTTGATACTATGACAGTTGGGAGCACTAACATTTCCCTGCCACGCCTGCAAATTTACAACGGATTTGCAGAGGTACGAGGGACCACTCCATTACACCTAGCACGTGAATACACCCCAAGCTTGCTCCCCAAGTATATTTTTTGAAGCGCCCAAGCCGCCACACGTATGAAAAGGAGAATATTCTTGATATGACAATGAGGAACGTCAATAAAATAGTGCTAGGTGGCACGGCGACCGGGGTACGCCATATAAATACTCAGGTTAATTTTTTATCAAGAAGTTTTTCACACACACACACAAAAAAACTAAGGTTTCTTCAACCTCAAAACCTCCATTACCGAGAGCTTGCAAGCTCTCAAACCTGAGATAACCCGAACTCTGACTTGAGCGTCGGAGTGTGGTCGCCGGCCACCCCCGGCTCTACCTCTAACTTCGTTTCTTGTTGTTTCGTAGGTTTTAGAGGATTTTCCAGCCCTCTGAGTCTAATGTCACCGTCTCTTCCATCTTCCTCCACTCCATAAAAAACGCATTCAGTAAGTACACTCCGAACAAGCGAGGCGCCCCGCTCTCCCGTTAAAAATAAATTTATTGTTCTTAGTTTGTTTTTGGTAGTTTCCTTTTATTGGCCCCAAAATAAGCTAAAACCAGCAGACAAATAAGATTACTAAAGGTACCAAGAGGAGTTATGAAATTCTTCAGATTATATATATTGATATTTGTGGACCTTTTTACACTCCTTGTCTAAATAGTCAAAGGTATTTTATCTAATTTATAGATGACCATTCAAGGTACATGTATATTTGTTTTCTGAATTATAAAAAATAAGCAGTTGATGCTTTGAAGATTTATAAAGTAGAAGTAGAGAGACAAGAGGAAAGAAAAATAAAAATTGTGAAGTCTGATAGGGGTAGAGAATATTATGAAAGGTACACAGAAAACGGAAAAATGCCTAGTCCATTAGTAAAATTTCTCAAAGAAAAAGACATTATTGCATAATATACAATCCTTTACACACCACAATAGAATGATATTTATTATGCAAATTTTATTGTACTTGCAAGCGCACGAATCTATTGTAGTATAGATTTGTGGTGATGAGTGTCAATCCTACGAGAAGGTAGATTTAATTATGCATAGGGTAAATTTTCTAAATATGTATATGAGTTGGTTGAAATTGATTTCTTTATTTTAAGGCTTTAAAATAAAATAGCAGGAATGTATTATAGATGAAACAATATAAATGAAGCGCTTGAGTCTCTGGATTCACACTCAACATTTCACTATGGGCTTAATATTTATTCTTAGTTCCAATTAATTTATGAGGGCTTAATAATCCTCACTCTAATAAATATGGTATCAAGTACTCAGTGTGTCAGAGGATAATAATCTTCCACTAAGTGTGGTGTCAAGAACACATTGCGCCAGAAGATAATAATACTTATGTTGACAACGTAGCAAACAATGTGGTAAGACTGCCCACTAAATAGCTTAGATGCACTCTCTGTTGACATTAAGTCGAGATGACCCATCAAATACTAGAGGGGAATTTTCTTTCTAATAACTATAGTGCCAAGTGTTCATCGTGTCAGACAATAACGAGCTTTCGCTAAAGAGTCGTTATACTGTGTAAAATCTAGTTACGATACACTGTCTATCAATGATGAGCCAAAACAACCACTTAAATTATAGAGACAAAGTAAATAAACATACCAAATTAAACCCATGGATCATTTTGAGGTTTCATCTTCAACCCAAGCTTAAAATTAAACTAGCCACTCATAATTGAATTATGGGTAAAATAATAATTTTATTAAAAAAGTAAAAAATACAAGATGGAGAGAGAATTACAAAAAATGGAGCTTAAAAATGAATTTACGAGTGTCAAATTAGGGGGAGTCTTTTATTTGTAGATACAATGGGTAAATCATGGCCATCGAATAAAAATATTCAAATACTCAGGATTGCACCACATAGTAAGCTCTAATTGGCTGAAACACATTTTTAGTCAACACTACATCGGTATTTCAGTCCAATAATATACTACCACATTATCAATCAACGTCACATCAGTATTTCAGTCTAATAGAATCTTGTCACATCATTGGTCAATACTATATCATCAGTCAATGTCACATTATTGGTCCAATAAAATACTGCCACGTCATCGGTCAATGGCACGTTATCATATTATATATATGAAATGTCATTTGTTTATGCTCCTTTTAAAGTTTTCAATCGTTCTGCGTTAAAAAATGTCATTCACTCTTATGTCCCTAATATACATAAAGTACTTAAATTATAATAAAACACATATAATAAAATTTAGAGGATTTAAACACATAAAAGTAGAAATGTTAGTAAGACTTAAAGCACAAAATGATAATTTTACCCTTTATAAATATACATTCTCCAGTGCTCAACCGTATTGCAAAAAGGAGAAACAGAATACTAATGGACATGGTAAGAAGTATGACCATCCAAGGCTATTCTAGAGTAAAGCCTTAAAAATTGTTGTGTATATTTTAAATAGAGTTCCATCTAAGGCTATTTTAAAAACATCTTTTGATATTTGGAACCAATGGACACCTAGTTTGAGAGATGTACACATTCAAGGTTGTTCTATTGAGGTAAGGATCTATAATCCTTGATTAAAGAAATTAGACCCGAGAACAATTAGTGGTTATTTTATAGGCTATCTAGCAAATTCTAAAGGCTATAAGTTTTATTGTCTTTCACACACTATAAGGATTGTTGAAGTTAGAAATAAAAATTATTTGAAGACCTTGAACCAAGTGAAAATGAATTTCTTAGAAATATTGAATTTCAGGAAATAAA
Organism: Citropsis articulata; assembly: GCA_030449925.1. Taxonomy (NCBI): domain Eukaryota; kingdom Viridiplantae; phylum Streptophyta; class Magnoliopsida; order Sapindales; family Rutaceae; genus Citropsis; species Citropsis articulata. The sequence goes on from JASUUH010000079.1 coordinate 1,705,939, forward strand.
CACTAGTGTGTTTCCTGTGGAAATAATTAAGGAACAACCAATTGAAGTTCAGCCATTTTATGAAGATTCTATCACTCAAAATCCACAAAATAAAAATGAAATAATATAATTAAGAAAGTTTTCAAGAATAAAGAAATCTGCAATTTCTAGTGATTATGAAGAATACCTTCAAGAGTCTGAGTTTAATTATAAATTCAATCAAGATCCAACTTCTTTTTCACCAAGTCATTAATGGAGAAAATTCTAAACTATGGCATGATGCAATAATAGAAGAAATGAAATCTATGGCTAAAAATAAAGTTTAGGATCTTGTTCAATTACCTTCTGGCCATTCAACTGTAGGTTGTAAATGGATTTACAAAACCAAAAGAAATGAATTTGGTTATATTAAAAGATAAAAACTAAACTTATGGTTAAGGGATTCACTTAAAATGAAGGCATAGATTATCAAGAAACATTTTCTCTAGTTTTAAAAAAGGATTCGTCTAAAATTATTTTGGCTTTAGTAACTCATTTTGCTTTAGAGCTACATTAAATGAATGTGAAAAACACTTTCTTAAATGGGATCTTGAAGAAGAAGTATACATAAAACAGCTTAGAGGTTTTTGCACTTACGTGGACTAAAACAAGTTTCTCACTAGTGGTATTCGAAGTTTCACAATGTTGTTACTTTATATGGCTTCATAAAAAATATTGTTGATCAATGTATATACCTTAAAGTTAGTGGGAGCAAATTTATCTTTTTAGTCCTATATGTAGATGATATCTTGCTTGTAAAGACTTGTGTTTTTGGCATGAGACTAAACATTTTCTTGGCCAAAACTTTGACATAAAGGATATGAATGAATCCTCGTATGTCCTTGGTATAGAAATTCAAAAAGATAGGATTAAAAGGACATTAGGATTGTCTCCAAAGGCATATATTGAAAAAGTTTAAAAAAATTTAAAATAAAAATTGCTTTCCTACTCCAGCACCTATTATCAAAAGGACAAATCGGTCAAAAACAATGTCCACAAAATAATTTAGAGAAAGAACAAATGAAGAATACGCTTTATGCTTCTATTTTTGGTAGCTGAATACATGCACAAGTGGTTACTAGGTCTGACCTTGCCTATGTAGTAAGTATATTCAGTAGTTATCAAAGTAATCCAAGATTGGAACACTAGAAAGTTGCTAAAAAGGTAATGCGGTATCTACAAAGAACAAAGGACTATAAACTCGCATATAGGCATTCTGATAATCTTGTGATAATTGGATTTTCGGTTTCAGATTTTATTAGATGTGGATACCAAAAAGTCCACTCCAGGATATATTTTCCTTCTTGCGGGAAGGGCTATATCTTAGAAAAGTGGTAGGCAATCTATAATTGCTTCGTCTACATAGAGACAGAATTTATTGGATGCTATGAAGGTACAAAACATGCATTATGTCGAGAAATTTTATCACAGGCCTAAAATTTTTTATTTTATAGAAAATCTATTGTGATAATTTTGTTGTAATATTCTTTTCAAAGAATAATAAGAGCGGGAACCATAGCAAATATATTGATATAAAGTTTTTAGTTGTCAAAGATCATATCAAGAAGCATGAAGTAAGTGTTGAGTATGTAAATATTGAGCTTATGATAGCAGACCCCATGACTAAAGGATTGCCAGCCAAATTATATATGTTATGTTGAACATATGGGGCTTCTTGAATAAATTAATGTTTGTTTGCTACATTCATCTATGATTATGTATATACAACCTTTAATAAAATTAAGTTTGTGCACATAAAGTTTGTCGTATTTAGTTATTGAAACTATTTTTGTTTGAACCGTAAATAACTTACATGAAGCTCCGTTATGCAATATCGATATATTCAGATAAGAAAATTCTTATACTTGTGATACACAGAATGAAATATTTGATAAGATAAATATAGCCGCCATGATTCATATATATTGAAATTGTTATTTGAGTAAATAAAGTATCATTATCATTTAGTTCGAGTAGTTACTATGGCCATAATAATAAGATTTAATTTATCTCAGAAGGGTAAAATTGTGTGAGTCAAGTGGGAGAATGTTACATGCATATTCTTAATATGGTTTATAAATATGTTCCATGCATTATCATTAAATTAATATATGTGCTAATCTCAAAAGAAGTATTACATGAATGTACTTAATATGACTCACATCCATAAATTGAGATAAATTAAGATTACTCATGTTTTTATGATGAGATAATGATGAAAATAATTATTCCAAAATTCCACAAATTAAGATAAGAATAATTTACTCAAGTTCTTGAAGGAAAAAAGTGAATAAAGTCCATTATAAATACTATGGTTCCCAAGCCTAACCAATATAGGTTATATAGAGAAATAAGCTAGAAGATTCTAAGTATTATTCAAAATTTAACTTAAACAACAATAGTTGGAGGTGAAGGTATGTTTTATACCCATATATATATAAGGACCGGGATCGTGGAAAGTGTGTGAATGATCAAATTAATTCTTTATTGTCAATTTTAATAACCAATTTTAATTGGTACGGGGCGTTGTTTTACCAATTCGATGCAAAACTAAATCTGCTTTTGGACCCAGATCTGACTTAGAACAGATCAATAGTCCGCACGATTTGGTTTCCAGCCAATATACCTTTAGTGTTCTTTACCAGCTTTAAGTTATTAATTATTTTAATATGTGGCAAGTGTGTGCACCACAAGGCTCAGAGAAAATATTAAATCTGGATCCCAGAAATAGTATTCTGTTTGGAGGGGGAGAAGAGAAGTACAACGGAAAACAGAGATCTGGTCTCTTTGTTTCCGAGGAACGTACAAGTTTTATGGCAGATCTGATACATATATCAGTCTACTATGATGCTTTAAAAGAAGAAGTGCAGAAATTTAAACATTCATATAAACATAAAATAAATTACAGTGCTTTAATTGAAACTTACATGAAAGCTTGAATCCAAATGCTTTGTATAAGAGAAAATTACAAGAAGAAAAGGAATATGATCTTAAGACAGGAAAGATTTCCTTGAAGTCTTTAGATCTCGATTCCTAGAGAGAGAAGAGAGAATTCTTTAGAGAGATATGGAGAAGCTTAAAAATTTTCTTCAAAAGAAAACTTCTGTCTTGAGAGACGTCTGCTTCCTCTTTAAATAGGCAGGGAGCCTTGGAGATAATGGAGAGAGGGGCCCTTCCTTCAATCACGGGGGTTCCGGGACCCAGAGCTTTAGACAGACGCGTGTGAGAATAGTTCTCGCACTCGACAAATAAAAAAGGCCCACCTAAGACTCGATTACAAATTTAGAGTGGGACACAAACAGGTGAAGAGACATGTGCGCTCTCACTTGTGTCCAAAGGACCACTGCTTAGATTTAATATTTTGGGTGAAGAGACATGTGCGCTCTCACTTGTGTCCAGAGGACCACCCAAAAAGACAAGGAAAAATAAAGAACATAATTAAAGAGAATATTTACTCTTTTTTTTTAACGGATCACCGATAAACACAACTTACAAACGGATCACCGATAAATACAACTTACAAACGGATCACCGATAATTTTTCAAACGGATCACCGATAAACATAACTTTACAATAATTACAACTTTAATGCTTTAAAGACGGGAGGATTCCGAAGCAGTCATCTTCATTGTCATCTCCCAAAGATATAAACGCGGCTCGAGACTGATCCACGAAATGGAGCTCAATAGAAGGCTCGACCGTGGTGCGAGTTCCATTACTTTGAAATATTCTTCTTCAGATTTGGCACTGGCCAAAAGTGATTGGGCTTTGGACTTTTGGGATAGAAAAGTTCCCTGGGCTTTTATATCTTTAATAGTGGGAGTCATCTTTGTAGATAGCCATTTTTGGATTATAGGAATGGTCAATTTTGACTGTTCATCAAATTTTGACCACCATTTTATTTTAAAGGTTCTTTGGAGGATAATTTGGGCATCTTGGTTTTGGTACCGAAGGTTCCACATCCAGACCCAAGGTAAAAAGAAATTTGTACAGAAGCAGAGAAAATGAAAAAATCGCTTTTCTGATTCTAAGGGCTCATAATGGGCTTTAAAAAGATTTAAACAGTGAGTGGCATTTGGGGTGAGGATTTCTGGGCTTGGCCCAAAATAGTTCCACCACTGTTGAAACTAATTTGGAAGGCTTTGGACGGTTATTTTTGAATTGAAGAAAAATAACCATGAATGGGATTTCTTTGGGTTTTGGATAAAGAAAGTGTTAAACCAGGCTTGCTGGTAGTCCTAATAAGAAAAGGACTGGCAATGGTTTATCCGGTTTTGGAAATTTAAAGGAAAGGTCTTTGTTTTGTAGAGAAGGTCTCCCCACTGCTTTGGGCTGAGGACTTTAAAGATGGTTGCCGTAGAATAGGCAGGCTCAGAATGAGCTTCACTCAAATAAAAATGTTTGAATTTCACAGATTCTGTGAATTCCAAAATGCTTTGATAATAAGGCTGGGGTTTTGATAAATCCCATGGTTTGAAAAACCAGCCTTTGGGAAAAAGCTTTGTAATTGCTTGAAAAGGATCAGAGTGGTAAAACCCATCTTCCATAGATAAAATGTTTTGAAAATAGGTTTTATCAAACCATTCCGAGGTTTTCTTTGGAAGTTTGGTTTGTGATAAAACAATCTGGGACGAGAAACTTTCACCAGAAATAATCACATTTTGTGAAGATGCTTTAGAAATTTCTTTAGAACTTTCTTCTTTTGGAGAAGATTGGCTTTGAGAAAAACTTAGTAAAGCGAGCATTAGCTCAGGGGATTTGGACATGGATTTAATCCATTTATTTACCTGTTCCTGGGAGTCTAGGGCTTTAGACTTTGCTTCTTCATCTTCAATCATGTCAATCCATGATTTTATGGGCATGGCTGAAGAGAGGAGTTTTTCTTTAGGAGGGGAGGATGCTTTGGAGGGTGTCTGGGACACAGGGTCTTTGAGGATCCCTTTCCCTTTGTCTTTCTTTTTTGGCGGCATTTATCTGTTTTGGAGAAATTCCCTGGTTAGAAAATCAGGGAGAGAATTTGTATCTCCTTTAATGAATTCTATCTCAAAATCAAATACACTTAAAATAGCTTGCCATCTTGCAAAAATCTGTTTTGATGCAATGTTTTGAACATCTTTTTCCAAAACATGTTTTGCAGCTTTGCAATCAATTCTAAGTAAAAATTTTTGATTTAATAAATCACTTTGAAATTTTGAAATGCATAAAACAATGGACAAAATTTCCTTTTTAATGGTAGAATAATTTTTCTGACAATCATTCCAATGTGCAGAAACATATTGAACTACATGTTCTTTATTATTGTCTACTTGTTTTAATATTCCTCCATAACCTAAATCACGATGCATCGCCAACAATTTGTGTAACGTAGGATTTGCAAGAAATAAACATGGAATTTCTTTAACAATATTTTTAAAGTGTTTCACTATGTCTGTATGTTCTTCAGACCATGCAATAGGATTTTTCTTAAGCCTATCATGCAATGGCTTTGCTATCCTAATAGCATTTGGACAAAAATCAGGAACATAATTTAGACTTCCCAAAAATCTTTGCAATTGTGTTTTATCAAGGATTTTATCAGGAAACTTGTCGATGAAGGCAAGGATCTCTCAATAGGAGTGATAGTTCCTTAGAAATGTAGTGACCAAGGAACTGATTTTAGTCTGAAATAAAGAAATTTTTGAACTAGATATGGCTAAGCCAGCTTTTCTAGTTGTAAAATAAAAGTCTTTAAATGTCTGAAATGCTGGTCTATTGATTGTGAAAAAATTAATACATCATCAATATAGACTATGCAAAATTCAGAAAAAGGATTATAAATATCATTCATAATTCTTTGAAATTCGCGTGCATTCTTTAAACTAAAGGCACATCATTCATTCATATTGGCCAAATGGAACAGTGAAAGCAGTTTTATAACGGTCTTTAGGATGAATTTGAATTTGCCAAAAACCTGACTTCATATCAAATTTTGAAAATATAAATGCAGAGTGAAGTTTTTGAAGCAAGTCTTTTTTATTAGGTATTGGATACCTAATCCATTTCAAAGCTTTGTTCAGGGGTTTATAATTAATAACCAATCTAGGTGTTCCTCTTTCTATCTCAGAATTTTTATTGACATAGAAAGCGGTACAAGACCATGGTGACCTAGATTTGACTATTAAACCTTTGGATTCCAAGTCTTTAATTTCATTCCTACAATGTCGTTCTAAATCCATATTCATTTGGATAGGACGTGCCTTAGTAGGAATTTTCTTTTCATCGAAAGAGTTTATGGCAAATCTACCATGTGTTGCTTTCTATTCCAGAATGCAGATGGTAAATTAGCACATATTTCTTTTTCAATTAACTTTTGAAAATCAGAAATTTTTGTTTTTATAAAGTCATTTTGAAGTTGATTTTCAATTCTTTGTAGATTTAAGTCTTTCTTTAAATCAATTAAGTCATTTTGTTTTGTTTTAATTAAAACATTGATCTTGTTCTGATGAATAGAACAAGCTTTTATCATGTTTAAATTTCTAGTTTTGGGTTTTTCAATAAAAGGAAAATTTAATAATTTATTGTTTGCTTTGAAAGATATACTGTCGTGATTAACAGTGTAAGGAGTAATGAGATTTATAAAAGGTGTTCCTAGTATAACAATATGATGTATGTCATTTGTTAATAGGAAAGAAGTTTTAAAATCAAAACCGTTGTTGCGAACAGACGCATCAACTTTTGAAATGATTCTCAATTTTGAATTATTAGCGGTAGAAAGCTTTTCTTTTGTGCTTTTGTGGAATTTCTTTGGAACAACGTCGGCTTTAATGCAGTTTAAATCAGCACCAGTGTCGAAAAGGGCAATGGTGTCAATTTCAAGTTCATCAGAAAAATTTAAAGTTATTTTTACCAAATATTTTCTGGTGGTGATTTGTTTTAGAACAAAAAGAAAATCATTGGGTATTGATTCAATGTTTTCAAGTTGTTGGATGTTTTCATCTCCACCATCTGAATTTGATTCTTTATCAGAGCTATCTTGTAATAGAGATTTTTGTATTAGAAGTTGGATAGCTTCTGAGTCATTCTTTTGTTTTTCTTTTAAGTCTTTTATTTCTGATTTTATGTCTTTAATATCTTTTTGAAGATCTTGAATATTAGTAACTGATTTCTTTGATTTCTTTTTATCAAGAATTTCCGTGAGATCATAAGTATTCTTTTTAATAACTGGTACTTTAGAAGTTTCTGGTTTTGATTCCAGAGTCTTTAGAAGTTTATCAAGATATTCTTTTTGAAGAATTGGATCAGAAATATGTTTAACGAGTTCAAGAAAAGTCTCTTGTTCTTTTGTTAAAACATTGATTTTCTTTAAATAAGATTCTGAGTCAGAATCACTATTGCTCGAAATAGAAGTATCAGAATCAAAATCATCGGTCCTTATTGGTATTAGGGTCCTTATTGGTATTTGATCATTTGATCATTTGATCATTCACACACTTTCCACGATCCCGGTCCTTATTGGTATCAGAGCCAAGGGGAAGTAGTGTGTTTTACAGTTTAAAGATTTTGTGTGTGTTAAAATTTGAAGAAGATAAAAAATTGACTAATCTGAAAAAGGGTTGCCTTCGGGTGCTTGGGTAGTATTTGGGTGTAAGTCCCGTTGAAGTGATTTAGGGCAGTAAGACCAATTCTTAGCCTAAGACATTTTACTTTATCTTTTTAGAACATTTTGAAGTCTTTTAAAGTTTTGCATCTCATGGAGTCTTTGCTCTGTAGCGCATCAATTCTAAATACCACAAGAAATTCAAATCTGATTTTAGAGAACAACGTTTTCATAAGAAACCTTCGAGGCCTTATAGAAAACCCAATTTCTCTAAAAAGAAAAATTTCAAAGCCAAACCAAAAACCCCTTTCAATTGGAAGGAAGCCACATGTTACAAATGTCATCAGAAAGGACACACTGCAAGATATTGCAGAGTTAATAAAAAACTTCATGAGATAGGTCTCGATGAAGAAATCCTTTCTAAGATAGCCCCCCTTCTAATTGAGTCCTCGGACTCAGAATCAGATTTCTCCTTAACAGGAGACAGTGATCCTTTACAAGTTGATGAATTAAATGATTTTGATTCTGATACTTCTATTTCGAGCAATAGTGATTCTGACTCAGAATCTTATTTAAAGAAAATCAATATTCTCCTTATAAAGTTCAAAAACCAAATGATTCAGAAAAAAATTTAGATAGCATTATTCAACAGAATAATTTCTGTAATGCCAATCTAAATACAATAGGAAGCCAGTTGACTAGGATAGAGAACCAGATCCAAAAGTCAACCATCCAAATCCCTTCTGATTCATCAAAATCTGATCACAGAAAGGATGATTCCTTATTGGTATCAGAGCCAAGGGGAAGTAGTGTGTTTTACAGTTTAAAGATTTTGTGTGTGTTAAAATTTGAAGAAGATAAAAAATTGACTAATCTGATAAAGGGTTGCCTTCGAGTGCTTGGGTAGTATTTGGGTGTAAGTCCCGTTGAAGTGATTTAGGGCAGTAAGACCAATTCTTAGCCTAAGACATTTTACTTTATCTTTTTAGAACATTTTGAAGTCTTTTAAAGTTTTGGATCTCATGGAGTCTTTGCTCTGTAGAGCATCTTCTTTCTCTAGCTCTTCTTCCGAGAAGACTAGTGTTTCAAAGAACGTGGTGAATTCAGAAGAATTCATTGTTGAAGATTTTAATAAAGCAATTGACAATTGGGATTTACCAAAGATTTCCAAAGACAAGATTTACAAAATGAAAATTATAGATTTTTTAAAGACTGATTGCGTTATAAAGACAGAAGAAAGAGATATCACTCTTTCAAAACCTTTTCAGACAATTCATTTATTTTCTGAAAAATCATTAAAGAAATTAAGAGAAAAGAATTTTAATTATATCCATATAGGCTTGATCCAAGGGGAAGTAGTGTGTTTTACAGTTTAAAGATTTTGTGTGTGTTAAAATTTGAAGAAGATAAAAAATTGACTAATCTGATAAAGGGTTGCCTTCGAGTGCTTGGGTAGTATTTGGGTGTAAGTCCCGTTGAAGTGATTTAGGGCAGTAAGACCAATTCTTAGCCTAAGACATTTTACTTTATCTTTTTAGAACATTTTGAAGTCTTTTAAAGTTTTGCATCTCATGGAGTCTTTGCTCTGTAGAGCATCTTCTTTCTCTAGCTCTTCTTCCGAGAAGACTAGTGTTTCAAAGAACGTGGTGAATTCAGAAGAATTCATTGTTGAAGATTTTAATAAAGCAATTGACAATTGAGATTTACCAAAGATTTCCAAAGACAAGATTTACAAAATGAAAATTATAGATTTTTTAAAGACTGATTGCGTTATAAAGACAGAAGAAAGAGATATCACTCTTTCAAAACCTTTTCAGACAATTCATTTATTTTCTGAAAAATCATTAAAGAAATTAAGAGAAAAGAATTTTAATTATATCCATATAGGCTTGATCCAAGTTGGTATAAAGCCATTAACTAAAGAAGGATTAAATACTTCAATCCTGGTTGTCCTCAGGGATGAGAGGTTCATCTTCTTTGATGATTCCTTACTCAGTAGTATCGAATCTAGTCTCTGCAAAGGACCCATTTCTTTTGACTGTTATCCAAATATAACGGTTTCTCTTAAAGATGAAAATATTTTGAAAAGTATGATCTTACAAATCAAGACTCATAATTATCATATGCTAGAAGGATCAATTCTAGTTGCATTGATTTTCAAAATATCTTATAAAGCCATGGTCTCTGCGTTTAATACGCAACACAAATTCCAGTAAAAAAGAGATGAAACTCTTCTCTTACAGACTGACCTATCTAAAGCAAACACTGTCATACCAAGACCAATCCAATGGAAAGATATCAATCTTCTTGAGGAATGGATTCTTGAAGGAGCCACTCAACCAGTGATTCCTAAACATTTTGAGCCAAATACAGAGTTTCAAAATGTGACTCAGTATTCAGATGGCAATGTCAAATTATCTTTTAAAAGATCTATGTCATCCAGATTCTCTACATCTTCTGATAAAGATTCGAGTTCCAATATTCCAGTATTAGAAAGAAAATTCACAAAAGTCGCTTCTGTTATAAATTTACCCTTTCAAAGCCAACCTAGGTTCTCTACTTCAGATATACCTAGTTCCTCTATACGTTCTGTTGATTATACTACTAGTATTCCTCACCCAATCTATACCAGTAGTCAACAAGAACAAAAGCAGGAAGAGAAGGAACCTTCTCCTCCAACCTCTCCTACGTTTTCTGCAGTAACAGAAAATGTCATTAATGCCCTTGAGAAAGATTTTGAGCTTGATAAAACTCTTTTACATAAAGATTTTTATTCAGAGAATTATAAAGAAAAAAGACTTTGGTTTTTTGAACAAATTTTAAACTAAAGAAAAGAGATTCAAGAGGTCTATTATGAATTTGTAAATTTGCATAAAGTCCATATTATGTTTTTTGATTGGTTTGAGATATATGCGAAAGATAATAACATTTCTTATCCTTTTAAAGAATCAAATCCAATCACAGTTCGTAAAAAGATCACAGAATGGAATCTATCAGATACTGATAGAACCATTGAATCTGAACATCCTCTACTCAGGAGCATAACCATTAACCATGGGGAACCTCCTATTCAAATCAAAGCCTCTCCTTATAAAGTTTAAAAACCAAATGATTCAGAAAAAAATTTAGATAGCATTATTCAACAGAATAATTTCTGTAATGCCAATCTAAATACAATAGGAAGCCAGTTGACTAGGATAGAGAACCAGATCCAAAAGTCAACCATCCAAATCCCTTCTGATTCATCAAAATCTGATCACAGAAAGGATGATTGCTTGAAAAAGCTCAAAGAACCTATTTTCAAACCTTTTCAGGTTTCGAAACATAGTCAAAAGCTTATTCAAGATTCTAAGTCTGATTTCACCAAAGCCATTAAAGAAACGACAATAGAAGCTTCCTCTTACTCACATTAAAATACTGATTGCTCGACACCGCAATCCGGTGAGTTGCAACATTAGAACATGATCAATCTTCCATAGCCTCTTCTGATATAAAAGCCTTTACAGAAGAACCATCTCCTAAAGTCAATAAAGTCCATTGGGAATTAACATTCCCAAACATCCATAATCCACCAGATCTAGCAATAGATAATAGACCAAGTGCGTTAAATCAATCCAGGTTTAATGCATCTTCAGTCTATGAGTGGAATATAGATGGAATGTCTGAGTACAACATTCTAGGATTGTTGCAACAAATGACTATGGCAGCTAATGCCTAAAAAACCCAATCGGGAACTTCTGACAAATCCATTGCAGAAATTCTCATTGCTGGGTTTACTGGTCAGTTGAAAGGTTGGTGGGATCATCTTCTCACTAAACAGCAACAATTAGAAATTCTTAATGCCATCCAAACTGATCAAAATGGATTACCCCTTCTTGATGAATACAGTAACCCAATTCAGGATGCTGTTGCTACCCTAATTATTACTGTATCCCTCCATTTTATCGGAGATCCATCTCATCTCAGAGACAAAAATGCTGAGTTACTGCATAACTTAAGATGTAGAAAACTTAGTGAATTCCAAAATTACAAAACCACTTTCTTCACCAGACTTTTCTTAAGAGATGATGCAAACCATACCACATGGAAAGAAAAATTCCTTGCTGGTTTACCTACTCTCTTAGGAGAAAAGGTTAGGAATTCTATTAAAACTCTTTATGACAATCGCATTCCTTATGATGAACTCACCTATGGTGAATTAGTCAGTTTTGTCAATAAAGAGGGTTTAAAGATTTGCCAGGATATCAAATTACAGAAACGCCTAAAACAAGAGCTTAGATAATCTAAGCGAGAATTAGGTAGTTTTTGTAAACAATTTGGTCATGATCCTTTAAAGCCATCCACTTCCAAAGATTGTAATGGTAAGTGCTCTACAAAGCCTTACAAAAAACATTACAATTCTAAATACCACAAGAAATTCAAATATGATTTTAGAGAACAACGTTTTCATAAGAAACCTTCAAGGCCTTATAGAAAACCCAATTTCTCTAAAAAGAAAAATTTCAAAGCCAAACCAAAAACCCCTTTCAATTGGAAGGAAGCCACATGTTACAAATGTCATCAGAAAGGACACACTGCAAGATATTGCAGAGTTAATTAAAAAACTTCATGAGATAGGTCTTGATGAAGAAATCCTTTCTAAGATAAATTTCTTCTAATCGAGTCCCTGGACTCGAATCGATTTCTCCTTAATGCGAGATGTGATCCTTTACAAGTTGATGAATTAAATGATTTTGATTCTGATACTTCTATTTCGAGCAATAGTGATTCTGACTCAGAATCTTATTTAAAGAAAATCAATGTTTTAACAAAAGAACAAGAGACTTTTTTTGAACTCGTTAAACATATTTCTGATCCAATTCTTCAAAAAGAATATCTTGATAAACTTCTAAAGACTCTGGAATCAAAACCAGAAACTTCTAAAGTACCAGTTATTAAAAAGAATACTTATGATCTCACGGAAATTCTTGATAAAAAGAAATCAAAGAAATCAGTTACTAATATTCAAGATCTTCAAAAAGATATTAAAGACATAAAATCAGAAATAAAAGACTTAAAAGAAAAACAAAAGAATGACTCAGAAGCTATCCAACTTCTAATACAAAAATCTCTATTACAAGATAGCTCTGATAAAGAATCAAATTCAGATGGTGGAGATGAAAACATCCAACAACTTGAAAACATTGAATCAATACCCAATGATTTTCTTTTTGTTCTAAAACAAATCACCACCAGAAAATATTTGGTAAAAATAACTTTAAATTTTTCTGATGAACTTGAAATTGACACCATTGCCCTTTTCGACACTGGTGCTGATTTAAACTGCATTAAAGCCGACGTTGTTCCAAAGAAATTCCACAAAAGCACAAAAGAAAAGCTTTCTACCGCTAATAATTCAAAATTGAGAATCATTTCAAAAGTTGATGCGTCTGTTCGCAACAACGGTTTTGATTTTAAAACTTCTTTCCTATTAACAAATGACATACATCATATTGTTATACTAGGAACACCTTTTATAAATCTCATTACTCCTTACACTGTTAATCACGACAGTATATCTTTCAAAGCAAACAATAAATTATTAAATTTTCCTTTTATTGAAAAACCCAAAACTAGAAATTTAAACATGATAAAAGCTTGTTCTATTCATCAGAACAAGATCAATGTTTTAATTAAAACAAAACAAAATGACTTAATTGATTTAAAGAAAGACTTAAATCTACAAAGAATTGAAAATCAACTTCAAAATGACTTTATAAAAACAAAAATTTCTGATTTTCAAAAGTTAATTGAAAAAGAAATATGTGCTAATTTACCATCTGCATTCTGGAATAGAAAGCAACACATGGTAGATTTGCCATATGAAAGCTCTTTCGATGAAAAGAAAATTCCTACTAAGGCACGTCCTATCCAAATGAATATGGATTTAGAACGACATTGTAGGAATGAAATTAAAGACTTGGAATCCAAAGGTTTAATAGTCAAATCTAGGTCACCATGGTCTTGTACCGCTTTCTATGTCAATAAAAATTCTGAGATAGAAAGAGGAACACCTAGATTGGTTATTAATTATAAACCCCTGAACAAAGCTTTGAAATGGATTAGGTATCCAATACCTAATAAAAAAGACTTGCTTCAAAAACTTCACTCTGCATTTATATTTTCAAAATTTGATATGAAGTCAGGTTTTTGGCAAATTCAAATTCATCCTAAAGACCGTTATAAAACTGCTTTCACTGTTCCATTTGGCCAATATGAATGGACAGTAATGCCTTTTGGTTTAAAGAATGCACCTTCAGAATTTCAAAGAATTATGAATGATATTTATAATCCTTTTTCTGAATTTTGCATAGTCTATATTGATGATGTATTAATTTTTTCACAATCAATAGACCAGCATTTCAGACATTTAAAGACTTTTATTTTACAACTAGAAAAGCTGGCTTAGCCATATCTAGTTCAAAAATTTCTTTATTTCAGACTAAAATCAGGTTCCTTGGTCACTACATTTCTAAGGGAACTATCACTCCTATTGAGAGATCCCTTGCCTTCACTGACAAGTTTCCTGATAAAATCCTTGATAAAACACAATTGCAAAGATTTTTGGGAAGTCTAAATTATGTTCCTGATTTTTGTCCAAATGCTATTAGGATAGCAAAGCCATTGCATGATAGGCTTAAGAAAAATCCTATTGCATGGTCTGAAGAACATACAGACATAGTGAAACACTTTAAAAATATTGTTAAAGAAATTCCATGTTTATTTCTTGCAAATCCTACGTTACCTAAAATTGTTGAAACTGATGCATCAGATTTAGGTTATGGAGGAATATTAAAACAAGTAGACAATAATAAAGAACATGTAGTTCAATATGTTTCTGCACATTGGAATGATTGTCAGAAAAATTATTCTACCATTAAAAAGGAAATTTTGTCCATTGTTTTATGCATTTCAAAATTTCAAAGTGATTTATTAAATCAAAAATTTTTACTTAGAATTGATTGCAAAGCTGCAAAACATGTTTTGGAAAAAAATGTTCAAAACATTGCATCAAAACAGATTTTTGCAAGATGGCAAGCTATTTTAAGTGTATTTGATTTTGAGATAGAATTCATTAAAGGAGATACAAATTCTCTCCCTGATTTTCTAACCAGGGAATTTCTCCAAAACAGATAAATGCCGCCAAAAAAGAAAGACAAAGGGAAAGGGATCCTCAAAGACCCCGTGGTCCCGACACCTCCAAAGCATCCTCCTCCTAAAGAAAAACTCCTCTTCACCATGCCCATAAAATCATGGATTGACATGATCAAGACGAAGCAAAGTCTAAAGCCCTAGACTCCCATGAACCGGTAAATAAATGGATTAAATACATGTTCAAATCACCTGATCTAATGCTCGCTTTACAAAGTTTTTCTCAAAGCCTATCTTCTCCAAAAGATGAAAGTTCTAAAGAAATTTCTAAAGCATCTTCACAAATGTGATTATTTACGGTGAAAGTTTCTCGTCCCATTGTTTTATCACAAACCAAACTTCCAAAGAAAACCCTAATGGTTTGATAAACCTATTTTCAAAACATTTTATCTATGGAAGATGGGTTTTACCACTGATCCTTTTCAAGCAATTACAAAGCTTTTTCCCAAAGGTCGGTTTTTCAAACCATGGGTTTATCAAACCCCATTTTATTATCAAAGCATTTTGGAATTCACAGAATCTGTGAAATTCAAACATTTTTATTTGAGTGAAGCTCATTCTGAGCCTGCCTATTCTACGGCAACCATTTTTAAAGTCCTCAGCCCAAAGCAGTGGGGAGACCTTCTCTACAAAACAAAGACCTTTCCTTTAAATTTCCAAAACCGGATAAACCATTGCCAGTCCTTTTCTTATTGGGACTACCAGCAAGCCTGGTTTAACACTTTCTTTATCCAAAACCCAAAGAAATCCCATTCATGGTTATTTTTCTTCAATTCAAAAATAACCGTCCAAAGCCTTCCAAATTGGTTTCAACAGTGGTGGAACTATTTTGGGCCAAGCCCAGAAATCCTCACCCCAAATGCCACTCACTGTTTAAATCTTTTTAAAGCCCATTATGAGCCCTTAGAATCAGAAAAGCGATTTTTTCATTTTCTCCGCTCAGACAAATTTCTTTTACCTTGTCGGATGAACCTTGCATCAAAACCAAGATGCCCAAATTATCCTCCAAAGAACCTTTAAAATAAAATGGTGGTCAAAATTTGATGAACAGTCAAAATTGACCATTCCTATAATCCAAAAATGGCTATCTACAAAGATGACTCCCACTATTAAAGATATAAAAGCCCAGGGAACTTTTCTATCCCAAAAGTCCAAAGCCCAATCACTTTTGGCCAGTGCCAAATCTGAAGAAGAATATTTCAAAGTAATGGAACAGCTCCTTGCCACCAGGTCAGAGCCTTCTATTCAGAGCTCCAGCTCATCGGATCAAGGGTCTACTGAGCCGTTTATATCTTTGGGAGATGACAATGAAGATGACTGCTTCGGAATCCTCCCGTCTTTAAAGCATTAAAGTTGTAATTATTGTAAAGTTATGTTTATCGGTGATCCGTTTGAAAAATTATCGGTGATCCGTTTGTAAGTTGTGTTTATCGGTGATCCGTTAAAAAAAAAAAAGAGTAAATATTCTCTTTAATTATGTTCTTTATTTTTCCTTGTCTTTTTGGGTGGTCCTCTGGACACAAGTGAGAGCGCACATGTCTCTTCACCCAAAATATTCGTCTAAACAGGTGGTCCTTTGGACACAAGTGAGAGCGCACATGTCTCTTCACCTGTTTGTGTCCCACTCTAAATTTGTAATCGAGTCTTAGGTGGGCCTTTTTTATTTGTCGAGTGTGAGAACTATTCTCACACGCGTCTGTCTAAAGCTCTGGGTCCCGGAACCCCTGTGATTGAAGGAAGGGCCCCTCTCTCCATTATCTCCAAGGCTCCCTGCCTATTTAAAGAGGAAGCAGACGTCTCTCAAGACAGAAGTTTTCTTTTGAAGAAAATTTTTAAGCTTCTCCATGTCTCTCTAAAGAATTCTCTCTTCTCTCTCTAGGAATCGAGATCTAAAGACTTCAAGGAAATCTTTCCTGTCTTAAGATCATATTCCTTTTCTTCTTGTAATTTTCTCTTATACAAAGCATTTGGATTCAAGCTTTCATGTAAGTTTCAATTAAAGCACTGTAATTTATTTTATGTTTATTTGAATGTTTAAATTTCTGCACTTCTTCTTTTAAAGCATCATAGCTCGATATATGTATCGATCCGCCATAAAACTCAGACGCCTCGGAAACAAAGAGACCAGATCTCTGTTTTCCGTTGTACTTCTATTCTCCCCCTCCAAACAGAATACTATTTCTGGGATCCAGATTTAATATTTTCTCTGAGCCTTGTGGTGCACACACTTGCCACATATTAAAATAATTAATAACTTAAAGCTGGTAAAGAACACTAAAGGTATATTGGCTGGAAACCAAATCGTGCGGACTATTGATCTGTTCTAAGTCAGATCTGGGTCCAAAGGCAAATTTATTTCTGCATCGATTTGGTAAAACAACGCCCCGTACCAATTAAAATTGGTTATTAAAATTGACAATAAAGAATTAATTTGATCATTCACACACTTTCCACGATCTCGGTCCTTATTGGTATCAGAGCCAAGGGGAAGTATTGTGTTTTACAGTTTAAAGATTTTGTGTGTGTTAAAATTTGAAGAAGATAAAAAATTGACTAATCTGATAAAGGGTTGCCTTCGGGTGCTTGGGTAGTATTTGGGTGTAAGTCCCGTTGAAGTGATTTAGAAAGAAGACCAATTCTTAGCCTAAGACATTTTACTTTATCTTTTTAGAACATTTTGAAGTCTTTTAAAGTTTTGCATCTCATGGAGTCTTTGCTCTGTAGAGCATCTTCTTTCTCTAGCTCTTCTTCCGAGAAGACTAGTGTTTCAAAGAACGTGATGAATTCAGAAGAATTCATTGTTGAAGATTTTAATAAAGCAATTGACAATTGGGATTTACCAAAGATTTCCAAAGACAAGATTTACAAAATGAAAATTACAGATTTTTTTAAGACTGATTGCGTTATAAAGACAGAAGAAAGAGATATCACTCTTTCAAAACCTTTTCAGACAAAGACTCCATGAGATGCAAAACTTTAAAAGACTTCAAAATGTTCTAAAAAGATAAAGTAAAATGTCTTAGGCTAAGAATTGGTCTTACTGCCCTAAATCACTTCAACGGGACTTACACCCAAATACTACCCAAGCACCCGAAGGCAACCTTTTATCAGATTAGTCAATTTTTTATCTTCTTCAAATTTTAACACACACAAAATCTTTAAACTGTAAAACACACTACTTCCCCTTGGCTCTGATACCAATAAGGACCGGGATCGTGGAAAGTGTGTGAATGATCAAATACCAATAAGGACCCTGATACCAATAAGGACCGATGATTTTGATTCTGATACTTCTATTTCGAGCAATAGTGATTCTGACTCAGAATCTTATTTAAAGAAAATCAATGTTTTAACAAAAGAACAAGAGACTTTTCTTGAACTCGTTAAACATATTTTTGATCCAATTCTTCAAAAAGAATATCTTGATAAACTTCTAAAGACTCTGGAATCAAAACCAGAAACTTCTAAAGTACCAGTTATTAAAAAGAATAAATAAGGACCGGGATCGTGGAAAGTGTGTGAATGATCAAATTAATTCTTTATTGTCAATTTTAATAACCAATTTTAATTGGTACGGGGCGTTGTTTTACCAATTCGATGCAGAACTAAATCTGCCTTTGGACCCAGATCTGACTTAGAACAGATCAATAGTCCGCACGATTTGGTTTCCATCCAATATACCTTTAGTGTTCTTTACCAGCTTTAAGTTATTAATTATTTTAATATGTGGCAAGTGTGTGCACCACAAGGCTCAGAGAAAATATTAAATCTGGATCCCAGAAATAGTATTCTGTTTGGAGGGGGAGAATAGAAGTACAACGGAAAACAGAGATTTGGTCTCTTTGTTTCCGAGGAACGTACAAGTTTTATGGCAGATCTGATACATATATCAGTCTGCTATGATGCTTTAAAAGAAGAAGTGCAGAAATTTAAACATTCATATAAACATAAAATAAATTACAGTGCTTTAATTGAAACTTACATGAAAGCTTGAATCCAAATGCTTTGTATAAGAGAAAGAGAAAGATGGAAAGATTCTTTAGAAAGACAAGAGAGAATTCTTTAGAGAGATATGGAGAAGCTTAGAAGTTTTCTTCATATATATATATATATATATATATATATATATATATATATATATATGAAATATATACAATAACGCTAACCTACCAACTATTTTTTTCTGCTTCATTTGCTTCACAGAGAAAAGTAAATTTAACAATTATCAAATTTATGTAGCTACTTTTTTATTAAAGACGAAATAAAAAGTTAAATTTTTTCTTAATAGTGGGTCATGTAATAAAGAAAGTGAAATTAACAAGTATAAAAAATACTTAGCATTTAGCCATGCACTACGCTTATGTACTTGTTTATTTTTGGAAAGGTGAATGATATATATGCAATGGATTGTATTGATTTATATTAGGTTCAGAAAAATAAATTTTACAATTATCAAAATTACTTAGCCACTTTTTGATTAAAGACGAAAAAACAAGTTAAATTTTTTTCTTAATGGCAGGTCATGTAATAAAGAAAGTGAAATTGACACTTAGCATTTAGCCATGCACTTCACTTACGTACGTGTTTATTTTTAGAAAGGTAAACAATATATATGCAATTTATTGTATTGGTTTATATTAGATTTAGAAAGATAAATAAATAGCCTAATCTATTGTAATTGGATTTTACAAATTATGATCAAATTCAATTCGATCACAAAGTAAAAATTTTAAAAAATTGGATTAATTTGAATTAGATCAGTTAATTTGATCGACTCGATTTGAATTTTGAACAGCCTTATAATCAGAACATTAACTTGCACAAAAACAAAAGAGCCATTACAAAGAATTAGTTTATTAATTATTATCATCATATTTGTTTTAAAATTGTCATAAGATGAGCATAACGTTTTCTCACTTTATTGTATATACTCTCATATTCGCATTAGTCATTTATATTTCATCAATAATCTATCATATATTTTGGACAAACAGACAAAACGTACAATAAAAGAAACATGTTTGTGAAATATATATACAAAACTAAGTACTAACTTAACTTTTATATCTTATGTTTATCTTTCTTAATTCTTATAACATCATTTCACCAACCAAACACGTGTATAATTAAAGTAATGATATAACTATAAACACATTATACAAATAAGTATTTATAAATTGATGTGGTATGAGAATATTGGTTGTATAAACTTATCATGGGTCCATATAATTGAAAACAAAATTGTTATGACTTTTCTTTTAATCACTCTGTGCACATTAGTTTTTACATGCTTGTTTGTATAAAATTATTTGTAACTCTATAATTATTGATATAATTATCATATACATTTTCTTCTTCATAGTTTATTTCTTAATGTAATTATGATATTTCCCTCACTTTTAAGGGGAATGATAACATTGATACCTTTACTAAGTATCTCCACGCTGCTATGAGTAAAAAGTAAAAACAAAAACTCATAACTTAAATTTTTTTATAAATTAATTTGTATCAACTTAAAAGATACTACTAATAAAAGATATTGCAAGCCTTTAACATGTGCTTTTCATTAGTTGTTGACACGACTCAAAAGTATTGTTTACTCACAAGTATAAGAGAGTTTAATTATAATATAATTCGGCGAGTTCAGGGTCGAACGAAAAGGAATTTAAAATCTAGTACTTAATTTATTAAACAAAGAAAATTAAATGCAGAAACGAAATTAATAGGAATCAATCTAAAAATATGCTAAGGCTACGGGACCGACTCTCAGATTTCAAATTATAGTTATAATAACTCTCTCATATTTGTATTTTGCATTTATTTTACCAGTTAATTATTATATCATTTAATTCTTAACTAACCATTGTGTGATAAATATTGGACCAAGTACCTAATGTACCACAACTGTATTGAATTGTCGATATTATGTCAAAATACCATATAAATTTGAAGAGATTTAAATCTATAAATTATTAACATACATAAAAGAAGCTGATAAGGAAAAAATACAACAAACAAAATAAACTTTAAGATTCACTTAAGATAGTAATTAATCAATAATTTGAATTCTTGAGCTGCATCTTTCACCTCAGCTTAGAAAATTGGCCACTCATATTGAAAAACAAAACACTTATTTTATTTAATAAACTTCTAAAATGTATTACAAGAAAATGAACTACACTAAAGAAGAAATTTCTCTTAATCCTTTGTCTTAACTTTCTCCATTATTTTCCTCTCTTTGCTTATTATAGGCAAGGAATACCTCTTTTTTTATTTTTTATTTATTATTTTTTAAATATATATTTATATAGAGAAGTGTAACGGTCAAGTGGCAAAATAGTCACCTGACCATCACGACCATGTTTGCTCATTTTTTCTTTATTTTTTTATTTTTTATTTCTTATTTTTTACTAATTACATCTCCTCAATAATACATTTAAAATGGCTTCAGCAATTCTTTTTTATTCTCGCTTTTAATTCCAATCTCCCTTTATTCTTGAAATATTTACATTAACATACTACAAATTAATTTTAACATAAAATTTATTAGAGAAGCGTTAAAATGATTTAGGAATAATGAGCGCATTAATCAACACCGTAAGTAAAAAACTAATAATTTTATACTTATTAAGTTTACACTTTTTAGTGTCAATTACATCCCTCAAACAATTTAATCAACAAAATTTTAGTAAAATTTCAAATTGTTGTAATAAATTCAAATGCTATTGATGTCAATGTGCAAGTGTACACAACAAGTAATATAATGATAAGTATTCGAGATTATCTCCACAAGGATTAATGTTATTAAATTTGCTACAGCAATCTTAACAATGTAGTTTTGCTTTAATTGAAAATAAAATAAATAATAAAACTGATAACTTAATTAATTAAAATAAAATGCAATAAAGTAAATTCTCAAGTCATACATAAAGATAAAACCTATAGGAATAGAGTAGTTGAGTGATTAAACTCTTTTAATAATTTAACTTTTTTTTCCAACTTTACGTTTAGTTGTTACAGCACCGGGCAGAATCCCTATGTACTATCAGCTGTTGCGTATTGGATGTCTTACATCTATATGCTACCTAACAGAGACCAATTATTATGCCAATATAAGATACAACATTACACACTTAGGTTCTAATTATCCTATAAGGTGAATCCCTATGTCTAGTTCATAACTAGTTTTAGATTAAGCATGACCATTTTGGAATCAAGAAAAACTCAACTCAAGAAATCCAATCTAAAACCAAGTATTGCTTTCATATGTTCCACTAAGATATGTCCTTTTATGGCTCTTTCTTAACTAGTATCATTAAATAAGTGATCAGTAGAAATAATGAATATAAATAAGTATTATCAAAACAAAGCGTTACAGCAAACATGAAGCAACACATATAATCAATTAATGGACCACTAAGATATCACTCAACAACAAATAAATTTAGTTTATGGTTTGCAAAAGAAAAATAAATAAGAGAGTTTCAGCCATCAAATATATCCCCATAGTTAAAGAGTAAACGAGAAAAAAAAATAATAAGGACTGGATTCCTGATTGATCTCTGCATATTCTTCTCTGAATTATGTTTTACTTTTGTTTCTTTTTAGTTTTTGTTCTTGGTTGGTGGCCCCCCTTTTGCCTTTGCATGTGTGCTTGTTTTATAGCTGCAAATTAGGGTAAATAAAAGTTTAGGGTTCGTATCTTCCAGATTAAAAAACTATAGAATGCAATCTTCTATGTATCTTGAATGAAATCTTCTCTGTCAATGTTCTAGAATTTCTGCAGCAACAGATACTACAGCAATGGCTGCAGCAACTGCACTGTTCCAAATTTGTTTCAATTCTTTTGTAACCAAGTTCTTTCCTTATTTTTACAGGTCTATTGCATAAATATTTCTTTCTTGGAATTTAAGCTTCCGGTTACCTACAATTATGCATATGATCTAAGTACACAAATTATTCTAAATCAAACATAATTGATTAAAAATAAACTAAGATAGATGTTAATGCAAAATATAGCTAAAATGCAATAAATACACATCATTTACTTTCTAAGTAACTGTGATTTAAGTCCAAAAGTATCATGATAACTCTTATTTCATAGAGTTAT
The DNA here is from genome assembly GCA_030449925.1 of Citropsis articulata. NCBI lineage: Eukaryota > Viridiplantae > Streptophyta > Magnoliopsida > Sapindales > Rutaceae > Citropsis > Citropsis articulata. The sequence continues at coordinate 1,728,835 of JASUUH010000079.1, forward strand.
CACAAACCAAAATTGAAAAAAAAAATTCCTTTGAAATCTATGTTTACTTCTTTCATCAAATTAATGATAACAATCAAATAAAAGTATAAGTATTATCTTCAACTTAAAGAAAATCACACCCACAAAAATCAGTCAAGTAAAATCCTGAAAAATGATCAATTATCAGAGTTACACTAATCAAATCACTTTTAAGAATAATATGTCAAACTCTAAAACCTCATGGTTTAAAGTGACTCTCTCAAGAGAAAATAAATCCAATAAAAATAGTCACTCTAAGAAGTAGTAGATTGAGAGAATAAGAAAATAATATCACACACTCTCACCAAGATAAAAAAAATGATGCCTATAGATTAGAAATAAGATGATCTCAAGTCAACAAAATTACTAATCAAACTAATTTATTTCCATTTTTAAGCATCACCACATCTTTTAGTATATTACCACCTTTACTTCAAATTATAGTACCCTAAAATCAATAGGGACTTTAACTAGGATGTAACATAAGATAGGGATATAGCTAATAAGAAACATATAAGAGGAAAAACAAAATATATGTTTGAAAAATAAATGACTTTTTGAAATTGGAAGGTGCTTTTCACTTGGATTTTTTTCTTTTTTTCATATTACTTTTTTTTTTCTTTTTTTTTTCATAGCACCATTTTCAGGAATATATAATCATCCAAATTTCCAAACATAATTAGATGGTGAAAAACATAAAACGTAAGGTGATACTCTACATTGGAGTGATAAGATGATAGGTTACGAAAGAATTTTTTTTAAAATATATAGGTTCAAAGGGTTAACTATGGATACTTTATAGTAGGGATGGGTAGAAAGGCTCAAATGGATCAAAGATAGCCTTTTTGTCATCTTTTAAGACTCTAAATAGTCTTTCATATCTACTAATTCAATGGACCTTCAGATGCAGCTACATAATTTTTTATTTCATTTTTTCACTTTTTTTGGTTGATTTTAAAGAAAATATAGAGATCTTATATAATAAACTGTGAAGCTGTATAGGTAAACAGGGTTACTCTCCAAGGATAATAGGTTTATAAACTCACTTAGACATACTATGGCATGTACATTCTTTCAAATGGTTTAATCAGTTTCACTCATCAAATTTCTCAATTTATATTTCAGCATACAAAGTGAAAAACATAGTGTAACATAACTCAAGGCCAAAGATTAACTCAAGGCCAAAGATAATACAAATATCAAAATTTAAAAGTAATCATGTTATCTAATGTTAAAAGATCATACAAATTTTTTTAATTTTTAATTTTTTTAAAACAAAAGAAAGCATAATAGAGGAAGACTTTGGAGCGATCATATTTGAATTGATTGTAAAAACTTAAAGGAGATGATTAAGGAAAAAAGGTTTAAAAAAAACAAATTCTTTTTTTTTTTAGAAACAAAACTTTAAAACTAAGAAGTTACATTTCTAAAGTCATTGCACTCTATATTCAGCTATATTTGACTCTAATTTTATTTAAAGTTAGTCATTACAACAAAAATTAGTAAAAACATTACCATGATTAAGGTATTCCACAACTATCAACTATTCTCTCCCCTCAATCTAAAGGAGACATTGTCCTTAATGTCTTAAAAGAAAGGAGTAGAGTTTAAAGGACATTGCTTGGCCACTGCTAGAAAATATTTACAAATAGAGAGATAAATTTAATTTTTATGTTTTACGACCGTTACTGCCATCATCATCAGCTGAACAATCCAATGCCAAAGTCATAGGATGTGGCTCTGATTTATAATCATGTAAAAAATCAAGTGACGTGTTAGCAGTAGGAACTCAAATAAAGAGTTTTCTCGCTAAGGAGGGAATGAAATAATTCTTGATTGCATGATTAAGAAATATTATTAAGCCATTATAAAAGTTATTAACATTTAACAAACTAATAGGTTTTTTTTTTTTTTTATAGATATTCAAATGCAATTAGCGCCTCTGAAGTTGTAAGATCTCCTAGCAAAAAAATGAAGGTGTCAGCATGATTTAACATTTTAGATATTCTTTCTTACATATTTGAGACAACTAACTCTTTTTTAGCTGTGGGCTAAGCAGACATCCTAAAGGTTTTAATGCTTTTGGAGTAATGCTTAGCACTTGGCTTCCTTGAATAAAAACAGCTTATGAAACTAGCTTTGATAACCCTCGGTCGCTTCTTCTATATGCAAGATGTAGTTTTTCCTTTGTTATAACAAGACCAAGATTTACGGCTGCCTGAACGAACTCCTTATACTTTCTATAGCGAAATCCAGAAAGCATACAAATATTCTTAAGTTGTCTGTTTGAAGTTGCTGCCATTGGAACAATTCTCAAAGAAACAATTTGTGAGTGCTTAAAAAGTAGCACTTATTTAAAGATCTTAGAGACAGACACAATGATATACAACTGTAAGTGGGATGGTGTGTTTGTCAAATGATGCGTAAAGCTTGTAGCTCAATAATTCAAAAGCGAATAAAAAAACAGTAAAAAGAAAAAGAAAATATAATTAGATATAAAATCACACCAATGATAATAATAATAATAATGCAAAAGATAAAAGAACAATAAAATAAAAGATATTTATTGATAGTTGTCATTTTAACTCACATCATCTTCCGATTTTACATTCAGTAACAATTTAAACGCACTCTATAGGTCAAGGATAGGCTTCCCATCCAGTTTTCTTATAAAATGGCAAACATGATCTTTTAGAGTTAGATTCCCAAGATTAAACCGTGCACTTGCTTTTTAGAACAAATTCCATAAATTATAAATTTCACGTTGCACATATCCGATCAGATGCGTGTCAAGAGATTATAAGATATCATCTAACACTTTTTTACTCATACCACTTTTAAAGAATTTCATTTTATCTTCACGATTTAAAAAAATCAGTCCGAAAGTTTTACCACTGGTTTATTGCAAGCAAGTCTTAAACAATTAAGACAATTAGAGCCAAGCTGCTTAACTCTTCTTTTTTTAACAAATATGCTTTTACTAAATCCATGCATGTAAAAAATAAATGGATCAGAAAATTCACGACAATCGAATCTTTGCTTCAATTAACTAGCAAATGTCAGCAAGAATCCCATTGATCATTAACAAACGCAATCATTCACAACGAGATTTGTAAATCTTCTTAAGAGCATTTTCAGGGAGAAAAAGGAAACACTTATGCAATTTATATTTTATGGTTTTAATTATTATGGGAAACTGAAAAAGGAAACACTTGATTTTAGGGTTTTAATTATTATAGGAAACTGAAAATACTAACTGAAAATGTCACTGAGTTTTGTTATATGCTATTTATATAGAAAAGTGAATAAAAACATATCAAAACAATGAATTAAATCCTCAAAATCAATTCAAAAGTGAATAAGAACAACAAAATAGAAACACATAATAAATATAATCAAACATGTAACTCACCTTCATCCTTTTATTAAATTTACCTCAAGTTCCAATTGGAGTTCATAAATATCATCCTTTATTTTATTGAATTATCTTTGTAGATCTTTAATGTGGGATACTAATACTGGTGGTCGTAAATCCTTAATAAGAAATAATTTACAAACTCGGAGAAAGCTTCTCAAGTGGAATTTTACACATTAAAGTTCTCTAAGATTTTGAAAAAGATCCTTCTCATGGAGGTACACATGACAATTATTAAAAATGATGAAATGAAACACAATTGTCAAATAAACATACTAAAAAAACAACGTAATGCACTATATTCAAGAAATAGAAAAAAAATTAAATAATCCAAACAGTAAATTAACAATAAAGTAAAATGATAAAGTTAAGACAAAAGACTTCATCAAGATTTGGTGGGTCACTCAAATTAATTTTAGTGTCTGTATCACGTGGTTGGTATTCCAGATATAGTTTCAATTTTTAACCATTAACTTTAAATGTGACACCATCTTTTGAATTCTCAATTTCTGCAACCCAATATGGATATACATTTTTTACAATAAATGGGTTGCTCCACTTTGACTTTAACTTTCTTAGAAACAAATGAAGACAAGAGTTATAAGGAAAATGATAAACGTACGAAAGGTCGACTAAAGGACGACAGAAACAGCAGCGTGAGCTTGCCGTTTGATGTGTTCCCTTAGTCCAATTTTTTTATTTGTGGGACAGACAATAAATAATAAAATAAAAAATGAAAAAATGAAAAAAAGCAGCCCAAATATCTTCGTTTATCATTTTCCTTATTTGAAAGTTGAAACGTTATCCACTTGTTCTCCTCCCTCCCCAGTCGCTCGTTCTCTAGATTTGTTTAATCCCCTCCACTTGTTCTTGTTCTCAGAACTCCATTAACTTCTTCCCCTTCGTTCTTCATGCGTTCCTTACTTCATCTCGTCTGTTCTTCATGCGTTCCTTTCTCCACTCATCCCCATCACCATCCAACGCTGCAGATAGTATCAGAACTAGTCCCACTTCATCCTTTCCACTCATTCTCGTTCTCATTTTGTCCCTTCCGTTCTTCACTCATTCCTTTCTCCACTCATCCTTATCACCATCCAATGCTGCAGATAGTATCAGAACTCGTCCCCAACGCCTACTGACGATCGATCTACAACGGAGTTGCCATCAGCAGAACAATCGAAAATGAACAGACGTCTCCTCCGTTTGAGTCATCATTCAGGTCCCGTTTAACTTTTTCTATCTCTCATTCATACATAATCAATATTTTGTATCAATTTTTATCAAATAATTAAAAAAATAATATTTTTTTTTGAATTCTGTGATATATTTTATTTGTGTATGATAGTTGTGTGAAAGGAATAATGATAATTATGTAAAAACAAATTAATTACGTGATTTGTGATAATTTTTGTGTGATAAGTTGATTTGGGAAATATTGTATTTGTGATAATTTTTTTTTTAAATGCACCGAATTTTTGCATAATATTTTATTTGAATATTAGCTTTGCACTTTGCATAATGTTTAATTTAAGAAATAATTAGTGATGATTTACTTTGTTTATACATGTTAAGATGATGGTTACTAAACTTTTAACTTTTCCCTCTAGCATTTCTATATCCTGAGATGCATGGTTAGAAATTTAAATTTATTAATAATTTTTGGTAACACAGTTCTTACTAATATTTTTACATTTTACATATAATATTTAATCTGAAATTTTCCAATGTAGAGACCAAATGCCTACTCAAAGCTGTTATGTTCTTTTCAAAGGAAGAAAGTCAGGCATATATAATTCTTGGCCTGAATGCCAGATTCAAGTTAATGGATTTAAAAGGAATGCTTATCAATCAATCATATAAATCTTTGTTGGATGCGGAAATAGCCTACAATGATTAACAAAAAAAAGGCATGAAAAATTGCCGGAGACATCAATATGTTAGAAACTACAAAATTTATTATGGAAACACTTAAAAAGGGGGTGCAAACTGAAGTGCCTACACGTGACAAAGCTGTGCAAATTGATAAAGGCAGAAATGATTGTATTATTCTGCCTATATTATCCATTGTATATTGTATTTTAGGAATAATCATTGCTATATGTATTTTGCATAAATGAAATTGTACCATGTGTTATGTATAAATTTAAATAATTTAAACAAAATAATTGTTATGCATGAATTGTAACATTTAACCGTAAGAAGGAATAACCTTTTCCTCTGGACCCTATGCATGTGTAGAGATATTATATGTATCAAAAGAAACAACAATAATGCAATGATACACAAGTCACCAATTCTAACATATATCATTGATCCATCACTACCATTTCAAACTTTTAAAGTCGAATCTAACATAATTTCAAACATTTAAAGTCTGATCTAACATATATCATTAATCCATCACAATAATTTCAAAATTTTAAAGTTCAATTTAACACAAAACATTAATCCATCACTATAATTTAAAGTCAAAATACAAGTCAAGCATCATGATTGTTATCTTCATTACACTGTTGCTGTAGTAACGGTTGGAAATTCTCACTTTGAGATCCTTGATAAGTCATCGAAGGAGAAAAATAATGCAACTGCGAAGTATACAGTGGGACTGGTTGCTATAATTTATAAAAATAAACATCATATTACATTACAGAAATATTAAAATATAAGTATACATTAACGACTTGTAAACAACAACTTACTATGTGCTAATTATAAGGAAATGATTGATAAATATTACTTCCACCGAATTGGGATGAGTACATAGGTACCTAATCAAATAATAAAATATATGTAAAATCCATATAAAAATCTTAAAATTTAAATTTAAATAATTTAATTTTTACATTATACTAGCCCATAGTGTCGCATTGGTTAAGATTTCCATAAATAATACTTCCTTCTTCATATGTTTAATCTTATACTTAGTTATATATCCTCGAAATAAAAGAAAAGTTTAAAAGAAAAATTCACAAAATTTACCGTGGCTATGTTGCTCTCTTGTGTGGAGATTTCATTAGGCACATAATAAAATGATGGAGCATTTTCTTGTCAATCCTACATGATTATTAAAGCCAATTAAACTAAGACCAAATTAATTAGAAAAAAGATCTTTGCTTTTAATCATACCTCATTTTGTTGTGCGACCTTGTTTCTTTGAACGGATTTCTTACGAATCGAAGATTCTTTCCTTAAGTAAGGTGGATGGCCTTTACGACGTGTCACTACCGGATCATTCAGTGCAAGTTGAATATTGTTGCTGCTACAACTTGCTCCACCAGTATTAGTTTTTTCCACACTTTCATATCGAATTTACTTGGGTAGATCATTTATTACTTTTTCAATCTAATCCAACACCATTTTACAACTATTATCATCATCAGAGGCTATGTCAGCAACCTCACTGAAAGCGTTACACATTTTTTCATATCTTTCTTTCTGGATGGATAAATTCTGCACACTATAACTAACCTTTACCTTACTATAACATCTCCTCACATCTTTCCTCCACCTTGGTAAAATGTATCTTTCTGGAAGTATTCAACTGATTTTTGTATCAACATTGCAAGGGTATGCCTGCAAAGAATCCCCTTAAACTGGAATTTTGAGCAGATACAATTAACTTCACACTCAGTTTCCTCGAAAACAACATCAAAGATGCCTCTTCGACCTTGCCCAAATGATTCAATTATTTTATATATTGATCCCACAGAATCCAATATGTCACAATACATTAGTATAGTCAATTCTTGTTGGAATTCTTTAAACTTGGAAATGGTGTACACCTCTTCAACTTCCTTCTCCATCTCATATAATGATACACATGGTGTCCTTTTACTGAAACACTTGGCATTTGCTTGCCATTCTAATTAAACTTTCCTCCTCAATGCATTTTCATATTGCTTCCTAAACTGCTTCAGATTTATTTTTAAGTTAACAAACCCATCAAAAATGCATTCATACTTTCACTTTGCTAAGTAGTTGACATTCCTGCCCAAAAACAGTCTTTTAAATAGCATGGGACCTAACGATGCCTATTTTCGTATAAACCATTTAACCAATCATTATCCCATAAATCATATTCTGTAATCATGCCATCCTAAGCTTCTTCGAACGCATAAGAACTCAGTGAATCATAAAGAGCAGAAAGCATGGAAGATATAATACATTCACGTTCTTTAAAAGCCCTTAACTTCTCAAGCCCCTTCTTCATTATGTGCCATAAACACCATCGATACCTAGTAGTAGGAAAAATATTTTCAATTGCCTTTTGCATTGCCTTGTCTTAGTCTGTATTGATACCAAGGGGAGGAGAATTAGATATGCATGATAGCCACACCTCAAATAACCATGTAAATGTCTTCGTATCCTCGCATGAAATCAATCCGCATTCTAACAAAATAGACTTTACATGGTGATTAACTCTAACAAAGGGCGCGAATGGCATGTCATTCTTGTTGGTCAGATATGTAGTGTCAAATGTGATGATATCTCCAAAATATTGTAAGCTACCCTACTCCTTGGATCTGCCCAAAATACATTCTCTAATCGATCTTCCTCATCCAAATCAATGCTAAAAAAAAAAAACACATTACATTTTGCTTGCCTTTTCTGGAAGTACTTTAAAAGCGCCATAGCATCTCTTTACTCAAGTTGTAATCGTCTTGTTTTATCAACAAAATTTCTACAATCTCTTTATGAGAATGACACATTTTCATACCCCCCAGCTCCAACAACAATAGAATTAAAATTTTGGGCAATTCCAATTCCTGCACAATCATCTATTTCAATTCGTTTTTTATCACTTGCACTAATTCGGCGATTACATGGGAAATACCTAGCTTGGTCTGAACTCAATTCATGGTTGTGTTGATTCGAAGAACCTATTTTCCATCTCCATTTAGACAACCTCCAATTTTTGCATCACAACCATTTTTCACATTAGGTTTTGGCTTTAATGCATTAGCAGATTTACTTTCTGACTTGTCGTTACAACCACATTCAAATGTCACATATTTTACAATTCCATCAGTCCCCTTCTTAGTACTTCGAACCTTCACAGGAAACTCCTCTTATTTACCATAAGCTTTGTAAAATGCAAATATTTTTTCATGACTATCAAATAACATTCCAAGATTCAATTGCACAATTTCATCTACATTGCTAGCTTCTGTTTCTTGTAACTCTTCAAATGTATGCTCATTTTCCAAATTCTCCATTTCTACAAAATAATTAATGTTTGTATTAAGAAACTTATATAGCATTTTTGTCCAGTTCCAAAAAATCTAACAATTTAAATATATAAAACACATCCACAAATTTTTATAATTTATTCTATTATCTCCAGCGATTTAAATTAAAAAATCGCAACAATTTAAATATATAAAACATATCGGAAAATTATTATAATTTATTCCATTATTTCCAGCGATTTAAATTAAAAAAATCGTAACATCTATAAAACACTTCCAGAAATTGCTATAAATTTAATCCATTACTTGCTAACAATTTAAATTAAAAATTCTTGACAATTTAAATATATAAAACACATCCATAAGCTATTATAATTTATTCCATTATTTCCAGCAATTTAAATTAAGAAAAATCCTAACATATATAAAATACATTCAGAAATTGTTATAATTTATTCCATTATTTCCAGCCATTTAAATTAAAAAATATCATAACAATTCATAACAATTTAAATATATAAGAAGCACAAATCTACGAATTTTTACAATTTAAATTAAAAATTCTAACTATTTAAATATATAGAACACAACAAAAACTTTATTTGAATGTAATGAGAGTGACCAGCTTACCAATTAATCAGTAACAATTTTATCAAATTGCCTCTATTTGCAGATCCAGATTTAACTTCTTCCTTATGGCTGTTTTTTTTTTTTTGTTGCTGAAATCAAGCAAATGTAGGGTTGGAAATGCAGATATTGGCTCACGTTAAATGCACAACTAAAAGAGATGCGAGAGATGCAGAAAGAGAGAGAGGACAGGAAACTAATTGTTAAATGCAGAAAAAAAAAACTTATTGTTAAATGCAAATATTGGCTCACATGCCATGTTAAATTTATTTTTTTAAACTGATTGTGGGCCCATGACTGAATTCACGCATGCAGGGAAAATAAAGAGAGAGAGGATAGGATGTGCTGTCGTTTCTGTCTTTTTTTTGTCTTCCCTTTGTCTAAATAGCAGGACTAGAGTTATAATGTAGTACTTTTTGACCTATCTCAAATATTTTCTGAAAAATTATTTTATCATGAAAAGCTTTGGTTCTTGCCTTAATAATTCTGGAATTTTCATATGCATTATTTTTTAATTTCTTAAGTTTATTCAAATATAATTTACGCACATTACCAGCATTATCAAAATTTGAATTAAAAGTTTTAATAGCCCAATATGATTTATGTTCAAGTTCAACTAGTAAGTGGTAAGGTTTACCATAAACAAGCCAATAGGGTGACACCTCTAAAGATATTTTAAATGCAGTACGGTATGCCTAAAGTACATTGTTAGTTAAAGAGACTAATTTTTATGGTTTAGGTTAACTGTCTTTTTCAAAATTAGTTTTATCTTCTTATTTGCTAATTCAACTTGACTACTTATTTGAGAGTGATAGGGGATGACAACTTTATGTATAATTCTATATTTCTTCATTAAGAACTCAAATGCATTGTTACAAAAATGCTTACTTCCATCACTGATAATGACTCAAAAGTATTGTTTACTTTCAAGTGTAAGAGTATTTAGTTATGGTATAACGCAGTGAGTCTAGGGCCGAATCATAGGAAATTTAAAATTTAATAGTAAATTTATTAAATAAAGAAAATTAAAATGCGGAAAAAGAAATTAATAGAAATCAATATAAAAATATACTAAGGCTATGAGATCCACTCTTGAATTTCAAATTATAGCTATAACAACTCTCTCATATTTGTATTTTGCATTTATTTTACCAGTTAATTATTATGTCATTTAATTCTTAACTAACCATTAGTGTGATAAATATATGATTAAGTAACTAATGTGCCACAACTATATTGAAGTGTTGATATTATGTCAAAATATCATATAAATATGAAGAGATCTAAATCTATAAATTAACATGACATAAAAAAACTGATAAAGAAAAAATACAACAAATAAAATAAACTTTAATACTACTTGAGAGAGTAATCAATCAATAATTGAATTCTTGAGTTTCACCTTTCACCTCAGTTCAGAAAATTAACCACTCATACTGAAAAATGAAATAATTATTTTATATAATAAATTTCTGAAATATATTACAAGAAAATGAAATATACAAAAGAAGAAATTTCTCTTAATCCTCAGTTTTAGCTTTCTTCCTTCTCTTCCTCTTCTCACATTTTATAGGCAAGGAACACATCTTTTTTATTTTTTATTTTATTTTTTTAATATACAACTACAGAGAGAAGTGTTATAGTCGAGGGTCAAATTGGAGGTGACCATCAAGAGCATGTTTGCTCACTTATTCTTTATTTATTTTTACTAATTATATCTCCCCAATAATGCATTTTAATGACTTTAGTAATTCTTCTTTGATCTCACTTTCAGTTCCAATTCCCTCTTTTATTCTTGAAAAATTTACAATATAAAAATTAACATACTGTAAATTAATTCTAACATAAAAATTTATTAAGAGAGTGTTAAGATAACTTAGTAATAATGAGCACATTAATTAATACTGTAAGTGAAAAATTAATAATTTTAAACTTATTAAATTTATATTTTTTAGTGTCAATTATTTGTTAAATTGCGTCATGATTTTAACAGTCCAAGAACAGGACGCGTCATGTTCATGAACCCTAACGAAGAGTGCTGGATAGATCATTTCCGTTTGGTTACTTTGAAAACTATGATAAAATTAGGATACATGTCATTCCTTCTTTAAAATCATTTAAATTATGCCATTGGCACCCATCGCAATGGCAGACGGGTGTTTAAATTGGTGACTCATTCTATCTTTTACAAAAATATGGAATAATAAGGATTTTCTTCTTGTTAATGAAATTAAAGTTTTGAGTTTTCAAATAAAGCTCATATCAAATAATATATTTATAGATTATAACATTAGACTATATTGGGGAGCTGGGTAAATTGTGTGCTTGAATTAGATTTTAGAGCAAAAGAATTAATTCCATTTAACATTAGGCTTGGCTATCAGACTAGTTTATTTGTCCAAATTTGAGTCTTAAGATGGAGCTATTAATCTTTATTTATTGTTTATTTTTTCGTGTGGGTTTTCCCTTAGATAGGACAAGACTTGGTGAAAAGTTGTCTATTTATCAGTCTTTTTTCCTTAATTTAACTAATATATTATGTATATTAATTGTAAAGAATTAACTTTGTAATTATCTTAACCTATAACTTTTTACTATATTAAATGTCAAAATTTATTTAGACTAGTATTGAATATTAAACATAAAAAATTCAATTAATTATTTACAATAATGTTGAATATTAAAATTTTAAATTCAATTATTATTAATATAATTTAAGAATATTTATTCTATTTAAATAGTTATTTTAACCTCATTAAATTAAGTTCAATAAAGTCCTGTCAAAAGTTGTACCAAACAAAAAAAAATTACATATAATCCATTCTAATTCAACCTAATTTAATTCTAAATACAATCCAGTCCAATATAATTCTGTCTTCCAAAATTAGTCTGGAAAAAATTCATTTAATTCTAAAGAAAATTTAAATTTAAATTACACCAATTGACAAATAATACCGGTTTTTTTGAATTTGCGCCCGTAAAAACAGCCGGAGCGGCGCTGCAGTGTCGTTTACTCTTTTATTATAAGCCATTTCTAGTAAATAAACGATATGACGTTCAAAAGCCCATTGCAATTAAACGACGTGTCATTCCTGGATTGACCTTCCTTGCTTGCGAACGCCTTAACTAAGCGGAATTGTACAGACTGTAGCATGTAGTGTAGGCTCGGGCAAGTTCTCTCACTTCCGGCGTTGGTTACCCCCGCACCTGCAAATACTAACTGCAACTCTTAAAAAAAAAAAAAATTAATTAAATTAAATTAATTGAACTCAAATCCTTCTCTTCTTTTTTTGAATTATTCCTTCTCATCCTCACCATTTTTGAAGTGATTTATTCAAAATGAGCGTGATCGACATATTAACGAGAGTAGACTCGATCTGCAAGAAGTACGACAAATACGACGTCGAAAAGCAGAGGGAGACCAATGTCTCCGGCGACGATGCCTTCGCTCGCCTATACGGCGCCGTTGAGGCTGACATTGAAGCCGCTCTTCAGGTCAGTTCCATTTCTACCTCCCTTCCTCTACTTCTCATACTAGCGCCAAAAAAAAAAAAAAAAAAAAGGGTCAGATAGAAGATCTGAGATAGAGCTAATTGAAGATCTGTGAGGTTTTGGTCTCGAGTTCAAATTCCAGTTTAATTGCGATTTATCTTTAATAATTATACTGGCGCTCAGTGTTGAGAAAGCTGAGGAGGAAGACAGGAGTGATTATCTTCTGATTAAGCTCAATTTAAGATAATTAGTTGTTAAAGTAGAGTAATCTATGTGAAGATCTATGTTTTTGTATACCTACATTTTTGTGGATTAGGGATTAGCTAAATTTTGTTTTTTTATTTGTTTGATTTACTGAAATTTGAGTATTTGATCTACAGAAGGCGGAGTCTGCTTCTAAAGAGAAAAACAGGGCATCTGCGGTGGCTCTGAACGCTGAAATTCGTCGGACTAAGGCTCGATTGTTAGAAGAGGTCCCCAAGTTGCAGAGACTGGCCATAAAGAAGGTTAGTATCAACATTTCTTTTAATAGCTATTTGTTGAAATATTTTTAAAAGATTCTGTTCATTAATAAGGCATGCATTTGGCACTATAAGCAGCATGTAGATTTATACCCACAATTACATGATTTGTGATAAGGGGTGTTGAACTACCCGTGCATTGATGGACTGATTCATCACCTAGGCGTTAATATGTGTTGAGGTTGCATACTTCACAGTCCATTGTTTGTTATTGCTTGTAAATATTCATATGGTTATAATTTGAGTTGCTGTTTATTCCTTGAATACTGATTTGGGGATGTGATGTTTAAGAAAAGAAAGGAACTGTGTTAGTCCATTCCTCAGGTGAAGCTATTTTTATTGAATAAATCATATGCCTGAAGAATTGTATACCAATATTACTTAGTTCTTGATGGCATAAATCTTACAATTTATTGCAGGTTAAAGGGCTTTCAACAGAAGAGTTAGTTGCTCGCAATGACTTGGTACTTGCGTTGCCTGATAGGATCCAAGCTATACCAGACGGGGCTGCTGCTGCGCCAAAACAAAGTGGAGGTTGGGGGGCTTCCGCTTCCCGTACCGAGATCAAGTTTGATTCAGGTGCGGTGTTGATTTTATTTGGATTCGTTTTGCAGACCTTAAATCACATTTGTTAAACGGATATATAGGCTTTTATTGCGATATGATTTTAATATACATGTCAGTATCTCTCTTTTAACAAAGAAAGTGATTCTCAATGTACAAGCAAATCTAATAATTGTGCATTCAATGTATTACTTACATTAGTTTTCTTATGCCAAAACAAAAAGTTATGGAAAAATATTACGGGATTACATTTTGCAAAGCCATTCTTCACCTAACTTGAATCTTTGTGAAGTTTTTTGTTTTTCTTTTTTTTTTTGGGTCAATTTCCGAATTTTTGTTAAGTATTTAAACTTTGTCCCATTAATTTTTGGTTACCTTATGTCTATTTTGCTCTTTGAAGATTATATAGTCACATGAAAATGTTATTAGTGTGAAAAATTATGTGATCATTTTTGCTATCTACTTACCTGTTGTGTAGATGGGCGGTTTGATGATGAATACTTTCAACAAACTGAGGAGTCGAGTCAATTCAGGCAAGAGTATGAGATGCGTAAAATGAAGCAGGCAAGTCACATATCTCAAGCTGCAGTTTCTTTCAGCATGATTTTATAAACTAAAAGTAAGCATGTATGGTTCTTAATTTATGCCTTTTCCAGCTCTGGTTTTTGAAATTTATCTGGTTTGACAATCACCAGGATCAAGGTTTGGATATGATTTCAGAAGGCCTGGATACTTTGAAGAATATGGCCCATGATATGAATGAGGTATTCTGGCTTGGATTAAACTATTAGTTAATTTGCGATATGCATACATTTTGTTCACCATCTTCAGGGAATTTGCAGGAATTGGATAAACAAGTTCCATTGATGGATGAAATTGACACTAAGGTCAGCAGCACTTTTATATCCTTCTGTGCTTTCAAAACTCTTATCTTGTTGCAGTATAGAGTTTATGTTGAACAATCTTCATTCCTCTTTACAGGTGGACCAGGCTACAGCTGACCTTAAGAATACTAATGTTAGACTTAAACACACTGTTACTCAAGTAATGACCTTTTAACTTATGAATTTCGTATTCCATATTTCTCTAACTGTCTCCAGTTGTATGTTTCTTTAACATAATTTCTGGTTATGTTCCAGTTGAGGTCTAGCCGAAATTTCTGTATTGACATAGTTTTGCTGTGTATTATTCTGGGAATTGCTGCCTATTTATACAAGTAAGCACCTTACTCTTTTATAAGAGCTTAAACTTATGCATTGCCACTGTTTTATCAACATAAGTGTGTCAGCTTTCCCCATATGCCCTTGTTGAGGAATATGTAGAATTTAACTGACCATTCTGTTAGATCTCCATGATTGGGAATTCTTTTGCTAATTTTATTATTGCTAAGGACAACCAAGTCTGAGGATTGAGAATTAATGACATAGTTATATGCTGGCATTCTGGTCAGCTGTAAAAAATATTTATAATTCCTGTCATTGATGCTTTTCCTATTTGATATAGCTATATTTCATTTATTAATTTTTTATGAGACTCTGAGTATTCATCTTGTCTGCCTTCAGTCTGTATTGTTATTCATAAGAATATGGAATCTTCTTTGTTTTCATTTTAGAACTCATTGTGGTTTGAGGATTCTCATCGACAATTTTGGAGTGATTCATCCAAACATTTTTGTAATTGAGGTATTTAAGTAGTAAAGTTGAAGAGTTTGGTTGGATAACTTTAAATGGTGTTGTCAGTCTCATGTTGCTTGTTCCGTAATTCGATTATTGGATGTTGAGGTAGTTGACAATGTAGGAAGGATAGAAATTCTTGATCCATGAATTTGTGTCGAAGAGAGATTTGATGTCACTGCATTTAAGCTTTGATCCTAGTGTCCTCAAAATGTACCAGCGCGGAGTATAATGTGTTTATATTTGCCAGTTTGAAATAATCCTTTGAACTGATTGCTTCCCACCTTACCAAATAGATAAGTGTGGGGGGTGACTCATTAACTAGTGAATTTACATTGGAGAATCGTGGGTAAATGCGTTCCTTAATGCATATTTAATTTGCCCAGATCCTTCATGATTCAGATTTGTTCCATTGGTGCTCAGTACGTAGAGTTGCCTAGTGAAACTTTTATGTGATAGATTCGTTAGTCTATGCCTTTACTATTGTTATTAGATTTTGATTTACTGTCCAAAATTTATTCTGATGGAATGTGCTTTATTTATTTGCAGTGTGCTGAAGAAGTGAAGTGATATGAAAGCTACTTTGCCGGTTTCCCTCACTTTGGCTTTGGCTTTTGCTTCTGGTATTATTTTTGCCTTTTGAGGATGTTTTGGGGGTGCTTGATTTTCTATTTGGTTTGTCTCTCTTATATTCGGGATTACTGCTCACATTTGAAAAATGTATGGTTGTCTTTTATTTGCTAATTCGCATTTCTATGTGCATGTGAATAACTTTTCACTCTTGTGCACTGTACCTTATATCCATAGTTTAAGCCAATATTCTTTCTCTGGATTCTGACTTTAATCTATTATGGCGTGTTTACTTGAAGGTTTAGGGAATGAAAATTAAACTCATGTTTATTTAGTAAAATGTAATTTGAAAATGGAAATAAAATGTGTGGGTTCCACACAATTTAGGAATAAGGAAATGGGAATAAAATGTGTGGATTCCACACAATTTGAGAATAAGAAATGAAAATTTCATTCTTATGGGGGGTTGAGAAAAAAAATGAGGGAATATGAATGAAATATATATTTATTTTTGTATCGCTCTAATTTTTTTATATTTATTAAATTATCCTCGTTCAAATCACAATTAATTTTATTATTTTAAATGTCATTAATAATAATAATAAAATAAATGTTAATAATGATGATATTAATAAAAATAATATTAATGGTAATTAATAATAACTAAGATAATAAAATTAATAAAATTTAATAATAATGATAATATTAATAAAAATAATAATAACAATAATTAATAATAATTAAAATAATGAAGTTAATAAAATTTATTAATAATAATAATGATAATAATAAATGTTAATAAAGATAATATTAATAAAAATAATATTAATAATAATTAATAATAACTAAAATAATAAAGTTACTAAAATTTAATAATAATAATAATAATAATAATAATAATAATGATAATAATAAATGTTAATAATGATAATATTAATAAAAATAATAATAACAATAATTAATAATAACTAAAATAATAAAGTTAATAAAATTTATTATTATTAATTATAATTTTTTTAATTAATATCATTTTTATAATAATATTATACATGTATTTAGTTAATGAAAATTATATCATTTAATACTATGAGTATTTTGGTAAATTGATTCTCATTTTCATTCTTCATTCTCATTTATTTTGTCAAGTAAACACATTAATGACATTCCAGTACATTTCCATTCTCATTTATTTTTGTCAAGTAAACATTAGAATTTTATTTTTATTCCTCATTTTCATTTCAGTTCATTCTCATTCCCATTATAATTTATTCTCATTCCATGAAGTAAACGCACTATTAGAGTTTTGAATACCGGCATTCGGCAACACAATTGGTGGAATGTTAAACATAGGATAGATCAGAATAGATATTTTATGTGTGAAATAAATTTTGATTGCATTAGACAGAGGAAGTTGTGAGGATTGATGGCCAGTATAGCGTTTGCAAAACATCCTAGGAAACGGAAAAACAAAAAATCAGAAACAAAACTGAGCATATAACTTGTAGTTTTGTGTTTCTTTGCTGGGAAGGGGTTGTATATAAAGAAACAAAATTTTGGATAGTGAGGTTGACTGACAGATCATTTCTGCTGTTAAAAATGTACTTGCTTAATGCTCTGAAAATTTGACTAGATAAGAAATTGCTCTGAACCCAAGTCAAAACATTGGATATTTGTACACCAAGACGTTATTAATAATTAATATCTTGTATTTGTAAGATCAATGCCATTTCCTTGTAAAAATTTCCTCATCTATTTCGACTTGAGGAAAGAAAGGGAGGTGTCTTTGAATTTGCGTTTGAAATTAGTCACTGTTATTGATTTGCAACACAAGGGCCCGTTTGGTTAAGCTGCCAGGACACCCACCCGCTTGCTGAACCATACGGGTCAGCAGGGCTTTGAAAATTGGCCCAACTGCTCTTTCAATTTATTTTAACTCAAATTGTTACCAATATTAAATTATTTGACAAATTTTGATATTATGTTTATAAATATCATCAAATTCGATATATATAACCAAGATTTACCAAATAAAACAATCACTATAACTCTTTTCGTCAACATAGTTTTTTTTAAAAAATTACAGAGCATTTCAGTACCAGATAGGTTTTAGAAATGAATGAAAGTGAAAAAAAATTCTTAACAATGCTATAACCGAATAAAATAAAACAAAGGGGTGATAACACTTTGGTCCTGATAATTTTAGCCACTTAGGTTGCTAATAAATGTTTAGCATTATCACTAGTGTTGAGGCAGTAAAGAAAAATCCACGGGTAAATGGTAAAGTGACATTTTCGCGTGAAAATTGACTATTTGAAAGCTTTGTGTTAGTTGTTTTGCTTGTTAAAACTTAAAAGGTCTTTTTCGCTCTTGAACAGTGTCATTTTTCTGTTAGGATTTTAACACCGGTAATAACAGAACATAATAAAAATTTATCACGTACCCTAAGTTATAACAATAATTTCTAAAAAGGGATTAAAGTGCCACTCTCTGGGAACCTAAAATCGCCTTTTGCAGTAGATGGATATATGGAACCCCAGCAAGATTATAAAATGATTCCCTGTTATGCAAAACCCCAATTCAAGATTTGAACTGTCATTTTTGTTTCATAAGCCACCAAACCAAAAGCTACTATTCATAAATTCCTAAGAGAATAAACAAAGCTGTTCCTTGATTACATGATTTATCTGAAACCCAGTTCGAAGTCATCGTTCGATAATCAATATTTTGTCTTCAGCCCTTGCTAAGAAAACTTGGAAAAATATTAACCTAGGATAGATACAATCAAAAATTAACTTAAAAAAGAAATTTATTATAGTTATTTGTTTATTCAAAATAGCAATAAAAATTATTGATTAGATGATCAGAATACAATCATTAATACAATTAATGACTGCATTTTTAATAACACATAATCTAAACTAAATATCATACCGAATTTTTAACATGAATTGAAAGTATATATATATATATGTACACATATTTTTACTATTCTTTCTATACAAAATTCTAAGTATTTTGAGCAAAGATTGTACAAAGATTCGACTAAATATTTATAAGTTCTTATTCCTTGAGAAATGCAAGTGAAGTAGGGGCATCCCACGTCTATGAAGGTTATTCATCGGGGCATCTATTTCATAGAAGGTATTTGTCGGGGAATCTATTTCATAAAATTTTATTAATTTAATGTTTGCTATAATAGCATTTATAAATATCTGTGCAATGCAGTAATCTGGTTAAAATAAAGTCCAACTTTGCAAACACTAGTAAATATACAGGCTGCAATGCGCACAATGGCACGGTTCATGCTGTCTTTCAAGTCACACTCCTTAATCAATCTTTAATAATAATAGAGTTATTTTGTTGTTGATGCATGATTAATTCGGGTCACTTTCCTGTGAAAACCAAGTTATTAAGCTCTTGATGATATTGCATGATACAACTCCATTGATGATGATCATGACTGAAATTGTTACCCTCAGAATGATCTGTTTCGTAAATGTTCATTTCCCCAATGCTTTCATTACTCACAGATAATATAATTCTCCTTATGAACGTATCCCTCTTTAATTTTCTTGCTTGGCGAAACACAATCGTCTTGCTGATTTGTCTCCCTAAGCTTATTTCTTTTCAGTCGGTTGAACAAGCTATCTTCATCATGAACTGCAAGACAAGATTTATCACCGCCTTGAATGTCAAAAGGTGGTGAGCAAATGTCAAAAGGTGGTGAGCTGCTGTTCTAGAAGAGCAAGAATTCCACACCCATTTCTTTGACATTTGTTAAGGGTGGCACCAACCTCACCAAACTTAGTTGAAAGAAAAAAAAATTAATGATTAAATAATAGCCAATATTTGGCTATAAAAGGGGAGCTCCCCATTTCGTTTATAGCATTCCATTAAGTGAGAGCAATTTAGCTATTAGAGAGTTTTTGAAGAGTTTATAAATTATAAGCTCTTGTTCTAGTGAGTGAGAGATTGAGTGTATTGGGGTTTTGGGTAGTGAGTCAAAATATTACAATACTTGTAATCCTCATATTATTAGTAAAAATTTTCCTTCTGTTTTTGCCCGTGGACGTAGGCTAAAAGCTGAATCACGTAATTTTCTGGTGTCCTGTGTGATTTTATTGTCTCATTATTTCTCAATTTTACTTTAGTTGCGTTCCTGCTTTACCCACCAATTTCCTAACAGTGGTAATCAGAGCTATTGGTTGTATTCTTTGGAGTCGGAGATACTGTTCACGTAAGGGGGTACTGTTCATGTATACGGTATATGATACTATTCACGTATACGGAACTATTCACGTATACTGTACTATTCATAAACGGTACTGTTCACGAGAAACGGTGGGATCGATCCAAGAATTTTGCGGTGCAGAGCAGGGAATAGTGGTGTGAGTAGTACAACTGTGTAGTTTTGTACATGTCTAGGAAAGTTCTGTCACAAAGGCGATAAGAGCCTAAGGAGTCTGGGTTTTAAGTGGGACCGTTGTGACCCTTCCATTCTTTCCTGGGAACTTTCCTGGTGTGCATTCTTACATATACTCACAACTATTCAAGGCGGTACACTAGTTTGTGTGCGGTATTTATCAACAAAATGACAGCAAAGTATGAAATCGAGAAATTCAACGGGAATAATTTCTCGTTGTGGAAAATGAAGATGAGGGCTATTTTGAGGAAAAATAATTGCTTGGCAGCAATTGGAGAAAGACCTATGGAGATAACTGATGACAAGTGGAACGAGATGGACGGCAACACCATTGCTGATCTACACTTGGCATTTGCAGACAGGGTATTATCCAGTGTGGCAGAGAAAAAGACAGTAAAGGAAACTTGAGATACTCTTACAAAATTGTACGAGGCTAAGTCGCTGCACAATAAAATATTCTTGAAGAGGAAACTCTATACTCTTCGAATGGCGGAATCCACTTCGGTGACTGACCATATCAACACTTTGAAGACTCTATTTTCACAACTCACAACGTTGGGTCATAATATAGAGGAAAATGAACGTGCAGAGCTTCTACTTCAAAGTCTACCAGATTCGTATGATCAACTCATCATCAATCTGACGAACAACAATCCTGCGGACAGTCTAGTTTTCGACGATGTTGCAGCCTCCGTATTAAATGAGGAGAGCAGGCGGAAAAGTAAGGAAGACAGACAAACAAGTTCGCAGCAAGTGGAGGCGCTATCGGTGACGAGAGGGAGATCAACAGAACGTGGTCCCAGTGGGAGCCACAATCATGGTAGATCAAAATCCAGAAGTAAGAAGAATGTTAAATGCTACAACTGTGGCAAGAAAGGGCATGTCAAGAAAGAGTGTTGGAGTAACCAGAAGAGAAGAGAGGGCAAAGAACCTGAGTCATCAAATGCTCAGGGGTGTGTAGCAAGTACTTCGGATGATGGCGAAATTCTCTACAGTGAGGCAACAATTGTTTCATAAGGCAAAAAACAGCTATATTATGTTTAGCTCATAGACTCAGGAGCTACCTGGCATATGACTTCTCGGAGAGAATGGTTCCACACATATGAACCTATCTCAGGAGGATCTGTATATATGGGTGATGATCATACCTTGGAGATCGCTGGTATTGTTACTATCAAAATTAAAATATTTGATGGTACAATTCGCACAATTGAGAAGGTACGATATGTCAAAGGCCTGAAGAAAAATCTATTGTCTTTGGGACAAATAGATAGTAATGGGTGCAAAACTCATGTTGAAAAAGGGATCATGAAGATTACTAGAGGTGTACTTGTATTGATGAAGGCAGAAAAGATCGGTGCTAATCTATTCATACTTAAAGGAGAAACACTGCAGGAAGCTGATGCGTGTGTCGCATCAAATGGAGGAGAATCAACGATGATGTGGCATCTCAAGCTTGGGCACATGTCAGAACAAGGTTTAAAGATTCTTTCTGAGCGAAAATTGCTTCCATGGCTCAAATCGGTAAGTTTACCATTTTGCGAGCATTGTGTTACAAGTAAGCAGAATAGATTAAAGTTTAGTAGATCCATTGCTATAAGTAAATGCATTCTAGACTTAGTTCATTCTGATGTTTGGGAATTACCTGACATATCCATGGGAGGTGCAAAGTATATGGTGACTTTCATTGATGATTATTCTAGGAGATGTTGGGTATATCCAATTAAGAAAAAGTCTGATGTATTTCTAGTGTTTAAAGAATACAAAGCACGGGTAGAACTTGAATCTGGCAAAAAGATTAAGTGTTTGAGGACAGATAATAGTGGAGAGTATACAGACGGCGAGTTTCTTACTACGTAAGCAGAAGGTATTCGAGGCGGTGGCATACACTCCTCAACAAAATGGAGTGGCAGAGTGGATGAACAGAACTCTTACAGAAAGAATAAGAGCTATGTTGAGGACTGTTGGTCTACCCAATTTATTCTGGGCAGAAGCAGTCAAAACCGCCTGTTATATAGTAAATCGGTCACCATCCACAGTAATTGGGCTGAAAACAGCGATTGAGATGTGGACAGGAAAGCCAGCAGATTACTCTCACCTACATGCATTTGGGTGTCCTGTGTACGTGATGTACAATGCCCAAGAAAGAACAAAGCTGGATCCAAAATCTAGAAGATGTATCTTCTTGGGATATGCCGATGGAGTAAAGGGGTATCGTCTGTGGGACCCCACTGCCCACAAGATCATCATCAACAGAGATGTTATCTTTCTAGAAGAACAACTGTAAAATAAAGATAGGGATGGTAGCACTGCAAAAGAAAAGTCAGAGATTATGCCGGTTTATGTGGAAAAGAATCCAGAAAATTCAGATTCTTCTGAAGCAGCACCAGAATACGAGGAACAAGAACCAGTCGAGTCCGAGACTCTAGAACTTCGACGGTCAACTCGTGAGAGACGACCGCCAGTGTGGCACTCGGAGTATGTCACAGAGATCAATGTTGCATACTGTCTTCTAACAGAGGATGAAGAGCCATCAACTTTGAATGAAGCTTTAAACAGCTCAGATGTTGCTTTATGGATGACAGCAATGCAAGAAGAAATTGAGGCTCTACACAAAAACAAAACATGGGAACTTGTACCACTACCACACGGAAGAAAAGCCATTGGTAATAAATGGGTCTACAAGATCAAACATGATGGCAATGACCAAGTGGAGCGGTATCGTGCAAGATTGGTGGTGAAAGGATATGCTTAGAAAGAAGGTATTGACTTCAACAAAATATTTTCCCCGGTAGTTCGACTCACAACAGTCAGAATAGTTTTGGCAACGTGTGCTACATTTAACCTACATCTAGTGCAGTTAGATGTGAAAACTGCATTTCTTCATGGAGAACTTGAAGAAGAAATTTATATGCTCCAACCAGAAGGTTTTGCTGAAAAGGGAAATGAGAACTTGGTTTGCAGGTTGAATAAATCTCTATACGGTCTTAAACAGGCGCCAAGGTGTTGGTATAAGAGATTTGATTCCTTCATCATGAGCCTTGGATACAGCAGACTCAGTTCAGACCATTGTGCATATTACAAGAGGTTTGAAGATAATGATTTCATCATTTTGCTGTTGTATGTGGATGACATGTTGGTAGCAGGCCCCAACAAAGATCGAAGAAGAAATTTATATGCTCCAACCAGAAGGTTTTGCTGAAAAGAGAAAGGAGAACTTGGTTTGCAAGTTGAACAAATCTCTATACGGTCTTAAACAGGCGCCAAGGTGTTGGTATAAGAAATTTGATTCCTTCATCATGAGCCTTGGATACAGCAGACTCAGTTCAGACCATTGTGCATATTACAAGAGGTTTGAAGATAATGATTTCATCATTTTACTGTTGTATGTGGATGACATGTTGGTAGCAGGCCCCAACAAAGATCGAGTCCAATTTGAAATGAAGGACTTGGGACCAGCAAACAAGATTCTAGGGATGCAAATTCACCGAGATAGAAATAACAGGAAGATTTGGCTTTCGCAGAAGAATTACTTGAAGAAAATCTTGCGGCACTTTAACATGCAAGATTGTAAGTCAATTTCTACCCTACTTCCTGTTAATTTCAAATTATCCTCAAGTATGTGTCCTAGGAATGAAGCGGAGAGGAAGGAGATGTCTCGAGTGCCGTATGCATCAGCAGTGGGAAGTTTGATGTTCGCTATGATATGTACCAGACCGAACATTGCACAAGCAGTGGGAGCAGTCAGTCGATACATGGCGAATCCTGGTGGAGAGCATTGGATAGCTGTGAAGAGGATTCTGAGATATATCAGAGGAACCTCGGATGTTGCATTATGTTATGGAGGATCAGAGTTTACTGTCAGGGGTTATGTGGATTCAGATTTTGTAGGAGACCTTGATAAAAGGAAATCTACTACTGGTTATGTGTTTACACTTGCGGGAGTAGCTGTAAGCTGGGTTTCGAAACTGCAGACCGTTGTGGCTTTATCTACAACAGAAGCAGAATACATGGCGCCTATACAAGTTTGCTAGGAAGCTATTTGGATACAAAGGTTATTGGAGGAGTTCGGGCACAAACAACAGAAAATTCCTGTGTTTTGTGATCCATAAGGTTTGCACATTGCAAGAAATCCCTTTCATTCCGTGACAAAGCATATAGGGTTCAAGATCACTGCTCGAGAAGTAGTAGAAGACGGAAGTGTGGATTTGCAGAAAATCCATACCAAGGAGAACCTAGCAGATGTTTTGACCAAGCCGATCAATGCTGACAAGTTTATCTGGAGTAGATCCTCTTGTGGCTTAGCAGAGATGTAAGCGACATGACGATGGCGAAGCAGATAGGATGGTGTGGAGATTGATTGGTTCTCAATCAAATCTCCAAGTGGGAAAATGTCAAATGGTGGTGAGCTACTTTTCTAGAAGAGCAAGAATTCCACACCCATTTCTTTGACATTTGTTAAGGGCGGCACCAACCTCACCAAACTTAGTTGAAAGAAAAAAAAAATAATGATTAAATAATAGCCAATATTTGGCTATAAAAGGGGAGCTCCCCATTTCGTTTATAGCATTCCATTAAGTGAGAGCAATTTAGCTATTAGAGAGTTTTTGAAGAGTTTATAAATTATAAGCTCTTGTTCTAGTGAGTGAGAGATTAGGTGTATTGGGGTTTTGGGTAGTGAGTCAAAATATTACAATACTTGTAATTCTCATATCACTAGTAAAATATTTTCCTTCTGTTTTCGCCCGTGGATGTAGGCTAAAAGCCGAATCACGTAATTTTCTGGTGTCCTGTGTGATTTTATTGTCTCATTATTTCTCAATTTTATTTTAGTTGCGTTCCTGCTTTACTCACCAATTTCCTAACATTAAAAGCTTATGTTCGAGTCTGTATCGATGCAGCAGCTAGTAAAATCTCGAGAACCAAAGATGTAAGGTAACACGGGGCAATCATTGTATAAATAACTTTTCACCATCTCAACATTAGGGTTTGTATTATTCATATGCCATAACTCATTCACTTTTGAGATAAAACCGGGCGCTGCTTCATAGCTATAACCATTTCGATCATCCCATGCTTTCCTGGAGCTGATGCTCTTTTGCCTCACTCGACACAGCACCCAATCTTCCAACTGCAACATGAATAATAGATGCATGTTTCAGTATTAACCCTAATAAGATGATGAACATTGATATAAATAATAACAAATATAAACTTTGCAGCTGGCTAGAGATTACCCTCATAGATCCTTTTCGCTTGGGTATCCAAGCGATGGTATCTGGTAATCTGTATTCATGCATGATCCAATCTGTCTTGTATCCTTTCGGAGGGCGTCCCTGTTGGGAAAATATGCTCTTTTAAAGCATATTAATTTATTTTCTGATTAATAAAATATTTGAGATATTTTCAATTGCATAAATATATTGAAAAGGTCCGTTTAATCATATTATATGTATTTATGTGATCATCATATGGATTCACAGAAGACATAAATACAAGTTATCTTATGATTAAATAAATTAAGTTCGCAGTTGATAAATAGAGTTGGACGCTCTATTTATGTTTAGACTGTAGTAAATTCATTGAATGATTTATCTTAATCATGTATGAATTTACTGATGTAGTTTGACTGCATTGAGCTGGATCACACATGAGATTTAATTGACCTTGAAATGACTGTCAGACTTATTAAATCTCATAGGCATTGATTTTACTGTAATCTTAATCGTGAGTTAATTATGATTTCTTGATTGTAATTGTTATTCCATTTGAGTTACCATTGGGCATGACACACACTTGTGGTCAAGATTACCCGGTATCTTGGTGGGAGCAATTATGAGTATTGGAGTTATAGATCAATAATATAGAATTTGTACGACACATCTCTTGATGGGTTTTCGGTACTTGATCATAGAATTCTCTGGCCAGAGTGTGTCAACATATTTAGTATGTTGAAAATGATCATTAGAGAAAACCAGTAAGTATCAAGGAATAAGATGTAATTAAATCGATTGGACAGTTGAGATATCGATTTAATTAACGATGTGGTACAAAGGATTGAGCAGTAAAGAAATCAATGTGGCTTGGGACGAATTTTTATTCGAACATACAATTATGGAGGTCGGCCCAATCTTATAGTGGAGTAGAGTTGGAATTAAATGATTAGGCTTGTTTAATTACTGACTTAATTGTTGTAGCCACTATTGTATGTTCCCAAATGATCCCCGGGTTAGCTCATTTAATTGACTGCACCACTACTGGATTAATAAGCAAGATAACTAGCAATTTGGATAAAAAACATAATTATATTATTTAGTGGGAGGCTCCATTAATATACTTTTGTATAAAGGGGCCTTATGTTATTTTACAAAGTGGTCCACTTATGGAAAAAGAAAAGTAACGTAACTTTAGTTTTTGGGCTGAGGTTTCACTAAAGAAATAATATAAAAGGCTTATTTTCTCCCAAAAGAAGAGACAAATACTATACGATCGAGAAAAGATTTTTCTCTCTAATTTTGAGAGAAAAATTTTCTCGTGCTAGTTTGCTTTTAGTAGTGATAAAGGCGCCCACACGTCAAGTGCAGATCAAACCTGAGTCATAACCTGGAAGATCATTGGTGACAGTTCGTGATCTAACAGGCGCAGTGGTGACGGATCGTGATCTAACAGAAGTGGTGGTGACGGATCGTGATCTAGGAGCCTAAGTCATTTCAGCGGAAAAATCCAAATTAGATTTCCAAGGTACGATTTCTAGATTACGAATTTATATATATTATATGAGATCGGTCCTAAAAAGTTTTTTTTTTAAAACTGAATTTTCCCCAACAGTCCCTTGTAGAACACAAGAGCTTTCTTGACTCCAATACTCTTCGTTCCACACGAAGTAAGTATCGGTTTATCAGTCCCCGTGGCCTTCCAAAAACCCGACGCAGCTGCCCTGTTCGGCCTTGCTCCATTCGGATACTTTCTGTCTCTTGAAGTGAAAAAATACCATTCTTCCTCTCCAAATAAAGCTTTCCCTGCTTAAAAAGATAAAAAATAAATAGCGGCTTTGTGTGTGTGTGTGTGTGTATTGCATACTTAATTAGCAAAACATGCACACGCGCGCACACAGATACACAGAGATATACATACTTGGTAGATCCCACGGGTTATATTTGTATAAATCGATTTCAGCGATGATTGAAGCTGGGAGAGGAATTGAAGCAACTTTGTTTGTTAAATAATGAACAATGAGCTCTTCATCAGAAGGGTGGAATCTAAAACCAGGACGGAATTGAATATGTGAGGGAGCTGCTAGTTTATTATTTTTCTCCATGGAATAAAACATTAGTTGATGTTTGTTGCTGTTGGTGATGCAGCTGGAAAAACAAGAAGGCTACCGATATTATCGAAACAATATTATTAGCTCCCTGCTAGAGTTGCAAATTTGGGAGCACTGTGCAGCATTTTGCATAGGTTATATAGGAGAATAATAATTAATGTTAAACAGCTTAATTAATTATTTTTATTGGTAATTAATGAATTGTCCGGATGTATGACTTCTTGAAATGAGCTCGTCAAAACATGTCATCAATTTTGATAAGTTTGAGGAAATGTGTTAGGTTGAAGTTTACATCATACTTTTTCTATAATTTCGGCTAAATTGAATTTTTATGCAAACCTAATTGGAAACAAACCTAATTGAAAAAAAAAAAGGATTTAAATAAAGCTGATATTACGAAGTCTTACTAGTTAATCAACTTTCTTTTGATTGAAAAACAGATTATTCACTATTTGGTATTGTGATAAAGTTTGATATGCGCGCTCTTCAGGTGTGTTTGACACACCTTATTATACGGAGTTGCATTAGTTAATGGAATACAATCTTTTGTTTTGTAAATTTTCTTATTCACATCATGGAGTAGTGTAATACACCATAATGTTAACAGTGCCACATTAAATAAATATGAGAGGGGTTGAGTTTGTGTAATACAGCAATGTTCACATTAGTTTTTTAAAATTTAATTAAAATAATAATAAATAGGTAAAACTAAATGAGATTAAATAAATAAAAAC
Source organism: Citropsis articulata (assembly GCA_030449925.1). Taxonomy (NCBI): domain Eukaryota; kingdom Viridiplantae; phylum Streptophyta; class Magnoliopsida; order Sapindales; family Rutaceae; genus Citropsis; species Citropsis articulata. The sequence goes on from JASUUH010000079.1 coordinate 1,757,385, forward strand.
TCAGATATGCTGACGCAAGTGTTGATGAATTGCCGATGACAGTTTGATGGCTGCCGGTAGACTTGACTGCAGCATAATATCGTGCTTTGTATTAGGATTAGGCACTATTAGAATTTTTTTGTTGAGGCTGCGCGATAGTTCAATTATTGCCAGCAAAAATGCTTCTGCTTATTGTAAATTTACTGTAAAAAAATTTGAGAAAAAGAAACTTTGACAGCTGATCTACAACAAATAAAATTTCTTTATTGGTAATAGTTGCACTATTAAGTAGCTTCGACAATGATTCTAATGGTGTCAAAATAAAATTTAAATGACATTAAAGTACAACGGTTAGTGGTGGAAATTTTTTATTTTAATCACAAAAATAAAATTATTAATTAATTGTAAATAATAATAAAATATAAATATTAGAACAAAAAATACTGGTTTACATAATGCAGCCTATACTACACTAAAAATTGTATTACATTACAATTTAATACAATATGGGCTTGTTTCGTTGCAGCACTAAAGCCCCTCATTGTATTAATTTTATACAAACTCATGTTTAGCAAACAAAAAATCATAATAATACCATATTAAAGGCCCAAGTTAATGCGCCCATGCCGCATTAACTAAACCTGACTCACAGTCGGGTTTAAGTTAATGCGGCCTGCTGCTTTTTTTTTTCTCCTCTCCCTTTTTGCTTTTCAACTGCCGCTTGATTTTTTTTTATCCTTTTTTACTTTCGCTTTTTGCTTTTGGTTTGTAATAATAATAATAATAATAAATAAATATAACTTTTAATTTAATATAACATTATATAATTTTTTATTTTTACATTATAATTATTAATATAAATTAATAAATATATAATTCTTTATTCAATATTATTATATTATATTTTTTTTATTTTTACTTTATAATTTATTAATAAATTTATGATTTATTATCACTAATAATAAATAGTTAAATATGAATAAATTTGAATAATATTAATTTAAAATTAATAATAATATAAATAATAATATAATATATTAATATAATATAATATATAATTTAAATTAATTACAAAAAAATAATACAGTACAGTGTAGCACCAAACATTGTACTGTATTATTATAATATAGTACTAATGCAATATAGCATAATACAATACAATGACGAAACGCATCTTATAATGTAATGCAGCCTAGTGCAGTATAATTTTGTATATTAAATACACTCTTAATTAATTGAGTAGGTGTTACTGTTATTTTACTACTCACTCTAGTTGTATGCTTGATCAATGAAATTGTCTTGTATTTTTTTTTTCCTTTAAGGTGAGAAAAATACAAATTTGAGCTAATAAATTAATTATCGATAACTAGTTATATTAACTACATATGCTTTGCAATTGAAACAGGAGTAATTTTGGATTATGTCTATCGTGAAATAACAATTTTTTAGATGCTCCTCAAACTATTTTACACCTTACTTTACTCTCCATTTTTGTTAAGAAAATAAAAAAAAATTTCATCAATGCCCCTCACTTTTTTTTTTTTAATTTTTTAACAAAAATAGGGGTAAATTAAAGCTTACTACAGTTTCAAAAATATTTTTAAGATTGTGACCTTATGAGGAAGAATCCGAAATTCATCTATTAAAATATTGTACCGTATTTAATTCTTGTATCATGTGTGTAAATTGGTTTTTTTATTTAATTGAGAGGTGCTCAGGATATAAACTCTAGTGGATGAAAGTAGCCTAGGTTTTTTGTTCAATGTGAGCAGATTTGAATAATGAAGAGTGTCTTCACTTGTTGCTTTCGCCTTTGTTTTAAGAAATACAGAGTGCAAGTAGCTTGTCAAAAATACCTTGGAATTATTTTTGTGCAGTATTATTGTCAGTATAGAATAGATAGGAACTACTTTTTCCGAAAAAAAAACGATAAAAACAACTTTTATAATGTATAGAATGGAAAATTAGGGGGTGTACTGTTTGGTATCCTTTTTCGAATCACTGGTTTTCGTTTTCCATAAATAAAATACGAGAAAATATGCCTAGCAGCAGCCTTTACTGTACCATTTTCATTTCTCAAGTCCAAAACAAGTTGTTCTTTCGGGTTTGGCTACAATGCCGGGCATTGAAGCCCCGGCACCATGCCGGACTCTAAAAAAGAGAGCTCCGCTGTCTTTGGCTGCCATTTGGCAGCCAAAGACTTGGTGCAGCCTTTAAAAAGATAAATAAAAAAAATATAATAAAAAAATGAAAAAATTATATAAAATATAAAAAAATAATAAATTATAATATAATTAATAGCAAAAAAAATAAAGAAATAAGTAAATAAATGAAAAAAATAGCATTTCATGTTTAACGTTAGTTATTACATGTTGGACGTCACTATTTCATGTTTGACGTTACATGTTGCATGTTTTGAATAAATCCAAAATAAAGAATATTCTCGAATATTCTCTTCCGTTTCATGTTTGACGTCAAAATTATAAAATTCACGTGATGAGTTGCATATTTACCGTGAAGGATTAGAAGTTGGATGTTCAAGGTCGGTGGTTGCAAGTCTGACGTAGTGATTACATGTTTGACGTTACATGTTTCATGTTTTGAATAAATCCAAAATAAAGAATATTCTCGAATATTCTCTTCCGTTTCATGTTTGACGTCCAAGTTGCAAAATTTACGTGATCAGTTGCATATTTACCGTTAAAGGTTGCAAGTTGTATGTTTAAGGTCTGTGGTTGCATGTCTGACGTAGTGATTATATGTTTGACGTTACATGTTGCATGTTTTGAATAAATCTAAAATAAAGAATATTCTCGAATATTCTCTTTTGTTTAATGTTTGACGTCGAAGTTGCATAATGTACGTGATCAGTTGCATATTTACCGTGGAAGCTTGCAAGTTGTATGTTTAAGGTCTGTGGTTGCATGTCTGACGTCTTAGTTTCATTTTTTACGTTAAATTTTGCATGTTTTGAATAAAGACAAAATAAAGAATATTTTCGAATATTCTCTCCCGTCTCATGTTTGACGTCCAAGTTGTAAAATTTACGTGATTAGTTGCATATTTACCGTGAAGGGTTTGAAGTAGGATGTTTAAGGTCCGCGGTTGCAAGTCTGACGTAATGGTTACATGTTTGACATTAGATGTTGCATGTTTTGAATAAAACCAAAATAAAAAATATTCCCGAATATTCTCTCCCGTTTCATGTTTGACGTCCAAGTTACAAAATTTACGTGATTAGTTGCATATTTACCGTGGAAGGTTGCAAGTTGTATGTTTAAGGTCTGTGGTTGCATGTCTGACGTAGTGATTATATGTTTGACGTTACATGTTGCATGTTTTGAATAAATCCAAAATAAAGAATATTCTCGAATATTCTCGAATATTCTCTCTCGTTTCATGTTTGACGTCCAAGTTGCAAGCTTTACATGTTCAGTTGCATATTTACCGTTAAAGGTTGCAAGTTGTATGTTTAAGGTCTGTGGTTGCATGTCTGACGTACTGATTATATGTTTGACGTTACATGTTTCATGTTTTGAATAAATCCAAAATAAAGAATATTCCTGAATATTCTCTTTCGTTTCATGTTTGACATCCAAGTTGCAAAATTTACGTGATCAGTTGCATATTTACCGTGGAAGGTTGCAAGTTGGATGTTTAAGGTTTGTGATTGCATGTCTGACGTATTAGTTTCATTTTTTACGTCAAATGTTGCATGTTTTGAATAAAGACAAAATAAAGAATATTTTCTAATATTCTCTCTCGTTTCATATTTGACGTCCAAGTTGTAAACTTTACGTGATCAATTGCATATTTACCGTGAAGGGTTGGAAGTTGTATGTTTATGGTCCGTGGTTGCAAGTCTGACGTAATGGTTACATATTTGACGTTACATGTTGCATATTTTGAATAAAGCCAAAATAAAGAACATTCCCGAATATTCTCTCCCGTTTCATGTTTGACGTTCAAGTTGTAAAATTTACGTTATCAATTGCATATTTACCGTGAAGGGTTGGAAGTTGCATGTTTTACATCCGTCGTTATAGATCTGACGTCCTGGTTTTATATTTGACTTAGACGTTGCAAGTTTTGAATAAAGCAAAAATAATAATAATAATATTCACGAATATTCTCTGTCGTTTGATGTTTGACGTCAAAGTTGCAAACTTTACGTTAATACAAGCTAACGGTTTAATAATTTTTAAAGTAAATGAGTAATAAACACAAGAATTTGACTATCCAAGCATTCCAAGACTTAAAGGCGTCAATGAACCTTTATAACAAATTTAAGAACGCTTGGTTGTTCAATGTATGATGATTTGCGAAATGAAAGCGCAATATATGTTGTGTGGTTTTTGTTTTTGATTGTAAGAAACCTTTGAAAAAAAATGAATTTGACTTTTTATAGTTGAAACTAAAAAACTAGCCGTTATGAGCTTTTGGTGATATTATTTATTTTGGCTTTTGTGAATTCGATTAGCCGCTTCAAGTTATTGATTCAGTAAATATTTGAATGTTTTAACATTCAATATGCCACTTTTGTTCCAGTATTTACTAGGGAAATTCGGTCTTGCGCTTAGTGAAATCAGGATAGCCAATTGATACAGTACCCGATACAGTCAATAATTTTCTAAAATTATAATTTGACCCTAAAACCTTTTATAACTGTATTATGGCCTAAAAAGTTATAAGTTTTGTAATTAAGTCTAAGTAATTTCAAAAAGGCTTAAAAGACTCCCCTTACATAAATACATATGAATAATTTTCTTAACAAATAAATTTTAGATAGCAAATATAATAAATGATTATAAGGTTTTTAACAAATAAATGATTTCGGTCAAGAGAGCCGGAAAATCGGATTACTTTTCTAAGGTTACTGGAAGAAACCGGTCATCCAGTTAATAAATCCGGAAAACTGAATTCGGTTTGAAGGTTACTAGAAGCAATCGGCCAACCGGTACTACAATTCGGAAAACCAGAATCGATTTTGGTATTTTCTGGATCAAAGCGGTCATCCGGTAATGCAAGCCGAAAAACCAAATTAGGTTTTGGTATTTCCTGGATCAAACCGGTCATCCAGTTATGGAATTCGGATAACCGGATTCGGTTTGAAGTTACGCTGGATCGAACCGGTCATCCGGTTATATAATCCGAAAAACCAGATTCGGTTTCGGAAGTTACTGGAAGCAATCGGTCGACCGGTACTAAAATCTAAAAAACCAAATTCGGTTGTGGTATTTTCTGGATCGAACCGGTCATCCGGTAATAAAAGCCGGAAAACCGGATGAGATTTTAGTATTTGCTGGATCAAACCGGTCATCTAGTAATGGAATCCGGATAACCGGATTCGTTTTTTGTATTGGCTGGATGAAAATGGTCGAAACCGGCTAGCCGGTTAGTGAGGTTCCGAAAAACCGGATTCGATTTTGCATTTCACTACAATATTCGGTCACGAAGTCAACGGTTCCAATTCATTCTGTATGGAATCTGCTATGAATTCGAAGTGCCAAAACTCTCCGGACTTGATTGAAATTTTAGATGATGAAGGTGATGAGATCATGCAAAATCATGATCAAAACCTGCACCAAGATTGGGGTTTACTTGCATCGGCTGCCGATCAGCAGCAGCTGTTGAAAGACCAGGGCTTTCTGCCACTGCAATAATCCTTGCATCCACTGTTCTACCGTAAGAAATCGCCTCATGCATGACACATAACGTAACGATGATTGGCATGAGACCAACTGATAGCTCAACAATGGAACCACCTGCAAGGCTGCAACGAGAAGAGGAGTGATAGTCGAGAATCATCAGTGCGGCAACTTCTTCCTAATACACCTTCCGGCCATTGATGCTTCATATCTTTCTGGAGGGCAACAATGCGATGCTGTCTAGGAGAATTTCAGGCCAACGATCCTCTGCTTATACGTTCTCACAAGACAACTTGAAAATTTAAAAGTTGTTATGCATGGTTCTGATCAAAGTGCTGGTACTTCTCATTTAAAATAGAAACGAGTGAGAAGAAATTGAAACGACACTCAAGCTTTGACCGATATTATTATAACTCGTTAGCTCTGCTTTAAGTTTATTGTACAATTTAGAAGCCTCTTTAAGGTTCAAGCGTTTGCAGTTTTATTTTATCTAGCATAGTGATCATGTTATTTACGGGGAAGTAGAGTATTTTCTTTTGTAACAAACCCATGGAACTCTGATTTACGGGGAACTCTGATTTTAGTAGAGTATTTTCTAAACATCAGACGTGATGTTTCTTCGTTTAGCATACAATCTATTATTCACCATGCTGTAACATATGTGTGGGAACCAACAGCTCAAATTGAAATTTGACTATTATTGTATCATTAAATTGAGAAATTGGGCTGAAATTGTCTAAACTTGAGCGTTTGAGATAAAAAAGCTTCATTCCTTGATATACTCGAAATCAAACAAATGATAGAATCAGCCAAAAAAAAAAAAAATACTTGGAAAGGAGTTTAATTTGGGTTAATAAGTAGAAGATCTTTCTATCACTGCCTCTTCATTTTCTAGCATAAGGTTAGTGACTTGGACAAAGCTAGATTGAAGAGAAGAATTAGTAGTGTGTTTAGGAAATCTTTTTACAATGCTATCATACACTTTCAAGTAGCCAAACATCACAAAACAAATTAAATCAATTCTTCATTATGCTTCTTCAAAAGTGACTTTCTGAAAATTTCTTTTCATTTCATTTTTTTAGCTCAAAAGTGGCATTTGCAGGAGCTCATTTAGCTCGAAAAATGCTTTCTACAACGTACCGAACCAGCGGCGGTCTGGCTGAATGCGAGTGTAGGGCAACTCTTTAGACTGAAACTCGTGCTGCAAAATTGAGTGAGGCCCCTAATCATTTTCTCTACAATATGTATTTTTAAATAAGTATTTAATAGTAAAAAAAAAATAGAACACATTAAGCAAGATACATGAAGAAAAAGTTAACATTGAGCGAAGTGATGATAAAATATTATAATAGTGAAATTGATGATTGAATGTAATTATAGTAAAACAATGTAGGACATAAGGAAAGAAGAAGATGTAGCACTGTAATATAACTTCAAACTGAACCAACTGATGCTTTATTTTAGCAGCAGCTATTCAAAAGGAAAATGGAATAGGACTCATGGTATTTAAAACCAAAATATTTTCAGCAATGTTCCCTTAAAACAACAGTAATAAGTTTAATACAATTCACCCCGTGAAGAAGAGTTTCTACTACATTGTTCAAAGCAAATTTATGTTAAATTCATTCATCGAATATATACCAATGGCGGTCGACTACAAAAGTAAAAAAGAATATCACTAAAACTGATTCTTGACATAAAAGGATCTCAACAAGACAAGACTAATTTAAGTATGAAGGACAGAGATTGGCAAGAAAATTCAGGCATTGCTGCTACCAAGTATTATACTAATTCTTAAATATGTTAAGCAATGTCCAGCCTGAAGGATTCTTTAAGAAAACAAAGGTCATCATTTAAGTATAATTCCTAAACCCCTTGACATGAAGATTTGATGGTTTTGCCAAAAACTCTGCAGTACTTGTTTTATAAATTTAACATACCTTCCAAGTCAATTGATTGGTCTCCAATAACAAAAAATGCTTTATTTCTAATATTTTCCGTAGCTTCCCATTCAATGTGTACAATATGATGATATCTCTCATCAGTTATGTGAAGATCGAACTGGACCAACGAGTAAGAAGGAAATATGGAGGTTCAGGTTTTATTAGAGTGAAAGTATCACCAAACAGACAAGTAAAGACAAAAGCCAGATGAGAAAATGAAAAGAAACTACACCTTTGGTGGAAGTTCATGTTGACGCCGGATTGATGAAGTTCGCCACCCAACCATATCTTATAGAAAAGTGACGATAAAACGTAGTCTTGCATAAAAGGCAAACTAAACACCTTATATAAATAGACTATTGATAATTTGAAAGCCAACATCGATGTGAAAAGGATAAAATCATAATTGGCATTTGCATATGCCACTCGCCGCTTAAATGCACGTAAAGCTGATCTATGTAGCACAAAAGGTAATGCAATTATTAAAATGCACTGATAGAAAAATCGACGAAAGCATTGTAGATTAATTAAAACTCACATGAATTTTAAATTATCAGAATCATTAACCATTTGAAGGAGAAGGGGAGGTTTTCCATTATCATGATCGTTGAGGAATAGATGCTTGCCTCCCGAACCAAGTGAGCCGTTTGGGATGCTCTTCTCTCAAGAAATGGTAGACCACACAGAATTGGAAGTTGAGGCCGAAAAACAAGACAAAGAAATGTCAAAACAGCTTTCTAGAATTGCATCTTCCTGGACACAAAAGAATAAAACAGTACTAACATAAACATGCATAAAAACACTTAAGATACAGCACTAGAATAACAAAAATGGGAAACCCTTCAAGGTAGTGCTACTTGTTTGACTCGTTATACCACTAGAAGTCATAAAGTGATGATTTCAGAGGCAATAATATAAACTAAAAGATAAAAAAAGATGACAACTCTTTCCCCCATGGTTTTAGGCATCTTAGACAAATCAGAATTCCAACATCATTATACGATCAATAATTAAAACCTTAATGTAACAAAAAAGGAAAAGCAAGCACAGAATTCCAAAATAGATAGCATGTAAGATCATGCAATATCTACCTGTTTGTGCCCCTTCGAACCAAGATGAGGAGTCGCAAATGTTACGAAGTTCATGGGTTCCCATCCAGCAATTCTAGCTTTGCAAGGATGCTCAAGGGATTGCACGGAATCATTCCGATGCTCTTCAGTTGTGGCAATTGTAGGAATACATGCCACCTTAGGAATACCTAATGGACTGTGCTCTGGAGAATGCTCATACAGTCTCCCAATTGCATATCTTGCAATAAGACCCCCTAATGAATGAGCCACAAACAATATCTTTTGCACCTCAGGCCTACGTTTAACTACAGCCAGTACCTGCATTAGATATTAATCAGGAACTCAAAACTCACATGAATATGAAATATCTTGTAAGGCACGTAAAACTTACTAATTACATAAATATAAATTTCCATGAGTTCTTTAGGCAAAAAGATTTCAACAAATTAAGTGTGCATTACAGATGAAAGATCAAACTGTTATTACCGAATACCTCAGCAGCTAGCCTTTCACCCATTAAATCTACGCCATCAAATGTCAATTTTGAAGAGTAGCATTCACTGCCTGCTCATTATATATATTAAACAATAGTAATTATTATGCTTACTTCTCAAGAAAGAAATCAGAATATTGCAGCCAGCAGCCATTAAGACAATTACTATCAGAAATCGGAATGTAGAGCTACACAAAATTTTGGCACCATTCACAGACAAATGAACATAAAAAGTTCAGCAGTGAAATTAAATTGGCTGTTAACTTAGTTGATCAAAGACAAGATAAGCATAACTAGATTCATTTTGCTAAGAAACAAATTCTCTTCAATCTAGCTTTGTCCAAGTCACTGACCTTATGCTAGAATATGAAGAGGCAGTGATAGAAAGATCTTCTACTTATTAACCGAAATTAAACTCCTTTCCAAGTTTTTTTTTTTTTTTTTTTGCTGATTCTTTCATTTGTTTGATAAAAGTATATCAAGGAATGAAGCTTTTTTATCTCAAATGCTCAAGTTTAGACAATTTCAGCCCATTTCAGCCCAATTTCTCAATTTAATGATACAATAATAGTCAAATTTCAATTTGAGCTGTTGGTTCCCACACATGTTACAGCATGGTGAATAGATTGTATGCTAAATGGAGAAACATCACGTTTGATGTTTAGAATTTGATGGCTATCACTCAAAAACAATATGAATGCTTAAAATATTAGATCTTTGACCATTAAACATTTGTAACACTATAACTAAACACTACTATCATACGTAACATATAATCAAGTAACCTAAAATAACCTAACTGAATTCATGTTTTTCCCATCCAACTCCAAGTTAATTTTTTTATAATAATCAATAAAGCATGAACTTAATATTCATTAACATGTCAAAGATCGATAATAAAAGGACACTCATACTTAAAATGAATATTAAAAATCACTGTAAAAATCATCTGAGACATTGAGAGCACTCACGGTGCACAATTACTTTATCAGGAACCTTCTTCACAAACTGCTCTGCGGAAAATCTCCAATCTGCAGCATTGAACATAGAGAAAGTGCAATTAATTTAGCAAAACAAAACCGATATTAATTACACACAAAAAAACAGTTGAACTAGGGTACTTTTCCAGTACTTTTGATGTCAAAAGGACTTAAAACGGAGAGAAGCTTGTTCTTTTGTGTTACTTTCACACTTTGCCCTTACGGTCGCATTTCGGCGTCGTCTTGTACATATTGAGGAGGCGCACTGTCGAAGCACTTCGGCTACTGCTTTTTGCATCCGTACGATTGGCGTCCAACGAGTGTTTCGGCTTGCCCGACATGTTCACTTTCCTCTCTTTGGTCTTCGCCATTTTCAGTCACCGTTGAGTAAAGGCGATGAATTCTGGTGATGATACAAAATCTCGTTTTCAGAAACTATAATTTTGAAAGAGAGAAGAGATGAAATTTTAGGGATTCCTCTTTTGAGAGAGTAAGGAAATCGGATGAGGTGAGAAAATCATGTGGTGAGAGAAAATGATGGGATTTTCTCTTGAGGGTAGAGGTGGGCGCGGTTCGGTTCGATTCGGTTTTTTACTAAATTTTTTATAATCGTTCGATTACGATTATTTTAAAATTATAATCGCGATTAATCAAATTATCGGAATAATCAAATACTCGATTAATCGAAATAATTCGATTCGATTCGGTTCGATTATTTCGATTATGGACTTATTTGACTTATTTTGGACTTTTTTAAATTTAAAACCTTAAATTAATAAATCTACCACAAATATAAAAAGTTAACAAACAAAAAATTAAAATATGTATCAAAGTATGTTCGATTACATATAACATGTTCAAATAACAAGTTTAAATCAAAATAAATAAGCAAAAAGTCTTTTAAACTTTAATAAAACTACAAAAGTAATAAACAACAATATTCTCAGGTGGACAATTCCACGACTATCACAACTCAAATTCATACTAAGAAGAATTGAAAAAAAATTGAAACCTAAATTGAACCCATTGATTGTTAATTTCCTTTTGCTCTCCAGACAATTTCTTTTTTCTCATATTTCTCTCTCCCTAGCGCCTCTCGGTGACAAAATGACAAGACAATGAACCATGAATTTTTAATAATATATAATTTATAATGTTACAACATTATCCAGCACTGCAATTTATACATTGTAATTAACTCTTTCGAAATCTGGATGGTTTCACGTCGTCATATCCACAAAAATTCCAATACATATTTCCAAACAATAAAAAGGAACAAAAACTCTGAATTTAATAAATCTAAAAAGTGATCACAGGTCAACGATTTCACCGGTTATAACAAGTCAGGCACGGTCAAATCCGGTGTCAATCGGTAAAGCTTGACCTTCAACTGCGCATCAACGGCGATCCAGAGAGATAATGATAATGATTTAGCGGCAAGCTATGAATGAGTGAGCGGCGCAGATTTAACGGCAAGCTTCTACCTTCGCGTAATGATCCAAAATCGTTTACAAAGATGTGACGGTCGCAGCAGCAGATGACAGAGGCTGCAGCAGTGGTAGCAACAATGGAGACTCGACGATGAGCGAGTGGCGGCGATTTAGATTACGGTGAAGGTCGGTGGTCACGAATCGAAGATTGGTTTTGGTGAACTACGAAGAAGGTGTAGGTTTGTCACGGTTTGCTACTTTGCTTTCATTATTTGACATTCGGTTCGGTTTTTTGGTTTTTTTTGAAAACCGAAAACTGAACCGATTGGTTTTACTATTTTTACTATATTATTCATTCGGTTTTTTGAAAGCAAAAAAATCACACAAAAACCGAACCGAACCGTTTGGTTCGGTTCGATTTTTGATTAATCAACTATTTTTGCCCACCCTTACTTGAGGGAACCGGTTTATCATGTTACCTATTTATTTTTATTTTTAATATATATTTAATCTCAACCGTCGGATTCAATTAGATTGAATCCATTCACGTGATGTGGGTGCGGGCCTTAGTCGCATTGTAGCATCAGCCTGTTCTTTTTGTGTTTTCCACTTTTTATTGCCCCGCAGTCAGGTCCCACATTGTAATATTTATTGCTGTGAGCTTATGGGTCCTGCACTTAAGGACAAAGAGCATTTTTTAAATTTAATTCTATTGTTTATAATTGCATCTTAAAATTACTATAAGAATAAACATTTTTATTGGAATATGAGTGATGATAGGGTCATAAATTTTTATATAAATTTATCTTACATAAACTGATATAGTATTAATTTATTAGATGAATGAAAATATAAAAGTAAATCATGTGGGCCAATGAATATTTAATTCAACTAATTTTATCATGCCACATCAATTTGTGTAAGATAAGTTTGTACAATAGTTTATTGCTATATTATTACTCTTGGAATATATATATACATATATATGACTTCTATATAATCATAAAAAATTATTATCCTAATTTAGGCTAATTATTAGTTAGAATAAACTTTACATTATAATGAATTACAATTTTTTTAGATCTTATCCTAAAAAATTTTACCTTCATATAATAATAATTATATAAAAAAAATACGTATTAAATTATTTTAAAAATTAAAGGTATGATAAAATATTTTTCAAAAATTACTTGGGATAATAAATTAATTTTTTAGAGTTTTTACCAAATCATTGTATAATGAGAGAAAACCAAATCTAGAATGCAAACGTTTAGACTTCCAAAATGAATTTACTTATATATTACTTGGACTAAGGATAATTAAGTCAAACCAATAATTTTCTAATTATACCTATATTAAGTTATATCCTGCTAACAATTAAAAAATAATTGATTCTAATATTATGAGCATAAAGAAGTTTTATTGTATTTGGTAATGTATTATTAAGAAAAATCTTTGCTTTACTTTAAAATCATTTTCAACTTGAATTATAATTTTACTGGAAAATCCTTCTTTTTTTTTTTGTGTAAATGCTGTCAGATAGTTTCATTAATATCTATTCATTATTATTTTACCCTATTTTCTTGTCAAAGTTGCATTTATATTTAATTTTAAATTATCTCAAATAAGTATATAGTCGAGCCCAAATGTCTATGTCCACATAAGGCCCATTTCTCACTCCTTAAGTTATAAGAAGACTTGAATCATTTCCTACACGCTTGGAGAAAAAAGGTGAGAACTGAGAAACACCAAACTAAATGATAGGTCTCAGCATGTTAATAAACTATTGACCACAGAAACTAACAATACAAAAGACTATTTATTAGAACTTAAGTACTATTCTTTAGGCTTTTACTTATTAATGTCATTACTAAAAATATAACTGAAAAGTGAGAGTACGTGTTTATTTATCATAAATATAAAAAATATTTGAAGTCAAAGAAAATATGTAGATCTTATACTCTTAATAGATTTAATGTCCTTTTATATAATTTTCTTAAGTTATATGAATAAATGATAATATAATAATAATAAGGAAAAATTACAGATTCTCCCTTAAATATAAGTAAGAAATCCTTACATACAAGCTCAACTAGGTTGTAATATTAACCCCCTTACACTGATAGAAATTGACATATTGTATTGAATTATAATAAAAAGTCCATATTACCTCTAATTTATTTAAGTTATTTTACAAACTATAAACATCCATGAAGTAAAATATTTTATATATGTCATGACAATAATGTCCTTAATAAGTTGAGTTAATTACGTAATTTTAAGTAATTTTTCCTTTTTATCTATTTTTTTATATATTTTATTCGCTTAAAAACTGAAAAATGTAAGCAAATTGGGCAATATGGTATTCAAAGGTTTGATGAAGCTTAATTTATGGTTTATCTTATTTTTCTCTTGTTATCATGGAATAAAATTTTATAAGAAAATCTAGTCTGTAAATAGTTATGTTTATGCCAAAATTCTAAATAAGAAAATAAATTAGGTAAATAACTTCACTATCAAAGATATTATTGTAATATCACACGCTAAGAATATATCATTTTCTTGTATGTTTATCAGTTTATGGTTTGTAAAGCAACTTAAATTGATTAGAAGTAATATAGACTTTTTATCATAATTTAACAAAATATATCAACTTTTGTTGGTATTAAGGCATAACCAATTAAGCCTGACATTTGTATATTTGAAGGGGGCCAGTGTAATAGCCTTTTGAATTTAAGTATGAGTGTTGCATATATTTGAGGGGAGAAACTATGATTTTTCCATTATAATAATAACAATAACAACAACAACAATAACAGTCACAATCATGATAATGATGATGATGAGAGATTGAGGTTTTATTAGGGTGTTGGAGGAGGTGTTATAATGAATTTAGATTTGGGAATGATATTTTCTGTGCATTTTTTTTTATATTTTTATGGTTAGTATTTAATTACATATATATATATATATTCTTATTTAATAACTGTCAGTTATTACTTTTTAAAAATTAACACAAAAATAAGATCAACGTGGAATCCTTGTCATTAATAGCGATACTCATAATAAAAGCATGAAATTCAAAATGAATATTCTACCCACCCACTAAACATTCTTCGAGTTAAAGAGACGGGGAGATTACCACTTCCCCGCAGATATCGACGTTTATCAACAACCTTTTAGCATTTTCATAATACATTATTGTCCCTCTGACATCATAATTTTAAAATTAATTCTTAATTACTTATAAATTATATAAATCAAATAAAAATTGATGGATAAAACATAAAATAAAGAGTAGTGCTAGAGAGAGAAACACGAGAGAAGCACGAGAGAAACACTAAAGAATTTTTTTTTCTCTCTCTACCAACTCATTCTCTCTCTACCATTTTCTTCATTATTTCTCTCGTCTTTCTCTCGTGCTTCTCTACACCAAGCATTTTCTTAAAATAAAATTTTAAAAAGTTACATACTAAGAAAAAAGAAGAAATTATTTATTCTTATTTAATTATTCTAATTTTATCTTTAATTATTCATACAATAAAATAATATTATATAAATTGAAAATATATAATTTTTTTTTTTAGTAATTGCCACTTTAAATGCATCTCTATTCTCACATGCATTGCAGCTAACCCATAAAATATAAAAATTGCCACCAACAGAACCACAAATACAACATTACAAGCAAAACAATAGCCATCACTACGATCAACAACTGTAAGCATATAACTAAAATTTTATTACGCAATAACAACTATATACATTAGGTTATAAAAAGTAATAATGAGATAATTTTTTATATTTTCAATATTTTATCTTCTTATGCTATATTTTCAATACTCTATCTTCTTATGCTGTAGATTTTATGTTTTCAATAAAAAGAATTAAGTTAAAATACCCACTTGTCCCATTTTGTTTAAAATTCTAACGGCAGGATTAGTAACGAGATATTATGAAAATATTAGAGTAGTAAATGATCAAAAAAATTAATTTTATTAAGAGCAAAAGCGGCAATCTCCTCAGATATGACAAATGCTTAGAATATGCCCAAATCCAAATTTGCCTTCTAATCCTAGATAGAAAAATTCCAAACAAAATGTCAATTTTGGGAATATATCTTAAGATTTTGTAGAGGAAAAAATTTGAAAAAACATTAAAGAAAACTAGAGTCGGTGATTATTGTCAATAATTGTCGAACATCAGGCCCATAATAAATTTAATTAACTATTGTTGCCTTGATTATTTTAAGCATTACTTGTAACCCGCCATTTATGTGATATTATTATATGCTATCCACTTGGTTGTCATTTTCTAGTGTTGGTAAGCATTATTATTAGCTTAAGAAATTAGGAGCATGAAAATCGTTAGATAAATCATAATGATAGATCAAATTGAGTGTTTTCCACTCTCTGAGCAAAGAAATTAATTCAACATAAAAAAACAAAGTAGAATAATGGGTATGGCGGTGAAGATGCTATTGTTGGTTATGTTTCTTCCATACCTTAGCTTTATTGGGCAAAATTCCAAGAAATAGAATATTATTATGGAGACATAATAGTCCATTTTTTTTTAAATTGACATGCATAATAGTCCAAAATGAACAGTTTAGATTCTATTGCATGTTTTTTCCTCATTGAATTTTCCTTCTCTACAAATTTTTTTGGCCAAGCTTAAGTCTTTTTCAACATGACTCGGTGTTTATTCCTTTCATATCTCAAAAAGATTGGACATACATGCTTGATTTCATATTTAGGGTAGAAATTCTTTTATCAAAAAGTTTTTTTCCGATAAGATGTTGCTTCATCAAATGGGTGAGGCCATTTTCATTTTAACAAGTCGGTGGGGGACTTCAGTCCACAATAGAACTACTGTAAAAAATTCTTATAGCTAGTCAATGTAAAATATCATTAAATCTAAGTAAATTGTTAATTAAGCCCCCAATGATTTATTTATTTATTTTTTGTCTTTAAACTAATAAAAGAATTTGTTTGGTATAAGTTTTTAAGAAAATAAATTCTAGTATTTATATATTATTGGATTTATTAGTAGCAGCCTTCTCTGAATAAAATGTTTGATTCCATACTGATATGTAATATTATTACTCGTAACACCCATATCCGGCACACTCTTTCAACGAACTTTTTGTGCTAACATTTTGACAAATATTTATGGGAAACAAATCAATAGACAATGACAATATCTTTTATTTAATGTTTTATGAACTTTTCTACAAATTTTGTTATGCTTTTCTTGAGGAAATTAATTCTTTATTATTAATAATTACTCTTTTTTTTATAGTGATAATATAAAATATTTATATTGGTTCATTTTTTAAAGCAAATTATTGCACATGCTAGATCATTAGAGCAGTAAAATGTAAAAGCAAGAGCAGCATTTACTCGAAAAGAAAATAAAAATAGGAGGCATGACAAAAAAGATAAAACAAAGATAGTAGTTGAAAATTTGAAAAGCAACGGCTGTTAAAAGTTGTATAATAATTATATACATCTATGTATCTCAATTTAGGTACCTTAGCCGAAAAGATTATGAGGATTTGAAGTTAACATAGTATTTCTTAGTACGTATACATTTACTTTAATAAAATCAATCGATCACAATACTGATCGAAATAAAAATTATTGGAGAAAATTTAGAATATATATCATAATATTTCTTAGACGGTCTAATGCATGATATAGTGAAAACATATCACATAAGACTTTGACATAATTAATCATTACAAATATCATAAGGTATTGCTGCACATCTTAAATTTTTTATTTCAAAAACTTATTTCAAATAATGTGATATTCATTAATTGATTAGTGAGATAGTACAATTAATTTACTTGAATTTTGTAAATAATTATCAATCACTTAAAGAATGACATATTATTTGAGATAAAATTTAGGATAAAAAATTTAGAATATTTATCATTACTCATTATAAAATACATAGAACAGAAATGCAGGAAGCCCAAATCGAGTTAAATTCACTATTTAAAGTATGTCATTGTCCTAGGTAAAAAAAAAAAATTAAAAAAAATATGTCATTGTCCGTACTAATACACAGCATCATTGTTTTAGTTTTTTTATTATTTAATAGTGGCTTTAGATCATTAATATATAATCCAATTTAATTTTTTTTAATTATGTTCAATTTTATCTCATCCATGCACAGCGACCTAATTAACCGACATCAAGAAAGAAGACGAGCCGGATATTCCAGGACTTTGCTAGTGAAATAAAAAGAAGGCTCTTCTAGCTGTAATATGTTTTATTTCTAAAAGCACAATCTTTGAATTTGAAATTATTTTTTTATAATAAAATGTGGATTAAAATATCGCTATGAATTAATCACGTAAAACATTATGATTAACCTGATATGTTATCTTAAATATTTTAGAAGAATAAGTAGTGGGAAAAATACGAAAGCCCCTGTTGTTTAATAAAATTAATTGAAACTTTTTGTGATGTTTTAAAACACATTTAAATTCCCTTGAGCGTCAATTTTCCTTTTTTTTTTTTTTTGTTAATCTCACCATTTTATCCTTAGCAGTTGTTTTATGTTGGAAATATGAGTAACTTTAATTATTTAATTAATTGAACTTCTTTAATCATATATATACTTACATATATTTTTTAATTTAATTTTTTAATTAATTATAATAAAAATTATTTAATTAATGAACTAATTAAAGGTATTCTTATTCTCAACATCAAGCAACTATCAAGAATAAAAGATAAGATTACTATAAATATTGACATCGAAATAGGTTTGAATCTGTTTTAAGACATTAGAGGGTTTTGATTAAGTTTGTCAAATAACGGAGGATTTCGTCCGTTTTCCCAATAAGAAGTGGGTATGTGCGTGCATGATTCAATTTGCATAAATTTAATTAAAATTTAGTTTTGTTAAATTAAAATGTAGCTGTGGCGTCTTTCCTTTTAGTTCATGCTTTAATTTTGGCCTTCTCTAATCCAAAATCTTACAGACATTTATCAATTTCAGAATATATTATAATATAATGTGTTGGCGAAAATTTATAGAATTCAATAATCGTTTGCAAAACCAATAAGCAAGAGACTATAATTAATGTTGTCCTCCCAATTGAATTAACTAATATATACCTCTCTTATTAATTAATTACGAGAATATACGTGAAATTAAGACAATAATTTATGCACCGACAGGCGACAGCTTCAGGCCAAGTTTTGCCCTGGCCACATGCCTGCATCAACAAACATAAAGAATGAGGTATTTAAAATTTTAAAGGAAAATTAGTAACATTAACAAACAGTAAAGTTATGAGAATAAATTGAACACGCATTTTATGTGAAGCTAGTTAGTTTTCACTCATTATTAGGTTGAGTTCGTTGAAATAATTTTAAATTTAAGGATCTTTTGGTATGTATTGAGGATTGTGGTGGAAATGTTAAAAGTAACTTATCTTATAAATTTTGGCGAAAAATGTTTGTTAAAGTATTTTCATATATCGATCCTTGAAAAAATAAATTAATAGCTACTTATTTTATAATTGCTTTTCATTTTTGACGATAATTTTTGAAAGTTAGTAGATGGTTATTTCTTAAGGCAGCTTATAAAATGAACAACTACATAAATAACACTTTCTGTGAGTGTTTTACTTTAAAAAAAATTCACTCAAGCAAGTGAATAGAGAAGATTTGGTGTGTCAGAAAGGAAGAAATGTTGAAATAAAATTTCCATAATCTTTGTAATCTGTAAGATATAATTCTGAAATAATCAAGATTTATATGTATTTATGATAATCTTTAGTTTCCTTTTTTTTTTTTCCCCTTGATGTATTGCTTAGATAATTACAGGCTCAATATAGTCCTTTTTCTTTTAATAGATGAACAATTTAGTCCACTAAAATAACATTCTCCGTGAGTTTATACACCATATGTAATCAAGACTACTTGGGCGCATTTAGTTAGTTTGTTAAACGGTGTTTTATAATTTTAATTTCTAAAAATAAAGATGACGTCTGTTTTGGATTAAAAAATGCATTTGTTATTTAATATATTTAATTTCAAAGGTGTTTTGGAGTATTTTGTAAGTTATAGAGGCTAAACAAACACTTAAATCAAAATATATGAACTAAACAAACATTTACAAAAACCAATCCAAATGTTGAGTTTTCAAATATTATTGTCTAGTGAATTATGAAATGATACAAAAAATTACTATGAAACTTCTTTAAATTGTTATTCCCAATGAATGCTACATCATATGACTCAAAATTTTTTGGAATAGTATTTGTAGTTGCATTACCCAAAATTTTGTAAGTTTCAATTTAATTTATCATGTCATCACACTATTAATTGCTGCTATATACTAAATTCCCAAGTCACTTAAAATTTAATTTAGAATGTATAGCACTGCCCTAAATGATCTAATACACGTAAAGTTAGCTTAAATTTGAAATTAGTATCTATGTATTTTGCATGTAAAATGAGCTAATAAAAATTTAAACTAATTGGTTCATTTATCTGATCCTAGTCCAACCAGTTAGCTTAAATTTTTATTGCGTCAAGAGTCAATTTTATTAATTTAAAATCAAATTAATTAGACTTCACATAAAATATCTTGCTTATCAAACTGAAAATTCTGCCCAAGTACTAGTCCATTTGAAGAATATCTAACAAAACAGCGCAATTTGTGGCACTGATAAATTTCTTCAACAACTTCAATAATCATCCAAATTTATTTAAATAATTCTTCCTATTTTAATATCACACAACAACAAATAATAATAAAGAAAGAAGATGGGTATTCTCAATACGTGCATTGTGGGGCAGATGGGAGGGAATCTATGCAATGGGATGTCCTATCTGGTCGGATATAGAAAATAAAAATAATTAATAGATTATAAAATGAAAATATTCATTCTCTTGCTCAAATCAAAATCTGGGAATTAGAGTTTCTTTAATTTCTTTCGTTATAAAAAAATGAAATTAAATAATAAAAAAAGCATGGGTGCATGCGATGGGTTCTTGTTGTTTGTGTGATAAGCTTTGGATACCAACCGGAAGATGAGGAAGCATCAATTATGTAGAAGAAGATCCGAATGCATGCAGCCAAAAGCTGTTGAATTTTCTATTAATATATAGTTTGTACATATCCCATATGTTGATGTACACATTTTAATTCTGTTATGAGTTTTGAGTTATTTATAAATGTATAAATGATGAAATAGTGGGTACATGTTGAAATGGTTTGATGGGTCACCCGATGAAAAGGTAACTTTTTGTAAAATGAAGTCAACTGGCCTTATGCTTATTGTTCCAAGTCGAATGATTATTTTACAAGAAGATCAGAAGTTAATCAAGTGACAGGAAAAATCTTTGACGTCGATTGAGATTAATTATTTAGTTAACTTTTAATTCTTAAGTCAGGGCCGGCTCTAATAGTTTGGAGGCCTTTTGCAATTTTATTTTTCTTTTGGGGCCTTCCTGCATTAAATGATAGGACTCTAAAAAAAAAAAATTAAATAACTTAAAAATTTAACTATCTTTAATAATATCTCGAATTTCAGCAATTATCAACAACATTACAAGATCCCAAAAAAAAAAAAGAATAATAAAAAGATTTCTACGTGTTCTCAAAAGAACATTAACTGAGTTCACCATGTTTATTAAATTTGATTCAATTATCAATATTTGTGGTTGCGCTATTTAAATCACAAAATTCACAGCTAATTCAAGTCATATATCAATACAACAAATAAAAAATATAATAAATTTAAAAATAAGAATTATAATAATTTAATATAAAATAATTGAAATAATAACAGATACAAAGTTGACTAGTTGAAATGAATATGATGATAAGATGATAGTAATGAATTTTATAGAGAAGATCAGAAGAACTTTCTTTGTAGATTCGAGAGTAAAAATTTTTTAACTGAGTATCGTTAAATTAATATCTATTAGTTCTGAGGTTTTAAATAGAGTTAATAGAGTAATTTAACTTTTTTTTTGGAAAGGGAAAGTATTGAATTTGTAATAGAGTAATTAATAATAGAATAAAAATTTCAATGGATTAAAATCATTATCATATGGAAAAAATCATATTTTTATTTTTAAAAAAATACTTCATGAAATGTAGGGATAATTATGAAGGGGAGTAATAATAGGGAGACGCTTAAAAATTAGATTTTCCTAACTTAAAAAAATTAGAATTTTAGAATAATAATAATAATTTATTAATAAATAAATACCTAAATTTTGTGGCCTTCCTAAATATGGGACCTTAGATGACCACTTTGTTCGCTTAGAACTAAAGCCGCTCTGTTTTTTGTATAAGATAAGTTAATAATTTTTATGCAGTATCATGACACAATTCATGCATGGACATGTCCAAATTGTGTAAGGTAAATTTACCACACTATATTAGAAGTTAGAAATACTAGCTCTTTTATATTTTCTACAAAAGCATTTCAAAATTAAGTTCCCTTTTTATTAGTTATTTTCTAAAAAAATTAACCTATAATATGGGAACGAGTTAATGACATAGTGATAAACCAATGATTCGAGTTTTTCGATGTACACTTTGGGAGTTAATTTTCTTCTGTTTTAAGTCCGAATATCCGACATATGACATCATGATAGAGATGATATAAGGCTAGATATCAACTCTAAAAGATATTATTAACTATTTAACAAATATTACTCATAATATAAACTGATTTGTCTAAAGTTGTTCAAAAACAAGTGAGTATTTAGGAAAATTATTGTTGTTACGGTCCCAGAACTTCGGATATTAGATTAAAACTAGACACTAAACTTCTTAATTAACAAGTCAAAATTGATCAACTTCATAATAAACTAACGTGCGCATTAATTGAAAACTCAATGAGTTGCTAAAATTAATTAATACTGACAAGAAAATTAATCTACACAAGACAATAAAATTAATTGATCAACTCTTGATTTAGTTTTTTCTACTTTTTGAAACTTTAGTATGCTCATGAGTCATTATAGACTAGATTTTTTTTTTCAAGATAAAGTAATTTTGGAAATTAAAATAACTTTTTAATTTTATATTTAATTATAAAATTAATTAAGTGTAAAGATTAGCCTACTTTTATTTATTTATTGTACAATGCATGCATGAAAAGATAAATAGGAAATAATTTGTCATTGACTTCAGCTTTTAGCATTTTTATCAGGAACATGAATTGTGTTCTGTCCTCTGAAACAAGATTGAGAAAATAATTTGAGAATTTTTGTTGATAGGGTAGGCATTTGAAAGTTTTTTTTTGGGAGAAATAATAACAACCTATAATCAAAGTTTTTTTTTTCACAAAAAGAGAGTTTTATTTAATTGAACTAAACAGTATAAAATAAATAAAATATTTTTATTCTTAAATGAACATCTACAAACACACTAAAGTTATCTTTGGCAGTTTGGGCTGGTTAGCTTAAAAGGGTGGACTTGAGCTGTTTTTCTTTCTTTCTTTTTATTTTTTTTAAAAAAAAATATTATAATACAATTTGATTAATATTCAGTAAAGACCTATTTTGATATAATTGATCTGAAGACTAACTTAAAAATACACTCTAAAGAAGGATGAGATATATCCTACTCTTTAATTATTGGTACTAAAATCTACTAATTGTCGTATGGATTCATTTACGCATGAGTTTAGCTCTCACACCGTACATAAATCCACACGTCTAACTTATATTGAAAAAATAGTTTATGAGTTGAGAGCTTACGTAAAGTTTAAATTCTTAAGTCATCAAAAATTATTCTCAACCGATGTGAGATCTCCTTGACGCTTCATCCATCCATGTTATATGTACAAATAAAAATTAAATATAATTTTCATGCTATTACACAGTTCACCCATCCATGTTACACTCTAATAAAAACTAAGCATGATTTTCATTTTTTTAGTCTAAACCACGAGGTAATCCTGAGTGCGTTCTAATTGTGAGAGGTACCTTTAAATTTATACCACAATCTAAATTAATTTCCGCTCTCTCGTATGGAGTCACTACTTTGGCCAAAGTAGCCAACTAATATTTATAATCATGAATTATCGGTTAATCCTAATCCATAACATTTTGGAAAGACGCAAATATCTCTTCTCCTTCCCGCAGCAACCCCCGCCCCTTCTTTCATGGGAATAAAACAATGTTAAGACATGGCGGCCATAAGACCCCAAGTCCATAAAAATTCTACGAAAGGTGAGTTATTTTCTTGAGTTTTACAGAATTGTTCGTTAATTTCACGTTTTATGTTTTGAATTTTACTGATTTTATTTTATAACCTCTCCACTATAGTCCTATCGAACCAAAACCATGTTCCTTCATACTGATGCATACAATGGAAACATACATAATTACATACGTACATTACATGCAATCCATCAGCTCACAGCACGTAGTAGTAAAATAGTGTAGTTATAGATCAAAATTATTATATATTCACTCTCACATCACGTGCAACAAACTTTTTGAGAGATGGTCCATGGATCCAGCAAATAAATGGCCCCCACACTCAAAAAACACACTAAGTGTCAGTGAGACAGGTATCACGGACGGTCCTATAACCTCATGACCTGCCTTGGAAAACGTAACTCACCTTCTCTCTCTCACTCTCTCTCTCTCTCTCTCTCTCACAGGCTTCAGTTCAGCTATAGCTGCTGCTGCTGGTGGTAGCCTGCATCTGCTTTCTAAATTGCGTTGTTACTTTTCATTATGTTTTAATCATTTTTTTGGCCTCATCAAAAAGCACCATTAATAAAGCTAACTTGATCACTCAGATTTTTATCGAAAACTTTTCTCCTGTTCTGTTAGTAATAACAGTCCCATCATTTAACCTTTTTACTTGCATGGATCCCCTCGATCATCCCACTAATCACCTTTTCTTTTTTATTTAATAATTCTGTGCTTAACAAAATCACATTCGTTTTGATGATAAATTAGAAGTTGATACATCACTCTGATACTCAAAAAATAAATCTAGAGTTTCTTTTTCTCGTTTTGATAATAATTCTAGAGTTAAGTTGTTTAATTTTGTATGCTTAACTTGAGAATCCATTTCAATTAATGTCAGCTAATTTTTCTAACACTCAGATTACATGTATGTCGAACTTTTTGTAAAATTATAATTAAATAGTAAGTTTTTATTGTGGACATACTCATATATGAATATAACTCTAATATTATAAAGAACTTACAAAACTAATTCATATTAAAAAAATAACTCTTAAATGAAGAATTATTTCAAACTTACATATTTGGTATAGAAATTGTGTACGTGCATTATTCATAGCACTTTTATAGAAGAGAGTTCTTAATATTTTTGAACTTTTTTTTCCTTTAGTCTGGGTAACCGAGCTCTTGTAATGAACTTTTTGATTAGTTCGAAGTTAGTAACATCATCCCAATTAATTAGTTAAGTAAAAATTGTAACACAATAAAATAAAATACCTTATCATATTCTTTTCTTTCTTGAATTTGAAAATAATTGGGAGCTTGAGCTCAAAAGACACACAATCCTACACATTCTGGTTACACGAGCAGGTAAGCAGCAGCTTACCGTCTCTCATACTGTACAATTTACACATACCGCAAAATTCCACAATCGCCAGCGCGTGTCTGAAAAGTAGAGAGAGGGTCCCACATGAAATCAATGGCTGATCGACTTTGTGGATATGAATAAGATAATAAGCGCAACGATGTGTGTATATGTAATCTAAGCAGAGCTTACAAAATAAGAGCAGATAATACTCTTCTTGAGATAGCAGCAATCATAAGTTGTTGGAGTTTTCTTTTGAAATTGATCAAAACAAAACCAGATCTCTGTAACAAGAGTCCGAAATATATTTTTGTTTTTAGATTAAAATTTTGAGTTTTTTTTTCCTCCTTTCCTTCTCTTTCTTGTCTTTTGGCTTGAATCTCGGAGTCATCAGAATTTGAATAGATATATATATATACACCAAACATTTATCAACTTCTGTTTGGAGGAAAAAAAAAAGCACAAAACAAAACCCTTGGTTTTTTGCACTTTGATAGCTTGCAAATGATGTCTGGTAATGCTTTTACAATACCCTCTTCCTTAGGAGGGTTTGTTCATCAAGAACAAAATCCCAACCCTAACCCTAAACCTAATCAGGCAGCCAGTAAAAAGAAGAGGAATTTACCGGGAACTCCAGGTAATTAAGCAAACTCTCAAGCGAGCTCGATACACTTCAAATCTTTTAATTTTTTTAATTATTAATTTTTTTTTTTTGTAATTCATGAGCAGATCCAGATGCTGAGGTTATTGCTCTATCTCCAAAGACACTCATGGCAACCAACAGATTCGTATGTGAAATATGCAATAAGGGTTTCCAAAGAGACCAAAACTTACAGCTTCATCGAAGAGGACATAATCTTCCATGGAAGCTGAGGCAAAGAACTAACAAAGACGTCATCAAGAAGAAAGTTTATATCTGCCCAGAAAAGACTTGTGTTCATCACGAACCATCGAGGGCTCTCGGTGATTTGACGGGTATAAAGAAACATTTTAGCAGAAAACATGGAGAAAAGAAATGGAAGTGTGAGAAATGTTCAAAGAAATATGCAGTTCAATCTGACTGGAAAGCTCACTCCAAGACTTGTGGCACCCGCGAGTATAAGTGTGATTGTGGCACTTTATTTTCCAGGTATACGTGTAAATAAATTAAATTAATAAATGCTCATGAGTGTTATTGTTTTGTTCTGAATTTAATGCCACAAGCACTTGATGATCTTTGGGTAACAATTAATTCGGGGTTTAGTGGTTTCAATTAATTAATTTCATTTATTGATGATCAACAACAGAAAAGATAGCTTCATTACACACAGAGCTTTTTGTGACGCTTTAGCTGAAGAGAGCACAAGACTCGCTTCATCAGTAGTTGCTGCTTCAAATCTGAATTTCAGAACTGATCATACCGTAAATCTGCCTCAGGGAGTACCCCAAGATGTTGGTGGCGGCATTTCTCAATTTGGATCCGGCTTTGCAGGTTTAGAATTAGTCAGCATAATTTGCTAGTTAATCTTAATTATTTGGATCCCGTGCTATAGACGGGCACGGCTAATTAGTGTAAAAATAGCTTCACATAAATCTCAACTCAGCAATGGATTCATATCCATTAATTTTAATCAATGTTCTTAATTTATATTTGTTTTAATTAACAGGTTTGACTGAGATGGTGCAAATGGGTTCAGGCAGTAATAATCTGTTTGGCTCGTCATCCTCAAATATGGGTAATTTTGGTCATCAGTTTCAAGGCTTTCACAAGAGCATGGCTGGCGCTACCACAAATTCAAAAAGTGCAAATCTCACATTATTATCGGAATTAAAAGAAGAAACTTCTTGTCTTTATAATTCTGATAGTACTCATCAAAACAAGCAATTAAAACCAGCAGCTTTCGGGCCAATGTCAGCGACGGCGCTCTTGCAGAAAGCAGCTCAAATGGGTTCTACAAGAAGCAATAATAACCCAATTACTTCAATTTTTGGAAACGGCGGCGGCTTCAATAATGTGATGAGCTCTTCTTCATCTTCTTCGAATGTAACAAGCTACAACAATAATACCTGTCTTCACAATACTAATCTCTCGGGATCAGCAGTTACTTTAGCCGCAAGTGATGGAGTAATGGGTAGTTCAAATTTGAGATCAATGAACACAACAACAGCAGCAGCAGCAGCAGCAGTGACAGCAAGTGATACACTTAATCAGCTGATGATGATGCAAACAAGAGGAGATCAACAAAATGAACAACAACAACAACAAGTTCAATTGAAGCTAACGAGAGATTTCCTTGGCATGACTAGCGGTAATCAAGTTCAATCCGTTCGTCCATTTCTCCCACAAGAGCTCGCAAATTTTGCGTCAAATATTGGATCAGTATCACCAATTGGCTTGAGTCAATTCACTACCAATAACTGAGATAAGAACTTGTGAATGACGAGTAGAGCGCCGGTGGGGTTACTTAGCACTTAGAAGTGACCAAGCAAACACTGAGCGAAGTTCAAGTGATGCATGATGTTGTCTCGTTGTTTTTTTTTCTCGTGTCTTAAAGCCTTTTAATTTTTTATCGTATTTTGGTTCTACCTTTTTCATCTTTATTGGAATTGAACAGCCAGCACAGAAAACTACGTAGCATTTGGTTGACCGTTCGTCAAACTTAAGCACTTATCTCGTCAACGTTGGTGGGTACATCTACTGATCTACACAAGAAAATTCTGAAGTCTTTGTCTGCGATTTAATTTAATTCATTTGAGCCAACTTGATCACTGACCTAAATTATTAATTATTTAAGCTAGCTAGCTTAGGCCACTAATTAACGTTTCTCTAATTTATGATACAATTAGTGCAAGAAGGCCTTACACGTCTCTTTTCTTTTATGCTAAGATTACACTGATTTATGATACAATTAGTGGCATGTTGGATCAAAACTAGCTGGCAATAATCTAGCAAGGGAGGTTTATAGTACAGAAATTCATGGCCGTCTGATTTGTCAGGAAAAAGCATGATGGGATTTCAAAGTCATACACAATGGGATTGATGAAGTATGATTATAGGCAAATTGCTACAAACCCTATAAATCGTTTACTTTCTTAGCTTAGCTAGGCAAATTTCTTTTAAGGTTCTGTTACTCTTGGAATTGACTTTGTATTGGTTTTCTTGGGGAAATTTTCACATGGGATTCAATAAAACTGTACCTATATATAAATATAATTGAAGCCTCTCTGTAGCTTGACTAGTAACCTTTTTCCTGTAAATTTAACCAGATTTGCCTAGACATGCATCATGTTTACCATGAATATGTCGAGTGTCACGTTCAATTCAAATTAAAACTCAGTAAACCAATTTCAGTATGTAATTATTTTGAGAATTGTTCTCAATCGATGTGAAATTTTACTTAACATCGGTTGATAATAAGGAGTTGGAGTTTGGTCCGGAAAACATTTTCTTTTTTTCCCCCTGAGGAAAAAAAAAAAAAATCGTTTTCCTGTGGTTCAAACCTCCGCAGATGCATTGTAAGGGTTTAATTTATATTTCCTTTCTTGGAGTCTCAAAGCTTGAGTGAAGACAGTCTTTATCCCAATATGGGAGTTTGACGTCCCTCGAATTTGATGTCCCTCGAATATTTGAGAGAGTTTAAAAAATCTGAGCGGTGCCATATAAGAATTGATGTAAAACAGGTCTCAGTAATTGTAAATATTAGTTGTAAATCACGTCCCTCGAATTTGACGTCCCTCGAATATTTGAGAGGGTTTAAAAAATCTGAGCGGTGCCATATCAGAATTGAAGTGAGACGTCCCTCGAATATTTGAGAGGGTTTAAAAAATCTGAGCGGTGCCATATCAGAATTGATGTAAAACGGGTCTCAGTAATTGTAAATATTAGTTGTAAATCTCATATAATATGAGTTGTAATATGAGCATTAGTCTCATGTAATTCAAAAAAAAAAAAAAACCTCCTAAACCTCGAAAGTTTAAGCTTATAGCGATTGTTTAAATTTCTTCATTTATCAGTTAAAAAAAACTAAAAAAATAGAAAGTTTTCCCTTGTCAGTGTAGAGAGGGGACCTTAATAATAAATTCAAGTAAAACTTTGGGGTACCTTCCTATTATAGGTATTTGACTTGAAATAGCCTTCATTATTAAGAAATATATAAGTATATAGCCATCTACATATTTTTAAAAAGCCCTATATTATGTAGAAGCTGATAATTTTTTCACCATGCAGACAGGCGAGGCGACAGCCCCTGGGATATAAATTAAAAACGGAGTCACATGAGAAATTGCACGAAAAGAGAGAAAAAAAATTTGAGGAGATTAAAATAATTAAAACTTTATTGTAATGAGAGTATTGCCTTTTTATTGGTACTTGTCAAGATCGACCAGCTTTTTGAGACCTGGGCTCGTAATATTTTCGAAGTTAAGAGTTGTTACATGCAACAATTCCATCAATTGTTTTCAGAACTTTTAAAAAATAATTTATGGATCTGACTTTAAAAAATCTAATTTCACATTATTGTAACTTTAATTAATTGTTTTGTCATCAAGATAGAAAAACAGGCTGAGTCGGGGGTCACGTACCCGGGAACTTTGTCATTAAGCTAAGCTGCCTTTGGATTTTGAATGAAATGATCCAAAGGCTACAGATTTTACAATTGGGTTTAAATAGAAAAAAATAGTAGATAGGATGCAATTCCGTCGTTCGGTGCAAGATGAAATAGAAACAGTTAAGTGTCATGGCAAAGTCGGGGCGACACTACATCAAAAACAGTGTGTGATAGCATCTGAAAAATGCTACCAAAAGTGAATTAATGGTAGCATTTTGAACAATGCTATGTTAGCCGGTGTAACTAAAAGTATTACACATTAGTGCAATGCAATTAGCTTTTGTCGCTTTAGGTGAATGCTATCATTGTTCAAAGATAGCATTTAGAAAACGCCACCAAATAGTGTACAGTTCTCTTGCAAATGTTTAACATAACTTTTATAAAATGGTACAAAAAAATTAACATCATGCTATCATAGCATTTCAATGCTCTTCATTCAATTCATTAATTCAATACATCATTTTAGTCATTCTATTGATGAAAAAGAAATTATTCATCATTCGTTGATAAATAAAAATACTTAAACATCCATAATCATATATTAAACATTCAACTGCAGAATATTTAAAAAAAAACAAGTATGTAACTATCATACTTCTATACTTTCTAGTGACCTTTAAAAAAGTATTAGATATTATCTTCAATTTGTCCTCATTCTTCAATACATTTTTGCAGAATATCCTTGATCACCTGCATTATGAATTTAAAAATAAATAAGAATTTTATTCTGTTAATAAAAAAGAAACAAAATAATGCCTCCTTAACAAACTTTTACCATATAAGTAAATTAGAAAAATTAAAGTGTACTTAAGTTCAAATCACGCTTATATTCATCCAAACCATTCAACTTTGACATATAATCCATAAATGCTAGGTCATTAAGGATATAATAAGTATATGGCAAAAGGATAAAAATAGCAATAGCTAGTACGAAATGAAAATCAAATGTTACAATAAATCAACTCAAACATCAATAAAGACATTCTATAACTATATTTTGTAATTTGCATGGAAGCCATTTTATTTTTCTTCACATTCCATCTACCCAATTAATCTTCTATAGGAGTTTGTACCTATGTTAGACATAAATTTAAGAATATGGATGAACTACACAAATGCAAGAAGCAATTATGATAACTTATTCATGCCTTTGTACCAATTAAATATCGCCTTTTGCAACAATTTTTTCTTCTTTTTTTTAGTACTAGTGCATTCAATTTAACCTAAAAGAATTATGTATTGATGCTAATCATATAAACAAAACATGAGGCCATCATGACTTTTGAGAGACTTTTGAGAACTTTCAGCATCTAGTCCTTTTGTATGGGCACAATCTAAATAACCAAGCAATATGGGTTTATTGATTATCTTGTTTGTGTCTAATGACCAATTTAATAAATCAAATTCAAGTTTTCTAGCTTAACAAATAAAACCCAAACATTACCAAGAACAAAAAAATTTAGATTAATTTAAATCTTCATTTAAACGAAACAAAAAGAAAACCACGAGCATGAGACTAAATTCGGCAAGATAAGTCTTCACTTATGGATCTCACTTAAGCATCAATTGGTTGGGAAAGTGCAACAATACCCATTACCCTAACCAAACAGAGGGATTGATATAAATATAAAAGAAATAACATCAACTCAATAAGAGAAGTGACAAAACAACATAATGAACAGTACAACCAAGAAAAGCAACAAAACTGAAATTAGTAAAGGAAAGTCCACAAATAATGAGACATTATAAAGACCTACCTCAACTGAAGTCTTCCCTCCTTTAAGATGCCAATGTAACCCCTAAATGTTGTAGCTCATGAGAAAATTCTGATTGTGAAGGATTTGCAGGTTCTAATTAAATCAGTACAGATTCTCATCAATCAACTCAGAAACTGCACAACAGTTGCAGTGCCAAGTTTGTAGAAACTGCACATCAATCAACTCATTTCTCTCTTTCACAACATCACAATATTGATGCAAAACTTTAGCTATATGCACTGTCTAGCTGGAAACCGACAGAATGATTCTCTTATCACCCTCCCTAAAGAAATACTAAAATGACAGGTCTAAATTTTAATCTCCATTGCTTTTTCCTTTTTGCATCATCAGCCGATTATATAACAAGTTTGCAATTTCTACGGAACATGCTTTTGCATGGAGGATGACGATGATTATCATCATCCTCAATAGTCACAATAATAATAATTTAGTGAGTAAATCGAGTCCCAGATACATTAAACAACATTGAGTTCACAGCTTAAAATCATTAAGAAATCAAGGGACTTTAAAAGGATCCACAGCATAACCCAATTCGTTGAAATATAGCACAGAAATTTCACACTTACACAAGGAAAAAGAAGGTATTTTAAAAAATATATCCAAAGAAATCTCTCCAATGATTACATACTACTATAAGCTGTAAACATTAACAACAAGATACAACTAAAAGGTGGTTTCACGCAAGATGAGGCAGGGAGAGACAAAACCTTTTCCAAGATGCCTTTAGCCAGGAACCCGACTTTCTAACAATATACAGATTCCCCCTTCCAGACCTTGGTTTATGGAGTAGATTAAAGAGAACTAATTAAGGATTCTAACAAGACCAAAAGCATGAACATAGATTAAATTCTAATAGATGTCCATACACCTAAATTTATAACATACAATTTTCAGATCTACCTCAGTATTTGCTAACTAAAAAGAAATAATTATGATGAAAAAACCTATTATGTGATTGATATACAAAATTTCGGATTGTTAAGGCATAAATAAGAATTTTCATAGTCTTTGATATATTACTTCTAAATGTAAGAAAAATAAATGAACCAAACATATAAGAAGTTGCTCCAAATAAAAATGGAATCAACATAAGAAATCCTATATTGACAATTGAAAACCTTAAATTTGGTAAATCAAATTAAAAACATTAAAGTGTACATGTAGACATTCATGAGAAAGATTTGAGGGAAGACCCAACAGCAACAAGCCTTGAGAAAATAAAGAATTAAGGATCAGAACTTTTTGATTTTGAGAGATCTAGCTACTTAGGTTATAAAATCAGGCAAACAAAAGAAATTGACAAAATCCAGGGATTTTGAGAGGAATCCAGAGAGAGATAGAAAAAAAAAGGGATGAAGGCTTTAGATATCCTATTATAATATAAAATTTTGCGAAAAGAGAGCCCCCGCATGTTTCTAATCTTGGGGGTAGATTTATTTACTTTTTTTTTTCGCAGCATTTTTTAAGTGTCACAAAGGTGTGCTTTTTTCGTAGCATTTTAAAAGAGCTACATTGGTTAATATAATATGTGGCGTTTAAAAAAAATGTTATTAATGAAATACAAAATGCTATAAAAAGTAAAATGTTTTCACTTAGATATTTAATTGTAGCGTTTTTTTAGAATGTGTAATAAAAAATTGACTTTTTATAGCATTTTGTAATAAAATTCTACTACATAATGCTACTAAAAATGATTTTTCTTGTAGTGCGATTTTATCAGTTGACACTCATAATTGGTTTTTATTTGAGTCGTATGAACTCATGTTTAGGTTAGAGAGAGAGATAGAGTGTGTGTAAAAGAAATTTTCGTAAGCATTTACTAGATTTTCTTCTAGTATATGCTCTTAAAAACTAAGGAAAGAGAGCTCTTATAAAGGAGAAAGTATCTCAATTGAGAAAATACTTAATATTATTAAAGAGAAGTTTATGTCTAGAAACAAATATAACAAGCCTATATATAATAGTTAGAATTACTCTATTCTTAATAAACTGATGACTCCTTGTAAGAAAAGGAATATGACTTAAACAAAAAAATATAAAATAAATCTTAATCAAACTAGAAAAAGAGAATTTAAACTTATACTCCTACTATGACTAGGTTTGTTCTACATCAGTCTCCTTCCCTTAGAAGAACTCGTCCTCGAGTTGATTCAATCATAAGGCAATGGTGGGGCTCCATGATACTTGAACAAGTCTTGAATATTGAAAGTCTTGGAAATATTATAGTTCCTTAGTAGATCCACAACATAAGCATTGTCATTGATTTTCTAAAGGATGTGAGATAGTCCAATCTTCTTTTTCTTGAACTTGTTGTATTCTCTAACAGAAAATCTGTCCTCACGTAGATGAACCATTACTTAATCTCTTACAATAAAGCATTTGAAGCGCCTATACTTATCTGCATCTGCCTTGTACTTAGTAGCAGATTCTTTTAATTTCTTTGTAACTTTCTCATTAACATTGATTACTTTGTCTAACATATAATAAGTAATGATACTCATTCTAGGTAATTTAGGCATAGGAACTAAGTCTAAGGTATGCAAAGAAGGTTGAATATAGATAATCTCAAAAGTCAACTTCCCATTTGATCGATTGAGCACATTATTATAAGCTAATTTTGCTTGAGATAAAACATAATCCCATTAGCAGGGATTTTCTTGGTGCAGAATATTGCCTAATGTAGGATTAACAACTTCAGTTTGCCCATCTGTTTGTGGATGACAAGTACTTTATGGATGACAAGTACTAGTATATTGCAAAGATGTATCTAGTCTTCTCTATAAGGTTTTCTAAAAATAGCTTAGGAATTTACTGTCTCAATCAGAGACAATAGTCTTGGGTAGTCTATACTCTATATAAGCTAACAACCTCTTTGAAATAAAAGTGTGCAACCCAAGAGGGGGGGTGAATTGGTGTTTTAAAAAATATCCTAATCAAATCACACAACAATCCACAACAATCAAAATCTAATGCCTTAATAAAATTGAAAACAATAAATTCAATAAAAGCACAATAATAAATGAGTAAGAGAGGAGAAAGCAAACTCAAGGATTTTTACGTGGTTGGCTATCGCCTACGTCCACGCCTCCAAGCACACCGGGCTTGAGGATTTCACTATCCAAGCCTTTCCAAGGCTTAATGAACTTACAATTGACTTCAAGGTGTCAATGAACCTTTACAACAAAGAGATTATCTCCCAATCTCTTCACTCAAGTGTATCACACACTTAAACACTCACAAATTTGATGAGTAATTGAAAATTACAATAAAAACTCTCTCAAAGAGTAGATATACAAAATGAAGAACAAAGCTCACTCAAAGATTTATGATTCACAAATTGAGAGCTCAAGATATGTTGTATGCCTTTTGTTGGTGCGTGCTAGAGAGCTTGAAAATGAGTTGGATTTGAGTTTTTATAGTTGGAGCTCAAAAACTAGCCGTTAACGGTTAACCGTTTGTGCTAGTCAAAGTTACCGTTTGAGCTGAATTTCAAATAAGCAGTTCGCCGTTTTCGTAAACGGTGAAGGGTAATTTCAGAGACCTGCAAAATAAATTTGGTTTAGCACCGTTCTTACTAAGCGGTTCAAGGTTATGCAATCTGAAATTAACGGTGAACCGTTTCCTAAACGGTGAAGGGTAATTTCGAGACACTGCAAAATAAATTTGGCTTAACCGTTTTACTAAGCGGTTCAAGGTTAACAATCTGGAAATAAGCGGTGAACCGTTTATGTAACAGTGAAGGGTAATTTCAGAAACTTGCAAAATAAATTTGGCTTAACCGTGTTTACTAAGCGGTTCAAGGTTAGCAATCTGAAATAAACGGTGAACCGTTTTCCGTAAACAGTGAAGGGTAATTTCAGAGACTGCTATAGTGAACTATTTACCAAAATTGCAGCTTTGCCCCAAAACTTTATATAATTGTACTATGACCCAAAACGTTATAAAACTTTACAAAAAGGTCCAAATTCAGAATTTCTAAATAATACTTTGTGAATCTCAAAACTTTCTGAAATTATGAAATGGTCCAAAATACTATAATACTTTTTAAATAAGTCCTTCTCCATAATTTCAAACAATACTTATTGATTTTCAAGTTTTCAAAACACTTTCAATTAAACCATAAACTTGAAAAACAATTAATTTCATAAAATCATTTTTCCATTAAATATAAAACATTTAAAATGTGAAAATAATGATTTATCTAAAATGTATAAAAAATAATTTAAGCTTTTTAAAACTTAATCATTCTTAATCTTATTTGTTATCATCAAAATCAACAATATGTAAACATATATGTTAACACTCTTGAAAGAGCAATTGGGCAATATTCCTTGCGTTAGAACTAATCTTATAAGGAATGAAGTATGTTATCTTAGAAAATCAATCAACAACCGCAAAGATAAAATTGATTTCTCGTTGAGTTCATGGAAATCCAAAGATGAAATCCATAAACAAATCTTTCCAAGAAGCTTCGAAAATAGGGAGAAGAGTGTATAAATTTGTATTTTATGTATGACCTTTAGTTGTCTAGCACATGTAACAATGTTTGATGAACTTTTCAACATCTCTTTTAAGGTACGGCCAGTAGTATCATGCTTATACTAATGCAATATTTTTATCTCGACCCATATGTCTTCCTAATCCTCCGCTATGTAGCTTTCAAGTTATATGTTTCCTTAAAAATCCTTGGGTAATGCATACACGATCTCCAAAGATTAGAAATCTATCACATATCTAATACTTACTTGAAGCTCCTAGGGTACAATTCTTTTATTCTTCTTTGAAATCTTTATCATCCACATAGAGATCCTTTAGGTATTCAAAGCTAATAATTTTACTCTTTATCAATGTATGAAAAAACTATTCGATAACTCAAAGCATCAACTATTTTGTTCAGTTGCCCTAACTTATGCTTAAGAGAGAAGGTAAACTATTAAATGTAGGCCATCCATCAAGCATACATATGATTTGGCTTTGAAGAATTGTTGAGCAATTCAAAGCTTCATGATCACTATTAAAAACAAATTCCTTCTGAATTAAATAGGGATCCTATTATTGTAAAATATGAACAATAACATATAACTTTTATTCACAAGTAAACCACTTTTGTCTGACCTCGTTAAGCTTCTTACAAAAGAATGATATACGACAACCTCCAATAGGACAACTCCAATTCTAATCCCAGAAGCATTATAATCAACTTCAAATAACTTATAGAAATCTAGGAGTGCAAGGACTAGTGCAGTACTTAAGTTTTTTTTTTTTTTCAATTTTACAAAGTTCTGCTTTGCCTTATTTGTCCAAACTAGTTACCTTTGCTTAAGGTAATCAGTGAGAGGAGCAACAAGGCACTTAAGTCTTTAAAGAAGTGCTGATAGGACATAGAAAGTCCATGGAAACTTATAGGAGTTTCCATGGACTTATAGGGGTTGGCAATTCTCGTATAGCCTTCCTTTTCTCTTCATCTACTTTGATACCTTCAACACCACAACATAGCATTGGAATATTAGACTATCAACCAAAAATCTACATTTCTTCATATTGAGATGTTCTCCTGTAAACCTGTAAAGACGTCCCATAAATGTTGTAGAAGTTCTTCCTTGTTGTAACTGTAGATTAAAATATAATCAAAGTAAACAATAATAAATTTACCTATAAAAGATTAGAACACTGATTCATCAACTGTATAAAGGTACTTGGTGCATTAGATAGTCCAAAAGACATGATTAACCACTCATATAAACCTTTGTGATTCTTAAAAGCCATCTTTTATTTTTCACCAGGGTGGATACCAATAAAATGATATCCACTCTTCAAATCAATCTTTGAGAATATCTTTGACCCTCCCAATTTATCAAGCATATTATCTAGTAGAGGAATTAAGGATCAATGCTTCAGTGTGATTTTATTGATAACTTTACTATATACACACATTCTCTAAATTCCTTTTTTTTTAGAGTTAGTAAAGCAGCACAATATATGAACTCATACTATCATGGAATATGCCCTTCTAGGGTAATTCTTCAACTTGCTCTTATAAGATCTCATACTTTTTTGGGTTCATGCTATAATAAAGTAAATTTGGTAGGCTTGAGATAACTCTATGAAATGAGAGTTATCATGGCACTTTTAGACTTGAATCGACTATATTTAGAGAGTAAATAACATTTTTGTTGCATTTTAGTAATGTTTTGCATGAGCATCCGTTTTAGTTTACTTTTAATAAGCTTTGTTTGATTTAGAATAAATTGAATGCTTAGATCATATGCATAATTGTAGACGACCAGAAGATTGATCATGAATCAAGAAAGGAATATTGCTATAATAGGCTTGTAAGGATAAAAAAAGAATATGGTTAGAGAAGAATTGAAACAAGTCTAGAATAGTATAGATGTTGTAGCATCGTTGCTGTAGCACTATTGTTTTAGCAATCCTAGAGCAACGATAGAAAAGATTTCACACGAGATACTTTGAAGATTGTGATCTGGAGTTTCTTAAACTAGTAGATGCGTGCCCTAAACCTCTGGTTGCCCTAATTTTAAGATTTAAAAGGAGCACAAATGCAAAGAAAAAGAGAGGGCTCATTAAAAAAAAAAAAGGAGAAACAAAGCAAGAGAATACAAAGATCAAGAGAGAGAATTGACGATTGCAAAGCATTCAAGAAAAATATTGAGTGGATTTCAACTCTTATTTCTAGTTTTCTTGTTTTTACCTTGTTATGATGAGTTGTTTGATGGCTGAAACTATTTTGATTCTTATTTTATTGCGAATTATGAACTAAATTTACTTGTGGTTGAGTGATAAACAAACTAAATTTACTTGTGGTTGAGTGATAAACAAACTTGATGGTTAATTGACTGATATTCCGTGTTGCTGCATATTTGCTATAGCACATTGTTTCAATAATACTTATTTCAATTCACTATTTTGGTCGACCATTCATTTATTTATGCTAGCTAAGAAAGAGCCTCAAAAGATCTATCTTAGTGGAACATATTAGACTAATACTTAGTTTTAGATTGGGTTTTCTGAGTTAGATTTAACTTCATTCGAGAATGGTCATGTTTAATCTAAAATTAATGATAAACTAGATATAAGGATTCATTTTATAGGGTAATTAGAATCTAAAACATGTAATGCTATATTTGATATTAGCATAATAATTGGTCACTCTTAAGTTGCATTTAGGTATAAGATATTCAACATGCGATAGTTGAGGATACATAAATTCTGCCCAGTGTTGTAGTAGATGCTGTAGCAACCGAACCAAACATTAGAAAAAAAATAGTCAAAATCGTTAACTGAGTTTAATCACTTAATTACTTCATTCTCCTTGGTTACGTCCTTATATTTACCGTGGTAATTTACTTTATTAGATTTTTATCTTAATTAGTTCATTAGTTTAATAATTTGTTTTAATTATAATTTAGAATAAAAATTTCACTGACAAAATTATTGTAGAAATTTCTATAACAACAATCTATGTGGAGCCAATCTTGAATACTTATCATTATATTATTTGTTGTATACACTTACATATTGACATCAATAGCATTAAAAATCGTACAACAACTAGCTCCAGGGACAAGATCAATTTGATGTTGAATATTCCTTATATGAGTAACGTATTAGAAATTTCTTTAAGCAAGATATCTTTAAAATATGAAAGTAGTGGTTGGACATATCTAGGCCCTGATTATGCTTCAGCTACTTTTTTCAGTACTAAAAAATAAGTTCCTTTGACTTTTGTCTTCATTGGAGCAAGGATAGTCTTTATGTTGTCTTTATAAAACCTATATATGCTATCCTTCCCATGATGTATTGTATTAAGATCAAATTGCTAAGGTCTCCCTTGTAGCATATGGCAAACATTCATGTCGATAATATTGTAGGTTACTTCATCTTTATATCTTCCAATAGAAAAAGGAATATAGTATTGTTCAATAACTTTAATCTTTCCAATATTTTTAATCCATCCATTGCGATAAGGAGAAGGATGTTTGTGGGTTTTAAGTTGTAACTTATCAACCATGGTTTTGGAAACTATATTCTCACTACTACCATTGTCAATAATCAAATCACATACCCTTTCGTTGACTGTGCATCTTATTTTGAAGATGCTATGTCTTTAAGTGTCCTCTTTCTTCTTTAGAATGTATAGCAAACGTTACATTACTAGTTGTACTCCTTCATCTATATATGTCCACTCTTTCTCTTCTTCTATGTCTTTATTGTTTTTATATGGTTCGTTTTCAGGCTCTTCATTTTCCTCTGCATGAGTTACCAAATTGACTGTTTTGCGTTTTCATTCTGGACATTAGTTTGATGTATGGCCTTATTTGGAACAATGAATACATTTATCACCTCGAGGAACTGTATAACGATTACTATTAGTTGGTGAATTTATTGGCTGTATATTTTGCCCATTATCACTTTGTGCTGGCTTACCAAAGTTTTCTATAGGAAATTTTCCTTAGTTGACTACATAACTGTGCTTCGATTATTGGCCAAGAATAAATGAGCATGAGGTGGCTTGATTGCAAACTTTTCATTTTTTCAAGTTGCATTTCCATCTTTTTAGCTAGTCAAATAATGTTCTATAATGTATGTACTAGTTGCAACCAACTTGATCTTTTATTGGAAGGCATAAACCATCTAAGAATCAACCAACTATCTCAGATTTTATCCTGTGAAGATTATTTTGTTCCATAATCCTTTGAAATTAGTGTGCATATTCTTCAATTGTTTTGGCTCATGGACGATAGTTGTTGTACTTACTAAACACGGTTTGTACATAGTCAAAAGGTAAAAATCGTTCTCTTAGCAGGTGACGTATGTGATGCCAGATCTTGACCTTTCCTTTTCCTTGTAGCACACAAGAAGTCTGTAGATTGTCCCACTAAACTTTAGCAGTGCCTTTGAGTTTATATGCTAGTACCTTGACCTTCTTTAATTCTAAAAATTCTATTATTTCAAAGAATCGTTCTACGTCTGATGTCCATTGAATGATGAGAGTTCAATTTTGCTATGTTAGTTATTTTGATGTGTTTCTTGTCATTCATCTCCTAGTTTTTCTTTAACTAAATCGTCTAAACTTGAAAAAGGTGGAGGAACTTTTGCATTCCTACTAAAGCTACTTGTCTTTTTAGTTTCATTGGTGAAATACAAGTGTGTGCAACCCAAGAGGGGGGGTGAATTGGGATTTTAAAAATTATGCTAAGCAAATCACACACCAATTAAATCTAATGCCTTAATCAAATCAAAAGCAATAAATTCAAGCAAGCATAATAATAAAGGAGTAAGGGAAGAGAAAACAAACACGAGGATTTTTACGTGTTTCGGCTATCCCCGCCTACGTCCACGCCTCCAAGCACACCGGGCTTGAGGATTTCACTATCCAAGCCTCCCAAGGCTTCAAATGTTTACAATTGACTTTCAAGGTGTCAATGAACCTTTACAACAAGAGATTATATCCCAAATCTCTTCACCCCAAGTGTTTCCCACTTGAACACTCACAATTTGAAGATAAATGAATGTTACAACAATAAAACTCTCTTCAAAAGTGGATAAACAAATTATGGCTCAATGATGACTCAATGAATGATGATTTACAAAATGGAAGCTCAATATATGTTTTACAAACTTGTTTTGGCTTTTTCTAGAGTTCTTAAAATGAAGTTGGAATTGAGTTTATATAGTTAAAGCCCGAAAACTAGCCGTTATAGACAAATTTCGATTCTTTCGGTGACTGTCAAGCAGTTTAACATTTGGCCAGGAATGAGCGATGATATTCAGTTATTTTGAATTTATTTTATCCCAATACTTTTTGTAATTATACTATGGCCCAGAAAGTCATAAATATTTTTAAATAGGTCCAATTTTGGACATCAAATATTGAAATTACATTCGGGTCCTCTAACTTTCATAAATTATAGTATGACCCAAATTGTTTCAAACTTTTACAAATAAGTCCAAATTCGAATTTATAAATAATACTTATCATTCCCAAAATTTTTTGAAATTATGCAATGGCCCAACATGTAATAATACTTTTCATAAAAGTCTTTTTAAGTTTTAACATAATCAACATAAATGTTAAAGTTCTTAAAACCTTTCACTTAGACCCTCAATCTTTTATAAGTTACAATATGACCCAAAATGTTTCAAATCTTTGCAAATAGGTTTAAAATCAAATTCAAAATAATATTTATTAAAATCAAAGATTGTAAAACATTTTCATTTTAATCCAAATTACTCAAATCTACAAAATACTTTTATCTTAAAAATAAAACATTTTGGTTTATGAAAAGTAATAATTTATTAAGTAAAACTTGAGCTTCTCAAATGCTAAATCATGCATCAATTAAATCATACCGGCTTTACAAGAAATTGTCGCAATAATTTGTCCGTTGAACTTTAAACTTCATTCTTGATTTCGCCGTTGTCCGTTGAGTGTCTTGAGCTTGATTTCACTTGATTCACTTGCATAAATATTATCCTTCAAAAACTAGTGAACTTGTGAAATACAATATTTATTAAATCACTTAAGACACATGTTTGTTATCATCAAAATTACATAATGTGTAGCCCTTTAGGCTAACAATTGGTCTTCTTTTGCTCATTAGAATAATTTCCTGATTTAATAATATCAATTCCCTTTGCTTCTTGATTACTTTGTTGGGCAAGTCTTAGCTCTTTAAATCTTGTCTCATGCTAAGTAATGATTCTTTCATCGCTGTAATATGGGTTTGTATTGACTGTAGGACTTTTATTGTTTCGCGCCATGCTTCTAATGAATGGGTTTGTGATTGTTCAACTCACTCTATTCCTTTTGTAATTCAATTTTCAAATTGAGTACTGTTTTCTCTAAAAACCATAGTTATTTTTTCTTTTGGGTTTTTTTTTTGTGCTTTTAAAAGAGCAGGAAATTATAAGGTAACACTGTAATTAAAAGAAATATTGGATAAAAATTATAAATAAG
This sequence comes from Citropsis articulata, assembly GCA_030449925.1. Taxonomy (NCBI): domain Eukaryota; kingdom Viridiplantae; phylum Streptophyta; class Magnoliopsida; order Sapindales; family Rutaceae; genus Citropsis; species Citropsis articulata. The sequence continues at coordinate 1,799,830 of JASUUH010000079.1, forward strand.
TAAAGTTTGTGTTGCTGGTTATGTTGATTGGAAAATTTGGCAATGATAGGTGGATTTAGAAGATTTGAGGCTGGTAAGTGTGATAGTGGTGGTGATTTGACTCAAATCATTGTGGATTGACTGAAAAAATGATTTGAAATAATGATTGGAGGTTTGTTTTGGTTTCCAGTGAACAGGCGACATATGAGTCGATTAGAGAGGAAGAGCTGATGATGAAGAGTAATTTGGCAGTGGTGATGGTTGAAAAATCATGGCGGGGGGCTGCAAATTGATCTACTGTTGGTGCGACGATTTAGCAGCTTTCCAGTGGTGTTCGAGTGGTAGTTCGATGGTGATATAGGTTGGGTTATAGTCGGCAGCTTCTTCTTATTTTGATGAAGGAAGAGATTGACAGAAAAGTTAAAAAAAACAATAGCGGCAGCAGCCATGTACAATGGTTGTGAAGTTGGCTTTAAGTTTTTGCTTTTTTTGTTTTACTTGGTAGAATTAATGGATAGTGGAGAGAGGATTTATGTATGAAAGGTAGTTAATGGTCAGGAAAGCTCTATCTGGTGTAAAGAAAGGCTCTGATACCACTTAACGTAGAGCAGAAGAGATACTGGATTTCGTTCTAGCTTACATTCTTAAACACTCAAAAGGAGAGCTCTCACAAAGGAAGAAATATCTCAATTGAGAAAATACTGAATATTATTAAAGAGAAACTTATGTCAAGAACAGGTATAATAAGCCTATTTATACTGGTCAGGATTATCGTATTTCTAATAGAATTATGATTCCTTGTAAGAAAAGGAATATGACTTAAATAAGAAAATATGAAAAAAATCTTAATTAAACTAGAAAAAGGGAATTTAAACTTATACTCCTACTATAACTATATTTCTCCTACATCACCATATAAAAAGAAAAAATATAGGTGCCGCCCACATGAGAGAATGACTAGTGTGTGTGTGTATAATTCTTTGAGGAAAAATCGTTATTGAAAAAGATGGTTTGATTTTTGTTAATTCGGTTAGTGTTAATTTAGATTGAGAATCCATTGTTATAATATGAATTTTTAAGTTTTGTTTTAGCAAGTTGCATCATTAATCAGAGGTTGCAACTGAAAACTGATTTTAAAAAAAATAAAAACCTGTAACTGTACATTCATCAAAATTTCCATTTGTCGGAAAACGAAGATGGAAGATATGTTTGGAAAATAAAAGCCATGGTCAAATTGTAATAAATTAACATATGTCATTGGAAGTTCATCGAGCATAATTTTTATCTCCCCATTACCAACCCTTTATCTTTCCATAACTCCTATGATGTCTCTAAATTAGGGATTATTGGTTTTTACATTATCATCTATTTAATTACTTCTTTATGATTTTAACTTTATAAAAGGAGGCTTTTCCCACATTTTGTATATATATTTGAGATTAAATAAAATTCTTTCCTAGATATGTGTCTTTTATTTGTTTTCTCTTTTTCTCTTACTATATCTTTGTACTCCTATTTGATAAATAATTTAACACATTATCAGCACAAGACACAAAGGATCATATGGTAAATTTCTTTTTGTTCTTTTCATATGGTAAGTCTATAGTATTTTTTTTCTTAATATATTTGACAACCTAGATGTTTTCTAATCATATATTCTATACCATCTTGATGTTCTAGCATAATGAATTCACACCTTTCTTCATCGTTGCTTATATTCCTATATTGCTTGTTAACATTATTTTACTATCATTGATATTCTGGAAAGATTATGTCGATTTTATTTTTCAATATTAAATATGACCGTGAAGTGCAAATATTGTAATATAGAATGAAAGAAAATTTAGAATGGATTCCCTAAGGATCGAACTATAATGAAAATTTCTTTAACTATATATTCCTGAAGAACTATACTAATTGTTGATATTATTCATTAACTTGTCCTTAAATAACAACAAAATTAAAAATAAGTAGTTTCCTATTTTCATATATCATTTGCTTGTACGAGGAAAGATTATAACTTTTAGGAAAAGATGACTATGAAATTTTTTCATGAAAGAATATGAAGGAACAAAATTATCATCTGTTGAAGAAATGTTTGTGAAAGCTCATATTTATGGTTTTCTTATACTAAATTAAATGAAAAAAATACGATAAGAAAATAGTTATGCCTCAATTATGTCCCCGATAAATGAAGTTCTAATTTTATACACCATCATATCCTAAAAGGACTACCAAATTAACAAATTATAATTTCTTTATCATTCTTGAACAATATAAATTAAAAGATCATGATTTTCCTTTATCATCATCTCCTTGAAGGAGTTGAAATTAAATATTTTATGATAAATTATTAATTTATTATTTTGTATTAATTTAAAGGAAATCATAACTTCGAGAACTTCAAGAGTTGATATTTCAAAAGTTTATATGATTTTCTGTGTTAAGCTCCATGTACGATGAAATAAATTATACTATGGCTTGAATATTTATGTGCTCCTCAAGTAGCAAATTGAGAGTGTCAAAAGATGATCAACCATATCTTATTACTTTTGTTGGATCGTTCATTTTTGCTTGTATGCCACATTGGTTTGTATGAGGTGGGTTCTTGTTTGTTAACTAAGTTTCGTACTAGCTAGTGGTGATCTTTATGTTCTCTATCAACACTCAAGTCGATAAACATATTTATGGATCTACCATCAGATGAGTGGAATTTACATTCCGTGCAGTTTGATTAATAATTGATGGATAATTTATGCATGCCAAGTTCTATTAATTGTAGCTATTTGTAATTTTGTTAATGAACATATAAAAATAGGATAGTCTTCTCTTTGTTTCCCACTGTTCGGTTCTTACAATTATCATCTGTTTCTAACAATCTACAAATTTTATTCCTTGAAGTGAATGGCTTTTATTTGATTAATAAAGAAATACAAATTCCCAAACTCGTAGCAGTTATAGGTTTTATTATTTGATACAAAAAATGAAAATGCGAATAAGGTTGAATGTATGCAATAAATAAAACTTCACATGAACTTCAATAAGGATTCATGGATTCCTTTGATGATTCATTATTGTATCAATAAAAAAGGTAAGATGAATTTCAAATAATTGTGAAAGTTATCCTCTAAATTGGGGGAGGAAATTGTTCTATATTGATGGACAACATAAATTATATATCTTACTTTTATCCAATTTTAATCTCTACATGAGTTAATTTACTTAAATTTCAAGTTCAAATGGATTATTTTACAATGCTTATTGTTAATCAATTATCGAATGAACTTATAGATATAGAGAAAGCAATAAAAAATCATGAATAAAAAATACCTTAGTATGAGTAGTTATCCTTGAAGGATGACGTCTGGTGATACAAGTAAATATACTAATGCTTGAAGCGTGCGTGTAATAGATCAAATGGTGCAAATAATTTAATTTCCGGGAAGATGAAAAATTCTTAAAAATGATTTGTGCTCCTGATAAGACCATGGCAAATACAATTGATCCATAATTAAATTATTGAATACATTGCCTTTAAAGAGACATATGTACCAACAAGTAAATGAATGTCAATTATCCTTAAAGATAAATATTGTGAGAAATAAAGAGATTCAAGTTGTGTTATAAAAGACTCGTGTGCAAAGTTAAGAAAGAAAAAATCTTTAGCCCTTGTAGAGACATATATAAATATAATAGAAGCTTCACATGATTTCCTTGGGCAAATATATTTCAAAAATAAAATATTTGATCAAGAGTAAGTTGGTATTTGGTGCAAGAAAAAAATTGAAATTAACATAAGATTGTTGTTAATAAAACTTAGGTGTTATGATAAAATATTGAGGATCCTATGCCATAAAAATGTAAAAGAATACCTTTTTAAATGGTTGGCCAAAATTTAGACTGTAGTCCATATGCTAGAAGACATAAAATTGTTTAACAAGATATAAAGAATTTTGGACTTGTAGTCCATATACCCAAAGTTGTAAAATTTATTAGTAAAATGTGAATTTGAACTATAATGTGTCAAAATAAATTGAAGAATCTATAAACTTATCCTTAAAGGATAAAATGTTTAAAGTAAATTCTTGAAGTAATAAATAAAAAAGCTTGCACCTTATATATTCTAATAAGCCATAATCATACTTGTGTATATTATAGTAATCTAGAGTTATAAAAGTATAATCACTTGGGAGAAAATTTATTATAAGTGAAATATGTTATTATCCACTTTTCTTTGTGATTTTATTAAAAACTTGAAATTAAATTTGGGAAAAGGACATCTATATTTTCAAAATTTAGAAAAATTGTCACAAAGAATCCCAAGTTTTCAAAAAGGGGCGCCAAGAACCCATTTTGTCCATAATATCCTTTGCCTTTATTAATCCTAAAATTTTACTACAATGTTTCATAGTAAATAGAAATATAATATTAAAAAAATGTAATAATATAAAAATTTTAAAATAATTTAATATTTTGCAATCTACTAGATACATTTTATTATATTAAAGTAAATTTTATAATAAATATAAACATTTTAACATTATTCGTATGTGAGATTTTTTTAAATTGTAAAATGAATTTAATGAAAATATTTATTTAAAATCTCAACAATAAATATAAATATACTATTAAAATAAACATAATAATTTACATATTAAAATATTTTAATATTATTTTTCTACTAGATAGATTAAATTATTTATATAATGTTTGTATTTATCAAAAATTTAATCACTATATTCAAAAAGGATTGTAGCAAAAAAAGGGTTAGTGTTTCTTTTTTAAAACTTAGGGGGTCTGTCATGATCTCTTACCTAATCCTTGGAGGTGTTGATGTTCTTTTCCCTTTAAATTTGCAATCTTTGCAAAATATGTTGGTGGCTTGGTGATTTTATTATGAACAAACTCTTGAAGAGCTAATGAATTTATTTCTCTTAAAAATAAAATTCAAGATGAAAGATCTTAAAGTGAAAGAATTTCTTTTAATTTATGGATTGAAGTGTACCAAGTGGAATGCTAATACTACAAAAATGCCAGAAGTATTTGATAATTAAAAAATTGTTCTACTTTAAAATATGATGTTTATGTCTCAATTCGGAAGAACCATATCTATTTGAACTTATGCCTACAAAGGCATTGGAAAATTGCATAATTGCTAATTAAAATATGTTTAGCATAAACTTGAAAATATCAAAATAGTGCAAGAAGTATATTACAATCTTTCCTTGATATGGATGCTATAGCTTGGTTTTATTCAAGAAGATCAACACAATTATAAAGATGACATATAACGATATTCTTCAATCGAAATGATGATGTCTCAAATTTATTTTAAGTATTTAGCCTTTCGAAAGATGAATGTTGATCGTGTAGATTATTTTACCAAAGTATAATAATAAAAAATAATTGATCATTGAAGCACTCGTGTCGTTATAAGGGGGAGCATATTTAATGAGAAGAGTTATTCATATGGAGGACTATATGCACTTTACTCTTTTTCTTTCACTAGACTTTTGCTCCAATGAGTTTTTCCTTATAACATTTTGATGAGTGTTGAGTTATTTCTATTGCTATGGGTGTCAATGTGCAAGTGTACACAATAAGTAATATAGTATTCAGATCACCTCCACAGGGATTGTTATTATCAGATTTGTTACAACAACCTTAACAGTGTAGTTTTGTTCTAAATGAAAATAAAACAACTAATAAAACTAATAAACTAATTGAAATAAAAATGCAATAAGGAAAATTCTTAAGTCAAATACAAGGAAGTATCAATGGGAAATGAGCAGTTGAATGAATAAACTCACTTAATAGCATTGACTATTTTTTTTTCTATTACATTGCTATAACATCAACTAAAGCACTGGGCAGAATCCATCATGCATCCTTAATTGTCGCCTATTAGATATCTTATACCTAATGCAACGTAACAATGACCAATTGTTACGCCAATAATAAATATAGCATTAAACGTTCTAGGTTTTATTTACCTTACAAGATAAATTCTTATATCTAGTTCTTCACTAATTTTAGATCAAACATGACCCAATTTAAATTGAGATTTACTCAATTTGGGAAACCTAGTCTTAAACCGAGTATTATCTTAATTTGATCCACTAAATCAGACTTTTTTAAGGCTTTCTCTTAGTTAGTATCCATTAAATGGGTGGTGAGTGGAAATAGGGAATTGAAATAAATACAATTAAGACAAAATGCTATAGCAAACCTAGAGCAACAAACGCAAGTTATTCAAACATCCATTAAGATCGTTTATCACTCAACTACAATATAATTCACTTCATGATTTGTGATAGAGCAGCAACTAAAATTTTTTTTAACCATTAAATACATCCTCACAAATAAATAGAAAACAAGAAAAGAAGATGAAGAATTGAAGTACGCTTAGTTGTATTGATGTTTTCTTTGTTCTCCCCTTGAATCTTCTGTACAGCCTTCAATCTCTCTCTTAACTCTTGTTTTCTTATTGTTTCTGTTCAGTATTAGTCTTAGGTGATGGCTCTTGACAGAGTTGTCGAAGCTCTTCAAAATAAATACTGATTCAACTAAATAAATTTGTAGAAATAGTGGAACCAGGTCGAATCCCAAGAGAACTATGTATTTAATTTCTCAAAGTTTAAAACAAAAATTAATTTCCAAAGAAAACTAGACTTGCAAGCTTTCTGCAAATAAACGGCGAACCGTTTATTGTTATCGGTGAACCGTTAATTTGGTGAATTTTTCTGGGAGTTAACCGGCTAACCGGTTACGGGAAACGGAAGACCGTTTATGATTTGTCCACTCACTGACTCTAATCGGCTAACCGGTAAGGGAAAACGGCAAACCGAATTCGGGTTGGCTTGGTTCTGGAACTAATCGGCAAACCGTTTAGGGAAAACGGAAAACTGAATCTCGTTCGTAACCTTTCTGGGCACAATCGGCTAACCGGTTAGAGTAACCGGCAAACCGAATTTTTGGTCCTTTTTCTCTATCGGTTCTGGAAATAAACGGTTAGCCGTTTGGGATTAACGGTTCGCCGATAGAGGTTAACGGTTCGCCGTTAGTGATTAACGGTTAACCGTTTTTCTGGGTTTTAATTTTCTTCTTTTTTAACGAGAAATAGATAAAATAAAATAAAAATAACAAGACTTTAAAATTAAACAAAGAAAATTAATCTTACCAAACTTCCAATCCAAGGGTATCAATTCCATCCAATTGCAATTTTGATCATAGTCAAAAATATAAATTACTCAATCCAAGAACTTAGTCTACTTAATCGGAATCCCGCAGAAAGCAATTATTCTCCTAATGTAATAGACTCAAACGATCGTTCAAATCCAAACTTATCACCAATTTAACTGGGCATCATCGTTCCATATCAAATTAAGTGATAGCATTAAGAATAGTGAGAATGACTAAAACAAGATTAATTAATTCAGATTACTCCAATTTAATCAATTTGTATTTTTATTTCCCTAGAGCCTATCATGCAAGCTATGTAATTGTGGCCATCAATATACACACACATGAGCCAACTCCTTGCTACTCAATTCAGTCATTCATGACAATTACGGATCATAAACTCATGACTAGCGATAGAAAAATAAATATTGAATTAAGGCGTCAACTCAATCAATATAAATAATTCATAGAAAATAAGAACAAGAAAATAAAAATTACTTGGACTGAAGAAATTCTTGTTAAGTTCAAAGCCTCACAAAATTACAACTGGAATTTGATTAACCCCTGGACCGGAATTAAAACTTAGCCACTCATGGTGGTCAAACAAAATCAAGAGATTTGTTTATTAAAGAATAAAGTGCAGCAGCCGGATTGTCTTCTTCTCCTCACGTTCCAGCCTCTCTTTCTTCTCACGTTTTTGTCTCCTTTTATATGCTCTCTCACGTTAGCTTTTGTTTCCTTTTTGCTAGCTTTCCTTTTTCCTCTTGGCTTCTTCTTTTCTTTGTGCTAGGAGACCAAATCCTTCTCCAATTCTGATTGCTAGGACCGAATCCTTCCAGCCAATGGTCGGCCCACGTTTGCAAAGCCCAAATAAAGCCCTTTTTATCCAAATTTCATCATAACCTCCAGGATTCATCTCCTAAATCAATTCAAACATGATTTCCACAAATTAGCACAAAATCAATCAAAATATGAGGGAATTAAACTAAATATAGCATGACTATTTATGACCTATCAGCTCTCCCTTTTCTTTCATGTGTGCTCCTTTTGTAACTTGGGATTAGGGCAACTGAAAGTGTGTGGTGCATATCCTCCATTTTTGGAAATTTCAAATCGCAATCTTTTAGTTATTGCATGCGAAATCTAGTTTGTTATTGCTCCAAGATTGCTATAACAACAACTACAACATCCGCACTGTTCCACACTTATTTTAATTCCTTTATAGCTAAGTTCTTTTATTATCTTTGTAAGTTTGTTACAGCAACATTCCACCTTTAAAACTTGTGTTTTTCGGTCACCTAAAATTATGCACATAATCTAAGCACAAAAATAATATACAATAGACTCAATTTATTAAAAATAAACTAAAATGGATGTTCGTGCCAAATATAACTAAAATCTAATGAAAAACACATCATTTACTATCTAAGTAATCTTGATTTAAGTCTAAAAGTGTCATGATAACTCTCATTACATAGAGTCATCAATAACGTAGTTTTTCACCTTTATAAAATATAGATAATTTATACTATTTTTCCTAAACTCGTCTTTTTTCCAATAAGTTTTTACTAGTAAAGATTTTAATGAGGCATGTTCTCTATAAGATGAACATCCAACGAAAAGTGTTATGAAAATATTAAATTTTATGTGGATGTTCATTAAGCATACTTTTTATCTCCCTACAACTAATTTTTTATCTTCCGATAGCTCCCATGATCTCCCTAAATTAAGGATCATTTTCTTTTACATTATGATCTACTTAATTACTTCTTCATGATAAAAGGAGGTCTTTCCTTCTTTAGTCAGCTCAGCCCAGCCCGAGGGATAAAATTATGGATAAGAGCTTGAAAAAAACAAGGCCCACACATATTGGGCTTGGATAAGGGCCTTATATATATAACAATTCAAATTAAAACAATGAAACACCCAAAGTGCAGCAATAGCCAACAGTGGATAACCGCACTTTCAATTGCCTTTGCCTCACACCAACATGGAAATGATTGAGTAAAAACGTGTGACAAACAAAGACCTAGATAAGAAAAATGAAAAAAGGCCACCTTTGACTTTTGTTCATGGGAGTTATCATGCAGCTTGGTGCTGGGCCGAACACTAGTTGCATTTCTTTGCTGATTTTGGATTTGATTGCCATGTTGTTAGCTTGTTGAGTCAGGTCATTCTTTTTATCCCTTAATTTTTCTTATTATTATTTTAAGCTTAATTGGTTCTAAGTTTTATTCATGCACTATTAATTAGTTGCTGCATCTGGTGATTTTACTCTTTTTTTGTCAATCTTCAAGCTTAATTGGTTTGAATTCTTGCAGCAATATCTGATTTGAATAGTTCTTGGCTTAGTAGTGTTTTGTTGAAATTCAATGTGGATGAATCTCTATATAATTTCACTTTCTCTATTTTTTATTTTTATTTCCTTTCTATTAATATGTTTAAAAATATATTATTGTTAAAATCAATTATTAATTATTTTTTATTTATTATTTATGTTAACATTTTTTTTAGTGGAGTTCCTAACAAAGAATTTTTTACTGGAGAGGAATTGAAGGATGATGAAGAAGTCGGCTTGCAAATATTGAATTAGTTTGTTTTTTATATTAATATTTTGTGATTTATTATGTTGTATTGCTAATATTTTGTGTGTTGGTCATTAGTTTATAATGTATTGGATAATTATCTTTAAATTTTTTTTAGCTTTATTAAAACATAATTTAAAAATTCATGGAAAGCTAAGCCCGCCCAGGCCCGGCCTAAGCTTTAAAGGGTCTGGGCCTAATGATAAAAGCATGGGCTTCCAAGCCCTTAATTTGTCAACCCTATTTCCTCCACACTATATTGACATTAAATAAAGTTCCTCTGTGGGCATTGTTTCTTTTATTTGCTTTGTCTCTTTCTTTTGCTATATTGTTATGCTCCTGATTGATAGATAATTTAACAATATAATATTTATGTTCTCGTGTGTGATATGTGTGACAAAATAACAAAGATTTCATTGAAGCTAAATTTTCCTTAGTAAGGTGAAGCTGTGACTAAAAATGAATGTTTTACTGAGGGGAATGTATAAGTTGATTGAATTTAGTGAATAAAGGCATGATTTATAGAGATAAGAAGCGTAACCATACAACAATTTGTCACCATCTGAATCTACTTTGGCTGAAGAATGGCCAAGAGCATTATAATATCTCAAAGTGTAGTGAAATATAAAATTGTTAGAACTTTTCATTTTTGCTACTCTACATATGAAAATCCTAAAAGAAACCTATAATCTACTTTTCATTAAGTAATGACCTTTTTCAGTGTAGTGCTAAACTAGTTGGTCTAGTTTTGGTCATTTTGAGAGGGGATTATTTTCTATGTGCTTTCAAAGGACCTGATTGTTTAGCACTGTTAATAGCACATTTACTACCCCAATATCTATCAACATAAAGAAGGAAACAGTAAATAACAAAAGATGAAATGTAAAGAGCAGTGAAGTCAACTTTAATCCCAAAGCCAAGTTTGAGGTTATTCATTATTTGTAAAAAGAGATACAGATAATTAGATAGGCAGAGATTGTCCATTTGATACTATATTAGTGACAAAGCAAAACAACTCTACAAATGAAATATATAGAAATCGTCAATTCAACACTTGATTGAAGCACATTATGACTAGAAAGTCCATAATGTACCTCAATCTGTATATGTTATGCGATAAAGTTGAAGCTGACTTTGAAATTAAAAATGTTTATATGCTCTGAAGGAAATGTATAAATATTGTATAATAGAATTAAGAGAAATTGTCATTAATTTATTTTAAGATTACCATATTTTAAAAAATACTACAAAAGTTTGAATTAGTTCAATTTCCTCCCTAAGTTTGTAATTTATATAAAATATCCATAAAAAAGATAGAATCACCTTTACTAAAAAACTACTATTATAATTTATGTTTACTTTTTTTTTTTTCATTTTATAAAGGTATTTATGTCTTTTTAGTGGATGGTTGATATAAATTGTACATTGAGGGAATAAAATTGAAAAAAAATGAAGGTTTTGTAGTATTTTTAATAACAAGGCAAACTTAAGGTAGATAATTAATAATTTTTCTAAAATCAAAATCCAATATATAAGATATTTCATGCATAACATTATAGCACTAGAAGACAAAACAATCTAAGGAAACAAAGCTAACAACACCACAAAATTTACATTAAGTTGAAATTTTATAAAACAAGTGTCATGTGTTAGAATCCATTAGTTGGACTATCTTTAAGCAGCCGGTGGTTCACTAAGTGAGTGTCATCTTCATCTTACCTAAAGTCTTTTCTTCAATCCATCATTTAGTAGCTTATACTCTTTATCACTATCTATTGTCAAAGTATACTTTGTACTCATTATTTGGAGATGTAATAGAAGTTCAATGCGATATATTAGTTTTGGCTTTGCTCTCTTGTCTAATGAGACAAAACACATATATTCGACGGTCAACTCATGAGAGACGACCGCCAGTGTGGCACTCGGATTATGTCACAGAGATCAATGTTGCATACTGTCTTCTAACATAGGATGGAGAGCCATCAACTTTCCATGAATCTTTAAATAGCTCAGATGTTACTTTGTGGATGACAGCAATGCAGGAAAAAATTGAGGCTCTACACAAGAACAAGACATGGGAACTTGTACCATTACCATGCGGAAGAAAATCCATTGGAAACAAATGGGTCTACAAGATCAAGCGTGATGGTAATGACCAAGTGGAGCGGTATCGTGCAAGATTGGTGGTAAAAGGATATGCTCAGAAAGAAGGTATTGACTTCAACGAAATATTTTCTCCGATAGTTCGATTCACGACAGTCAGAATAGTATTGGCAATATGTGCTACATTTAACCTACATCTAGAGCAATTGGATGTGAAACTATATTTTTTCATGGAGAACTTGAAGAAGAAATTTATATGCTCCAACTAGAAGGTTTTGCTGAAAAGGGAAATGAGAACTTAGTTTGCAGGTTGAACAAATCTCTATACGGTCTAAAACAGGCACCGAGGTGTTGGTATAAGAAATCATTATGAGCTTTAAATACAATAGACTCAATTCAGACCATTGTGCATATTACAAAAGGTTTGAAGATAATGATTTTATCATTTTGCTGTTGTATGTGGATGACATATTGGTAGCAGGCCTCAACAAAGATCGAGTTCAAGAATTGAAGGCACAGTTGGCTAGGGAGTTTGAAATGAAGGACTTAGGACTAGTAAACAAGATTCATGGGATGCAAATTCACCGAGACAGAAATAACAGGAAGATTTAGCTTTCTTAGAAGAACTATTTGAAGAAAATCTTACTGCTCTTCAACATGCAAGATTGTAAGTTAATTTCTACCCCACTTCTTGTTAATTTCAAGTTATCCTCAAGTATGTGTCCTAGCAATAAAGCAGAGAGGAAGGGGATGTCTCAAGTACAGTATGCATCGGCAGTGGGAAGTTTGATGTTCGCCATATATGTACCAGACCGGACATTGCACAAGCAGTGGGAGCAGTCAGTCGATACATGGCGAATCCTGGTGGAGAGTATTGGATAGCTGTGAAGAGGATTCTGAGATATATCAGAGGAACCTCAGATGTTGCATTATGTTATGGAGGATTAGAATTTACTGTCAGGGGTTATGTGGTTTCAGATTTGCAGGAGACCTTGATAAAAGGAAATCCACTACTGGCTATGTGTTTACACTTGCGGGAGCAGCTGTAAGTTGGGTTTCAAAACTGTAGACCGTTGTGGCTCTATCTACAACAAAAACAGAATACATGGCGGTTACACAAGCTTGTAAGGAAGCTATTTGGATACAAAGGCTATTAGAGGAGTTCGGGCACAAACAACAGAAAATTCCTGTGTTTTATGATAGTCAGAGTGCCTTGCACATTGCAAGAAATCTAGCCTTTCATTCCAGAAAAAAGCACATAGGGGTTCAGTATCACTTCGTTCGAGAAGTAGTGGAGGATGGAAACGTGGATTTACTGAAAATCCATACGAAGTAGAACCTAGCAGATGTTTTGACAAAGCCAATCAATACTGACAAGTTTGTATGGAGTAGATCCTCTTGTGGCCTAGTAAAGACATAAACAACACGACAATGGTGAAGCAGAAAGGATGGTGTGGAGATTGATTGATTCTCAATCTAATGTCCAAGTGGGAGAATTGTTGAAAATCATTACAAGGCTTTTAGAAATTGTTGAAATTCAATGCAAGGGCTATAGAAATTTGGTGCCATCATTGACATTTTTGATTTGGTAATTGCCGACCATAGACAAATGAAATGGAGGTGGATGAGTTAGGTGGCTGCCAAACCTAACTTGTAGAATTTGTTAGCCAATAATTGGCTATAAAAGGGGAGCCATGTAAATGAGTTTAGCATCCCATTTTGAGTGCATCCGATAGCTTTTGTTTCTCTTTATAAAAGAGAGAAAAATAAGTTTCTCTTTATAAGCTTTTATTTTCAATATTTATATATGAGAGTGAGGGTGTAATAAATTGGGTTTTGTGTAGTGAGGAATTTATCTCAAAATTCTTGTAATTCTCCCTATATAGTGAAAAATTATCCTTTTGTCTTCACCCGTGGACATAGGCTAAAAGCCGAACAATGTAATTTCTGGTGTCCCTGTGTCTCATTATTTCTCAATTTCACTTTAGTTGCGTGTCTGCATCACCCATCAATTTCCTAACATCTTGACAATTATAGGGGGACAAGAAAAGCTTGAAATTTGAAGACAAGAAATTTGAAGACAATATTATGGACTCGTGAATAAGAATAAAACTCATGTGATGTTGGGAGAATTGCTAAATCAGCAAGCCGACAACATCAGTTTATTTTTGCAGGTTACTGAAGAGTTGCTCAATAATTTAACTAGTTGGGATGCATTACGTGAAGCACTACTTGTTGGGTCCGTTAGTGAAGCAGCCAAGGTACACTTAAAACTTCACACGAGTGTTTTCTTGATTTATTTTTTTCTAAATTCTTAGATATTCTCTATTGATTGACTGTCATTCAATCTTATATGAAAGATAAAACCTAAACCTTTTATTCGAGTGAGTTATTGTGGTTATTATTATCTGTTCTGCTGTAATAAGGTGAAAGCCATGGAGTTGGTTAATGAGCTTGAAGCAGTGCAGAGGCAATATTAGATGTCACTTTGGCGTATGTTCTTGAAATTGAAAAAAGAATAATTCTCAAAGAGAAAAATTGAAAATGTCAGACTTAATGACAAAGATAAACCCGAAGGGAATAATCTGAAATTTTATTAATGAACAACTTATGCAAAGAAACAAGTATAACAAGGCAATTTATACTAGTTGCTAACTTCATCCTAATTCTTCTCAAATAAGAGAGATAATTAAAAATTTTAATTAAACTAAAGTTACAAATATAACTCAAATAAACTTACTAAAAAAATAAATCTTAATAAAATTATTAAGTACTAAATTAACTAAAATATTGTAATTTCTAATATATTCTACATATACGTACCCTTCTTACCTTAGAATTGGAAGTCACAAGGTGCTGGCCCTATAATGGTGGATTCAGAGGCACTTTATTTACTGGTGATGTATATGGACATTGCCCTTCCTTTCAGATCTATATTGATGCAGAGCGAGAGATTGAAGAAATCTTAATTAGATTAAAATTTATAATATTTGTGAATATTTTAATTAATTTATATTCTAATTTAATTTGATTTCCTATTCAGAGTCTTATTGTTAAGTCTTATTAAAATAGGTTTTCTAATCAAATCAGGATAAATCTTAGTTAGTATAAATAAGTATCTTTTGTAGCTTTTACAGGTAGAGATATATAGATTTTTTAAGTTCAATAATATTTTAGTTTTCAAATCTATTTGTGAGTATTTGCCAGTTAATTCTCGGTATTCTGCGGAATCAACGAGTCTTAACCCCTAAATTCACGGTATTCTTCGAATCAACGTGAATTTAACTGTTCTTTTATTCCGGCATTCTCTAGAATCAACGGAATATTTTGAACAATAAACTTCTGCTGCATCAGTTTGGTATCAGAGCCAAAAGCCTGGTTCTAAACTATCTATCTATCATTTTTTCCCCTTTAAACCCGTAGCTTCAAAAAAAAAAAAAAACACAAACACAAAACTGCAGCCTCGGGTCAGCCGCCGTCCACGGCCACTGGCGTGAAAATTTTCGTCTTGTTTCCATCCATATTCGCCGTTATATGAGTCAGCTAAGGCCATCAAACCCCAAGCCTCTCTACCGTCGATTAGCCTTAGATCACCAGAAAGAAGGCCCAAAACCCGGAAGCTCTCCTCCCACTCGCCGCCGCGAAACCGGCCACCCTCACCGTCGATCACCACCACCAAAAGCATCCCCATCCTCTGCTGACCAAAGCCTAACAACCCTTTGCCCTTGAACGCCGGCCATTAACCACCATGAACCACCATAAGCTGCCACCATTTCATCTCAAATTTCCGGCCAAAACGCCACCGTTTCTGACGAACCACCGCCACCATCATATTCATCGACCATAAATCTTTCAAATCCGTCCATCCTTGTCCAATTTGCCGACCACCATCGCCGAAAACCCCATCTTTTACTTATTTATACTTTTGACCTAATACTTTCTTCTATTTCTACACTGCCCTTTAATTTTCTAATCTTAGCAAAAAAACCCAAACCCAAACAAACACCCAAAAAAGGAGGAAAAGAAAAAAAAATTTGAATCATGAAACCACAACATCGTCGTGAAGATTTTGTCTTGAAAGAAGTTTAATTAAGATGTTGAGGATTTTGCGTTCGATTGCTCAAGATTTAGAGAAATTTCGAGATAGAAAATCTTTACACATAAAGGAGGCCCATGGATTTGATGAAGTTGTTCGTGATATATGTTATGAGGATAATGAGGAAAATAGTAAGCTTATTTCACTCGACAATATTATTTCTTTCGAGAAGAATATTAATTGCCCATTCACATCTGCAACAAATTCTCAACACAAAGACATTGATTTAGATCAATTACCGAAATTTGATTAGTATCTTGATATTGTGGGATGGGAAGAGGTAATTGTTTATCCATCTTTTAATCTTGTGGAGGAAGGAGAGATAGTTGTTGATACAATCTCTTATTGTTCTCTTGATTTGCCAAAAGAAGACAAAAAGAGTTGTGATATTTTTCAACAATTAGTGGATTATGAGAAGAAATCATTTTTCCTCAACTATGTTAAAGTTCGACATGAACAATACGAGAAGATATTATTAGAGAAATTATTGATAGAAGAATTTATTTTACACCATTGGAGTGATTGGATGGACGTTATTACAAAAGTTGGAAAATTTAAAGTTCGTCGTCTACGTCGAAGCTCTATTTTAAAAATTAATCCTTATGCACGTGAAGATGTTTTTTGAAGAGTACAACATACAAAGTTCAAGGGCGAATTTTCTCCAGCCTGGCGGGAATGATGTAGAGCTAGAGATTGAAGAAATCTTAATTAGATTGAAATTTATAATATTTAGAATATTTTAATTAATTTATATTCTAATTTAATTTGGTTTCCTATTCAGAGTCTTATTGTTAAGTCTTATTAAAATAGGTTTTCTAATCAAATCAGGATAAATCTTAGTTAGTGTAAATAAGTATCTTTTGTAGCTTTTATAGGTAGAGATATATAGATTTTTGAAGTTCAATAATGTTTCAGTTTTCAAATCTCTTTGTGAGTATTTGCCAATTAATTCTCGGTATTTTACGGAATCAACGAGTCTTAACCCCTAAATTCACGGTATTCTTCGAATCAACGTGAATTTAACTATTATTTTATTTTGGCACTCTTTAGAATCAACAGAATATTTTGAACAATAAACTTCCGCTACATCATATATCCTTTTCAGATGCTACACTCTATGAAACTATGTATTCATATGAAGATGCAGACAAACGAAGGGAATGGATGGCACATTTGCAAGATGGGGGTGGAATTGTGGATGACACTGACAACGAACCAAACGATGAGCAGAAAGAGTGCGAGAACAAAGCTGCTGGTCTTGTGCTTGCCATTGATGCTGCGGAGTCCTCATTTGTTGATAATTGGTCAAAATTTTATGCCTTATGGAGTCTCTTGATTTTTGTTGATATTTTCCTTTCTGATCATAAATCGCTAAGTTGAGGCGCTTTCGCTTGTAGTTGATGCAAAATTTCTGGTAATGGGGTCAGAATCAGAAGTAAAACACAGTGTCAGCCTCATGCCATGCTTGGTGAGCGTTGATAATGTTTGGATTATTTGAAGTATAGCAAGCAATTGAAGGGTGATGAATTTGTAAGAATCAAAACTTTTTTAAATATTTTAGTTTCACTCTAAAACCATTCTTTTGTTTAAGGCAAGGTTATGTCTTTTTGTCGCTTCCCTTCAAAATGTGGACGTGATTTCGTGAGTGTAGGCATAGTATGCTCGTTCCGGAAATATGATACAATATGATTCATTAGTAGAGTGAGTATTATTTTTCATTTAAAAAATGTCTATGAACGAATATTACTTATGTTTTCCGAACTATAATATTTTAGTGTTTAGAGAAATGATATATATATATATATATTTTTTTTTTCAGGTTTTGATCGGTGTTTAACGGGGGCACCTTGAGAAAGTGTATCACTGCTGCCCCTAAACGTTTATTACAACAATAGAAAGAAGAAAACAAGAGTTTTAGGGGCATTTAAGTCAGTTTACAAATATGTGCGGCTAAAGTTTTAAAGAACTTGGAAATAAATTTATTTAAATTTACAAGCTTCATCATCAACGTTACAACTAACTAGCTTCATCATCAATTCCTTCGGAAGCTCCATACCTGGTCCTGAACGTTTTAAAGTTGCCGTTGACTCTGACACGCCAGCCATTAGTGGCCGTGTAACCGGTGAGTTCTCTTTACTGTTTAATCATTTAAATTCATGAATATATGAAGTGGATCGTGTTAAATATGATATGGAGCCCTAACAAGAAAAAGAAATTGATTTTAATTAACATTTGCTGTAAAATGGAATTATTAGTTGTCATATACAAGTGGCATTAACTATCCAAGTTATTGTGTTTAGTGTTTATCAAAAATTTTTGTAATCACTAGCTCGCAAATATAGGAGATATTAAATGTTATATCAAAACTAAACTGAATCGACCCACTCCGAATCTCCAGGGTAAATCTATCTAAATCTATCAAATTGAATGGAAATTAATCTAATTAATAATGATTCTGCTGAAAATTCTGCAGAATCTCCGCTATAAATGTAATATATCCAAACCTGCAACTTATAAAATTAACACTCCCAAAATAATTTTAATTACCACCATCACTCACAGCCAACTTTCTTAATCAACATACAAAATCTCATCTAAATACTATAATATTAAATACAGTAAAATATTTTTAATCACAAATATGTATTAAATTATACAATCCAAAATATCCTAATAAATTATCTACAATTCCTAGCACCATTATGCAGCCCGAAATATCAATCTAAAAAATGTTGCTGGGTCTTTTGATTAGTATTAAAAATTGTATGTTTGTTATGAAGTAAAAACATTATTTTGCGTTATTAATGTAATTTATATTTGCAATTGTGTAACATATTATGAATTTCTAATTATTTTTCTAAATATTTGATTTTGTGTATTTTTTTGTGTTTATTAGGTAAAAATAATAATTTCATGCAATTGGAGGCTTCAAACAAATGTACGAATGTCAAATTTGGATTTCGGAAATCCTAGAAATTATGTCATTGTCGAGAAGAATCCAAGACTTTTGTTGTAAATTTTTATGTTTTTACCATGGTGAATGTGGTAATTGTAAAATTATAAGTTTTTATCTTGTTATGTATGATATTTTATTAGTGGAATGGTTTGGGTATGCTTGAGTTGATAAGATAAGATTATGTTTGATTAGTTGGATTATTAGTGGGACAAATGTAAGGTTAGGATTTAATTAGATTTTTTTTATTTGTGTGGAGTGGATTTACCATGTATTAATATAAATAGAGAAGGGTGGTGAACACATCTCTTGGCACCTTCTCTTATCTTCTTTCCTCCCAATTCTTCTTTTCATCTCTCTTTGTAATATATTTTTAATTAATAAAATTAAGTTTATTTTAAATTTTCAATTTCCATTTCAATTATGTGTTTTTCAATCTTAATCATTTCTTTTATTTCAAAAATGTTTAGCTAAATATTTATAGTTAGGGGAAGGTGAAACTCTTAGTAAAAAAATATGGTTTAATCAAATTCAATTTTTAATTTTATAAATTAAGTTGTTTTCTATTTAATTTTATCCATATTTTATATTTTGAAATTTTCATTTATTGTAGACAAAAATAGGAATTTGGCATAATGAATTCTTAATATCTTAATATAAAATATAGTAAAATGGTATTTTGATTTAGTGTAGACAAATTAAGTTTTGGCACATTAAATTCTTAATCCATAATAAAATAAATGGGAAAATAATTTTAATTAATAAAATTAATCTTTTAGGAAATAAAGCAAAAATAAAAAGAATTTGTTAAATTATATTTATTACTAAGAGTAGATCCATAACCCTAACTAATTCAACTTCATAGTTTTCCTCATATTAAATTGTGTGTTTTTTTTTTAAATTTTATTTTTCTTAGATAAATTTAAACAAATAAATTAAACCCTTTCTCTGTAGATCGACCTCGGACTCACCGAGTTATATTATAATTAGGCACTCTTATACTTGGGAGTAAATCAAACATTTTTAGTTGTGTCAAGTTTTTGGCTCCGTTGACGGGGAGAGGTATTTATTTTGTTTTATTTTTCCTTTTATTTTTTTTACTTTTTGTGTAAATTTTCGTTGGGCTCCTTTTTTTTTAAAAATTCTCTTCTATCCCCACATCTTTCATAATTCTAGTTTCACCCCCAATAATTTTTGTTTTTAGCTCAATCTTCTCATAATTATGATCTGACCCTAAAATCCTTCAGAATCTTCAATTTCATCCTATATGGCTAAATTCTAAATTTCTAAAAATTATGGTGTGGCCATAATATTATAAATAATTTGCAATAAGATCACTGGATGAAATTTCTCACAAAAATTGGACTTGGACTTATTTGGACTCAATTTGGACTAAGCAAACTAACTACTAACTCTTAACTAACTAATTACTAACTTTTTTTTTTTTTCCAGTTGTTTAATTTTCAGTTTTTTTTTATTTCGCATTTTTTTTTGTTTTGTTAATTTATTGGTGGGTTCAACCACCATTTTTTTTATTTCAGTTATTTTATTATTTCGCATTTTTATTTTTACTTTATTTTATTTAATTGGTGGGTTTAACCACCAAAATTGTTAATTAATTTTAATTTTTTTTTGTACACTTATATTATTTGCATATTTAATTTTCTTTTTATTATTTTATAATTTTTATTTAGTTTTTGTTATTAATTTGTTTGAATATCATCATTGTGACATAACCATTGCATGAGACATTGGTCTCGTACTTCAAGTGGCAGGTTAGTTCGTAGATCTCAATCTCCACCATTAATCATGGACGAGAACCAAGATGACAACTTTTTGGGCGAACCTAATCCTCAGGTTGGTCAAGGAGACAATCATTCTCAACATGAACATGATCAAAATCAACGAAGAACCTTGAGGGACTACATGAATCCAACCAGAACCGGAGCACCGTCGTGTATAGTATTTCCTCCAGAAGCATCTCGATTCAACTTCAAACCAGGTATTATCCAACTTTTACCAACATTTCATGGTTTAGAATCTGAGAATCCATACTTGCATCTAAGAGATTTTGAGGAAGTTTGTAATACATACACAGACCAAAATTGTAGCATGAACATAATTAGATTAAAGCTTTTTCCTTTTTCATTAAAGATAAAGCTAAAACATGGCTACAAAACCTTAAATCTGGATTAATAAGAACTTGAATAACATGCAAGAACAGTTTTTGAAAAACATTTTTTCCACCTCATAGAACTAATTCGTTTAAAAGGAAAATCACTTCTTTCACTCAAAAAAATGGAGAAACATTATACCAATGTTGGGATAGGTTTAAAGAATTGCTTAACATATGTCCACACCATGGTTTTGAAACTTGGCGATTGGTCACTTATTTCTATGAGGGCTTAACACCACAAAGTAGACAAGTTGTAGAAATGATGTGTAATGGTGAATTTAGAGATAAAAATCGTGAAGATGCACTAGATTACCTTGACCAATTAGCTGAAAATGCATAACATTGGGATACTGTTGGAACTTTTGAATTGAATAATAAACCACAGCCATCTCCATCTAGTGGAGGAATCTATAACATTAGGGAAGATCATGATTTACAAGCAAAATTTGCATCCCTAGTTAGGAAGGTTGGAGCTTTGGAGAATAAAAAAAGTGATCAAGTAAAATCTGTTCAAGAAATTGCATGTGATGTTTGTAGTTCTAATGATCATTTCACTCAAGATTGTCTCACTCTGCCTGCACTTAAAGAATGTTTGCATGATCAAGCTAATGACATCAACACTTTTAACAAACCAAATCCATATTCACAGACTTATAATCCTGGTTGGAAAAATCATCCAAATTTTAGTTGGAGGAATAATAATAATGCACAATCTTCACAAGCACCACCTCCACAAAATTTTCAAAATACTCAGCCTTATGCACCATATGTTCCACCACCATGGAAAAATTTAGAAGATACAATGCATTCATTCATTAGGAAACAAGATGCCATTAATAATCAAAATGCACAAACATTTTCTGATTTGAAAGATACTCTTGCTAAAATTGCTTCTGCACTCACAATTCAAGAAAAAGGAAAATTTCCAGCTCAACCACAACCAAATCCTAAGATTCAAAATTCACCCTTGGACCAAGTCAAGTCAGTTATAACTCTTCGTAGTGGTAAGGTTATTGAACGGCCTATTCCTGAACCTTGTGAAAATGAAAATTCAAAGGGTAAGGAAGAACTAGATAAACTTACACCTAGTGAAGAAATAACTAATGTTCCATCTGAACCACCATTTCCGCATGCATTAAATAAACCAAGGAAATCAAACCACTCTTCAGAAATTTATGAAATTTTTAAACAAGTGAAAGTTAACATTCCTTTGTTAGATGCAATCAAGCAGGTACCTTCATATGCCAAATTTTTAAAGGACTTATGCACAGTTAAGAGAAAATTGAAGGTAAAAAAGAGTGCTTTCATGGCTGAACAGGTAAGTACCATTTTGTCTACTAATAATAAGTTGAAATATAAAGATCTTGGTTGTCCTACTATTTCTTGTATTTTTGGAGATCATAAAATTGAGCATGCTTTGTTAGACCTTGGTGCTAGTGTTAATTTGCTTCCATATTCAGTTTATCTTCAACTTAATCTTGGTGAGTTAAAATCAACTTCAACTACACTTTTGCTTGCCGATAGATCAGTTAAAGTACCAAAAGGAATAGTGGAAGATGTTTTAGTACAAGTTGATAAATTCATATACCCATTTGGATTTTATTGTCTTAGAAACTGAACCTGTTGTAAATAATTATAAACCAATTCCTGTAATTTTGGGTCGACCATTTTTAGCAACTGCTAATGCTTTGATTAATTGTAGGAATGGTTTAATGAATTTATCATTTGGAAATATGACTTTGGAATTAAATGTTTTTAATATGTGTAGGCAACCAAATGTCGAAATGAGAATGAAGATGAAATTGATGAACAAAAAGAATTGCTTGAAGCTTGTATAGAGGAGAATATTCAAAAAGGGAATTTTTCTGAACTTGGTGATATTTGTTTGGTTAATTCAGTTGAATCAAATAAACAATTTAAACATGATACTTCTAATATAAATTTGTTGTTTGATTCTTGTCAGACTTTGCAAAATGATAATGAGAAACAAGAATTTGACGAGCTTGGAATCATTGAAAAGACGGAACAAGAAGAAGCACCTAAATTAGAACTGAAACCTTTGCCAGAGGGATTGAAGTATGTTTATCTTGGAGAAGAGCAAACTTATCCTGTTGTGATTTCTTCGACCTTATCAAGCGACCAAGAAGGTAAGTTACTATCTGTTCTTAAAAAGCATAGAAACGCAATTGGATGGACTTTAAATGACATTAAAGGTATTAATCCTTTAGTTTGCACTCATAGAATCAATTTAGAAGAAAATGCTAAAACATGTCAACAACCTCAAAGAAGATTAAACCCATACATGAAAGAAGTAGTAAGAACAGAAGTTCTTAAGTTACTTGATGCGGGAATTATCTACCATATCTCTGATAGTAAGTGGGTAAGTCCTACACAAGTAGTGCCTAAAAAATCTGGAATCACTGTAGTTAGAAATGAAAAAGATGAATTAATTCCAACACTACTTGCATCTAGTTGGCACATGTGCATTGATTATAGGAAATTAAATGAAGCCACTAGAAAAGATCATTTTCCATTACCATTTCTTGATCAAATCTTAGAAAGAGTAGCTGGACATCCCTACTCCTGCAACATTTCAAAGATGCATGCTAAGTATTTTCAGTGATATGGTTGAACATTGTTTAGAGGTCTTTATGGATGATTTGACTGTGTTTGGGAATTCTTTTGATGATTGCCTTGATAATTTGGAAAAAGTTTTAAAAAGATGTGTTGAAAAAGAACTTGTGTTAAATTGGGAAAAATGCCATTACATGGTTACTTCTGGAATTGTTTTGGGTCATGTTGTATCTGTTAAAGGAATTGAAGTTGACAAAGTGAAAATTGAAGTCATATCTAAATTGCCACAACCAAAAACAGTTGGGGGATGTGATTAGTATTAAAAATTGTATGTTTGTTATGAAGTAAAAATGTTATTTTGCGTTATTAATGTAATTTATATTTGTAATTGTGTAACATATTATGAATTTCTAATTATTTTTCTAAATATTTGATTTTGTGTATTTTTGTGTGTTTATTAGGTAAAAATAATAATTTCATGCAATTGGAGGCTTCAAAAAAATGTACGGATGTCAAATTTGGATTTCGGAAATCCGAGAAATTATGTTATTGTCAAGAAGAATCCAAGACTTTTGTTGTAAATTTTTACGTTTTTACCACAGTAAATGTGGTAATTGTAAAATTATAAGTTTTTATCTTGCTAGGTATGATATTTTATTAGTGGAATGGTTTGGGTATGCTTGAGTGGATAAGATAAGATTATGTTTGATTAGTTGGATTATTAGTGGGACAAATGTAAGGTTAGGATTTAATTAGATTTTTTTTATTTGTGTGGAGTGAATTTACCATGTATTAGTATAAATAGAGAAGGGTGGTGAACACATCTCTTGGCACATTCTCTTCTCTTCTTTCCTCCCAATTCTTCTCTTCATCTCTCTTTGTAATATATTTTTAATTAATAAAATTAAGTTTTTTTCAATTTTTCAATTTCCATTTTAATTATGTGTTTTTCAATCTTAATCATTTCTTTTATTTCAAAAATGTTTAGCTAAATATTTATAGTTAGGGGAAGGTGAAACTCTTAGTAAAAAAATATGGTTTAATCAAATTCAATTTTTAATTTTATAAATTAAGTTGTTTTCTATTTAATTTTATCCATATTTTATATTTTGAAATTTTGATTTATTGTAGACAAAAATAGGAATTTGGCACAATGAATTTTTAATATCTTAATATAAAATATAGTAAAATGGTATTTTGATTTAGTGTAGACAAATTAAGTTTTGGCACATTAAATTCTTAATCCATAATAAAATAAATGGGAAAATAATTTTAATTAATAAAATTAATCTTTTAGGAAATAAAGCAAAAATAAAAAGAATTTGTTAAATTATATTTATTACTAAGAGTAGATCCATAACCCTAACTAATTCAACTTCATAGTTTTCCTCAAATTAAATTGTGTGTTTTTTTTTAAATTTTATTTTTATTAGATAAATTTAAACAAATAAATTAAACCCTTTCTCTGTGGATTGACCTCGGACTCACCGAGTTATATTATAACTAGGCACTCTTATACTTGGGAGTAAATCAAACATTTTAAGTTGTGTCATCTTTCTCAAAACAATCTCATTAGAATACCAAAAGAACTTTAATAACTCATTTAATTTAAATCATGTACTGAAATAGTAATATTTCATAAATCTGCATGAAATCAATGAGATCATAACACTGATAACATTAAATATTGAATACCAAAAAACTATCACCAAACAAGTACACAGGGGAATAATCTCATCATATCCGAACCTTGACGGACGGACAATCAGGGAACCATTATGTCCCGGAGCTACACGGATAGACGGAAAAAAATATCATCTCATATATCTCATCTGTAATCTCAATATCTATATGTATCTCAACATCAGTATTTCTATAATCATTATACTGCATGCATAAGCCCCCAAAAGGCAAAAGCCCCAAACGCCCCAAAGCCGCTATGTGTGTTCAGACGGGGCCCCAAAAGCCTCTAATCTCATCTCATCTATATCACTATATCTGAAAGGAAAAGGTACTGTCTAATGATTCCAAAAACCATATTTATACTCAAACACATAAACATATAACCCAATCTGAAATCTCATTTCCTTTCCATATATCATACCTCAAATCCACTTAATTCTCTTTAAAACTATTATCATGAATTTACTAAAAAATAATAATAAAATCATTAATCAAACTCATTACAATAATAATAAATATCAGCATGTAGGAAAAAATTCATTGTATAGAAAATCATTAAATCAAAGCATTAAATACTCATTTATCAAAACATGTTGTACTGTATCGTAAAACTATAATATACTATGAAAATAGGTTTTGTATATTCCATTCACAGTGATGATGTCCAGACTCGGTGTCAACAACGTCTGTAGGCTGATTCTCGTTTGTGGATCCTCCTATTTCAAGTAAACAACGTCATTATTCTCCGTAATATGAAATACAACTAATTTTATGCAATCAAACTCGATACGAATATTTATCTGTAATAAACTATTCCTGTATGAATAAAATTATCAAAATTATCAAAATACCCTTATATGCCAAAACTATCAAAATGCCCCCAACATCGATATTTACCGAATTATCATTGGAACCATAATATATCGAAATATCCTCAAAATTCTAAATTATCAATTTATCCTCAATTCGAATTACAAAATTAATCACAAGTTTCGAATTTACGAAATTACCTTCAAAGTGCGAAATTACCAAAATGTCCTTAATAATTTAAATTACCGAATTACCCTCGAAATATCAAATTACCTCACTGCCCTAATAAAAAATTACCAAATTATCCATAATTTTTTAATAATCACAAATTTACCCCCAAAGCTTTGTGAAATTACCGAATTGCCCATCACCGGTCAACGATGACCGGACTTTAGTCAACATCGACGGTAAGCTCAAGTCTAATAGTTTAGACCTCGGTGAGTCCAACGATGCCAGCGGTGGTCTCTGACTCACGGCAATGGCGGCGGATCGAAACTCTAAAGTCCGTGAGTTTTCTGGTGGTCGTTCGCTGGCAATATGGTCGTTTCAGGTGACAGGGTCGGT
The DNA here is from genome assembly GCA_030449925.1 of Citropsis articulata. Classification (NCBI taxonomy): domain Eukaryota; kingdom Viridiplantae; phylum Streptophyta; class Magnoliopsida; order Sapindales; family Rutaceae; genus Citropsis; species Citropsis articulata. Next base: position 1,826,535 of record JASUUH010000079.1, read on the forward strand.
CGGAAATGAATGATGGGAAGCTGAGGAACAAGATCCAAAATAGCGGCCACGACTTTGGAGCTCGACCGCTGCTCGGCCGGCAGCGAGGACTAGTGGACGTGATCGGCCTCACAAGCTTCAGATCGGTACCAAGCACGGCTGTAATGGTAGCTGGAAACAGAAGATGTGGCTCGGTCAAAACGAGAGTCGGATTCGGGTCAACGAGTCAAAATCAGGTCAAACCCAGTTCCTCTCTCTCCCCTTCTCAATTTATAAAATGGCACTCTTCTTTTTTTTCTTTCTTTTTTTTAAACATAATACAAATTAAACGAATACCGGACCCGTGTCGGAAATAAAATCTGGTTACCCGATCTTTTAATCGCGCTCATTTTGTTGAGATTTAACATCTGATAATTTTAAAATAATCCATACACAATATATTTAATAAACATGTAACCTTTAACCTTCTTCACCCACAATGTCGGAAAAATCGAGTCGCATCAATTTCGCCAAAAAAAAAATCTTAACAAGTCCAAAAATTTTAAAATTAGTATCGAAGGGGAAAAATAAAATTACATACTTAATTAAGATAATTGAAGTGCATATGTTACATAAACAGACGCACAACTATTATGGAAGCTTCTCTCACTTTCTTGCTAATATTTTAAGCATCTATCAACTAGGTTGGTTCTAAGTCTGTTGACAATTTTTCGTTGACTTTGAAGTTAGGTATGTAGAATGGGCACCCGTTATTCTATGTATAAAGCAGTTGGAAGAAATCTTGATCCATGAACATTGCGCTTTTTATTCATAAAACACTTGATTCCAAGATATCGTGTGTGGTTTTTATAAACAAAATCACTAGCAATGAGGATTTTAATTAGTTGATAAATTTGTACTTTCCAAGGAGATAATGTGCGTATTATGTATAATAATATTGGTTTGTCCTCAGTGCAAGAAAGCTGTTATTGCTCGTATTTATGCGTACTGATAGTGTTATCAAGATTACTTAGATTCCATCGAGTTTGTAGCGACCATGGCCACCAAGATTTTCGTAGTGTACTCTCTCTCCCTCAATCATACACAAAGGAGTCGAGCAATCACAATGAAGTTAATTTGGTTAATTTTCTTTCCTTTTTCTTCTCCCATAATCTTAATCCTTTGGCATTTCATATGAACAAGTGGAGACTGTGGCAAATGAAGTGTAGTGATGAGCTAATTATTGTCTGGGGGTTGAAACAACACTTTGACGGGTACTTTTTACTGATGGAAAGAATTAGAAACTATTAAAAAGAAGCAATACGCTTAAGAGGAAGGGCAATTCTTGAGTGCTCCCAGAGCATTGTTCTTTTTTTAGTTACTCGTAATGTGTATGCTTCAACCACTACATGTGGCAAATTGTAAATGGATAAGAAGCAATGCTCTAGTAGCACTAAAAACCTCAAGAGGTCTTTTGATGATGCAAATTTTTCTTTGACTTGATTGGAACTTGAAATACAAGTGTGCAACCCAAGAGGGGGGTGAATTGGGATTTTAAAAATTATCCTAACAAAACCACACAATAGGCTAATCTAACGCCTTAATAAATTTGAAAGCAATAAATTTAATAATAGCACAATAATAAATTAGTAAGAGAGAGGAGAAATAAACATACGAAATTTTACGTGGTTCGGCAATCCCTGCCTATGTCCACGCCTGCAAGCGGTCCAAGCTTGAGGTTTTCACTATCCAAGCCTTCCAAGGATTAAAATGCTTACAATTGACTTCAAGGTGTCAATGAACCTTTACAACAAAGAGATTTTTTTATCAATTTCTTTACTCAAGTGTCTCACACACCCAAACACTCACAATTGAGATGAGGAAATGAAATTATAACAAAAACTCTCTTAAAGAGTAGATGAACAAATTAAAGAACAAAGAAGTTCAAAGAATTATGATTTGCGAATTGAGAGCTCGAGATATGTTGTGTGACTTTTGTTTGTGCTTGCTAGAGAGCTTGAAAATCAATTGGATTTGAGTTTTTATAGTTGGAGCTCAAAAACTAGCCGTTACGAGCTTTTTAGTGATAACCGGAATTCCACTTATGTGCATCCGAAATTTCACTTCAAGTTACCGTTACAGCAAATATTTGAATTTTTGAACATCTGGTATGCCGGTTTTGAGATCCAGAATTCCGCTTTTGTTTCAATAACTTACTACCCAAATCCAGTATGCCGCTTTTGAAAATCCGGAATTCTGCTTTTGGTTTCAGTAACTTACAGCCCAAATCCAGTCTTCCGCTTAGAGCAATCCAGAATTCTGCTTGATACAGTGAACTATTTTTCTAAAATTATAGTTTGACTCCAAAACTTTATAAAACTATGTTATGACCCAAAACGTTATAAGTTTTGCACTTAAGTCCAATTTCAGAATTTCTAAATAATACTATGTGAATCCCAAAACTTTTTAAAATTATGAAATCACCCAAACTTTGTAAAATTATAAAATGACCTAAAATAGTTAAATATTTTCAAATAGGTCCAAATATGAAATTTAAAACAATATTTATTAAAAACAAAGATTGTAAAATTCTTTCATTTTAGATCACAACTTGAGAAATAACTTAACTCCATAAAATCATTTTCTTATTTAAAAAGCACAATATATATAAATATTAGTTTAACTATTCTCAATTTTCTTTAACCAAAACATGTGGTTTGTTATCATCAAAATCAATATTTATAGCCATATAGGCTAACAGAACTCATTGATACCTGAGACACTTTCCATGTGGTTTTGCAAAAGATGAAAGCTCCTTCTAAAGTAAATAAAGTGCCAATGATCAGGCCTTCCAAACTATTAGAGCTTGAACGTGTTAACATATATGTTTCTATAATGTTGATTTTGATGATAACAAACAAGATTAAGAATGATTAATCTTTTAAGCTCAAATTGTAAGGGGAGCTTACATTTAGGGGGAGCAATTTATGGAATCATTCTTTAAAAACTTGAAAGATTTGTCATCATAAAAAAGGGGGAGATTGTTGACATATATATTTTCATATCGTTGATTTTGATGATAACAAATAAGATTAAGAATGATTAAGTTTTTAAAAGCTCAAATTATTATTTTTATACATTTTAAATAAATCATTATTTTCACATTATAAAGGTTTTATATTTAATGGAAAAATGATTTTATGAAATTGGTTGTTTTTCAAGTTTATGGTTTAATTGAAAAAGTTTTGAAAACTTTAAAATCAACAAGTATTGTTTAAAATTCTGGAGAAGGACTTATTTGAAAAGTGCTATAGTGTTTTGGGCCATTTCATAATTTCAAAAAATTTTGGGATTCACAAAGTATTATTTAGAAATTCTGAAATTTGACCTATTTGTAAAGTTTTATAACATTTTAGACCATAATACAGTTATAGAAAGTTTTGAAAAATAAAAAAAAAAATAAATATTGACACACTATATAATGCATGATATGATTTTACCAGCCTATGGGTTATTGCGTAAACTCTCGATGGAAACATTATCCGGATTTCGCAATGCTATCCGCTTATCAAGTAGTTTTATGGAGCATAAACGGCTATCCGGTTATCGTAAGCGGCATACCGAATATTGTGAAATTCAAATTTTTGCCTTAACGGTAACATTTAAGTGGCTAACCGGATTCCATAAACGGTAAGTCGGTTATGAACAAAAAGTGAATAACGACTAGATTTTTAGCTCCAACTATATAAACTCAAATCCAATTCATTTTTGGTAATCTTGGCAAGCATAAACAAGTGCACACAACATATATTGAGCTTCAAATTCGAAAATCATCATAGATTAAATCTTTATTGAGTTGTCATTTTGTATATCCACTCTTTGAGAGAGTTTTTGTTGTAAGTTTCATTTCCTCATCAAATTTGTGAGTGTTTAAGTGTGTGATACACTTGAGTGAAGAGATTGGGAGATAATCTCTTTGTTGTAAAGGTTCATTGACACCTTGAAGTCAATTGTAAGTATTTGAAGCCCTGGAAAGGCTTGGACAGTGAAATCCTCAAGCTAGAATTGCTTGGAGGCGTAGACGTAGGCGGGGATTGCCGAACCACGTAAAAATCATTGTGTTTGCTCTCTCTTCTCTAATTCATTTGGTTTTGTTAGGATATCATTTTACTTCTCCCCCTTTTTACATCATCAAAAAGATATATTACTTTGCCTCCCCTTTAGGACAAAAAAAAAAAAAAAAATTCAAAATGCATATTATCTAAAATCCTATTGTATGCTCCCCTAAAATATATAGCCAATTTAAAATTTTAACCAAAATGATTTTATCCAAAAATATATCATATTTATCTCCCCTTTTATTATAAAAATGAAAAGATAGATAGATGTAATCGAAATAAGATGAAGATATTACCCATTTTGTGCGAGCAACAATTTCGGCAAAGACTCCCCTTATCAATCATCAAAATCTCAACACAAACACACTAGTTCAAAATGATCGAAAACATAAGTAAAGATCATAACAAACAACCATATCAAATCCATATCATAAAAAATAAACACATAATTCAAAATCATAACAAACATGCATAATCATCCATATAATCTAAACGGAAAATGAAATAGCATAAAGTAGTAAATATTGGTGTGTCCAAATACAAACATAGGAGATTACTTGTGAGTTTGATGATGATAATGGATTTTAAAGATCACTTTGAATACAAGAAATAATGTGGAATGATTTTTGTGAATCGATTTGATGTGAAAAGGATAAAAATGATGGATTTTGGAGAGAGGTAGAAACGGTTTTAGGAGAGAGAAAGCTAATCCGGTTTGCCGAAAGAGAGAAAGAAGAATAGCTTTTAAAACTTCGAATCCGGCTATCCAGATTTCACTAACCGGTTAGTCGGTTAGTGCCCAGTGAAGAGAAAACCATAACCAGTTTACCGGTTTAGCTAATCGGTTGGCTGAATAGATTCCAAAATGTGTCCAGACCACAACCTGTTTACTGCTTCCGTATCCGGTTGACCGGATATTTCCCAGAATGTTATAAAAAAGAATTTGGTTTACTGGTTTGAGGAATCGGCTTTCCGATTTTGAGGCAGAAAGTGAGCTTTGCAAATCCGGTTTACCAGATTTCATAACCGGATGACTGGTTCGCATCCAGTGAGCTCCAAATCACATCCTATTTTCTGGATTTCATAACCGGTTGACCGGTTTTTGTCCAGAAATGAATTTTTCTCAAACAGCTTACCGATTTTCCAATCCAGTTATCCGGAATTCAACCCGAGAGTAATCAATAAGAAAAACAGTTTTCCGGTTGATTAGAAACGGTATACCGGTTTAGACTTGGAAATCTTTTTGGCTCTTATTGAAATTTGCTTAACCCATAAGCTTGTATTGTACACACTAATTTATCATAAAACTGGATCAATTAAAAAATATGTTGTGGTTTAAAACTTTTCAATAAGCCAATTAGTGCATGAAACATAAATGCATACATTCATCAATCATAGATTGCATATGATCAAATTTCATCAAATACAATGTAATCATCAAAGCACATTCTTTATCATAAAAAATTTAAGCAAAGCATAAGTACATAATAGTAATATATAGATCATCAAAATCAACATTACCTATTAAGATAAGCCATCATTATGAACTAAAGAACAAGTGATCAAATCCATTATTACAAATGCTCACATAAGCTAATTTAATGAATGATGATATAATACAATAAATAGCACAAGAATTCACACATACATAAGTGATGAACAAATAAGGAAGATGAATAAATGACATGAAACATAATGATAGACAATTAAAAAGATGAAATCAAAGATCATACAATTATCAAAATCATTTTCCGCATCCGCAAAGAATTTTGGTCTAATTTGAGAAATAAATGCAGCATGCTCACATGTATTCTTAAGTGATGATCTAGTGGTTACACCTTGCAATGGATCTCTTTAAAATTAAGTTCTTAGGGAGAAAAAAAAATACCTCCACTCATTGAGGAGTGTTTGAGAACTACCTTCATTTTGCTCCACATTTGTTTCTCCATATTGCTCTTCTTGATTTTCATGTGGTGCTTCCTCTTGTTTATCTTTTGATAATTCTTTTTGTGACTCTTCATCTGTATCATCATCAACAACAACTTTCTCCGTAGAGGAAGGGTTAGACTCATCAAATATAACATGCATAGATTCTTCTACAACTAAAGTTCTTTTATTGTACACTTTATATGCTTTGCTTGTGTTTGAATAACTAAGAAAGATGCCAACATTAGATTTTGGATAAAATTTACCAAGATTATCTTTTGTGTTCAAAATAAACATTTGTATCCAAAAACTTTGAAATAGTCAATATTGTGTTTTTTTATCTTTCTAAAGCTCATATGAGGTTTTATTAAAATTATGTCTAATTAACAAACGATTCAAATATAACATGCGGTGTTAACGGCTTCGGCCCAAAAAGACTTAGGCAAAGAATTTTCATTCAACATGGTCTAAGCTATTTCTTGAATAGACCTATTCTTTTTCTCTACAACTTCATTTTGTTGTAGAGTCCTAGGTGATGAAAATTGATGCTCAATACCAAAATCATTACAAAAATTCTCAAATGCATGATTTTCAAATTCTCTACAATAATCACTTCTAATACAAGAAATAACATATAACTCATCTATCATACATATACATCACACAATCATGAAATATATAAGCATTCAAAGATTGAGAATTAAAGCATATCACTTATTTATCATGCTTAGGCATTACATAATCATTAAAATCAAACAAATCTATCATGACGAGTTGACAAGCTATCATCATATATATACAACCATGCATCATGATAAAGCACTTAATGTTATACACAATGATAATTCAATCATGTAAATATACAAGCATACTTTCGCAAATTCAAGCTATTATTCATTTATCATGATTCATTCAACAAATTCAATATGGCAAGAATTGTTACCAAAACAATTAAATCATCTTGCCTCATCTTTTTCTCCTAGATCATAATCAAGTGATTATCCTCATAAGCTTTCATCAAGGAACTCTCCACCATTCCTTGATTATGGTACCTACAAAGAAAACATTCATGTTGTGCCCTTTGGTACCCAAATACTCTTGGGTCTTTGAGTGTTAGCAATAGTTCCTTTTAGAACCCAAATACATTTTGCTCCATAATATGTATTTCTTTTAACATGGCATTTATAACTCATGTGACCATTTCCATTACAATAATGACAAACAATCTTATGATCACTTGTGGAGGTAGCCTTAACAAAATAATTCTTATAATATTTTTTTTTCAAGTTAGGCTTATACCCAAGTCCTCCTTTATCAAACACACATTTTTGAGTGCTTAGTAATTTTTCTAAGTTCTTTTGACCACTTGTGAATTTTAACACAATTTCATTGAGTTCATTACTCTTTTTCTTAAGCACTTCGTTTTCTTTCATCAAATCATCAACATGTGATCGTTCATGTTCATACAAAATGCTTTGTTTACCTTTTAATGAGACAATTTTATCATGCAATATTTTATTATCTAAATCTAGTCCTTTAATCATTTCATTTAATGAATCATTGCATTTTTGTAAAGTATCATTTTCATTTTTCAAGTCAACTACATGTGATTTTAAATGCTCATGTGAAGTGCTAGGTTTCTCATTTAATAATGCAACTCTATCATGCAATGTTTTATTCTCTAATTCTAGGCATATAATCTTTGCACCTAAAGATTCATTTTCATTTGTGAGTTCTACCATTTTCTTTTTAAGACATATATTCTTTTTACCAATTTTCATGAACTCATCATGCAATTCTTTAAAAGCATCATGCAATTCATCATAGGTAGGATCACTTACCTCATCATGCTCATCATCCGATTCATTTCTAATTGCCATAAATGCCAAATTTGACACTTCATGAGATTCATCCTCATTTATAGTCTCCTCATACACAACTTCAAGTTTTCTCCAAATTTCATAAGCATTAGAACAATTTGAAACTCTATGAAATTCCTTTTTATCTAAGGCACAAAATAAAGCATTCATAGATTTGGAATTTAAAGACATCATTTTCCTATCCGACTCATTTAAAACATTATTCCTAGGAATGAATGAACCATCACAAACGATTTTCCATATTTCATAGTCTAAGGCTTGTAAAATGACTCTCATCCTAGTTTTCCAATATGGGTAATCATTTCCATAAAAATATAGTGGTCTAGTGATGGATTGTCCTTCCCTAAAGGTTAAGTCATATTGGGTTACTATTGATCTTTAACTCTAGACGGTTAAGTCCAAGCCTTTCCAGGGCTTCAAATACTTACAATTGACTTCAAGGTGTCAATGAACCTTTACAACAAAGCGATTATCTCCCAATCTCTTCACTCAAGTGTATCACACACTTAAACACTCACAAATTTGATGAGGAAATGAAACTTACAATAAAAACTCTCTCAAAGAGTGGATATACAAAATGATAGCTCAATGAAGATTTAATCTATGATGATTTTCGAATTTGAAACTCAATATATGTTGTGTGCACTTGTTTATACTTGCCAAGATTACAAAAAATGAATTGGATTTGAGTTTATATAGTTGGATTTAAAAAACTAGCCGTTATTCACTTTTTGTTCATAACCGACTTACCGTTTATGGAATCCGGTTAGCCGCTTAAATGTTACCGTTAAGGCAAAAATTGAATTTCACAACATTCAGTATGCCGCTTACGATAACCGGATAGCCACTTGCGAAATTCGGTTAGCCGCTTAAATGTTACCGTTAAGGCAAAAATTTGAATTTCATGACATTCGGTATGCCGCTTATGATAACCGGATAGCCGCTTACGAAATCCGGATAGCCATTTTCCATCCGGAGAGTTTCTGCCCAATAACCTAGCTGTCATATCCGTGTCAGCTTATAAGATTGTTTCAAAATTATAGTTTTGTCCTAAAACTTTCTATAACTGTATTATTGCCCAAAATGTTATAAAAATGTATAAATAGGTCCAATTTTAGAATTTCTAAATAATACTTTGTGAATTCCAAAACTTTCTAAAATTATGAAATGGCCCAAAACACTATGGCACTTTTCAAATAAGTCATTCTCCAGAATTCTAAAAAATACTTGTTGATTTTAAAGTTTTCAAAACTTTTTCAATTAAACCATAAACTTGAAAAACAACCAATTTTATAAAATCATTTTTCCATTAAATATAAAACCTTTATAATGTGAAAATAATGATTTATTTAAAATGTATAAAAAAATAATTTGAGCTTTTAAAAACTTAATCATTCTTAATCTTATTTGTTATCATCAAAATCAATAATATGGAAACATATATGTTAACAGAACGTTTTGTCCTTTGGTTTCCTTCTTATTTTGGGGTTCTGGCAGCCCAATGCAAGGCCTTCTTTCATTGGACTTCTGAACTATAGACATCACAAGCACTTGTTGGCAAACTTGTTGGAATCTTCTGGAGTATGGTGTTCATGGGAGAGGTCAATAGCTTACTGCGTGAGTTCCAAATGATTCTATCTAGTTACTTGATTAGATGTTTACTAACTGCTCTATGCATTTCAATCTTGGAAACCATTACCAGTGTCATATGTTGAAGGACCTCTGTTGTTTATTGCTGTTGGTATGTTTTTCATTACTCACAATTTGTTGTCTTCAGGCACTGCATGTCTTCTTCAATCCGACTTTGTGAAGAAAATATGGTATTTGATTGTTTGCCCTTCAACTTATTTTACAAATTGACTGCTGTAACACAACTAGCACATCATGGCATGCTGTTTCTTCCACTTTGGTACAACTTTGGCTGCGGTATGTTTAAGATAAATGAGGTAAATGGTGGCTCTTCTTCTGGCGCAAGAATATTTGCAGTAGATAGTTCCTACCAAACCGCAGAGCTAGAACTCGAACAGGCGTTTCACTAGGGTAAGTATGTTTTTTTTTTAATACACTAGGGTAAGTATGCTGGTGAAATAGTAAAAAAGCTCAAACATTGATATTAACAAATGCTTGTACATAATGTATCTGATAATATGAAGAAACACTCTGTGGACAAAAATGATGAATCCAAAATCTAGGCTTATTAAACGACATCATTTTGAGTATGTTTAATTAGCTCAGGAAGTCATAAGCATAGCATATGACTTACTAAACATCAAAACAGCAAGAGATGAAGATGTTTCTGCTGAGGTTTAAGTGAAGCATGTGATCAAGCACGTGAGAGGGAATTAAATTAGTTAAAGAAGTTGTTATCTAGGTGGCGAAAATCTGTGCATTCTAGGTTTCATATCAGTTGGTATATAAGCTGATCAGCAGAGTAGTTTCTGGATCGATGGTAGAGCAATCTAGAGAGAGTTTTAAGAGAGAGAAAGAGCCATCTTGTTCCTTATAATCAACTCTTGTGTTGCTTTGTAAAATTCAAATGAATCATCAATAAATCTCGTTCTGGTGGCTTCTCCTGTGGATGTAGATTGTGCATATTTGCAAAAACGAACCACGTAAATCTTTATGTATTTTTATGTTTGATTTGTTCTTATTTCTTATTTTATGTGTGTTCTGTTATTATTATTTTCATCACAAAGCTTTCTTAATTCTTAAGGTTGATTTATTGGGTACAAAGCATCTTTGTTTGATATGGTTTATGATCTTGGACAGTGATTGAGTTGCTCAACTAATCCTATAATGACTTTAACATATAGAAAGTGAAAATAGAGGCTTTGCTCGTTACTCACGGCCTTGGTGATGCAATTCAGCCAGTGAGCAAGAAGGAGGGTAAAGAGCTCTCTTCATCAAAGACTCCTAAACAGGTTGTTGAGATTCATAGAAAGGCTAGAGGAACTATAATCTTGAGTCTTGCAGATTCTGTCATACGAGAGGCGGTAAAGAATCCATTGTTGTTGATTTGTAGGCCACATTAGAGAGTATCTACATGAAGAAATCCCCGAGCAAGTAGACTATATATAAAGAAGAGGATGTTCACATTAAAAGTGGTGGAGGGCAAATCTTTAGATGACCATCTTGATGAGTTCAACAAAGTGCGTGACACTTTAGAAACTATTGATGTAGCCCTTGATGATGAGGATAAAACTCTCATGTTAATAAGCTCTCTACCAAAGTCCTATGAGCATTTTGTTGATGCCTTGATGTATGGAAGGCAGACATTGTCTCTAGATGAAGTTAAATCAGCTCTCAACACAAAGAAATTGTAGGGTAAACAAGATTATTTGGGAAATGAATTAGGTGAAGGCTTAACAGCAAAAACAAGATCAAAGGGTAAGAAAAAGAAGCAAGAAAAGATAAAGAAAAGCCAAAGAACCTAAAGTCTTTCCTATGTCACAAGGAACGACAATTCAAGAAAGATTGTCTAAAGAAGAAGTTTAAGAAGAAAATGCAGAATGAAGGTGCAGCTGTAGCTGAAGAGGAAGGCTATGAGTCTGCTGAAGTATGTATTGTAACAGGCAGGAAAGACAAAGGTAAATGGGTTCTTGAATCAGGACCATTAGAGAGCTGAAACAAGTCAGGTATGTGCCCGAATTAAAAAGAAATTTGATTTGTTTAGGAATGCTTGATCAAATAAAGTATAATGTTAAGATTGAATCGAGGGAATTGAAAATTGTCAAGGATTCACAGGTTGTTATGAAAGGTAGCAGAAACAATTGAGTGTTTATCTTCGATAGGGATGTGGTTAATGGTGAAGCTGGAGCGTCATCATCAAATGGCATTGACAAAACCAAACTATGGCATCTAAGGTTAGGAAACATAGGTGAAAGGGATATTAAAAAACTTAAAAAACAAGGTGTATTAGGGAATGATAAGTTGGGAAACATGGATTTCTATGAAGATTATCTACTAGGCAAATCAACAAGGGCTAGTTTTAAAAGATCAGTACATAAGTCCAAGGATAAGCTGAAGTATGTCCATTCAGATTTGTGGGGGCCTGCTCAACAGATATCTGTACGAGATAATAGTTACTTTTTATCAATCATTGATGATTTTTCCAAAAAGGTATAGGCCTATATAATAAAGAATAAAGATCAAGTGTTTGATAAGTTCAGAGAGTGGAAGAGTTTAGTTGAAAGTCAGACTGGAAGGAAGGTAAAGAAACTTAGAATAGACAATGGCTTAGAGTTTTCTAATCTAAGATTCGACAACTATTGTGCAGAGGAGGGGATTATGAGACACAGAACTATGAGACTTACATCTCAATAGAATGGCTTGGCAAAAAGGATTAACAAGACACTCATAGAGAGAATGGGGTGCATGCTTGTTCAGACAAAACTTTCTAAGGTTATGTGGGCAGAAATACTCTTAATAGTTTGTCATCTGGTTAACCTTAGTCCATCGTCAGCCATAGATTTCAAGACACCTTATGAAAAATGGACTGGTCAACCAGCAAACTATGGAGATATGAAAACTTTTGGTTGTATTTACTTAAGAAATCTCTTTATGGATTAAAACAGTCCCCTAGGCAATGGTATCTCAGATTTGATGAATTCATGGTGACACATGGATTCATGAGATGTAATTATAATTGTTGTGCGTATTACAAGCTGTTGAAGGATGATCTCTACATATATCTCATCCTCTATGTAGATAACATACTAATAGCCTATAAAAAAAAAAAAGAAATAGAAGATTTAAAACAAATCCTAAGTTCTGAGTTTGATATGAAGAATTTGAGGATTGCAAAGAAAATTTTGGGGGTAGAAATTGAAAGAAACAGAGCTACTAGTCTTATGTTCCTGTCACAGAAGAAATATTTGACTAGGGTACTGGACACATATAAGATGCTGAATTCTAAACCAGTATTGACTTTCTTAGCAGCTCACTTCAGGCTTAGTAACTTACAATGTCTAAAAATAAGTAAAGAGAAGCTGGAAATAGAAAATGTACTTTATGCCAATGCAGTGGGATGCCTTATGTATGCCATGGTCTTAACAAGACCAGACATATAGCATGTTGTGAGTGTTGTAAGTAGATATATGGCAGCACTTAGAAATGAGCACTGGAAAGCAACTCTGCAACATGTGTTGGCCTTGTCAACTATAGAGGCAGAATACACAGCTACTACTAAAGCTGTAAAAGAGGCATTATGGCTACAAGGATTAATGGGAGAACTGGGTGAAAAACAGAAGACTATAATAGTTTATTGTGATAACTCAAGTGCTCTTCATCTGTGTAAGAATCCTGCACATCATGAGAAGACAAAACATATAGACATTTAACTCAATTTCATTCGAAATGAAGTGTCTAAAGGAGCTGTGAAAATGTCCAAGGTTCATACAGATGAGAACCCAGCTGATATGCTCATTAAAGTGGTATCAACGACTAAGTTCAAGGTGTGCTTAAACCTAGCTAGCTTGGGTGATTGCTGATTACCTGAGAGTTGGAGAAAGAGACAAGATGAGAGGATTTTGAATCAAGGTGGAGAAATATGGACTAAAATGACGAATCCAAAACATGGGCTTATTAAACAACTTCGTTTTGAGTATGTTTAATTAGCCTAGGAAGTCACGAGCTTAGCATGTGGCTTACTAAAGATCAAAATGGCAAGAGATGAAGACGTTTTGACTGACGTTTAAGTGAAGCATGTGATCGAGCACAGGAGAGGGAATCAAGTTAGTTAAAGAAGCTGTTATCCAGGTGGCAAAAATCTATGCATAATGGGTTTCATATCAGCTAGTATATAAGCTGATGAGTAGAGCAGTTTCTAGATCGATGGTAGAGCATTCTAGAAAGAGTTTTAAGAGAGAGAAAGAGTCATCTTGTTCCTTGTAATAAACTCTTGTGTTGCTATGTAAATTCACAAGAATCATCAATAAATCTCGTTCTAGTGGCTTATCTTGTGGATGTAGATTAGAGGTGTCAAAAAAGCCCGCCCGGACCGGACCCGTCACATGCGGTCCGGGTAAAATCCGGACCGAATGGAAGGAAAAAGTGGGTCCGGTCATTGAAAATCCATACCCGGTTGTTTCCGGGCACGGGTCTGGTCACAACACCAAGAACCCGGACCCGGACCGTGCCTGGTTTTTGTTAAGGTTAAAAAAAAAAAAGGAGTGGAAAATTGATATTGGAGTTATGATATGTATTATGTAATATGTTGGGTGTTAGTATACTGCATTTATTTAGATTTATTTAGTGATTAATTGATTATTGTCATGTTTAATTTAAATTTTTTATAGGGATTGAATGAATTTAGTTTAAAAATTGAATAAATTTAGATACTAGATAATAGATTGAAATAATTTTTATTTGTTATTTACTTAAAATTTATAAAGTAGATTGAAATAACTAAGATGTTGTAACAATTTATTACATAAATTTTTTTCTTTTTAATTCAAAATGCGGGTAGAGAAAACCCGGATAAAAAACCTGTGCCTGGATAGTACCGGGCATATACCCGGCCGGCCCGCATAGAAAAAATCCGGGCACGGTCCGGGTCCGAGCACCTATGTGTGGTATGCGGGTAGGTCTCGAGCACCCCCAAACCCGGACCCGACCCGGACTTTTGCCATCCCTAATGTAGATTGTGCATACTTGCACAACGAACCACGTAAATCTTTCTCTGTTTTTGTGCTTGATTTGTTCTTATTACATCATAAAGCTTTCTTAATTCTTAAGGTTGATTGATTGGGTACAAAACATCTTTGTTTGATTTGGTTTGTGATCTGGGGCAGTAATTGAGTTGCTTAACTAATCCTATAGTACTGCAATCACTACACACTCAACTGCAATTTATCAAGGGAAACCTATGAAATAAAATCGTCTGCCTTTAAAAATGAAAGCTGGCCTGTGCACAATGCTCAATCTTTGTAGCTTCCACCAATACCTATTATGCTAGTGAATGATCTATCATGCTAGCAAACATGACCAAATTATGCTCTGTGTCCCAAACTTGACATGCGTTCGGATAAATGACATTGTTTAGTTCGTAACTAGATTGTAATTTTTCATTGTGTGTCCTTGGAGCTGGTTTTAACTTCTGAGTCCATTGCCTGGGCAAGCTTTCACACCTTTTTATGACACATGCACGCACAAAGGAAAAGATAACTGCCGGGTGAGTAGAGAGTGCTTCAACTTCAATGGAGAATGTCTGGCGAGCATTATCGGGTGAGGACCTGGAAGATTACAAAGGCATAGAGTTCTGGTCTAACCCGGAGCGATCGGGCCGGCTAGAAAAGCAAGGCGACTACATCAAAACGTGGCGCCGCCATTGATTCATTCTAAAACAAGGCGAGCTATTTGTTTCAAAGACTCCCACAAAATCACCCGCGGCTTCACTCCACGCGGCTTCCTCCCTGTGGGCACTTGCCGCACTGTCAAAGGCGCCGAGGACGTTCTAAACAAACGCTTCGCCTTCGAGCTCTCTAGGGGGAAATACACGATGTACTTTGTGGCGGATACTACTGAGTAGGAGAAGGAGCCGCTCAATTTCATTGGTCGGGCGATTGTTCAACACTCGCGGTCGGTGACTGAATCCGAAGTCGTTGAATATGATCGCAAATGGGGATCGGTTTGTGAAATTTTCAATTTCTTAAATTTAGTGTAAAAAAAGTATGAATCTTCGTTAAAAATTGTTCCTTTTTTTGTGGGTTCATGTCACAATTTGAGCTTATTCGGTTTAACCTTTATTTTATTATTTTTCAATAGTCTTATTCATGAGTGGGTTGTGCCTATCAACTTTAAAGGGCCCCTCAGTGATTATTGTATATGTTGCTTGAAGTTAGAGATTAGCTGTAGCTTAGTGGTGGATAAAGCATCAACCATTCCTCGGTGACTCTTCTGTTTCTTGCTTTTGAGCTAGTGGACGAAGAAGCATAACACTAGATAAGGATATACAATCGGAATTGGAGATCAGGAAGGAAAAGTTTGAAAATTTAAGATGAAGAAAGCAGAGCTCATATTCGTTCCATCACCAGGAATTGGTCACCTTGTGTCAATCCTTGAGTTTGCGAAGCATTTAATCGATCGGGATGATCGAATTTCAGTCACCATCCTGTCTATGAAGCTAGCTGTCGCTCCTTGGGTTGATGCATACACCAAATCACTAACAGATTCACAACCAAGAATCTGTATCATTGACCTCCCTCCCGTAGATCCGCCTCTTCCAGACGCTTTTAAGAAATCCCCAGAATACTTCATCTCACTGGTTGTGCAAAGTCACTTGCCTAATGTTAAAAATATTGTATCATCCCGCTCTAACTCAGGCTCCCTCCAAGTTACCGGGTTAGTTCTCGATTTCTTTTGTGTGTCCATGGTTGACATTGCTAAGGAGTTGAGTCTGCCTTCGTACATATTTTTAACCTCTAATTTGGGATTCTTGGGTCTCATGCTGTATTTACCGACTCGTCAGGATAGGATAAGCACTGTGTTTGAATCTTCAGATGATGAGTTGTTGATCCCAGGTATTATCAACCCAGTTCCCGCATGTGTTTTGCCTTCACCTTTGTTTAATAGGGATGGGGGTCATGCCACTTTTGTGAAGCTTGCTCAAAGATTCAAAGATGTCGATGGTATAATTGTAAATACATTTCATGAGTTAGAGCCAAATGCTGTCAACGCATTTTCTGGTGATCTAAATCCTCCGTTGTACACAGTTGGGCCGGTACTCCACCTTAAAAGTCAGCCTAACCCTGATTTAGATAAGGCTCAGTACCAAAAGATCTTCCAATGGCTTGATGATCTGGCTGAATCTTCAGTAGTGTTTCTCTGTTTTGGAAGCTTTGGGAGCTTTGATGCAGCACAGGTGAAAGAGATAGCAATCGGGCTGGAGAGAAGCGGGTACAATTTCTTGTGGTCTCTGCGAGTTTCGGCCCCAAAAGATGAGGTTTCTGCACCTACATATGTCACAAATAATGGTGTATTTCCTGAAGGATTCTTGGAAAGGACCAAGGGAAGAGGAATGATCTGTGGGTGGGTCCCACAGGTGGAGATTTTAGCCCACAAAGCAATTGGAGGTTTTGTATCTCATTGTGGATGGAACTCGATCCTGGAGAGCTTGTGGTATGGTGTGCCAATTGCAACATGGCCTATTTATGCAGAACAGCAGCTTAACGCGTTTAGGATGGTGAAGGAACTGGGATTAGCGGTGGATTTGAGATTGGATTACAGGGTTGGTAGTGATCTCGTGATGGCTGGTGATATAGAGAGCGCGGTAAGATGCCTAATGGATGGTGAGAGCAAGATAAGAAAGAAAGTGAAGGAAATGGCCGAGATCAGCAGGAAGTCTCTGATGGAGGGTGGATCTTCATTCAATTCGATAAGACAATTCATTAGTCTAAACTTTTAGTATGGTGTGCTGTCATATTGCCTAGAGCTAGAAGCCATCAGCTTCTGCCGTCATTTCCGTTTATGATCTTATGTTCTCTTACTGTATTTGTGAACAATATATATGTAGGCTGCTTTCTGGCGAACATTTTCTAGCAAAAGAATTGCGAGGCTTTATGCATCTCCTCCCATTGATACCTCGCCACCCATGCCATACTCTAAAAGAAGCATGCTGATGCACTGAAGTGTCAGTTAACATATGAGTTGTAACATGGTGTACATGAATTCAAAAACAATAAAGTCAGAATATCAAAGTATCTAAAAAGGATATTATTAGTTGGATAGAAATTTTTTAATTCAGGATTTTAAAGTATAGGAAAGTCCGAGAAAACTTTAAAACTGTACGGTTTTAAAGTTTTGTTTCCTAATACTATTAAACCCTATGGTTTTAAAGGTTTATCGGATATTTTCCGGACATCTCCTGCACTTTAAGATCCTGAACCAGAAAACTACTAATTAGTTAGATAGGCTACGGTTGCTTTTATTTCACTTGAGCTTGATTTAGTGGACTACTATTTGATAGAAAATCCTGCAAGTCCAAAATTACACCACAACCATGTCCTGATCTAGAAGAACGTTGCTGGATTTCAGATCACCATGAATGATTGGTAATTCACTACTCAAAAAATATGTTTTTATGACAAATTTTATGACATATAACATTATGTCATAAAAATATCATTAAAACATGATACTTTTGTAATGTTTAATGTTTCTATCATTATTTAATGATGGATTCATGAAAGATATGGATACAACATGAAATTATGATAACTACAGGTCAAGTAATATTGTTTTATTTTTAAAATAGATTTAATTGCAAAAATGCTACTCTTAACTGACAACGTTTTAGATTTTGTTTTATTAAATATAATTTATTTTGAATTACTAATAATGGATGAAACAGTGCCATTTGTTGATAATTTAAATTATTTGATTAGTTTAATTACAAAATTGTCATTGTTAATATTTAAATTATTTAAAGAAATAAAAAAAAACAGTGTCATGAGTTGCTATAAATATATTCAGCTAACACATCAACACTTCGCAAATTTCCAAAAGTGATAAATGAATTGAATCTTAGGCTTTGCTCCCTCAGTCTCACCACTGCTCCTTCTCTCACCTATAATCATTGAAGGAGTTGAGCCCTAACCGTAAGCCTCACTATAGTCACTCACAATCTACATTACAAATCAGCCTAAGACTTACAAAATTTCTTAATTGACAAAAATCTCAAAATCCAAAGCCCTCACAGCATCACAACTGATGGAAACCCTAAGTTGACAAACTCGACACTCTTTAGTCAACAGTCATTGTAAGCTATTGGTCACTCAACAAGCGCCAATTTCTCACTCAGCGACCATCACTCAAACGCTGCCATTTCCTTTTCATTATTTGCTTTTTCTAAATTAAAAAATCAAAATCGCTTGAAAGATGTTAGGCTACAAGAATGTGAGGAGCAAAGATGACAACAAATTCGAGGTAGATTTGAAGGTAGAGAGGGGGAGAGGCTTTACCCTAGTCTTAGCTACGGAAAGAACTAGCTCCGATGGGATTCATTTGCAAGGTGTACGAAATCTTGGCGGCTGGTGTGTAAATTCTAATGCTATGGGTGTCAATGTTCAAGTATACACAACAAGTAATGTACTTATGAGTTTTAGATCGTCTCCACAGGGATTGATGTTATCGGATTTGCTATAGTAATTCTGACAGTGCAGTTTAGATTAAATTAAAATAAAATAATTAAAGAAACTAATAAACTAACTAAATTAAAAATGCAATAAAGGAAATCTTAAATCAAACACGAAGATGCAATCAATAAGAAAGGAGTAGTTGAGTGATTAAATTCACTTAACGGTTTTTACTATTTTTCTAATTAAGAACCTATTGCTACAACATTTACTACAACGGGCAGCATCTCTCATGCATCCTCATCTGCCACCTATTAGATATCTTATATCTATATATAATCTAACAGTGATTAGTTGTTATACTAACATAAGATATAATATTATGCGTTCTAGGTTCCAATTACCATATAAGGTTAATCCCTATATCTAATTCTCCAGTAATCTTAGATCAAGCATTGCTCTATTCAAATCGAGATTAACTCAACTGAGGAAACCCAATTTAAAACCAAATATTATCTTAATTTGTTCCACTAAGCCAGACCTTTTTTAGGCTCCTTCTTAACTCGTATACACTAAATGAGTGATCAACCAAAATAGGAAATTAAAATAAATACAATTAAGACAAACTGTTGCAACAAACACAGAGCAACACGCATAGGTCAATCAAACATCTATTAAGATCGTTTATCACTCAACCATAATCAAATTTAGTTCATGATCTGTGAAAGAAAACTAAATGAAAGAGTTTTAACCATCAAATACATCCCCATGAATAAATAGAAAACAAGAAAAGAACAAGAATGACTAATTTTCAATGGATCTCTATGTCTTCTCCTCAGGTGTAGCCCTCAATCTCTCTCTTGAACTCTTATTTTTGTTTCTTTGTGGTTTTTTTTCTTGGGTGACGACTTTTCTCTTTTCTTTGCGTGTGTGCTCCTTCTATAACTTAGAATTAGGGCAATCAGAAGTCTAGGGCGCGTATATTCCATTTTAGGAAACTCTAGATCGCAATTTTCTAAGTATCTCCCATGAAATCTTCTCTGTCAATGCTCCAGACTTGCTACAGCAATGGCTTCAGCACCTGTACTATTCCAGACTTGTTTCAATTCTTCTATAATCATATTCTTTCCTTATCTTTGCAAGCCTCTTGCAGCAGCTTTCCTCTCTTGAAATTTGAGCTTTACAATTATGCATATGATCTAAACACACAAACTATTCTAAAACAACGCAATTTATTAAAATAAACTAAAAGGATATTCATGCAAAATATAACTAAAATGCAATTAAAAAAAAGTCATTTACTCTTTAAGTAATCTTGATTTAAGTATAAAAGTGTCATGATAACTCTCATTTCATAGAGTTATCAACGGCCCAAATCGTTTTGACTACTTTGGTCTCCTCAATCACCGCTCTTTACGCTCCTGTTAATGATCTTCTCAAAGACAATTCTAGTCTTCTCCTCTTCATTTATAAATTTCATTTTGTATAATTCATTATGTGAATTAGTTATCTTAGTAATTTTGTTAGTTTAATATTTCACTTAATTTTATGTCTGCTTATACTAAAATTAGGTAAGTTAAATACTTGGGAATGTTGTTAATTGATGATTAACGCTAAGGTTTTCTTTTGTTTGCTTTGTGTTGTCCTTATTTATTCTTCATGCTGAGTTTGCTTGGTTGGGATTTTGATGGAATTGTCAAGTCATGCTTGAATCTTGAGTTCATGTTTACTTCAATATGATTTGTTGCCTTCACATTATATGTGGTTTTTTCATTTTGTTAAAATAATGGGATTATGTTAAAAGGAGCCTTAAAGTTTTGGTGAATACATGAGAAGTTGCATTGCATTTGAGATCTTGATTAAGTCAATTTGTTGCTTCAAGTATTTGTACATCATTTGCTTGCATTTGTGCAAGCTTTACAAGCAGTTGAAGACTTTAAACACCAAACTTCATATCTTGATTCATGAGTGCAATAGCGTAAGCCCCAATTATGGCTGGGAAATGATCTATGTTGTAATTGTATAACCACATCCTTGGTGGAGCTGGTTGCCAGGCAACTATTACAGAAAGATGTGAACAGGTTTGTCATAGCTTAACCTTTTTTTCTACAATTTTCCAGGCTTCCTTCTTGTTTATTTTAGTAGACATGTTCTTGTCATTGTTGTTCTTGTTGAAATCCACAATTAAGTAGTTATTTTAAAAGAGACTTAAAGAGCTCTCTGTTAGCCTAAAGGGTTACACATATTGTAATTTTGATGATAATAATATATATCTTAAGTGATAAAATAAATATTGTATGTCACAGTTTTACTAGTTATTGAAGGACAATATTTATGTAAGTAAATTAAGTAAAATCAAGTTCAAGACACTCAACGAATAACGGCTTAATAAAAAACAAAGTTTAGTTCAACGGAGTTATTATTGTAACAAATTCGTATAAAGTCATTATGATTTAATATATGTATGATTTAGCATTTGAGAAACTTAATAAATCATTATTCATAAACCATAAGGTTTTATATTTATAAGACAAGTATTTTGTGGATTTGAATGTTTTTCAAATTTTGGATTAAATTGAAAAAGTTTTGAAATCAATAATTATTGTGAAAAGAACTTATTGAAAAGTAATATAAAGTTTTAGGTCATATCATAATTTTATAAAATTTTATAAATAATGAGAATTATTTAAAAATTTTGGATTTGGACCTATTTGTAAAATATATAAAATATCTTAGCCTATAGTGTAATTTATATAACTTTTAGGTCATATTTTAATTTTTAAAATTATTGAGGCCAAAAAGCATATATAAAAAATATATTGGGAAGACAAAAGAGTTAAGAGGCTAGCCGCTAATGGTTAACGGCTAGCCGTCTGAGGCAAAATTTTCAAATTTTCAAAGCCAAAATTTGCTACAGTAACTTACACTGTACTAAGCGATGATCCGGCTAATTAAGAGGCTAGCCGGTTGTTTGTTTTTTTTGTCTATAACAACTAGTTTTTGTGTCAAAACTATGTAAATTCAAATACAGTTTAATTTTAAGAACTTTTGCAAGAAAGAACAAGTGCATACATCATATTTTTGAACTTCCATTTCACAAATCATCATATATTAAATTTCCACGGTACTATCATTTGTATATTCACTGTAAAAGAGAGTTATTTGTTGTAATCTTCATTTCTTTATCAAATTGTGAGAATTTGAGTGTGAGGAACAATTAGGTTAAGAGATTGAGAGATAGTCTCTTGTTGTAAAGGACTATTGATACCTTGGAAATTAATTGTAAGAACTTAAAGTCTTAAGAGGCTTGGATAGTGAAATCCTCAAGTTTGGTTTCTCTTTTCTATAGCATGGACGTAGGCAGAGATTGTCGAACCACGTAAAAACCTCAAGTTTGGTTTCTCTTTTCCCTTACTTTTTATTTTTGGGCATTGTTAAATTTATTATTTTTTATATTTTTGAGGCATTAGATTAAATTATTATGTGATTTGTTTAGCTTAAGTTTTAAAAACTCAATTCACTTATCTCTTGGGTTGCATAACTAGTATTTCACTCCCTTCCAAAATTGCCACAATTAAGGTTTGGGAATTTGGGTACATATACAAGTGTTTATTCTGGCATCTTATACATATTTATCGTACCTTTTAAAAATCATGTGTTAATGATTTTGATTTAATGTAAGCTAAAAAGGGAATCTCAAGCTCAAGCTCGTGAAGCCATAAAGGTTGTCAAGGATACAATGGAAAGAGAATTCTACCTAGTAATTCTTGTTATTTTTACTATAGAATTTCATTTGGTCTATCTTGTTGGGTTAATAAATCACTTTTTTTTTTTAGTATATCAATGAGTTTTGCAGGTGCTGGGGTTGCGCTTCTACATGCTTCAAAGGAGCTAGACGAATTATTACTAATAGGAAGACTGCTATTTAGCTCTTTCAAAACGCTCTCAGCAAGACTTTTCTTTTCTTTTTCTCAACTTTATTTTGCATATATATATATATGTGTGTGTGTGTGTGTGTGTGTGTGTATTGGCACTAAACTAAATATCCATTTCAATTTTCTCCAACTAACTCTTTTATTGGCAGATGCCTTTACTTAATACTTGCAAGTGCTAGATTTAGAGGTATGAATGGTGCTTTAATTGTTATTTCATTTTTTCTATTTGGTACACAATACTGTAATATAATTCTTTGTATAGCTAGGCAAAATAATTTTTTAACTCCTTATTCTTGGCTGGAATGGTTTTGTCATATCATAAAGAAGCTTTATTATCAATTGACGTGGAATAAGAAATAGGAGAAAAATGGGATTAGAAAAGAAAGAAATATAACCAAAATAAAAATCTAAACTACCTCGTATAAGCAACTCGAATAAGTGTATCTCTTACTTAAATGAAAGTGTATCACTTACTTAAAGAATATTATAATTTCATTTTGATTCCTAGAAATTAAGGATTCTTAGAAATTAAGGAATATTATAATATTCTTTAAATAAGACTTACAAGCTTATTAGGTATCTATTGAATCATCTAAGTTGAATAATCTTTTGGGTTTCAGTCTTTTAATAGTTGAATTAGCAATGAAATTTTGAAAATGGAAAAACTCACCCTAGTACACTTGTTTCCGGTGCTTATCATAATAAGAATTTTACTTCTTACACTTAATTGTCTGTTGTTAACTTAGTTTAGCAAGTATGAACCTGCTTTAGCTCTGTGCTCTCAAAGATCTATAAGTGCTACTGGGCGTAGATATAAAACAACTAAGGTATTATTATTCATTTAAGTTTATGATGCTCGTGGAATTTGCATTAGAGACGGTTGAAATTCCTTATTGTATTACCTTTTATGATGGTGGGCCAGGGAGTTTCTAGCTTAAAGAATGCTTGCGTTATCTTTTAGGCATATCATCTGCAATAACAAGGGATTAACAAAAGGAACAACTTGAAAATTTTACTTGTCTTTAAATTTTTTCCCGAATTAAGGTAAATAATTTCGTTATCTTTTTATCTCTTTTGCAGTGTTAGTTCGGTCAATATGAACATTGCTTGAGTTAATGTGTAATCTTTTTTGTATGCGTTTTTCTTCCCAAAATTGCCAATAGTGAAATGCTTGCACTCAAAGACTACTTAAGGATCGAAATTGTTTAGTTGATCTTTCAACAGCTAGAATCTAAACAAAAGCATGCCAATGGATGTGCAGTTTGATGGTTGCTTGGTCAATGTTGAAGACTTGAAAATTCATTTAAAAGTTGGAATATTTTTTAAAATTGATTTTGGTTTATTTTTTACAAGAGACTGTATACTAAATTGGAAAAACTTTTGTTTAGTTGAACTGTTTGTCTATAATGAATAAATTGTGGGTATTGATTTAGATATGAATTATGGAAATTTGGATTTTTTAATTTTTAATTTATATTTTTTTAGAATTAGTGAATATATTATTGTATGTATGTATGTGTGTGTGTGTGCATAAATTCATTACAAACTCTTGCTCCATTGGCAACATATCAAAAGATTAATGTGCAGACCCTCTTCTTCGAGCATAAACAATAATAAGGCAAATGGATAAGATTGTTAGTTTTCTTGATCCTTTTGGACGGAAAATATGATTGGACCCCTTACAGCTTTTCATTCCCAAACAGTGAAACTCTTATTTTATTGTCCAACAGCTCCTTCTATTGGTACCTCAATATTATTGTAAGAAGATTAAATATTCCAAGAAGGATAAATTTTTTAAAAGTATTTTGGAATCTGACCAGACAAACTGTTACTTGACAAATCTAACCAGTTGATGCTTTTTAATGAACTCATAGAAAGAGGAATGGTTCTTTTAAAAGAATTACCATGCATATGACAATATCAAAATATTCTAAACTTATACAAGTGCTTAAAGTTATCAGAATCGCATCTGGAAACTGATTTCTAAAGATGTACAATGCAACAATAGCAAGAGTGCATTAAAAAGGTTTCCTGGGAGATCGAGTATAAGTGAAAATATTGTTATATAAAAAATGGTGCGGCTATTTGAACCCACTAATTTATTTAATAAATTTATTTTTAAAAATAATTTTTTATCATTAAAATACTCCTAAATTAAATTACAGTTATGGACACTAGAGTATAATAAAAAAGAAGAGAAATCAGAAATTTTTACTCTTTTAACCCATCTTTATATTCAACATAGTTTATAGAACCCTAATCAAATTTTTATTAAATCCTAATCAATCAAAAGGTATGATTCTTCTATCAAACCATATATTTTTGTTAAATGGATACATGTGATTCAATTCAAAGTAACAAAGTTGGTTGTTATTGATTTGATAGATATTAATTTTATGGAGGAACAAAATAATATTGACAATAATTTGAATCATGAACAGGTATGAAAATTTTTTATTTTTATTTGATTTTTGTTTTTTCCCCTTTTCCATTCGAAATTGACAGAGAATATTGACAAATTTTCCCTTTGTTTGAATCATGAACAAAGTTGGTTGTTCTTTGATTTTTCGTTGAATTGCATAAGTCTTCCCTGTGCATTTTAATACTTGCAATTTAAGAGAGGGATCAGCTTCAATTTATTAATTAAACAATTTCGTACTATTAGGTAGAAATATACATAATATTCTTCATATCATGTAGGCGGATCTATCACCACGATTATTCCACCAGGCACCATGTTATTCCACTGGGCACCACATAATTAAAAATTAGTTCCTCATTGATTCTTTGGCCTTCTTTTTCGAAATTATGGTTTTAGAATTATGAAAACAATAAATCGTGCTTTAATTCCTTTTTGTTTATTGAAAATTTTCTCTCTCTATTATGCATTGATCTTTGCCTTTAATTAGTTTTTGGTAGCTTGGTAAATAGTAGCTACCATACTTATATCTTATTCTATTTGAATTTGCCAAAATAAATTAGGTTCCTAATGCGTCACCAACAATTGCTTCTACAAGTTCTGATATTTATGGAGCTGCAGTTTTGGATGCAAGTGAGCAGATTAAAGCATGGATGGAGCCTAACACGACTCAAAAGTGATTTCTAAATCCTAAACATAAGAGTATTTTATTATATTATAACTCAATAAATCCAAGATTGATCCACAGATAAATGATTTAATTTGTTTATTTAAGTTTATCAAGAAAATGATAATAAAATTTAAAATTATACAATTTAATTTGAGAAAAACTATGAAATTGAATTAATTAGGGTTATGGATCCACTCCTAGTAAAAAAATACAATTTAATAAATTCTTTTTATTTTTATTTTATTTCTCAAAAGATCAATTGTATAAATTACAATTATTTTCTTATTAATTTTATTATTGATTAAGTACTTAATGTATCAAAACTTAACTTGCCTACAATAAGTCAAAATATTCTTTACCATACTTTATACTAAGATATTAAGAATTCATTGTGCTAAACTCTTATGTTTGTCTATAATAAATCAAAATTTCAAAGTATAAAATATGGATAAAATTAAATAGAAAATAATTTAATTTATATAATTAAAAATAGAATTTGATTAAATCATATTTTTCTACTAAGAGTTTCACCTCACTCTAACTATTACTATTTAGCTAAACATATTTGAAATAAATGAAATTATTAAAATTAAAAAATTAAAAATTAAAAATATGGTATTTGAAAATTAAAATAAAACTAATTTTATTTATTGAAAATATATTATAAAGAGAGGTAAGAAGAAAAATTTTAGGGGAAAGAAGAGAAGAGAAGGTGTGCAGAGGTGTATTCTCCCCCTCTCTATTTACACTAATACATAATTAATCCACACCACACAAATAAATAAAATTAATTACATCTTAACCTTATATTTTTCCACTAATAAAACATAAACCTAACTTAATACACTCAAGCACATCCAACGCATTCCACTAACAATTACCATACCCAACCTGATAAAAACTTATAATTTTACAATTATCCCATTTACCGTGGTAAAAACTTATAAATTTATAATAAAAGTCTTAGATCGTCCTCGAAAATGAAATAATTTCTCACTTCTGGAATTCAAATTTGATATCCGTACATTTGTTTGGAGCCTCAAATTGCATGAACATTATTTTTACCTAATAAACACACAAAAGTACACAAAATTAAATATTTAGAAAAATAATTAAAAATTCACAATATGTTACACAATTACAAATATAAATTATATTAATAGCACAAAATAATATTTTTAGCCCTTAATAAATATATAATTTTTAACATATCACACCCCTAAACTAACTTATTGCTAACCTCTAGCAATTAAAGCATCATATTAAATTAAGATTTACTGAATTCATATGCAAGTTAATAATTGTTCATCTATCTTCTAAACTACCAAATAAATTAATTCTCTCAAATTTTTCTTACTCTTGGTCGTCTACTCATTATCCAAAATATTATAAACATTCTTTTGTGCTCAAATAATTAACACAATACTTATGGGGCTTCATTAAAAGAAAACAACATTTTCATTCTAAAACTCATTAGAAATTTTATATTCAGGCAGTAGATTATTCAAATATTTTTTTAATAAAAAATATTACATTTTTAACCCATGTAGGGAGTTTTAGGCTAGTGACTTCCAGACCAGTTGACTTTAGGACACTAGGCGTTGAAATACCCCTACGAACTTAATTACTCGGGTTCTAGATATAACAAAATTAAACATATTTAATTTTTTTTTCTTTTTTTCCTTTTTTCTTTTCTTTTTTTTTTTTTTTGCAATATATAGTTTCTACTACCTTAGATATTATCCATAATAAATCAAAAGAATTAAATGCCACAAAAATTTCAACTTACAACCCACTAGTATATGTCATGGTGTATGTGTGAAAAATGATTTAATAATATTTGTTTAATGAGTAAACAAAAAAATAACTTAGCAACCAAATGGAGAGTTCACAAATTTGAGTAATTCGAAGAAAATGGAACAAAAACAACTTACTATAAATTTTAAAATCAAAATATAATACAATAGGACTATTACGATGTGTCTCAAAAATTATGACTCTTTACACAATCATCCTAGACACAAAAAAATTATTGATTTTGGTTTTTTTATTTTTTAAAAAATAAACACACCTATTTGCAATTTACGTCAACTATCTCTTCCCCCAACCTAATTTAAACATTATTCATAATTTAAAGACATGCATAAAAAAATGAAAAAGATAAAAAAAACATAAATAATAAAAGAAGAAATAGGAAAAATCACACCTGAACAAGTCGCTGAAGATGGGCTCCTAGAGTCGCTATACCCCATATTCAGCTATCTTCGACATAAATATTACTACAATTTGCCATATTCTACAACTGTCAACTATTCCCTCCCCCTAACCTGAACAAGATATTATCATCAATGGCTTCAAGGAAAAAAGTAGAGTTTAGAAGACATTATCTAATCGCTCCAAAGAGATAGATGCAATCGAAGAGTTATGTTCAACTAGATAGATACAATCGAAGAGTTATGTCCAACTTGTACTTCTTACTAGGGCTAGGATTGCCATCATTAGTCAACCATTCCAGTGCTAAAGTCTTAGGATCTGGTTCTGGTTTGTAAGCTTGTAAAGGATCAAGTAACTCATTAGCAATAGAAGCACAAATAAAGATTTTTTTTGCAAAGATTGGAATGAAATGATTCTTAATTGCATAGTTCATGAATGTGAGCAAGTCATCATAAAAATTATTAACATTTAGTAAACGGAAAGGTTTTTAGTGGATGTTTAAATGGGCCCAAGATGCAAATGTAATCAATGCCTCTAAAGTTGTAAGATCTCTTGGTAAGAAAATGAAGGCGTCAGCATGATTTAACACCTCAGATATTCGCTCTTGCATACTTGAGACAACTAACTCTTCGCTAATTAGTACATCAGACAGGCATCCCAGAGGTTTCAAGGCTTGTGGAATGATATCCAGTACCTGGTTTTCTCTAATAAAAACAACTTCTGAGACAAGTTTTGATAATTCGCGGTCACTCCTCCATATACAAGATATAGTTTCCTCTCAATTATAACACAACCAAAATCTATAAATGCATGAACGAACTCCTTGTATTTTCCATAATGAAATCCAGAGAGCATACAAATGTTTTTAACTTGTCTACTCGAAGATGTTGCCATTGGAATAATCTTAAAAAATAAGTTGTGAGTGGTTGGAAAAAAAACTCATATTTAAATATCTTAGTGACAGATAAAATGAGAACAACTGTAAAAAGGTTAGTGTATTTCTCAAGTGATGCATAAAGCTCATGTCTCAATAATTCAAAAGTAAACAATAAAAGAAAAAGCAAACAGTGAAAAGAAAAAATAAAAGAAAACAGATAATTATTAAATACAAAATCACACCACTAAACGTAATAATACAAATGATAAAAGAACAACAAAATAAAAGGATATTTACTGATACTTGTGACCATGGCTCACATCTTCCTTTAGTTTTAAGTCTAGTAATGGCTTGAATGGCCTCCATAGGTCGAGGATAGGCTTCCCATCTAGTTTTCTTAAAAACTGGCAAACAGGATCTTTTTAAGTCGGATTCCCAAAACTAAATTGTGCACTTTCTTTTTGGAATAGTCCCCATAACTTGTGTATCTCATATTGCACATGTCCGCTTCGATATATCTCAAGAGATCATAAGATATCATCCAACGATTCTTTACTCAGGTCATCTTTAACGAATTTAATTTTATCTTCTCTATTATCAGAAACTATTTCTAAAGATTTTCAAATTTCTCGTTTGCCACTAAGTCTTACACAATTATGACATTCTAAGCCAAGTATTTTAGCTCTCCGTTTTTTAGTAAATGTGCTTTTACCAAAATCTAGCATGTAATAAATAAATGGATCAGGAAACTCACCAGCTAATTAGACCTTTGCTTCAATTAACCAACAAATATCAAGAGAAATTCTATTAATCAATCTTTCACAATAAGCTTTATAAATTTTTTTAGTGTATTTTGAGGAAGAGAAGGAAAACTTTTATGTAATTTATGTTATATTTCTTCCATGTTTGATTTTGGGATCTCAGATATTATGGGAAACTGAGGATACCAACTTAAGAAGTCACGGAGTATCGTTATCCACAATTATACGGGAAAATAAACCAAAACACACCAAAATCAAATTTGTAAAATCAAATCAAACGGGAAAGTAAAAAAAAAAAGAACACACAATGTAAAAAAGAAAATGAACTTACATTCATTCTCTTATTGAGTTAACCTCAAGCACTAATTGAAATTCATATATACCACGCTATATTTCTTTAAGTTGTCTTTCTAGATCCTCAACGTAGGCCACTAATACTAGTGGCTGTCGTTCCTAAATTGGATATGATTTACAGCTTTATATCAACCCTCTCAAGTGAAATTTCACTCGCTAAAGGTTTATAAGATGTCTGAATAGCATCTTCCTTATTGAGGTGCTTATAATATATAATGATGAAAAAAACACAATTATTAAACACACTTAAGCAAGAAACATCACAACGCATATCATTCAAGATAGTCAAACAATTCAAATGGTAAATCAACAGTGAAAAGTTAAAAATACTCATTAAAAATTTAATTAAAATTTAGTGGGTCACTCAAATTTATTTTGGTGCTTTCTTCACGTGATTGTTATTCCAGATATGGTTTTAATATATGTCCATTAACTTTAAATGTAACACTGTTCTTTGGATTCTCAATTTCTACAGCCTCATATAGATATACATTTTTTAAAACAAATAGGCCACGCTACTTTGACTTTAACTTCCATGGAAACAAATGAAGACGAGAATTATAAAGCAACACTTTTTGACTAATCTCAAATGTTTTCCAAAAAATTCTTTTATCATGAAAAGCTTTTGTTCTTGCCTTAATAATTCTTGAATTTTCATATGCATTATTCTTTAGTTCCTCAAGTTCATTTAATTGCAATTTTCGCACATTACCAGTATCATTCACATTTGAATTAAAAGCTTTAATAGCAAAAATGATTTATGCTTAAGTTCAACAGGTAAGTAGCAAGGTTTACCATAAACTAGCCGATAGGGTGACATTCCTAAAGACATCTTAAATGCAGTACGGTAAGCCCAAAGTACATCAGTCAGTCGAAGAGACTAATCTTTGTGATTTGAGTTTTTTTTTAAAATTTGTTTTATCACCCTATTTGCTAACTCAACTTGACCATTTGTTTGAGGATGATAAAGGGTAGTAATTTTATGTGTAATTCCATATTTTTTCATTAAAGACTCAAATGACTTATTACAAAAATACATACCTCTATCACTAATAATGGCTCGAGGGATTCCAAATCGACTTAGAATGTTTTCTCTTGAAAATTTAACCACAGTTTTACTATCATTATTTCGACAAGAAATTGCTTCAATCTATTTTGAGATATAATCAGTTGCAACTAGTATGAACACAAATCCAAAAGATAGTGGAAATTGACCCACAAAATTAATTCCCTAATGGTCAAATATTTCAATCTCAAGTATGGGGATTTAAAGGCATCATATTTCTTTTTGTAATTGATCCTAATTTTTAACAGTTTTCACAAGTTTTGCAAAATTCATATGTATCTTTGAATATGGTAGGCCAATAAAATCCATATTGTAAAATTTTAGTTGTAGTTTTTCTTGAAGAAAAGTATCCACCATATGCATCAGAATGATAAAAATTCATGATATTACTTACCTCATTATGAGGAATACATCACCGAAAAATCTGATCAAGGTAATATTTGAACAAGTAAAGATCATGCCAATAAAATTTTTTTACTTCAACAAAAAACTTCTTCTTCTCTTGAGTATTCCATGGCATTGAAGTAACAAAAAATAAAAATTCATCTGAGAAGAAGTCATTGATTGGTGTTATATTAGTGCAGAATTGATAAATTATCAGCAACGACATTTTGACGCTTTTTATCTTTGATGGTGAGGTCAACTTCTTAAAGTAATAAAATCCAACGATTAATCTTGGTTTGGCATCCTATTTAGCCATGAAATATCTCACAGCAGCGTGATCAGTGAAAACAACAGTTTTAGAACCAAGCAAATATGAACGAATTTGTTTAATGCAACTACCACAGCAAGTAATTTTTTTTCAGTTATTGAATAATTCATTTAAGTACTATCCAAAGCCTTACTCGCATAATAAATTACAAACAAGTTACTGTTCATTTCTTGTCCTAAAACAGCACTAACAGTAAAGTCACTTGCATCATGCATTAATTTAAGAGGCAAATACCAATTAAGAGATTGCATAATTGGTGTAGATGTCAAAAGACGAATTATCTTCTCAAAGATTTTTTACAATCATCAGTCCATTCAAATGGTGCATCTTTTAATAAAATGTTACAAAGTGGTTTAGATTGCTGACAATCCTATAAAATCCTAAAAAGGATCGCACATCTCTAACTATTTTTATTATGACAATTTAGATATGACTTCAATTTTTGCTTTGTCAACTTCAATTCCTTTAATAGATACAACATGACCCAAAATAATTCTAGAAGTAATCATGTAATGTCATTTTTCCAATTTAACACTAGTTCTTTTTTAACACATCTTTTTGAAAAAATTTCCAAATTATCAAGAAAATCAGTAAAAGAATTCTTAAACATAGTCAAATCATTCATAAAGACCTCCAAACAATGTTCAACCATATCACTGAAAATACTTAGCATGTATCTTTGAAATATTACAGGAGTATTACAAAGTCCAAATGGCAATATTTTACATGCAAATGTGGTATTTTCTTACTCTTCAAGTGCTATAGGAATTTGATAATAACCTGAATATTCATTTAAAAAGTAGTAGTATGGATGTCTAACTACTCTTTCTAAGATTTGATTAAGCAATGGTAATGGAAAATGATATTTTCTAGTGGCTTCATTTAACTTTCTATAATCAATGCACATCCACCAACTAGATATAATTCGTGTTGGAATTAATTCATCTTTTTCATTTCTAACAATAGTGATTCTAAATTTTTTAGGTACTACTTGTGTAGGACTTACCCACTTACTATCAGAGATAGGGTAGATAATTTCCACATCAAGTAATTTAAGAACTTCTATTTTTACTACTTCTTTTATGTATGGGTTTAATCTTCTTTGAGGTTGTTGACATGTTTTAGCATTTTCTTTCAAATTGATTCTATGTGTGCAAATTAAAGGATTAATATATTTAATATCACTTAAAGTCCATCCATTTATGTTTTTATGCTTTTTAAGAATAGATAGTAACTTACCTTCTTGGTCGCTTGATAGGGTCGAAGAAATCACAACAGGATAAGTTTGTTCTTCTCCAAGATAAGTATACTTCAATCCCTCCGACAAAGGTTTCAATTTTAATTGAGGTTCTTCTTGTTGTTTAGTCTTTTCAATGATTCTAAGCTTGTCAAATTTTGGTTTCTCATCATCATTTTGTAAAGTCTGACAAGAATCAAACAACAAATTTATATTAGAAGTATCATGTTCGAGTTGCTTATTTGATTCAATTGAATTAACCAAACAAACATCACTAAGTGCAAAAAAATTCCCTTTTTGAATATTCTCTTCTATACAAGATTCAAGTAATTCCTTTTGTTCATCAATCTCATTTTCATTTTCATTTTCTTCATTAGGTTGCCTACACATGTTAAAAACATTCAATTCTAGAGTCATTTTTCCAAATGACAAATTCATTAAATCATTCCTACAATTAATCAAAGCATTAGCAGTTGCTAAAAATGGTCGATCTAAAATTATAAGAATTAGTTTATAATTATTCACAACAGGTTTAGTTTCTAAGAGAATAAAATCTAGAAGATATATGAATTTATCAACTTGTACTAAAACATCTTCCACTATTCTTTTTGGTACTTTAACTGATCTATCGACAAGCAAAAGTGTAGTTGAAGTTGATTTTAACTCACCAAAATTAAGTTAAAGATAAACTGAATATGGAAGCAAATTAACACTAGCACCAAGGTCTAACAAAGCATGCTCAATTTTGTGATCTCCAATAATACGAGAAATAGTAGGACAACTAGGATCTTTATATTTCAACTTATTATTAGTAGACAGAATGGTACTTACCTGTTCAGCCATGAAAGCACTCTTTCTTACCTTCAATTTCCTCTTAACAGTGCATAAGTCCCTTAAAAATTTGGCAGATGAAGATACCTGCTTGATTGCATCTAACAAAGGAATATAAACTTTCACTTGCTTAAAGATTTCATAAATTTCAGAAGAGTGGTTTGATTTCCTTAGTTTATTCAATGCATTTAGAAATGGCCATTCAGATGGAACAATAATTATTTCTTCACTAGGTATAAGTTTATTTAGTCCTTCCTTACCATTTGAATTTTCATTGTCTTTATTTTCACAAGATTCAGGAATACGCTAATTAATAATCTTACCATTACAAAGAGTTATAACTGACTTGACTTGGTTAATGAATGAATTTTATTGAATCTTAAGATTTAGTTGTGGCTGAGCTGGAAATTTTCCTTTTTCTTGAGATTTATAGGAAATATTGTCTAGGGGCCTATTCAAAAATTTTCTTTGATTTTGTGGTCAAACTGTAATTATGAGAAGAATGAGCCAGAAACGAGGTTTTTGGGGTAGAACCGAAATTATGAAAGATGTGAAGATAGAAGATAATTTAAGAAAAGAAAAAGGGGATAATAAAAAATTTGCACAAAAAGTTAAAAAAAAAAGGAAAAATTAAACAAAATAAATACATTTTACCAGCAACGGTGCCAAAAACTACACACGACTTAAAAGTGATTTCTAACTCCCAAATATATGAGTGTTTTATTATATTATAACTCGGTGAGTATGAGGTCGATCAACAGAGAAATGATTTAATTTGTTTATTTAAGTTTATCAAAAAAATGAAAAAAAAATTTAAAAATATACAATTTAATTTGAGAAAAACTATGAAATTGAATTAGTTAGGGTTATGGATCCACTCATAGTAAAAAATATAATTTAATAAATTTTTTATTTTATTTCCCAACAGATTAATTGTATATATTACGATTATTTTCTCATTAATTTTATTATGGATTAAGTACTTAATGTGTCAAAATTTAACTTGTCTACAATAAGTCAAAATACCATTTACCATATTTTATACTAAGATATTAAGAATTCAGTGCCAAACTCTCATGTTTGTCTACAATAAATCAAAATTTTAAAATATAAAATATGGATAAAATTAAAAAATATATAATTTAATTTATATAATTAAAAATATAATTTGATTAAATCATATTTTTCTATTAAGAGTTTTACCACACCCTAACTATTACCATTTACCTAAACATATTTGAAATAAAGGAAATTATTAAAATTAAAAAATACATAATTGAAAAAACGGTATTTGAATGTTGAAATAAAACTAATTTTATTTATTGAAAATATATTATAAAGAGAGACGAGAAGAAGAATTTGAGGGGAAAGAAGAGAAGAGAAGTTGTAGAAAGGTGTGGTTTCCCCTCTCTATTTATACTAATAAATGATTAATCCACACCACAAATAAATAAAATTAATTACATCTTACCGTTACATTTGTTAGCCTATTTGTTCCACTATAAAACATAAACCTAATTTAATCTACTCAAGCATATCCAACACATTCCACTAACAATTATCACACATAACATGATAAAAACTTATAATTTCACAATTACCACATTTACCGGGGTAAAACTTTAAAAATTTACAATAATAGTCTTGAATTCTCCCGACAATGACATAATTTTTTGAACTTCCGGAATTCAAATTTGATATTCATACATTTGTTTAGAGCCTCAAATTACATGAAATTATTATTTTTACCTAATCAACAGACAAAATACACAAAATAAAATATTTAGAAAAATAATTAGAAATTCACAATATGTTACACAATTACAAATATAAATTATATTAATAGCACAAAATAGTATTTTTACCCTTTAATAAACATACAATTTTTAACATTTATCATAGTCAGTCACTTCTAAGTATTATTTTAACTCATTTGTTGAAGTTCACTTCTTTTAATAGTTTGTTTTTGCAACTTTATGTTTCTTCTGAGAGTAACTGTTATTTTTGCCTATCTAATACTAAGAAAATTATATCATTTTAGTTTGGTCTTATGTGCCGTTGATAACTCTATGAAATGAGAGTTATCATGGCACTTTTAGATTTAAATTAAGACTACTTAGAGAATAAATGATGTGTTTTTATTGCATTTTAATGACATTTTACATGAACATCCATTTTAGTTTATTATTAGTGAATTTTATTTAATTTAGAATAATTTGTGTGCTTAATCTTATGCATAATTGTGGGTGATCAGAAGCTCAAATTTCAAGGGAGGAATGCTGATGAAATAGGCTTGTAAAAGATAGAAAAGAACTTGAAACAAATCTGGAACAGTGCAGTTGCTGTAGCAATCGTTGCTGCAGCATAACATCCATTGCTGTAACACTCCTGGAACAACGACAGAGAAAATTCTGCAGAATATTACAATCTACAAGTTCCTAATCTGACTTGTGCGCGACCTAGGCTTCTGTTTACCCTAATTTTCAACTATAAAAGGAGCACACATCATGAGGAAAGGAAGCACACATCATGAGGAAAGGAAAGAGTCGTCACCCAAGGAAAAAAACACAAAGAAACAAAAGAAAAACATGATTCAAGAAAGAGATTAAAGGCTGCATAAGAGGAAATTTACAGAAATCAATTGGGAGCTTAGTCTTTCTTATTCTTCTCTTATTTTCTTATTTTATATTTATGCATAGGGATGTGTTTAATGGCTGGAACTTTATTCTTTATTTTTCTTGTGCAAATTATGAACTAAACTTATTTATAGTTTAGTGATAAACAATCTTGACAGTTTATTGACTGAAAATATGAGTTGTTGTATGTTTGTTGTAGCAGTTTGTTTTGATAGTATTTATTTTTATTTATTATTTCGGGTGATCACCTATTTAATTGATACTAGCTAAGGAAGAGCCATAAAAGGGCTTATCTTAATGGAACATATCAGAGCAATACTTGGTTTTAGATTAGGTTTCTTGGATGAGTTTAACTTGATCCCAAAAGGGTCATGCTTAATCTAAAATTAGTGATGAACTAGACATAGAGATGTACCTTGTAGGGTAAATAGGACATAAGCGTGTAATGTTATATCTTATATTTGCATAACTACTAATCAATGTTAGGTTGCATATATATATAAGATATCCAACATGTGACAGCTGAAGATACATAATGACTGCCCGGTCGTAGCAGATGTCAGGTCTTTATGGTCAGAAATGAGCAAGAAAAAATTAAAAAATAGTCAAAACCATTAAGAGAGTTTGTTCACTCAATTATCTTATATTCCCATTGGTTTTATCCTTGAGTTTGGCGTGATAATTTACTTTGTTCCATTTTGTTTATTCCACTTTTATTTTAATTAGCATAATAGTTCCATTAATTATTTTATTTTACTTTAGAACAAAATTTGCACTGTTACAATTGTTGTAGCAAATCTGATGACATTAATCCATGTAGAGACGATCTCGAATATTCATCACTTTATTACTTGTTGTGTACACTTGCACATTGACACCAATAGCGCAAGAAAACGTGCAACAAGTTTTTGGCGTCGTTGCCAGGGATTGATTGTTTATTGTGATTTGTGAAATTAGTTTTAACAGTGCTAATTTTTTATTTTATTTTGTTGACATAGGTGATCTAGCAACTCTTGCATGTGCAAATATAAATCTGTTGAGTTCCAGTTTGTTCTAGAAATTAAAAGAACTGTAAGGAAATTGAGAAGAGAGGATCGGAAATTACAAGCTGCTGTAGTAATGGATTATTTACAAGATTTAGGAAACTTAAACCCTAGTGATGAGATACAACCAATCAATATACATAAAGGTCTGAATAGATAACAACCAGTCAATGTACATAAAGGTCTGAATAGACAACATGTTCATAGGCAACCAAGGAATAATAACATTATTCACATGGCGAACGATAAAGATAGGGCTATTCGAGACTATGCAGTATTGTCTCTTCAAGCCATAAATCCAGGAATAGTTATACCCGACATTCAAGCTGACAATTTTGAGCTCAAACCAGTGATGTTTCAGATGTTGCAAACAGTGGGGCAATTCAATGGGCTGCCATCTAAAGATTATCACCTATATCTTAAGCTATTTTTAGAAGTGAGTGATGCTTTCAAAATTGCTGGAGCATCGCAAGAATCATTGAGACTTAGACTTTTCCCGTTTTCTTTGAGAGATCGAGCAAGAGTATGGTTGAATTCTCTGCCACCAGATTCTATCACTACATGGAATGACTTGGTTGATAAACTTTTGATGAAATACTTCCTGCCAACCAAGAATGCAAAATTGAGGAATGAGTTCACATCTTTCCATCAACTTGAAGATGAGAGCTTGTATGATGCATGGGAAATATTTAAGGTGCTACTCAGAAGATGCCCTCATCATGGTATTCTTTACTGTATACAATTAGAAACTTTCTATAATGGTCTCAACCCAAGCACTAGATTGATGGTGGACGCTTTAGCAAATGGGGCCTCGTTATCTAAGTCTTACAATGAAGCTTATGAAATTTTGGAGAGAATTGCTAATAAAAATTATCAGTGGCCATCAACTAGACAAGCTGTCGCAAGAGGAACAGCAGGAGTCCATAGCGTAGATGCCTTGACAGCATTGTCAGCCTAAGTAACCTCATCAACAAATATGGTGAAAGCTATGACCATTGCTCCAGCAACTGTCAACTAAGTTGCTGAAATATCTTCTGTTTACTATAAAGAATGGCATTTATTTAACAATTGTCCTAGAAATCCAGCCTCAATCAATATTGTGGGCAACTTCAATAAACAGAACCAGAGCAATCCATATTCAGACACTTACAACCCTAGATAGAGATAACACCCGAACTTCTCATGGAGTTATCAAAACCAGACTTCTGTAGCACCCAGTTAACAGAACAAACCTGCTCAACCACTTGAATTTTATCAGCAAAATCAAGAGCAAAGAAGCATCAACAATGACCAACTCAGCTCCCTTGAAGCTTTGATTAAGGATTATATTGTGAAGAATGAAGCGGTTGTCCAAAGTCATGCTGCATCTCTAAGAAACTTGGAAAATCAAATTAGACAACTTACTACAGCATTAAGCAACAGACCTCAGGGTAATTTACTCAGTAACACAGAGGACCCAAGAAAATAAGGGAAAGAGCACTGCAAAGTGATTAACTTGAGATCTGGAAAGGATGTTCATAGTGGTGTTCTTGTACCAAAAAGAAGAATTGAGTCCAACAAAGGCCAAGAAGACACTCGATTAGAGGATGAGTCACAGTCTTCTACTTTTTAGAATGTAAATCAACATAGTTCTATTACAGCATCTGCAGAAAATTATGATTCAGCACCAGATGGTGAGGAAGCTGCAGCACTACCCCAGAACATGGCAAAAGAGAAGCAATCTGCACAACCTACTGCAACACACTATTTTAGGCATCCACCCCCCTTTCCTCAAAGGTTCCAAAGATAGTAACAAGACAAGCAGTTTACTAAAATCTTGGGAGTGCAAAAACAGCTACATATCAATATCCCTTTTGTGGAAGATCTAGAGCAAATGCCAAATTATACAAAATTTTTTAAGGATATTTTGACAGAGAAAAGAAGACTTAGAGAATTTAAAACAGTTACTCTAACACAAGAGTCCACCCCCGAATGATTCGGAGTAAGATACCGCAGAAGATGAAGGATCCAGGAAGCTTCACAATCCCATGCTCCATAGGCACTAAATACAATGGCAAAGCACTTTGTGATCTGAGGCCTAGCATCAATCTCATGCCTCTATCAGTATTTAAGTAATTGCGAGTTGGTGAATGTAGACCAACAACGGTGACTTTACTATCAGTATTTAAGTAATTGCGAGTTGGTGAATGTAGACCAACAACAGTGACTTTACAACTTACTGATCGATCTCATGCCTATCCAGAAGGGAAGATTGAAGATGTGTTGGTGAAGGTGGATAAATTTATTTTTCCAGTGGATTTCATTGTGTTGAGGCAGACAAGGAAGTGCCGATCATTCTAGGGAGATCATTTTTAGCCACGGGAAAGACTTTAATTGATGTTCAAAAAGGAGAATTAACCATGAGGGTGAATGACCAGTACGTTACATTCAATGTGTTAGACGCCATAAGGAGTCCCGATGAGATTAAAGATTATAATTTTATCAGTGTTGTGGACTTTGTTGTAATAGAGAGATTACTCTGTTGCTGAAGTAAGGAAGAAGTCAATGATGTAACATTTAAAGAACTTGATGATGAAGATCGTGGACCGGCTAACTTAGCATGGTCAAGGGAGATGTAACCCTTCAAAAGCGATGAGCAAATCCAGCAAATGGAATTCACTCCAGACCAACAAGAATTCAAGGTTAATGGGCCGAGAGCGAAGCACTAGATCGAAGCTGATGTTAACAACCTATAGAAGGATCGGTTCTTGAAGGATCTAGGTTGAGGAAGCAAAGATGGTCAGACTGACTTAAAATCAAGCGCTAATTGGAAGGCAACCTAATAAGGAAAGTTGTTTCAAGTTTTAAGGCTTTGAATTTAGTTTTTAAATTATTTAATTTATCTTTTTGTTATTTTAAGTGTGCATCTATTTATTTTTATCTCTTTATGTTAAATTGCAGCAAGTAAAAAAAATGTGTGTGGGCAAAAAAAGCATGAAGGAATTGCTGCAGCATCACTCATAACATGACATATAACAGGAGATTCTCAAACAACATAGGCATTTCTTTCTTTTGTAGCAGCAATGGATTGATCAAATTTTATAATAAGGAGAGTTTGAGAAATAAATCAGCGTTATAACCTTTACGTAAGTAACCACTACGATATGCTACGGCGGTGTTTAATGAAGCGAGTATCCCCTACTTGCCAGTTTATTTTACTTCTCTCTGCAAAAACTTTTTCTTTCATTTAGTTTTAATTTTCTGATTTATTCTACACGTCCTTTTATTTAGTGTATGCATGTGTGGTTTGTGTTGTTTTGTTTTGTATGCTTGTGAGGAGACAACACCTCTCAAGTTTGGGGGGTTGTGTTATTACGAATTATGTTTGTGAGTTCATGTGCTTGTGTTGTGTGTTGTGTGAAGATATGTTATCTAGTATTTATGTATGGATTTAGGAACCTAGTGAAGATAAATTTAGCGTTATTTAATATGTTTTATTACCAAGTAGGTATAGATTATAGATGAAGGTTAAAATTCTATCCCAACACTTAAGCTTTGGTTGAGTTTTATGAGAATGTTGCAGCAAAGCAAAAAAAAAAGGTAGAAAATATCTCAAGTTTGGAGGGGAAAATTATGTTGAACTATGCTTGTTATGAAATAAATTTTGCTCCAATGGCTTAAGTTGCTGAGTAACCAGGGCTGAGTATGCACTTCATATACACACTTGAGTCCAAAAGCAACAGGAGTTATGAGCATTACTATAGCAACTATAAAAAGAATTTGGTGATGAAGGAATGCAAAATACAAGGGTCCGCTGCCTAGGATACTGAGTAACCAGGTCTGTTCATGAGCCCCATATTTAGCATTGAGTCAAAGGCGTCCAAAGATAAGACCTAAATATAACATCCTGGATGTGTTTGCTACAACTATTCTGACATGTACTTTGAGCGAGTAATTGGGTGTCATCATTACAAGTGATAGGCATTCACATAAAAGCTTAATGTTGCATTGAAGGGATTGAGTGACTTAAAAAAAATTAATTTTTATTGTAGTACAGTTTGAGTTTATTTGTGAATTCTACTCCCCCATATGTGAACATATTTGTGTTCTACTTCTGAATTGTATGCAATGTCTAGGCAATGCTGTAGCACCTCTAAAAGTTTATCAAAGTGGCGCACATATACTCTGGACAAAATGAGGCCTAAGTCTAGAACTTGAACTGCTATGGCAATTTTGTATGATTAAGAGTGTAATTGGAAGGTTAAAGAATCCTTACAAATTTGATGACAGAGCTAAGTTATTTGTTGCATGGTTGTGTGATTGAAGGTAGTGTTGTTATCATTACTTGAGGACAACTAATGGTTTAAGTTTGGGGGTGCGATAACTCTATGAAATGAGAGTAATCATGGTACTTTTAGACTTAAATCAAGACTACTTAGAGAGCAAATGATGTGTTTTTATTGCATTTTAAGGATGTCTTGCATTAATATCCATTTTAGCTTATTATTAGTGAATTTTATTTAATTTAGAATAATTTGTGTGCTTAATCTTATGCATAATTGTAGGTGACCGGAAACTCAAATTTCAAGGGAGGAATGCTGATGAAATAGGCTTGCAAAAGATGGAAAAGAACTTGAAACAAATCTGGAACAGTATATCATCCATTGCTGTAGCAATCCTGGAACAACGACAGAGAAAATTCTGCAGAATATTGCGATCTGCAGTTTCCTAATCTGACTTGTGTGTGACCTAAGCTTCCGTTTACCCTAATTTTCAACTATAAAAGGAGCACACATCATAAGGAAAGGAGAGAGTCGTCACCCAAGGAAAAAAAACACAAAGAAACAAAAGAAAAACATGATTCAAGAGAGAGATTAAAGGCTGCACAAGAGGAAATTTGCAGAAATCAATTGGGAGCTCAGTCTTTCTTACTCTTCTCTTGTTTTCTTGTTTCATATTTATTCATGGGGATGTGTTTAATGGCTGAAACTTTGTTCTGTATTTTTCTTGTGCAAATCATGAACTAAAATTATTTATAGTTGAATGATAAACAATCTTAATGGTTTATTGACTGAAAATATAAGTCGTTGTATGTTTGTTGTAGCAGTTTGTTTTGAGATTATTTATTTTTATTCATTATTTCAGTTGATCACCCATTTAATGATACTAGCTAAGGAAGAGCCACAAAAAGGTCTATCTTAGTAGAACATATCAGAGCAATACTTTGTTTTAGATTAGGTTTTCTGGATGAGATTAACTTGATCCCAAAAGGTCCATGCTTAATCTAAAATTAGTGAGGAACTAGACACAAGGATTCACCTTGTAGGGTAAATAGACCTTAAGCGTGTAATACTATATCTTATGTTTGCATAACGACTGATCACTGTTAGGTTGCATATAGATAT
The DNA here is from genome assembly GCA_030449925.1 of Citropsis articulata. Classification (NCBI taxonomy): domain Eukaryota; kingdom Viridiplantae; phylum Streptophyta; class Magnoliopsida; order Sapindales; family Rutaceae; genus Citropsis; species Citropsis articulata. The sequence continues at coordinate 1,869,628 of JASUUH010000079.1, forward strand.
AAGATATCCAACATGCGACTGCTGAGGATACATAATAACTCTGCCCAGTGCTGTAGCATCTGCTACAGCAACCAAGAAAAAATTTAGAAAATAGTCAAGACCTTTAAGAGAGTTTATTCACTCAACTACCCCATATTCCCATTAGTTTTATCCTTGAGTTTGACGTGATAATTTACTTTGTTGCATTTTGTTTATTGCGCTTTTAATTTAATTAATATAATAGTTCCATTAATTGTTTTATTTTACTTTAGAACAAAATCTGCACTGTTACAATTGCTGTAGTAAATCTGATAACATCAATCCCTATAAAGACGATCTCGATTATTCCTGACTTTATTACTTGTTGTGTACACTTGCACATTGACACCAATAGCATAAGAAAATGCACATCAGTCATATAAAACTGATTTTTTAAATGTAGTTTGTAGATTTAATAACGTCATTCTATTATATGTAGGATCTTTTTTGGTTGTGAGAGAGGTGGAAAGTATGAAAAAAAATAAAGAAGAAAGACAACCAAAAAGATTCGAAATAAAGAATAACTAGTATAAAAAAAAGCGGATGTCCTTTTAAATTAAAGGGCTAAAAGTTAGACACGAATAGCAACTGGATGCTAAAGGTAATTGTAATTCTAGTTATGCAACCCAAAAGGGGGGTGAATTGGGTTGTTAAAAATTAAGCTAAGTAAATCACACAACAATTTAATTTAATGTCTTAATGAAATCAAAAACAATAAATTCAATAAAGCACAATAATAAGAGAGTAAGGAAGAAAAAACAAACGCAATGAGTTTTACGTGGTTCGGCAATCCCCGCCTACGTTCACGCCTCCAAGCTCACTGAGCTTGAGGATTTCACTAAGCAAGCCTCCAAGGCTTCAAATGCTTACAGTTGACTTCTAAGGTGTCACTAGACCTTCACAACAAGAGATTATCCTCAATCTCTTAACCCAAGTGTATCCCAACACTTACAACCTCTCAAGGATAAATATTACAAATGATTTTTCTTTCACACAATGTGTTTGATTACAAATGAAAGCTCAATGTGTGAATGAATGAGATGAATTTAAGAATTTAAAGCTCAATGAAAGTTGTATGCTCAATATTTTACTCAATGATAATTGTTAGAAATCATCCTGTTTGAATTTGATTGAGTTTATTTATAGTTGGAGCTGAAAACTAGCCGTTATTGACTTTCTGCTAAAAAACGGATCACCGTTAACTAACGGTAAACTATTTGGACTGGTCAAAGTTACTGTTGGGCTGAATTTCAAATAAACGGTCAACCTTTTATCACTATCGGTTCATCGTTAATTTCCAGAGACCTGCAAAACAAATTTGGCTTAACCGTTCTTACTAAACGGTTCAAGATTAGCAATCTGGAAATAATCGGTTTACCGTTTTCCGTAACCAGTTTACCGTTATTTTTCAAAATCATTATTTTAACAATCTTTTGTAGAACATGCTTTCTGAAAATTATCAGTTAGCCGTTTTCAATAAACGGTTAGCCGTTTGCTACAGTGACTGCTATAGTAAAATTATTTTATAAAATTATAGTTTTGCCTCAAAACTCTCTATAATTATACTATAGCCCAAATCGTCATAAAACTTTACAAATAAGTCCATTTCTGGAGTTTCAAAACTTTTTTTGTTTAGACCATTAATTGAAAATAAACAATTTCATAAAATCATTTTTTTCATTAAGTATAAAACCTTATATAATCAAAATAATGATTTGTTTAAAATGGTTTGAGCTTTTAAAACATTAATCATTCTTAATCTTATTTGTTATCACCAAAATCAATATTATGGATACATATATGCTAACAGTAATGTGCGGAGTCTTAAAGGGCATGCATTTGCAGGGCGATTAATTGTAGAAGAAACATCAATATTAGTTGACATGTCAAAAAAATGTGGTATGACCAAAAGATATTTTAGTCACTTTGAAAAAAAAAAGATCCATTTAATGTTTCTACAATGAAGTCAATATACAATGTATGACAGAGATATAAGATGATTGAGATGGCTGGCAGATCACAAATACAACAAATTTTGAGTAAGTTATCTGAACTTGATTACATTGAGTGGCACAGGTGTTATAACAATACAGAAATTGTAAAAGAGTTGTTTTGGGCACAACCTAAGAGCATAGAGTTGTTATATACATTTCCAAGCGTTTTGCTGATGCAATGTACTTAAAAAGTCAATAAATATCATCTTCCTTTATTTAAGATTATAGGAGTGACATCAACTGATATGACTTTTAGTGTTGCTTATACATACCTAAGTTCTAAGCTGGAAGATAGCTACACATCGGCATTAGATAGATTGAAGGGTTTAATAGACAATGATTTTTTACCTAAGGTCGTTGTCACTGATAGAGAGTTGGCTTCAATGAATACCATTGAGAAAATATTTCGCCATGCAAATCATTTTTTATGTAGATGGCATATTAGTAGGAATATTATGGCAAAATACAAGAAGTTATTTGCAGCAAATGATAAGTGGAAGAAATTTATAATGAGTTGGAACTTATTGGTGTTATCTTCAAATGAAATTAAATTCATTGACCATTTTAAAACCATGCAGAGAGATTTTGTATCTTTTCCAGCAGTGATGGAATATGTAACAGATAAATGGTTGAACAACTATAAAGAAAGATTTGTTTCAGCATGGACAGATAAAATTATGCACTTTGGAAATTCAACAACAAATAGGTATATAACATTTCAATTTTACCAATAACTTATTGTTTTTACTTATTCAATTTATTTATTATATTATTATTATTACCACTACTACTACTATTATTATGATGTTAATATTATCCTTTTAATAAGGTTGAAAGTTCACATTCAAGGTTGAAGAAGTATCTTTCCACAATGAAACTTTGAGACATCACGGGCAAAGATGCACAATTTACCTGAGTTGCAAGATATAGATATTAAAGCATCATTTGAGAAAAGTTTGACAATTGTTCAACATCAATTCAAGCCTGCAGAATTCAAACATATTCGAGGCTTCATCTCTGTAACTACATTAAATATAATCCTCAGTGAGCTGAAACGTGTTATTTCTATTGGGGTTGACCGCTCTGCATGTAGGTGTGTTCCACTTAAGAGAATTGATCTTTATTAGAAGAAACTTGATTTAGTAGCAATTACTCAGAAGCAAAAGGTGGAGTTAAGTTGCTAGTTTGAGTTAATTGCTAAGCAGTTTAATGAGAGTTCGATTAAAATCTAGTTACATATTTTAAAAAAATTGAAGGAGATAGTCAGTCCTGGGTTTTAGATCCACAAGTAAAGACAAGAACACAAGGTCGACTATCTATCAAAGTCGATACTTCTACCAGTCGTAACCCTTATGCTTTTAAGATAGTATTATCTAGCCAAGAAAGTTGTTCACTTAATGTGAAGAGTAATTCAGTTACAGCTACTAAATCAAAAGCTGAGGTTAAACATAGAGGAAGAATAAAAACAAAAGTATTTTATGCTTGAGTTATTTAGTAAGTCATTTAATTTAAAATTTATGTTATATCTAATACTTATATTTGCAGGTTAACAAGAGCATGCCAGTCAAACCATTAAGTTTATTGATGAATTTCTAGTTGGATTACAATCATATATTCAACACATTAAAGATGTTGCAGCTAATGGTAACCGTGGTTTTAGAGCAGTAGTTGACTTAATAAGCTTGAGTGAGGATGGATGGGTGCAAGTGAGGAAAGATTTAATAAATGAGCTGTACTCTCACTTAGATGATTATGACAAATTATACGGACCTAAACAAGTGAACGAGCTTATTCACATCCTTTCATATTATGAGAATTGGCCAACATTGTTTGATTGATGGATGATTATTCTTGACATGGGTCATCTTATAGCATCGTGCTATAATGTCGTCTTATTCCACTTGTCCTCAGTACAATGCCTTACATTTTTACCTTTAAGATATGAGCAAGTGCATAAACTATCTCGCAGAAATATTGCTCTTGGCTATGTATTTGGCAATCATTTTGTTGAGGTATAATTTATTATTTTACTAAGGGATATTATCATTTTACTACTAAACCTATTCTGACATTTCATTTCAGTACCATGGTTTGCCGAAAAGTACATTTTACTACCAAACATTTGCGTCGTTATCAATTCACTACCATTCCGTTAAGAACGTTAAAAATTTGCTGATGTCGTAAGGGTATCAAAGACATTTACAGCTGTAAGAGTAAAATTGTTTGTTAATTTGATAGATAAATTATCATTTTACTATCAAATTTTTTAGGAGAATTATCATTTTACTACTAAACTCTTGGGGTAAAATTGACTTTTAACATAATTTCTGTTAAACATTAACGTTTTGTTAACGAAATGGCAGTGAAATGATAACCGCGCAAAACTTTGTTAGTAAAATGCACTTTTCGGTAAATCTTGGTACTAACATGATATGTCAGTAAAACTTTGGTAATAAAATGATAATATCCCTTTTATTAATCTAATGTTGTTCCATTTATAATTTACGATTATCAATTATAAGCTTTTACAAGTATTTTTAACAACAGGTCATCATGTTCCACTTATAACACCTTATTAGGGCGCATATCATCACCTATTGCAAATGGATGGGAGACTTCATATGCTTCTCAAATACAACATTTTAGAGAAATTACAAGTCCTAAGGTGGCTACTAGATAGGATAGTTTTAGACAATTGACTCTATAATACTATTCATATGTTTATTTATTTAATTTTTATTTTGCTTTAATATTTTCATGCCATTCGGGTTGTTCTTTTGGCTTAACGTTCATGGATATGGATGATGGATATGGTTCCTTTGGGAATGGCTCACTCAAAATTGTTTAATTAAAATTGATGATTAAATTTCCAATTATTAATCAATTATTAATTTTTCCCAGATTCTGAAATAATTGTTTTTTATCAAATTCCTCAAATTAGATTTTCATACTATCATACAAGATATTTCTCACCACTATAATATAACTCAAGCAATAATTTCATGATGACGACTATTTTCTCTATATAAAATGTTTTGATTCATTCTTCCTTGAGTAAAGGGCCATTCACTCAAAATTGATTATTAAATCCAATCTAATGGGTTTATAAATGAATATAATGGATTTAAGGAGTGAAATCACTATTATTATAAAAATTAAGTTTAGTAAGGGTATATTATGTATTTTAGTGGGTTTATTGAGTAAAATTTAAAATTTAAAAATTTAAGGGTGAGTTTATTTAGTAAATAGATTTATTGAGTAAATTAGTGGGTTCAAATAGCTCCACTCATCAAAAATTTATTCTGGCAAAATACCATCGTCGACAACCAATGCCAACAAACTGGTTAAACTCCATTGCAAATACCTTTAGATTGACAAAATTTATTGTCTTAGGAGGAACGATTCCTTTTATTTTGTTGCGGCCCAATTTGATTGAGCTCATTGTGGTTGAGATGTTTTCTATAGAATGGGGCAGCGGCCATCCAAATTGATTGTCGTATAAAATGAGTGTTTCAAATTTGCTACAGTTTGTAAGAAAGTTAACAAAATCAGGATCATTGTCTACCTCAGATCCCAAATTTTTACTGCCCATAAACCTAAAAGTGGTAGATTCGTAAGGCTGCTAAAATTAATTGACACTTTCCCTTTGAATTGATTAGCGAAAATGTCAAGAAGCTCCGAGAGTTGAAGTGTTGGACAAAGAATTAGGGATAAAGCCGAAAAAAAATTATTTGTCACAATACTAAACTCTCTAAGGTTTGGAAGATTGACACCACTGTCAAACAGTAACCTTCCACCGAATATATTGAGCGTGAGATAAATCTTTTATGGGAAGAGATATTATAAATTAAGTAACCATGGAAAACTGATTTTTACCTAGGCAATCTCTAACAAACATTACATAAAGAGCTAAAACATTTCCAATGAAAGCTGGAAGTTGTCCTGTAAGAGTATTGAAACCAATGGACAGGCTTACAAGTAGCCAAAGGTGTGTTGGAATTTCTTCCTCAAGGATGTTTCAATGGGCAATAAAAAAGATAAGGTTAAAGCAATGGGATAAATTGGTTAGTTTTTATCGGCAAACGAATCATTAGCTAGTATTACATATTCAAGCCTAAAGAGATGACCAAACTCATTAGGAGTTTCACCCAGGAAGCCATTGTCTGCGATGTTGATTTAATAAGGAAACTAAGATTCCCAACATTAGGAGGTAAGAAACCTCGTATGCACTAGTTTCCCAAGTCTAGCTTAGTCACTCTTTTGTGCCGATGACCGTAGGCTATTCTCCTCCATTGACATTAGTTTGCAGAAATGTTCTGTCTACTTATGACTCAAGTGGATCACAAAGCTATGACTTTGTGTCGAGTACAACAAGATGTGATCTATCTCGTTGGATCTGGCTACAATGGTGGTGGAAGTACACGAGAGAAGAAAGGCAAGTGCACTTGCTAGATGCAGAATGCTAGAGAGCTACATTCTTTGAGAACACCTCTTTTGATCTCATAATTTATAGAGCTCAATCACTAACCTTTTCCCGTCGATGTAAGAGTGCTTTTGAGATTGAGGTTGGACAGATACAGCACTAAAGTGTTTGGTAAACACTAACTGCTGTAGCCAAACACTAGGTCCTGTTTGGGAATAAAATTATTATTTAAAATTTATATTTACTACATACATCAATCCCAATCAAGACCTACGTCGAAGACTAGAAGCTAAGGCAGCCTCATCATTGATTTCATCTTTTGCATTTGCTTCTTGTTGTAAGGACCTGAATCATATAATGTGAACTTGTCGTTGATATTGACATTCTAGCTAAAATTAACAGTGCCGGTCAAGAATATGGGAGTTAATTCCTTTGACAAGAATATATAACACTTAAAAGAGACAAGGAGATTCTTCTTCCTTTATCTATACATATATGTATAGTTGGTATAAATTAATCTTTGTATCTTTACCATCAAATGCATTCATATGCAATTTTTCCAAAATGAAAAATGACAAAATCATTCTCTATTGGTGCCTTCTATCAATAATGATTGGTTGAAACTCACTTTGAGTGATAGAACATAAAGGTGAGCAAATAACTTGATCCAATTTGACTCAATTTGAAAATTTTGGGGTTCGAATCAACTATGAATAAAGAATTTAATTCGACCAAGTTGGATTTTGGAGGCTCAATCAACTCGAATTATCATCATATTGGGTTAATCATAATGCACATATAAATACAAATCTATTCCGAACTATATTTGGATCAGATCATATTATAAGTTCAAATGGAGTTTGGATTTTTTCTCCCCAAATAATTAACTCAAGACCCAATCAAATTGATCCGAAACTTGATAGGTTTGGATCCAAAACTTGATCCTAATCCAAATTTGCCCACCCCTGATAAAACTTCCAATTTCATTAGGATAGAAACATCTTTATGTTATGACAGCTAAGTATATATATGTTATGTAATCATGAATGAGTTATTGATTTATATAATTATCTCTATTTTATTATATGCATGAATTATATTTAGTTAATTTTCTCAGAACTCACAAACACAGAGTGGAATATTAGTTATCATAAACATAAACAACAAGCTGGCTTCTGAGATCGGCTTAAGAAATGAAAAAAAAAATTAATTCCATTAGAAGATTTTTATTAATTAAGTGTATTTCATGATTGACCAAAATCAAGTAAGAAAAAAATGATACACTTTGAATTATCTTACTCGTGAATTGACTATCTTTTAAATATCCCTTTATTTTTTTAAATCTCAAGTTACCCATATTCAATCACTACGGAAAAAATAGAAGTTGATAATTTTTTTGTCTTCTTAGCAAAAATTAAGAATAAATTGAGATTTTAAAAAATAGAGAAGGTAATTTAAAGATAGGTAACTCATGAAAGGATAAATTTTATTGTAACCCCTTCTAAAGTGACTATCTTCAAAATAACCCAAGGATAAGAAAACTCAATTTACCCCTCAAATTCTGTTATTTCTCTGCTAATTTTAATGGTCTAAAGGATAAAATTATATTTATACATTTTTGTAACAGTCGGCTAACTGAAGAAAAGGTAAAGATTTTATCTTTTCTATTTTTTTTAAATAGCACAACACCTAATTGTTTGAAAATTTTCAATCACTCACAAAAATGCTTAAATAAACTTCACCTTGCCCAAGATTGCCAACTTTTTTTTTTATTTGGTTATTTTCTAACTGTAAATTTCGTAAAGTTATCAACCTCTTTGTTCTATCCATCGATTCAAGATCAAGGCCCACTATTTTTCTTGCAAATCCAATCACAAATCAAAATCACATTTCAAAGAACCAAATGTTCCTCTCAAAATCTGAAAATATCCATTATGTTGTACAAATTAATTCACAAAAAACAACCCAAACAACTCTTCACCACACATAGCAACCTCTTCATCATGACGCCGCCGTCGCAAGCAACAGCCCCTCCATTGCCCTATCGAGCTCAAGAGCCCTAAATCTTGCGCCGTCGCGCGTAGCACCCCAAACATCGAACTAGAAACCCATGGAGGTTTTGCTACTCTTATGGTGCGTTTACTTACCGGATTGGGGAATCGGAATCCGGAATCGGAATGATTGACGCGTTTACTTCGCAAAAATAAGAGGGGAATCGGAATCGGAATGGTGGGACCCACCTATATTTGGGAATGGGGAATGGGAACTTGATTCCCATGGGGGGAGGTGGGAATCAAGTTCCCATTCCTTGAACTACCCATTTTGCCCTCCCCCAAAACAAAAAATACCCATTTTGTCCTAAGTTATAATTAATTAATATATTATTATAATTAATTAATTATTATGATTAATTAATATATTATTAACTATAATTATTAATAATTATATTTCTTGAATAAATAATCATAATAATTAATATATTATTAATATTATTACAATAATTAATACATTATTATTTTAATTAATTAATTAATATATTATTATAATTATTATTATAATTAATTCATATATTATAATTAATTAAAATAATTCTTACTATTAAATAATATAATAATATATTATTAACAATAATATATTAATAATTATAGTTCTCGATTAAATAATCACAATAATTAATACATTATTATTTTAATTAATTTATTTATATATTATTATAATTATTATAATTAATATAATTAATATACTGTTATAATAATTACTAATATAATAATTATAATTAATTCATATATTCTAATTAATTAAATACTTTAATTATTACTATTAAATAATATAATAATATATTATTAACAATAATATATTAATAATTATAGTTCTCGATTAAATAATCACAATAATTAATACATTGTTATTTTAATTAATTAATTCATATATTATTATAATTAATTCATATATTATTATAATTAATTCATATATTATTATTAATTAAGTAATATAATTATTACTACTAATTAATATATTAATACATTTTTAACAATAATTATTAATAATTATAATTTTTGAATGAATAATCACAATAATTAAAATATTATTATAATTAATTAATTAATATTAATATTATTAGTTAATATATTTTATAATAATTATTAATATAATTATAATAATTAATTAATAAAATTTTACAATTAATTAATATATTAGTTAATAATAATAATTATGACAATAATCCATTAAGTACTTTTTAGTCATTTATTCTGATACAATCCACTCATTCCGATTCCGATTCCTACGGTTTAAAGTAAACAACTTAATTTGATTAAATTCCTATTCGATTCCACTCATTCGTTCCGCATTCCATTCCGATTAAAATTTCATTCCGATTCCGGTTTAAGTAACGCATTAATGTAATAGCAACCAAAGCCCCAAATTTGGTCTATCCATCGATTTGGGTAAACCTCGTCTTTTCATTGACTTTAGGAGAAGACCCCATCATCATCACCACCATCCGCCTCTCTCCTCATTCCATTTTCTTTCATTTTCTTTTTATTCATTCTTCATGGCATCAATCTTCTTCTTCTTCTTCTCTCTCTAACGGAGGGACGAGTTGTGTCTATTTATTTTTAGAATTGGTTAATTTAATCTTAGGGTTTGCATATTATTGTTTATTTGTTCTTAGAATTGGTTAATTTAATTGGTTGTCATGCTCGCCAATTGAAGTTTAGTCTGTTGTGCTTTCGTAGCAACTTTGGGGCTATTGTTATGGAAACTACACTGGAGTGCGACGATGGTGGACATGTTATGGGTTTGGTTTTTCTGAGATGATTTTTTTGAAATTTTTGTTTTAATTTTTATTATAATATCATTTTTCTATTTTTTGTACTGTTATTATTTTTTTTAATTGAGTACAATTTTTTCTTTTAATTGATATTGCAAAATTTGTTTAATGTATTTCTGGACAGTCAATGACATTAAGGGCAACATAACTAATCTATTAATGATTTATCTTAAAAAAATAAATGGTAAAATATGGAGGGTTTAAATGTTTGATTTTGATTTTATTGATAGTGTAGATGAAATTTTCTGTTCATTATATTTTTTATTAATTAAAATATGTTAAAAATAATTTTATTTTTCTTGAAGGTTTTGTTATTGCTATTTTTGCCTTTAACACCTACCTTATGACAAGTACCATAATTTCATAGGGTGTTTTTATTAACAAAACAATCTTTGTCATAAAACTTCAAATATGTCAAACCTCTAGGGGAAATAAAAATAGTTCTTTTAAGTTTTAACCACAAAAAACTGTTAGGAAGAATATTATGTTAGAGTCAATCGGTCAGGAGTATTCTTGTAATTTACTAAGTCAAAGTCAGTCATCGTTAAAAGTAACAGCATTTGAGGGGTAAAGTGATGTTTTCGTATTTTCGGAGGTATTTTAAAAATAATCACTCTAGTAGGGGAGTGCAATGAAATTTACCCTTCATGAAAAGTAGTGAATTCACTGGATTGCCATGTCACTTGCAAAATATTGAGCGGTTTAATCGTTTTAACTTCAACTTAATTAATGACCTGCCAATTTCCCATTGTGAGAAAAAATTAGTCTTCCTTCAAGAGTGTCTCTCTCTAAATGAGAGAACACTGAATGGAACGTAAAGTTGGATCTCTAGGATCCGGTAGGGTGCCTACTAGTTAGGTGTAATTTTTATTTATTCTATTCCCTTTTCATCTCCTCAGAGAACTCAACCTTATTTTGGGTCTGAAGGGGGGGAAGAGGGAAGGGGGGGAAGAGATTTATTCGAGGAAGTGAGAGAGAGAAGTGAAGCAAGCAAGAGAAGTGAAGCAAGCAAGGTGGTGCATCTCAATAAAGTCAGGTAAAGCCGTATTAAAGAATGGAAACAGACGAACTAATTAAGAAGTGTAATGCGATTACGCTTGAAGAAGAGGAAGAAGATAAAGTTATTTTTTGGGATAGTATGAAGGCAAAAGGAGCCAAGATTGTGGCAGGATGCTTGGTGGGCAAACTTCTTCCTACCAGAAGCATCAGCTATGAAGGGGTAAAAATAGCTCTACAACAAGCTTGGCGGCCAACGGGGGTAGTAAAAGTCGAAAGCTTGAGGAATAAAATTTTCATGTTCAAATTCTCATCAGAAGAAGATAAACGAAGAGTACTAGCTGGAGGACCATGGCACTTTGATCGTGCCCTCATTGTGCTCGAGGAACCAAGTGGTATAGGTAATGTTACAGAACAACCCTTTTCACATGTTTCATTCTGGGTTCAACTACATAACGTTCCCCTGATGTGCATGGATACCACCATAATTCGTGAAATTGGTGCCAAGATTGAAAAAGTAGAAGATGTAGCAACGGATGAAACAGAGGATTGCTTTGGGGAATATGTTTGAGTCAGAATCTCCATCGACATCACAAAGCGTCTGAAGAAGATCATCAAGATACAACGAGAAGACGGGGGAAAGACTCTAATTGGAGTGATTTATGAGAAGTTGCCAGATTATTGCTTTTGTTGTGGTTTCATTGGGCATCAATATAGAGAGTGTGCACAACACAGGGGACAACCAAAGGAGGAGATGGCGTATGGGGCACAGTTAAAGAAGCCCGTTGGCCGTCGTTGGAGATTAGAGGAATAAGGAAAAGGAAAGTAGGGGCGAAAAGATCATCGAAGGAAGTGGTGGAATGGGGGAACACAAGCACCCCGTCCGGCCTGCGGACGAAAGGAGGAAAGTAGAATTTGGGTCGACCCGATGCCGAGTGACTAGCGATCCTGAAATAGGGAATAAAACAAGTGGTGAGGCTCTTGGAGGCGATAATGCTTGAGGGGACAGGATGGGAAGGTGTCAAGCGATAAGCGTCGTCAGACGGATGCGGTGAAAGCAGGAAGACTACAAAGTTGGTGCCAGGCGGGGAACTCAAAAAGAAAAAGAAAGCTTTGAGAGAAAGCTGTCAAACAAGCTTTCTGTAATGGGCCCAACAACTAAGCAGCCCAACGACACAGCCCAAATGAGTTCGGATGAAGAAGTGGTAAATGCTGAGTCATGTCCAAAGAAATCTAAGGCTAAGTGGAAAAGGTGGAAGAATCAAGCTCGGATTTCCAATAAGAAGTAATGTGACCAAATAGAGCCCATACAAGCGAGCAAGTGACACAAAAATGATGAGCCCACAAAGTAAAAGAACAAAGTTAGCAAGTCCAACGCAAAGTGTATCTATTCGAGCATCAGAAAGTTCCCCCTCAGCTAAGATTAAGCTCAGCTGGGATACAACAGCCATAGAAATGATAGAGATGTTAGATGTAGCAATGAATGAGATATCGGCGGAGGCTGGCTTCCAGCCCTGCCGGAAACAATGAAAATCTTAAGTTGGAATGTCCGGGGTTTGGGGAATACCCAGACGTTCCCAGCATGTAAAGACATTCTCCGAGAGCACAAGCCCCATATTCTTTTTGTTTGTGAAATGAAGTTGAAGCCTGTATAGATGACAAATGTGGGGAAGAGATTAGGCTTTGATAATTGCTTTAGTGTAGGAAGAAATGGATTGGGGGGGGCTTAGCTTTGCTGTGGAACAATGACAGTGACATTAGTATTGCTTCGTACAGCAACCACACATAGATGCCATGGTCAAGGGGGCGAATGGGAAGAAATATAGGTGTACTGGAGTTTATGGCCACCCGGAATCAATGCAAAAAAGGCATACCTGGACGTTGTTGAGGAGGCTGGCAGGTTTGTTTACATACCCTTGGTTGTGTTTTGGAGACTTCAATGAGATTTTGCAGCTGCATGAAAAACTAGGGGGCGCTGAGAGAAACGTAAGCATGATGCCTGACTTTCAAGAGGTAGTTAAGGAATGTAGGGTGGTTGATCTAGGCTATCAAGGCTACCCTTTTACCTGGTCAAATAAGAGATATGGCCCCCATTTGGTTGACGAAAGGCTGGATAGATTTCTAGGGAGTAAGGATTAGGAGCAAATCCCCTATGAGCTTAGTGTTACTAATCTGAATTCCTGGGGCTCTGATCACAGCCCTATTATGCTAGAAATGCAAGAAAGATCACGGCTAATTGGGCACCATAAGAAATCTTGCCGAAGATTCCACTATGAGGACATGTGGAGTCCGTATGCAGCATGCAAAAGCATTGTGAAAGAAGAATGGCTGAATTGTCGAAGATGGAGTGAGGGTGATCCAGTTAAAACCTTTAAGAAGGCTGCTAATAATTCAATAGCTAAGCTGCGGATATGGAGCAGAAAAGAATTTGATGGTAGAAAAGAAAAGCTGAAACAGCTGAAGAATAAGCTTGCAAGTATGAGATACTAATTCAAACATGAAGAAGTGAATGAGATTAGAAGCACTGAAAAACAGATTGAAAGGCTGCTGTTAGATTAGGAAGTGTACTCGAAGCAGAGATCTCGGGCTGATTGGTTGAAAGAAGGTGATAAAAACATGAAGTTTTTTCACCGAAAGGCTTTATCCAGAAAAAAGAAGAATTGGATTCGGGGGATCAAGAACCAGCATGATGAATGGATTGAAGATAGCGAGGAGATGGATAAAATTTTCTGCGAATATTTTGAAGATCCTTTTACGACTTCCAACCCATCAGAAATACAAATAGAGGCTGCTCTCACAGGATTTGAATTGAAAGTAGACGCGGATATGAACAGCCACTTGGACAGGCCTTTCACCGAGGAGGAAATAGCAACATCAATTTCTCAGATGTGTCCAACTAAAGCTCCAGGCCCCGATGGTTTGCCAGCCGCTTTCTACCAAAAGCACTGGGAATCAGTAAAGCACGATGTTATCTCTACTTGCCTCCACATCCTAAATGACAGAGGTACAATCACTCCACTTAACCATACATATATTGTTTTGATTCCAAAATCTCAAAATCCACAGCGAGTAATGGATTTCAGACCGATAAGCCTATGTAATGTGATTTATAGAATTGTAGCCAAAACAATTACAAATAGGTTAAAATATGTTCTTCACCAAGTCATATCCCCAGCTCAAAGTGCATTCATTCCTAACCGTTTGATTACTGATAATATTATTGTCGGTTATGAGTGTTTGCATAAAATTAGACACAGTGGGGGGAAAAAACACGGGCTGGTAGCTCTTAAACTAGACATTTGCAAGGCTTATGATAGAGTGGAGTGGGTTTTCCTGAAGCACACAATGTTGAAGTTAGGCTTCTCTAGCAAATGGGTTGAGTTAATTATGCAGTGTATCACCACAGCCTCTTTTTCTGTTATTATTAATGGCACTGTCACAGGGCTAATCCATTCTCAAAGGGGGCTTAGACAAGGGTGCCCGCTATCCCCTTATCTTTTCATTTTATGTGCCGAAGCTTTCTCAAGCCTCATAGAGTAGGCGGAACGCCAAAAGCTCCTCCATGGTATTCATTTTGGCAAAGACACAAGAATCTCGCACTTACTATTTGTAAATGACAGCCTCATTTTTAACAGAGCAACAGTGGAAGACTGTAAACATCTGAAAGCTCTATTTGATTGCTACGGCAAAGCCTCTGGTCAGATCTTCAACCTAGAAAAATCATCTATGTTTTTTAGCGACAACACCAATGAGGTGCAGATTTCAGCCATTAAAGACATTTTCCAGCTGCAAGTGGTGTCCCGGCACGAAAAGTACCTAGGCCTTCCATCAATGATAGGGAGAAAGACTAAGAGTTACTTCAATGAAATCAAGCTCAGAGTTCTAAACAAAATATGTAGCTGGCACCATAAGTTCTTCTCTAGTGGAGGCAAGGAGGTTCTCATTAAAGCCATTGCTCAAGCAATTCCATCGTACGCCATGAGCGTTTTTAAAATCCCCATGGGATTATGTGAGGATATCCAAAAAGCTGTGGCTAAATTCTGGTGGGGATCAAATCGGGAGAAGAAGGGTATTCATTGGGCAAAATGGGAGAAAATGAGTAAGGCAAAAGTAAGGGGTGGATTAGGATTCCGTGATCTGTCAAGCTTCAATCAAGGTCTAGTTGCCAAGCAAAGATGGAGAGTTATGCAGTCACCAAACTCTTTAGTGGCAAGAGTGCTGAAAGCTAGGTACTTTAAACATACTAGCTTTATGGATGCAAGCTTGGGGTCAAAACCATCTTTTATTTGGAGAAGTGTGTTGTGGGGGAGGCAAGTGATTTATAAAGGGTCCAGATGGAGAATCGAGAATGGGAAAAATGTGAAGGTATATGGCAGCAACTGGATTCCCAGACCCTCAAAATTCAGGCCAGTTTCAGCCCTAGCAATGGCTTTGAATGCTTTTGTGGCAGAACTGATGGACAGCGAGCAGCAATAGAATGAAAAGCTGATTGATGATCACTTTAGAGCTGAAGATGCAGAAGCTATCGTTCAAATCCCTCTCCCGAGAAGACCAAGGGAGGACCAGCTAATATGGCACGATGACAAAAGAGGCCGATATTCTGTTAAAAGCGGCTACCAAGTGGCTCTGCAAATGAGGTTTCCAGACTCCCAATTGCTCCACGCCCCGTCAGTGCTATTTGGAAGCTTACAATACCAGAAAAGATAAAAAAAATTTTGTGGAGAGCAACCCATGATTTATTGCCAACATCTGAAAACTTATGGAAGAGAAAGATTTTACAGGAGTCAACTTGCCAAATTTGTGGCTGCGCAATGGAGTCAATCTCTCATGCTCTGTTGGAGTGCAAAATGGCTAAGAAGATCTAGAAAGCTACTCAGGTAACGGTTAGCTCTCAAGGGGATCACAATCATGATATACTTGGGCTGCTACAAATCTTGCCTCGACAGCAAACCAATATAGAAGGGGATCTAGTGGCTGCTTTGCTATGGGTTATTTGGATCTCGAGAAACAAATGGTTGTTTGAAGGAAAAAAAGATAATCTAATTACAGCTATCGCTCGAGCTGAATCAGTTATAGAATACTATGGGCAAGTGAAACAACCCGAGGTGAGCTATGTGGCAAGTCAGAAGGTAAGGGAGCAGAATCAGTGGTGCCCTCCCCCAAAGAGTTGGCTAAAAATTAATGTTGATGCTGCTGTGGATACGGTTAATCAAAGGGAAGGGTTGGGGGTTGTAATCAGAGACTCGGAAGGAAAGCTCCATGCAGCTGCTATTAAATCATCCAAGTTTTACGGAAGTGTGTGGCCTGCGACCTTGGGTGGGGCTTACAGGTAGCATTAAGAGTTGGTGTTTCTGCTGGGATGTTTGAATCAGATTCTTTAGAAGTTGTTGAGCTAGTTAACATGAGGACAAGTAATATGTCTGAAATTTTCTGAGTGATCTCTGAAATTCTGGAAATCAAGAAGAATTTCCAAATTTTCAAAGCTCAGCACATCCCCAAAAACTGTAATGGCAGCTCATCGTTGCAGTCTGTAATTTGGTTGGATGAATTTCCAACGGACATTTTGCCCTTGCTTTCGGTTTAATTTAATGAAAGGCACACTTTCTTATAAAAAAAAAAAAAAATTAACGACCTGCCGTCCATTCTTTCCGAAAAGAGAATATGAGAGCCCAGTGAATTATGACGGATAACCTACCACACAACCCATGGAAACTCTTAAGCACCCCAGTTATTTCTCTTCCACGTCGTCCAAACCCCACAGCCCCAACTGTCAACAACGGCCATCAACACCACCCGCAGTTTTCTCACTAATCAAAAACAGCAAAAGCAAATTCATGCTCAAATGCTAAGTACAGGCTTTTTCTTTGACCCATACTCAGCCAGCAAGCTCTTCACACCTTGTGCTCTCAGTACCTTTTCCGGCCTTGAGTGCGCACGTAAAATGTTCCATCAAATTCCCCAACCAAATATTTATACTTGGAACACCCTCATTCGTGCTTATTCATCAAGCGCCGAACCTGTTCAGAGTTTTATGATATTTTTGCAGCTGGTTTATAATTCTTCTTATTTTCCAAACGAACTCACTTTCCCTTTCGTCGTTAAAGCGGCAGCAAGGCTCGTTCGGTTTCGTGTAGGACAAGCTATTCATGGAATGGCTATCAGGTCCTAGTTTGAGGATGATTTGTTTATTTCTAATTCACTAATACATTTTTATGCCGTGTGTGGGGATATAGCCATGGCTTATTGTGTTTTTGTTATGGTTGGTAAGAAAGATGTTGTTTCTTGGAATTCGATGATCTCAGGGTTCGTTGAAGGAGGTTTTTTCGAAAAGGCAATAGAGTTGTATAGAGAGATGGAGGTGGAAAATGTGAAGCCTGATGAGGTGACAATGGTGGCTGTTTTATCAGCTTGTGCAAAGAAGAAGGATTTGGAATCTCGGATAAAAGAATGGGATAAAAATGGACTTGAATTTGAGCAATGCGATGCTTGACATGTATGTGAATCCGAAGTCGTTGGATATGATAGCAAACGGGTGATTGGTTTGTGAAATTTTCAATTTCTTAAATTTAGTGTAAAAAAAAGTATGAACCTTCGTTAAAAATTATTCCTTTTTTTTTTTGTGGGTTCACGTCACAATTTGAGCATACTCAGTTTAACCTTAACACAGTTTCTTGTTCTGGGCTGTTTTTTATTTTATTTTATTTTATTATTTTTCAATACTATTATTCACGACGTAGTGGGTTGGGCCTATCAATTTTAAAGGGCCCATCAGTGATAATTGTATATGTTGCTTGAAATTAGAGATTTGCTATAGCTAAGTGGTGGATAAAGTGGATAAAGTATCAACCATTCCTCGGTGACTTTTCTATTTCTTGCTTTTGAGCTAGTGGACGATGAACCATAACATTAGATAAGGATAGAGAAGCGGAATTGGAGGATCAAGAAGGAAAAGTTGAAAAACTGAGATGAAGAAAGCAGAGCTCATATTCGTTCCATCACCAGGCATTGGTCACCTTGTGTCAACCCTTGAGTTTGCAAAGCGTTTAATTGACTGGGATGATCGAATTTTAGTCACTATCCTGTCTATGAAGCTAGCGATCACTCCTTGGGTTGATACATACACCAAATCACTAACAGATTCACAACCAAGAATCTGTGTCATTGACCTCCCTCCTGTAGATCCCCCTGTTCCAGATGTTTTTAAGAAATCCCCAGAATACTACATCTCACTGGTTGTGGAAAGTCACGTGGCCAATGTTAAAAATATTGTATCATCCCGCTCTAACTCAGGCTCCCTCCAAGTTGCCGGGTTAGTTCTCGATTTCTTTTGTGTGTCCATGGTTGACATTGCTAAGGAGCTGAGTCTACCTTCGTACATGTTCTTAACCTCTAACATAGGATTCTTACGTCTTATGCTGTATTTACCGACTCGTCGGGATAGGATCAGCACTGTATTTGAATCTTCAGATGATGAGTCGTTGATCCCAGGTATTATGAGCCCAGTTCCCGTATGTGTTTTGCCTTCTTGTTTGTTTAATAAGGATGGGGGTCATGCCACTTTGGTGAAGCTTGCTCAAAGATTCAAAGATGTCAATGGTATAATTGTAAATACATTTCATGAGTTAGAGCCATATGCTGTCAATGCATTTTCTGGTGATCTAAATCCTCCCTTGTACACAGTTGGGCCAGTACTTAACCTTAAAAGTCAGCCTAACCCCGATTTAGATGAGGCTCAGTGCCAAAAGATCTTCCAATGGCTTGATGATCTGGCTGAATCTTCAGTAGTGTTTCTCTGTTTTGGAAGCTTTGGGAGCTTTGATGTGGCACAAGTTAAAGAGATAGCAATCGGGCTGGAGAGAAGCGGGTACAATTTCTTGTGGTCTCTGCGAGTTTCATCCCCAAAAGATGAAGTTTCTGCACATAGATATGTCACAAATAATGGTGTATTTCCTGAAGGATTCTTGGAAAGGATCAAGGGAAGAGGAATGATCTGTGGGTGGGTCCCACAGGTGGAGATTTTAGCCCACAAAGCAATTGGAGGTTTTGTATCTCACTGTGGATGGAACTCGATCCTGGAGAGCTTGTGGTATGGTGTGCCAATTGCAACATGGCCTATTTATGCAGAACAGCAGCTTAACGCATTTAGGATGGTGAAGGAACTGGGATTAGCGGTGGAGTTGAGATTGGATTACAGGGTTGGTAGTGATCTCGTGACGGCTGGTGATATAGAGAGTGCGGTAAGATGCCTAATGGACGGTGATAGCAAGATAAGGAAGAAAGTGAAGGAAATGGCTGAGACCAGCAGGAAGTCTCTAATGGAAGGTGGATCTTCATTCAATTCGATAGGACAATTTATTAGTCTAAACTTTTAGTATGGTGTGCTACCATTAGTATCAAAGAAAAATGATAAGTACATTACCTACAAGCCATGAACTTCCGCAGTCATTTCCTTTCTATGATCTCATGTTCTCTAAAAATATTTGTGAACAATATATATGATTTAATTTCGTGATGTTGGTGAATTTGTTTTCGCATAGAAGAAGACTTGACTCGAGACTTGGGAAAAGGAGCAATGAATTGCGGAAATTTTGGTTTATTCCGATTCATCAGACGAACATAGAATATGGATCCTGTTCGAAATTTTCTGATGCACGAGTAGTTATGTAAAAAGTCTTATCATTTAACAGCGGAGACTTGATTTGACATCTCTGCCATACGAAAAACATTATTGCCAAGAAAAGTCTCAACAATTTTCATCACTTGTTCTGGCAAATTCATGGAGACTCAAGTCATCGCTGAACGTGCTATCTGCAGGCCGCTTTCTGGTGAACATTTTCTGGCAAAAGAATAGCAAGGCTTTATACCTCTCCTGGCATTAGGGGTGGCAATTCGAGTTAAGATTTGTTTATTCGATTCGATTCAATACAAATTAAATGGGTTATGGATTTGAAAAAATTGATTCGTTTAATAAATGAATAAATTTGATTCGTTAATTAAATGAATCGAATCTAAATTTCACGACATCGATTTGTTTATTCACTTAGAATTCATTTAATAAATCGGTGACCAAACGAATCAAATACGATTCATTCGTTTAAATTTCATTTATTATTTTTTAATTAAATTATTTATTTATCCTTAAATTTACTTAAAAAATTTTGAAATTTGAAAGTTTCTATAGTAATTTAAAACTATAATAACACAAAGTGGAACAAAAACTAGGGCACAACCGGCCCTAATTTTTGTTCATCGTCATTTCCAATCCCACTCTTTCTTTCCCTTCTCTCAGCCCTCTCTTCTCTTCATCTCTGTGCTCTACAGCTGACCACAGCCATTTCGTTTTGTCTTCTCTGAAACTTAGCTAGCTTGCAGCCATTTCGTTTTGATCTCCACTATCTCGCTCTCAATTAATGGACGGTAAGCTCTCATTCTCTCTTTTTTAAAATTTTTGAGCTATGGGTTTATTTTATTTTATTTTATTTTATTTTTTTGTTGGTGATTATAAATTCTAAAAATTAATGATCAGTTCCAAATTAAGATGAAGAGCTATGGGTCTCACCTATTACATTTTTATTTTTGCTCTGTTTTGATATTTCTTATTTAATTTGTTGTGTCATTTGTATTAGTCAGAAAGAGTGACTCGATACAAAAGGCTTTCAGTCTTTTACTATGTTTAGTCTAGGATAGCTTGCATTTATTTTTGTCGATCGAATGATGTGCCTTTTTATATCTCTTGCATTTGAAATATGTTGTAATATAAAAATCTCAAGCATGCATGTTCTGCTTCTGCACATGATCCGACCCATTATTTGTGACACCCTCATGCACCGCCAGTGCTTTGAAGCATTTTGCAGTTGGTTTGAAAATAATTAGGGTGCTTTCAGTTTTCCCTTTTTGATAATTAATTGCTTTGGTACATATCTCAAATTGCTCCATAATCCCTCTTCTAAACTCTTTACATTTGTGAAATTCCAATTTTTAATTTCCACATTCATATATAGAAACAGATATTGTGTTCCATTTTAGTTTTGTGGAATTTGTGTATGAATCAAGATACATAAAAATAGATACACATTTGTCAAGACTCAAGACATACATATTTGATGTCGAAGAACTGAGATTGTATTTTGTGGCACATGATTGTTCATGAGCATTTCACATCCATTGCCGCATTTTAATTTTCTAGAGGAAACTAAGTACTTTTTTTCAATTATTTAAGTTAAATTTTAAGTAATCTTTTTTTTGCAATTATTTAAGTTAAAGTTTCAATTTATTTTGCTAACTAATTTTATTTACTTTTTATGTGTAGGATTCTTGTTTTCAAGGTGACAAAGACAAAATGAAAAGAATTAAAGAAATTACTTAAGAATTTGTAATTTTGTGTTTGGATGACTGTATATTTTAATTTTAGAATATGGTTTGGATCATTTGTATTTTGTAGGATGTTAAATATGTGGAATTTTTATAATTTATTTTGTTTAATTTTATTTATTAATTATATTTGGTAAATGAATAATAAATGAATTCACAATAGGTTTAATTCACTTATTAATTTTACTAAACGAATTAAACGAATTGAACCGAATATTCATTTAATAAACGAATTGAATCCGAATATTGAGATTTTAATTCATTTAATAAACGAATCGAATTCATATGAATAGAATTTTGACTCAATTCGTTAATGACTGATCCGAATTCAATTTATTTATTTGTTTTGACACCCCTATCTGCCATTGACACATCGCAATCTCTGTCATACTCTAAAAGAAACATGTTGATGCACTAACGTGTCAGTTAACACATAAATGGGTTCTAAAATGCAATACATGAATTCAAAAAGAATAAAATCAAAAGTACATAAAAAGGATACAGTTAGTTGGAGCTAGGTGTCCTACAGAGCCTTTTATTCCAATTAAGCTGGATTTAGTGGACTATTTGATAGAAAATCTTGCAAGTCCAAAGTTATCTCATAGACAACCATGTCCTGATCTAGAAAAACGTTGTTGGATTTCATTTCACCTTGAACGATTGGTAATTGATAGTAGTGGTAAAGATATTAAATTATTTGCACTCTGCTATCAACTGTAAGCACACTTAAGTATAATTTCTAAATACAAACATAACATGCTCATAAAAATTAAGAGTGAAAGTTTAGAATCGAATCTCTAACCATTTAAGTGTTTTGCTGCTGATTTTGAAACTTCTGAAGCCTCTATAATCAACAATAATGGTGCAGTATAAGTATTTTTCGTTTGATTACAGGTCTCAGGAACCAAAATCATTTCCACCATTTTTTTTAATATGTCATTTTTCCATTAAAGATGAAGTGCTGAAATAAAAAGTTTATTTTTAAATTATCATTACAACTGTTAGTTGGCATTTACTTTTCCAAAATCTCTTACTTTAATAAAGTTGAAGATAAATTAAAAATAAAAAAATAAATTTTAATTTATAATAGGACAAAAGAGTTTTTTTTTTTTTTAATTTGTCCCTTACTTTAACACAAAAAAGAAAAAATTACCCTATTACCACATTCAATTAAGAGAACCTTTCCCATTTAAATGGTTTCCAGCAACATCTAGCCTTCCAAGATTGAAGAACGAGAAATCCAGTCAGGACGAAAGCCCGTCAAACGGATGCCATTAATTGAAAATGTTCTCACCTTTGGAAGATTGATACCCAATGAAAGCGATAGACTTCCTTTCAGTCTACATATGGAGTGAGCAAATACCAGAAGCATACAAATCCAAAGTTTCCCTAACCAATTATGGTTGACGATGAAGTGTCACTAGTTATCGTTACTCAGCTCTGCATAAGAAACCATTAGAAACTCTTGCTCCAGCGGCAACATATCAAAAG
Organism: Citropsis articulata; assembly: GCA_030449925.1. Classification (NCBI taxonomy): domain Eukaryota; kingdom Viridiplantae; phylum Streptophyta; class Magnoliopsida; order Sapindales; family Rutaceae; genus Citropsis; species Citropsis articulata. The sequence continues at coordinate 1,892,753 of JASUUH010000079.1, forward strand.
ATTGAACATAAACAATAATAAGGCATATGGATAAGATTTCTGCTTTTCTTGATCCTTTAGACGGACAAGATGGTAAAAGCAACTCATCTCAACCCCCGTACAACTTCTCACTCCCAAAGAGTGAGATTCTTATTTTATTGTCCAAAAACTCTGGTACCTCACTCTCAATATGATTGTGAGAAAGATTCAAATATTACAAGAAAGAAAAATTCTCGAAAAATATGTTGGAATCAGACCAGACAAATTGTTACTTGACAGATCCAGCCATTTGATGCTTTTTAAAGAACTCAGAAAAAGTGGAATGGTTCCTCTGAAAGAATTATCATGCATATCAAAAATATTATAAATTTTGTATAAGTGCTTAAAAGGATATGTTTGGGATTGAAGTTGGGCGGTAAGCTTAAAAGTTCTGATGACTAAAAATTTTGGTAAATCTTCATAACGTAAACATTTGTAAATTATATGCATAAGATTTTTCACTTATATGATGAAAAATCTATTATATTTTTAATAATTTTGTCAAAATAATTATTTAAAATTTATATTTATTACATATTATTAACTTGTATTTTATAGTTATACTTCTTTTTTTACAGCAAATCTACAGCATCTCAATCCCAAACACACCCAAAGTCTTAAGAATCTCATCAGAAAACTTATATCTAAAAATATACAACTCAACAACATTATTCAAGTTACCCACTTCTAAAGTAAGAGTGCCCTTAAAAAGGTTTTCTGGGAGATCGAGTATAAGCAAAAATGTTGTTATATCAAAATTTTATTGTGGCAAAATACCATCTTTCAGAGGAACAATCTGGTTAGACTCCATTGCAAATACCTTTAGATTGACAAGATTTCCTGTCTCAGGAGGAACGGTTCTTTTTATTTTGATTGAGATCATTGTGGTTGAGATGTTTACTATGGAATGGGGCAGCGGCCATCCAAATTGATTGTCTAAATGAGCATTTCAAATTTGCTACAGTTCGCGAGAAAGTTAACAACAAAATCAAGATCATTGTCTACCTCAGATCCCAAATTTTTGCCACCCATAAACCTAGAAGTGGTAGATTCGTAAGGCTGCTAAAATTAATTGACACTTTCCCTTTGAATTGATTGGCTGAAATGTCAAGAAGCTCCGAGATTTGAAGTGTTGGACAAAGAATCAGAGACAGAGAACCGAAAAAATTGTTTGTCACAATACTCAATTCTCTAAGATTTGGAAGATTGACTCCAATGTCAAACAGTAACCTTCCACCGAATCTATTGGGCGTGAGATAAATCTTTTCTGGGGAAGAGATATTATACCTAGGTAATCTCTGGCAAACATTACATGAAGAGCTGAAAGATTTCCAATGAAAGCTGGAAGTTGTCTCCGAAAGATTATTGGAATCTCTACCACAAGGTTGTTTTAATGGGCAATAAAAGTGATAAGGTTGGAGTGATGGGATAAATTGGTTGGTTTTTGTCAGAAAAAGAATTATTGGCCAGTATTACATATTCAAGCCTGAACAGACGGCCAAACTCACTGGGATTTTCCCCCTGGAAGCCATTGTCTGCGATGCAGATGTACCTGAGGAAGCTAAGATTCCCAACATTAGGAGATAAGAAACCTCCTATGCTCTGGATTCCCAGTCCAACTTAGCCACCCTATTGTGCCTACGACCGCAAGCTATTCCCCTCCGTTGACATAAGTTTACAGAAGTGTTCCATGAACTTGTGACTCCAAGTGGATCATGAAGCTGCAACTTTGTGGCGAGTAATGCAAGACGATCTATCTCGTTGGATCTGCTACCATGATGGTGGAAGCACAAAAGAGAAGAAAGGCAAGTGCGCTTGACAGATGTAGAACGCTAGCAAGCTGCATTTTGTCATAGGTGAAAGGAAAGGAGCAGATTAATCTCTGAGAGCACCTCTTTTGATCTCATCATTTATAGAGCTCAATCACTGAACTTTTCTAGTCGATGTAAGTAGAAGACAAGAAGCCAAGGCAGCCTCATCATTTATTTCATCTTTTGCATTTGCTTCTTGTAATAAGGACCTGAATCATGCAATGTAACTTGTCATTGATTTTGACATTCTAATTAAATTAACAACACCGGTGAAGAATATGGGAGTCAATCCTTTGTAAAAAAGATTTAACACTTAAAAAGACAAGGAGATTCCTCTTCCTTCATCTATACATATGTGCATAGCTGCTATAAACTAATCTTTGCATCTTTACCATCAAGTGCATTCATATGAAATTTTTCCCAAAAAGAAAAATGACAAAATCATTCTCTATTGGTACCTATGATCAATAACGATGGGTCGAAGCTTATGTTGAGAGATAAAACTTAAGGTGGGCAAATAACCTGACTTACTCAATTCAATCCGAAAAATTTAGGGTTCGTATCAATGTGAATGAAGAATCTAATCCGACCTGACCCAATTCAATCCAAAAAATTTAGGGTTCGGATCAAATGTGAATGAAAAATGTAATCCGACCGAGTTAAATTTTGGCCACTCGATTAGATTAGATTATGATCGAATCTGATTAATCACAATGCACACACAAACACAAAAATTCCATCCATTTCAAACTATATTTGGATCAGATCAGATTACAAGTTCGAATTGAGTTTGGATTACCTTTTTCCTAACATGATTAACTTTCTATTCCAAATTTGTCCATCCCTAATGAAACTTCGAAGTCCATGAGGATATAAAACATTGTTGTGTGATGGCAGCTATGTATGTATATGTTATGTAACCATGAATGAGTTATTGATTTATATGATTATCTATATTTTATTATATGCATGAATTATATTCAGTTAATTTTCTCATAAACTAACAGACACAGCTTAATCATTAGTCATGATAAATAACAAGCTGGCCTCTAAGGTCGATTAAGCAATAAAAAAAATTAATTCCATTAGAATGTTTCCATTAATTAATTCTATTTCATGATCGAACAAAATAAAAGAAAAAGATAAATTTTGGATTATCCCACTAGTGAATTGACTATTTTCTAAATATCCCTCTATTTTTTAAAATCTCAAGTTAATTATATTCGCTATGGAAAAAATAGAAGTAGGTTAATATCTTTTTTTTTTTTTTGGCCTTTTTAACAAAAATAAAGAATAAATTTAGATTTTAAAAACCTGGAAGATAATTTAAATACAGTGAATTCATGAGAAAAACTGCACGCCAAGTCGTCCGGTTTCGCAGAATTCACTGGATTGCCGTGTCATTTACAAAATATTGAACGCTTTAATCGTTTTAATTTCAACTTAATTAACGTCCTGCCGTCCATTCTTCCTAGAAAGGGGATATGAGAGCCCACCGAATGAAAACGGTAACCCGCCACACAACACATGGAAACTCTAAGCACCCCAGTTATTTCTCTCCCACGTCACCCAAACCACACTACCCTAACCGTCAATAACGGCCATCAACACAACCCGCACCCAGTTTTCTCACTAATCAAACAATGCAGAAATATAAAACAGCTAAAGCAAATTCATGCTCAAATGCTACGTACAGGCATTTTCTTTGACCCATACTCAGCCAGCAAGCTCTTCACACCTTGTGCTCTTAGTCCCTTGTCCGGCCTTGAGTACGCACGTAAAATGTTCGATCAAATTCCCGAACCAAATCTTTATACTTGGAACACCCTCATTCGTGCTTATTCATCAAGCGCTGACCCTATTCAGAGTTTTATGATATTTTTGCAGCTGGTTTATAGTTCTCCTTATTTTCCAAACGAATTCACTTTCCCTTTTGTGATTAAAGCGGCAGCAAGGCTCGTTCAGTTTCGTGTAGGGCAAGCTATTCATGGAATGGTTATCAAGTCCTCGTTTGAGAATGATTTGTTTATTTCTAATTCATTAATACATTTTTATGCCATGTGTGGAGATTTAGCTATGGCTTATTGTGTTTTTGTTTTGATTGGTAAGAAAGATGTTGTTTCTTGGAATTCGATGATCTCAGGGTTCGTTGAAGGAGGTTTTTTCGAAAAGGCAATAGAGTTGTATAGAGAGATGGAGATGGAAAATGTGAAGCCTGATGAGGTGACAATGGTGGCTGTTTTATCAGCCTGTGCAAAGAAGAGGGATTTGGAATTTGGGAGATGGGCCTGTTCTTCTACCAAAAAGAATGGGATAAAAATGGACTTGACTTTGAGTAATGCGATGCTTGATATGTATGTGAAATGTGGGAGTCTTGAAGATGCAAAAAGCCTGTTTGATAAGATGGAAGAGAAAGATATTGTTTCGTGGACAACTATGGTTGATGGATATGCTAAATTGGGGGAGTTTGATGCAGCTATGTCGGTTCTGGCTGCTGTGCCAATACAACAGATTGCTACATGGAATGCACTGATTTCAGCTTATGAACAGAATGGGAAGCCAAATGAGGCTTTGTCCATTTTTCATGAGCTGCAGCTCAGCAAGAATGTGAATCCAGATGAGTTCACTTTTGTGAGTGTTTTGTCCGCTTGTGCTCAGCTTGGAGCAATGGATATAGGTGTGCAGATCCATTCAAATATGAAGAAGCAAGGGATAAAGTTAAATTGTTATCTCACAACGTCACTTATTGACATGTATACTAAGTGTGGCAATCTGGATAAGGCACTTGAGGTATTTCATACTGTGAAGAGTAGAGATGTGTTTGTATGGAGCACCATGATTGCAGGGTTTGCAATGTATGGACGTGGTAGAGATGCATTAGATTTGTTCTCTAGAATGCAAGAAGCTAAAGTTAAGCCCAATGCTGTGACTTTTACCAATGTACTATGCGCCTGTAGTCACTCAGGTTTAGTGGATGAGGGCAGGATGTTTTTCAATCAAATGGAGCCAGTTTATGGGGTTGTACCTGGAGTGAAGCACTATGCTTGCATGGTTGACATGCTTGGTCGTGCTGGCCTGTTGGATGAAGCTGTTGAGTTCATAGAGAAAATGCCAATAGTTCCTGGTGCCTCAGTATGGGGGGCTCTGCTTGGGTCCTGTAAAATTCATGAAAATGTTGAGCTTGCTGAATACGCTTGTAGCCATTTGCTGGAGTTGGAACCTGAAAATCATGGAGCTTTAGTGCTACTATCTAATATATATGCTAAAACACGGAAATGGGATAATGTTTCTGAGTTAAGGAAACATATGAGAGTCTCTGGACTAAAGAAAGAACCGGGTTGTAGCTCAATTAAGGTCAATGGTGAAATTCATAAGTTCCTAGTAGGAGAGAGCTCTCACCCTCTCTGCAAGGAAATCTATTTAAAGCTTGATGAAATTGTAGCAAGACTAAAGTCATTTGGTTATGTACCCAACAGGTCTCACCTTTTACAACTTGTTGAAGAAGAAGACATGCAGGAGCAGGCCCTTAACCTTCACAGTGAGAAGTTAGCGATTGCATATGGGCTTATTAGCGTGGAGCCATCTCAACCAATCCGGATTGTGAAGAATCTTCGTGTTTGCGGCGACTGTCACTCAGTTGCTAAGCTCATATCTAAACTTTACAATAGAGAGATACTATTGAGGGACCGGTATCGATTCCATCATTTTAGTGGAGGGAATTGTTCATGCATGGATTATTGGTGAATATGGGAATTGCTACAAAGAAACATCTAAAACCTGGAAAAGTGAAACTTTTGCATATTCAACAGTTTTCTGAAGCATTACAACCCCTCTGCAGATTTTTAGAATATCAAACTAGTTGAAAAGCGCATGAAAAACATTCTTGTCAGCAAGAAGAACGACTTATTTGCATATGAAGGGCAAGCAGAATCTTTTCCCTTCAGCTCTCCTAGGAATTAAGTCCCTTCACCCAAGACATCTGGTATCTGAGAGGGAAAGAGAGTTGAGTAGCTCCCTTAAAAAAGAGGAATTTTTTTTTTGAAAACCCCTGGAGTGTCTTGGCACATTCTACACAATATTAATTTTAGCTTTGTGTGATATTTCATCTGAGTCATACATTACATGGATTACTTATGTCAGGTTCAGCCAACTGAGTGCTCGTGAAAATTGAACAAAATTATCAAATTCCAAACGTGTGGTGTCCATATTTCAAAATTAAGAAATTTCTTTGCTATATGGTGAAAATTATAGTTATTGTTAGGAAATTGAGCTTCCTCTCAGGATCTCTCCAAGCAATTTGTCAAGCAACAAATCAATAAGAAAAATTAAATAGAGAATATATCAATCACACAACACAAGATTTACGTAGAAAACTTCAAATCTAGAGAAAAACTACGACCGTTGTCACAAGACAACCAGAGAAAAAATATTCACTATGTGGAAAATTATTATAACCACACTCTCAGAAATAATTTTCTCTCACCCACAAGAACTTCATAATTTTAATCTCTTAAAATTACTCGATTTCTTTTTCTCTCACAAATTGGATACAAAATCTAAAATGGGAAGCTTCCTTTATATAGCCAAAATTGGCTACTAAAATATTATTATTTTTTTTCCACCGCCTTTAATTTCTGAATTCTTCTTTCAAACATTTCCAGCCTCCAAATTCTACTTTTCTTCTTCCTTCTTTCTTTTTCTTCCTTGGCGGTGCCTAACCTTCAACATTTACTGCTTCAATGCTTCTAGATGTAGATTCTAGATGCTGCAGCTAAATATTTTGACATTCTCCCACTTAGAGATTTGATTGAGAACCAATTAATCTCCACATCATCCTTATCGTCTTCACATGTAGTCATAATCCTCAACATAGATAATTATCATACTCCACCATAAAAGAGTATACACTTAGAATTAATTACCAATTCTAGGAATTTTATATCGGCACATGTTGAAATATCCTGCTGAAATTTATGGTGCAACTTCCATGTTGGCTTTCCTAGAAGTTCGTCAGCCATCGACTTAAATTCCACCACACACCCTGCATCAATGCCAACCATGCTTTGTGTGCAAATCTTGTGGATCCGCTAGTAGTAACACATCCCCTTTCATGGTACCAGCGGTATACCATGAGGATGTCATCATTATTCATTTTACAAGGGATCATCGTCTCCCATGATGATGAGAGACTTACCACTAGCAATGCTATCAGCATCTGATCTGGAGCCACTTGCCGATCATGTTCCATTTCTCATTTGACAATCTCTTTTTAGATGCCCTACTTGTCCACACCCCCAGTAAACTCCTTTTTTTTTAGAATTATTTTTCTTCCACTTCCCCACAACTGTTAAAGCCGGACATCTGTAGTTTCAGTACTTTCACCACTCAATCTTCTTTTTTCCGAGAGTAAAATACTAGTAACCTCTTCAAGATCTATTGTCTCATTTCCGTACATCAAAGTAGGTAATAGGTGTTTGTAGGAAGTTGGAAATGACCACAACAATCTAAGCGCCTTGTCCTCATCTTCAATTTTAACTCCAATGGCTTCTAGTTCTGACACAATACCATTAAGAACACTGAGGTGATCAGAAATTTTTTGTACCTTCAGTCATTCGCAGTGTATGAAATCGCTCCTTCAGGTACAATCAATTTGAGATGCTCTTTGTCTTATACAACTTTTCTAGCTTCTCTCAAAGTTCTTTTGCTGTAGGAATATTTCCTATATTTGCAAGAACATTCTTTGCTAGACATAATTGTATAGCACTTGCAGCTCTATCATCCAAATCTTCCCAATCTTCGTCGCTTATACTAGCTTTTCCAGAGCCACTACTAGAAGTAGGGGATGTCTTCCCCTTTAATGCCTTGTGTAACCCAGATTGAATCAACACATCCTTAACTTGAATTTGCCACAACCAAAGTTAATTCTCCCATCGAATTTTTCTATTTCAAATTTCACAGGACTTGAAATTTTCAATCCCAACATGTTTGTTTTGCAGATCAACCTTTACTCTTCACCACGGACTATTTGGATTGGCTCCAACTGCTTCACATAAATAGCACCGTATACGTGAACAGTACCTGTACGTGAACAGTGCCCCAACACCAAAACTTTAATCAATGGCTCTGATACCATTGTTAAGAAATTGAGCTTCCTCTCAGGATCTCTCTGATCAATTTGTCAAGTAACAAATCAATAAGAAAAATTAAATAGAGAATATATCAATCACACAACACAAGATTTACGTGGAAAACTCTAAATCTGGAGAAAAACCACGACCATTGTCATAAGACAACTAGAAAAAAATATTCACTATATGAAAAATTATTACAACCACACTCTCAGAAATAATTTTCTCTCACCCACAAAAACTTTATAATTTTAATCTCTTAAAATTACTCAAGTTCTTTTTCTCTCACAAATTGGATGCAGAATCTAAAATGGAGAGCTTCCTTTATATAGCCAAAATTGACTACTAAAATATTATTATTTTTTCCACCGCCTTTAATTTCTCCATTCTTCTTTCAAACATTTCCAGCCTCCAAATTCTACTTTTCTTCTTCCTTCTTTTTTTTTTTTCCTTGGCGGTGCCTAACCTTCAACATTTACTGCTTCAATGCTTCTAGATGTAGATTCTAGATGCTGCAGCTAAATATTTTGACAGTTACTACCCATATATACTGGCCATCCTTGTTTACCTGTAGGAGAGGCAAGTGTACGAAGAAATATATTCAATATTTTAGATTCCCCATTTCCAAGTTCAATATTTTGTATCTCAGGCCAAAAGCTGTGGTAACGTCTGAACTATAACAATTAGGTATTAGTTTCAATACCAAGAGTGCCATTAAAACAATATACAATTCCATTAACATCCCTGTAACAGATTAATTTTAAATTCAGATTTTATAAATTAAATATATAACTTAAAAACTCACAGGCAACCTCTTAATATTCCGTTGCCGGCCGCGGAAAGTACAGTTACGGTGGCAAATTGCACACTATCGAGTATAAAATTTCCGATTATCCAACGGTGGTACATTTATCAGAAAACTAGGCCATATGACTGTGAAAAATTCCACCCAAAAGGTAGCGGGATCATAACTTCGCCACTTAAGGGTGACCTGACTGACTTCGTGAGCTGCACGACCACCTCATCAATCTAAGCGGCTGCCGACGACGAGAAATGAGGTGACGGTGCACCTAAATGAGCCGCCATTATTCAATGGAATTACACTGCCACCACTTCTTTTGGAGGTTTTGCGCGAACAAACGACCGTCCGCGTCGACAAAACTTGATCGGTTGTGTAGGTCGTTAAAATTTGAATATTTTGGTATCAGAGTTGTCACGAAATATTTTGAACTCGCCCGCGACGGCGACGGAATAGTGAATTTTGATTTGTTATTTTTAAGTTATTAATAAATTTAGTTTCATATTGTTCATTTATTATTTATTTTGTTATACTAATATCATTAAAAGATTACATAAAGTAATATTATGATGGAGTTATCCAACATCAAGAAATAATAGCATGTGAAATAAGTAGGAGGTCATCGACAAGGATCTATAATAGTATATGGTAAATGATAAATTTATTACATCAATTAGCATTAGTAATATTTTTGAATTTTTTTTAACTTTTTATTTGTATTTCATAATAGGTATTGATTACAATAATCTTATTTGGCCATGTTAATGTGTGTGTGTATATATACCCACATATTGGAAATTTTTTAATTAAGAATTTTAAAGTAAAAGTCCAAAAAAACTTTAAAAACAGCACTTAATTTCATAATGCCATAAACCCATAGTTTTAAAATTTTCCCACATTTTAAAATTCTTAACTAAAAAACTACTAATGTACATACATACACATGCACTTTTATAGTTAATTTATCAAATATATGTGGTAAATTATTTGGCAAGTGATTATATAATAATTTAAAATTATCAAACATCTTACCAATTTTTTCATAAAACTGATTATTTATTTGAGAATTTAAATAAGAATTGATTACTTGGGAAGCCAAAGCAATCACATACATTTCTAGTTTTCTACTTTTATTTTTTTAATTCTGACAGTCCCAAGATGCATGATTTGGATAAGCCAAGAGAAATTTTGATGAATCCCTTTCATTGGACCACTATGCAACTCCAGAAAACTTAATCCAATAACTGTTGAATATGCAAAAGTTTCACTTTTCCAGATGCATGATTTAGATAAGGCCTTTGTTATTTTACATTATCATGTAACATACATGATGATATAACAGCCGTTGGATTTGATTTGTGTAGACATTTAGGCCATATTTGGTTTAAAGAAAGGGAAGAAGAGGAAAACAGTGGAAGGAAAGGGAAGGGAGAATAAAGGAGTGGAGGAAAATAGTGACATTAAATTTCATTATTTGGTTTGACATAAAATTTGATATGGAAAAGAATTATAATTTTTTTATTTGGACAAATTTATCCTTGGCCTTAAATATTAAATTATTTATATTAGTAATGAAATAGAATTTAATATCAATACCAAACATTTTTTAATGTCAAAAAGTCCTAAAACTATTCAAGATTTATATTTAATATAAAATATAAAATAATTTAATATACTAAATTATTTAATATAATTTAATATAAATAAAAGGCAGTCAACGGCAGCTGGTGACTTTCCGGTGGCTTCCAGCGATGATTTGGGGATCCAGTAACAGTCCGGCGAAGGTCCGGGGAAGTTCCGGCAACTGTCCGGTGAATTTTCGATGAAGTTCCAATGGCAGTCCGGTAAAATTCCAGTAAAGTTCTGAAGACGGTCCGACGGATCTCCGGTAAAATTCCGACAAAGTTCCAACAACGGTTAATTTTTATTTTTATATTTTCAAATTAAATAAATAAGTTTGTTTATTTTATTAATTTCTTAAATCACTCATTAAATTTAATTAATATAAAATTATCTATAATATTAAATTGATAAAATAAAATTATTAATAATAATTATTAATAGCCTTAAATAAATTAAAATATTGAAGGGTAATTTTAGAAACTTTAGTTTTTAAAATAAGAGGAATTTAAATTCTCCACTCCTTGGTGTGGAATTCAAATTCTATATTATAACTAATATTAAATTCTAATAGAAATTAAGTTCTTATATATTTTGTGTAACTAAACAATGAAAATAAAAATAGAATTTAAATTACTTTCCTCTCCTCTATTCTCTCCTTCCAACCAAACATTACCTTAAGGATGCTTTGCTACCAAAGTCAAGTCGACAACTCTGAAACAGTGAAAAGCGGGGACTATATGCTTTTGAGTGTTTCTTCTCTTCTTGAGAAGTTAAGGGAGGCTATCAGCTCCTTGTGCTTCTAAGTTGAGGGACTTTGTGCGTGCGTGTCTCACTTTACTCTTTAGTTTCAATTTCATTACTTTTTTTTTTTTAAAGCCAACCCTATACAATTGTGATCTGATTGGGTGAAAAATACATCCGATTGAGTTTTGTTAAAAATCTACACTACAACTAAATTGTGCTTTTTTGACCAACTATTTTATTACTATTAAATTTTTAGTCATGTAATAGATTATTCTATGACTAACATAAATATTTAGTCACACCATTTGCTGCCCAATGCTCTGAATTTTTTCCCACTATCATTCATATTATATGACTCTTTACTTATTCCTTAAAGCCACATTAGGTGACAAATAGTCAATTAGTCTCAGAAGGAAGCTTATCTATTGATCCACCACTTCACATTTCCATACTAAATAAATGCCATCAACGATTGACATATTAATCACTAAAACGTATGTTTTTGCCAGTAAATAATACAGTCATCGTATATGGCAAAAACATTTTTCAAATGAATGATTATTTTTTTCTATCATCATTAACTTTGGATGACTATATGGTATAGTCATCCAATACGCTTTTAAGTGACAAATTTGTATTTAGTCATAGATGGTATGCATTTATTATGGGAATTGGTTCAGAGACAAACACATTTAGTTGCAATCGGGGTGCTTAAGCAACTAAAACAAACAATCAATGAATATAATCAAATTAGGTGTGGAAAATGTAGTGACCAATATTGTTAGTCACAGACCGGAATATAATGGGAGACTATGGGAGATTATATTAAGAATTAGTCTCCTTAAGATGATATTTATTTATCTACTTTCCTTGTCTAAATGACATTGTTTATAGTCCCCAAATAAAATTTAAATATGTTCAAAAATAGTAGTGTTTCTTTATTGTTCGGTGACTAATTTTATTCATCACTATATCAAAGCATTTTCGATTAGGTTGAGAAAACATAATGCGACTATTATTCTTAGTCATAATATGAAATAAATTTGGCGATTAACATTAAATTACTTAAGATGAAGCATATTTTGGCACCTCCTCTCCGCGTCGTAATTATTTTTGCACCCATCTACAAAAATGGAGAACAAAAAGTATGAATTAATATAATGACTAAAGACTTTAGTTCCAAGAGTGTGTATAAAATTATTGAATTATTTGGTAGCTGTTTTTTTAATTCCATAACCTCATCAATCTTTATTTGTTGCAAAGCTTATAAAATATTTAAATAGCATACAAGATATAAATAATAAAATTATCATTCATTGGTGTAACTATGAAATAGAATATTGCAGACAAGAAATCGGCTATAAATTATGAGAAATATCAATAAATAATTAAGGAAATAAAATGTCACATACGAATTTAATTAATTGAATTAATTATTTTCATTAAGTGTCACTTAACGTCTTTTTATAAATCGCACCTTGTTCTGGATAAAGATTGATTATAAATACTGAGACAATCAATCCAATACATGTATGTGTAGTTTATATGGACCAAATGTTACAAATTTAAGTTGGATCAGGATCCTCTCCTGATCTGATCATGTCCTGAGCAAATATCTCATTTGTTGATTTGGTAGTTAATAAATAAAAAAATAAAAGAAGTTGAATCTTACCCATACACTACCACTAAAATACACATGGCAGGAGATCTTAAAAAGCTCAGATAAGATCAGATCAGGAGAGGATCATTTTCCATTTAAGTTTCCTAGCAAAAGGAAAGCCATTAATTATTTCCGTGAAAAGGTCGATTCAAACAAGAAGTAATTATTCATCCTAGCATTAATCATTTCTGTTTTGATCTTTAGAATTAATAATAGGCATAGGCAGATTCAATTTATATAAACATGTACTTAAATTTATTTTTATTTCTTTACTTGTGTGAAATTGAAACTCTTTCATTGTATGAATATGTAAACTATAAATTTTGTAATAACTAGCTTATATGTCTAACTTTGCGACAAAAGTATATTATCAACTAAATAAGAATTATATATGATTCCTATCAAAATTATCTCATAACTGAACATATGAATATTTTAAAACTGCTGTAACGTCAGTTATAATTTATTAAAAATTTAAATTAATATTTCTTATTTTACTAATTTGAATCTAAAATATTATGAAGTGATTATTCATAAACATAAATTATGTTAATGTATCAATTAATATCTTTGTTAGACACACTTGGTCGTTTGTATTTTTTTTTTAATATGATTCATATGCACTTAAAATATATCAATGATATTTATTTTGTATTTTTTAGAAAATGATTAGGAATGACTTAAAAAGACTCTCGCCAACACAAAATTTACTGCCTCAAAAAAGAAAACCCAAATTGCCTATAACTTTTCAAGCAAACCAACAGACCCCAAATCACTATGAATGATGAAGTCTACGGCACAATGAGATTCCTGCAAACTTAAAATCCCTCTTATTTTAGTGAAAAAGGTACCAAACGCGTTCACTATTGATTGCATTTTGGATGTATAAATCTTTTGTTTCCCTACTATTTTTTTTTTAACTCTTTCACTATAAATTGGGGTTTTCTTATGCTATCGAGAAAATTTCTCTCACTATAATTAGGTTCTGAATTGACGCTTAGATTAGAGGTTAATTTGGATGATTTGTAATTTTTATTAGTAAATTTAGTTTGTTAATTTTATATGGATTCAATTCATTGTCAATATGGTGAAAAAAAAAATCTTTACAAGTGAAGTTTGAATCTAGTATTATATATTTTCTATTTATTTGCAGGGTTTGACTGAAAAAGTTTTGTAAAGTTTGTGCTCTATGTCTTCAACCTCTATGTTATTGTGGTCCCGTGTGGTTCTTGGGATTTCCTTAGAGCAATTGTTTGGAAGCATGTAATTGTATCTATGAATTAAAAAGGGACCTATGTGTTTTCTTAAAAGTTATTTTATTTTATTTTACTATTGGGTTACTTATTTATGGTCCTCGAAGGGGATATGGCAACATGTGGAGCAAATTTTATTTGCTCCGAATGAGTGAAAGTCATGTTTTATCTATTTAAGAGTTTACTTTAGCTTTATGCTTTTACAGTTTACGGTTTAGGTTCTGAACAGTCAGCATTCATTTACTCATTCCTTTATGTAGAAAACTCTAAATTGAATACCATACCATAAAATTCTTTGAACTCTTGGCTCACATATGGTTTTAGCAGTATGCAGGATGCTCAATATATCTTGATGAATTAATACCAGAAAATTCATAAATTTTGGTCTTATATAGATTCCTAACAGTTGTGACCTTTGTTGACTAAATCTTAATTATCATTAAGAATGTATGACCAAATTTAATTTTATAAAATTCTTTAGAAACTAGACACATTTATCTTCCAATCATATATAACAAAAATTTAAATATTTCTTAATCAATACATTTAATTTGAAAATTTGATTGTCTAGTTTATCTAGTGTCCCATTCTATTTCATTGTCTATTTTCAGTTTTAGTTCTGAAAACACTTTACTTTAATTTTTATTTCAGATTTAATAAGAAAATGGGCTTTTTGTTAAAAAAAATATATTATATGTTTACATGTTTCCTATGTCAAGGTTTTAAGAAAATATAACGTTTATTGAATATCGAAATTGAGGTGAGTATTTATGAAGTTCACTTATCTATAGTTCATGTGTTAGATGAATGCCTATTTTAAAGATAAACTAGTTGATTGTTAGAGGAATTTTTCTTTTTCCCTAAATTGTTAGCCTTAAGTATATTGAAAATATTAATAAGTATATGAATCAATTTTTTATGTCATTATCAAGATGGATTGAAGTTGGATTCAATTGCCAAATAGGTTATGCAAAGAATATGAAAATGGTATTGCTTCATTCATTAAAATTGCTAAAAATCATTTAAACGATGATGGTAAAACTCGTTGCCCATGTAGAGATTGCTTGAACACAAGGTTGCATGATATAAACACCATTTAACGACATTTCATTGAACATGGCTTTTCGCTAAGTTGTCATAGATGGACTTTTCATGGGGAAGATGCAAACTCTCCAATTGATCCCTTGAATAGCATGTATGATGATAACATTGATAAAGAAAATAAAGATGATGATGATGATGAACTATTAGACATGTTAAGTGGTGCAAAGGGACCAATAGAGATGCATATAGAAATGGGTCATGAAGATTTTGGCGTCGATGTTAATAATAATTTAGATAATGCTAGCATTAAAAAGTTTAACAAATTATTTGAGGAAGCTAGGCAAGAACTATATCCAAGTGCTCAAAATTTTTAGTATTAGCTTTTTCGGTGAAATTGTTGCATATAAAAATGTTAAATCAGTGTTGCAATAAAACAATTGATATATTGCTCCAGTTGTTGAAAGCTATTTTACCTGATAAATCTAATATTCCCACATCGCATTGTAATGCTAAGAAGATGTTGCTTGAATTAGGCTATAAATCAATTCATGCATGTAAGTATGATTGTATGCTATTTTGGAAAGAGCACGCTAGAGCTGACAAATGTCCTGTATGTAATGAACCTCGATATAAAATTAATAATGGAAAGGGCAAAAAAATTTTAGAAAAAATATTATGGTATTTTCCGTTGAAACCTAGACTGCAAAGATTATTTATGTGTAAGAATATTGCTTGTCATATAAAATGGCATAAAGAAAAACGTGTCGATACAAAAGGTATCTTAAGACACCTGGCAGACTCTAAAGCTTAGAAGGACTTTGACAAACAAAATCTTGAATTTGCTCTTGATTCTCGCAATGTTTGATTAGGTCTTACAATAGATGTTTTAACCTATTTGGAAATATAGGTAATACATATAGTATACGGCTAGTTGTACTCATCCCATACAAGTTACCTCCATGGAAGTGTATGAAAGAGCAATATTTTATGATGTCACTACTTATTCCTAGACCAACAGCACTAGGAAGAGATATTGATGTCAACTCGCACCTGTTAATAGATGAATTGAAGGAATTATGGGATGATGGTGTCCAAACTTATGATGTCTATAGTTGGGAATGATTTCATTTACATGAGGCTGTTATATGGATGATTAATGACTTTCTTACTTATGGAAATTTGTCTGGTTAGAGCACAAAGGGTTACAAGGCATGCCCAGTTTGTAATAAAAATACAGCATCACAAGCATTAAGAAGTTTAGTATTTTACATGGGCCATAGCCAGTTTTTGCATTTCGAAAATGCTTACAATATTGTACCAAAGGTGTTAACTAGAGCATAAATTTTAGAGCAATTGACTGAAGTTCCAAATGTGAGTTTTAGAAAGCATTTGGATCATGTGACGAGGAAAAAGAAGCGAGCTTGTGGGAAAAAAGAACTAAATTGGTCAAAAAAGTGCATTTTTTTTAGCTTAAGTATTGGTCAAAACTAAAGATTCAACATAATCGTGATATAATGCACATTAAGGAAAGCATATGCGATAATATTGTTGGTACTTTGTTGAATATTGATGGAAAATTAAAGATACATACAAAGCCAAGATGAATTTGTTTGATTTAAACATTAGGGCAGAGTTGCACTTAAATCCTCGTCAGACAAAGCTTGAAAAACCACATGCTTGCTATACACTCATTATGGATGAAAGACGGGGTTTTTGTAGGTTTTTAAAATCTGTTAAATTTCCAAATTGTTATGCAACAAATATCTCTAGGAATGTTAATGTCAAGGATGGTAAGATATCAACATTGAAAACTCATGATTGCCATGTGTTATTACAAGGACTTTTACCAGTGGGTATACGTCGGTATTAGCAAAAGGATGTATGTACTCTATTAATTGAGTTGTTTCATTTTTTTTCAACAAATGTGGTGCAAAACTTTATCTATAACTGATACGAATAAATTTGAGAAAGACATAGTTTTAATACTTTGTAAGCTGGAAAATATATATCCTCTAGCATTCTTTGACATTATGGTCTATTTAGCTATTCGCCTACCAATGGAGGCTAAAATTATTGGCCCCGTTGGATATCAATGGATGTATCCAATTGAAAGATATTTAGGAAAATAAAAAAAGATGTAAGGAATAAGGCTCGGCCGAAGGCTCTATTGCAGAAGCCTATATTGTAAATAAAGTGTTGTGCAAATTTTATTGAACTCACAAGCGCACGAATTTATTGTAGAATAGATTAATGGTGACAAATGTCGATCCCACGAGGAGGTAGATTTTAATTATGTGTAGAATTAATTTTCTTAAGTGGGTGGTTGGATTTGTGGTGAAAACTAAGTTAAACTATCATAGAATTTAAATTGGAATGGCGAGAATAAATTAAACTGGAAACTATTGAAATTCAAGTGCTTGGGTATCTGGATCTGCATCAACATACTCCATGGGCTACATATTCCATATTAATATCAATTAAATCATGAGAGGGGTTTCCACACCTCATAAACCACGCTCAAATAAATATGGTGCTAAGGGCTTATCATGCCAAATAATAATAACCTTGTACTAGGTTGCCGGTTTAACTAGGGTGGTATCTAGACAAGATTATTACTATATATCCACGAAAAGTCAAAACATTCACAAATATTAGAGTGGAAGATAAAATAAATTTACCAAATTAAGCCCATGGAACATGTTGAGACTTCACCTTCAACCGAAGCTTGAAAGAAAATTAGCTACTCATTTTTTAACTGGGGGTAAAATGGAAATTTATTAAAATACGTAGAAAATACAAGATGGAGAAAGAATTACAGAAAACTAAGCTCAAAAATGGATTCAAGGGTAGGGGTGGGCGTTCGGTTCGGTTTTTGCCGAACCGAACCGAAAAAATTCGGTTCGGTTCGGTTCGGTTCAATGAGCAAAAACCGAATGGTTCTAAAATTAGTGAACCGATTGGTTTTTATTCGGTTCGGTTTTAAACCGAACCGAACCGAAAAACCAATCGGTTCAGTTTGATTTTATTATAATATATTTAATTAAAAATATATTAACTAAAAAATAAATTTCTCTCTTAAATTCCTAACCCTAAATATTTAAGAACCGAATTGAACCGAACCGAACCGAACCGAATTTAACAAATTTAATAAATATTTAATAAAATTTTTAACCAAACTGAACCGAACCGAACCGAACCGAATTTAAAAACCGAACCGAAATATTTCGGTTCGGTTCGGTTCGGTTCTACAATTCGATTCATGTTCGGTTTGAGTTTTTTAGAACCGATCTGTTTCGATTCGGTTCGGTTCGAAGCCCGAACCGAACCGAACCGGAAAATGCCCACCCCTATTCAAGGGTGTCAAATTAGGGGGGAGAGCCCCCTTTTTATAAATACATTGAGTGAATCATAGCCATCGGATTAAAAATAATTCGAACGCTCAGGATTGTGCCACGTCATCAGTCAACAGTACCCGATTTGAACAGTACGTGGTTTAAACACGGTTTGCACAGTAACGCGGTTTGAATAGTGGCGGTTTGAATAGTGACGTGGTTTGAATAGTAAATAATCCATGTGTGTGCATGTATCGTACAAAAGCTTTTTGGTCCACTGAAATGCTGCCACGTCATCCATCAACAGTACATAAGAATTTTAGTCTATTCATGCCACATCATCAATCAACACCAGATAAGCAATCAAATGCCACATCTTTCTCCAATCAAATACTACCACGTCATCGGTCAACGCCATGTCATCGGATTGTATATGTGAACAGTATCATGAATAGTAACATAAACAGTACCGAACAGTATCCTAAAGTTTTCGACCGTCCTGAGTTCAAAAGTGATGTCCGTTTTGCTGTCTGATCACTTGTTCATTATGAAACGATCATGATGCCCCTAAAATATATAAAATACTTATTTATAATACAATACACATAATTAAATCACAAGGAAAATAAATATATAAAAGTAGAGATATTAGTGAGACTTAAAATATAAAATGACGATTTTCTCCTTTATAAATATCCACTTTCTAACACTCAACATAAAGCATTGAATTTTTACTCAATGTATCCCCGAGTTATAGAAACAAGATTTAATCGAGCTGAGCGAAATGATGATCGGGTATATGGCCTGGTAGATGGTAGGTTTTCAACGTTTTCCCAAAAGGCTCGTCCATTTGAGTCACGTCAGCTAATACAATTTTCATATGAAGATATTAGAAAGGGCTCATTGGTATGTCATGAATAATTGTGAAGAACTACAACCATCTTTACTTTTTATATATTGATTATCCTTTCTTCTTTTGAATAGATTGAAAAAAAAATTGTATTACAAAAATACATGTCTATATAGGGAACACATAAAAGAGCTGGAAAAAGAAAATTGTGCCAATATACATCAAAGACAAGAGCTGTTATTTCCTTATGGTTTAAAAATCATGTAAGTCAATAAATTGCCTTACATTATACATTTTTAAATCTACAAGTACATTATTTTCTCTAGTTCTAAAATTTAATTATGTATATAGATGATTCTATCACGCAATCAAGGTTCTACAGAAGCCATTGATCAACTTTACTCTTTAATAAGGTATGTTTTCATATTTAAAATCTTGATAATCGCCGATCAACTTAAAATAGTGGAGTGACTGTACAAAGGAGCAATGATGGCCAAGAAGTTAACTTTTATGGGGTTTTATATGATATTGTTAAGTTAAATTATATGTCCAATAATCGAGTTCTTTTATTCAAGTGCAAATGGTTTGATACAAATGCAAAAAAGAAATGAATACGTCAAGATTATCACTTTATTTGCATTAATGCAAGCAAACTTTGGTTTGAGAATGACCCCTTTATACTAGCCATTCAAGCAAAATAAGTATTCTATATCGACATCTACAACTCTAGAAGCGATTGGAAGGTTGCTCAAAAGGTTCAACATAGAAACATATAGGACATACCTAAGATAGATGACATTGAAGAAGAAGATGATCGTAATCTTGTGTACCAAGAAGATGAATCCTTACCATATGAATAGATTATAAATGAGGATGCGTTGGAGGTTAGGAATTTTCACAAGATTGATGTAAATCCAAAAGTGGTTGATGCTATTGTAAATAAGGGGATTGATAAGCAAATATCAGCTAATGATATTGATGATATTGATGATTATGGAGAGGATGAAACATTGAATGAATATTGTAATGACCAAGAAAATTTAGATAGAGAAGATTATGACAATGAGTAATCATTAACAAGCATTTAGATATTACATTATGTAGATTGCCTTTTATTTTAAAACATTATATTTTAAATAACAATATTTTTGTCATTATGTTTATCTATTATAGTTATATTTTCATTTTGCAACATCACTGTTAGTTATTAAAACAATTTACCAATTTTTGAATTTTTTTTAATTTATAATGGATAAATCTAATGTTTTATATTAACAGGTTTGGATTATGGCTCTTGCTACTAAACGGCGTCGTTTAAATTCTCCTAAACAAAATGAGATGTTGTCAAGATCTTCCTGTTTAACTGATTCTTGTGAATCTAGAAATGGAGATAGTATACTTTCTAGCGCTTAATACACTCTTTGGTGTACATTTCTTGTTCCTTTTACACTAGTTTGTTATCTTATTTATTTGATATGGACTCTTTATCATGGAATTATTGATATTTTGATACTTGTTTGAAAAAATATTTTAATTTAGTTAATTTAGGTTTATAGAGCCAATGCTGAAGAAGAGTGTTCGTGGGAAATCACAGGCACTTGATTGTGAATGCATTTTACAATTGTCTAAAAGCAAGTTGAATGTGGACTTTAAAGTTGAGGATGGAAGACCCACTGACAATTATTCATCTAAGTTATCCACTAAAATAGGCATTGTTGTGACGACTTTTGCACCATTAAAAGTTGATCAATGGAAACAAGTACCTCTTGAGAAAAAGAAAGAGACGTTTGGTCGAGTGGCGGGTTTGGTCGAGTGGTGGTAAATGTCTTCTAACTTTCAAATTCAGTAAAAAAATTATTTTAGTGACTCATTTACTATTTTAATTCCTTATGATGATCATAGACCAAATTTGACATCAACACCAACTAACCACATGTTATAAGATTCCTTAATGGTGTAATGCACGTAGATTCAAAGGTTTCAAGTCCTTCTTGAAGAAAAATTTCACAGAATATTCTAATTTTGCTGAAGCTTTAAAAAATCATCCTGAAGAAGTTGTTAATCAAGAAGATTATGATTATCTTTGTAAACGCTTTGACAGTGATCTATTCAAGGTATAAAGAAAAATTTCATGTATTTCATAATTTTTGGTAATTTCTAATATATGTTTTCTATTCTAATTGTAGCAACGATCCAAAATTTATGTGGAAAAGCGCAAGAAACTAAAATATGGCCATCGAGGTGGATCCAAGCCTTTTGTACAACATCAAAAGGAAATAGTATGTTAAATATTTTATAAATTTTATTTTTGAATGATTTATAATTGAATTAAATAATTTCTTTTTAATATTGTATATAGGCTAAAAGACTTGGACACACTCCGGGACCAATTTCTTTGTTTCATGACACTCATTGGAGTGCAAGTAAAGGTTGGAGCAATGATGAAGCTAGAGAAAGATATGTAAATTTATTCATTGCACTTATCCAGCATAGATTAATTAATAATCTTAATTTAGATGTGATTTCTATATTTAATCACTTCATGAAAATTTATGTCAGCTTCTTGTTGAAGAAATGAAAGAAAAAAATTTTATTGCTAATCTTTGTTGAGTAATTTGGGATTATTTTATATGTTTGTGCTTAATGTATTGGCTTTTTCTCTGACTTGTGCTTGTTATTACAATGCTTGGAATTGTTGTTTATAATGTTAGAAAAATTATGAATTTTGGTTAGCCAGAAATGATGGATTTTAGTTAGCCAAAGAATATGGTGATTTAAATATAGCTATAATTATAATAAATTTGTATATTGTATTAGAGAATTTTAGAGCTAAAAGATCAATCCTTGGTTGACCTGTGCCTATAAGTCTAATGCTTGTTATTATATTAATGTGGTTAAAATTTTTCATTTTAGTGTCTACATTAGTAAAGAAAATGACAAATTTTGATTGGCCAATGAATGGGGATTTGAATACAACTATAATTGCTATAATTATAAGAAATGTGTATTCTGTAGGAGAACATGTTAGTGTTGAAAGAACAATCATTGGTTGAAGGATCTGAATCAAGATTTGAGGTAGAAATTTGTGAAGAAGTTCTTGGTAAGAGTTCAGGATATGTTAAAGGTCTTGGATTTGGTCCACTTCCTCAGACACATGCTTCATTCGAACAAACTACTACTAAGCTACAACAGAAGCTTGAACGTCAAAATGAAGAGATCAAGAATTAGTGCACACAACTTCAAAGTCAAAATGAAAAAATCCAAAGTCGGAGTGAAGAAATTAAACGATTGCAAGAACAAAATGTGAAAATCATAGAGATTTTAAAGAAGCTACCACTAGCTGGTGTGAACGTTTCATCCCTTTATATTCCAACTCTATGAGTGTTTATCATGTTTCTACGAAAAGATCTTTTTATTGTTTTTATCTACAATAATGATTTTATGTTACTACAACTTCTAAGCAATAAACACTTTTAGACTATTGAACTTTTTAGTATGTTAAATCTTGGAGATTTATCGATTTTTGATTTACTAAATGATTCAGTTCTTGTCATTATATGACTATAAATAGTTAGTGATCTTATTTTGGCTGATACTCTTTTAATTACATTATGGACAATGATGCATCATTTCAGTGACCAATACAATTGGTCTCAATTTAAATGACCAAATAAATATTTTAATGCACTAAATATCTAGTCACTAAACAATATTATTAGCGACTAAGATAATTAGTCACTCAACCAAATATTCGTTGACTAAGAGAAACAGTCACCCATATATTTATTCATCAACTGCAAACAATAGACACTAAAAAATATGTTCGTCGACCACAATAATTAGCCACATAAGAACATGGTTATCGACCATATAAAATAGTCATACAAACAATTCATTCATGACTAAAATTAATGGTTATGAAATAATACCTTTGGTGGCCCATTTATGCCCTTCTAGGAGACTAAAGTAGATTAATCTCATCGACTTGAATGACTATTGCAATAGTTGTAAAAAGCTGCCTTTGGCGACTTGCATAATTAGTCACACATTCAAAGGTTTTGTCGTTAACTTTGCATCCTTCATATTTATTAAAAAAAAATTGAATCATAGACCATATGCAAAAACTTTCAAAGTTAGCCTAAGCGAAAGCAGTTGACTGATTCTAAAGATCAGTGCACTGATTTGTTATAAGTAAATTGCCAGGGAGTAATCAGCTAATTGGTTTACTCTAAGTAGTTAACCAGTTTGTTTGAATCCTTCAATGGTAAATACACATATTAACAAAGTAGTGAACAAGTTCGTTAGAGTGGTAAACTAATTTTGTGCAAATTTTGGGTCTTATATTCCTAACGGCTAGTTTCTGAAATTTCTGTATAAACCTAACTCCAAATCTTGATATTTTTAAATATTCTTGAGCTTTTATTTGCTTATCCATATAATTTCATGCATATTTGAGCTATCACTTTTTTTTTTTTTGAGAAGACTATCACTTTCTTATATATTCTTGTGATGAACACTTTTTTTGGGAACTTTATTTCAATCTTTTAACTGAGTGATTGTAAGAATGAAAAACACTTGTGTGAAAAGATGTGAGATGTACACATCAAATTTGTGAAGGTTTATTGACACTTTTGAAGTCAATTATACTCATTTGTTGAGCCTTGAGA
The DNA here is from genome assembly GCA_030449925.1 of Citropsis articulata. Classification (NCBI taxonomy): domain Eukaryota; kingdom Viridiplantae; phylum Streptophyta; class Magnoliopsida; order Sapindales; family Rutaceae; genus Citropsis; species Citropsis articulata. The sequence goes on from JASUUH010000079.1 coordinate 1,916,682, forward strand.
TATAAGACACGGTGTTAGTGGAGTCCCCAGAATTGTGATGTGATAGTTGGTGTTATAGATTATGGTTCTTATTCTTGGGAAATTTTTTAAAACCTTGTTTCACCACTTCTTGGGTTGTTTAGAATTTCAGATTGATGACCCCCCCCCCCCCCAAATTCCCGCAAGAGAATTCTTGATTTTTTTTTTTTTTGGAGAGAATATAATTGGTTTGTGTAACATTAAAATTTAAAAAACATAGAATATCTTATAGTTTTAAAATCTTTTTTGTTGAAAATATCAAGGAACTCAATATTTTTACATTTAGATATTCAAAAGGAGAAAAATTATGCATATTTAAATCTATTTTAATTTAGACAAATATTGTCACTTCCTTTATCACCTCATCATTCTCATTTTGATGGTAATAAAGGGGACTTTATATAGGGGAATATCTTTTGCTAATTACAAATGGTGAGATGCCCCAACCTAAGGAGTTTTTCAAAGACTATTGAGACTTGCCGAAGTGTGCCGGTTTTCCTAGTTGAACTTGCAGCCTCGTCCTTTGTACTCCTTTTTGACCTTTCTCAATAAATCTTCCGAATTCCTATTAAAATTAAAAAAAAAAAAAAAAAGTATTCAAAGGTGAATTCCAATCACACTGGGCTGCAGCATTATATATATCCAGGCCCAATCTTATTGTCCACAATTTTCACAAAGGGGCTTCTTCTCACCCTCCAATTATGAGCTCTTGTTTGGGCCCATTTGATAAAGATGGTTTCCCACCTCTGAACCAAACAGGTCCAACTCGGACCAAACAAAGCGGGAACTTATGTCACATGGCAGCCGTTCATTGGCCTTACTATCACCGAACACGTGGAAAGACATCGGTCCGAACTCCACGTGTAAATTATCGATTGGTCTTGCAACGTATACTTTTACATGAAATCTAATTACACACACAACACACTTAACATTAACCAGCGTCGATCGGATATTATAAAAACTCCTAAATTTATGAAGCTCTATGCTATCAATCAAATTTAATGCTTTTCGTCTTCATAGCTCTCTCTCTCCGTTTCAATTTTTCAAATCGAATAGTGTAGTTACACGAACGTACGACATGTCATACATATTGTAACTTCTAGATAATTAATAGTGACGATGAATCTCTTGAGTTTGTTTTCTGTAATGGACGCTGTGGCGTGGAGAGGGCTTGTTTATACATTGTTTATTCTTCACTTTGTGTTCGCTTGTCAGCTCCTTTTGTTACAGCCTTTTGTTTCCGCTTTTGGTAATTTTTTTTAACTCCGACTTTGATTTTTTTTTTTTCAATTTACTTTTCAAAATTAAAGCATTGTTTATTTCCTTGTGGAATTAATTTGGTTGAAATTGGAATTACTTGCTTTGATCTATTGTTGCTGCGTAGAATTTTTGTTACTGATTAGAATCTATTGGGTGTTAATAGTAATTTGAGTGTCAATTTCGTTTTTTATTTATAAATTTTTTTTTGGTATGGTTAGATTTAGTTGAAGATCCTAAACTTTCAGAAAATATATAAAAAAGATAGATATTCTAGATTTATGGTGAATGCTAGTTAATGTTGTTAGTGGGAGTAGATTTTCGAGCTAGACTCGTATATTCTTGTAATGTATTATAAATGTATCTAGCTAGAGTCTAGACCTCCAGATTGTAATTTTTCAGTAGATTTTAACCATTTAAAAACAAAATAAAAGTTTTGGTAGTCAATGTTTCTAGTGTTTCCTAATTGGTATATGTGCATGATGTTAAGGCTATTTTGTGTTTAAAGAAACATGTAATTGGGTTCATTCAGCTGATATTTCTTTGTGCTTGAATCTGTGTAAAAAAACAACTGTTGGTGTTTTGGCATATTTGTGAAATTTGAGCTTCTTCGTAGGTAAAAAATACTGGGTTTCTGAGGGTCGGATGTTATTGATTTGAACGTATTTGGTAGCTGGTCGGTTGCCTGCTTTTGTGATACTTAGTCTGTTTAAGTTTTATGTTGCATATCTTATGGGTTTTACTTGGATTTTGTAGATGGAAAACCTAGTAATGCAGCTGAGTTGTTTGAGAGAGTTTCAAAAAGTATAAAGATGAAACATTACAGTGAGGCACTTGATGATCTCAATACTGCTATAGAGGCTGATCCTAGTCTTTCTGAAGCCTATTTTCACCGTGGATCTGTTCTTCGCCAGTTGTGCAGGTTGTTTAGTAGTGAACATATATATATCCGTTCTATTTTTTATTATTTCATTTTTCATGTGCCGTTCAAGAGTAACTAAAGGTTGTGAACTTTTTGAAAGTTTTTGAGGCATTGATGATCAGTTAAGTCCATCTTCTCTTGATTGTACCTTGTAGGAATCCCAATTCTCTGTCACACCCTTATTGCCACTTGCAATTGACAAATGTCCCTTCTTTAATTTTTTGTTCCCATGAATGTTTGTAAACTATACCTGTGATCATTATGATCTATCCCAAGCAGATTGATGCCACTCCAGCATACATGAACTCAGAGCTTTAAATTGTCTTTGTAGGAGCATGATTTTGTTTTTTGAGATCGGAAATAGAGCATGCTATTGGCCTATACATGTCTGAACTATGTTGATTAGAAAAGAATGGAACTAGGGCACTAGTACATGCCTAACAATCAGTATTGTCGAAGTTGGTTTCTCTAAAGTTGTAAGGACCAAAATGGCCTTGAGTTGTTCCTCTGACCCCAGCGACGAATCTAATTCTAATCATATTCATTGATCTAATGGAAATGGACGGTCATGGAAAGGAAAAAATGTATCATGTATAAATCATTTGAATATTAGAAAAGCTTGCGGAACATCCCTCTCTTTTTCTCGTTCCTCCGACTTCTGATTGGAAACTTATATGATTCAGGTGCTTTTTCGATGTAGATATGAGGAATCTGAGAAGAACTACAGAAAGTTTCTGGAGTTAAAGCCAGGGAACTCAGTTGCAGAAAAAGAGCTCTCTCAGTTGCTACAGGCTCAGAGCACTTTCGATTCAGCTTTGAAGCTCTATGATTCAGGAGAATATACAAAACCTTTGGAGTACATTGATAAAGTTGTACTTGTTTTTTCTCCCGCATGTTCAAAGGTATCATATCCTTGTATGTGTTAACACATTATTTTTAGATATATTTATGTTTGTTGTAATAGTTATTATTCCAGCATCTTTTGGTAGATCCCCGAAGTTGGGGTAAGTTGGAAAAGTTGAGCACTTGGAGCACTACTAATTTGATGCATGTTGCAGGCCAAACTCCTGAAAGTGAAGTTATTATTAGCAGCCAAAGATTATGCTAGTGCCATTTCTGAAACGGGATTTCTTCTCAAGGAAGATGAGAATAATCTAGAGGCCTTGCTGCTCCGAGGCCGTGCCTACTACTATTTAGCAGATCATGACGTGGCTCAAAGGTTGTTCAAGCTTATCGTATTCTCAATTTAATCTGTTTACAATTATAACCTTTTACTCATAAAAAATATGTTCTATTCAGGCATTTCCAGAAAGGTCTTCGCCTGGATCCCGAGCACACTGAGCTGAAGAAAGCATATTTTGCATTGAAAAATTTACTCAAGAAGACAAAAAGTGTAAGACCACCAATAAATTCTTTGGTATTTTTTTTTTTTTTTGTTCTGTCATCTTTTTGGTTAACCTTTCTGGGGCTTTAATGAAGTGGAACTATGCTTGGTGTTTTTCTCATCTGTGATCCTATTGTAGGACTTAATATGGCAATTGACATGTGTGTATTATATATAATATCTGACTACTTCACCTGAACCTGATTGTGTTTTATACAGGCAGAAGATAATGTAAGTAAGGGTAAGCTGCGGGTGGCAGTGGAGGACTTTAAGGCAGCTCTTGCTCTGGACCCTAATCATACTGCACATAATGTGCATCTTCATCTTGGTTTGTGTAAGGTCTTGGTCAAGCTTGGCAGGGGTAAAGATGCTTTAAGTAGTTGCACTGAGGCACTTAACATTAATGAGGAGCTTATTGAAGCTTTAGTTCAGGTTTGTTGCGTCCATACGTGCATTCTACTTATATTGCTTTGCCTTCCATCAGGACAAGGCCAATTTCTCTGGCTTCTTTTTCATATGACCATGTTCATGTTCTTCCTTCTTGACATTTTCAGAGGGGTGAAGCTAAACTTTTAACTGAGGACTGGGAAGGAGCTGTCGAGGACTTGAAATCAGCTGCTCAGCAGTCACCTCAGGTTAGTCATTGTATAGTTTCATAAATTATTTACCTGAAGATTACATTATGCTCCAAAAGAAATCGTAGGATGCCAGTATAGTTCCTCAATCAGTAAACTTTGGCACATGTCAAGTCTTATAACTTTACATCTATCCATCTCAATTAGTTATTGATTAGATCACTTTTGAATACCTTATTGTCAGTATGCCAGTTAAGATCTTGAAGTCTTGTTAGTTGGTGAATGCTGTTCACATTTTTGTACACATGCCTAGTTTAGAGCTTATTGTTTATTATGTTAAAGCATTTGAGTATTATTTATAGAAATTTTTACCTAAATCTGTATTTGTAAGACTTAAAATTTACTACATCTGCAGGATATGAATATCCGACAAGCATTGATGAGGGCTGAGAAAGCTTTGAAGATGAGCAAACGCAAGGACTGGTACAAGATTTTGGGAGTTTCTAAGACTACATCAATATCAGAGATCAAGCGTGCCTACAAGAAGCTTGCTCTCCAGTGGCACCCAGATAAGAATGTTGATAATAGAGAAGAGGCAGAGAACAAATTCCGTGAAATTGCTGCAGCATATGAGGTTTGACTCTGGAACTAATTTATTTTTAACTTGAAACACTTTTTTTTTTTTCCATGTTCTGCTGCTTTTGATGTCATATTTCTAATCAGCACTTGTATTGCCCCTTACAGGTTCTTGGAGATGACGATAAGCGTGCAAGATATGATAGAGGGGAGGATATTGAAGAGACGGGAATGGGCGAAGGTGGTTTCAACTTTGGTGGTGGGGGACAGCAGTTCACTTTTCATTTTGAAGGAGGCTTTCCTGGCGGTTTTGGAGGTGGTGGTGGCTTTCCTGGTGGTTTTGGATTTAATTTTTGATTTCAGTGAAGCAAGGCTTATTCATTCACAAAAACTTACAAGAGCGGAGTTGTTTCCATCAGCCAGGAGTCTACCAATTTGGCTAATGCTGACTGGTAAATGGTGGTATATAGTTTAGGCCATCAAAGGAGGGCTTGTTTATGGAAAAATCTCTATCTTTACAAAGTTTTGCTCCGTTGATACCTTAATTCCTGGATTTTCATTAGTTGATTTAAGTAAATTGCTAGTCCTTTTTTGTTAGTTATATATATTGGATGTACTCCCTCTGTTATCAATATGCTTGGACCCCAACTGACCAAAAATTCCATTCAAATTGTTTGAATTCTTCAACATAAAGAATAAAGTTATCCAGAGTTTTACCATGACAAAGTTAAATGGTAGCATATACAATATTATTATATGCAAGTAACTACCTCTTTGTGTGCCTGCGATTGTAATTTTGAACGCAAACCTAACAGATTTAGCAAATAAAAAGTTGCATAAGATCAAAATGGTGAACCTAGTAAATTGGATAGGATTTTTCCAGCGGCAACTGTGTTTTTTTTTTTTTTTTTTCCCTCCCTTTAATGTGCTGAAGAGTTGGGATTTTAGTTACTTGCAGCAGAACTTGTATCTGGGTTTTTTAGACTCTAATTTATGTTCATACAGGATTTCTCAATATCGCCTCACCTTGTAACCCTCAACTGTTAAGATCAGAGAAGCTAATTCATAAAAACATGGAATTATCGAATAAGAAGACTGGGGGAAGAAAAAGATGGGAAGTCTTTGTTCTCTTGACTAACTTCTGAAGATGATATAATTATTTGAAAGAATAAAGATTTCCATCCAAACTTTAAAAAGAATAATACAAAGATCTGATCATCAACAAATAAAAATATCAGCATCAACCAAAATACAAAACAAAATCTTTAGCATCCCAGAAACATAACTATAAAAAATAAACAGCTGCAAAAGCTGAAATTGCAAAAGGTGCCATTGTGAGTGCAAGATGGTTCAAACTCAAGGCACCAGAAGTATCAACTGAGGCATCATTGGAAGACCCTTTTGGAGTTGCAGCAACTGGGACATCCTTTTCTGGCGTTGAAGGTGCTGGAGCTGGTGCTTGTGACCCGAAAAGGTCCAGTGGAAGTAGCACCTGATCAACCTGATACACAGCTAAATTGCTTCCACTAAATATAGCATTAGCCACTGTTGCTTCGTTAACCCCAGTTGTTAAGTTCACTTGATTCCCTGATGTTGTGACATTAAGCGGGAACTCACCATCATTGCTATTTCCAGCCTGAGTACGCAGAGGATTGCTTGCAGTTTGGAATTGTGATGTGGACATTGAAGTAGGGAGAATATGGAACTGCACAAGCTGGACCTTTTGCTGATCACTCAATGAGTTGATTGTGCCTGATTTGAGATTAGCAAAAGCGTTATCTGTTGGTGCAAATACTGTAAGGCCCTGGTTTGAGTTATTGAGCTGTGTGTTAATCTGGTCATCTTGCTGGGTGTTTTCGAGCAGGCGAATGAAGGAACTAAATTGGCCACCCTTTTCAAGGATTGCAGTGATGTTTGGCGGGCCTGATGGTGCTGCTGCAGGCACTTGAGCACAAGTTTTTATGCAATGAAGAAGGGAAACAAGAAGAAGAAAGAACATGAAGCAAAATGGCTTTGTCATTTTGTTAGCACGCTACTTTTATTAAGACTGTAGCCTGGACTATTCTTTTCAACTGGTGATGAAGAGGAGCATTCAAGGTAGCATATATATTGACTGAAATCAGATGGAAAAGATTGTAAGAGTTAGGTGAAATGGTCCTATTTATGGTGGGGAGGAACTCTCAGTATGGGTATCGTTCTTTGCAAGGAAGATAAATCAAAAAAGAGAAAGAAAGATTGTATTCCAAGGCAGGGAAGTAACAGCCAAACAATGCAGTTGATTAACGAAGTGAGTGTCATGTGGCATATGCTTTTGCTTGTTTCTGGGGACAGCTTAATTTAAGATGAAAACTTTAAGTTCAAGTTGTGAATAAGAGTACCGCTCTATAATTATAATTATGATTATAATGACCATGATGTGGACCAATGCTCTGCTGGTGTCTAATTTTAGATACATCAAACGAAGCTTCAAACAAATTATGGTACAGCACTTTTTATTAGAAGCAATTCTTGTGTCAACAATGCCATATTGAGCAGAAAATAGATGGATCTTCGGCTTATAAGAGTACGTGGATCTACGGCGTCATTATGGATAGTTCGTGACTATAAAGTGAAACCATTCTCGTAATAATAATATTACTACTCTTCATATATTATATTACAATTTTATTAGTACTACAATTGGAAGTTCACCGGGACTAATAGTGATCAGCACTATAGTAATGAGAGCAAATTGAAAATTGGTTATGAAATCAAAGGAAGTTACTCCAAATAAATAAGAAATTTATGCTTAATACATATACCACCATAGGTTCTTCCCACAAGTTGGATAAGGGTTGCGAGAGTACTCATTTCTTATTTATTTACCTATCATTTCATAAAAATTGACAATTTTATCTTCAGATTTCATCTCCTCACCTCTATGCCTACTATTTTATAGGTTTAAATATAGGATTACTTACTTCAATTAGAAGGTTAGTCCTTTTAGATGGGAATTTGAATATCTTAAACTCACTTCTAATAAGTAGTATTAAAGTCATACCTTGTAGTTCGAATGTGGTGAACTCAATGTCCAACAAATATGGTGGGACCAATGTGGCTCTCCAACGATAGGGATTTCTCAATATAGGGATTGTTGAGTAGTTTAAGTTGTCTTATATTACTTAAAAATGGTGATACATGCACCTATATATTAAATGAGTCACTCTATCTAAAAAGTAATGATATTTGATCTCCTCAAATCATCTCGCCAACTCTCACGTTTTAATTTTCAGAGTTATCCTTATTAAAAACAAAAAATATATTTTTTTATTTTCTTTTCTTTCTCATTCCCCCCCCCCCCCCCCGCACCCCCACTTTTATCTCTACCATGACCATTAGTTTGCTTCTTCATCAACAACAAGTTCATCATTACAACCATCACTACTACCACCTATCTTCTTCACCATCAATCCATCACCTCCATTAACATGTGATGAGTTTCAATGTTAGGTTATATTAAAGTTTATGAACAAGTGGTGGGTTTTGTTGTTGTTGATGATGCTAGTTTTGATTTTGTGTGATAATCTACTATTTTATTTAATTTCAATTTGGGATTTGATTAAGAGTTGATATTTGATTCAAATTGTGGTTCAATTAAAAAGTGAGAGAGACGTGAGAGATGAGAAGATGATCTATTGAGAGTTTAAGAGAGCATTTTCGCATAGAAGATGTAAAGCAGATAATGAGTATTCTAGAGAAAACATTTTTAAAAAATCATAATTGAATTACTTTAAAAAAAAATCTAATAAGTTTTGAATCAAATGAATTTAATACAAATTTTCTATTTTTAATTAAACAAATTGAAATGGCTTTGCACCTTTAGACCCATCAGTGGCGGACCTACGCGTGGGCTATACTTGGTTGTAACCCGGTATAGTCCAGAAAAAATTGTTAAAACCCCTTGCTTTTTGATTAATTTAGTAAAAGAATAGAGTTTTTATTTTATTTTCATATATGTCCCTAGCTCAATTGCCCTTACATTTTCATCAATTTGGTATGACAATTGAGTTTTTATTTTATATTCAAATACCTCCCTAACTCAATTATCCTTATGTTTTCATCAATTTAGTACAACAATAGAGTTTTTATCTTATATTCAAATATGTCCCTAACTCAATTACATCAATTTTATATAACAATAGAATTTTTATTTTATTTAAACATATGTCCTAATTCAATTATATTATTTTCAATTGCAATTAGTGACTTATTTTATAAAATGATTAAATTACATATTCATTGAATAGATTGAAAAATTAGGCAGCTAAAATTTTATTATTACTTTAATTTATTTTAAAAGACTTCTAATTGAAAAAAATGGCAATGTAATATAACATCATCACGAGTATTTAAAGAATTTATAGAAACAACATATAGTAATAATTATCAATATTTTTATAAAAATTTTATGTGAATTTTCAGATTTTATTTATTAGTTTCAAAAAAACTAAGAGAACAAATTAGAAAATAAAATTTGAGTATTTTAAAGAGCTTTTGATAGAAGAATACTTAACATCTAGTTCTTTAAAGAGAGGCAGAGTACCTGACAAAAAAATAATTTCACACAAATACTTTTTTGTTGAATTGAGTTTAGTTTATTATTGAAACTTTTGACTAATAATACTTTTACAATTTTAAAGGATGAATAAATTTTAATTATTTAATTTATTAAGTCTAGTAGTTTAGTATTTCACTTCAAACATAAAAGTTTTACTTGTAATTTTTAATTGATTGTAACTACATATATTGATTTCTTTTAATTTGAAATTATTAATTGATTTTTTAATCCTTATATAATTACATGTTATTATAAGTTACAATGTCAGATTCCATAATTAAAAAATAGTGTTTTCATATTTGAGTTGTCTTTCATTTTTTACCCTTTTTTTATAATTATTTTTATATATAGTAAATATTTAGAGGAATAAGGTTCTTGGTGTTCTTTAATATACTTTTTTCTACTTATAAATTTTTATGTTTATTTTAAAATATAAATTTTAAAATTTAACCCGGGATAATATTAGATCCTGAATCCGCCCGTGATACCCATCTACATATTTAGACTCGATAAAATTGAATATAAGGGCCCATTTGGTATTGTTTCTGAATTTGTATTTTCTGAGAATAAAAATGAAAATGAAAATGGTGTTTTACAATTACTGTATTTCGAATTTAAATATGCGTCTGGTATCATTTTCTGTATCTTATTAAACTGCAATTTATCTTTTATTGCTGCAACACTTGCGGGATATAAATCAACATCCCTTAAAATTGAACAATGCTTCTGATTTCGATCTTTACTCAACCGATCCCTTCACCACCTGTCCGAGTCAACTCAGCTCTCCTGCCTCCGAACTCAACCGCGTCGTGCTTGCTGACTCGCAGAAGACCATTTTCCCGGCATGGCCTCCATCTCCGCCGCTGCCTCTAGTTCCTCCGGAATCAGCGTTGTATAAGAGATTGACTCAACGAGCGGAGAAAACGATAATGACGTTGGAGGCTAACTGTGAGGATTGCATTCTCTCTTTCAAGACCCTCAACGACGCTTGCCCATACTCAAAATTTGCTTATTTAACAGCTAATCAAGCAATACTCGAAGCCACAGAAAATGCAAGCCACATTCACATAGTTGATTTCCGGAATTGTTTAGGGAATTCAATGGTCATTCTTGTTACAAGCATTAGCCAATCGACCAACTGGAAAGCCCGTTAAGGTTCGGATCTCAAGCATACCCGCTCCAGCTCTCGGCAAGTCCCCGGCTGTGAACTTCATGCTTTAGTTGAACACCTTGCTAGACGACAACCCGCTTGCTGTAGAAAATGCTCTTCAGATGGCAAAATCCTTAAATCCGAATGTGGTTACTCTCGCAGAGTACGAAGCAAATTTGAATCGAACGGGGAGAGGCCAGATCAAGAACACCAGATCGAAAACGATGAGAGGGGAGAGAGACCAGATCGAGAACGATGGCAGGGGAGAGACCAGATCGAAGGGGCTGGGTTGCTGCGGATTTTGTTTCTTAATCTATTTTTTAGTTTTGTTTGTAATATTTATTAGTTTGGTTTGTAATATTTAAGAAACATGTTAAACATGTTTTTATGTTTGTAGTTATAATATTAATCTGAATTTATTATTTTGTGATTTATTTTTTGAATCTATCCTACCAAACATATATTATGTTTGTATTATGAAAATAAAAATGAAAACAATAGAAAAAAAACGCTAACAAACGGCCCCTAAGAATCTAAGGAAAACTCACTTTGACTTGGACGTGGCTACTACTTCTTCGATGCACGCGTTACGAAACTTTTTGAATCAGTTTCTAAAAGACTTTTATAGCTAGGGATGTTTCACTAGGTAATGCTGCTTCAGTATAAGTATATAACGATGGCAAAAAAAGGGGCTGGACCTGATTTGGCAACCCCTAGATCAGGCCCAGGCATGTTATTTGATCACCCCAATTTGGGTTTAAAAAATCTGGATTTTTTGATATATAGCCTTGGGGTCAGTGGAAGAGTTAAATCCGAGAGCTGCCATGGCATCATAATCTGTTAATGAAGCTGGACTTGGGCTTCTCATGAGAACAAAAGTATAGCTTTTAACGCCCCTCTAAAATCTTTGTAACACCTCTTTCAGTTTTATTCCTAAAATATGCTCAATTTAATTTACGAGAGACAGATTAAAAAACCATATATTAAACTTATCTATCTTTCCATGTATTTTCACTCAAAAAAAAAAAAGCACTTTTATGTTTTTATTTATAAAGTACATACAAATTTTAAATTTTAAATTTTTTTTTCTTATTACATAATTTTTATCTCCACAAATCTGAACTCTTAGAATTTAATTTAAAAAACTATTTTAATTAATATTTAAAATATAAATACACATTTATGATATGGGTGTGTAGAATGTCTCTTAAAATATTTAATTGAATTTCCATTCAAAATAAGAAATGAATTAATTTACCTTTAGTTGTTTACATCATTTCATTTAAAAATGAGTTTTATGAGAAATTTGAAGGGGTGTCAAAAGGCTTACTCCAAGAATCCGTTTGATGCAACTTATTAAATAGATCTTAGACTAATAGAGCTTTTGATAAAAAAAAAAAAGTTATCAATTAAAAAAGTTCTTTTAAACTATTAAATTATTTGATTCTGCAAAATCAAAAGTGCTTTTATATAATTAAATTACCAAAGAGGATATGAAAAAAGTATGTATCATAATTATACAACTTGTAACAACATGCATCAAAGCTATCAATTAATAAGAAAAAATTAGTTCAACAAGTTCTTCAATGTTCAAAATTAAAGCACATCAATAATATATTCTTCTAAATAAATAATATTATCCAAATTTAAATGTTAATGAATAACATAACTGAAATGTTAATAGTGCATGAGAAGTGTTGCAATTTGATCATGTTCTTGGTCCGTTTCACATACATTAGATGAATTTTGTACTTTATTCTTCATTGTTCTATTCCCTCTGATTATCACTTTCACTTGTTAGAAGCAATTCCTCATCATTATCAAATGGTTGAATTTCTTGATCATTATTTGTATATTTTCTTATAGAATCATGAAGAACTATTGAAGCAAACTATAATTTTCACTTAGTTACTACAGGAAAACTAGGCATTTGGCACAAAATTTTCTATTTATTTTTTCAAACACCAAAAGTCATCTCAATTTTGCACAGTGGTGGCACCACATTAGGACTACGAGGGGCTGAAGCCCCCTCCGAACTTTTTAAAATTTACAAATTTAATTTGATTTTTGTCTCATTGTTAATTTGATTTATCATAAGGCCCCTACTAAAATTTAGAAATAACTAAAATATTTTAAAAATAACCAAAATATTAAGTATTTATTTTTACACTTCCAACCCACAAACAAACATTGTTATTTCGAAATTCATCGGATCCTAACTCTCCTCACACAAAAAAATATAAATTACTTCACGTTACTGAGTTTATCCAAATGAGTTTTCTTCAATAAATCTTATGGCACTTAAAATTCAACTTGGTGTTCACATTATGGAGGTGAGTTCTAATAAAAAATGTTTGAAAATCGAAAGAGATTGATAAGCTAAAAAGAAAAATAGTTGATACTAAAAAAGATAAATTGTATTCATTAATTTATTTATTGATAATATTAGTATTGATTTAACTAGCTGTCATAACTACAGTAAAAAAAAAAAAAAAAAAAAGCATTTTCAGCTATGAATTTCGTGAAAAATTGTTCGTAAAATCATATGAGAGATCAATAATTGAATGATATTATTGTTGTATATATATAAAAAGATTTATTTTGTACTCTTGATGATAAGGTTATTTTTCAACGTCTTTAACATATGAAAACATGTCGAGAACAGTTATAAATATATTGAACAGTTATAAAACTGAATATATTACTGAAATTTGTTACTTGTTGATCTTTTTTTAAATACATTATTATTTAGACCTAACCCATGTTAGATTAAATTCCTGGCACCGCCACTGATTATGTGTATAAAGGAAGAGCGGACATGATTAAATATTTCTTTTTTTTTTCCTATTGGTTGACTTCTACTTCGAAAATCTAGAAGATGATAATGTGACGACATCTACCATCTATTAGATAATATTTACTTATAAAAGTACGTAATTCTACAACTGAAAAAAAAAACTATATAGAAATGTAACATAAATAATATCTTTTAACTAACCTGCAGGTGGATGAGGAGAGTACAAAATCTCTTTATGTAAGCGAATTATGGGCAGTGCCTTCCCATCTAGCCCGTGTAAATATAAAATACATATTAAAATGACATGCAGCCATTATATTTTGGATCGGAATCCATTTCATCCAATATACAGTATTTGCTTCAATGTAAGCACTATTAAGTAATATATGTGTCCCATCAATTGCTCCAATATAGTCTTTAAAAGATGGCCAGTATCGTTCATCATCCCTATTTTTTTGGAATTCTTTTAAATTACGGATCTGATGGTTTTAGAAAATCAGTAGCCATATGATAAACATTATGTAACACTCTTCCGAACCACCTCGATATAGTTTCACTAGAATGGTGAAATCTTTTTTGAACTATTCTATTCTCAAATAAATGATCTAATGTGATAAAAAAAACATAGCTACTGTCTAAATTATAAATACATCTTTTTCTCTTTTAAGACCATATGATTCACTAAAAATTTCTCATAATTTCATAAATATATGTTTTTCCATTCTAAATTGTTGGTGACATCTATCTTTATGTCTATTTAGCACCTCTAATACAAAATAATGTCTTAAATGAGGCGATATTCTACATGGTTCCTTTCAACTACACTTAATAAAATGATTGACATGTAATGCAACTCTAGTTTGCACTGTTTGTCATCATTTTCATCAAAGTAATTTTGCTCATCATTATCGTCATTTTCAAGAAATTCCATATCTATATACACGTATATAATAAAAATTATCATTATTCGAAAAGAAAAGAAGAAATAAAAATATATTCATAATAACCATATCATAACTTAAAATCAAATAAAATAAAAATGTCCACATTGGTTCAAAATAATATTCCTAATACAAGAATATAAATAAAATATACTAAAGCAAACAATAATATTTAATATAAGAAGTGATAGAGTGCATAGTCATGAGTCACGAAGGTCTGATGGGCTACATAAGCCAAATCCCAAGTACATGATGTGAAGACTTGAGCTTTGTCCTTACATGGTTCATGCTTGGATGATTTCACATGAGAATAATGAATCAAAGTTGTTAGAGTAAGAATCAAGAGATTTGACATTTTCAACGATTGTGAAAAAATTATAGATGAGATCAAATTCTTAATAGTAGTTGTTTAGCTTTGTGTTTCGCAAAAGTAGCAGAAGTGTTATTTCAGTTTACGTATTTTGATTGTAGCCGTGATTGTGGGCTGAGTTTGTTATGTTTAGTAATATAAATAAAGGCTCTAGCATAATAAAAGGGCATTCAGTCAATTAAATCAATTCATCTTGGTCTTTTTCTCGCTATAAGCAGAAAAACTCTTGTGATTGTTAGCTAACTTTGGTTGGGACCTATCAAGAACAAACCATAAAGTAAAAATAGAAAGATTATTTCATGAACTTTAATCACTCAATTTGAACATCCGATTCTTGATTGCAACAAACATCTCCATATTGTCCTTCTTAAGAAAAACTTTAGTGCATTAGCTCACTTTTTATTTCAATTTTAGGCATGTTATGTAATATTTCAATTTCTTTTGCAATGTTATCATGATTTTCACCATTTGTATAGGTATAGATGGTCTAGTCTCTATTACTTAATATAAGCAATCTAATTGTTTAGAGAAGCTAATTGTAGCTTCATCTCACTTTTGAATTGGTAATTTTCTTTTGTTTTCATTATCATGTGTATATGCTTTAAGAGTACCATTATCAATGTTGGTCTCAATATTCTTTAGCCCATCAAAATTATTTGACTCAATATTGACATTCTTCTCCTAAAAATATGTATTATTACCTTCACCAACACATTAATTAGAAGGTTCATTCTCACCATCATTTGGTACAAAATAGATGGCGCACATGATCCTTCTCCTATAGCAACAACATCTTTAAGCAAAATTTCTAGTTGGTCAACATTTCCCAATCCTTTATAACAAAATTTAATTACTTTAGAAATCTCCTACAATAATGCAAAAGGATTATATGTTAAAAATATGTCTAAATTACTCCCAAAATCATTTCCTATTACACCGTAAATAAAAATGTTAGAAAGTTACACCTTCAACTTTCTCTCCCACCATCCATCACTAGCAGTAATGGTTTATTTTACAGGATCCCATCCTAAATTTGTTTCATTTCTTAACAAATTTGTCGAAAGTTGCCAATCTTTTTTCAGGATATCCCATTTGTTTTTATTCATAATCTCTACCGATCATTGAATAAAAACTTAATAATAAGATTTTTTTTCACCCAATCTTATTAAAGTGACTATTTGGTCAGTTCCAGCAAATGCTTCATTCACGTAGATCTTAACAAAAGCATCAATGGTAACATCACCCCAATTTGCCTTTGATTTTTTTTTTCCTCCGCAACAATTGTCATTCTAGACAAAGGATATCTAATATTATTACATCAAAAAAATATTGCACAAATAAAAGCAAAGAGGGAACAAATTTCAGACATGAATTAACAATTGGCATGTTTGTTGACTAAGATAATAAAAAGAAAAATGAAACATCAGCAAGTGGTGGCTATAATTTATATTGTGTAGATATATTTTAACAGTGATGAAGGAAATATTCATACCTGCTACGCTTCTCAGTTTTCTATCAAATTGTGGTGATAATTTCTATTGCATAGGGTTTTGCATGTAATAGTAAAGTGGCAACAATCTCATTTAAAAAAAAAAGTCAAGTGGAGGCAATTAATTTTCTACCAAATGGAGGCAATAATTTTTATTGTGTAGGTTTTGTATATAAATGAAGGCATTATATAATTAATGAAATGTTCTTAGGGTATTTTTGATATTATATATATTTTGGAAAAGCTATTTAACCTTTGCTCCCAAAAGCTGAAATTTTAAGATTTTAGTAAAAAATTAACCAAACACCAATAAAATTTTGAAAAAGAACTCATAAGATTAAATAAGTACTTATAACTATTAGATAAGTAATACCAAACAATCAAGAACAAAAGTAGCAATATATTGGTCGATGATGCTTTTAACCTTCTTTTTAATATATTGATAAAACCATTGTTCCATTAAAATTACATTTCAGGACAAACCCTTTCTTTTTACTTGTTTTTTTTATTAATGATATTTATTCTGAGGAAGTTAGTATTGTTTAATTTTTTAAAAGAAAAGACATAAGAAAACTTTAAAAAATTTATCGCTCATAAGAATTATTTATGCAAAGAATGAGGCAAGAAGACTACAAAACTTTTTTTTTTTGTTTTTTTTTCTTGCGACTGCAAAAGATTTTTCAAAGTGAGAAAACAGCTAAAAGTTAAAGATTCAGATAAAAACAATGTTAATTTAGAGAAGAATTGTATTTTCAATATTAAATAGATATAAATGACAAACAGATTTTAAAAGAATATGATGAAGGGTTATTTTAAAGCCCGTCTTGTTCTTCGGTGGAGTTCTTGTTGGTCAGTAATGGGCCCAATAAATAATGCAATATCTCTTGCGAGGTAGGCTTTCTAGAGTTTCAATTTTCCAATCAAAGCGCCCACTTTAAATATTATATAGAAAGTATCTTTTTTTTTCTTTAAAAAAAAAAAAGAAATAGTTTGAGAGGCCAATTTTAATATAATTTTAAGGGTTGTGTTAATATAACCATTAAAATTCCTTGGGATGAGCCTAACCTTCACTCACCTAAATGGTGAGAGGATTTGACAGGTATGTTATTAAATGGAGATTATTTTAAGAGTGTTAAAATTATAAATATTTTTTTAGTGTATCGATGAATTTTATTTTTTTTTTAAATAATTGAAAGTAAACTAAGATAGTATTTATTTTTTATTTAAAATCTGAAAAAATCTAAATTTTTCTTAAGTCTAAATGAGTTTGAATAAAAATATTTGAATAACTTATTTATTTATTTTTTTTAATCACTATAAGTGGTATCTTATTTATTTTTATAAATAAATAATTATAAATCAAAATAAAAAATAATTAAATTTTATAGTTTAGAAAATAAACATATTTCATAAAGATATTTTAAAAATAAAATATTTACTTCTTATTCAAAATATTTTTCCATTCAAATAAATTTCACAAAAATTTATTTTTTCATTCAAATGTAAGTATTCAGTAAATATTCAAAAATCAAACATAAGTTACAAGAAATAAATAAGTTTGTTTTAAAAATATATTCCAGACTTAAAAGACATTTAATAAATGAGTCCTAATTTTGACAAGGCAAGTAATATGTGTTGTGTGTGTTAATTGTCGTTAACTCAAAAACACTATTCAAGATCCCACATTGATGAATGATTGTATATTATAGAATATGCTACAATCACACCATGTATATACCGTCCACCCAATCAACGCTGTCTATTTTATTTACCGTGTACGCTGATGCACAGTATAATTTCTCAAACTATTTTTATAGCGATCAACAAAGCCAACCTTTTCACAGTTGAATCAATCTCCACGGAAAAAGAGTTCCCCTCCGTTCTCTTCTTCTCTCTTTAGTCTGTGCTTTGATTCATAGTTTCATCGGCAACGAAATCATCACCGTCCGTTTCTGTTGACTTTATTAACCGGAAAGTCAAACTTCTATAATTAATGAAACAAAAATTAAAAAAAAAAACCACCCTTCAACGTTCACAAATCACAATAACAATCATATAAGCCGCAAACCACAGGATCCAAGCCCATCCGTTGATCCGGCACCTGCTGCAGCCTGCCATTGAAGAGAGAAGACCCAGAACAGGGCAAAGCAACAAAAGTAAAAACAAAACACACTCTCACGAATCCTCTTTCAAGGAGGAGAAAAAAATAAAGGTAAAAAAAAAAAAATATCAGAATCATAAAACCCTAGTGTCATGATCACATGCTCTCGGGTCTATCGTAAGGGAAGAAACAACCATGATCAACACGGCCAACGGAATGATTTCGCAATCGTCTTCATCGGCAAACGCGCAGTCTCCGGGTCTTAAGACCTATTTCAAAACCCCAGAAGGAAGGTATAAGCTTCACTATGAAAAGACCTACCCTTCAGGTCTCCTCCACTACGCACACGGAAAAACTGTCACTCAGGTACTTCAATTTTTTTTTTTTTTTTTTATTCTTTTAGAAAATTTTTTGTAGTACCCAGTATGTGAAATCAGTTTCTGGATGTATTCCTTTGGTGGATATTGAACCTTTTCATGTTTTTGTTAATACCCATTTGTCAATCTCTGATATATAGGCAATTTTCGTTGCGTCAGTGGGTTTTTGTTTCTCAATTTTCACTGAGTAAATTTGAACAATTTGTGACCACATTATAAAGTCGATTTTCACACCAGTGCTTTTAGTCAATTATATATGTTTCCACGACATTCAGATTTTAGAGCAAATTTTGGTTGGATTTGATTGCACAGGCTACCCTTGCTCACCTCAAGGAAAAGCCAGCTCCATCAACACCGACTGCCCCACCATCAAGCTTTAGTGCCAGCAGTGGGGTGGTTCGGTCAGCCGCAGCAAAGCTTTTGGGCACAGGGAATGGGAGTCGTACGCTTGGTTTTGGTGGAGGCAATGGGGGAAGTAAAAGCATTAGTGGTAGCAGTAGGATTGGTTCATTGGGTGCTTCAAGTTCAAGTACTTCCATGACTAATACAAATTTTGATGGCAAAGGGACTTACATAATTTTCAATGTTGGGGATGCAATCTTTATAAGTGATTTGAATTCTCAAGATAAGGTAGTCCAGTGATGTGTGGTTTTTAGTTTGAATAATTACTGTGTATTTTGGTTTGTATATGAAAGATTCATTGTTTTTTGTTGAATGTAGGATCCAATAAAATCTATGCATTTCAGTAATTCAAATCCAGTGTGCCATGCATTCGATCAGGATGCCAAGGATGGGCATGACTTGCTTATTGGGTTGAACTCTGGTGATGGTAATATTTTAACTTGAATCTGACTTACAAGTTTGATTGGAGAGGTCAAACTTTTCAAATTTATTTGTTCTTTGTGTATTATTGTAGTCTACTCCGTGTCACTGAGACAGCAATTACAGGACGTTGGAAAGAAGCTTGTTGGGGCGCACCACTACAACAAAGATGGTTCTGTTAACAACAGGCAAGACTTCTCTTATGATACTCACTATGCAACTTTTTCATTTTTATTTTTGTTTTTGTTTGTGTTTACTCAGTACGATTGTTTGTATTGATTTCTCTTCTGAATGGAATATTGGGATCATGGGATATTGCTTAAGTTTTGTGGAGTTGCATGAGATGGTGTTTAGGATTATGAGTGGTCTTTATTGTGTTCTTTCGTTTAACTACTATAATACATGCTTGAGAGTATACTGTTGGGAGACATCAAAATCTGTCAAAAAGATTAAGGAATAGCATTCAGGCTTTCTTCACGAATAACCAAATTTATTTATCATAAATTTTGAACATATTAGAGATAGATTAAGAATAACTTAAAATTGCTTAGGCTATATAGCCTGGTTGCTTAGGTGAGATGATGTTTTTTGACCTTCAAATTACATAGTTTAGATTAAGAATAACTGAAAATTGCTTAGGCTATATGTCCTGGTTGCTGAGGCGAGATGAATTTTTTGACCCTTCGAATTACGTAGTTCTTTATCAGACTTGCTTCGGCAGCATGTTGTGATATAAATTAGGAAGAAGTTATTTTTTTTTCTCTACTTTGCCTTCAGTTCACAAATTTAGTATCATGGTTTTTAATTAAGGTTGTCGATTCATGTAATTGTGTTGTGTTTGTGTCGTGTCTTATTTGTTTCATGTCAAATTTGAGCAAACATGGATATGACCTACTTATTAGTTATGTTGAAACGTTAAAACACAGATATTACCCGTTTATTAATTATGTTACAAAAAAAATTAATTTAAAAAATAACAAATATGTCCATACTATTATTAAGAATAGATCAGTTAACATGACATAAATATGACATGAATAAGTTTATAACAAAATATAGATATGATGTAAATAATTAATTTAATGTTCAGCATATATATTGGTTAATGTTTTCAATAATATTATCACATACTAATTGATACTCGTGTTATAAATGTGTAATCGTGTTGAGGTGGTCCAACATAGATACGACATGGTTATTTATCGTGTCAACCCATTTATTAATTGTGTAAATAGTTGTCAACACGAATACAGAAAAGTCGTGTCCTAACCCATTTTGCCACCTCTATTTTTAATTGAAATCACAAGACTATGACTTTGTTGAACATTGATGGTTCAAGTATTAGGTGAAAATTCCGCGGCAGTGTAGTGGGAAAGATGTTTCAAATGGTCATGCTAATTCCTCCTATGTAAAAAATGAGGCTGCGTCTCTGTTATTTTGGCATCATTAATGAAATTTTTACTCATAAAAAATAAAAATAAAAATTCTATGTCAAATAACTGTGATCATTAATTATTTCTTAATCTTTCAAGAAATAGTTTGATTTCCAGAATTTTAGGTAAGCTGCAAACAATTTGAGTAGCGCTTTGAAGAGTTTCAAGAGGTGTAATTTATAAAGGATATGGAATATAAAAGTTCTGTGTTGATGGCTGATATGATGAACACTTCAGTTTGTGGTTATATATTTTCTTTCTTGTTGGGGGAGGAGGTTGTTTTGTTCTAGACTTGTGAATTGTTCTTTATTTTCTATAATCATTATTGTGATTTCAATAGTCTATTAATGGATATCTGTCACCCTACTTAGGGACTTGAAAAAGAAAAATGGGAAAAAGAAAAAAAAGGATGTTTGTTTATTGGATTGTAAATGATTAAAAATAAAGATGTAATGCTGAGTTCTCTCGAATGACTACTAAGACTCTTTAGCCCTTGTTGTCTAGGTTCTTGGTACATGTTCTTAGTGAAGCTCAGTGCCTGACTTTGGAAAAATATTTAGTCTTGGCTTGAAACTGTTAGTTGGATTTTGTCAGTGTTCTTTATTTTTTATGTTAAACTGTCCCTTGCTGATCTGGGTGAGTTCAGAAAACAAAAATATTTTCTAATTCGTAGTTTAAATTTTTGGTGTTGTATAAGAACATTATATCTTCTATACTCAATGCTCTTGGAACCAATTCGATTAACTCTTGTTTCCAACAGTCGTTGTACTAGTGTCACGTGGGTTCCTGGAGGCGATGGTGGTTTTGTTGTTGGTCATGCCGATGGGAATTTATATGTGTATGAAAAGGCAAGCCTTAGATATCAAGAAAAATATTTTCTACTTCTTAATATTCATTTTCCATGTGTTGCATGTTATGATTGTGCTTTTGCCTTCTATCTTTAGAGCAAGGATGGTGCTGGTGATTCTTCATTCCCTGTTATCAAAGATCAAACCCAATTTTCAGTTGCACATCCACGTTACAGCAAGGTACTGGAGTCAATGTTGTATAAATCTTCTGGATATGATTCTTCCTCCCACCCTTTTCCTTTTTCTTTTTTCTCAATTTGCATTTAAGAGTTTATACTCTCTGGAAGCAATTGACCGTTGTTTTTTCATTAGTTAGGCTTTGTAGCTCTTTCCTTAATTTGATCCTTCTATATGTTGGGCTCTGGATAGTCCTGTTTAAAGTAGGATGAGGCATTGCAGTGTGCAGCTTCTTTGTTGCTGAGACTAATTTTGTTTAGATTCACAGCAGGGAACAGAAACTAATAGTCTTGGAAAAGCTACATTAATTGTGATGTTTCAGATAGACCCCTTTCGGTGGGTTTTTTCCCTTTTGGCTTTCCTCTTTCTCAACAAAGAAAATACTCACTGTACACCTGGATAACAGTTCATTGGTTCCATTCGGTTGCCCCTTACTTTTCTTTTTTTCTTTTTGGTTATCCTATATGATAGCCTTTTCAATTCGCTTTTGCTCTCTCTCTCTCTCTCTCTCTCTCTCTCTCTCTAGCTGTGTGTGATAGCATGCATGTATGAGCTTTAACTTTGTCTAAAAATTCATTTAATAAATCTCTGGTTTCTGCCTCATGATATGGGCTGGAACCTTCTCCTGCTGTAATTAGTGGACATAGTTTGAATATGCATCTACTTGTTTTGGCTGATCCACTCTCTGCAAATGTATCTTTTCGATAATGTTTGCTCAGTGAAATGACTATATGTATAGAATTTAATTCTGTTTCTGTATCAGTAAATTCATTTTAAGAACTTTCATGCGGGTTATGGTTCAATAATCATATTTTATAACCTTGAACACATTGGATTAATTAACATATATATCTTGTTCACCTTGTGCTATTCTTATGCAGAGCAACCCTATTGCCAGATGGCATATTTGCCAAGGTTCAATTAATAGCATTTCTTTCTCTACTGATGGTGCCTACTTAGCGACTGTTGGAAGAGATGGTATAATGTTGACCTGATGACATTGATATCTTATGGACGCTCGTCTTTAGATATTTTGTATGAGCTCAAGTTTTTCTCTAAGTGTAGGTTATCTACGAGTTTTTGACTATTCAAAAGAACAATTGATTTGTGGTGGCAAAAGCTATTATGGTGCTCTATTATGTTGCGCTTGGAGGTAAAAATCTTTTCTATAACCGTAGCTATTCAGTACTTTTTAAACTAATTTCTTTCTGAATCACAATTTTGTTTCTTTATCTAAACTTTATGTTCTGTAACTCTATTGGCTTTTATAATATTATCTTCTTGGAGAACATAGGAGGTATATTATATTCTAACAACTAAGTGACTAAGTGCTGTTAAACAGCATGGATGGAAAATACATTCTGACTGGTGGTGAAGATGATCTAGTTCAAGTTTGGAGTATGGAAGATCGCAAGGTTGTTGCTTGGGGTGAGGGGCACAATTCGTGGGTAAGATTTTTATCAGATAATCTCAGATTCGTTAATAGTTTAATGCATGTCACATTCATCTTACTTCATTCTTACTGGAATAGTTCTTGCTGGATGGTATTGGCAGGTTAGTGGTGTAACTTTTGATTCATATTGGTCTCAGCCAAATTCAGATGGCACAGCGGAGACGGTCATGTACCGGTTTGGTTCTGTTGGTCAGGTATGTGATTGGAAGTATCAGCCTGGTTAAATTTTTAGATAAGATGTCGGTATTCTTATTTATGAATGGTGCAATTACTCCCGCTGCTGCTTACAGAGAAATATACATATTGTTGAATGATTTTGCTCAAAAGCTTCATCCCTGAAACTACATCGTTTGTGGGATCTTGAAATGAATACTCCCTTAAGGATTTCAAGTTAGCCTTAGAAAAGTACAAGATGGGATTTTTGGTCTTTGGGTGGTTTGCATTTGCCAGGCTTTTGTTCCTGCTTGTTCTAGTAAAACTTTATCATGAAAACCATATGGAATGAAGTTAAAACAAGGGAACCAAGATAAAGTTGGGTGAGGTTTTTTCTTTTTCCAATATTCGCCCCACATCTACCATGCAAAGCATAAGGTTGAAAAAAAGGCTCAAACAATTGACATTTTGACCTTTGATCAGAGTAAGAGTAATATTGTAGTATATCAGTTCAGCATTTTGCACTTCTACCTCGATTCACCAATAGTATGCTTAATTTTTTTGGAGCAGGACAAAAAAAATGATAAACAATTCGTTTTCTTTTAAGTATTGCTTTCCTTAAAATCACCTTTGTGCTTTGACTCTTCGTACAATCATATCTAGCCATTGTTGCAACTTACTTATTTGTGATTTGGGAACAGGACACAAGATTGCTTCTGTGGGACCTGGAAATGGATGAGATTGTAGTGCCATTGCGCCGAGGTCCTCTTGGAGGGTCCCCCACATTCAGTGCTGGGAGCCAGTCAGCCCACTGGGATAATGTTTGCCCAGTGGGTACTCTGCAACCTGCTCCAAGCATGCGAGATGTTCCAAAGTTGTCTCCACTAGTTGCTCACCGGGTTCACACTGAACCCCTTTCTGGTTTGATATTCACCCAGGAATCTGTTCTTACTGTTTGTCGAGAAGGGCACATAAAAATCTGGATGAGACCGGGGGTAGCTGAAAGTCAATCTAGCAGTTCTGAAACTGTGTTAATTAGCAGTTCAAAGGATAAGCCATTGCTGTCAAGCAAGGTTGTCACCTCTAGTTACAGGCAATAGCAAACTGTCAATCATATGCAAGGCAAACGAAGCTGTTTTTGTCACGGTGTTGCATTTCTATTGCTAGCAAGGTCGTTCATCTCTTTTCGTCCAGTTGGTTTTCTCAGGCTTAACATGGGGTGAAACATAATCTGGTGCAGTGAGATTAACCAACTGGTTCCATTGTATATTCCAGGTCAAAAATGCCGTTGATGGCACTTAGAGGTTGGGAGGAAAAGAGAACTTCCATTGTAAGTAAAAAAAGGGGGAAAAAAAAGTGGGCTGTTGCTAGAATATATTTGAACGACAGTTACAGGAATAATGTGAAATTACTCCTTTTAAGATATCACTTTGAGGTGCATTCATTGATTCAAGTGATTATTTATTCTACTGGCAATGCATTGTTACAATTACCATATAATTTTTGTTTCGTACATTGAGACTGGCAGATTTTAGATAACTTTAGCCTTGTGAACAATGTTATGTAGTGTTTTTATGGAAATTTCATTATGAGTGTGTGATTTCTTTAATTCAATTGCTTCTATTGTGTTTCCTCGCTTTGAACCTTTATCGACATCAATTGGACAGCTTTATGCTTACCATAATACTAGGTGTACAGAAAAATAATGCAAACACAGATGAAAATTGATTCAAATTTTTGTTCCATCTTTTTGAGGGGAAAAAAAACGTCTTATTACAATTCAAAAACATCATAATGTACCCAAATACAATTGCATTCCAATAAGCTCCGAAGAAGATAAAGAACACAAGATGTTGGAATCCAAGAGATGAAACATAGATACACGGCATATCAACTAATGGAGAAGACACTGTCCACAAAAACATACAACTAACATATGTGATGCAGTTTCTATACAGCCAAAAAAAGCATCATCTCTCATTGATACCCCGAAAAGTTGTCAACGGTCATGTCAGCTGCCCCATGTGCTTTCTGAGTCTCTTACTTCAGATTCAAGGTGCAGAGATTCTATCGGGGTTTGTCCAGTGGTTGAAGAAAGTTGATCCGGTTGCGTCGATTCCCCAGTAACAGGCTGGTGCCTTGACTGAGCTTGCCATCTTCTCCTCCGCAAAGCCTCAGTGAGAATAGAAGTTCCAGCCATTGTGATTCCAAACCCAGCAAATGTGGACAGCAGAACAACTATTACAGCCTGCATGTGAAGCTGTAGATTTCCCACAAACACACAAAACTCACATCATAATTCTACAAGAAGCCAGTATTGAAAACAACATTTCCATACTCCTAACCACATCATTGTTTTATTATTTGATTGTTTAGTTTAACAAGCGGGGTACTTAGATATATTTCCTAAGTGGAGTCAACGAGACATAATATATACTGAAATAGTTATTGTGAGCGGAGGTCCCTTACCAAAGAATAAAAAAGATGGGCAGAGAGAACCACCAGTCCAAATTGAATAAATGCATAAAGCCAGATAAAACTTTTCCTGACTGAACGCAAACTTAAAAGGGTCAATCCTGATAGCTAACTCCACACTCCATCTAAATTAAAAATATGAACTCAATCCTACCCATAGTTGTTGCTGTCATAGAGGCGAGAAGACCCAATATGCACGAAAATGGAAGAGAGATGGCAATTGCACCAGACTTCATTTTTCCAACCTGTCAAGTTCACTGTTAACAACTATGACAATCTCGAAAGAGCAGCATACAGAAGATTCAAAACTTACCAGAAGTTCCTCAAGAAAACAAAAGTAAGCAAGCATGCTGACAATGACGAGAATTGGAACATCCTGCCAGACCCTGACAAATTTGAATAAACAACCTTTAGATAGGACATTTTAATGAGATCCAAAATAGAAATCTAAATTCCATGGCCTCAATTGTTTGCCAAGATTACTTTCGAATAAAACGACTAATACTATTCAATATTTTAAAAAATACGGAAATACTACATAAAACAAGTAGAGAAGCTAAGGATGTTATTCAATGCAGCTGTCAAAGGTAGGTTTCAGGCTTGCCTGCATCGAGTAACCTGAGCTCCACTGTCTGGCAAACTACTGGCCTGGACATTTTGAAGGAGTAAAAGGGTAACAGGTAGGTTTTCGACTTCTTGCTTGCACACCTCACATGTTTTGTTCCCTTTGATACTAAACCATTTTACAGCACATTCTCGATGGGCAAATGCAAGTTCGCCTTTGCAGCCGCATTCCATCTTGAGTGTATCAGAACCTTCTCCCAGTTCAATGAAGCAGATTCTGCAAACGGCTTCTTCTTCAGGAATATCTTCACCACCCTCATCCTTTTTATCTGAACAATAAGACTAAGATAAGGCATAGGTTGGTTATTGCAATTTAAAAAACATAAATAAAATTTGCTGCTGAAAACCAAACATGCAGCCGTATGGTAATGCCTCAGTATTGAGGATTATTCCATAGAAAATTTCAGGTTAGATCACTAAGAAAATTGATGAAACCAAAATATTACAAATAACTTGAAAGAATTAAAATGATTTAATTGCCTAAATATTAGCCAGTTTATACAGCCAAAATTTACTTCTACTCCGAATTTCATTCAAGCAAAATGCACCTGGAATTTAAGAAAAAGCTACATTGGTTTCTTTTCAGTAATATATGTTTCTTGCACTGCACTTAACTCAAATTTTTTAAATATTGAAAATTTCTATTATAGTCTTCATTTCCCTTGATTTTGGGGATGTGGAATTATAGAATGAAGAGAAAATATAGGAGTAAAGTTTACCAGCAGTACTTGAAGGCAATGTGTTTGATGATGTCGTCCC
This sequence comes from Citropsis articulata, assembly GCA_030449925.1. Taxonomy (NCBI): domain Eukaryota; kingdom Viridiplantae; phylum Streptophyta; class Magnoliopsida; order Sapindales; family Rutaceae; genus Citropsis; species Citropsis articulata. Next base: position 1,943,983 of record JASUUH010000079.1, read on the forward strand.
ACTACCCTCAGCCACTTGTGGAGTGGTAGGAATAACACGGAATACACCACCTAAAGAATCCACCTGCCTTATGCTTCCATCTTTGTTGAGCAAAGGGACTGAACGTGAACGATGAATAGGTAGTTGAGCTCCTTTCTGTCAACAGATAATTCTATAAGAACTTAGAGGAATGAAAAAGTCCCTTACAAGTCATAACTGTTTAATACAAATCTATTATGAATGCAGATGTCAAGTCCTCGTAATAAACATATATAGGAGTCAAAACTGAACTCAAATTGATGCTGGAAATTCCCTCAGATTTTCCCTCTACTAAAAACTACTTCTGCTGCACAAGTCGATTCCAATGTATCAACTTGAATTTAGCTTATTAGACCCCCGTAGACATTGAAATGCCAGTAAGTGGTAATGAAGAGGTCGAGGGGAAGTCAGAGAACCCTTTCATTTGTGGATTCATTACCAAATTAAGGTTCTTGACAAGGTGAAATGGACACAATTAAATAGGATTTTTCTTTACTCAGAATTTTAGTATTTCTTCGAAAGCAACAGAAGTTACTACCAAACTAGTGTCCACATTCTATAGAATCAAGCACTGCTAGTCTGCTTAATAGTCAACATAAGTACTGAAGACATTAATAAAATTCTCAAGCTAATATTGGGTCAGTACTCACAGCAGAATTCAGTAGATCAGTTGTTAGCCCCCCATGTGTAGACTCTGGATTCGAGTGAGAAACAGGGGTAACAGGAAAAGATGATGTTTTGTTCATTCTGGGTGTGAACAGCTTTGTAAGCGATGATGCCCTTGCAATCCGAGGCTTCTCCCTTGTCTCTGTAAATGAACTTCCTAGTGCCAAGATTGCAGCCTTTTCGATGTCTGAAGTAGTACTACGATATTTGAAACTTAGCTTTGGAAGGAGGCTTTTAAAGGTTGTTTTACTTTTTGATGAAGAAGGGACAGGGAAATCATTTATTTTGCCAAAACGAGGACTAGGCATAGGAGAAAAATTAACTCTTCTTGAAGTAGTTGGTGTTGAAGGCATGTCTATTCTCACAAAACCCTCTTCTGCTTCCTCAGTTGTTCTCGATGGTATCTCTAAGACAAGATCGTGCTGTCTCTGTGGTTGACTAGGCGAGGTTACTTCAACTATTTCAGTTGAATTTTCAACCTACAAAGAAGTTTAACCTACAATTAGCAGGAATACAAAGATTAAACTTCTGTAATGTAAAAAAATAATCCCCAAGTTAAAGCACAGCCACATAACCATCACACAAGCTCACAGCATCCAACAATTTATGAGAAACCGACAAATAAATACTAGAAAATCTGCATCATCAGCTACATCTAATTTGTATTCATGAGTCAGAGTAAAATTGCTTCGAGCACTAGGGGTCAGGTTAATACTCAAGTAAAAGGATGGACAGGCCTACAAATATTTTACTGAACAAATAAAATGAGAAAGCAGAAATCTTAAATAAATTGAACAAAGGCTCTTAAATACAACGGCTGTGGAACTTGTAACCGTCAAGCTCGGCAAGAGTCATATGGGCATCCACATCGCATGAGTGAATATGTTCCAAGGGGATAGCTTAATCAGGTAGATCCTGTACAATGGAGCAAGAGGTCTAGAGATAAATTCACTAATGGCATTTATGAGTGAGTAAAGTCACAAAATTTCCTGGATTTAAAACAGAAAACTATAATTCCCTAACTCACCGTCCTACCCAAAAAAATAAAATAAATAAAAAATAAGTCAAAGAAATAGCGTTGGCAGATTTGGGAGCCCTGTGGCTATGATTTCTTTGGGTTAGCTAGAGTTTATTGTTCTTATTTTCATGAGATCAAACAGTTTTTTAGATGTAGCATACATTCAAAATTATACTTAAAAGCTCGAGCTTTAATTCTGAGATTCAATAAAGTATAAACAGATGTCTTTAAGTAGCCTTCTTTATTACTGAATGCAAAAAATTGAAAAGCTAATAATTGTCAATATAAACTTTTTAAAAAGCTTCAAACAAAAACATAACCAATTCAAGTAAAAGATTAGAAACAACAAAGCAAAGACTAATTTAAACAAAGAGCAAATAGAGAACAAAAAAGTTGTTATAAAAAAAATACCCTTTGAAGGTGAGGCTCAGCAGCAATGTTGGAAGCTGCTTGTTCATCATCATTCACAGGTACTGGTTCTTGTTCTTCATTTGCCATATTTTTTTTAAAAAAAATAATTTTAAAACTGCCAAAAAAAATGGGAGTTGGAGATAACAGCAAATATTAACAAAAACCCTGTTTTGTATCGCAAAATCTCAACTTTCCAAACAGCTTAGAATCTGGAAGTGAAAAGTAAGTGGTAGTGTTGGTAGCAAGTACCAAGAGAGATCATACGTGGACAAGTTTCAGCTGAGAAACACAAGACACAAGATGAAGGTGACAATTGGCAAATAATACTTTCTCTTGTCATGGCCGCTGTTTTGTAGTTTTAGACTGGCTGGCTGGCTGGTTCATGATGTCGATAATTCATAATTATCAGAATCTATTAGATTAGAGTAATTAGCATCGATGTCCCTAGTTTTTCCAAATTTCCTAATTAAGACATAGTTTTCTCATTTATGCTATATAGGTCTATATAATTCCTTCTTTTGTCTTTCCTAAAAGGTTTTGCTCAAATTTGCGTCAACAGGGATGCAGAACGCACTCATGGCCTATGCTTAATGGGGCATTTCTATAAATCTATAAGGAAATAACTTAAATAACTTTTAGTATTACACTACGTGCTTTGGCTAAAATTAGATGTGGTAATTTAGTTTGGTGGGTCATGTCTTGTTTTTGTCGCATGAATTAAAACTAATGCAAATTTGAAATAAACAGGCCAAGAATCTCAAACATTAATTCGGCACAATAATTAAATTTGTTGTATAACGTAATCTTCCTTATTCGTGTGGCATGAAATTCAGACCAATACAAATTTAAATTAGGGCCAGTTTGGAATTGCCGTAGCTGGTACAATAAACTGCTTCTATTGTGCGGATAAAATAAGTTGTTATTTAATAAAACAGCTTCGTTTTATATTGTTGCAATTGCTAGAGTTTGAAAAGAAGTGTACAAGTGTTTGGTAAATTTTATTATAAAACTATTGTTTTATTATATAATAACCGAAATAGATATAAATTAAATTTTTTTTTAATTTTTGGAGTATGTCTAATAATGTGTAGATATGTCTTTTTCTTTGTAAAATAAATAAAATTATATAAAGTAAAAAAAATAAATGAAATAAAATCTAATGAACTTTATAATCATCACATAAAAAATGATAAAAATTCATACTAATACATAATCTAAAAAAATAAAAAAATAATATGCATTACATTCAAAATAAACTCGATGCAATAAACACAATGACTATAGAAAAAATAAAAATAGATTCAAATTCAAAAGCCATGGTTATGAAATTGATTTTAAAAGCTATGGTTAACTTTCATGTGAAACTATTCATAGTTTAAAGAAAATTTACGTAATCATATACAAGTCGTATTGATTCTTATAATAGAAAACAAAAATAAAATATAAAAACGTGGACTTATTAGATTAAAACTTTGATACTGGAAAGAGCGTATGGTAATTGCAGGGGTAGTTTGATTGTGATGCCAATATGATATCTAATAACTTATATATTAGGACGTATGGAAAAATAGGATATAATTATATTTTGTCAAAATATTAGGGTAATAATAAAAATTTTAAAAAAGGACGCTGAGTTATTTAATAAACTGCTACCTTCTTTCTACTTTTAGAAGCTGCTATAAAAAAGAAAAAAGTTATGAAATAATAGATTTTATAAAATTTATCAAATATTATTTTTATAAAAAATTATTAAATAAATTATTTATTGAATTTTAATTTTACTCCCAAACATAACCTTAGTCATATCAAGAATGAATTTAAAAAATATGAAAATGTAACATAATTCTTTCAAATAAAAAATAATCAATAAATACAATATGAATAATCGGGTCATCATGTGTCAAAAGTTCAACAATTTCGTTTCGTTTTCCATTGTGTTGATAACTCATGTACTAAATTGCTACAAAAGGCAAATTCGGTTATCCTCATCGGAATTGCCAAATTTAGGACCAAATTGATACAAACAAATACATTATGTTCTTATTTGAGACAATATAAAATTTCAGGAATCCGGATACAAATTAACCCACGATCTAATTGGGTAAGAAGATGGTTTTATCTTTATCCCTTCACATATCCTGTGCAGGGATCTACTAGAACAAGTATTCTCATAAGTTTTAAGTTTAGGTTGAAGACACTGATGTTATGGAGAATTTATAATGGCATATATTATATAATACCTATAATGTATAAAATTGTTTAGAGCTAGTTTAGTAAAGTTGTAGGTTTTTGAATAATAATTATTAGATTTGCTGTAAAAATAGGTAGTTGTGATGAAAATTAGTTAAATATTTTAGAAAAAATTATTTTTAAAAGTACTGTAAGTTTTAAAAACAGTCGTATACGTTTAATAAATGTTATTATTAAATTATGGAATAAATATAAATAAATAAATTGAATATAATATTAAATAAAATATATTTATACATTTATAAACATGTATATAAAATACTTTTTATTGTGTATATATAACAGTTGATAACTAAAATAAATATCTAATATTATTAATTTATATTTTATTTTATTATCTCAATATAATTGGTAATAATAATAATCTCTTTAAAATTAATAATTTTATTTCCTAATTAATAAAGATAATTTAGGTTTTGATAATGTATATGAGAATATATGTAAAATTATATAAAATATAAAACTAATTCTCAAAATTAAATTTTAAAAACTATTTCTTTCTTGAATTTCAAAATCTCCTATAGAATTAGGTGATTTTGTCAAAAATGATTTCTAAAAAAATTAATTTTAAAATTTCAAATTCACTTTTGAGTGCAATGGGGTTTAGTAATTTTGATGTTAATTGATAACACTTGTTGGGTCTTATTAATTATTAATAAGGCATTGATTGTTATGTAAGTACTGCATTACGATCCATTAGAAAAAAAAGTAATTTTGATTATTTTACGGAGATTTTACCTTCGATAGCACAATAATTTTCTAGTCTTTGTTTCTTATAGTCCATATTTCAACTTTCATGCATGTTATATTTAAATCAGCATACAATTTGTTTTATTATTTCATGTTCTCTTAGTAAAAGTAACTTAAGATATAAATTAAAATTTGAAAAGACTTTCAGATGCATTTAAAAAATTTTTGGTCTTCTAATTTCTTTCTACAAATAACAAGAACTTTGAAGCTCAACAATAATACTATTCTAACGAGGATTAATCAGTTAATTGATGAAATTTATTTTTAACTTAAATTTTTTAAAAATAATATAAATTTTTAGGTCGAGCTTGCACCATTTGAAAGATGAAATGTAACCGCCCTTAGTTATTTTATTGGGAAAGATTTGGTGGAAATAAAACTGGCCAAAAATTCAACAGATTGTTAAAAAACTTTGGGAAGTTGTGAGTCACATTCGCAATTTTGAGTTATTTGAGCTTTTTACTTATTTGTATTCATAGAGAGGCATTTGGCTTTTGTTTTGTTTTTTTTTTTTTGGAGAGGTTGGCTTTTGCATATTTAATGAGTTAACTTATTCTTATGGGAAAATATATATATATATATTAAGGCTATTGAATGTGCATAATATGTTGCAAACTTTACCGCATTAAAATATGCACAAAACATTTTGATTCTTCGACCATATGACCCTTTTTTTAAAATTTTTTTTCGAATGTCTAATTCAAAGAAATATAAAATTATGGACAACAACTATGGGACGTTTCTGTTATTTTTTAATTTGAAAGTTGAAGTCTTTTCTTATGTGTTTGTGGCAATTAATTATCATATTATCCGCGTAAGTTTTGACAAAGATCTTCGTGTTTTTAAATCATAAACTTTTAAATCTTTCTATTTTGATAATTTTTAAGATTATTAGAGGAAATTAATACCAAAATACACTCTCCAGCCAGGGTTTAGATGCTCTTGATTCATGCCGGCATCTACTAATTGTCCATTGTTTTTTTAATTATGCAGCAATTGATGGATCTCTGTGCTTTTCAACAATTGATGACTCGTAAGTTGTAACAATCATCACATCACTTCAGTTATTAATTACATGACAGCTGCTAAGTTATATTTTATACAACTTAAAGCAACTTGCAAGTTACAAGTAGTCACCTAATTCAAAAATATGAAAGTCTGCTAAATATTTGGGAGCTCATCGGTGGCTACAATTAAATTTTTCTCATGTGGATGAATTTTTTTTTTTCTGGTTATTTAAGTGTTGTATATAAAAATCCCTGGACACCAATTATTTTGCGATAGAAGTGAGAATTGAGATACAAATTAAAAGGTGTAGTATTATTTATTGTTTTGAGTTTTTTATGTCACCAATATTTTTTATGTAAAGCACAAATAGCAGTACAAAGTACAAACCCAAAAAAATACATTGTCCTTAATTTTTGTCAAATAATAGGAAACAAATAAGAATACACTTTTTCATTAATATTTTCAAAAACATTTTGAAAATATTAAAAGCAATTCCTGAAAAACAGTGGGTAACCATGAAATCTATGGGTGCAGCAGCCGGCTGAAGATTCATGTTGCCAAAAGACTGGCTGATGCATTTCACTCATATCTGGCAACTGGTAGTAGACAAATACTAATCAAATTCTCTTTTGATTTTGAGATTTTATTTAGATAATTAAATATGTAAATTAATTAAGCATTTTCTATCATACATGAATGTGAAATACAATTGAATCTACTAGTACCAAGACGAGGCTAACAATTGATTGATAACAACTGTTGTTAGTTTGTTAGCAATAAGTTCTGAAAAATATGAATAAACTATTAAGAAACAAAGGGGGGAAAAAAAGTTTATATATAGAGATGCTATATCCGCATCATTATCCCTCTTCTTCCCCGGATTTGTCACTTTCAAGTGAAGAAAGCAAACTGAAAATGTATTGTCATTATTAATGTTATCATTATTAATAATGATAATACATTTTTATTAATATTATCATTATTATTATTATTTAATTATGCAATCAACTTAACGTGGAGAACAAGGACATAGCTGACTGAAGTAAAAATTCCTAGTTGCGAGGGAAAAATGATGGTCAAATTATAATTATGGATTCATTTCAGGTGGGTGCATATAAATTAAATCAATAAGTGCAAATTATAATTTGCCCTTTAGTCCTCTGGCTAGATTTCATTTCCCAGTTTATTTTATCTTCTCTTTTTTTTTTCAAAAGGTAAAGTCTTAATTCATTTTTAACCCCTTATTTCTTTCAAAAATTGAATCTAAAACTACTTGAAAACCAATCAAATTTATAGTTAGTCATTTCATTTTGAAAAAAATTCAAAATATCTATATCATTATTATTAGTGTTAAATATTACTTTTCTTATGAAGGTAAAAGAAAAAAAAAAGTGCTTTAGATTAATCTAATAAGTAATGGCAAGAACAATGTTTTGCATCTTTTATAAGAAAGTAGTTTTTTAATCTAAAAAATTAAAATTTAAAAAGTAAGAAAAAGTAATTACAGTTATGTTTATTTATTTGTTTATTTAATAAAATATTTACTTAAAATTATTTATTATAAAAATACCTAAAAATAAATTGGACAATAAATTATCGATTAAAATAACATTATTACTTTGAGCACACATTTAACCAACCCATCCAATATTTAATTCTCTTACCATTCGTTGATCGTTTATTTTAGGCCAATAGAAGGAAAAGTTCAATAATGAAAAAGGGTTGGTGAAGGCAGGATCAGGTACGTAGGATATTAAGGCTTTAGGAGGGCCCCCAGGCTCCATAAAAGATTACGTGAAAGGAACGTGATCTAAGGACTAATAAGAGTAGAATACAAAGGGAATCCGGAAAAGTGAGGAACACTGAAGCCTGCCTAGGATTCCTTATGATTCAGAAGCGGCTTCTCCATTTTCTGAGGTCAACCTCCTTTAGCAACCATCGAGTCCGAAGGGATGAGCCTTATGATTCAGAAGCTGCTTCTCCATTTTTTGAGGTCAACCTCCTTTAGCAACCATTGGTTCTGAAGGGATGAGACTGGTTCTCCAATAGGAAGCTTAAAAGTTAACAATAGGTGATCACCAACTGAGAAAGAGGGATCCACGAATCTTAACTTGTGTCTTAAGTTTATGTACTCTTTGGTTGCGTTTGGCACACTGTATTGTATTATCTTTGTATTCGTTATTTTAATCTTTGGTGTATTGTATTAAAATTGTATTGTATTAATCTTGTATTATAATAATATTATCGATGTTTGATCTTCTGTTTATCTTGTATTAATTTTTAATTATATTATATTTAGTATTGCACTGTAATGTATTAATTTTTTTGTAATTAATGTAAATTATATATTTAGAAATAATATTTATTAGTACTTAAAAAATAGTAAATATAAAATTAATTAATTTAAATTAAAAAATTAAATTAATTTATTATTATTATTACAAAGTAAAAACCTATTAAATTAAAAATATAATATAATATTAAATTATATAATATTAAATATAAAATTGTATTGCAAATATAAAATATAATATAATATTAAATTAAAAAATTAAATTAAATTATTATTATTATTATTACAAAGTAAAAAAACCTATTAAATTAAAAATATAATATAATATTAAATTATATAATATTAAATATAAAATTATATTGTAAATATAAATATAAAAAATATAATATAATATTAAATTAAAAAATTAAATTAATTTATTATTATTATTACAAAGTAAAAAAACCTATTAAATTAAAAATATAATATAATATTAAATTATATAATATAAATATAAAATTGTATTGTAAATATAAATATAAAAAATATAATATAATATTAAATTAAAAAATTAAATTAATTTTTTTTTATTATTACAAAGTAAAAACTTATTAAATTAAAAATATAATATAATATTAAATTATATAATATTAAATATAAAATTGTATTGCAAATATAAAATATAATATAATATTAAATTAAAAAATTAAATTAATTTATTATTATTATTATAAATTAAAAAAAAAAAAAACCTAATGCGGCAAGTGCCGCATTAAGCTAAACCCGACTAAATGTCGGGTTTAGCTTTTGCTGCATTAGGGTGCATTATAATGCACCCTAATGCAACAGTTTGGTACCCCAAACATGGGGTTGCATTGCTAATGCAATGCAATCCCATGTAATGAGGGGTACCAAACATGCCCTTTAGGTACTATTATACGGAACAATAGTCCCTACGGGATAAATAGGTTTGCCAACATCATGAAGCTCAAGAGGAGCTTGACTCTCTTACAAATTGTTAGAAAGGCCAAAGCCTGACATGTGCATGACTCATGAGAAAATAAGAGGGCACCTTGAAAAAAAGTAATCGCCACAAGAATGCCCTGGAAGTATCCTTTCCGTAAGAGTAGTCGATATAAGGATTCCCTAGAAGGATTCTCCCTTGAGGGATATTGGCGGTCCTCCCTCAAAAACCTTAAATCATGGTCTCGTTTAGTGCACTTGTTTCAAAGTCCTCCGTCGGCGGGAATAAAGATAATGACCAGGCCGTGCGTCTTTAACTGAGCCATTAAAGGCCACCTTCGCGTCTTCCGTCAATGCGTCTTCTTCAGCCATTTAAATCTTGCGTCTCATCGCAAATGTCTTGGAAATGGTTTAGATGCTCAGCGTCTTCGTGCGTCTTTTGGAAATGTTGTCTTGATGAAATTTGGGGTACATCTTAGTCATAGTACTAGGAAAAATAACCACAACAAATTTTATTTAAGCTTTTATTTTTTTAAGAACGCATGCTAAGTTGTTGTCTTATTTTTTTTCAAGCTTATATACTTTTTTTTAAATCCATATGTCTTTATTTAAATTTAATAGAGTAAAAAATTTAAAACTCAAGTTCATATTCAATAATAATAAATTAATAATAATAAGAGAATGTAATATTAGTTGCTAAGTTTGACTCTATGGTATTAGAATTCCTTTTTAGTACTTAACAACAACAATAATAATTTTTTTAAGAGTTAACTTAATTGTTAACTTCGAATTACATAGAGTCATATATTGTAGTTTATAATAATATTAATACGTATTTATAAAATCATCATATTTATAAATTTATTTATTAAAATTATGATATCAATTATTTATTTAATAAATTATAAATATAAATCAATTATAATTTTTTGAAACTAAGAATTAAATAAATTTAAAAAGCTTGAAATAATAAAATATATTAAAAGATTTAATTTCAAGTTATTTATAAAATCATAAAATTTTAAGTTTACTTTCATTAAAAAATGAAACGTGCTTATTGTGTGCTTTTTTTGTGCAAGGTCGCAAGCTGACCATCTCACAAGCACAAGGCTTTAAAGCCCAAGGTGTTTGTAAACAGAAGCCCGCACGTGTCCCACGGGCGTGCCGTGCCGTACACGTGCTTCACAAAACGCGCTCGTCTTGGTTACCAAGTCAGTAGCGTGCGGACGCGCGGCCTGTGCAGGCTGCGTGCCTCGTGCCGTCCGGCCCATTGGCCACCACTAGTCAGGAGCCAAAAATCACGATCCTCCCCTGGGAACCCTGAATCTATCCTAACAATCACTGTATAGACTTGGGACTGCAAAGGAACAAATGAGTCAACTCTCGTTACAGTGTCCCTGTACGCCTGACATTCCTGTCAAGCTTAAAGAACCAATAGGAGCTTGCTATGTGGTAAGGAACAACACCTCATCCTTACATTGTGATTTTTTTTTAATGGGAAATTTACTTTACTACAAGAAATATATTTTTTTTGTGACCATATTTTTTGTGACTAAAATTAAATTCATCACAAAACCTCATTTTTTACTACCAAGCACAATTTTCGTCTCAAAATCATTTTCCAAATATATTTATTTTTAATTTATTTGCGACCAAACAAATTTTCATCGCAAATTCTATACTTTCAGCGACCACTTTAAGATTTAGTGCAAAACAAATTGATAAAATTAATATGTAACTATTTTTTGAGACAAAACTCAAATTTTTATCCGAAATATCTACCGCCACATAAATTGTTGAAAGATATTTATAATACTTTTTGTGACAATCATTGTTTAGTTGCTAAAGGTAGACATTTTACAACCAATTTTAAGTTAGTCACAAAAAAGAAGATATATAAAAAAAAAATATCTTTTTTGTGACAAATCCTGATTGGTCCCGAATTCTATACTTTTAGCAACAACTTTAAAATATAGTCACAAAAAATGAAATATTTTGGCGGAGATTCCACTGCCTTACATAATTTAAACTCAATTTCAACAACTTTTTGTGACCAAATCTAAATATGGTAGCAAAAGACTTACATGTTATATATATATTTTAATTATTCGTCGCTCTTTCCTTTTCATCTTTAAGTTCTCTCACTCTTACAATTCTCATTCTCTTGTTCTCTCTCTATCTTCTTAGCTTGTTTTTCTTACAATTTTTTTTTTATTTTTACACAATTTTATCTGATGATCATGTGTAAAAGTTAACTAACCTTTGTGTTTTGTATTTCTTTTTTTTTTTCGGTAGAAATTAAATATTGAAGATCATATATATGCAAAGAGGTGAAGAAAATCAAGACGCAAGCAAGTGAAGAAAATCAAGAAATTTATGAATAAATGTAATTGTTCCAGATATTACCAGTTATTTGAAGATCGTTATGTAATTGTTCCAAAATAACATAATTTCATTTGCTAAATTTTTTGTGTATTTTTTTATCAATTATAATTTTTTTAATTTAATTCTTTACTTTCTCGATGTTGATCAAAAATAATTTTTTTGGGACTAGTTTAAGTATGGTTGCAAATATTGTAAATCTGCGATGAAATAATTGGTGGGAAGACAAAATGAAATTATATTTTCTGACCGCCATTTTTTGTCGCTAAATGTTATTGTAACACCCCAAATCTAATATGTGTAGAGTATGTTTAGAAGGAGGTTACTAACCAATCATAATCCTTACTCATAAATTCTAAACTGAAATACCTCAAATTCTTATTAAAAAAAATCCACCAGTTCATATGTCTAATAATCAGCAATTATCGTATGTCTATAAAATTAAGCGACTCCGGTAAAAAAAAAAATATGAAAGTCCCAAAACCCAAATTACAAATTCATAACAGAAATAAACTAAGAGAAACATAAGTCTATTTTTCTTCTTATTTAAATAGGAAATGGAAACGAACTCTCTAACTCCAAAACTAAGCACACCTTTTAAAAGGAACTTAATCTGCAAAAAGAAATAACGAGGGGGGAGCTGTCAACTCAATAAGTAAAATCACTTCTAGCACACTAGGCCTATCGATACCCAAAAAATATTACAAGCCTTCTTTGAGTAAAATATATTTCATAAATTCATAAATTGCATAAAACTATATATCATGATAAGAAAACATATTTTAATTAGATAACATAAATTCATGGTAATTCATAATATCAAAAGCAAAGTTACTTACGAAGACAAATCATATTCACATGTACAGAAAATAAAAGGTTAGCTCATGTCACATAGTATCACCTATAGTCCCGGTGACCCAGCCAGAAATAGAATCAGAATTAGAATATCATGTGCACACTCAGAACAGATACCCAGTACTGGTCCAGACAGATATATCGTATATTACGATCAGAATCAGAATCAGAATAACTATGGACAATGAGCCAAAACATTAGGAATCACATACAATCATCAATAATTGAAATCATACATGGGTACAAAATATTCGTATCAGATTTATAAAAGTCCATAACGATATTCGTATCAGATTTATTAAAAAAAATCCACCAGTTCATATGTCTAATATTAAACAGTATCTCCAGAAATATAAAAAAAAAAAAAATAACAAAAGTCCCAAAACCCAAATTACAAATTCATAACAGAAATAAACTAAGAGAAACATAAGTCTATTTTTCTTCTTATTTAAATAGGAAATGGAAACGAACTCTCTAACTCCAAAACTAAGCACACCTTTTAAAAGGAACTTAATCTGCAAAAAGAAATAACGAGGGGGGAGCTGTCAACTCAGTAAGTAAATCACTTCTAGCACACTAGGCCTATCGATACCCAAAAAATATTACAAGCCTTCTTTGAGTAAAATATATTTCATAAATTCATAAATTGCATAAAACTATATATCATGATAAGAAAACATATTTTAATTAGATAACATAAATTCATGGTAAGTCATAATATCAAAAGCAAAGTTACTTATGAAGACAAATCATATTCACATGTACAGAAAATAAAAGGTTAGCTCATGTCACATAGTATCACCTATAGTCCCGGTGACCCAACCAGAAATAGAATCAGAATTAGAATATCATGTGCACACTCAGAACAGATACCCAGTACTGGTCCAGACAGATATATCGTATATTACGATCAGAATCAGAATCAGAATAACTATGGACAATGAGCCAAAACATTAGGAATCACATACAATCATCAATAATTGAAATCATACATGGGTACAAAATATTCGTATCAGATTTATAAAAGTCCATAACGATATTCGTATCAGATTTATTAAAAAAAATCCACCAGTTCATATGTCTAATATTAAACAGTATCTCCAGAAATATAAAAAAAAAAAAAATAACAAAAGTCCCAAAACCCAAATTACAAATTCATAACAGAAATAAACTAAGAGAAACATAAGTCTATTTTTCTTCTTATTTAAATAGGAAATGGAAACGAACTCTCTAACTCCAAAACTAAGCACACCTTTTAAAAGGAACTTAATCTGCAAAAAGAAATAACGAGGGGGGAGCTGTCAACTCAATAAGTAAAATCACTTCTAGCACACTAGGCCTATCGATACCCAAAAAATATTACAAGCCTTCTTTGAGTAAAATATATTTCATAAATTCATAAATTGCATAAAACTATATATCATGATAAGAAAACATATTTTAATTAGATAACATAAATTCATGGTAAGTCATAATATCAAAAGCAAAGTTACTTACGAAGACAAATCATATTCACATGTACAGAAAATAAAAGGTTAGCTCATGTCACATAGTATCACCTATAGTCCCGGTGACCCAAATGTAAATAATCGAATTAGAATATCATGTGCACACTCAGAACAGATACCCAGTACTGGTCCAGACAGATATATCGTATATTACGATCAGAATCAGAATCAGAATAACTATGGACAATGAGCCAAAACATTAGGAATCACATACAATCATCAATAATTGAAATCATACATGGGTACAAAATATTCGTATCAGATTTATAAAAGTCCATAACGATATTCGTATCAGATTTATTAAAAAAAATCCACCAGTTCATATGTCTAATATTAAACAGTATCTCCAGAAATATAAAAAAAAAAAAATAACAAAAGTCCCAAAACCCAAATTACAAATTCATAACAGAAATAAACTAAGAGAAACATAAGTCTATTTTTCTTCTTATTTAAATAGGAAATGGAAACGAACTCTCTAACTCCAAAACTAAGCACACCTTTTAAAAGGAACTTAATCTGCAAAAAGAAATAACGAGGGGGGAGCTGTCAACTCAGTAAGTAAAATCACTTCTAGCACACTAGGCCTATCGATACCCAAAAAATATTACAAGCCTTCTTTGAGTAAAATATATTTCATAAATTCATAAATTGCATAAAACTATATATCATGATAAGAAAACATATTTTAATTAGATAACATAAATTCATGGTAAGTCATAATATCAAAAGCAAAGTTACTTACGAAGACAAATCATATTCACATGTACAGAAAATAAAAGGTTAGCTCATGTCACATAAGATCACCTATAGTCCCGACCCGTAAATAGAATCAGAATTAGAATATCATGTGCACACTCAGAACAGATACCCAGTACTGGTCCAGACAGATATATCTTATATTACGATCAGAATCAGAATCAGAATAACTATGGACAATGAGCCAAAACATTAGGAATCACATACAATCATCAATAATTGAAATCATACATGGGTACAAAATATTCGTATCAGATTTATAAAAGTCCATAACGATATTCGTATCAGATTTATTAAAAAAAATCCACCAGTTCATATGTCTAAATATAAAAAAAAAAAAAATAACAAAAGTCCCAAAACCCAAATTACAAATTCATAACAGAAATAAACTAAGAGAAACATAAGTCTATTTTTCTTCTTATTTAAATAGGAAATGGAAACGAACTCTCTAACTCCAAAACTAAGCACACCTTTTAAAAGGAACTTAATCTGCAAAAAGAAATAACGAGGGGGGAGCTGTCAACTCAGTAAGTAAAATCACTTCTAGCACACTAGGCCTATCGATACCCAAAAAATATTACAAGCCTTCTTTGAGTAAAATATATTTCATAAATTCATAAATTGCATAAAACTATATATCATGATAAGAAAACATATTTTAATTAGATAACATAAATTCATGGTAAGTCATAATATCAAAAGCAAAGTTACTTACGAAGACAAATCATATTCACATGTACAGAAAATAAAAGGTTAGCTCATGTCACATAGTATCACCTATAGTCCCGGTGACCCAGCCAGAAATAGAATCAGAATTAGAATATCATGTGCACACTCAGAATAGATACCCAGTACTGGTCCAGACAGATATATCGTATATTACGATCAGAATCAGAATCAGAATAACTATGGACAATGAGCCAAAACATTAGGAATCACATACAATCATCAATAATTGAAATCATACATGGGTACAAAATATTCGTATCAGATTTATAAAAGTCCATAACGATAATTTAAGCTTGCAAAATATTTTATAAACAAAATCATAACCGTAGGCATGTAACAAAATAGCTCACATATTTAAAAGCATTAAAAAAAATATTTTGTTCAAAAGAATTTAGGTTTAAAAATATTTACACAAACTAATTTTTGTTATAAAAATCATTTAATCTTCTAACTAGTATAAAAACATTTATACTTGTAATAATATTAAAATAATCGTATATATCTAGTACATTAGGAATGAAAGTACTTACCTCGTTAAAAGAATTCGAATTAACAACCTCTAAGCCTCTAAGAGCCTCAAACACCTCCAACACCTTAAACAAATACAAAATATAGCTATCAATAATTTATTCTAAGAATCTGATTTTCTACTTCATACCAGTACAAGTTTGATTCTCAGAATTTTAACCCTTAATCTAGAACTCAGAATGATATAATATTCTATAGAACTATTTTGGACATTCATGAGTACGGAGCACCCCATGTAAAATTTTCAACAAGATCCGATATAAAAAACATTTCCAAAACTATTTATTTCTCAACAAATTCGAAACTATTTTCACATAACTTTTACCGAACAAAACAGGTTCTGAGATTTTTATAAAATAAAATACTAACCAGAAAATTATGAAATTAAAATTAGGAATACTAGACACATATATTAACTTCCATATAAAATTTCATAATTGTTCGAGTTCATTTAATGGTGAAAATAATTTCGTGAATCCAATCGCAATGCTGGAATCACAATTTTTCCAGTGCAGTGGTTCTATTTCAAAAATACACATAAAATTGAAAACGAACTCGAATTTAAAGGAAATAAAATTTATTCCAAAAACCCTATATGTCTAGTTTCCAGAAATATAAGTTTCTTAAGAACAATTCTTCAGAAAATATAGGTTAAATTTCGAGATACTCATGCTGTCCAGAATTTTCTTATGCTTAACGCATCAAAGATTAATAACTAGACTCATAATAAATTAGAACCCTAACAAAGCCTAAATACATCCTACATCATGCATTAAGATCTATAACAATCTAAAATCATGCCATCTATAAACCCTAGATAGAATGATTAAAAATCTTATAAGGAATAAGAAGGGTATACTTACTATTCACTTTGATTCTCTCTTAAACAAGGCTTGAATCCTAGGATTTGAGTAAAAACGTTATGAACAGCAGAGAAGAAAAATAGACGTCGTAGGCTTTAGGGTTATGCAAAGGGAATAAGAATGAATTTATAGGGAGTCTTAAGAAACCCTATGGAACATTTTTCCAAAACTATCTCATAAATGACCCCTATTTATAACTTTAATATCCCTATTAAATAAGGATTATAAAGTCACACATAATTCCAAATGAAAACCAAATTTTCATAATTAAATATTATGGAATTTTTGGCATTATAGTTATTTTTTGTCATCAACTGATAAAATGGTCACGGATACTTTTCCTCAACGGAACTAATGTCACCAACTTGTGACCATAAAATTATTTTTAGTTACAAATTTAATATTTTCTATGACAAAGTTATTGGTCGCACATGACCATAATTCTAGTTGTGTTTAAACACCTATATCTTTGCAAAATTATTTATTACAAAAATAATTATAAGACAATAAATTATTAATAAATATATCATAATTACTTTGAACACTCATTTAGTAAACCCTTCCAATATTTAATTCTCTTACCATTAAATTTTGAAATCAGTAGTTGATTAATTTTTCCAATCTATGCCTTGAAGATTCGACATATTCCTCCTCCTAGTAATGAGCTAGTTGATGCATCAGCCAAGCATGCTCTTGGTGCACGTGTCTGATTTTCTGGTTCCTTCACGCTATTTGACTTGTTTCCTTTGATTATTAGTGTTCTAACGCAATTTAGTTTCTATAATAATAATGTTAGACCAAATTACGAAAGGCCCAAAACCCACGAAAAACATAGACCCAATAAAATCATGCCTATTCTCTTTAAGAACAGCCAAGGTATTTACAATTCTATCCAAAGTGTATAAATGCAAGACACGACAAAAAGCCTAAAGCGCGATTCATCAAAGAAAGACCTAGGTCTTAAAGAGTAACCTAGGTCCATTTCTTATAAAAAAAATAGCATGGGGCTATTTCTTACAAAAAATGACTTAGGAACATAGAAAATATTTCTAAGTAAAACGTTCAAAAGGGCAAGTCTTCGACAAAGTGCCAAAGGTATGATTCAGCAAAGAAAGATCTAGGTGTATTCTTTAAAAAGAACGACCTAGGTCTATTCTTCATAAAGAACGACCTAGGCCCACTGTTCACAAATAACGATCTATGTTAATTCTTCACAAAGAACGACCAAAGAATGATCTAAACATTTAAAAAATATTTCTTAATAATACACCTAAAGGGCAAGTCTATGACAAAATACCAAAGACATGATTTAACGTCTTTGACAAAGTGTCAAAGGCATGATTTAATAAAAAATGACCTAAGTCCATTCTTTACAAAGAACGACCTAGGTTCATTTCTCACAAAAATCGACCTAAGTCTATTCCTTATAAAAAATGACTTAGGTCCATTCATGATCTAGACACTTTAAAAATATTTCTAAATAAGAGCACATAAGCTAATCGGAATGTCCTTATGGACAAATATAGATTCTATAGAATGGGCTTACGGGCAAATAAACATTCTACGGAATGGGCATACGGACAAATACACATTCTACAGTATGGGTGTATGGGCAAATACACATTCTATGGAATGAGATATGGGCAAATACACATTCTACGGAATGGACCTACGGGCAAATACACATTCTACGGAATGGGCCTACAGACAAATACACATTTTACGGAATGCACTTCTGGACTAATACACATTCTACTGAATGCACCCATGGGCAAATAAACATTTTACAAAATGTGCCTAGGAACAAATATACATTCTATGAAAATGTGCATATGGGAAAATATTTACATTTTATGGAATGCGCCAAAGGGCCAATAAACATTCCACGAAATGAGCCTACTGGCTAACAAATATTTGCAAAATGTGCTGACGGGCAAAATGCTGTAAAATCAATCCTCTTTGTAAGGAACCAATATAAGTGTCGAATTTATGCTAAAGTCCATTAAAAGTTAATAGCCCAAAAACATGACAAATGTCTAAAGATTACTTGTCATAAGCAATAATTGATACATATGAATATGTGTTTCTAGGTATGGACTTTGGTTGACACTTGGCACAAGAAAAATGCCACGTAATCTCTCTAATTGACTCTAAGTTGCCTAAATAAAGGCCAAGACCCCTATTTAAAGGTAAGAAAAAAAAGGGCATAAAATGAGTGTAAAACTCTACCCATCTCGCTCTAGATTTTCTCTCTCTAAAAATTGAGTAAAAAGAACTTACTTGAGCATCGGAGGGTTATTGCCAGCATGCCGACACTCTTTGATAATTGTTTCTTTTTACAGAACAATTAACCACAAGGAGACATGTGATTTGAGATACTCTTCTCAAACAAAAAAATAAGCTACATAACTCGATTTAGAAGAATGTCCAAAACACAAATCAATCAGTGTACATTGAGCAAAAATTTGCATCAATAAATAATAATAATAATAATAATAAAGTTGAAATTGGTATAGGATGAAAGTAAAAATAAAAAATGAAATAAAATATAACTAGTAATAAAAGCTTATTGGAAAGAAGAACAATAAGAATAGAAATTGGAATGACTCCATTTTCTTTTGTAGTATTTTAATGATTGACTTTCTAACCAAACAAAATTTAATATAAGAAATGGGTGTGCAGAATTAATTTTTGAGTGTAATACAATTTTTATGCGTGTAGAGAGATTAAATATATGAATACACAAAATAATAGAGTATTTTAAATATTTTTTAGAGTATAAATAGCTCAATCCTTTTTTAAAGTTCAAAAATTAACCTTTAAAAAAAAGGGGTTGATATCCAACACTCGTGCAAACAGGAAGCTTAGCCGTCAAATAATGCCCGTTGCCTTGACCTTTCATTTTGAGAAGAAGATGATGATGATGATAACAATAATGATAACGATAATAAAAGGGAGAAAATGAATGGTTGTAGCTTAGCTCCACCACCACCACGGAAATTGCAAGAAATGAAAGTCAAACATGATATTAAAAGATGGTAATCAATTGATGGTTGAAACTTAAGTACCATTATTTTAAAGGTACATACAAAGTGCAATTTGCCGTGCGCATTCCCCCCTAGTTGTTCACTAGATTTCAATGAAATCACTAGTTTCTTTTTTCTTCTCTAAAAAGTGAAGATGCTTATGTGCCATTGCACGTATGATGTCTTACTGACAATGACCCAAAATTAATATTGCCATTGGAGCCGGATTGCAACCTATGTGCGGATGAATTGACACCACTAATCATTCTCATGGACCCGGCTTTTTACGGTATGATAAAGTTATTTTATCGTACCGAAATAGTGTGAGTTTGTACTTCATAAAGTGTAAACGTTTACAGTAAAGAATAGCTCTTGTTACTATTATCATCGTTAATAACACTTGTAAAAATGTACAAGGAAAGAGAGAAAATTATAACATCATATATCGCTTGCTAAAGCAACCGTGTAATTATTCAATATATGCAATACAAGCATTTTAGTTTAATTTTGTTATGTGCCGTTGTACAAATTCAATTGGAGTCTCAAAGTTTGAAGTGGGTATGAACCACCACTTTGAGTTTCATCATAGAGCATTGAGTCACTGTCAAATTAGTTGGTTGACAAGAGACAACATTATAAAATAGGGTGTCTTATGTCCTGATTATTTGAGATTTGAGGGTTGAAGTTGACTTGATTTAGGAAGGAGGCTTTATTAGATGGATTGTGGATGCGTTTTATGTATAATTAAATTTATCTTTATGTATGATTTTTTACTCTAAAAATTCCCTCAATTATATTAGTAAATATAAGGTTTGACTTTGATTATTAAATTTCTGTCCTCTCTGTCTCTTGGGTGGTGGTATTGTATATTACTATAACATCACATAATTGGGTGTATTTTTGGCCATGTGAAGTCATTCAATCATTTTCTTCATTATTGTACTTAAAATAGAGTTAAATATCTCTCTTCTACGATTGGCAACCTAATATCGTTTTATGAGTGCTTTACTGATAAAAGTCTAATTTTCAAAAATTCTAAGCTCGGTCGGAATTAAAAACTCAGTTCAATGCTTGTTACTTGTTAGGACATCCTCAAATCTGCTCTAAAGAGAAAGAGAAAGAAAAAGAAAGCGAGAAAATGTAGGGTTCAGTTTAGTGTTTTTCACTTTGTCTCCCACCTCAAAATATAAGAAATTAAGAATTCTCCATGAGATGATTATTCCAAATAGGATAGTTGGATTAACAGTAACAATAACTTTGATTGTTATTTTGGTTGTTTCATGAATGGATCGCAGACACATGAGGGCCATAATTTGGATCCAACCAAAAGCCCAAGACGGAGTTATGAAAAATCATTTGTAGGATTGACTAACCCCAACTAGAATTAAGAACCTGAGTCTCTCACAAGGATGTTGTTGTATACACACAAGAATTGCCGATTTTGAAATTTATGTCTCTAAGGGCCCGTATCGCTTTAGAACCACTGTTTTTGCTTTTGTTTCCGAAGTGCAAGTGCAATAATCGTTCGGTAGAGTATAGCTTAAAATAAATTATAAAACGCAGAAAACTTACCTCACCGTTATAAATTGTAAAACGTGCTAGGCATGTTTTTAATATTTTATAAAATAAAATATAAAATAAATTGTAAAATACTTACAATATGTTTTCCAAAACTTTACTCCACATTTCCTTATCTGAACCTAATCTTTTTTTTTTTTTTTTTTTAGTCACGAGGTATCCTGGGAAGGGCCTCAACTGTGGGAGGCACCTTTAAGCATGTACCACAACCCAAACTAGAAGTCCCCGCTCGAACCGGGAGGCACAGGTTCTCCCAACAAAGGCGACTTCCATGTGATTTCGAATCGCAAAGAAACCCAGCCAGTTCATTTCTATGACCTATCACAAAGAGCAACACTTTGTTGGTTTTTTATCCCAAACTTTATAATGATCTTCTCTCTCAATTTCATCCTTTGGTATTTTTTTATCTTCCAAGTTTATTCATCCCAACGATTTCTTCATCATATCATGTATTATCATGTATTGGTATAATTGATGGAAGCTACATATATTGTTGTGTAGTCACCATCACATAAATAGACATTATATTGAGATAAAAAAGTCTCAAGTGACTCAAAATTTTTTATGTGCGTGTTCTTTTAACATGATATTTACATTTGTATATATACGTTGAAAAAGAACTGCCAATGACTCTAAGGTTATTTATAGATGCCTTAAATTGATTAGAAACTGGGTTTCTATACCCAAAAGAAGGGGGTGTGTGCGCGAGCGCGTGTGTGTGTGCGTGTGTGTACTTTCGTTTTTAACCTTTTTATTTTCCCTATTAAGTTCTGCTTTATTACTACTACTTTTAGGATATTACTCCGTTGTGGAATATGGATACATAAATATGAAAGGATTTTTGACACCATATGGAGGTGAGTGATATCATTTACATGAGTATAGAAGATCAGATCGAGCACCAATAGGCCCCTAAAAATTGTTTAATTGTAGACACTTATCATTGCGTAATGTAATTGAGCATTGCTTTGGTGTTCTGAAAACGCAATTTTCAATTTTAAAGGATGTGCATAATTATAATTTATATAAAGAATGCTTAGTTCCAATTGCTCGTTGTGTTTTACATAATTTTATTCAACGAGAAAATGCAAGAGATAGATTCTTTGAGGATTTTGACATGCAAGATATGATTACCAATGACGAAGGAGATACTAGTAGGTCACTTATTAATATTGATTTATCTCTAACAAATGTTGTAAAGATGAATGTAGGGATGGCAATTTTACCCGCAAACCCGCAAACCCGCCCAAACCCACCCGTTAAAACCCGCCCGATGCGGGTAATTTTACCCGTTGCGGGCGGGTTTAGTATTATAAATTAAAACCCGCACATGGATGCGGGTGGGTTTGGTATTAATCATATACCCGGTGGATACCCGCATGGATATCCACCAAACCCGCAATATTTTTAAAAATATTTTTAATGTAATTTTAATTAAAAATTTTTAATTAAAAAAATATAGAAAAAAAATTATGCAATTATTGAAAATTTATAAAAGAAATTACAATTAAAGTTGGCCCATTTTTATTCCACCGCCAAAGTTGGCCCATTTTTATTCTAAAGGTGAAAAGTTAACCTAAAGCAAATTGCTGCATTTTGCGTTTTTGTCTTTGAGCCGCCTTTGCTTGTTAACCCTTGCGATGAACTCTTCAGCCGTCTTGTTGAGCTCCTCAGCCGGCAATCCAGCCTCTTCTTGATCTTCATTATCTTTTTCTTTCTCTTGTTCAACTTTTGTCTGTTTTCCTTTGTTCACGTCTTTAACTTGATAAACCATTTTCATGCTCCGCTCAACGATCTGCTCACGAGGTTTTTTCTCATCTATTTTTGGGGCAGCTACTCTGGCTCGGCGCCTGGTTCTGCTTCTTTGAACGTACTCATCATAAAGGTCAGTGGCCGGAGATGATGAATTTCCAGAAGAGCCCATAAAATTTGATTCCCCAACAAGAAAGGCTTGTTGTAGCTACCTGGGTATCGTTGTTGTTGCAGCCAAATTTACAGTCCTGGAAGGTACGAAATTCTTATGGCTTCCTAATAATTTATAAATAATATGAATAGTTACTAGTTAGGTTGCAAATTGAAAAATAGCTTACAATTTGTTAACGATCTATTAATTTTGTTGTCGTTGTGTTGATTTCGTAAATAGTTGAGCTACTGTAAATTGCTGAATTTACTTGCTAATTTTTCATCTTATCTTTGCTTAATAAACATGCCCTCTAATCCAATATCTAAATCACTTAAAATAACATGTTAATTGATATAATATAATTTAGCTTGCTTAAAATCAGCTTGCATTATTTTATACGTTCAGTTTAGCTTAACATGTTAACCTGCAAATCAGTATTCTTGTTTATTGATTTCAATTTTGTTGAAATTTTTCAGGTAAAAGATGGAGCAAGCCTTTGATCTCAGCGACAATAATTCACCTACAACAAGAACAGAAGTTCAGATAGCTTCAAATCAATCTCCAATAACATGTGAAGAACTTGCAGACATTGAGGTAGCTTCAACCCAAACTCCAATTTCAGTTCATGAAAAAGAAATTGCTTCTGGTGATATTGAAAATATTAAATTGACTAGTGATGTTTGGGAACACTTTAAAAGACAGAAAGTTGGTTGGAAATTAGAATATGTAGCTGTTTGTAACTACTGTCATAAGAGATTAAGTGCGAAGCGTAAAAATGGCACTAGCCATTTACGCACTCATATAGGGTTGTGTTTTATGCGGTCGAACCGCACAGTTGAGTCAACTCAAAAACAACTGTAAGCTAAGAAAGAGAGTGGAAAATGTAAAGTATCCACATTTTCTTTTAATCAAGAAACTTCAAGGAAAGAGCTTGCAAATATGATAATTGTTCATGAGTATCCGTTGAATATGGTTGAACATTGGGCCTTTAAAAAATTTGTTGGTTCTCTCCAGCCAATGTTTAAGGTTGTATCTCGTAACACAGTAAAAGGTGAAATATTTAAAATTTATGAGTACGAGAGGGCCAAAACAATGAGCTTATTGGACTCAAATCGGAGTAGAATTGCGATTACTACCGATATGTGGACTTCTAGTAACCAGCAAAAAGGATTTATGGCTATAACATCACATTTTATTGATGATAATTGGGAGCTGCAAAGTCGTATCATTAGGTAGTTTCTACACTAAATTACTAAGTCTATTTTATTTTTAAATTTTATACTTATTGCATGATACTAATAATTTTTTAAATTTAGGTTTTTATACGTGCCATGCCCACATACTGCTGAGGTAATCTCTGAAACTTTGGTGTCATGTTTGCTTGAGTGGAACATTGACAGTAAGTTGTCTACTTTGACTGTCGATAACTGCACTACAATTGATGCCATGATTGATATCTTGCTGGAAAAGATTTCTACTAGTTCGCTTTCTTTGAATGGGGATTTATTTCACATGCGTTGTGCTGCTCATATATTGAATTTAATTGTGAAGGATGGGATGAGTGTGATTAGTGATAGTGTTGAGAGAATTCGTAATAGTGTTCTGTTTTAGTCTGCTACACCCAAAAGACAAGAAACATTTTATGGGACTGCTCGTAAATGTAATATTTCTCGTAATAGAAATCTAGTTCAGGACTGTAAGACTAGATGGAACTCTACATACTTAATGCTTGATAGAGCTTTGGTTTTCAAAGAAGTATTTCCTCGTTTGAAACAACGAGAATCGTTATATAAATCTTTACCCACTGAAGAAGATTGGGTTTTTGCTAAAGAAATTCGAGATAGGCTTGAATCATTTTATGAAGTGATTACATTGTTTTCTGGGACTAGATATCCAACAGCTAATATTTACTTTTCAAGCATTTGTGAGATTAAATTGTCAATTTATGAGTGGACATATTCTAATTGTGAAAAAATCCGAGCGATGGCTAACTTAATGATTGGAAAGTTTGAAAAATATTGGAGTGTTGTTCATGGATTCATGGCTATGGCTGCTGTTTTGGATCCTAGATTTAAGATGAAATTAATTGAGTATTATTTTGGCTTGCTATATGGAGATGGTGCTGAAAAAGAGATTGAGAATGTTCGAAGCTTTTGTTATGATATGTTGAAAGATTATCAAGCTAGGTGTAAGTCAAAAGAAAATTCATAAGTTCCAGTTCAAGCTTCAGTTGCTTCATCATCTCGAGCTGTGGTAGCTTATTCAAAACTTGGGAAACGTTTGGCTAATTTTGATGCTTTTGTAGATCAAAGTGGTGGTACAACCCATGTTAAATCAGAATTGGACTATTATTTGGAAGAATCTGTTATTCCAAGATCTGAGAAAATTTTGATATACTTTGTTGGTGGAAATCAAATGGATCAAAATATCCAACTTTACAAGCAATTGCAAGAGATGTTCTAGCCATTCCGGTATCCACCATTGCATCAGAGTCGGCATTTAGTACTAGTGGTAGATTTGTCTCTCCTCATCGTAGTAGACTTCATCCAAAGACATTGGAAGCTTTAATGTGTGCTCAAAATTGGTTGTGTGCTGAATTTGATGGTATGAACATGTATTTTCACTTTAATAGAGTATAATATCCATTATACATTGTAATGTACAAATTTATAATCATTTATCTTTTTTTTTCCTTGATGTACTTGTTTGTAGATGCGGATTCTTCTAATAAACTAGGAAATAACAAATTCTCTGAAGATGAAGATATTGTCGATGAGGTAAAGAATTAAGTTTTTTAACTTAATTCATGGATTATTATATATCTATTAATAATTTTGTATGAATTATTTTTCTTTAACTTAATACATGAATTATTTCATTATTATAATTTTTTCTCCGAATTAGTATTTGAAAATATGAATTTTAATTATTATTGTAGGCAGCGTGTTGGATGGGAGCTTGTGGCGGTGAATGAAATGAAGTATCTTCTCATGGAGCTTGTTTTAAATGATAATATGAAGTGTAATTGTTATTTTTAGATGCTAATTTGTGTTTTTTAAATGGATTTGTACAATTTATACTTAAATTTAAGAATTTGTGTTGGATTGATGTTGAATTTTAATTTTTAATTTACATTGTTTAAATATAAAATTGAGTATGTTATGTAGAAATTGAGCTTACTATTATAAATTTATATATTAAATATTTATGATTTTAAATGTAGAAACCCACAAAAAATCCGCTGGGTACCATTGCGGGTTTGGTAATTGTCCAAACCCGCTGCGGGTGGATTTTCTTAAAAAAATAAAAACCCGCTGCATGTTGCGGGTGTGTTTGGTAATTTAAATTTTATGCGGGTTTGAGTTTGGTAATGGCAAACCCACTGCGGGCGGTGCCCATTGCCATCCCTAGATGAATGCTACAAGAGATAAAATTACAACTTCTGTGTGGCATGATTATACGAAATTCATGATGTTTATCATATAATTTGATAATCATTTTGTTTAAATCATATATGTTGTAATATTTATTTTAATTATAATGTAAAAATAATGACCATGTAAAACCCTCTTTTTTTAAAATAATGTTAAGGGAAATTATCTTTCCACCACCTTTCTTTTACCACATGTACATTGAACCGCCATAAAATTTTGACATGTACTTTGCACCACTTTTGTTTCTAAGTTTGTATTAATCAACTACTTTAACATTAAAAGATGACAATTTTATCCCTAAATGAATTAAAAGACTATTTTATTTTATAAAATTTTAAAAAATAAAAAAATAATTATAAGGATACCCCTAAATTCAATAAAACAAATAAATTTCAAAATTTAAGATGATAATTTTTAAATGAAATTATAATTTAAAAGACATCTTGTAATTATTAATTTTTTGTAATTATAGTTTTATTTAATTTTTGTAATTAAAATTAAGTATAAAGAAGTTTACAAAAATTAACATGAAGAAAAAAATCTCCCTATAATTATTGTAAACTTCCCAATAAATAATATTAAGAAACTTCCCCATACAAATAAAATAAAATTATGATTATAAAAAATTAGTATGATAATTTTTAAATGAAATTATAATCATAAAAAATTAACATATTGATTTAAGATTTATTTCTTTGATTAAATTCAAAGACATTCTTACAGTTATAGTTTTTTTATTTTTTAAAATTTTATATAATAAAATAGTCTTTTAATTCATCTAGGGATAAAATGGCCATCTTTTAGTGTTAAAATGGTTGATTGATACAAACTTAAAAACAAAGGTGGTGCAAAGTACATGTTAAAATTTTGTGATGGTTCAATATACATTTGACAAAAGAAAGGTGGGGTAGAGATAATTTTCCTAATGCTAATACTTAATTATTTATTGTATGTTGTGTATGTGTTTATATAATCTAATAACTTGTTTAATTTTTAATGAATTATTTGTTTAGTGAAGGGAAATTAGCTAATTAAAATTTTTAGTATTAGTTAAAAAATTATTTTTTAATTATAAATATGAACTAAATATTTAATAAAAATTATTTTTGAAAATGGTACTACAGAACACATGTTACATACTCACTGTTTTTATCCTTTTCAATTGTTCATCAAACAAATGTTACTATTTTCAATTTTAATATACATGATACATAAAATAATACTAAACATATACTCAAAATTTAAAATACAACAATTGTAAAATATTATTTTCATTTTCATTTTTATTTTAAAAAAATCAATAAAAAAATACCGAACTAGAATTTGTCGAGGAGGTAATTTTTATTTTATATTAATTTCTTGCTAAGGCTGTTCGGCGTATCCAATCTAACAAATTTGACCAATGATTAATGCCCCCAAATTCCAATCCATCGTTGGGTTGAGAATAATGCTGACTGAAAATTTTTCAATCCTTTAATAGGCAGTTGTTATTTTTTAATTCAATTCAGTCCTCAGTAAATGTGATAATGGCTGGTACTTAAACAGCTTTTTATATTTAAAATCTTAACCTTAAAATATGGCTTAATTTTTCATTTTTATATCCATCAATCCGAGGCAAAAGATGGAGATACATAAGGGTTATTTAGTGACAGTTTAAATATGTTGGATTGGGTTACTTCAGCATAAGTAATATAGATCTTGCTTCTGGTGGCAAAAGTGGAATTATCAAGTAATTTTCTTATTATATTTATTGATGATTTTATTGCTTAAACTCTTATTTAAAAACTATAAATAGATTAAATATAAAAAGTTAAGAAATGTTTTGTCATTTCTTTAACAATACTTGAATTTACTGACGAATTGATTTGATTTACTGATGAATTGATTTAATTGAGATTATATTTCACATTTTTTAGATATATTTTTTAATTTTTAACCATATTCAACCTCTAATACAAGGAAAATTCTATAATGCCATAACAATATCAATACTGTGATAGATATAAATATTGTAAATTGAACATAGAACTAGTAAATATAAAGTAAAATTAGTAAATTCATACAACATTATTAATTATTTAAAAAATTAACATTGTTTCTACTTAGTTTTAGTGAAAAATATTTTATTCATTTACAAAAAGTATTTTCTTTAATTAAACAAAGAAAACGTTACCCATTAATCAAACAAAAAAATTATACTAAAAACAATGGAATAAGTTTTACTGAATTCGTTTAACCATAAATTCTATATTTATTCTAGGACATTTGTGTACTTCTTTTTCTCATTTTCTATAATAATGTTTATTTATTACACAAGTTAATTAAGCACAATTATTTATCTTGACACATATATGATATATCAATAAAATTAGATCTTATTTTGAGTCTTATGCATACTTTTTACGACAACTATGAAAGATATTAGAATAATATTTTTTTCAAAATTTATTTTGAAAATAAATTTCATCCTTAATAAAACATCACATGTATTACATAAATGCAAAATTAGCATGATTCAATTTAAATAAAAAAATCAATAAATATATAAGGTAATAAACATTATAATGGGTTTTTATTTTACAATTGTGATTTTTTTTACAGTAACTCTTATATTAATTAATTTATTTTACCTTTTATTCATAAGTTTTAGGCATAATTTATAAAATTTATATTTTATTTTGCACTTAATTTTGTTTTATTTACTAGTAATACATCAATTTACCAATTTTATAGTAATTTACTTGTTTTATCTTGCTTTTAAAAATCTTATTTTATATTTCTAAAATTTATGTTTTATTTTACAGTTAGGTAGCATTTATTTTTTTGTCTGAAATCTAAATGGGTCTGAATTTTTCTAATGTCTGAATGGGTCTGATTACGAAAATATAAATGACATGTTTGCTTTTCTTTTTTAAATATCTGAATATAAGTGACATTTTATTTGTTTTCACAATAAAAAAAATCTTAAATTTAGTTATTTGACATTTATGTTCTTCTAAATTAAGATAAAAAAGAGGATTAGATTTTATAGTTTAGGAAAAAAATTATTTTACAAAAATATTTTTAGAATATAATATTTACTTGTCATTCAGATATTTTTTCATACAGATAAAAGTCACAAAAGTTTACTTTTTCTATTCAGATATTAATGTCTGAAATTTAGACATAAGCTCTAGAAAACAAACAAGTATATTTTAAAAAATATCTGAAATTAATAAAATTTCAAACTTTAGACATTTAATAAATAACCTTTTAGTGATGATTTGGTTTTATATTATATTTGCATATTTTTGTTTTGTTTACCATTAATATATTAATTTACTTTTTTTACCTTCCATGTACCATTTCCAAAATTTATGTTTTATTTTGCGATTAATGTTGATTTACGAGTTTTATGTTATATTTCTAAGTTTTTGTTTTATTTACTAGTAATACATCAAATTACCAGGTTTATAGTAATTTACTTATTTTACCTTTTATTTACAAGTCTTTTGTTTTGTTTTCAAAATTTATGTTTTATTTTACAGTTAATATTAATTTACTAGTTTTAAGCTATACCTACAAGTTTTTATTTTGTTAACTAGTAATGCATCAATTTACTAATTTTATGTTAATTTAGTTGTTTTATCTTCTATTTACAAATCTTATGTTTAATTTTTAAAATTTATGTTTTATTTTACATTTAATGTTGATTTACGAATTTTATGTTACATTTACAAGATTTTACTTTATTTACTAATAATACATTAATTTATTAATTTTATATTAATTTACTTATTTTATCTTACATTTACAATTTTTATATTTAACTTCTAAAATTTATATTTTAGTTTATAATTAATGTTGATTTATAAATTTTATATTAAATTTATAAATTTTATATTTTATTTACATAATTTATATTTTATTATGGTATTGATGCCAGTAACTCTAATGACCGCATTATAAAATGAACCTACAAGGAAAATTTTAAAAGTTGAACTCAAAAAACTAACTACAAGGAAAATTTTAAAAGTTGAACTCAAAAAACTAACTACAAGGAAAATTTTAAAAGTTGAACTCAAAAAACTAAGCTAGAAGTCAGCTCAGCAAAATCTCACCGCCCCTGACTACTGCACTAATTTTAGTCACCAGCCAAGAAAGAAACTTCAGCCCTGAAAAAAGAAAAAAAGGAAGAAGAGGAAAAAAAAAAAATAGAGCAAATGCATTAAGTGAAAAATGTCTAAGAAAATTCCACTGGATATAATCACAGATATTTTCTGCAGACAACCAGTGAAGAGTCTTCTGCGTTTCAGATGCGTTTCAAAAACATGCTGCGCCTTGATCGACAGTCAAGATTTCATCAAGCTGCACCTCAGCCATTCCATCACAACCAGGTCCAATCGCAGTCTCATTCTCAAAGGTGTGCATGATCTCTACGCTTTAGACCTCGATACGCTTACGCTTGGCACTCGGGTTCAACCCCACCACCACCCTTTGAATATCGGCAGTGGGACTGAAGTTCTTGGCTCATGTAACGGTTTGATCACTTTGTGTAATTCTGTACAAGAGCTTGCTCTGTTTAACCCATCAACTAGAAAGTTGAAAACACTCCCACTCCCACCCAGTCTTGTTGGGTTTCCGAATGTTTTTATTTTTTATGGGTTTGGGCAAGACAAAATTAGTGATGATTATAAACTAGTTAGAGTGTTACATTTCAAGGGAAACGATGGTGATGATGTTGAAGTTGAAGTCTATAGTCTAAAGACCAATTCTTGGAGAAGAATTAGTAACTTGCCTAGATTTCTTCGTGATTTCTACGATTACCTTTATCATTCTTTGTTTAGGAAAGGTTATGGTGTGCTTGCTGGTGGTGCTTTACATTGGGTATCTCCTAATAGCTCCACGCGGTCTGTCATTGTGGCTTTTGATCTGGCGGCTGAGGAGTTTTATGAATTGCCACTGCCTGACTCTGTTAACATTAGCTATGAGAATGTTCATGTGGATGTGGGTAGTTTGGAGGGATGTCTATGTGTTTTCCGTTTCTACAACCTAGTTTACGTTGACATGTGGATGATGAAGGAACATGCGGTTAAAGAATCTTGGACTAAGTTGTTTTCAGTTCAGGAGCCTACACCAACAAGAAGCTTTTTATTTCTGAGACCTTTAGGTTATTCAAGGAATGGTGACAAGCTCCTCTTGGAAGTGAGAAGGGAGAAACTTGTATGGTTGGATTTAGAGACGAATAGTCTCAGGACTGTAAAGATAGACAGTCATGGTCTGGATTTTGTTGATACAGAGTTCTTTATGGCAAGCCTTGTTCCTCTAAGTCATGCAGGTGGTGGTTGTGGTGGTGGAATCAGTGGCATGAAGCGGCGAAACCTAGAGGAAAAGGAGAAGAGACATAAGAAGAAAAGGTAGAACAGCTATATCCGTATATGTGTTTACAATGCTTTGAAAATTCCATGAGGGAAGCAGAGCTAAGATTATCTCTGTCATGTTACAATTAATCACTAGTATAATGCAGTAGTAATCTCTGTATTTTGATTTTTGAGGTGCTCACGTATGGATCATTATTGTTTCGCTCAGGGATGATTTCTTATCAACTGGGTTTAAGTTGGTTTTGTAATCACATGTAGAGAACACAGAATTGGAGCAAAGTGAAAGGAGGTAAGGAGGTAAGCAAATAACTTTTCTCATATTATAAGTTTACTAGAGTTGATTTCTTTATTTTCCAGTTGGCTTAATTGGTTAATTGCTTAATTTTGGCTATAGGCTTAGCAGTTTTATAAGTATTAATAATACCAGCATAATTTACATATCCAGTGACCAGTGTGCAATGTTAGAAGGACTAGTGAGCTCCCTAACCCTCTGACTTTGTAATTGATCTAGCTAGTTATTGATTTGCTGATTTTGATGCTGTAGAGCTCCAGAGGAAGCACTGAAGTGTTCTGATAGTAGTTGTTTATTTTGAAGAACTAGGTAAAGAAAGTTTCAGCTGTAAGGTGCACATTATGTCGACATATATCCTTTTGTAAAATCTAGATATCTACCATGAACGTTTTGTTCTCTTTTTGTAACACTTATATTCTTATGTCAAGTTGACTTATATCTGAATTGAGTTGTACCAGCGACAAGGGTATCACCTCATGACCATAGGTAAATCTTGTTGTCTTACGGTTTTTGAAATAGAAAATGAAAAATAGTTGCCAATGGATCTTGAAAAAGTTGAAGTAGAAATTGGATTATGTTAAAAGTATTTTGATTGTTTTTCAGTAAGCTTTTTGGAAAGCTCAATTCCAACTAGAGTTGGCAGAATTCCTCGACTTTTGAACCCGGCTGATTCCGGATGGGATTCAAGATAAAATTTTATCCTGACTTACTCTTTGGGTCGAGGTTTGGGCTGTTTGAAAATCATAATTGGGATGAAAATTTGGGTTTATAGAAATGCAGGACAAGTCGATTTAATGAATTACATATATCTGAGGTCATATGTGATAGGACAAGTCATCTTAATAAAAAATATATATGACATGTTTTTAACAAAATCTACAATGTATGATATAAAGCATATTTCATTCGAGACAATTTGGGATCGGAACACATTTGTGTTCCGATTTATTGTTTGGACAGATTCAGGATCGTCAAATCTTGGCCCGTCCCATCTCGTTGCCAACCCTAATTCCAACATAGATAAAATATCCTTAACAAGATCTGGTTTTGTTCATCCTCAAGCGCGGCATATGTGTATTCTTCTCTCATCTGTCGGACATCCTCCATTTACATAGTGGGATCTCCTCCATTTCAACAGCGATATGCACACAACAGTTAGCACACCATTTAGCACCGAACGATGCGTTTCAGGGTAAATATAAATTGGTTATTGTAGCTTTAAAATGGCAAGACACGTGCAGTGTTGACAAACACAGACACTCTCTCGCTCCTTTCGCGGCACAGATCTGAGCAAGCTACCAATCTGACCGCTTCGTTCTTCCTCACCATTCTCACTGTCAACTCCCTCTCTATCTCCCCCGACATCTTTTTCAAGTCAAATTCAGATGTAAAGACAAATGATGAATTATAGCATTCCTAATTTCCTCCGTAACAAGAATCATGGCTGCCAAACTGCCAATGCCGTGCTATTTTCTTCAGATTATTGATTTTAGGTTAGGCACTGGCCAGAGTCTTTGAATTTGGTCACAATACATTTAGATATAAGGGCATATGACATGTGCAGGTGTTCATACTAAGACCTATCAAGTCAAATCATGTCGCCATTAATTGATGCATTTTTTCAAGTAAGATTCAGATATGAAGGCAAATTAGCATTCCTGATTTCCTCCATAATAGGAAGCATGGCTGCCGAGTTACCAACACCGTGCTATTTTCTTCTGATTTTTTATTTGCGTCAAGCACTGGCCCAGTCTTTGAATTCAGTCACAATAAGAGAGTAGATATGTCGTTTGAAGAAGAGAGCGAGAGAGCAGGTCTGTGCCTTGAGGGAGAGAGCGAGAGAGCAGATTTGTGCTTTGAGGGAGAGAGAGCGAGAGAGCGTGTGTGTTGGTGGTGCGTGTGCCATTTTGAAGCTACAGTGAGGAATTTATATTTAGTTCGAAACGCACCGTACTATGCTAAATGGTGTGCTAATTGTTGTATGAATCTCATTTTTGCCTCCATTTATATCTATTGCTCATTGGTCTTGCTAATATTTCATATGCCTAGGCCATCAAATTTGGAAAATTTATAAAAATAATTAAAAAACTTTTACTATTTTTGTAATTAA
The DNA here is from genome assembly GCA_030449925.1 of Citropsis articulata. Taxonomy (NCBI): domain Eukaryota; kingdom Viridiplantae; phylum Streptophyta; class Magnoliopsida; order Sapindales; family Rutaceae; genus Citropsis; species Citropsis articulata. The sequence continues at coordinate 1,978,663 of JASUUH010000079.1, forward strand.
CCCTTGTAATTTTTTTCTATCAAGATTAGCCAAACACAAAGTTTTATCCCTACATTACCCATGTTTATAAATGAAAAACACTTTCTTCTCCTCTTTTATCAAACCAAAAGCAGTATGTACTCTTGAATCGTCGCCGGCAACAGCAAAAGATAACGACAAACACTGGCAAACACCGGCAGTAGAAGCTAAAAGTAAACTCCAAACATAATCTATCTAGATTCAACACAACATGAATCCGCATTATCTCATAACACGAATCTGCATTACGTGGTAAGAGTTATTTCTTCAACTTCCAGCGATTCATCTTGGTATGATAGGCAGCCCGTCGCACAAATTTTTGTGCGACAGGAAATTTGTGCGACAGGCTGCCTGTCGCACAAAAATTGCACCTGTCGCACGAGGCCGCATGATTCATTGAATCACCGCCGCACCGCGGCGTATCGACATTATGCGTTTTGGTGAGGCCGCCCGTCGCACCAAAACCGCATGCGACCGCCGTACCAAAACGCAGATTCATTGCAACGGACTTTATTATCCGTAATTAATTTTTTTTTATTTCAGGTTTAATGGATTCAGTTGTGCTTGAATTGTGTTATGATGATTGGTAGGAGACGCTAGAAGATGGCCGTATAGAGTATGTAAATGGAAAAAATAGAGTTTTTTTAGTTGAAAAAAATTGTCTGTTTGATCACTCCCCTCAATCTCCCCACAAAATCTACATGCACCACACACACTGTAACCCATGCAATCAATATCCTTCCATCTTCATTCATGATAACCAACACAACAAGATAACATAGAACAACAAAAGGAAATACAAAACTAAGGTTTTTTAGCTAACCTTTAATTTGAGTTGTTATCCGTGGTTTTAAGAATGTTTGCTGCCCAGGATGAACTCTAAGAAACTGTCGGCGATGAGTGGAAACCGTGGCAACATAATCGTCGGTGAGGGAGAGAGAGATCGAGAGAGAGAGAGAGAGAGAGAGAGAGAGAGAGAGAGAAAGATGAGGGAGGAAGCTGTGAAATGAGCGGGGTAGTTTTGGTAGTTGGTGTGTTTTTTGGTTAATCTTGATAGAAAAAAATTACAAGGGTTATTTTTAAAAATAACCAAAAATTTTGGGCTGCTTTTGTAAATTTCCCATCAAATTGGAGATTTTATTCGTTACTTGCACAGTAAGACCAACAGTAATAAAAAAGAAAAAAAAATGAAAAATTGCTTGAGAGAAGCTCATTCTCTCTGACACTTGAATTAAATAAGTTTAAATTTGGAAGGATTTAAGTAATGCATTTAAAAGACTTCTAGTATTTTTGCAAATAACAAGGATTCAAGTGACAAATATCCAAGAAAAGAAAGTGTAAAACAAGACCATGATAATGCACGATCATTAGTTGATATTTCGTTCGTTCACTTTTTATATGTTAGATTATTATTTTTTTCCTTCAAAATTTCTTTGTAAAGAACAAACACTCATGAGGCTACGTTTCATACAACTCGATCCATAATTATCATTACTATTAGTGTTTTTTTCATGTGTGGGTATATTCACACACTTTTCTAACCGGCTGACAATGAATTTCTTAAAAAAAAAAAAACTCAAAACTAAAGATAATTTATTTGGGTGGGATATATACCCTCTAAAATCTAGTCATAATATTCTTTTACTCGATCCATTCATTCAATAATTTTATTCCGCACATTTTTTTAAATGCCAAAACTATCATTTATTAAAACTAGGAAAATTATCAGTTATATACCCTTAAATGACACCCATATCAAATATGTGTGAACACTTTTTATATATATCACTCGTATACCCTAAGTTGACAAAATACTTCTGCAGTCTACCTTTCTGTTAACTACCGTTTGTAAGCGCTGACATCATAAGGGTAATCTAGTCTTTTAACCTTTGATTTAACAAAACGACATGTCATCCCATTTACCTAGTAAAAAATGACATGTCATATGATACATATTGATAACAATGGCATGTCATCCCATTTATTGGATAATTGTTAATAATTGCTAAAAAACAAAAACTACTTTACAACCGAATTTACTCCTCCAAAATTTAACTAAAATTTTTAAAAATCTAATCATCTAAGCTCCAACTGAAATTTTTTATGGTATAATATGTATAATTGTAAATAATATGTTGTTAATAAATTTTATATGGTATAATATGGATTTTTTTTATGGATAATTGTTAATAATATATACCATTAATAATTCATATTTTTTTAATAAAAAAATGTATTGTTAATAACAAAATAAAAAAAATTTATATTGAAAATTTAAGTTAATTTTTAGGGTGAATTTATCTTTTTACCTCATTTTCAGTTTAAAGGGTGAAATAGTCAATTTGCCACAATTCCGTTAACTTTCTAACGGCAGTTAACGGAATGATGGACGGCAGAAGTGTTTTGTCAACTTAGGGTATACGAGTGATATACATGAAAAGTGTTCACACACGTTTGATACGAGTGTTATTTAAAGGTATGACTGATAATTTCCCTTAAAACTATTCCACTAATTATACATTTCCTTTTTACGCCCGTAAAAATATTCATCTTTCTTCCATTACATCAATTACTGATTCCCAAACTTGTTGTCAAGATTCAAGACTTGCGTTGAAACTCGATTAGTTGAGATTTGATCATAGGCTATATAAATGCTCATATTCTGTCAGATATTTAGCAGGTCTGGAGATATTGGGAAATTTATAAAACTAGCCATAAAACTTTTGCATTTTTCAACATTAACTCCTCAAAGTTTTTTCTATCATAACTAGCCAAACACTCTAATTTTGGACGACATTACCCTCATCACTTTCATCAAATTTAAAAAGACATGCCACTATTTCAATTCTCTCACTAATAAACCATAATCTTCCTCAACAACTTCACAAACTTCATCACTCTCAACAAACTCCATCACTCTCACTAAATTAACAAATTCCATCCAACAAGCATTGCATAATTGAAGATATAATTATCAATTGGAGAGCTTCTTAAGGTTAGTTTATACTCTCACCATAACTAAACTTTTAATCTATTGATTTTATCTTTTAAGTTAGAAATTAAAGTGAGTTTTTATTGTAAATGTTGTTATTTTTCATGAATAAAATAATGTGATTTACTAAAGTAGTTGGTTTGAGTTGAGAAATAAAGAAAAGTCATTGAAATATTTGAAAATTCGTGCAAAAAAGAAGCCCAGATCAAGTGAGGCAGGCGCTTGTCTCACTTAAATTCACTGGTTTTATGTGAGATAGGCACCTGTCCCACTGCCTGTCTCACCAAAATATGTGCGACAGGCAGTGGGACAGGTGCCTGTCTCACTTGGTCTACTACTTATCCTAACGCCTGCCTCACTTGTTCCCATCGGTTTTACGATGACGCCGCCCCATCCGCTTGTCACACTTGCTGCCACGGTTTATGAGACACCGTCCCCACTTGTTCCATTACCTATCCCACTGCCTGTCTCACTTGTTCCCACTGGTTTTATGTGAGACAGGCACCTGTCCCACTGCCTGTCTCACTTGTTGCCACTGGTTTAATGTGAGACAAGCGCCTGTCCCACTTGTTCCACATCAAATAGGCCCACTGCCTGTCTTACTTGTTCCCACTGGTTTTATGTGAGACAAGCGCCTGTCCGACTGCCTGTCTCACTTTTTCCCACTGGTTTTATGTGAGATAGGCGCCTGTCCCACTGCCCGTCTCACTAAATTTCAGCTATTTTCTGAAAGTTATAACTTGAGCTATATGTGTCCATTTTAGGCATATAATATACTGTTTCGAAGTTTACGACGAGATGAATCAAATCTAAAATTGTATACTTCATTTCATCCATGTAAATATAGTGCCTATTTGCTTAACTAGGTTTTATAGCATGTAATCTTATATATTTTATTTTTTTTTTGTAATTTTTAGGTTTAATGGATTCCGTTGTTCTTTAATTATGCTACGATGGTTGGTGGGAGACGTTAGCAGATGGCCGTATAGAGAACATGAATGCGAAAAATACAACATTTTTAGTTCGGAAAGATTGTACGTTTGAGCAATTTCTGACAAGGGTGTATGAAGTTTTACAGATAAATCCTAATGAATATAATATGATGATGAAGACAACTTTGAGGTCTGTAACACAATGTATAGTGCATGTTCACTACCTATGGACATATTTAATGATGAAATGGTTAAGGTTGTGGTGCACATGGCCTCTGATGTAGTCAATTATGGATGCATCTCTATATTTGTCACCATATCTCCTCGAGTTCCGCCGAAAATCCTGAGCCACTTGTGGAAAGTGAAACTTCATTTAGAGCAAACGATTCTGTCCCCGAAATTGAGGAAGAGGTGTTACCACAGCAAATGTCGTTCCAGCAACATTACTCTCCACTCAATGAAAACAATGACACTATTGATGAGAACGACATTACATCAACGGATGTTGAAGAAGAGGTATTACCATTAGGAACATTGTTAGGGCAACATTACTCTCCATTTCACAATAATGAGTTCCGCAATTACGATGATCCTACTTATGACACCAACAATACAGAAACTGATAATGCTTATTTAGAACCGTTCAATAGTATGCAATGAATGAACTCCAATACTGAAGTTGATGATGGGGGCATTGGTCATTCTGATATTCCTATCAATGATGAAGATGAGCATCAGTCTGACATTTCTATTAATAATAGAGACAACCAACCTATTCCTCCGATGGCCCGTTCGAGGAGGAGGTCAACAATTAATTCCCTGGTGAGTCTTACTCCAGTTTTGCCTTCAAACTTGGTTGCTCAAGACTTAGTTGTGTCGTAATTCAACCGACATATCGTGGGAAAGTTGTTCACGAGAAGAGTGAGTTAACATCGAACCGCAAAGTGGCATTGCGGGAAAAGTATGATTTCAAGATTGCACGGTCCACAACGACACGCTTTGAGGCCCACTGTTCTTCGGAATCATGTAATTGGCGTCTTCGTGCAACTAGAGGTTCGGATGAGTAGAATGTTCTTTGGGTTGTGAGAAGAGTTGACAATTTTCATATGTGCTCTAATGAGGTATTGCCTAGTGGTCTCCGTCAAGTAAGGAGTCGGGTTGTTGGCCATCTTATCGCTGAAAAATTTATTCAGGACAAACGGATTTACACATCGAATGACATTAGAGCAGACATGCAGCAAGAATACGGTGTACAGTTAACATATCAACAAGCATATCGGGCAAAAGAAGTTGGTCTTGAAATAGTACGAGGGAACCCTGCTGAGTCATACAAATTACTTCCCAAATACTCTCACGTTTTGACTAAAGCTAATGAGGGTACGGTCACACACCTCGAGCGGGATGGAAATGGCCGTAGCGTGGTTCGCGATAACGCGTAGCGCCGGCGTTGTGTGCCCGTTGCGCTCAAGTCGCGCGCACGATTGGTGCGCGTCACCCCGCGCCCCATTTTCTCCCACTTCTAACGCAGCAAATCCACCCCCCACCACCATTAACAACCCCAAATGCTCAATCCATCATCACAACAACAACAACACTAGCAACAATTCAAAATAGCAAAACAAATTACAAATTGAAGTTATAACTCACCTAGGGTTTCAATTTTAGTCTTTATTTTTGGAGATTTCAGAAGTTTTTAAACGTAATACAGCTTGTTTCAGCTGTCGACCAAGGATTCCCGTGCCGATCTACAATGCCGACGATGTATAGGGGATTCCGGTGAGAGATTTCGGTGGAGGGAGAGGGTTTGGGGGGGGGGGAGAGAAGCGTGAAAGTGATGAGGGCATTTTGGTCCTCAAAATTAGTTTGTGACTAATCTTGATTGAAAAAAAATTGAGGGGTCAAAATTGAAAATGACAAAATTATTATGGTAAGTTTTGTAAATTCCCCGTGGTAAGATTAATAATATTTTCTTAAATTATGTTAATGTCTTTATAATTGATTCAAGTGTTTGAGATTGCTTGTGCGGGTGCTAAGAGTAATAATATTTTCTTAGATTATATTAATAGCCTTCATAGTAAATTTAGTGAAAGTCATTTTAGTAATAAAAAATTTATTAAAATAAGTATGTTTAAATTATAAATTAGAGTTTAAAATAGCCCAACCTTTTATAAAATTCTATGAAATCTATAATTAAAAGTGAAAACGATGAGTTCTTGTTGGTGTTAAAATTTTAACCAAGTAATGAAGAAGCGACATGTGTATGAGGAGCGATAGTAAAATAAAGTGCTGGTATACTATTATTAATTAGCAAGTGATATAAAACCATCTACTTTGTATATAAAAACACACTAGTTACTTTTCAAAAAAAGACTGAGGAGTCATTATGGTCCCGCTTAAATTCTAAACTTTTTATGTAATATATATATTCTTGATGAGAGAGTCTTGCTAGTGCACTTTAGCTTATTAACAAGCCTCTTACACACTTATTGCTTATCACAAGTTTATATTTTTTTCAACAACAACAACAACAACAATAATAATAAAATAAAATAAAATAGTAAAGTTATATGTAATAAAAGTATAAAATAAAAACCACTAACCTGAGGCCTCTAAAGATACAATGTCCTTAAAACAAATTTGTCACTTTCACAATCATGCTTGAATTACATTGGTATTTGTCTCCTAAGATATAATAGATTTGAATAATATTTGCAGCACAACCTTACTATTCTTGCAAAATTCAACAAGTGATTGAATTTTATTACATTGAAGTCTAAAGTTAGAGAGTATTTGTTTAAGAGAGAAGAGAAGAAAATCACTTAGATTTTAGTGTGTTTTGCAATTGAACAAGGAAGAAAATATATAGGTTTTTAACAATTAAGTTCTCGACAATTCCCTTTAATGCGGCCTTACTTCTCTCTCGTATAAGTGATTTCTTAATAAAAAATAACCATCTTACTCTACTTAGATTCCTAATGCATAAAAAGTCATTAAAAGCATAAGGCACCCTTTTCTTTTTATGAGCATCATTGTTTTCATCATAAAAATAGATAGGAAAGTAATCCCTTCATGATCTAGCAAGGTATTTTGTAATTAACTTGTCCCTTTGAACCTAGTTCTTAGAATATCCAATCAACTAGGTTGGTCAAAATTTTCATGCTATTGTTTTGGTACTTGCTTCCAGCCATATAATGACTTTACCAATTTACAGACTTTCTTTTCTTATCTTAGAGCTATAAAGCCTTCAAAATATTCCATATGAATTTCTTCATCTAAATCTCTAATTAGAAATGCTATTTTTACATCCATTTAATACCTTTGTAAATTACTCAATGCTGTAATTTCTAGTATCATCCTTATGGAATTTATTCTCGTTACAAGAAAATATGTATCAAAGTAATCAAGGCCTTCTTGTTGCTTATAACCTTGAATCACAAGTCTAGCCTTGTACTTATCAATTCATCCATCACCTATCATTTTCCTCTTGAAAATCCACTTGGATCCTAAAGGTTTGTGTCATGGAGGAAGATTTACTAACTCTTAGGTATGATTCTATAAGATGAATTCAATTTCACTATTAATAGCATCTATTTACAAAGTGCCTTTTACTAAACTTAAAACTTTCATAAAGCTTTGTGGTTCACTCTCTAGTTAAAAAGTCAGAAAATCTAAACCAAAAGAGTTTTTCTTTTTAGCTCTTTTACTACGTCTACGTTAAAAAATAATCTCTTATTTACTATTTTAAACCTCATCTTTTCTTGGTCCTCACTATCTTTAATGATAGCCTCATGTGTTCATTTAATCGAGCTTGAATGCTTTTTGAATTTACATGGAAATACATGTTTAAAAAAAATGCTTTTCTGGATTTCATTATCGTATTCTTATGAATACATGATATATTCGACTCATATACAAGAAATCGATAAACATTACTATTATGTGCATAACCATTGAAAATGCAATTTATAGTTTTTGTTCTTGTCTTCACTTTCTTTGGTATACTTGTAAGTATTTGTGAGAAGGTATTTTACCTTTCCATAATTCATAAAGGGTTTTTCTGCTTTCTTCTAGGGTGCCTTATTAAAAGGTAATTAACTAATAAAACAGTTTCTCGTTCACATTTTAAGTAACGAATAACTTATCAACATTGCATTCATCATTTATTTTAAGGTATGATTTTTCTGTTTAGTAATCCTATTGAATTGAGGTGAATAAAGAGTTGTGATTTGATGTATGATTTCCTATTGTTCACAAAGTGCCTCAAATCGACAACATACTCACCACCTATATCAGTTCTGACTCCTTAGTTTTCTTATTTAGTTGATTCTCGACTTCAATTTTATAGAGCATAAATTTCTCTATATAACTTTGTCTTTGCTTTTTAACAAATACACATAACTAAATTTTGTGCATTTATGATAAAGATAATAAAATATTTATTACCACCCCTCGACTGTGTAGATTTAAATTACATATATCACTATGTATTAAGTCAAGTGATTCAGTATTCTTTTCAATTCTTTGAAATGAAACCTCAACACAAGATTCACATTTATGTTTCATATCAATTTGGAAAGTGGGTATATGATTCATGCTAATTAACTTATGCCAGGCATTATAATTAACATGTCCTAATCTACCAATAATACAACTTAAAAATAATTTTTAACTCCCAAATATGATAGTGTCTTGCTATATTATAACTCGGTGAGTCCGAAATCGATCAACAAAGAAAATATTTAATTTGCTTAATTTATTTTATCTAAAAATGAAAATAAAACTTGAATATATGCAACTTAATTTAAGTGAAACAATGAAATTAAATTAGTTAGGGTTATGAATCCACTCTTAGTAGTAAATAAAATTTAATAAATTCTTTTTTCCATTTTTTATTTAGGTTTATTACCCAAAAGATTAATTAAATAAATTATCATTATTTTCCCATTAATTTTATTATGGATTAAGTATTTATTGTGCCAAAATTTAATTTGTCTGTAATAAGTTAAAATACTATTTTACCATACCTTATATTAAGATGTTAAGAATTTATTGTGCCAAACTCCCTTGTTTATCTACAATAAATCAAAATTACAAAATATAAACTATGTATAAAATTAAATAGAAAATAATTTAATTTATATAATTAAAATAGAATTTAATTAAATCAGATTTATTTCCTAAGATTTTCACATTACCATAACTATTATAATTTAGCTAAGCATAATAAAATAAAAATTATTATTAAAATTAAATTACTCATAATTAAAGGAATAAAAACAACAAAAATTGAAAATAAAACTAAATTTATTTAAAAATAATCATGCAAAATATTAAAACACACCTGAAAAATAAGATTATAGGGAAATTGAGAGAAATTGAAAAGAAGAGAGATGTCCAAAACATTAAAATAAGGCTCTTTTTATAGAAAAATACATTCATAATCCAGTATTTTGCGGTCCATTATAAGCTTTATATATACGCTCCTTACAGCCATTAGATCAAGATCCAATGGCTGGTCAAACTTCAAAAGTCAACATTACACGTGGCTTCATATAAAGTATCCGATTTGGTCAAAGAACGGTTGAGATTTGGCGGGTTAATGGTTGGATCAGGTTGACCCGAATACAAAGGTTTGGATCCTACAACTTACGTCACCAACCATTGCTATGTGACACGATCGTGGTCATTAAATCATGAATGGTTGAGATTTAGTTAAAACTGACAGCTATCCAATGCATTCATATATATTATAAGCTCATTTTATTATCCAATCAGTACTCGGTCAACAGAAAAAGTCAACTTTTTACACAAGCTCAATTTTAAGACGATCTTGACTCATCTTAAGATTTTCAAACATTCGGAATCTAAATTTTATATCTGTTTATCTGTTTGGAGTCTCGAATTACTTGAATTCAATATTTTACCTAATAAACACACAAAAATACACAAAATTAAATATAGTTAAGAAATAATTAATAACCCCTAATATATTGTATAAACACAAATATAAATTATAATTTAAGCACAAAATAATATTTTTTATCGCTTGATAATCAAACAGTTTTTAATACTAATTACACTCCTCAACCAGCTTATTGCTAGCCCCTAGCAATTAAAACGTTATATTAAATTAAGATTTACAAAATTCACATGTAAGTTAATAGTTGTTCATCTATCTTCTAAACTATCAAATAATTAAACTCTCCAAAATTTCTTTATCTCTTTGCCATTTACTCATTATCCAGAATATCATCAAACATTTTTTTGTACTCAAGTAATTAATACAATGCTTATAGGGCTTCATTAAAACAAAACAACATTTTATTTCCAAAATTCATTAGAAAGTCTATCTTTAGGTAGTATATTATTCACACATATTTTAAAATATTACATTTTTAATCAATATAGTGAGCTTTAGGCCAATGACTCTCAGACCAGTTCGCCTCAGGGCACTAAGTGTTGAAACATCTCTATAGACTTAATTACTGAGGTTTCTAATAAATAAGCAAACAATATATTTATAACCCATGTAGCGAGTTTTGGCTAGTGACTTCCAGACTAGTTGGTCTTAGGGCACTAGGTGTTAAAACACCGCTACGGACTTAATTACTCGGGTTTCTAATAAATAAGCAAACAATATATCTATAACACATGCAACGAGCTTTGGGTTAGTGACTCTCAAAACAGTTGGTCTTAGGGCACTAGGTGTTGAAACACCCATACGGACTTAATTACTTAGTTTTAGATATAGAAAATTAAACATATTCAAATATATATATATATATATACACACACACACACACATTTTCTACTACCTTAGATATTGTCCCTAAAAAACTAAAATAACTAAATACTACAAAAATTTTAACCTACAACCCACTAGTAAATGTCATAATGTGTGTGTGAAGAATGATTCAATAAGACCTGTTAAATGAGTAAATAATTAAATGACTTAATAACTAATTGGAGAGTTCACAAATTTGAGTAATTTAAAGAAGAAGGAACAAAAAGAACTTACTATGAATTCCAAAATCAAAATATAATATAACAGTATTAGTAGGATACGTCTCAAAAGTTATGACTTTTTACACATCTATCCTAGGCAATTTTTTTTTATTTAAAAAAAAAAAGAAAAAATGAACACAAATATTTAAAAAAACGTCAACTATCTCCACCCCTAAACCAAATCTAAACATTATCTCAACAATTTATAATTTTACAGTTATGCATAACAAAAAAAAAAAGAAATAATAAAAGAGAAAAAATAATAATAAAAGAATAATAGGGGGAGATCTCACCTGAACTCGATGCAGAAGTTTAAAAGAATATGACAAAGAACAAGAAAATGTTACTTTTTTTTATTTTTATAAAACTCTAAGATTAAGAAGATGCATTTCTAGAGGTCCTGTACTCTCCATATCCGGCTATCTTCGACTTAAATTTATCTAAAGTTAGTCTTTCTAGCAAAACTTTGTAGAAATATCACCAAGACTAAGACATTCCACAATTATCAACTATTCCCTTCTCCTTAACCTAAACGAGATATTGTCCTCAATGTTTTAAAAGGAAGAGGAAGAGTTTAGAAGACATTACATGAACACTGCAATAGAAAATATTTACAAACGAAGAGTTAAATCTAATTTGTACTTCTTATTACTACTACTACTACCATCATCAGTCAACGAATCTAGTGCATAAGTCTTAGGATCTGGCTCTAGTGTATAGGCTCTCATTAGTAGTATAAGCATAAATAAAGAGTTTTTTTTTGTTTTACAGTGGGTGAAACAAAATGATTCGTAATTGCATGGTTAATAAAAGTTAGCAATCCATCATAAAAATTATTAACATTTAACAAACGATGGGTTTTTAATGAATGTTCAAATAGGCCCAAGATGCAAATATAATCAGTGCCTCAAGAGTTGTAAGATCTCTTAACAAGAAAATAAAAGTATCAACATGATTCAACATTTCAGATATTCTCTTCTGTATACTTGATTCCACTAATTCTTATCCAATTGGGGGGCCAGACAGACATCTGAGAGATTTAATGGCTTTTGGGATAATGCCTAGTACTTGTCTTCCTCTAGTAAAAACTACTTCTGAGACAAGCCTTGATAACCCTCGTTTATCTCCTCCATACACAAGGTGTAGTTTTCTCTTTGCGATGATATGGCCCAGATCTACATCTATCTGAACAAACTCCTTGTACGTTCCATAGTGACACTCAGAAAAGCATACAAATATTTTTGAATTGTTTACTCGAAGATGTTAACATTGGAATTATATTAAAAAATAAGTTATGAGTGTTTGAAAAAGAAGCTCATATTTAAAACTCTTGATGACAGAAATAATGAGAAACAATTGTAAATGGGTTGGCATACTTGTCAAATAAAGCGTAAAACTCGTGGCTCAATAATTCAAAAGCAAACAGTACAAAGAAAAAGTAAATAGTGATTAGAAAAAGAAAACAATAAAAGAAGACAAATAATGATTAAATATAAAATCACACAACTAATGCAATAATGCAAATGATAAAAGAACAACAAAATAAAATGATATTTACTGGTAGTTGTGATTGTGGCTCACATCTTCCTCTGGTTTTACGTCTAGTAACAGTTTAAGCGCCCTCTATAGGTTAATGATAGGCTTTCCATATATTTTTTTATAAACTAACAAACGGGGTCTTTTTAAGTCAGATTCCTAAGGCTAAACTGTGCACTTTTATTTTGGAATAATATCCACAAAGTATGAATCTTACATTACACATATCCGCTTCGATAGGTCTCAAGAGATCGTAACATATCATCCAACGATTCTTTACTCAGGCCATCTTTAACAAATTTAATTTTATCTTCATGATTGTCAGAAATTATTCCTAAAGATTTACAATTCGGCCGTTTGCAACTAAGTCGTACACAGTTATGATTTTTTGAGCCAAGTCATTTAGCTCTCTTTTTTTTAGCAAACATACTTTCACCAAAACCAGACATGTAAGAAACAAATGGATTAGAAAACTCAACTGCTAATTGAACTTTTGCTTCAGTTAACCAACAAATGTTAGAAGAATGCCATTAATCATTAACTAACGTAGTTATTCACAACGAGCTTTATAAATTTCCTGAGGGCATTCTGAGGGAGAGAGGGAAAATGTTTATACAGTTTATATGGTATTTCTTTTATGTTGGATTTTAGGGTTTCCGTTATTGTAGGAAACTGAAGATACCGACTTAAGAAGTGACGTAGTACCATTATTCGCCATTTATATGGAAAAACAAATCAAAACATACCAAAATAAAGAGAATCAAATCTGCAAAATCAAATCAACCGTGAAAGTGAATAAAACAACAAAAAGAATCACACAAAGTAAAAAGAAAAATGGACTTACATTTGTCCTTTTATTGAGTTAACTTCAAGCTCCAATTGAAATTCATATATACCACTCTCTATTTCTCTGAGTTATCTTTCTAAATCCTCAACGTAGGACACTAATATTGATGGTTGCAAATCCTAAAGTGGATGTGATTTATAGCTTTGTAGCAAACCTCTTAAGTGAAATTTCACAGGCAAAAGGTTTTTAAAATGTGTGAACAAGATCTTTCTTATTGAGGTACTCATGAAATATAATGAAAATTGATGAGAGAAAATACAATTGTCAAACAAACACGCTTAAGCAAGAAATATAATGCTAAAAAAAATTGTATGATGCGCATGAATCGAGAAGAAAAAAATCAAACAATGAAATGGCAAAATAACAGTAAAAAAATACCAAAAAAATTGAATCACTCATTAAAGACTTAATTAAGATTTGGTGGGTCATCTAAATTGATTTCGGTGTTTCCGACAAATGGTTGATGTTCCAGATATGATTTTAATATTTGACTATTAACTTTAAATATGACACAATTCTTTATATTCTTAATTTTCTATGGTCCCATATGAATATACATTTTTTACAATAAATGAGTCACTGTACTTTAACCTTAACTTTTACTTTCCTGGAAACAAATAAAGACGAGAATTATGAAGTAACATTTTTTGACCAATCTCAATTATTTTTTGAAAAATTTTTTTATCATGAAAAATTTTCGTTCTTACCTTAGCAATTCTTGAATTATCATATGCATCATTCCTTAAGTTCATTCAATTGCAATTTTTTGCCTATTATCAGCATCATCTAAATTTGAATTAAAAACTCTAATAGCCCAAAATTATTTATGTTCAAGTTCAACAGGTAAGTGACAATGTTTACCATAAACTAGCTGATAGGGTGACATTTCTAATGACGTCTTAAATGCAATATGATAGGCCCAAAGTGCATCATTAAGTCTAAGAGACCAATCTTTTCGGTTTGGGTTAACTATTTTTTTCAAAATTTGTTTTATCTCCCTATTTGCTAATTCAACTTGACCATTGTAAGGAGCAACAACTTTATGTGTAATTCTATATTTCTTCATTAAAGACTCAAGTGATTTATTAAAAAAATCTTACCTCCATCAATGCTAATGGCTCGAGAGATTTCAAATTGACTTAAATGTTTTCTCTTAAAAATTTAACCATAGCTTTGCTATCATTATTTCGACAAGAAATTACTTCAATCCATTTTGAGACATAATCAACTGCAACTAATATATATACAAATCCAAAAGATAATGGAAACAAACCCATGAAATCAATTCCCTAATAGTCAAATATTTCGATCTCAAGTATGAGATTTAAGGGCATTGTGTTTCTTTTAGTAATTGATCATAAGTTTTGTCATTTTTCACAAGTTTTACAAAATTCATATATGTCTTTAAATATGATAGGCCAATAAAATCCACACTGAAAAATTTTAGCTCTAGTTTTTCTTGAAGAAAAGTGTTCACCACATACTTTAGAATGATAAAAATTAATGACACTACTTACCTCATTATTAGGAAAACGTCGCCGAAAAATTTGATTAGGGCAATATTTGAATAAGTAAGGATTATCCCAATAAAATTTCTTTACTTCAACAAAAAATTTCTTATTCTCTTGAGCATTTCATTGTAAAGGCATTTTACTCATGACAAATGAATTAACAATGCTAGCATACCATGGCATTGAAGTAACAGAAAATAAAAATTCATCAGGAAAAGAATTATTGATGGGTGTTATGTCAGTACAGAATTCTTATATGAGTCTTGATATATGATCAGCAACGATATTTTCAGTACCCTTTTTATCTTTGATGGTAAGGTCAAATTATTAAAGTAACAAAATTTAACGAATTAGTCTCAATTTGACATCTGTTTACTCATCAAATATCTCACAGCAACGTGGTCAGTAAAAACAATAGATTTAAAGCCAAGCAAATATGAACAAAATTTGTTTAATAAAAATATTACAGTAACTAATTCTTTTTCAGTTGTAGAATAATTCATTTTAGCACTATCCAAAGTCTTACTCACGTAATAAATAACAAACAGTCTACTATCCATTCTTTGTTCTAAAACAGCACCAATAACAAAATCACTTGCATCACACAATAATTCAAAAGACAAAGACCAATCAGGAGATTGCATAATAGATGCAGATATTAAAAGATAAATTATTTTCTAAAAAGATTTTTTGGCAATCATCAATCCATTCAAATGGTGCATTTTTTAATAAGAGGTTACAAAGTGGTTTAGATATGACAGTAAAGTTTTTTATAAACCTTTTATAAAATCTTGCATGTCCTAAAAAGTATCGTACATCTCTAATTGTTTTTTGTTGTGGCAATTTAGATATGACTTCTATTTTTCCTTTATCAACTTCAATTCTTTTAACAGATACAACCTTACCCAAAACAATTCTAGAAGTAATCATGTAGTGACATTTTTCCTAATTCAACATGAGTTCTTTTTTAATATATCTTTTTAAAACTTTATCCAAATTATCAGAGCAATCATCAAAAGAATTTCCAAAAAAAATCAA
Source organism: Citropsis articulata (assembly GCA_030449925.1). Classification (NCBI taxonomy): domain Eukaryota; kingdom Viridiplantae; phylum Streptophyta; class Magnoliopsida; order Sapindales; family Rutaceae; genus Citropsis; species Citropsis articulata. The sequence continues at coordinate 1,994,542 of JASUUH010000079.1, forward strand.
ATCATGCATAAAGACCTCTAAATAATGTTCAACCATATCACAAAAAATGCTTAGCATACATCTTTGAAATGTTGCAGGAGCATTACAAAACCCAAATGACATTATTTTAAATGCAAATGTTCCAAAAGAACATGTAAATGTGTTCTTTTCTTGGTCTTTAAGTGTTATAAAAATTTGATAATAACTTGAATATCCATCTAGAAAGCAGTAGTAGAGATGTCCAGCTACTCTTTCTAGGATTTAGTCAAGGAATGATAATGGAAAATGATCTTTTTTAGAGGCTTCATTTAACTTTCTATAATCAATACACATGTGCCAACTAGATATAATTCGTGTTGGAATTAATTCACCTTTTTCATTTTTAATAACAGTGATTTTAGATTTTTTTGGCACAACTTGTGTAGGATTTACCCATTTACTGTCAGAAATAAGGTAGATAATTCCCACATCAAGCAATTCAAAGCATGATAAGATTCATACTAAGGTTTTTATAGTGGTTCTCTCAGCTCTGGTTGAGATGGTATGATAAGTTGTGATATGTAGAGTATCCTATCTTGGTGTACCTCAATCTTCTTAGGTTTCTCTTTATTTTTCACGACCTCTTACCAATTCATGTAGAACTTCTCATTCATCTCGATTTATTGTAAGGCTCGAAAGTGGGCTTTCCTATATAAGAGAGGGTAACGCTTTTGAAAGGAACACCACAACTTTCCTAAATGCATATTCTTTTAGAAATGGGTCAACATATGTTGGTGACTAAGCATGCTCGTCCATAATATGTCTTGGTGGAAACAAGCTACATAATTAGCCAAAGGCTTGGATTCCCCTTGCTTGATGAAAGCTAGCTTGGATGCCACTTGATTCTGAGAGGCGGCATAGCCAAATTCATGAATGACCTCTGTGACGAGCTGATCAAGGAGGATACATTACCTACCTTCAATTATCTGAACCAAGAATTACCAGGTCCAGTGAGTGAGTAGGGAAATATCCGACACATAGCCTTCTCATCGAGGATTTAATAAGCACTTGATCGCAGTACAACTCGACATGCTCTGTTAAATCCAAGGTACCCGAACACAGGGGTATCTGAGACATACCAAAGGGATCCTGGAGAACTGTTGTCCAAATCTCTAAAGTAAATGGCAAGTGTACCCTACTAGTGTTAGAGCACTAATGACATTCTATTTGTTTCCAAGAACTCATGGGGTGCCCTAGGTTCACCTTGAGATACCACTCCCATTTGAAAAGTTTGTTTGGTGTTCAACTTGTGTCGGAGATCCTTGCAAGCTCGCTTGTTATATTTGGTACCTCAACTACTATACAGATGGCTAGAGGCTGTATAAGGCTCCTTCCCAGGGGTTGCAAGTTGTGACTTAAATCTGATACTCGATGAATCCTACCTGATTCTATCATGTTCGAGTACCTCAGAGTGTGGGACAATTTACTTTTCTACTCATGTTGACGAAATGTCATAAATGCCAAGAGGAACTGTTGGTTCATATATTTGAGAGCCCACGGTGCGAAGAATGGTGAAAACAAGTTTTTTAAAGTGTTGTTAGGAAACAGGCTCCTCATTTGGGCAAATACCGGTAAATTATTTGATGGACTTGCATTTGTTGGGCTAATCAGTTCTCCTCGCTGGATCATTGACCTCCTCACTGCTATCATCTCTCATTAGTGTCAAATATGTCATCGTAGCATCCGAGGGTATGTCAGGTGCCATGATTTCTAAGTATACACCATGATTAGTTTAGTAACTACTATAGAGGCTTTTTATGCTCTCCTCACCCAGACGGTGCCAGTTGTTTTAAGTGGATTTTAGGTGCAAGAAAAAGAGATAAAACCTCATCAAAACAATGAATTTATTTTTTTAGGATTCAAGATACCTCATTTTACTATGTGTCTAGACTGTTTTAGGACTTTAAAAGAGATGAAAAAGAGTAAGAGAGGATTGATAATAGTGAGAGGTCAAATGTGGATAGTGAAGGTTTAAAAGGACGCCTTTAGACCTGTAAAATAACAAATGGAGGTTATAGCTGGAGCCAGCAGTGGCTAGCGACTGATCCAATGTTCAAGTCAACTACTTGAACTTTTTTAGGTGATGAGAGTTTGCAAACTCTTCAAAATAGTAGCTGGAGATAGAAGAAGACATCAACCTTTTTAGTAGAGTAAGTGTGTTTGGTGATAATTATGACAAAGGTAGAATCTTGTTGCCTTACACCCTGAGTACCCTACCGTACGACACATCTTTAGTGGTGATTCGAATGTCTATTATAAATCTTTTCATCTTTTTCCCTTTATCATGCGTTTTGGAATGTTCGGAGCATGCTTGGGAAGTAAGGAGTCAGATGTTTAGCAAGGTTTGTTGTTTTATGCATGTGGCGTACACTGCAGGTGGTTCAGGACAGCTCTGAAGAGGTTGTTTGGACAGCTTTTGGGCATGGCAACTAAGGACCATTGTCCTTGCAGGTGTAACATCTAACTGTCCCCTCCTTTTCAACAAAATATTCCTTATTTGATTTTGCCAAATATTCTATTTAGCCAATGAAAATATCACACTTGGCGAGTATTTTTTGATGTTCTCTTTAACTACTTTTACTCTGATGTGGTACACCCCACGTACCCATTTAATTACTAGGTGTAGCTAGTACAGGTCAAGTACCCCACGAGAATAACTTATAGTCATATAACTTTTATATCGGCACATGACGCTTCATTTTCAATATTTTATTTATTCCCCAAATAGTTAGGTTTCAAGGATTAAAATTCTTGGAGAAAAATCCTTCTAAGGACAAAATTTGACTATAAAATCTTTCTAGAAAAATCTTCCTAGGGATAGAATTCAATTATAAAAATCCTTTTAGAAAAATACTCTTAGAATAAAATCAAGGAGAAAAATCTTTAGAAAAAAAATCCTCCAAGGGATGGAATTCAAGGATATCCTTGAAGAAAAGCCTTCATAGAATAGAATTCAAGTATAAAATTCTTGGAGAAAAATCCTCTTAGGATAGAATTCAAAGATAAAAATCAATGGAGAATAATCCTCCTAGTATAAAATCTGATAACTAAAGTTCTCACCAAAAAAAAAAAATAAAGATGGAATCATTGTCAAATAAACATCTTATGTTTAAAAATCCTAGAATAAATTGCCCAAAAAAAGTCTAAATTTTAACTTTAAAATTTTTAGAATTTGGAGGAGGGTGCAACTGTTACACTGAAAATAGAATAAACCTAGTTAAAACCCATATAAATATGGTCTCAATAAAGTCCCATGAAGAGATAGACAAACCATCTAGAATAAATCTCCCAAGTGGTAAGGCCATGTTCAAAAAAGTTCAAGATTTCTAGGATCTCATCTTAAAACAAATTACCTAGGATAAACCTATTAGATACCTAGGATCTTATACTAAGACAAATCACTTAAGATAAACCTATGAGTTTCTTATGACAATTCACTTATGATAAACCTCTTAGGCTTCTAGGACAAACCAACTAGGATAAGCCTCCAAAGTTCCAAGGTTCTAAGACTCTTATGATCCCTAATCCTAGGACAAACCCCTAAAGATATCAAGGTTCCTAAAATCTCAGGCTCTTAGGATAAACCTCATAGGTTCTAAGGTTCTTATGATCCTAGCATCTTAGGAAAAGCAGCTTAAGAATAAAATGCTTCCTCTTTTAATTTGTAAACAAGCTTGCATATATATGTGTCAATCAGCATGAGTACAAAAAGACAAGTGTCATCAGATATCATAAAAACAATGACATTTGTCATAAAAGTAGCTAAGACTCAAGTTAAACCAATTTCACCTATAAACATGTCTTCTATTTACACTTAAAGATAAGAAATATGAAGTCAAAAGGGGAAATTCTAACTTTCTTTCTCTAAATTTATATTTCTAAAAATTTGATGATTGGCTTAATAATTAGAGGCTTTACGCCCGCAAAAGCCTACCCTTTGATTGTTTTCTTGTGTTTGTAGAGCGTTATCGGACAAAGATATCCACATTCACTAAGGAAGTAGACTCTTAAAGAAAATTTAGAGGCCCATTAAAATATCCTAAAGAAAAAATTCATTATTGTTAGTCCAACAAAGATGAACCAGTTCTAAGGGGGGACCGTAAGTGGTTGGAATTATCACATAATAAGTTGGGATAAAATTTACACCAATAATATTGGATTTCTTTTTCCTTTTAGATCTAATACTAACTATTTTATTATTGTTGTTGATATTCTTGTTATTATTATAATTATTTTCAAAGATGAAATTCAATAACTAAGAAAATTGTTTATTTGGAGATATAATATAAGAAAACAAGAAAAATTAAAAAAAGAAAAGAAAAGAAAAAAAATTATTTTTGCAAGAGCTGAGACTCCATTATTTGTTGAAGATTAATTATTAAATTATCCAATATTATAACTCATAACTCATGTGAATATCTATATTCCTACTCTTTAAAAAGATAATTAGGGAAAATATCAAATTAAAAATGAAAAAGAATTTTTTTTTTTTGTTTTGAAAACAACTCTTACCTCACTAGCAAACTGTTTCTACGGCGGTGTATTTAAGACAAGTGATAAAATTATAAAATCGTTCATTATTTTAATAAATGCAGGGATTGATTTAATAATTCCTTAACATCAAATCTCAATCTTCTATTTCGTCCCCGTTATAAATTCAAAAAATATATAAACTATTATTCTAAATAAAGGGGGCTCAATTGTGGCTGGATGCGACGCACCCCCATCTGTAAAATACAGGTTACCAGAATCACATGTCCCTTTTCTTTAATTTCTAATAATGCGTGCTGTGTTTCAAATTTGATTTTGGAAACTAGAGCTAACGGCTGTATTTTAGACTATTTTAAGACTTATTGGTTATTTTAAATAACTGCAGGGACTGCGTCGAAAATTCCTTAGTCTTAATTATAACTTAGGACTTTCTTTGTCAATCATAATCTAAATTTTAACACTATTACAAATAAATGCGGCGCAAGAATGGTTGGATGTGGCGTTTACGGTTTACCCCATCCTATAAAAAACAAGTTACCGTACAAATCACATGGCCTTTTTATATTTTTAATACCCGGTTCCGTGATTCGATGCATTGAGTGGATGTTTTTGCGAAGCATCTTAAAAAGTAAGGGTCCCACACGCTTTTGTCAGCTGATAATAATTCATGTGATGAAACTGTTCTCATCCAATCGTATCTCGACGGGCGTGCAAAATCGTAATTACGAGACCCTATCCTGCTGCTGCCACGTAACCCCATCTGTCAATCCCCCGGGTCTACTCTGCTTCTATTATTATAATTAGAGATCAGATCTGCACTTCACTCTCCATCTACTTCACTTCCCTGAAACCCTAATTTGTAAAAAGAAGAAAAATAAAATTCAAAACTTTCGCCATTTTTTAAAATTTTTTTCTTTTAATCAAAATCCATTGTAATTGAGAGAAATTCGATACAGAAGATGTAATTTAGAATTGTTAAACTGATGATTGGTGGGTTCGTTTTGAGAAGAAACATGGATCAAATGTGGTTCGAGCCAAGGTCGAAGAGGGTTCCGAAGAGGGTCTGGTTAGGGTTTCAAAAATCAATGGGAGTCCTCGTGGGTGGAAATCACACCTCCTCCAGGTTTTGCACTCGCTAAGTTTTCGTTTCTGCTTAGTTTTAGCCGGCTTTTTACTCTCACATTCATCTTTTGAATTTGACAAACAAAAAATCGAACAAGGGTTTTTGTTTTTTAAGTTTAATTTTGCTCAAGATTCGGATATTGAAACTGAAAAGTGATGGATTTGAAGACCCTGAAATTCAAGATCCTTCATGGGTCTCTTGCGAGACGTGTGCTTTTACGCTCTTTTATGATTGTCTCGGCTTTGTCCATCGCTCCTTTGCTGCAAATCTTATTTGGGTCCGATCCTGTTATGTTTAACACTGTTTACTCTAATGATTGTACCGTGATTTCGGGTTATTCGAATCCGTATATCTTTCTGGATCGGTTTATGTATCCCATTTTGGGCTCGATTGAGTCGAAGCATTGCAAGGAGAATGTCAATTTGACTGTTAATGTGGTTGGAGAGCTAATGGGCATGAAAATGTTGAGTTATGATGTGAAAGCTCTCTGTGTCGGTGAGGGTTCTGCCTCGTCCGTGTATGCATTGCGAGAATTGGGATTTGAGTACGCATGTGGGGTTTATAGACACCCATTTTTCTCGCTGAAGCATAAGAAGTTCGTTTATGAACTTGACTATGAGGACAAATCCTTTGATTTTGTGTTCTCCAGGGATCTAGATAAGGTATCTGTCCCTGCACTTCTGGTGCTCGAGATCGAGCGAGTTCTTAGGCCTGATGGAATTGGAGCTATGCTTGTGGGTATAAGTAGTTCTAGCCCGAATAGCTTGATTAGATCTGCTACTCCAGTTTCATCGATTCTGAAGACTTCTAGAATTGTGCATGTCGGTCATGTCAATGGGTTTACTCTGGTTGTTTTCAAGAAAAGAATGGAAACTGTTTCCTACTTTGAGCAGTTTCAACTTCCAGCAGACTGTCAGTCTCACAACAACAATAAACCATTTATGGAGTTCCTTGAGCCTTTGGTGGAGCAAAAGCCAATGGGATTTGAGAAGAAGATTACTTATTTGCCTAAGTTTATCGGTACTGCCTCAAAGAAGCGGTTAGTGTACATCGATGTTGGGGCAGGGGAACATCTGAACTCCAGTGCTAAAAGTTGGTTCTTGCCATCATATCCTGTGGATCGCAAAGCTTTTAATGTTTATTTTGTTGACCATAACACTTCAGTCATGCTATCGTATGTCAAGAGGCCTGGTATCACCTTTGTTTATCATCCAGACCTCGCTGGGAGTAAGGCTAAAGCCAATCCTGATACTTATCAAGATCCAAATCCATATGGTGAGGATGATGGTTTTGACTTTCTTCTCTGGTTTAAAGAAACTGTGCACTTTGCAGATTTCGTGGTTCTGAAGATGAATGCCGGAGAAGTAGAACTGAAATTTCTCACCGAGTTGTTCAAAAGTGGAACCATATGCTTTGTTGATGAGCTCTTTCTTCGCTGCTCAAATCGTGCAGATGCCAAAGATGCATCGGGTGGAAGCTGCACGGACATCTTCAAGAGTCTTAGAAGCAGTGGTGTGTTTGTTCATCAATGGTGGGAAGACTAAAATCCATTGTCGTTGATGTTGTCTTCCATAAACTATCATTGTGGTTTCCTTTTCAAGTGTTGTTGCTGCACCTTGTTGTTTGTTTATGTTCTGCATCCAAGTTGCTTTGTGGTTGGGCACTTGTGCTAATTATGCTAAATAAACAACCTCGAACTTTCTATGTTATTGAATGAACCGTGCTGTCTGTTGTGTCCTTAATTTGTTACCTCTTAGTTCTTATGTGCTCTTCGACCATTCGACACAAAATCAAGGCTCAAATTCCTCAATGGTGTTACGAACCTAAGAAGCTGAAGATGCTGCATGATCAGCAGGCTCATAAGCTTTAGGAAAATCCTCAGCTGCAACTTTCAGCTAATGAGGGCACATTACATAAAGGGATGTAATGAGAGCAGGTATAATTGAATGTTACCTAACCAATTCTTGAGATAACAGCTTAATTGAAAGCGACAGCCAATTCCCTGGGCCGAACGTAATGGCCAGATAACGTGACTCACTTCGTATAATTTGAAACGTAAAATTTGCAAAATAACTGAACATAAACAAAGTTTTTAAATAATTGAGCATGAACAAAGTTGAAGTTGTTGTTGTTGTTGTTGTTGTTGTGGTTGAGGTTTTCTAGGCTGTAAATCCCATTATTTTCAAAGGAGCTTGTTATGTTACATCATCATGTAACATACATGATGATGTAACAGCCGTTGGATGAAATCTAACGGTTGTGAAAATATGAGATGAAAAAATCATATTATTTTCACAACCGTTGGATGAAATCCAACGGCTGTTACATCATCATATATGTTACATAATGATGTAACTTAACAAAAGCCATTTTCAAATCCAACATTAACCTGTAGCTGTAAGGCTGCCGCACAAAGATCCTCATCTCCATTTGAGAATTCTCTAAATTATTCATATCCTTATTTCAATAATTTCAAATTTTGAAGTTATAAGGTATCTTATAGAAAAAGTCTGGATCTGTGCTGTACTTTGTGTTAAAATTTATCAGTAAATCAATAGCCTAATTTTAATATATTAATGCTGTTGTGGCCATACTTTGTGTTAAAATTCATCAATAAATTCATAACCTAATTTTAATAAATTTGTACCCTTGGGACCATAAATTAAAAATATTCCAAAACTTTCTTAACCCAAAAAAAAAGGAAAATAGTTTATAATAAAGGGGTGCTTAAATATAAAGAAATTTGAGTGAATTAACATAAATCCTGAAAAGCATGCCTTTTTTTTTTTTCTTAGATTCGGATTTTGGATACTCTCTTAATCTAATTTTTCCTAAAATTTTGAGAAGTTGAAGACACATTATTTAAGTCTTTTTACAATTTAGATTTAATGTACTTTAGGCACATTATTTAAGTCTTTTTACACTTTTGATTTTCCTTTTTAAGACACCACAACACATATTTTGGAGGCGATTGTAAAGCTAACCGATAATTAATAGACGTCATCTCTGCCTTTGTTTTCTTTGCCAAGTCTTTATTTATTTTAGTTTTAGTCTTTGATGTAGGATTAGCTGCATAACCACTCTTTCTTCTTGGAATATAAAAAAAATATGATCATCTATTCGATCACCATGTCAATTTTCTTCTTCTACTTGTTTTTTTTTTCTTTTTAATTATTTAACTCCACCTTTTTTATTTTGTATTTGAATTGGGTATTATCTTAATTAAAGTAATTTTGTAAAGGAAAAAGGATAATTACAATCGTAATATTTAGAAAAATGGTCATGCAAACTCCTAAATTTTTAGAAAATGAATATCAAGACTTCTTTTTGACAGTAATACTCATTGACTCTATTAACCCAAAAAATTAACTCCATTTTTTTATAATAAATAAACATATAATATTAAAATAAATAATATACATTTTAATATAATTTTGATATTTGGAAATATATTTTAATATTGTACAATCTATTAGACATATTTATTATATTAAAGTAAATTTTACAATAAATAGAAACATGATATTAAAATGAATATATAGCAATTTAAATTATTTTAAATATTATATAAAATAATTTTAATATTATCTATACCTAAGATATATTTTATTAATTGTATATCAATTTAATCCAAAGATTCAATTATAATCGTTATAACAAATACATATTATTAAAATAAATATAATAACTTATATTTTAATATTATTAGCCTACCTAACAAATTAAATTATTTATATTATATTTGTATTTATTAAAAATCTTAAGGTCAATTTTTGGCTACAATATTCAAAGGGTATTCTGGTAAAAAAAGATTTTAATGTTTCTTATTAAAAACTCATAGATTTCCGTGACAATCTCCTCCAAGCTTGGGGTGCATTTGTCCTTTTTCCTACTGAAAATACAAAAAATTATTGGAATGGTTATGGTTATAAGTATAATATAAATAGAATTGTTGATTATTATGCTTCTATGTCGATTGAAAGTAGAGGTGGCCAATGGGCCATGCCGTGCGAACCCAAGCCCATCAAGGGAAAACCCACAAGTGCTCATACTCGTACCGTACTGTGCCGTGCTCACTATGCATTTCGTATCACGCCATGCCATGCCTAATTGTTTTTGCTTAGGTCGTGTCGTGCCCACACGTACCGTGCCGTATTGTGCCTAGGAAAAAAAACTCACTAAACTTTTTTATTTTTTTACTTTTTTTTAAAAAAAGTTCATATTCAATAATAATAAATTAATAAATTCAAATTTAATAGAATCAAAAATTCAAAACTCAAGTCCATATTCAATAATAATAAATTAATAATAATAAGAAAATGTAATATTAGTTACTAACTCTAACTTTATGATATTAAAATTCTTTTTTAATACTTAACAACAACGATAAAATAATTTTTTTAAGGGTTAATATAATTGTTAACTTGGAATTACGTAAAGTCATATATTATAGTTTATAATAATATTAATACACAATTATAAAATTATGATATTCATAATTTTATTTATTAAAATTATGATATCAATTATTTATTTAATAAATTATAAACAAAATCAATTATAATTTTTTTGAAACTAAGAATTAAACAAATTTAAAAAACTTGGGCTAATATAATATATTAAAAGATCAATTTCAAGTTATTTATAAAATCATAAAATTTTAAGTTTACTTTGATTAAAAAATAAAACGTGTTCATTGCATGCTTTTTCGCTTGCCGTGCTTTGGCCCATCTCTAATCGTGCCGTGTATCGTGCTCTATCGAAACATGTTCGTGCTGTGCTGTACAGACGCGTACAGTATCCGTGCCATGCCTCATGCCGTCCGGCCCATTGGCTACCTCTAATTGAAAGTATAGTTTTGATAGGTTTTGTTGTGGTAAAATTTGCATAAGCCGACGAAGGGATGACGCATGTTTAACAAGTTGTCTGGTCTATTAAGCCCTTGACAAGCCAAAAATGAGAGCTAAAAGAGTAGGGCCATTGTTAAAAAATAAGGTGTAGAGGTGTGAGTCACCCTAGTATTTGTTTTTTAAAAAATCAAAATACGTCTCTTACTTGGTGCCTAAGCATTGCCACATTTTACATGTGGACCACAACACTAGTGACAAGTAGGGATAGCAATTTAAGCTTGACCCGGACAAACCTGGATAATCTGGTCCGAGTTCAACTCGTATCGGATTTTAAAAAATTCAGTATCCAGATGTAAAATTGTTGACTCGGATATTTCTGGTTCCGGGTCCAGATTTAACTGAACCCTGACCCAGATATCTTATTTTATATTATTTCTTTAATTATGTTTAATACAAATAGAAACATTAAAATAAACCCTAGTTTCATCACTTTCACAGCTGCTGCTGCTGAAAACTGAAGCCAAAAGTGCCAAACATTTCCTTTCTCTTCAGCTCGCACTCTTCTTCTCATCACCGTGCTCCGCCTTTGCGACTCTATTCTTCATCATCATGATCACCATGAAAACACCGTCATCACTATCAGTGACATCATCATCATCAAACACTGTGTTCATCATCATCAGTCGCCATTGCGACCAGCACCAACTCCGATACAATCAAACGTTTTTTATCATAAACCAGCAGCCTTCGTCAGATGCCGATTCATGAAGTTGAAGTTCGTGAATCATGAGTTTCGGCATTGTTATGCTTATGTGATTTATGCTTCGAAATATTTTTTATTCTTGATAATAATAGATTCGAAATAGCATTTTCAACATTTGAACTTTGAATTGTAGACTTATAGATTTGTATTTATGGATGTTTTATTACTCAGAACTACTAAAATTTAGCGCAGGTATTTATTTTGATTGTTCTGGAACCTGGATATGCTGTTTTAATTTTTAATTTTTTTAATTTACTGATTCGGGTTCAAAACTTGTAATCCGAAAACTCGAATTTTCTGGGTTGAACCTGGATCGGACCTAGATACAAAAAATCTGGGTTTATATCCAGGTCGGGATAAAAAAAATGATATCCTGGTCCAGAACCGAAAAGGCCGGACCCGAACCTGAATTTTGCCATTCCTAGTGACAAGGCCTCCACAAATAGTTGGTATGTTATCTAGAAGATTCTCTCATTGGACCAGCTCAACTCCGCCAGGAGAACCCACAAGCAGCCATTGCAAAGGGTTGTACAAAGGGCCACTCTCCTGTAGGGTTGGCAAATTAAGTATTTGGGCTAGACTTTTTAAGAAGTGTAAGGGCTGAGCCTGGATTGGGCTTTGGGCGAGTGTGAGCTTTTAATTATTTTTTAAAATTTTTTAAAAGTTGTTGTAAATTTGAAATGAGTTAATAATAATCAAGTTGTTATAATCAACAATGAATTAAAGAAAATAAATATTTCAAAATAAACAATAAATAAACAAAATAAAGTAAATAAAAGTTTAGAGATTTAATTTTTTAGTACTGGATTCTCTAATTCAAGCATTTTATTAGCTAATTAACACTTAAATTAGAAATTTAATTTTTTACTCATTATTGATATATAAATTAGGAATTTAAACTTACTTAGTTTTTACATTATTTTTCAAATTTGAATTTATTATTCTAATTTATAAATTTATTTTTTAAAAAAGTAGAGGGCTTAGGTCTGGCCCAACCTTTTTTTTCTAAGCTCTTGTCCTATCCCTCATGTGCGGAGTCTGGGTCAGTTCGGGCTTTTTTGCCATCCCTGCTCTCCTGCTAGTCTATATGCACTTTACAACCCAAAAGGATTGCCACATGATCCATATAGAATCCTTCACTCGACCAACTGAAGGAACGGCACGTGACAACTTGATCCAGGAAGAATCCGTTATATTTGAATTTCACAATAACATTACTAAAAAGCCCTTAGATAAGGTAGGAACAGCCAACCGCGGCTGGCCACATATGCAAAAAAGACCAAAGACACACTTGCGAAACTCCATTATATATATCTCACAAAAAAGAGGTCTCTTTTCACTATTTCACTTCATCATCATTTTTTTTTCAGCTTTCCAAGAAACCTAGCCTCCTTTCCACTATAAATTGGCTTGATCATTAGTGTGTCATCACGGTGGCATCTCTAATGATTGTTTTCCTTTTTTTCAAGTTCTACACTGGCTCTTCCCTCCCCCCCTCCTCTCTCAATTCCTTTTTAGAATAAAACTAGAAAGAACATCTCTGATAGTAAGTCCTTAAATGTTTTGGGCAAAATAATGGTTTGACCAAAATCTTACTAAAATATTTTTACACCATCTTATAGGGATCGAGCAAAAAACTCACCACATAATTTTTTTTTTTCAATGCAAACAGAACTTGCTTCTCCATAAAGAGCTCATATTCCATTAAAAAAACAATGAATGCTTTTCTCTAAGAAAGAACGCATCGTTCTTCACAAAGAAACTATCTTTCTCTACAAAAAAAAAAAAAAACCTAAATTTACACTAAAAGCACCCACTTTCCTCCATAAGGAAGTCATCTTGTTTCACAAAGGCTTGATCTTTCTCCATAAAAATGTGATATTTCTCCATAAAGATGTCTAATTTCTTTATTAAATCTTTACTTTTCTATACAAAGAGCCTAATTTCTCCAAAAAAATGGTCTATCTATCTTATCTTTCACTCTTAAACGCCATAGAGAAGGTGAAACTAGAAAACAACAAAAAAAGATCATTGAAAGAGATTAAGAAGAAACTTAACAACCCAAAAATCACACAAGGGCAACTAAATCCAAAGATTCGATGAATCTGGTCGTAATACCAAAATAATGCTTGTCAAATTTGTTCCTGTTAGGATTAATGTGCTCTTTTAAAGTATATTAATTTATTTCTAATTAATAAAATATTTGAGATATTTTTAATTGCATAAATATTTTGAATAAAGTCTGTTTAATCATATTATATGTATTTATGTGATCATCATATGGATTCACAGAAGATATAAATATAAGTTATCTTATGATTAACTAAATTAAGTTCGCAGTTGATAGATAAAGTTGGGCTCTTTATTTAGGTATAGATTGTAATAAATTCATTGAATGATTTGTCTTGATCATATATGAATTTATTGATGTAGTACGACTACATTGAACAGGATCACATATGAGATTTAATTAATTTTGTAATAATTGTCAGACTTATTAAATTTCATGATTGTAATTGTTATTCCATTTGAGTTACCAATGGACACGACACGCTCTTGTAGTCAAGATTGCCCGATACCTTGGTAGGAGCAATTATGAGTATTGGAGTTATAGATTAACAATATAGAATTTGTACAACACATCTCTTAATGAGTTTTCGGTACTTGATTATAGAATTCTCTTATCAGAGTGTGTTAACATATTTAGTATATTGAAAATGATCATTAGAAAAAACTAGTAAGTGTCAAGGAACAAGATGTAATTAAATTGATTGGACAATTGAGATATTAATTTAATTAACGATGTGGTACAAATGACTGTACAGTAAAGAAATCAATGTGGCATGAGTCGAATTATTATTCGAGAACATTATCCTGGATAGCATATAATTATGGAGGTCGGTTCTAATATTTTAGTATAGTAGATTTGGAATTAAACAATTGGGCTAGTTTAATTACAAAACTGATTATTGTAGCTACTATTGTATGTTCCCAAATGATCTTGGGGTTAGCTCATTTAATTAACTACACCACTACTGGATTTATAAGCAAGATAACTAACTGTTTTGGTCAAAAGCTTAAATATATCATTTAATGTGATGCTCCGTTTAATATGCTTGTGTGTAAAGGGCCTCATGTTATTTTGTAATGTGCGCCCCTATAGAAAAAACAAGTAACGTGACTTTTGGTTTTTATTATTTGGAGTTTAGGGTTGTCACTAAAGGGAGATATAAAAATGCTTATTTTCTCTAAACAAAAAAGATAAAGCCAACAATATACAAATCAGAAAAAAAGATTTTTTGTCTCTAAAATTGAGAGGAAACTTTTCTCTTACTAGTTGCTTTAGTGGTGATAAAGGCGTCTACACTTCAAGTGCATATCAAACTTGAGTTATAGCTTGAAAGATTATTTGACAGCAGATCGTGATCTAATAAGAGTGGTGGTGACGGATCGTGATCTGGGAGCCTAAATCACTTCAGCCGAAAAAGCCAAGATTGTTCATGTTCTCATATTTTCAAGATACGATTTCTAGATTATGAATTTTTATATATTGAATGAGATCGATCCTAAAAAATTTTATAAAAAAAAAAAAAAAATCGATTTTTCCCCAACAATTCCCATATTAAGAAGAACTCTCTAACCGAGTGGATCATTCTAGAGTGACAATAACTCATTAAAGGTGCCTTAGAGTGAGAAGAACTCTTAGAGGGAGCCTCGGAATGGGAAGAACTCCCCAATAGAGGAATCATTAGAGTGAGAAGATGTCTAATAGAAGAAGCTCTAGAGTTTGAAGGATTCCACAAAAGAGGGAGTCTTGTAGTGGAGGAAGTACGGGAGTGAGAAGAATTCCCAAGCAGAGGAAACATCAGATTGAGAAGAACTCCACAATAAAGGGAGCCCTATAATAGAAAGAACTCCCTAGTTAGGAAACACCAGAGCAAGAAGAATTCCTTAAAATAGGATACCCTAAAGTAAGAAGAATTCCTTAACAAAAGAATTATCCCAGCATAAGAAGAACTCATTAACAAAGGAAGCCATAGGGTGAAAAGAACTACTGACAAAAAAATCTTTTAAGACCAAGAAGAACTCCCTAGTAGAACAAGTCCCGAAGTAAGAAGAACTTCCTACCAGATTGAGTGATAGCCCTAATATGAGGGAAGACCCTAGACACCCCAAAAGTTTAAACTGACAAAAAGGTTTTCTTTATTGAGGGAGCGCCCTAGACTCCTCAAGCATCGAAGATGGCGTGAAGTTCACTTTAGACCTCTTAAACCTCCAAGATGCTGAGAAGATATGCTAATCAATTGGCCACAAATTCTTCAGCTCTCTAAGATATCGAGGAGATCATCCCAACATTCCTGGTTTTTTCCTTCTACTGCCACTTTTAATTCTTAAAGTTCATATATATTATTCTTACAGTTCACATATTTTGTGGAAACTAACTAGTGTATCTTTGCATATAATTTATGTTGTCTTATGTCACTTGCTAAGAGAAAATGGTTCGAGGTGCGGAACAGTAAAAGGTCGAGATGAATTGGACAGACAATCTTCTAAAAGAATGAATAAGCTATAGCCAATATGGTCTATAAATTTGGGAAGAAAACAAGGGATAAAACTTACGATCCCAAGGCTGGAGTGTTGTGCCTGAACTTATGCATTTTAGGAAACTGCTTCTTCTATTGAGGATGCAGCGTATGATGAGTTGGAAATACTATCCGAACTCATATGTTCTGGATATCGAAGAGTGGCATCACACAAGTTACCCCGTCATCGTAAAAGATGTTATCAAGAAACGGATGAAGCCAGTGACTACTATCTAGTATATATTGTGGTTTGACCATGCTAGATTTTGATTCATGATATATCTTTTATATCATGAATGGTGGAGCATGGTGCATGTTTAGCAATCCTGTGCGTAATGAAAATACGTTACATAGCTTGAAAACTAATTGGCTAAGAAAAATTCAAGGCTGTCGTTGGGCGTTTCTTTAAACAAAATACCGTCACTCATACCGACGTAGGAATTAGAGAACATTAGTAAGCAAAGAGAGGGGATATTAATTTCTTGAGCAAATATTATTCATTCCGATTTCTTTTCTAGAAGAGTAAAGTCTTTGGGATGACTTTTTGTCATAAAAATTCAAATTAAAATTTACGAAAATTCATAACTTAAGCGTTGGAGAGTTGTTGCCGACAACACTGTCAGCATCCCGACTCCTCGTTTTATCTTGCAGGATTACAGATGATTCAATCCATCATTAGGCAAAAATATTTTCAACATCCCGACCCACATGGCCTTTAAATCAGCCTCTAACCTTACCACGTCGGATCTATTTTTAACTCCTGCGTCAACAGATCGCAAATTCCGGGTTTTTTATTTAAATATACCTCATTTGTCCTTAAATACCAAATCTATATCCAATTACATACATATAGAAAAGTCAAAAATAACCTGTTAACTATTTATTTGCTTTTCCTCTCTACGATTTCTACATAATAACATTAATCAAAAATGAAGATACTGACTTTTTCCCTGACTTAATTAAAAAGAAAATTTTCATTTCAATTTAAGTCAAGTATTCTCAACTAATTACCAAATTTCAATGAAAAATCGAGAAATCTAGTTGAATGAATATAGGGCAAAGTTAAATTAAAGTCAGATTCTCAATTTTCGTCAATTTACTCAAAAAAAAGTTGAGAATTTTTAGATAATTTTTATTTCAATCGTCAAGATTCTCGACTATTTACCCGACTAACATGTAAAAGTTAAGAATTTATACCGAATTACTAATCAGATATATGGTTGAAGTCTGAGTATTCTCGACTATTTACTCGACTTCGAGAAGTTGAGTTTAATTTTATGAGGATTTAGTTATGGTTATTTTTGTACTTTCTCTAATTTTTTAGAGTATATATGTGTAAAATTTAAGAGTGTTATAATTTTAGGTATATTTTGGATATTTTGAAGGAAATGGGGTATATCCCACGCAATTCCCCCGCAAATTCCATTATTTTTCAATCCAACACTAACCTACAAGGCTGCCCCGCAAAGATCCCCATCTCCATTCTCCAAATTGAACAAATCTGGACCAGTACATATGGAAATCCAAATTGGCAGCCACTTAATTCTTTACATCATCGCATAGGGCACTCAGGCTGTAGGTACCTTTCCCCCGACGGCGGTAGGCCAGAAGCCACGTTCTTTTACTAACCCATTATAGGAAGTTGAATTCAGAGTTCAAATCCACCCAACATATATTTAAATTATAATGAAATTGAAAAGTTAATAGCCACTCTCCACCTCAACGAACCGCTTCTAGCCTAACCCTGAGATAACAGAGCGAGCCCACAACCTATTCCTCAGCGTTCAGCAATTGGCGCAAACTATAGAAGAGGCACCAGCGTTCTGTTGTGGAGCAAAGCAAACAAAAGCACATCCTATACAATATATACCATGTGATGAAAATTCTGCGGAATTGCCTCCAAACGCTTACACTTGTAAGCGCAAGGCACCGGCTTATATATTTCGTATACAGTGTCAGTAATATAGTCGTGCCATACTAGCACTTAAGGAGTACAAACATTCAGTCTGATTATAAGGAGTATAACTTTCGGTCTGATTATTACAATCCCAGGTAATGCCTAAGGGAAGAAAGAACAAAAAATAATTTTGAAGTGCATGCAAAGCAAGACAACAACAACAGAATACTATACATAAACTGAGCGGCAGCAACTTCTTCCATCTTCGATCACTACTCTTCAGGCACATTGACCTTTATCTCCAAAAGTCTCTCAACTGGTTGTCTGCAAATTGGGCAGCGATTCGTTTGGAACCTCAGTACCTTCGCACAACCACTGCACATACACTGCATCACAAAGTATCCCCCCAAGAATGAGTCATCAAATAGCAATTGCAATAGAGTGATTCTACTTATTAATTATTTTCCTTTTTCTTTCCTGATAACCAAATTGTCTATGAAACAAAAAGTTGCCAATATACAAAAATGTAAAATAAAATAAAATGCCCACAATCTGTTGTATCTCACTATATCTTATAGTAGCATAGGATAAGACAAGTAACCAAAGAGTATGTCCTGAAACATTGTAAACAACTCAGGGTGGAATCAACATTTTGACTGGCATGCAATCATTTTTTTCAAGGATTCTTGCAATTACCACTCGTTTCAAAATCCAACCAAGCCAGGCTAGACTCATAATTTCAGAGGAATCAGGGGAGAAATTTTATGCTCTCAAAATATCAAAATGAAGAAAACTCCACCATTGGAATAGAACGCAGGTATACGCAGGCAAGTGAAACCATTGTACAAGAAACAAGACTTCGTCAGTCATGGCAATTATCAAATTTAAAAGCAATAAGTAAAATGGATATGTACCATGTGTCTGCAGGGAAGGACAGTTGTGTCCCGTGGTTCTGATAGGCAAATCACACATTCTTTTCCCGGATCATTTGCATCGACATCACCATCAACAGAATTCCCAATCCCATATATCTCCTGCAGCTCATACCTCATCCCATTCACCCACAGAATCTGCCTCACAACCCTCACCTGGTATTCACCTTTCTCCTTCTCGAACACTGCCTGAGTTATCTGAGAATTCGCAGGTCCAGGAATAGAGTTTCCATCTGACCCATTCTGATTAACAGGAGATGCATCTGCCTTCACTGCAAGAGGATATACATCCATATTACCCTCTTTCAGTAGCTCCGTTTCCTCAAACATTGAAAAGTCAATCCCTGTTCCAGAAGGTTGTCTGAACTTCTGGCCTAGACCGCGTTGGAATTGCACTGTCACTGGTGCAAAAAGGTTTTCCTTTGTTGGTGCCAGGTTGCAGTCTTCCCCTTCTTTAGCAAAGAAAACAACAGTGATGCTGCTTGCAAGAGAAACAGTTATTGTTAAGATCAAGATAAGATAGACAAAAAGTAATAACTTTACCAACCAAGAAGAAAAATTCATTTTCAAATTCCAAAAACAGGTCATACAGTCACCATAAGAACCACATCTATTGCAGATACCCAGCTAAAAAGCAGTTTATTCTGTTAAGTAAGCATAAAGTACTCTTTAAATGACACCAGATATTGGATACTGTTTGCTAAGATTTGATGTTTATAGAAAAATATTACGCTACCATAGATTTAATTGTCTTATAACCCTAGATTTTTTTGCTGTAAGAAGAAACAATGATTCTTCTACCATATCAACTGGTTTAAGAATAGGTAAAATCACTAGATAACTAGAAAAAGTGAATACTATCACCCTTTTCATCGTCCTCACAATTAAAAGACAACAGAAGCAGCAAGCAATAGTATTATGTATCAGAAAAAAGATACTTCTTGGTAGTTAGACACAATTTTACAACAAAATTTTCTTCCGCCAGAAAATTACATCTATTTCATAATCCTCAAGAATATCAATTCATCATTCTGGACATTAAATAACTTATAATTTAAAAGACATTAAATAGTATCACCCTTTTCATCGTCCTCACAATTAAAAGACAACAGAAGCAGCAAGCAATAGTATTATGTATCAGAAAAAAGATATTTCTTGGTAGTTAGACACAATTTTACAACAAAATTTTCTTCCGCCAGAAAAATTACATCTATTTCATAATCCTCAAGAATATCAATTCATCATTCTGGACATTAAATAACTTATAATTTAACCTCATGCAAATAAGTAATGGAAACCTACAATTTCAAGTCTAAATACTCTTTCCTTTTTTAATGTGCCAAATCCACTTTTGGAGAGTCAATTTAACATAACCATACCAAGTGCTAGAAAATGAGAAAAATTTGAAAAAAGATTTGAAAGACATCAGCTCTTATCACAAAAGGGAAACTTCAAAAGGGAGACGGAAACCACATTTCCAATAAACTTCAGTTATACTCGTTAGATGCTTCTGACATTGCTAAGAATAAATGGCTAAAGCTCAAAAATGAAGGCACTTAAAATATGTAACTAACTTGGCAAAACAGCATGCAGCTTTTATTTCTTTTTCCCCCTTCTTTCCAGTGATTCTGGAGAAAGTGCATTTGAAAACATAAATTGGTCCTAAAGATGTCAACCATACAATTCCCAAGCATATCACAAAACTACGAGCTTAACTCTAACAGTGGACTACAAACAAATAACAATAGCAGGTACACATAGTTTCTTTGTAAGCAATTGTATTGCTACTCCAAGCTCTCATTTCCTAGGTTAACTATTCAAGTTGACATGACATTCGCTATGCAATAAAGAAAATTTGGATTTAAGAATCCCTTAACAAGCCCATATGGATCATATCAATAAGCAGAAGGTACCAGACACGGCCACTGCAAACTCCTCAGTAAGTATGTTGATTACAACTCTATCAATCACATAATATAAGAAGCAAGTTTTAAGAAACATAAACAAACAAAAGCTGAAGCTTTTATTTATTTACTTATTTGGTTTCAGTTACCTCCCAGCCACAGTAGCATCAAAGGTGAAGGAAACCAAGAGCTTCCCGGGATTCTCCTCATCGGCCTCCAGCTTCAAACTCTCCTTCTTCAAATTCACATCATTCCGTATCGTAACCGCCTTCTGGTGCTCCACATATGGCGGAGGAGGCGCCACCATGGGCCCACAAGGATACCTCCATTGTCCAGGTTCGCCACCGCCTCCGCCACGATGATGGTGATCAAACGGCGCAGGAAGCGGCACCGGCATCGCCGGAGGCGGCGGAGGATAGTACCCACCTGGCGGGTACTGATAGTACTGCGGCGGTGGATTATTGTTATTATTATTAGGGTTATTAGAATTAGGGTACTGCGTCGGGTAAGGAGTGACCGCCGCGAAGACGTAACGATTGGCGGTGATCTCTTGCTGAGGAGGCGTCGGCGGCGGGGGAGGCGGGTGGCTTCGTCGGCTCCCGTGCCTACGGCGGCCGTTACCGCTACTGCTACTGATGTTTCCCATGAGAACCAATATTGAAGGGAGTAGCGATCAGTAAGTGAAAAACGGAGGTTATTAAGTAACGGAAACCGTTAAATAGTTGGACGGACAAAGAGGCGATCCGCAGCTGTGAGCGTTGAGAGAGGAGGAGGAAGAGGAAGAAGAAGATAAAAAGGAAGAAAAAGGAATCTTTGGATGGGAGAGGAAGAGAGTGAAGAGGGGTTGCGTAAAGGGCAAAGCTCCACCCAAATCACCTTCCATGATTATGCGGTTGGATGGATTCAATTGAGATTTTGCTAAACTCACCCACTTTCTTTCTTTCTCTCTTCCTTTTTCTTTCTTTTTTGGTTTTTCTCTTTCTTTCCTTTTTCTTTTTTTTTTTTTCTTCCTTTTAGGGGAAAAAAATTATGAAAGTGAAAGAAAAATTATTTGGAGGGAACTGCACTGCCTTATTTGTTTTCTACTATACATACGAAGAGGTGTAAAATTGTTTAAATGTGTCTCACAAAGGTTCAGTAAAAGGAATTATGTTGGACACTGGACAGGATTAATCCTTCTAGTTTATTTAAGAGACCAGTTTTTTGGTAAAAATACTTAAAAATTTTAAGTCCATCCCAACTCTAGTAAGCAAGATGTGATAGTAAAATAACTCAGGTAGATCATGTAGATCATATGAAAGGCACCTGCAAATACACGAGAAGATTCAAATCCTTTCAAGTCTCACTCATTTTTAATATGTATATTAAAAATATTAATAATTATTATTATTTTATATAATTAAAATTAAGAATAAAATAAATATATTATTGTATAAATTTATTTTCTTATTCATTTTATAATTAAAAGCGACATATGTTTTATATAAGGGTAAAATTACAATTTAAAAAAACTCACTCTTAATTTAAGATAAAATAAACACATAATTAGAATTCTCATTGACAATCCATACTTTTATTTCAGTATAAATAAATATCTTATTTTTACTTATGCTCCATACTTCCAATCTTAAGATACATACTCCTCATGATTCCTTCTCCAACCTAAGAAGTATAAATAGTATTAAATTCTTTAGCTTAAAAATAAAGAGCGTAAATGCAGACCAACTCAACTAAGAAGTTATGGTTGACAAAACAAAATTACAAATAGTTGCCAATAGTTCTTGGACAAATAATTTATCCAAAGTCTAAACAACAAAATAATTATCTTTCAATGTTAACTTATGCAGTGTTTTTTTTTTCAACTTAACAATTTAATTAACTTAATTTCAATTAATTAAGTCATTATTTTTTGTACTTAATGAATATTTTTATTAAGTCAATTTTTAAACTTTTTGCTTAGGGTTTGTTCTTTTTTGACTTAATGACTTAATTGACTTAATTTCAATAAGTTAAGTCATCAAGGTAGCTTTTTTTTTTTTTTTTATCTTAAATATGAATGGGTATAAATTTGGCTAAAGCTTGAATAGGTCTGAATTACATATGTCTAAATGATACGTTTGATTTTTTTTTAAAATATTGGAACATAAGTGGCATTTTATTTTTTCTTATAAAATACAAGCATCTAAAATATGATTATTTGACATTTATGTCCTTATAAGAATTATTTATACTTGTTATAAATTTTAAGAGTTAGATACATGCACATTATAATTAAAATCAAACATATGTAGAACTAGGTACTAGTTGATCTTTAAATAAAAACATTACTCCAAATGCAAAATTTAATCAAACTTATTATACGAATTAAAATTTTTGAAGATAAGAAAATCAATTACATCCTTGAGAAGGTTGATTTGCAAGTTGGTCTCATAGTTGCTCATGAATACTTGATCTGATGGTCCAAAGAAGTTGCTTGCATTTGTTAATAGATTCAAATTTGCATTGTTATTTTTCAACTCAACCTCTTCATTGTCATACACTCATACTCTAGAAATAATGCATCAGTAATAGATAATCTTCAAAGAAAGTTGTGTATCGCAATGCATACAATAATTAATATTCTTTTTATGAGCATCAAATAGATACGGTGGCATTTACTTTAAAATTGGCAAATGAGCTTTTGGAACAACCAAAAGTACGCGTAATAACATTTCTTAATTTCACATGATTATGGTTGAAAATCTCCTCTTTCCCTCTAGCCCGACCACCATTATGAAAATCATTCAACCAATAATGTACGTGACGATATGGCGCCATAAATCCTCTAGTATGTGTATATGTAGCATCAACTAAAAATATTTTTCGAGGTTCAATAATTACCAAGAGTTAATTATTAGAAAAAAAAAAAGTCTAACAATTATATAAAAGGAAAACGTTACCTAGGGCCTAGGGGTGGCATTGGAAAATTATGTCTTGAATTACTAATTATTTTTGTCAAGACTTTTGAATCATGTGCTGTTCCCTCCTATCCAACAACAAGGAACCTCTATATGGCACTTAATTATCTATTAGAATACATGCATGAATTAAGGTTCCATCTATTACACCAATAACACCCTAAAAATACAAATATTATTAATATGAGAAATATATTAATTATGTTACTATTTACGATTGACAAAAGATAATTTACTTTAAATATTTCTTGTGATTAGTTATGCCACTTAAATCATCGTTAAATAAAGGAGAAGTAATCATTTCTGTGATTAGTCAAATGTTTGGGTCACAAGATTGCAACCATATACACAACCATTCACATCTCACGCATGGTGCCAATCACAACAAATCAATAAAAAATTGATGAGTTGAACAACCTAGACAAAAATTTGGGAAGCTATAGAATTTTTGTCAATTCTTTTCTTAAACCATTAATAGGAATCACATTGTTCAGATAGAAACAAGTTCCAAAATCTTTGATTTACTTTATTTCAACCTCAATACACAAGTTAGACAAGTTATAATTTTTTTTTATTCCAGAGAGTCCCCCACATCCAAAACCCAATCTGGAAACCTCTAAATTTTGACTGCCTAGTTTCACTTTTAGAACATGGACTTGAGGCTTCTCCTTCATTTTTATCCAAAAACTA
Source organism: Citropsis articulata (assembly GCA_030449925.1). Classification (NCBI taxonomy): domain Eukaryota; kingdom Viridiplantae; phylum Streptophyta; class Magnoliopsida; order Sapindales; family Rutaceae; genus Citropsis; species Citropsis articulata. The sequence continues at coordinate 2,018,750 of JASUUH010000079.1, forward strand.
GATCTTAGTTGCAAATTTGTAGAGACCCGCCTCAATGTAAAGAACCTAAAGAGAAGTTGACTTACTAGCTTTCACGTTCAGTGAGGGACCAACTAACAACCCAACAAATACCAAATGGATAGGCCCATGATAAATAATATTTGTTTTTATTTATTAATAATATATTGTTAATAAGCCTTTCTTCTCATATAAAATACGTTACTAGCTCCACTATTGGAAGATTTGATATTTTATTAATCATGTAACTTTCCATTAACTTTCTTGGAGCATGAAATTTTTTGTTTGATGTATGAACCACAATTAGCATGTACGGAGAAAGTTTTCAACATCCAAAATATATAACATAATATTTATAAGAACCATTAAAAAAAAAGTACTTTTACAATAGAGATTCAACGACCGTTATACTTCGAAAATTTTCAGTTCTAATAAAAAAGAGGACAAATCAAAAGAATAGAGAACGTGAATTACAAAGAGAGAAAAAAAAAAAAGATTAGGTTTTATAACACGGAAATATATATAGTTAATAGAGATATTATTAACTCTTCTTTTTCAGTTTTCTCTAAAAACTTATAGCTAAATAGAGTCGTCTATGCCTCTTTCTTACTACCCACCAATTGGATCTCTTAAAACCTTTTCTTATTCACGTTATCTCTTCTTTCGTTCTTTCTTTAATCCCTGTTATTATCAATATTATTTTCAGTAGTTCAAAATCAGTTCAAAGTTAGAGAAATAGTTGGTGAAATAAAGTTAGTAGTAATTAAGAAGAGTCCTACAACATAACTATGGACACTGAAGAATTAATTCAGTGGTGCAAAGCAATTACTTTATCAGGCGAGGGAAAAGGCCAATTATCCTCACGAAGTAGAATGAGAACCAAAGGAGAAAAAATTATAGCAGGGTGCTTACTGAGAAAAGTCATGACAAATAGAAACATGAATAAGGAAGGACTAAAAATAGCCCTACAACAAGCATGACAAAACATCATAGAAGTGAAGGTAGAGAGTTTGGGGCACAATGTATTCATGTTCAAGTTTGGAATGGAAATGGACAAGAGACGGGTGCTGATGAATGGTCCATGGCATTTTAATAATGCTCTCATTGTATTTATAGAGCCGATAGGTGTTGGAGACATATTTAAACAGCCATTTACACACATAGCATTTTGGTTACAACTCCATAACATGCCCATTATTTGTATGGACAAGGAAATACTAACAGAGATAGGGAGGCAATCAGGATGGTGAAAGAGGTGGAAATAGATGCCAATGAATATAATAACATGGGGCAGATTGTCCAGCTTAGGGTGTTAATGAATATAATCAACCCATTAATAAAAATAATAATGTTGGAAATAGCAGAGGGACAAGGAGAAATGTAGGGAGACAAGCAGGAGAAAACTATAAAAGAAGAAGATTAGATTCTAATAATGGTCCAATATGAAAAGCTACCAAAATTTGTTATTGTTGTGGTTGTATAGGGCATCAATACAAGGAGTGTGTAGATTATAAAAATCAAGCAAAGGAAAATTTGTCATGTTAACTTGTAAATGTTTATTTTATTAATTTTGATGATAACAAACATTTTGATAAATTTGTTGGAGTTTTCATAATATCAAATAATTTCTTAAAAGCAAGAATTTTTCTATGAGTATTTACAAGTTTTTAAGAAACTGGAAAATCTCTGCAAAATGTGCACTGAAATAATCGGAACCGTTAATATTAACGGTTAACCGATAATGTGCAGAGACAAAGCTATTGTCTTAAGCCTTAACTGCTTAAGGTTCTTTTTGTTTTTAAAGGCTACATCGAAATAACCGTGAACTGTTAACAACAACGCAACTTAATTTCAGAGAGACATAATTTGTTAAGCCTTAACCGCTTAGTGTTAAAGGTTGCTTTTTGTTTTAAAGGATATCGAAATAACCGCCAATCATAACTAATAACGCCAACCGTTAATTTCAGAGAGACATAATTGTTAAGCCTTAACCGCTTAGTGTTAAAGGTTGCTTTTTGTTTTAAAGGATATCGAAATAACCTAACTGTTAACTAATAACGCTAACCGTTAATTGAGAGACATACTTTCTAAGCCTTAACCGCTTAGCAAGAACGGATAGATGTTTTCAGCGCAGTGTCTCGGATATTAACGGCGAAAAGGGTAACTACTAACGGTCACAACCGCTTATTTGAAATCCAAGATAACGGTAACTTTTGACCAAAGACAAACGGCTAACCGTTAACGGTTAACGCGATCCGCCATCAAGAATTAGGCTATAACGGCTAGTTTTCGCTCCAACTATAAATAAGCTCATTTAAATCATTTCAAAGGTTGATCACAACACTACCATTGAGCTTATACACGCTTTATACAATCTTCATAGAGCATTAAACACTTTCTTGCTTCATTTTATTCACACATCAAGCTTTCATTTGTAATCTTAAAGATTGTGAGAGAAAATTACTTGTAATCTTTTGTTTGAGTGTTTGTAAGTGTTGGGATACACTTGGGTTAAGAGATTGGGAATAATCTCTGTTGTAAAGGTTTATTGACACCTTGAAGTCAATTGTAAGCATTTGAGGCCTTGGTGGCTTGTTAGTGAATCCTCAAGCCCGGAGGCGTGGACGTGGCGATAGCCGAACCACGAAAAATCATTGTGTTTGATCTCTCTTCCTATCTCTTTACTTTTATTGCAAATTAATTTGTTAATTTCGAATTTGATTGTTTAAGTATTACTTCATTATATTTTAGTTGCTTAATTTGTAAAATTCCAATTCACCCCCCCTCTTGGGTTGCCTTGTTAGTATTTCAATTGGTATCGAGCTTGGTTCTCTTGTTAAGACTTAACCGCTCAGAGTAAAAGATCCATGGCAACTCAAAGTGACTCAACCTTGCGGAAGGACAATCCACAACTAGACCACCATTCTTCGATGGAAATGACTACCCATATTGGAAAACTAGGATGAGAATTTACTTGCAAGCCCTAGATTACGAAATTTGGGAAGTTGTATGTGATGGTCCTTTATGCCTTTGACCAAAAATGAATTGGGGAAGACATTCCAAAACCTTCACTGAATGGAATGAATTGGAAAAGAGAAAGCTTCTAAATTCCAAAGCCATGAATGCCTTATTTTGTGCTTTAGATAAGAAAGAATTTCAGAGTGTCTAGTTGTGAAAGTGCTTATGAAATTTGGCACAAACTTGAAGTTGTCTAAGGCACTAATCAAGTGAAAGAGTCTAAAATTAGTAGTACACTCGACAATATGAATTGTTTCAAATGGAACAAACGAGAGTGTATATTCTATGTACACTAGATTTACGGACATAGTGAACACTCTAGGAGTTCCTAGGAAAACATTCTCAAATAGTGAGAAAGTTAAGAAAATTATTAGATCACTTCCAAGGAATGGAGACCAAAAGGACTGCCATCGAGGAAGCTAAAGATTTAAATGTCTTACATTGATGATCTAATCGGTTCAAAGAAGATTTGAAAAAAAAAGGAATTGAGGAGAAGAAGAAGAGTATTGCTCTAAAGGCTACAAAGTATGAGAGTAATGGAGAGTGAACCTGGATGATGAGGAGTTGGCGATATGCTAGAAGAAGATTGAAAATTCTTCAAGAAAACCGTGAACGAAGGAAGTTTAGAGACTTCAAAATCAAAAGGAGAAAAAGGAAGCAATCAAATGCTATGAAAAGAAACCCGCCATATAAGATCCGAATGCCCTTCTCAACAAATTCAAGAAGAAAGCAATGATGGCCACGTGGGACGATAGCGATGAAGAAACAAGTGATGATGAAGAGCATCAAGAAATGACTAATCTAGCTCTTATGGCAATTGGGGATGAATCAAATGATGAATTAGATGAGGTAAGTGATCTTCCTACTTATGATGAGTTACATGATGCTTTTAGAGAATTGATGAATTGATGAAAATGGGTAAAAGAACGCTTTGCCTTAAAAAGAAGATGGTAGAGCTTCAAATGAAAATGATTCATTTAGTGCTAAGATTACATGTCTTGAATTAAAAAATAAGACATTGCATGATAAGATTGAGTTATTTGAAAATTCTAGTACTTCACATGAGCATTTAGAATCACATGTAAATGAATTGAAAATGAAAATGAATTACTTAAAAAGAAGAGCAATGATCTAAATGAAATTGTGCTAAAATTTACAAATGGTCAAAAGATGTTGGATAACTTGCTTAATTCACAAAAGTGTGTGTTTGATAAAGGAGGACTTGGCTATAAGCCAAATTTGAAACAAAAATATTACAAGAACTACTTTGTGAAGAGCACATCTCCTAATAATCAAGTTGTTTGTCATTATTGTAATCAAGATGGCCATATGAAAAATAGATGCATAGTAAAAAGAAATCGTATTATGGTATGAAATGTATTTGGGTTCCAAAAGGAACCATTAACACTCAAGGACCCAAAAGGTTTGGGTACCTAAAACTTGAGATCTTTCTGCAGGGCTTAAAGAAGAAGAAGAATAAATGGTTCTTGGATAGTGGATGTTCAAGACACATGACTGAAACTATGCATGGTTTTCAAGTTTTACAAAACTCAAAACGGTGGAGATGTTTCCTTTGGAGATAATTCAAAAGGGAGGATTCTTGGAATCGGAAATGTCGGTAAAGTTTCATCAACCTTGATTGAAAATGTATGTTTGGTTGAAAATCTGAAACACAACTTGATTAGTATTAGTCAATTGTGTGACAAAGGTTATAAAGTAGTGTTTGATAAGTCAAGATGTACTATTGAAGATGCATGTGATGGAAAGATCTTGTTTATTGGAAATAGATGTGGTAATGTTTATACCATTGACATAGATGTTGCATCCATTCATGACAAATGTTTTTCAGCATTATATGATGATAGTTGGTTATGGCATAGAAGACTAGGTCATGCAAATATGGATTTGATTTCAAAAATTTCGAAAAATGATTTAGTTAAAGGACTTCCAAAAATCAATTTTCAAAAGGATAAAATTTGTGAAGCTTGTCAATTTGGAAAACAAATCAAAACCTCTTTCAAAAACAAAATTCATATTTCTACTTCAAAACCTCTTCAACTACTTCACATGGATTTGTTTGGACCATCTAGATATGCTAGCCTAAATGGCAAGTATTATGCTTTTGTAATTGTGGATGATTATTCTAGATTCACATGGGTATTGTTCTTAGCTAATAAGGATGATGCCTTTGATGCTTTTAAAATCTTTTGTAAAAAGGTTCAAAATGAAAAGGGTTATTCTATTTCTTGCATTAGAAGTGATCATGGTAGAGAATTTGAAAATTATGCATTTGAATCTTTTTGCAATGACTTAGGCATAGAGCATCAATTTTCATCACCTAGAACTCCACAACAAAATGGAGTTGTTGAGAGAAAGAATAAATCTATTCAAGAAATGGCTAGGACCATGTTGAATGAAAATGGTTTACCTAAGTATTTTTGGTAAGCCGGCCAACACCGCTTTGTTATGTTTTAAATCGGGTGTTGATTAGATCTATTCTTGATAAGACTCCCTATGAGCTTTGGAAAAATAGAAAACCCAATATTGGATATTTCAAAGTCTTTGGTTGTAAATGTTTTATTTTGAACACAAAAGACAATCTTGGTAAATTTGATTCAAAATCCGATATTGGTATTTTCTTGGTATTCAAGTTCTAGCAAAGCTTATAGAGTTTATAATAAAAGAACCTTGGTTGTAGAAGAGTCTATGCATGTTTCTTTTGATGAGTCTAACCTCTCCTCTGCGGAGAAAAGAGTTGTTAATGATGATGCAGATGGAGAGTTACAAGAAGAATCATCAAAGGATAATCAAGAGAATGCACTACAAGAAAATCAAGATGATGATCAAGAGCAAAGAAATATGGAGCAACAAGAAGGTTCTACTCAAACACTCCCAAGGATGAGGTATGTTTCTTCTCACCCTTCGGATGCCATTTTGAGATCCTTCTAAAGGTGTTTCTACTAGATCATCACTTAGAATACATGTGAGCATGCTGCATTTATTTCTCAAATTGAACCAAAACTTTCATGGATGCGGAAAATGATGAGTCTTGGATTATGGCAATGCAAGAGGAGTCGAGTCAATTGAGAGAAATAATGTGGGAATTAGTTCCTAAACCGGAACATCAATCCATCATAGGTACTAAATGGGTATTTAGGAATAAGATGGATGAATCCGTGTGGTTGTAAGGAATAAAGCTAGATTAGTGGCTCAAGGATACAACCAAGAAGAAGGAATTGATTTTGATGAAACATTTGCACCAGATTAGAATCCATTAGAATGTTGTTAGCATATGCATGTCATAAAGATTTTGTTTTATTTCAAATGGATGTTAAAAGTGCTTTTCTAAATGGTTATATTATGGAGGAAGTTTATGTAAACAACCTCCCTGCTTTGAAAATGAAAATTTCCAAATCATGTGTATAAGTTGTCTAAAGCTTTGTATGGTTTAAAACAAGCACCTAGAGCTTGGTATGATAGGCTTAGAAATTTCTTGTTGATAACGGTTTTTCAATGGGTAAAGCGGATACCACTCTTTTGTTAAGAATAAAAATCAAGATATACTTTTGTTCAAATTTATGTTGATGATATTATTTTGGTTCTACTAATGAGTCCTTGTGCAAGGATTTTCATCTTGTATGAGTAAGGAATTTGAGATGAGCATGATGGGAGAATTGAAGTATTTCCTTGGACTTCAAATCAAGCAAAACAATAAGGGAATCTTCATCAATCAAGCTAAGTATGTAAAAGATTTGCTCAAGAGGTTTGGAATTGATGAGTCAAATACTAAGAGCACTCCAATGAGCACAACAATCAAGCTTGACAAATATGAAAAAGGTAAAGAAGTTGACATTAAAAAATATCGAGGTATGATTGGCTCTTTACTTTACTTAACCGCAAGTAGACCCGATATCATGTTTAGTGTATGTTTGTGTGCAAGATTTCAATCATGTCCCAAGGAATCCCATTTGCTTGCTGTTAAAAGAATTTTTCGTTATTTGAGTGGAACCATAGATCTTGGTCTTTGGTATCCTAGAGGAACTCATATAGATTTAACATGTTTTTCGGATGCGGATTTTGGGGCTATAAAGTTGATAGGAAAAGCACTAGTGGAACTTGCCATATACTAGTCACTCACTTGTTTCATGGTTTAGTAAGAAACAAAATTCGTGGCACTTTCAACTACCGAGGCTGAATATATAGCTGCAGAAGTTGTTGTGCACAAGCACTTTGGATGAAACAAACACTTAGAGATTACGGCATTACGCTTGATAAAATTCCTATTAAGTGTGATAATACAAGTGCTATAAATCTTTCAAAGAATCCCATTCAAAGACTCTAGAACCAAGAAATTAGGCATCATTTCTTAAGGGATCATGTTCAAAAGGGTGATATTGCATTGGAGTTTATTTCTACGGAAAAACAACTTGCCGATATTTTACAAAACCCCTGCGAAGAACAATTTTCAAAATTCGACATGAACTTGGGATGATGAAATTTTCACATTAGCATTTCTAGATATGCTATTGAGTCTATTCAATAACTTGTTTTATGATATGATGCTTAAATATTCTTGAAATGCTTGAGTATGATGTACTAGTAATGTGTATGTATGTTTTGCTTGGATTAATTGTTTTAAAAACATATTTGTTCATAAATTTTGCATTAAAATGGCCTTTAGAGCATTTTTAGATCAAAGTCATGATCTTAATGTGTTATCTACGATGGCCGGATATTGAATCAAGTGTGCGAAACATCAAATGAAATAAGCGGATAACCGTTTGTCTTATAAAGCTCACCGTTTATTTCCGATAACTAAGTTTCTTTGATTGCTCGTTACCCCTCAGTTTGGTGTTATGATGTAGTTTAAAAGCAGTAGCGTGAAGGTTACCCTCTCAGTTCTGATTAACGGATAAACCGTTTAAAATCGATGAGCTCCGCTTACCTTGCCGCTTCACCGTTTTCCTTAGCGTTAACCTTTTACTTATTCCAAGCTCACTTTGAAATTAACCCCTCACCGTTTATATAAAGCGGCTGCCGTTTGATTAAAATATATATCTTGGTCACGGGTTTTTCCTCTTCGTCTTCTTAGCCTCTCACCGTTTCGCCATTTCTCGGAAAGCTTTTCATCTTCTTCTTTCTTCTATTTTCTCCATTTTCGACCCGAATCACTCGATAGAACTCTTCCAAATCATCTTTAGAGTGATTCTGATTCAAATCTCCGAATCTAGCCCAAAATCAAAATTCCCAAATCAAACCACTAAGGCGGCGATGTTGGTTTTGCTCGATTTGATCCATCTTGTCGCTTTTCTTGCCAAATTGAACCTCAATCTTTCTTCCTCCACTCTCTCTGAACTCCATAAACACTTCATTTACTCTCAAATCAATCCTCGAACGTTCTCCTCTCCATGATGGTGAATCATCTCGAGACCTCGGAGAAGGAAACATGCACCTAGTGTCAACCCCATACTACCACGGGAAGCCTCTGAATTTGAAAGGCTTCATTTCCTACACCTACATTGCTCGGGACGCTTTGAGACCCGATTTATGGGTCGTCGGGTTATTGATTCTTATTTTGCGGATGTAGATGATTTTAAGATTTGATTGTATGTAATAGGATTGTGACTAACATGCTTAGACCACAGGAATCCGTTTTATTCCTTGATGATAAAGTTTATCCGAATCTAGTTCGAGTCTTTTATTCTAATATGAAATTATGCGCCACTTTCGTCTAGATAGAATTATTCTTTGTTGTTGGCGGTGTTCTATTGATTTTGATGTAGAGTTTTGAACAACATACTTGGTATTAGGATGAGGTCATTCTTTTATACTTCTCGAAAAATCCTATCTTTTTCTTGAGTTTGTCCACCATAAAAGTCCGTAACATGTCGTCGTAGGGATTTGAGTGATGACATTTGTAGTCTTCCTTTTCACCACTCCTTTTCAGTCCGTATTCTCCATTCCATTCTTGACACATTGTTACTCCTAGGAAGGTCACACTGCGGATGAGGTAACTCGTTTAGATGTCGGGTTACTAGATAGTCTTCTTAGTGGGCGGGAAGTTAACCTTGGTTATATCATTTATGCCACATGTTGACCACTCGGGTGTTTCACCGCGTTTGCTTCCTATGGTGATCGATTACCAGATTTTGCGGCACTTCAAAGTGCCAATTAGGGATCTGCGGTGTACAAGGGCCCAAAAGGATTGGTAGGGATGCTATAAGCGATGTGGGTTCACTAGGAGGAGCAGGCGTTGGCTCAAGACCTCTAGCAAGAATCGGGACACGCGGTGCTCACGAGGATGATCGGATGTAACGACATCTACACTCCGTCGGCTTCGACTTGAACTTGGGCTCGGCCTCCACCTTACCGTCGTCGGGATGTTCCTCGCGTGATCCTTGATTCTGACAGCACGTGAGATGGATACGGATATCCATACGCTCCGAGCCTCCATAGGTTTGGCGGCCTTGACCTCTCGGCCATCTCATACTCATTCGGCCTCCTTTTACGATATTGCGGCGGTTGATTAGTTGATGTCGCCCGATTCCGGCGTCGTGGTGATTCTTGATCGTATGGCGCTATTACTCTCGATCGGCGAGATCGGTCTCGAGTTCGAGACATTTCGGGAGGCGAGCATTGATCATCGATATGAGATCATTCTTTCTTCGTGACAGTTACGGGTACTTTGGTTTTGACCCGGGTAGTACATCTGCGGCGACCCCCTCTTCACGCCTACTCGGCACCTCCATCTTGACCTTCTTCCTTGGCTCCCACCTGACGACGGCGGCCGCGACCCGCCCTGCGACCTGCTCTTGCGACCTCCCGGTCGTTTTCTATTTTCTTTGAAGTTTTACATTTCATATTTTGATTATATCGTGATATTGTGGTTATTTTTTACATGTAATGTTATTGTTGATATTGTGGATTGATAGTTGATATGGATGTTTTCTCTATTTATTTTATGGTTGAATGATTTGAAACAATTTGGTCATATTATGTGTTTGGAGATGTTGTGTGATTGGAGTTGTTGTGTGATTTGTGTAACTTTGGAGCTGTTGGGTTGTGCATTGCTTGCCTTGATATATTTGGGAGTGTTTGTCCTCATGGTTGTATTTTGAGATTTTGCCATTTTTCAAGTGAAACTCTGCCGAAATTTTTGCTATTCTATTTCTCTCATACTTTTTCTTACGTTTTGTTTTGATGATGAAGGGAGAGATTTTGCAATTCGCACTTGTTTTAGGCGGTTTTGTACTTGTTTTGTTATAACAAAGAGGTTCTTAAACTTGTCTTTGCAAACCTGCTATAATGCCAAAATTGTTTTGAGTCGTATTGGTAGGGGAGGCGTATAGTAAGGGGAGCAAAAGCAAAGTTTGTCATCATCAAAGGGAGATTGTTAACTTGTAAATGTTTATTTTATTGATTTTGATGATAACAAACATTTGATAAATTTGTTGGAGTTTTCATAATATCGAATAATTTCTTAAGCAAGAATTTTTCTATGAGTATTTACAAGTTTTAAGCTGGAAAATCTCTGCAAAATGTGCAGTCTGAAATAATCGGTGACCGTTAATATTAGCAGTTAGCGATAATATCTTGAAGAGCTATTGTCTTAAGCCTTAACCGCTAAGGTTCTTTTGTTTTTAAAGGCTATCGAAATAACCGGTGAACTGTTAACAAATAACGGCTAACCGTTAATTTCGAGAGACATAATTTGTTAAGCCTTAACCGCTTAGTGTTAAAGGTTGCTTTTGTTTTAAAGGATACTGGAAATAACCGCTAATGTTAACTAATAACGCTAACCGTTAATTTCGAGAGACATAAATTGTTAAGCCTTAACCGCTTAGTGTTAAAGGTTGCTTTTTGTTTTAAAGGATATCGGAAATAACCGTGAACTGTTAACTAATAACGGCTAACCGTTAATTTCGGAGAGACATACTTTCTTAAGCCTTAACCGTTTAGCAAGAACGGATAGATGTTTTTCAGTTGTGCAGTCTCGGATATTAACGGCGAAAGGGTAACTACTAACGGTCAACCGCTTATTTGAAATCCAAAGATAACGGTAACTTTTGACCAAGACAAACGGCTAACGTTAACGGTTAACGCGATCCGCTTATCAAGAATTAGGCTATAACGGCTAGTTTTCGGCTCCAACTATAAATAAGCTCATTTAAATCATTTCAAAGGTTGATCACAACACTACCATTGAGCTTATACACGCTTTATACAATCTTCATAGAGCATTAAACACTTTCGCTTCATTTTATTCACACAGCTTTCTTTTGTAATCTTAAAGATTGTGTGAGAGAAAAATTACTTGTAATCTTTTGTTTGAGTGTTTGTAAGTGTTGGGATACACTTGGGTTAAGAGATTGGGAATAATCTCTTGTTGTAAAGGTTTATTGACACCTTGGAAGTCAATTGTAAGCATTTGAGGCCTTGGTGGCTTGCTTAGTGGAATCCTCAAGCCCGGTGTGCTTGGAGGCGTGGACGTGAAGGATAGCGAACCACGTAAAAATCATTGTGTTTGATCTCTCTTTCCCTATCTCTTTACTTTTATTGCAAATTAATTTGTTAATTTCGAATTTGATTGTTTAAGTATTACTTCATTATATTTTAGTTGCTTAATTTGTAAAATTCCAATTCACCCCCCCTCTTGGGTTGCCTTGTTAGTATTTCATGTCATATAGTCCATGAACAAAAGCTCAAACTACAGTGGAAAGATTGAAGCAACGAAGAGATAGAGGAAAATAGAATACAACTTCAAGAAACTAAAAGAATAAATCACAAGGTTTGCTAGGTGACCCTAAGGCTTAGACTACAGAATTGTAAAATCCAAACCATATAAAAGAACTGGGTTTAGATGTTGAAGTAGCCCAGTTACGGAAAACACCAAATACAAAGGTGAATTCAATGCAAGGCAATAAAAAGATGGGGCTTGGAAGTCACAGCTGCAAAAAGCTAGGAGAGCTAAGAGTTAATGTTAATAAGAGGCATAAGCTAATGTGACTAATATGTTAAAGGGAGAAAAAAGGTAGGAACCTCAAAGCTTAAAAATAAATTTGAACCTGGAAACGAGGAAAACTAATGACCGTAAATAAAGCGGGATTCTGAAAACTCAATCTCAGCTCTTAAAGAAGTTGATAATGAAAAGAAGAAAAATAGGCCGAATGGACCTGTGACAAAGCTTAAATGGCGAAAATGAAAAGTACAAGCTCAGTGTAAAGAAAAATCTAGAGACAAGAAGGTCGAGGTGCAAAATGGGCTTAGCACAGAGAAAAGTCCAACAAATGAAGCAATTAAAGGCAATTGGGCAAGTTCAGAAGCTAAAAGCAAAAGAATAAGTGACCAAGTGGAAGTTATGCTCCTCATTTCTCTAAAAGCAAAGTAGAAGCTGGACATGGGAATGAAAGAGCAACAAGACAGTGAAACAGATGGGTTGGCAATGGAAGTCTCGGAATATGAATCGGGGAGACTGGAGACCAGCCCTGCCGACAGCTATGAATATAATAAGCTAGAACATTCAGGGATCAAAGAGCAACCTAACATTCTGAGAAGCTCAAAAAATGCTCCAAATGCATAAGCCTAAGATTGTGTTCTTTTGTGAGACCAAGCTAACAGCTAGGCAAATGCAAGTGACAAGTCAAAATTTGAGGTTTGAAAATTGCTTTAGAGTTGGCAGAATAGGCAAAAAGGAGGTTTAGCTTTGATGTGGAGATCGGACCTAACTGTAGACATCAAATCCTGGAGCAAACACCACATTAATGCAATGTTATGTGCTGAGAATAAAAGCTATTAGAGGTGCACTGGAATCTATAAACACCCGAAAATGAATCAAAAGCATCACACATGGACATCACTGAAGAGGTTAACCAACTTATCCTCTCTACCTTGGCTGTATTTTAGAAATTTTAATGAAATATTATGGCCTTTTGAAAAGATATGGGGAAATAATAAGGAAGTTAACATGATGCAAAGTTTTAAAGAGTCTATTAGAGTGTGCAAGTTAATGGACTTATGATGTAAGGGGCACCCTATAACATGGTCGAATAAAAGATATAGTCACTGTTTAATAGAGGAAAGGTTAGATTATTTCTTAGGCAACAAGGAACAAAGTTGCATGTTTGTAGAATCTGCTACTGAAACCCTAGAGGCATGGATATCAAAACCATAACCTTGTTCTAATGAATACTATGGAAAAAAAGGAGAAAAGTAAGGTACAACAAAATGACTTCTTCTTAGGTACACTATGAAGAATTGTAAAGTTCATATGAGAAGTGAAAAGAGATAATAAGGGAAAATTGGCTAGAACAAAGAAGATGGAACAATGAGGATGCAGTGGAATACTTCAAAAAACTACAAGCAATCAATGATGCAATTTCAGATTTGGAGTAGAAAAGAACTAAAAGACAAACATTTAAAGGTAGAGAAGCTAATCAAGAATCTAAAGATGATGAAGCAGAATAATCAGCACTATAAAGATGGCAAGCACATTAGAAAATTGGAGAAATAGATTTATAGCCTTCTGTTAGAGGAAGAAATATACTGGAAGCAGTGGTCTAGAGTAGATTGGTTGAAAGAGAGAGATAAGAACACAAAATTCGTTCATGCCAAGGCATCATCTAGGAAGCAGAAAAATAAAATTTAGGGCATAACAAATGAATAAGGGAATTGGACTGAAGAAGATAATGTTGTGGAAGAAACGTTTTCTAACTATTTTGCAAACTTCTTCACCATAACAAACCCCTCTTAAACTCAGATAGAATATGTGTTGAGAGACATGCCAACTAAAGTGACAAGATAGATGAATGAAGAACCGGATAAACCCTTTAGAACAGAAAGGATAACAGCAGCCATGTCCCAAATGTGCCCTACTAAAGTCCCCAGACAAAATAGCTTCCCAGCAGCTTTCTTTCAAAAGCATTGGAGCTCAGTAAGTAAAGGAGTGCTGACAACCTGCCTTTATGTCTTCAATAAAGAAGGTAACATTGCCTCTCTCAATCGCACATACATTGCATTGATTCCAAAAATTGAAAAGCCTAGGCAAGTGTCCACATTTAGGCCTATTAGTCTATGTAATGTAATCTATAGAATTATAGCAAAAACCATAGCGAATAGGCTTAAACATATGTTACATAACATCGTCTTACCAACTCAAAGTGGCTTTATTCCAAATAGGCTCATTACAGATAATGTTGCGGTGGATTATGAGTGCTTGCATAAGATTAGACTTACTAAGGGAGGGAAAAATGACTTGGTGGCTTTAAAACTTGATATTAGTAAGACATATGATTGAATAAAATGGTGTTTTTTGGAAAATGTCATAAAGAAGTTAGGATTTTCATCAAAATGGATTGAGTTGATCATGAAGTGTGTTTTATTAGCACCATTCTTAGTTCTTATAAATGGAGTAGCAAAAAGGATGATTCATTCACAAAGAGGGTTGAGGCAAAACTATCATATATCTCTTTATTTATTTATTCTTTGTGCAGAGGGGTTCTTAAACTTGTTGTAGTAGGCAGAGGCAAAAAAGCTAATCTAAGGGATAAAATTTGGAAGCAATATGTCCATCATCCATTTACTTTTTGCAGATGACAGTCTCATATTCACAAGGGCGAAAATGGAAGAACGCATAAGACTAAAGCAAATTTTTTATAAATATGCAGTTGCATCAGGCCAAATTTTCAACTATGAAAAATCCTCAATGCTTTTTAGTAAAAACACTCAAGCCATACAAATTAAAGAAATTAAAAGCATTTTCTAACTCAATGTAGTCTCTAGACATGAGAAGTGCCTAGGGCTGTCATCTATAGTCGGAAGGAAAAAAGTGTGTTTCTTTAACTGCATTAAGTTGAGAGTGCTTGATAAAATATCCAATTAGCAGAGTAAGTGGTTCTCAAGTGGGGGAAAAGAGGTCATAATTAAAGTAATCGTCCAAGCAGTCGCTGCCTATGCAATGAGTATATTTAAAATTCTAATAGGACTATGTGTTGAAATCTAAGGAGAAATAGCTAGATTCTGGTGGCATTCGAAAGGAAATCACAGAGGAATTCATTAGACAAGGTAGGAGAAAATGTGCAATGCCAAAGGAGGAGGGGGATGGGATTTCGAGATTTGTCTAGGTTCAACCAAGCCTTAATTGCAAAGTAAGGCTGAAGGCTGAAGGCTGAAGGCTGATCCAATTCCCTGACTCCCTCATAGCTAAAGTCCTACAAGCACCATATTTAAAAAAAAAAAAACCTTTATGAGTGCAAAGTTGGGCTATAAACCTTCCTTCATCTGTAGAAGTATCTTGTGGGGTAGACAAGTGCTACGCAGTGGAGTGAGATGGAGGATAGGAAAGGGAGACAATGTGAGGATTTACAACAACAATTAGATTCCAAGACCTTCAACATTTAAGATTATCTCAACACCAATTGGATTCCAAGACCTTCAACTTTTAAAATTATCTCAACACCAACTCTGCCTTTATATGCAACTATATCTAAGCTGATAAATGGTGAGCATAAGTGGAAGGAATCTTTAATCATGCAACATTTTATATAAGAGAATGCAGATCATATCCTGAGGATTTCGTTACCAAAATCTCCAAGGCCTGACTATCAGTTGTGGGCTTTTAATAAGCATGGGAACTACTTTGCGAAAAATGAGTATTAGATTGCTCTGCAGTTGAAATTTCCAGATTGGCCTACTTCTTCAAAGAAAAAAAAATCCATTAGAATGTCATGTTATTTGGAAATTGAACCTTATAGAAAAAGTCAAAATCTTCATGTGGAGAGAAGCTCAGAACTCACTCCTAACTACAGAAGATATTTGGCATAAGAGGGTTTTACAGCAACTATGGTGCCAAAGATGCGGAAAGCAAAGGGAAAACATAACTCATGCTCTTC
This sequence comes from Citropsis articulata, assembly GCA_030449925.1. Lineage (NCBI taxonomy): Eukaryota > Viridiplantae > Streptophyta > Magnoliopsida > Sapindales > Rutaceae > Citropsis > Citropsis articulata. Next base: position 2,034,652 of record JASUUH010000079.1, read on the forward strand.
TAAATTATAAAGTAGCTCAAAAGATATTGAGGATCACAGACTTTACTGATGAAACTAAACTTTTCGTTAAGGGTGAGCAAAAAACCAGACCCTACTCGATTCGACGAGAACGGACCTAAAAAATTTTGGGTTCGGATTGGATCGGGTTATGAATAAAATCCGATCGAATGGAAAATTGTAAACCCGATTAGGTTGTGATAGGGTCGGGTTATCCAAAACCTGATCGGGTTGATTAAAAAATATAACTAAACCTAAACGCATGCACACCACACGCACAATTCACACTTTTAGCAGAACAGATTCACAACATACAAATAAAAGTACAAAACCCATAAGACACACACACAAAGCAGTGCCGCGATCTACTAACTCCCAACAGCCACCGCCAACGGAGGCCACACGCGCTCCACCTAAAAATGTCGCGATCTGTTGCTATCTTTCCGAACTTCGACCAGTCCCCGCGATCTAATGTTGAGCGTCCAGCCGTCTGCGATCTACCAATGCACGTCTGCCCATCGACTGCTACCAGCTGCCAACTGCCACCGATCTGTTGCTGAAAACCTGTCCGTGATCTGCTGCTCCAAAGCCAAGCCTCCAACCTGAGTACCCCACCCAGGTTTTTGCCCTTTGTGACTTTTGGTTTTGAAGCTTTCATTTCATGGTATATAATTAGCTATGGTTAATTTTGAAGTTTTTACCCAGTCCGATTTGACCCGGTTAGACCCGAAATAATTAGAACTCAATCTAATCTGTTAACCCTAACATGATTCTACCCGAGTTCAACCCAATTTTTTTACCCAATCCGAACCAACCCGAATATATATCGGATCGGATTTTGTTGTAAGATAGGGTTGTATTTATATTAATATTTGCCCAACCTGAACAACCCGAAACCCGATCGGTTGACCTGAACACGACCCAAATTCAATTTTGCCCACCCCTACTTTTTGTAAACCAACACTTATTAACTGTGGTGCAAGAATTGTCAGCTAAGAAAGTTAAGGCTGAAATTGAGATGTTTATAGCTATTTGTTAGGCAATATGGCATTCAAAGAATCTTTTTATCTTTGAGGGAAAGAAAGAAGATTCCCAAATATCATTGGCGAAAGCTAAAGCAATAGTGGAATCTTATAGAAAAATTAACCACCCCCCCCCACTGCTATCTTCTTCAGAGCAAAATTATCCAACAAAACAGATTGGGAAACCTCCTCCCTTAGGGTGTTTCGAAGTTAATGTAGATGCAGCAATGAAGATACTAAATCAGGTGGCTGGCTTGGGAGTAATAATTATAAATTCTGAAGGAAAGTTTATAACTACAGGCCAAAGAAAGGAGGGGATGTTCTTGATGCCGAAGCTGAAGTAATTCAACTGGGAATTACAGCTACACAAGTAGCTAGATGCAGGCCGATGATAATTGAATGTGACTGTCAAGAAGCTGTAGACTTGGTTACATGAAGAAAATGCAACAAACTGAAATATTCTAGAACATTTTAGACATTAAAAAAGGTTTGAAAAGGCTGAACAATGCCACCTCGCAACACATTTCAAGGCTCGGCAATGACATGGCTCATTTAATTTATAAAATGACATTAAGTAATGTAGAATAAAAAATATGGACAGAGGCTTGTCCATCTCATCTTATGTATCTTTTCCGGTTTTAATGCAAGGAAAGCTAAGCTTTTCTTTTAAAAAAAAAAAGTAGAGATATAGAATATAGTATTTATTTCTTATTCATACTTTTTTTAATTCAAATAAAAATCACGAAACTTTATTTTTTTTTATTCAAATGTAAATATTTTGAAATCATATATAAGTTATAAAAAAATAAATTTGAAAAAAAACTGAAATTAACAAATTTTCAAACTTTAGATGTTTAACAAATAAGTTCTAAATCTATTTGTTTTTTCAACTTAATAAAAATTTTCAGTTATTAAGTTATTAAGCTAATTTTTTTTAGATTTTTGCTTAATCTAAAAAGTTTGAATGATATTATTAAAAGATATTTTTCAAAATATCCCTATCTAATTAATTAATTTTCATCTTTATCTAAATAAAATTTTATAATTAGTATTACTGTCAATTTCTATAACTTGTGATAATACATAGTAGTGGTAGACAATTATTTTTTCTAATTTTCTTCAAATTGGCATTATTTATCTTCATATATTTTTATGAATATTTCTCATATAAAAACATCATAAACTATAATAAAATTGATTAACATATACTGATATAAAAATTAAAGGGTTATATTTTATTAAAAATGATTTATGTTATGATAATATATTATCTTATTTATCTTCTTTGAGATGTTTATTACTTGTTTAATATTTATAATTTTTAAGGACATAAATATACAAATACTAGTTTTCAGATTTTAAGTTAAAAAAATAGTTTCCAGATTTTAAGTTAAAAAAATAACTTAATATTTATTTTTAGTGATTCAATTAAAAAAAACAAAAAATAAATAAATATATCATTCAGATTCAAATATTAGGCTCTATTCAAAATTTAGACTAATTTATGTTTATTCAGATTTCAAACAAAAAAAAAATTCACCTTAATCTAAAAAGTCTAAATGATATCATTAAAGGATATTCTCTAAAGTCTTCATATCTAATCAATTTATTTTTGCCCTTACCTAAATAGAACTTACTAATTAGCATTATTTTTCATTTCCATAACTTTTGATAATAGAGTAGTAGATTATTATTGCTTTTATCTTTTTATATCTTCACATTAGCATTATTTATCTTTATAAGTGTTTATGAATATTTTTCATCTAATACATCATAAAATATAATAAATTAATTAATATATTCTAATTTAGAATACTAAAGTGTTTTATTCACTCGAACATGATTTATGTTATTGTAAAATACTATCTTATTTATGTTTGTTGAGATTTTATTATTTATGTAACATATAAAATTTGTAAGGATACAAATGTAAAACTACTAGTTTTTAAACTTTTTAAGTTGAAAAATAAAAACAAACAACTTAATACTTATATAAGAGATTCAAAAAATAAATAAATATATCATTCAAATTTAGATATTTATCTTTATTTAAAATTTAAAATTTAGGTTTATAATAAAATTAATTAATACTTCTCAAAGCTCTTTTAAGAAGAGTTAGCAAGAACATTATGATGTCTTGGGACATTTTAAACTTTTATCAATTGAAAACCTCTTTCGCTTCTTTTAATTTCCGATATAATCCAAAAGACTACATATACTCTCATTCATTAATTAAGCAAGCATTACCAATACATAATCTATCATAAATATTATATACATTCCTTTCAACTTTTAAAACCACTAAAAGTTGTTTCTTAATCTAAGGACAAGCCAACTTTAGCCTCAGTTGCGCAGTTGTACTGCGCATATGGTGGAACCAGCAGCAAGAAATTATAAAGTTCAATCTCTCTTCTATTATTTCACAACTCACAAGAAGGGCAGGAGTGGACACCATGAGCAGCCAAGGGTAAACCATTTGCTTGAATGAGTAATTTCCAATACCTAAAAACATAGTGGACCTGGCAAAGAAAAATAAAAATTGTACAAACAATTAAATAGTTTTTAAGTGAAAATAACATGAAGAGCATTTTGAGAGAGTATTTTCTGATAGTTCATGACATTTTTTAATATTGCATAAAATAGAGAGGTAAATGTTTGTTTATTCTCTATATTTTGTGTTAAGTATCTATTTAATTCTTATATTTAAAAAAAATGTAGATAAATGATCTTTATATGAACAATTAATACTATATCAATTTTTACTGAAATTGCAACTGTTTTCACAATTTGCACAACTTTTTTGGTTCAATTTATTATAACATTTCAAATATTAAAAAAATTATTATTTTAATCATTTATGATAAACTTTCAATTATTTCATTATAATTTCAAGTCAATCCAACCCCCATGTTGACCTTATCACTTAGGCACCAAACACACTTAATATTTTAATGCTAATACTAAAGATATAACCCAATATAAGGTAGGTTATTCTTACTTAAATTTTTAGGAAAAGGACATTTATATCTGTAAATTTTAGAGAACTAGTCACGTAGATTCGCAAGTTTTCAATAAGGGACACTAAGAATCCTTTTATCATAATATTCTCACTTTATTAACTCAAAAAAATTGATTGCTATGTTTTATAATAAAATAAAAATATAATATCAAAATATATGTAATAATATAAACATTTTAAAACAACTTCAATATTTTAATACTTTACAATATTATATTTTATTAAACTAAATTGTATAATAATAGAAACACAATAGGAAAATAAATATATAAAATTTAAATTATTTTCAATATTATATAAAATAATTTCAATATTATTAATACATGAGATATATTTTGTTAATTGTAAAATCTATTTAATCCAAAGATTTATTCTAAAATTTTTATAATAAATAAAAATATCTTATTAAAATGATTTTAATAATTTAAATTTTTTAAATTACATTATATGTTAAAAAATATTATAATATTATTAGTTTAGTAGGCAAATTAAACTATTTAAATTATACTTGTATTCATTAAAAAATTTTAAATTCAATTTTTTTTTAGTTACTATATACAAAGGATATTATGGTAACAAGATTAATATTATTATAATATTATGGTAACTAAATTTTAATATCTTAATATAATATTATTATATTATGTTGTATTATAATAACTAATATATAATATAAATTATTTAATATTTAGTTTAACAAATAATTAATATTTAATTTAGTATAAAAATAACAAACACTTAAATAACAATAAAGTTTAAATAATATTCATTGAATATTAGTAGTAATATAAAACAATGATATACAAATATTATTATATATAATGCAGTCTACTACACCAAATATATTATTACATTATAACTTAAAGAAGCATAATGCAATACATAATTATGTAGTATAGGTAGTCCATCGGAATATAGTGTCAAATGCACTCTTAAGTTATTGGAAAATAGCACGTAGGTATAATAAGTATTGTACTCAAGCACGTCATTTCTAAATAATTATAAAATCTCACACTATACTACTTTTTTGTCATGATTATTTGTTGGCCGTTAATAATCAGTAAGATCATGCTAATGTAAATTAGGGTCGAAGTTTCTTGATTCTGAGAATAAATCTAAAATTTTTAGTGTAAAGGGAAATATTGTAATTAGAAAAATAAAACGATTGGTATTGGCAAATAAACAAAATCTTTTACTAATATTTTGCAAATTCATTAACATATTTTGTACTTTTTCAAAATAAGTGAAAGATTGATATTTGAAAGGTTAATCAACTGTCAACTAATAGTATTAATGGAAAATAATAAAATATCATATTGAGGATAGCATAAATCCTCACAAGAACGGCGGTCTTAGGAGATTTTCTCTATTTGGGAAGGGTATGAGAATAATTTTATACCCAAATTTTTTTTTTTAGGAAAAGGGATTGAATGACTTTTTTACCCAATGTCTTATTCGGACAAGGGACATGAATGATGTGAAATCCCTTTCCCCTCCCCATTTTGCTATTTTCCTATTTTAATCCATTTCTCCATTTTCCTATTTTAATCTTTAATTTTAATTTATTATTTTACAATTATTAGTTAATAAATAATAAAATTTACATTAAATAATATTAAATAATGGTGTACATAACAAATATCAAAATATTTATATAAATAATATAAATATTAGTTAAAATAAAGACTTTAATGTAATTTTGACTTAACCATAACCCAAAGCTCACGATCCACAAATCAAACTCTAATAAGTATCATTCTCTCAGAGTCTCACCCATTCTTTCCAAATTATTCACATTGTAGCTAGCACCCAACTCATCCTCATCTTATCATAACCCAGAAGCACGTTGCGTGCTGGAGGCTAAGCAGCCCAACTTGTCGCAATGTTAGCCAGAAGCCTCACTCACGCATTTGTTGCGCCATTATTGGTGACCAAGAGCTATCATTGGTCATGGACAGTATGCACTTTAATATTGCATAAAGTCACTTTATCTGCATTTTATTTTGAAAATCATTGTTTGAATGTTAAATATACCAAAAGTTTGATAGAGTAGAATAAAATAAGACTCACTCGTGACTATTATCTTTTTATTTTATATATTTTAAAATTAATATAATTAAATTAAGTTTAAAAACTAAAAATATATTAATTATTTGGAGATTTAAAATTTACAAGAATCTTCTGTTATTATTTAAAAGGGAATGAGGATTCCCTTAAATAATTCTAACCGGAACAAGGAGGGAATGAGAAGAACATCGGAAATAGGTACTGGATGTCAATCTCCTCCTTTTCCCATTACCATCTCGATATAAGATCATGTAATTTTTTTAATAATAAAAAAATTACAGTACCACACTTATTATAGCCAGATATTATTTTCTAATAGCTAAGTAGTAAAAGGATTACAGCCCATATTAAATTTGACGCGTCCAAAATTATCGGGCTTAAATTTCATACATATGATACAATATTTTATAGAAGAAAAATATACAAATTGAAGGAAGAATTGATACTTGGATAGACTGCATGGGGACCATCGACGGAGCACTCAACAACTTGCCTACTTTTTAATTTTCGTTAGAGATATGATAAATTAATATTTCTTTATCCTTTTCTTTGTCCTTACCAGAATTTAATAATTTGAACTTTGAAGACAAATTAATCATTCAATTAGCTTTACCTTTGTCTACAATACCTGTATTAATAAACCTAAAATGTTTTTTTTTTTTTCACTTTTATACATACGATTTGTCTTCTGTCCGGTCGTTGCTACCTAAATATCATCACTAGGCCCAAAAAGTCCATTCCGAATCATAAGGTGTGCATTTTTTATGAACTCAAACCACCATAAAGCACATATATGCATAAGTGAGTCTCAATATACATTGAACCGTTAGTTAAGTCCATTCGGAGAGTGCTTGGCCCACAAGGGAATGGCTCGTATAACCAGTTAGAGAAAAACCTGTAACCTTAAAGAGCCCAATCAAAGGCCCAATACTACTCACTGGTGTAGGTCCATTATGAAGTTTGAGCAGAAATAGTATCTTCCAGTGGCAATCCCTGGCCTAGGCCCATTGAAACGTTCTTTTTTTTTTTTTTGAATTTCATGAGGCTAATGCTCAAATTATAACTCATATTATATAAAATTTACAATTGATATTTATACCTACTGAGACCCGTTTACATCAATTCTGATATGGCACCGCTCAGATTTTAAACCCTCTCAAATATTCGAGAGACGTCATTTTAAACCCTCTCAAATATTCGAGGAACGTCAAACTCTCATATTAGGAGAAAGACTGCCTCACTAAAGCTCTGAGGCTCCAAGGAAGGAAATATAAATTAAACCCCTGTAATACGTCTGCGGGGACTCAAACTACTTCACTCACATTTGTGAATTCTAACCTTTGTCCTAAATTTAATCTTGTAAGTCAAGCTACTTAATGAGTAAGTGGGACAATTCAGTCGTCATGTTAAGTTTAATCATATCTAAAGAAGGGGCCTTACTATGTTATAGTTTATGTATGTATCAGCCCATGATGCGACAAATAATTTATGAAGAGTGCGCCATGCGTAAAATTTAAATGATTTAATAACTGTCTCCTCTGGTTTCAATTCGGTAACAAATTCTTTTTACCCTTTAATTAACCAGTTGCAGACTTACTGAAATTTCAATGTTTGATGCCATTTGGATTTCTTTTCTATATACAATAAATTACACACAATAACTAAAATTTAAAGATTAAGATTTTTAATAATATTATTAGAAGGATAAAAACCTATTTAATCCTTATATTTTAATATTAGCATTTGTTTGGTTCATATATATTTAAAAATAGTTTACAATATTCATGCTGTTAAACTATTGATACCCATGTCGCTATTTTTTGTTCTTTTTAGCTTGTTTTTATAATATTACCCTATTGCAATAATGTTTCTTTCTTGATACAATAATAGGAAATTTAAATTATTAATTTAATCCTAAAAATAAAATAAAAATAAAAAGAATATATTTTTTTGGGAAGATCACATATGTCCAAAAAAATAATATTTTAAAAATTAAATTATTAATTTTTTGGATATTAATAAAAAAATTAATATATTAATTACTCAGCAGAGTGCTCCACATAAATTAATATATATTATTTTTATTTTATCTTATTTTTTAGAATTAAACTGGTGACTAAATTATTTTTTTTTCTATTAATTAAAAAAAACATTATTGTAAGGGATAGTAAAAAAGAAAGAAAGTTATTTTGTTTCAATTGGGCAGCACCGATCCCTTTTGTCCCCTCCCTAGATCATTCCCTCTTCAATTTTCCATTTTCTTCCTTCGCAAAAAATTTTGAAACCGTTTGGTCCGGTTGCCCATCACTTAAAACTAACCAATTCAACTGGTTTCTCCCATGTTACTACTTTCCCATAGATTTAACATTGTCTGTTAGATTAAATTTTAACACATTTGAACGGCTAAAATTTTACAGGCTGTATGTAACGCAAATTGCAACTTCGGAATTCCCAAAGAAACCCAATTTTCTTATCATTAGAAGGGAATAAAATCATGATTATTATCCCTTTTCACGGAAGGATTTTATGTGCTTTATAAGATTAGGGTTTACCACTCGTGAAACTTGTAAAATGAGAACCTTATATGCCGTTTCATGAAACAACCTAGACCTTAGCAACTCAATCTTTGTGATTCTTTGTAATTCTCAACCTTAAATAAATAAATAAATTGGTAGCCTATAGCCACCATTGATTACGAGAGAAAACTTATATTTTGATCAAAACCACCATTGAAACTTGCCTAAAGCCATTATTAACTAATTCTAAAACAAAATCCATTACCCTTTCTTATGACCACAACTAGGGCTGTGGCCTAAGCCCGCAAGCGTAAAGCCTAGCCCGCATAGATTAGGGTTAGACATGGACCGAAAAATATAAAACCTGCATAGATTGGGCTTAATTAACGGCTGATGAAAAAAGTTTCGACTATTTAGTTAAAAAAAAAATCAAAGTAGGAAATTAATATTTTTTATATTAGTATTTGTGATTTATGATATTGTGTTATTGATATTTTATATATTAGACTATTATTTTATTATGTATTGGATAATTATCTTTAATTTTATTTTTTTATTTATTAAAAATTTATTTCATAACTAATGGAAAAGCCCAGGCCCAACCGCTTTTAAAGGGCTTGGGATTGTTAATAATAATAATATGGCCCTGGGCTTTGAAAGGCCCGGCCCAAGTTCATAATTTGCCAACCCTAACCATAACACTTAAAGGTAGTAAAATGGGTTACGACATGATTATATGACATAGATATGACACACATTTTTTGTATTCATGCTGATAGACATTGACACGATTAATATATAAATTAACATGACATGATATAATAAATAATCATGTTATATCTGTGTTGAACTACTTTATCATAATTATACATTTATGACACAAATATAAATTAGTATTTCGTTGAAAAATAAAAAATATATACTGAACAATAAATTCATTGTTCGCATCATATCCACATTATATTATAAACTTATTTATATGATATTTATATCACATTAACTTGTTTTATAAACTATTTTTAAAAATAATATTGACATATTTATTTTTAAAATTAATTTTAAATATTTTGTTTTAAACATGTTAAATGGGTCAACCTAATTAATATGATTAATAAATAGGTTGTATCCATGCCTGCTTAAAATTAAGACGACACGAATATGACACAATTACATAAATTGATACCCCTAATGACATTTCTTTGATTAAGGGCAAATTTCGCACTAAATAAAGTTCTATAACCATACCCTCTAAACCAAGTTATAGTTATGGTCATATTAGGTTTAGTTAGACAACAAACCTTCTCAGAGTCATTGTCTAGTACTAGAAAAACGTCCAGAACCCTACAATCGCACTTTTTCAGTCACTAAACCCTTAACACCATCTCAAAAGTGAAGACCATGAGGGTTTCTATTAGTTTATAGTCGTATCAACCCTAGTCACCAACAGAAAGTTCTCTATTATTCACTTTGCAGTATCTGCTCCAACACCACCATTCTCAAGATGACCCTTTCTTTTCCAAAAAAAGGGCCCTATCAGAGCTGAACTTATCATCACCTTTGGGTGTGGGCTAGATTTTTAAAAACAATTAAATTTATTTCTCAAAAAATTAATTTTATACAAATGAAATTATTAAGTACACTACATAAGCAAAAAAACTAACCATAAAACTATAAAAATACAATGTCAATAAGAAAAACACTATCGATGATGTTGCGTCCTGCGATTCTTCAAAAAGAAAAATTCATCTATTATCGCATCTGAGTCGATATTTTTTGCAATTTCTCTTTCAATATAAATAACTATATATTCTGAAAGAAACGCATTCTCCATCTTATTTCGACGTGTTGCCTTAATCAATTTCATGGCAGAAAATGCTCTCTTTGTCGTTGTTGTTGAAACAAGAAGGGTTGACACTAATGGTGCGTTTACTTACTGGATTGGGAAATCGGAATCCGGAATCGGAATGATTGACGCGTTTACTTCGCAAAAATAAGAGGGGAATCGGAATCGGAATCGGAATGGCGGGACCCACCTATATTTGGGAATGGGGAATGGGAACTTGATTCCCATGGGGGGAGGTGGGAATCAAGTTCCCATTCCTTGAACTACCCATTTTGCCCTCCCCCAAAACAAAAAATACCCATTTTGTCCTAAGTTATAATTAATTAATATATTATTATAATTAATTAATTATTATGATTAATTAATATATTATTAACTATAATTATTAATAATTATAGTTCTTGAATAAATAATCATAATAATTAATATATTATTACAATAATTAATACATTATTATTTTAATTAATTAATTAATATATTATTATAATAATAATTATAATTAATTCATATATTATAATTAATTAATATAATTATTACTATTAAATAATATAATAATATATTATTAACAATAATATATTAATAATTATAGTTCTCGATTAAATAATCACAATAATTAATACATTATTATTTTAATTTATTTATTTATATATTATTATAATAATTATTAATATAATTATTATAATTAATTAATATACTGTTATAATAATTACTAATATAATAATTATAATTAATTCATATATTCTAATTAATTAAATACTATAATTATTACTATTAAATAATATAATAATATATTATTTAACAACAATATATTAATAATTATAGTTCTCAAGTAAATAATCACACTAAATAATATATTATTATTTTAATTAATTAATTAATATATTATTATAATAATTATTAATATAATTATAATAATTAATTCATATATTATAATTAATTAATATAATTATTATAATTAATTCATATATTATAATTAATTAATATAATTATTACTATTAAATAATATAATAATATATTATTGTTAACAATAATATATTTATAATTATAGTTCTCGATTAAATAATCACAATAATTAATACATTATTATTTTAATTTATTTATTTATATATTATTATAATTATTATTAATATAATTATTATAATATATATATTATAATTAATTAATATAATTATTACTATTAAATAATATAATAATATATTATGAACAATAATATATTAATAATTATAGTTCTCGATTAAATAATCATAATAATTAATACATTGTTATTTTAATTAATTAATTAATATATTATTATAATTATTATTATAATTAATTCATATATTATTATTAATTAAGTAATATAATTATTACTAATAATTAATATATTAATACATTTTAACAATAATTATTAATAATTATAATTTTTGAATGAATAATCACAATAATTAATATATTATTATAATTAATTAATTAATATTAATATTATTAGTTAATATATTTTTATAATAATTGTTAATATAATTATAATAATTAATTAATTAAATTTTACAATTAATTAATATATTAGTTAATAATAATAATTATGTCAATAATCCATTAAGTACTTTTTAGTAATTTATTTACAATCCAAATTTCATTCGATTCGATTCCTATAGTTTAAGTAAACAACTTAATTTGATTCTCATTCCTATTCCGATTCCACTCATTCCATTCATCCATTCCATTCCGATTCGTCAATTCAGGTTATTCAGGATTAGGTTTAGTAAGTAAATGAATTAATCTATCTAACAAGAAGTAAATTTGTAACTTTTTGGTCTCAACTAATTTTCGACACAATTCAGAAAGGGAAGTAATATTTTGAAACTCTTGAAAAGATTGTACATCAATCTTAAAGCATTCTAATTGTCTTCTCAAAGCATGTAGCTCAATCTTAGTGAACTCTTGAGAATCTGCGAATATCTTCAATTTTAAATGAATTAAATGCACCAATACGATTTAAAGTTAAACTAAGAGTAAGGAGTTCTAAAATCTATTTGGTGAATCTATTATTCAACTCCATCAATTGAAAATCTATCATAGCGTTAAATATATCATAATGATGATAATACCCAATTGTAATATAATCATTCTGCTTACAAGAATGTCATGTGTCTTTCATATGGCGAGCTCTCATATCATGCACATCTATCTCATTCTTTTCACAAAATAAAACTACATTCTCAATAAAATTTTCCCAACTATTGGCTCGCAATCTTTGAAGAAGTTTTTTCGTAGTTAAGAATAAGTGCACAACATTTAAAATATCTTGAGATTTCACTTGTAATGCTTGACAAAGTAAATCACATACCTCTAAAACTTTATTTAATAAATGCAAAATGGAACACAAATTGAAAAGATGTCATTGATTCACATGATTTTAGCCTCTCCACGTATGCTATGGTTAGGCCCACACTCTACCAACTTCCCAAGAACTTTACGGATAACACTAAACAAATCAAGCAACCTATTAACAGAATGGAAATGAGAGCTCCACCAAGTAGCTCCAAGACGTTTGCAAAGTATGATTGGCCCCTATACCAGTTTGAACTTCTCATGAAGCCATCAAATCTATCATTTTTGCTTCCCAAATAGATTTTAACTCAGAAGGTCATTTAACAGATGAAGTCAAAACATTTACAATTAAACCCAAAGCTGAAAAGAAAAGTCATACATTTGACACATTATTAGATGCTGCAAGTAAAGCAAGTTGTAATGATGTGCAAAACAATGTATATAAAATGCATATGGGCAGTCTTTCAAAAATAATGCTTGTAATCCATTCCATGCACCCTGCATGTTACTAGCACCATCATACTCAGATATCTTCAACTAAAAGATCATATCGCACAAGGACATTATATATTTCCCTTTTCAATGTTACTGCTGTAGTTTCCATGACATTGACAACTTTAAAAAAAAGGCTCTCGAATATACCCATTACAGTCAACATACTTTAAAATAATAGTCATTTGCTCTTTATCAGATTCATCAAGTGCTTCGTCTACTAAAATACAAAACTTACCATCTCCAAGTTTGTTGCATATCTTGATTCGCACTTTGTTTACAAGAATGTTTAAAAGCTCCTTTTAAATGTCAGATGATTTATACTTAGCATATGATGGAACATTTTCTATGACAACTTTAGCAATTTCTTTAACACACTTCGCTGAATGTTTTATCGACTTTATGAAATTTTCCCGATTTTTTGAATTAACTGATTCATCATTATCTCTAAAAGCACAAGCTTGCTTTGCTAACCATTTAATAACAATAATTAACGTCTTAAATCATAGTCTATTCTCCAAAACTTGTTATGAAGTTTGGGCATTGATTAATCTATCAATATGTTGAATTGCGTTCCTCAAACAACCATTTTTTTGTAAAAATGGACATTTTTTTTCCATTATTGACTATCTTACAACTAGAAAACTGTTCAATAATGAATTTTGGATTGATGATAGAATTTCATAAAAAATAAAACATGGAAAACAAAATACACTATATTTTACCTTAGAGTATTCAAGCCATGGAAATTTTTTAAACCAATTACTGAAACCTACATCCTTGTATGCCATCATTAATTAGTGGATAATCTCATAGTTTAGGCTGATAAATTCCTACTTTGATGTACTCCCTTCAAATATCATAATGTTGATTCATTGAATATGTCCCTATTTAATGATATAATCCAAGATCATGCTCCAAATGGGTATTTCTAGTTTCTTCAATTTCAACCCTTTGAGATTTAAAAGTATATTGCTCACTATAATCTTAAGCACTAACTTAAGATGGAGATAAAGACTTGGCAGATGATTAATTTTCACCTATTCTTATAAAAAAATAAAGTAAAGTTTAATATTGAATCTGTAATAATAGGATCCGCCTACTATACCACTGATGCACGGTACCACCGGTTTTGTTTTTTTTGTGTAAAATTTCATTAAAGTCCTTTCATTTATTTTTATTTACACTTTCTCTCATAAATATTAAATTAATATTTATTACATCCTTATCAATATTATATTTAGGACCTTATATTATTTTCTATTTTTAAAATTTTCTTCTATATTACACCTTTATCACAATACCCCTCTCTTATACCCGCGAACCCGACCCGAACCCGCGAAACTGACCCTGTTTTTATTTCCGTTTCCGGCCACTCCACCGGCAAAGGTTGGTACCAATCAGCAGCTCGTGAGAAGCAGGTCATATCCATGCCATCGTCGTCGCCGTAAAGCTTTCGAAAAGCTGCCGAAGATCCGACCCTCAAACCCGACCCGGTTTCCGTTTCCGTTTCCGACCACTTCACCGGCCAAGGTTGGAACCGTTCGAAAGCTCGTGCGACACCGGTCATGCCCATGCCATCCTTATCGCCGGAAAGAGTTCGGAAAGCCCCGGATCGAAACCGTGAAAAGCCGCGGTATAGAAGCTTCAATTTGCCGCGATTTCACCGGTTTCCGGTGACCCCACTACTTTGGTTTTGTTCCCCATAATTTGCTCTGTATTTTCCGACCAACCACAGCCACCGGAAGAGCCGTTGATCGGCCGTTGAAGGATTCACGGGTTTGGGAGAATATAACTTAATATTTATGAGACAAAGTGTAAATAAAAACAAAGGAAAGGATTTTAATGAAATTTTACACAAAAAAAACAAAAGCAGTGGTACCGTGCCACTGTTGTAAGGTAGGCGGATCCGTAATAATAATACATTAAAGAATTATTAATTTTCTATTAAAAAATTTGACAATACTACTAGTTAAAAACTAATTCAAAAAAAGTCAGCATACAATAATTAATTATTTTACTATTCTATTCACTCATTCTTTATATGCCATCGTTATTTTATAATTTTATAAAGATAAATCAACAGTTTCCACTTTGTATGCCATCATTACCATTTATCATATTCTATTATTTTATAATTTTAAGAAGACGAATCACATAATCAACAACTTCCACAGTTCCACTTTGTATGCCAATATGCCATCATTATCGTAAGTCGTATTCCATTCAATAAATTAAAATTAAAAATACAAAGTGATTTGCACCTCGCGTGTATCAAGAGACAGAGACGGGACATTTGACTTCGGGACTTCAAGTACAGTGAGAGATTGAGCTTGCCGGCGTGGGCCTTGCGGTAGCGGCTCGGCGCCACTCATGAGGCAGCGGCTGGGTGTCAATTGCGCATTCGGCAGTGGTGAGAGACTTGAGTAGTTGAGATTTGATAAATTTAGATTTCAGATTTAATTGGATAATTCAAGAGTTTTTGTAAATTGTGAATTAGGAAAAATAAAGATTTCTGTAATTATTAGATTTATTTTTATTCTTTTATAAGTATTAATAAAGGTAAATTTATAAATTATAATTAATTTTTTTTTCTAAAAGCTTATCTAGGTTGCAACCCCTATTAGTCAACTCTTAGCTTCACCTCTAGGCCTGATCTCTGCACGTCAACAAACCAGAAGTCAAAGTTATGATGAGGGGATACTTGGGCTAAATCAATGTTCGGATACATTCTTGGATCTTTCTCTTCAGACCACAAAATAAAGTTCGGCAGTAAGTCGCAGACTAAGCTTAAATTTTAATCCAGCCAAATTATGTCCTGGCGAGGGGGACTTTTTAGCTAATCCAGAAATAGCATGTGGCCTGGTCAAATTCTTGTTCAAATGCCTGTTAATGTTAATAATAAAATCTGCTTCCCACAAAAAGAGGGTTGATGATAAAATCAATGTTTGTTGGGGGGTGTGACTATGATATTTTGGATTGAGTAATTATAAATATCTCAAATTTCATCTAAATGACATGTCATTAATTGAATGATTGATAATTCTTTATAAGATCTAAGTGAATTAATTGTATTATCTTACTAATCAATTAATGAATGACACATTACTTAGGATAATTTTTTAAATAAAAGATTTAAGATCTGTAGAACTACTTTTTCAGGTAAGGCACTTCACAATCTAGATAATGAGAATGATCAAGTAATGATATCTCTAACAAGAGTGTAGTAGTCGTACCAATTAATGATAAAATCATAATCAATGGATTATCATGCTCTGTATAATTTTGTATATTTATGGTAAATAAATGTCAATGAATAAGTGAGTTTTTGGATGGATTTGTGATTCAATTTAGGATTTAGATCCGGTGCTTAGCTAACCTTTTGCTAACCTTTGTAAGATCTTGCGAGATGTGGCATTTATGATTTTTAATGGTTAAGGTTTATTTTTTCCTTTCTATCTCCTTATCTTACGAGATTCTCTCTTAATTAACTAATCTTTTTTTTTTCTTTTTTCAAAAAATAAAACATAATTCTTTCTTTCTTCTTCTCACCCCTCTTAATTGTCAATTTTTCTTTTAAACTCCCTCTAAAACAAATCAACCTCGTCACAAAATAACTCATGTTCAAGCTTAAATTTAACCGAATACAAAGAAAGGAAAACAATAAATAAATTTTCCATTAAAACAAAGAAATCATTCAAGAGAGATTAAATTTCAATATGCATCTTGTTTAGATTTGTTGGAATTTTATTTTCTCTTTTTTCCTCTAAGTTTGTCTAAAATATGGAAATAATTATTTTTATTGGGAGGATTTGTTTAACTTCGGTTGGGAAAATGATTTTAACTTATATTTTCTCGTTAAAAAAAACCAAGGTTTACTAGTTTCATATGTTCATGAAATTAAAAAAAATGCTATAGAATTAAAAAAGAAGAAGAAGAAGATAATAACGCAGCAAGAAGAAGAGATTGTTTTTATAAGGCAGTTAAAAGATATTCGGTTAAAGTAAGGAGAGAAAAAGGAAAAAAAATAAATCTTAACGATTAAAAATCATTAATACCACATGTTACAATATCTTACAAAGGCTAGTAAAAGCCTAGTTAAGCATTGAATTCAAATCCTTCAATTTAAGTGCTTCATTCAACGTCCAATATTATAATATGATAATATGTGAAATCAAAAAAATATAAGCGCCTCCCTCACCCCGTACTATTTTATTTTTACCCTTTCAGCATATTTTTATTGGCCAAATCCTTTAGTTAATTGGTTTACATAATAAGTCAATTAAAGAGTGTATAATCCATTTAGGATACATTTGGTACACTATATTGTATTATATTATATTATATTATTTTAATATTTGTTGTATTATATTATGTTATATTGCATTAGCATCGTATTATAACAATGTTGTATAATGTTTGGTGTTACTGATAGGTCATAAATAGTCATATTATATTTAGTTTAATTCCCTTATATTTTGATTGATCTTGTGCTAATTTATGGAGATTATGTTTGATTTGATTTAGGAGGAGAAACATGGAGATTATGATAAAAAGTTGATAAAAAGAGCTTTATTTGGGCTTTGCAATCATGGGCTGACCGTTGACTTGAAGGAGACTGTTTCCTAGCATTAAAAGGAGAAGAAGCCAAGAAGGATTAGAAAAGCTAGCAAAAGAGAAAAAGAAATCGCAAGGAAAAAGGAAAGAGAGCAAGAAGAGGAAACCAAAAAGAAGACAAAAAGCAAGCATTATAAAGTGGGAGAGTTTGGGCGTGAGAAGAGAAAAAGGAAGTCAAGGGCTGCTGCAACTTGTTCTTTAAACAACTTTTGTTTTCCTTTGCCACCATGAGTGGCTAAGGTTTTAATTCTGATCCAAGGGTAATCAAATTCCGATTGTAGTTTTGTGAGGCTTCGAACTTAACAAGAATTTCTTCAATCCAAGTAATTTTTATTTTCTTGTTCTCATTATCTATGAATTATTTATATTGATTGAGTTGGCGTAATTCAATATTTATTTTTCTATCGCTAGTCATGAGTTTATGATCCGTAATTGTCATGAATGATTGAATTGAGTAGCAAAGAGTTGGCTCATGTGTGTGTATATTGATGGCCACAATTACATAGCTTGCATGATAGGCTCTAGGGAAATAAAAATACAAATTGATTAAATTGGAGTAATCTGAATTAATAGATCTTGTTTTAGTCATTCTCACTATTCTTAATGCTATCATTTAATTTGATATGGAACGATGATGCCCAGTTAAATTAGTGATAAGTTTGGATTTGGGCGATTGTTTGAGTCTATTACATTAGGAGAATAATTGCTTTCTGCGGGATTCCGATTAAGTAGACTAAGTTCTTGGATTGAGTAATTTATATTTTTGCCTATGAACAAAATTGCAATTGGATGGAATTGATACCCTTGGATTGGAAGCTTGGTAAGATTGATTTTTCCTTGTTTAATTTTACATCTTGTTTTATTTAATTTAATTTTATTTTATTTTCGTCAAATTCTCAAATACCATTAAATTCAAACATTCGGATTTCCGGTTTCACCAAACCGGCTGACCGGATAGAACCAGAACCAAGAAGAACGCAAATTCGGCTTACCGGTTTCTCACATCCGGGTAGCCGAATCAGCTCCAGAAAGTCTTCAAGCCGTAACCGGTCTACCGGTTGTCCCTCATCCGGCAAGCCGAATAGCTCCAGAATTGCATCTAGCCACAACCGGATTTCCGGATTCCTTTTCCGGTTGTCTGAATAAAGTCAGCAAGGAGAGAACCCGCAATCGGCTATCCGTTTCCTTCAACCGGAAAACCGAATCTTTCCAGAACCATCACAAATCACATTCGGTCTTCCGGATTTTCTTCTAACCGGTTAACCGAAAAGCATCCAGAATCATTACCATCCGCAACCGGTAAGCCGGATTCCACTCAGCCGGATAGCCGGATCGTTTCAGAATTGACGCTGCCAACAAACGGACATCCGGATCCTTTATCCGGTTAGCCGGTTATTCTCCAGAAAATCAAACAAGACAAACGGCTTACCGTTTACAATAAACGGTTAGCCGGTTTTGTGCAGAACCTTGAAAATCTGATTTTTCTTGGAAAATTAATTGTTTTAAACTTTGAGAAATTAAAATACATAGTTCTCTTGGGATTCGACCTGGTTCCATTATTTCTACAAATTTATTTAGGTGAATCAGTATTTGTTTTGAGGAGCTTCGACAACCTCCGTCAAAATTGGCGCCGTTGCCGGGGAACTAATTTTAGTTTCTCATTGTTTACTTTGTTTGTTTGATTTAGTTTATGACTCGTTCTTCTCAGGCTACTAATTTGCAGTATAATCCTGAAATCGAGAGGACAGCGCGTCAATTGAGAAAAGAGACTAGAGAGGGGAAACGTCGTCTTGAGGAAGAAGCGGAGATAGATTTAACTACTGGTGGTACATCCATTTTTGCAGAAGCTAAAGAAGAGATGGCAGACAGAACTCTCAAAGAACTCGCCGCACCAGATTTGAATCAACAGCCCCTATGCATTACTTTTCCTAATTTTGCTAATGATTTTGAATTAAAATCTGGTTTAATTCATTTACTTCCTTCTTTTCGTGGTTGTGCAGGTGAAGATCCTCACAAGCATCTTAAAGAATTTCACATTGTTTGCTCTGGAATGAAGCCACATGGTGTATCCGAGGAGCAAATCAACCTTAGAGCCTTTCCATTCTCTTTGAAGGATCAAGCTAAAGATTGGCTCTATTATCTACCTTCCGGTTCTATCACCACATGGAATGAGATGAAGAGGCTATTTACGGAGAAATTCTTTCACCTCACGCATTCTTAGTATTAGGAAGGAGATTTATGGCATCACTCGGATCACTTGGGGAGGCCATTTGTCTGATCTTGGGAGCGATTCAAAAGATTATGTGCAAGTTTTCCCCATCAATTTCGATCA
Source organism: Citropsis articulata (assembly GCA_030449925.1). NCBI lineage: Eukaryota > Viridiplantae > Streptophyta > Magnoliopsida > Sapindales > Rutaceae > Citropsis > Citropsis articulata. Next base: position 2,054,867 of record JASUUH010000079.1, read on the forward strand.
ACTCCTTATCCAATATTTCTATGAGGATTATTGCCAATGGATAGGAGTATGATTGATCACGCAAGTGGTGGAGCTTTAGTGAACAAGACGCGAGCGACCCAAACAATTGATTTCAAACATGGCTGAAACTTCTCAACAATTGATGCAAGGCGGGTGGAGGATCTATCAACACGTTAACGAGGTAAGTGACCTTAAAAATCAAATTTCTGATTTAAGCTGCTTTGGTTCGTCAAATGGGGTAGGCAAGCGCAAGCGGTGAAAGCGTGTGGGATATGCTCACTTCATGGGCACCCTGCGATATGTGCCCCACATTGCAACAAGACTCCACACACGAAGCCAATGCTATAAATGGGTTTCACAGGCACGCACAGGAAGTATGATCCTATTCAATCACTACAATCCTGGATGGATGGATCATCCTAACTTTAGATATTGAAACCAAGGAGGACTACAATGGCCACCGCCTCAGAACTTCACTAGACCACCTCCAGTCACAAACTCAAGCTCCCAACTCGGGTATGTCTTTGGAAGATATTGTTAAGAATCTTGCTACCAATACTCTTCAACTTGACGGGAAACAAGGACAAGCATCCGAATTTGGGCAACCAAATCACTCGATTAGCCACATCCGTTAGCAATTGAGCTCAAAATTACGGAAAATTACCTTCACGGCAATCAACCCAAGGGAGAACTGTAGTGCAATATCACTGCGAAGCGGAAAAGAAATTCCTTCAGGATCAACTCCACCTAAAGAAGCTGAAATGGCCAAGGGAGATGAAGATGAAGAAGCTCCTCCCAAAACAAGGCGTGGGGTAAAATTCGATCCTCCTTTATCTCTTTCATCTTACGCCACCTCCTTTCCTAGCGGTTAGCTAAGCCAAAAGAAGATGAGCAAGAAAAGGAGATTCTGGACACGTTTAGGAAAGTGCAAATTAACATCCCCTTGTTGGATGCGATCAAACAAATCCCCAAATATGCAAAGTTCTTGAAAGAGTTGTGCACCAACAAGAGGAAGATGAAAGAAAAGGGGAAGGTTGAGGTAAGTAAGAATGTGTCAGCGATATTACAAAAGAATATGCGGAAAAATGCAAGGATCGAGATATGTTTACATTACCTTGTGTAATTGGTGAAAAGAAAGTTGAGCATGCTATGCTAGATTTAGGAGCTTGATTAATGTCATGCCATTTTACATTTACCAAGATTTAAAGTTGAATGACTTGCAATCATTGGTGTAGTTATTCAATTGGTGACCGTTCTTATATTCACCCACTTGGGATAGTGGAAGATGTCTTGAGTGCAGTTAATGAGCTTATATTTCGTAGATTTTTACATATTAGAGATGGAAGGTAATCCTTCTTGAAATCAAACCCGATTTTGTTAGAGACCCTTCATGAAAAGCGCCAAGACAAAATTGATGTAGATGAGGGTACTCTCTGCAGCCGAGTTTGATGGAGAGATTGTTAAGTTTAACATATTTGATCTTTGTAAAACACCCTCTTGATGAACATTCGGTATTTTACATGGATCTTATTAACCTATTGTGCGGGATGTTTATGCCCGAGGAAGTGTTGGGAATGAGCTAAAATTAGATGCACAATCTAATTTAAAAGGCATTGGATGATTTATTAAACTGCATTGTGTCTAGCTAACCAAAGACATAAAACAAAGGCGCTTTTTGGGAGGCAACCCAAATATTTTCTTTATTCTCGCTTTTGAATTTTCATTTCTTTATTATATTTAGTTTTCTTTACTTTCGTTGATTTTATTTTAAGCCTCCAGATGTTCTTGAGGAAGAAGATTAACCTCAATAAATCGTGCTCGCGCCACTTTTCAGCTTTCCTTGGAACCTTACCCCTAGCTCATTCGGGTCCACACCGCTCACATCCAGGGGAGTTTCTTCTTCCCTTCTCATTTACTTTCTCATTATCATTATTATTTTTTTTGTGAGCTATTTACTTGTTGATACATTGAGGACAATGTATTATTTAGGTGTGGGGGAGGATTTTGGCATGTTTTTAAATTGTTCTTGAAAATTTTTGTGCTTTAAGTCTTCTCAATATCTTTGAATACCTTGTAAGCTAGGGGTACATCTTTGTTTTGAGTTTTAATGCATGAAAGAGGTAAGCATGAATAGTGTTTTTCTTTAAAATTTTCGATGGTGTCGCATTAATTTGTTGATTGAAAAGTGCACAAGACTTGATGCAAAATAGACACTCTAGTGAGCTTTTGAGCCTAAGAGCAACTCATTACATTTTTGCTCCTTTTATTTTTGTTGAGTGCATCAAACTTAGTGTGTTTGTTCTAGAACTTGCTTTTGAATATATGTTGAGACCACATTTCGAATTGATGCTTAAGTGTGATAAGGGCAATTAGGTTTAACCAATTCTTAGACTCTAAAAGACCCACCTTTTATTTTCCCCTAGTTAGCCCCTTTGAGCCTATTCTTCCTTTTCGTTTGTTTCTAACACATTATTTAACCCAAAGCCTTCTTGTTTGTTATCCTTGTTTTCTTTCTACCATATCAAGACAAGAGTGAAATAATTGCATGATAAAAAATAATTAAAAAAAAAACGAAAAAAAGAGAAGAAAAAGAAAAAGAAAAAAAAAATCTGTTGCGAAATTTATTCCCTTAATTGGATGATTGGAGAATTATTTGCAAAAGCAATTGAATTATTAAATTGTTTCTCCAAGTATTTTAAGTGCTTAAATGTGGGGATAAATTTCATTGTCTTAGAAGTTTGTTTGTTTATTTTGTGAGGCATCTAAATCATGCATGTAACTAACTCTTTGTCTTGATCGTTAAACCCTTCATTTTTCCTTCTACCATACCCTTACCTAAAGCCCAATTTCAACCCTTGTTAAGTCCCTTTGATTTTTGCATCATATTCATATGCAGTGGTGGAGATTTAAATCATTTGCAAGCCTATGGTAATAACATGCTATGCTTTGATTTTGAGAGTAAAACACACACCCTAAACACTTTGAGGGCATTGAGCGAAACAATGCGAGGGTGTTAAGTCTTGCTGCATTTAATTTTGATGAATCGATGAGATGCTTATGTTTTTGTTACAAATTCTATCCTATGAATGCTTATTCTCTTGATTGTCACTATGATTCGACTCATTGATGTGTGTTTAGCTTTATTGGTATTCTTGGATATTGATTGGGATGAAAGGAGGTAAAGGGAGGAATGGTATGTTGATTTAAGATATGCTTGAGGACAAGCATAGTTTAGGTGTGGGGGAATTTGATAGGTCATAAATAGTCATATTATATTTAGTTTAATTCCCTTATATTTTGATTGATCTTGTGCTAATTTATGGAGATTATGTTTGATTTGATTTAGGAGGAGAAACATGGAGATTATGATAAAAAGTTGATAAAAAGAGCTTTATTTGGGCTTTGCAATCATGGGCTGACCGTTGACTTGAAGGAGACGGTTTCCTAGCATTAAGAGGAGAAGAAGCCAAGAAGGATTAGAAAAGCTAGCAAAAGAGGAAAAGAAATCGCAAGGAAAAAGGAAAGAGAGCAAGAAGAGGAAACCAAAAAGAAGACAAAAAGCAAGCATTATAAAGTGGGAGAGTTTGGGCGTGAGAAGAGAAAAAGGAAGTCAAGGGCTGCTGCAACTTGTTCTTTAAACAACTTTTGTTTTCCTTTGCCACCATGAGTGGCTAAGGTTTTAATTCTGATCCAAGGGTAATCAAATTCCGATTGTAGTTTTGTGAGGCTTCGAACTTAACAAGAATTTCTTCAATCCAAGTAATTTTTATTTTCTTGTTCTCATTATCTATGAATTATTTATATTGATTGAGTTGACGCCTTAATTCAATATTTATTTTTCTATCGCTAGTCATGAGTTTATGATCCGTAATTGTCATGAATGATTGAATTGAGTAGCAAAGAGTTGGCTCATGTGTGTGTATATTGATGGCCACAATTACATAGCTTGCATGATAGGCTCTAGGGAAATAAAAATACAAATTGATTAAATTGGAGTAATCTGAATTAATAGATCTTGTTTTAGTCGTTCTCACTATTCTTAATGCTATCATTTAATTTGATATGGAACGATGATGTCCAGTTAAATTAGTGATAAGTTTGGATTTGGGCGATTGTTTGAGTCTATTACATTAGGAGAATAATTGCTTTCTGCGGGATTCCGATTAAGTAGACTAAGTTCTTGGATTGAGTAATTTATATTTTTGCCTATGAACAAAATTGCAATTGGATGGAATTGATACCCTTGGATTGGAAGCTTGGTAAGATTGATTTTTCCTTGTTTAATTTTACATCTTGTTTTATTTAATTTAATTTTATTTTATTTTAAATACCATTAAATTCAAACATTCGGTTCGGTTTCACCAAACCGGTGGCCGGATAGAACCGAACCAAGAAGAGCATAAATTCGACACGGTTTCTCACATCCGGGTAGCCGAATCAGCTCCAGAAAGTCTTCAAGCCGTAACCGGTCTACCGGTTGTCCCTCATCCGGCAAGCCGAATAGCTCCAGAATTGCATCTAGCCACAACCGGATTTCCGGATTCCTTTTCCGGTTGTCCGAATAAAGTCAGCAAGGAGAGAACCCGCAATCGGCTATCCGTTTCCTTCAACCGGCAAACCGAATCTTTCCAGAACCATCACAAATCACATTCGGTCTTCCGGATTTTCTTCTAACCGGTTAACCGAAAAGCATCCAGAATCATTACCATCCGCAACCGGTAAACCGGATTCCACTCAGCCGGATAGCCGGATCGTTTCAGAATTGACACTGCCAACAAACGGACATCCGGATCCTTTATCCGGTTAGCCGGTTATTCTCCAGAAAATCAAACAAGACAAACGGCTTACCGTTTACAATAAACGGTTAGCCGGTTTTGTGCAGAACCTTGAAAATCTGATTTTTCTTGGAAAATTAATTGTTTTAAACTTTGAGAAATTAAAATACATAGTTCTCTTGGGATTCGACCTGGTTCCATTATTTCTACAAATTTATTTAGGTGAATCAGTATTTGTTTTGAGGAGCTTCGACAACCTCCGTCAGTTACATTGTACTGTATTAATTTTTTGTAATTAATTTAAATTATATATTATATTATATTAATCTTGTATAGTATATTCATATATTTAAATTGTATAAATATTTTATATTATTATTAATTTTAAATTAATATTATTCAAATTTATTCAAATTTAAATATTTATTATTAATTATATTAATTTATTAATTTATTAATTTATATCAATAATTATAACATAAAAATAAAAAATAAAAATTGACACTTGCATGAGTTGGGTTTAGCTAATGATGTGACACTTGCCGCATTAGATTGGACCCATTAATGTAATGTTGTTGTAGTTTTTTATTTACCAAACATGGGTCTGTATAAATTTAATACAATGAAGAATTCTAATGCCTTAACCAAACATGTTCTTATGGATTATGCTCTACAAGTGTATTGCACTATCACATATTGCAAACATGGAATATTCCATAAACAAGTAAACCTAGTTCAGTTCTGTTATCGAAGAAATCTTGTGTGAGACTGGCCACCATTTGAAGGATATTTTGTCATGTGACAAAAAGTAATAGATTTTTTTGTAAAATTTATTAATTTTTTAATATTAAGTTTTGTGGTTTTTTAGCACATGACATAATATCATGAAACTAGCCTATACACTGAGACGTTAAGTGTCTTGAACAAGTTTTTTTTTTTTTTTTTTTCTGTTACGGTAAATGTTAAAAGGCCTCGTATGTTGTTAGTGCATTAGACCGTTTTTTTTTTTTGGGTAACACATTAGAAAATACAATACAAATATATATCGTGGAATCCAAAGCACAGGGTAGTAACTATTTGAAACCGTGTGAAAATCAAAATCGAGCCCAAAAAATTAAAAAAAGAGAAAATATTATAAATGTAAACTCACACGCCTGCCGGATAACTCGAATCTTCCATATAAAAAATGAGGTAATGTGGTACTAATCAACTCGACTAAGGAATTATTAACAAATAAAAAACATTTAAAATCATAAATATTGTAATTTATTAATTTTTTTTCTTAAAAAATGTTGAAAAAGTTATTTCTTATAATAAAATCAAAGCTAAATAACTTGGTTTGGATGAAGGCCCCCGGCGTAGTCGGGTTAGTTACAGTGCAGTTGTAACCTCTACTAAATTACGGATTCGATTCTTAGAGGTGGTAAGGGGGTAAAAATTATCTTTGGACTTACTTCTCCCCTACCTTTAAAAAAAAAAAAAATTGATCTGAGTGAAGAGATAAAGTTTAGAAGGAGGACGAATTTTTTTTTTTTAAATTATTTGATAGATGACGAGGGATTTAATCACTCAATGGACAGCTGCAATATAGATAATTAAAAGAGTTGAATGATTGTGATCCCTCTAAACTAAAAACCCACTTTTTATTATAAATACAATTAAGACTAAATACGATTAATATAGATCCCTTGCATCTATTTTTATTTTCTCTCATTAAACTCGCATTATCAAATTTTTTTCTTAATCAAATCCTCTATATTTTTATTTTCTTCATTAAGTACACAATCTGTTGCTTATGAGTAAAATCCAGCCAAGCAAATTATGGAACAAGTTGGAATATCTCAATTTTTGCTGTATGAGAAGAGACTTTCTACCCAAGAAAACTCTTATATCAAAATCTTAAGTCACTCAGCTTTTGCCTGGCATCCTGCACATGCTGATGCTCCATTGGCTTCCTAAATTTGCATTTATCATCAGATAAATTTGGCAAAACCTCGTTATTTATTTATTTTTTCCCAGATTAACTAGTTTTACTTTTTAGGCTTAATTGTTTTAATCTTGGAGTTTTCTTTTTATCTGGTCCATATATATTTTTTTACCTGATTAATTGTTTATCACCCATAGAAATTGTTTGCATAGAAGTGAGAAGATAAATGGAAATTGAGGGACTCACAAATTAAATGTGTTTTGTTTGGAGGCAATAAATTCAGTAAAATTGAAACTTGAAAGAGGCTTTTAAAAGGATTATCGAGAGATGTTATTATACACACACACACACACAAATAAAAAAGGGGTTTCTAGACAATTTCTCAGGATGTCAATAGTCTCTAACTCTTAACTAAAAAGACAACTTAAAAGATTATATTGTAGAGTTGAGCATTTGACACCTCTCAAAAAGTACTTATAAAACCCCATTCTCTAAAGATTATAGATGGCAAAAAGCTGGGCGGATCTCGCGTATGGCAATATCCTGATCCAGCCAAGCATATTTTTGAACACTTGGACGAAGCCTAAAGAGCCCAGCACTGCACCATTTTTTTTTTTTTAATACGCACTTAAAAAACTCATATTTTATATTTTATAATACATACATGTATATTTTTAATTTATTTTATAATTTTATGATTTTTAATTTTTTTATGAAATTAGACTAAAGAATATGAACGTTAAATATTTAAAAATTTAAATATATGTGATAACTGGGCCAAATAAATACAAATAACTAAAATAATATACATTTGATAATAATTTTTTCATAAAATTTAAGTTTTGCGCCGGACCCGGGCATCATGTGCCCTCATCCGAAACCAGGTAATGCAAAACCTGCATCTTCTGGCTTCAGGCTAGGCATATACTTTTGACATGCTATGGTAAAAATACCCTATTTAACGCTGCAATTATCCTAAATCTAATAACACTGCAATTACCCTTTAGAATAGATTTCTCCATATTTCTTAATAAACCTCGTAAATTACAGCTCCCCCTTGCATCAAATCATTTGTTCCCTGTAATTCATATGAATAAATTCTAACAATTAATTTTCAATGAAATTATATTTGACCAACAGTTAACGATCAATTGAGAGAGAGAGAGAATCATTAAGACAATGAAGTGGGGTGGCAAATATGAATTGTAATTTTGCTGAAATTGTTATCTGATAAATCATATCTTCAATTGGATGCAACACAGTTAAGCCGTGGCTATGGAGGATAAAATCAAAATGCAATTTTTCTGTGGTCTCTTGGTGATAATGGTTGAATTAGGCAAATCAATACTTACCCACCACCTCTTCTTTCACCAGCACCATCATAATCTCCACCTTTATTTAAATCTCAAAACTTGTAATCAAAAGAACTCTTTTCTTTGGAATATATTCCGTCTATGGGTGTAAAAGATTTTATCTGAAAGTGTTTAATTGTAAAGAATTTATGTATGAGTTTAGTCAATACGAATCTGTAGTTTATTTTAATTTTCAATCGTAAGTACAATGAAATGGCGCATCCTGAACGGGCGGAGCAGGACCTAGATCAAGACTTGATGGACGGTTGGAGTGACAGATGCACGATGTCACGTTGACGCAGTGGATGCCAAAATGGCATGGTGCTCTGATGTGTTGCTGCGGCGGCTAGTTAATGATGATGTGCTGCTCGCATGGTGAAATCATCTATTTGATATTAGGATAATAATTTTATCAGTTATAAAATTTATTATCCAATACATGAATAAAATATAATAATTCATACTGTATTATTGAAATCCCTAACATTACCCTAATAATAATACATCTAAAACCACCTCGACTCAAGCCGTGGAATTAACGAAACGAGTGTCTAACCACCCAGTCAACCTTTCATTTTTTTCATTATTTTGCAGACTATATTTATTTATTTAAAGCTAACCGTGCGTAATGGTTAGAGTTAGATTGTCTAGTAATTTATGAAACAACATTGATATTTAGCCCTAAACGTCATACCGAAAATAACGTTTTCTATTAAAATCAAACCAAAATCGAGAGGTGGTCCATCACCCACCAACTCTCTTTGGTCGATGCCATCGTCCAGGTTGGGAGATAGACCATCATCCATACAAATAAAAGCTTGATATATTTGGTTTAACGAATTTTCGGACCCAATATCATTTTTTCTTCATAAAAATATTATTAAACTAAATAAACTTTCAATATCAATTATTTTAGTCCATATCATTCAAACCCTTCAATCCATTTCATTTGAAGCTTTTCAGATTTTGCATATTTAAATCATATAAGAAGTTTTTATTAATAAAACACTTAAATTTCATTTTTCTTGAAGGTTAAAGTCTATGTTTTGACCATTTATTTGATCATGATCTCATAACATTTACCTTTCTAAACTTTGAGTGTGAAAACTATTCGATGATATTCCTTGAAAGGCAAAATTACACATTTTGGTTAATGAAGCTGGGCATTGCCCAAGCAAAAAAACATTTGGTGTATTCGTTTTTTTTTATAAAAAAAAAAAAATATGAAATATCATTTTTCTTGATGAAAATATCATTACAACTAAGTCAACTTTCAAGATCAATTATTTTAGTTCATATCAAACCCTTCAATCCACTTGGTTTTAAACTCTTCATATTTTGAATTTTAAACCATACCTAGAAGAAATTTTTATTATAAAACACTTAAATTTCATTTTTTTCTTCAAGGTTGAAGTCTGTGTTTTGACATTTTATTTGATCATTATCTCATAACATTTACCGTTCTAAACTTTGAGCAAGAAAAATGTTTGATGATATTCCTCGAAAGGATAAATCAGTAGAGCTGGGAAATAGGCCATCGCCCAACCAAAAAAAAAAAAAAAAAAATTGGTATATTTAGTCTAACAGAATTTGGACCAAATATCATATTCCTTTATGAAAGTATCATTAAAACTACATAAACTTTCAAACTCAATTATTTTAGTCCATATCAAACCCTTCAATCCACTTAGTTTGAAACTTTCTAAATTTTGCATTTTAAACTATGTAACTTAGAAGAAATTTTTATTAATAAAACAGTTAAATTTTATTTTTCTTCAAGGTTAAAGTCTTTGTTTTGACCATTTATTTGATCACGATCACGTAGCATTTGCCTTTTTGAACTTTGAGCAAGAAAACTGTTTGATGACATTCCTCCAAATGTTCAATTGCACATTTTGATCAATGGAGTTAATGGTGATGATATTTGTTAAAACTTAAAATTCTCATTTTGATGAATGAATTCAATGGTTTTTGGTTCCATTTGACCAAAACTTAAAAGGATTTTAACAAGCACTTGTCAATTGATAGCTGGTGCTTCAGGGTCTGAAGAAAGGTACTAAGTATTCATCGTGATTTCTAATCGTTGTTGCTAAATTTTTTTCAATTTTAAGAGTGATTAAATATTATGTTAATAAGTTTAATTATGTTAAATTCTATATAATAAAATATTATAGACAAGTATAACCTTAATTGTATTATTTTAACTTATAATGAGATTTAACAATTTTATAATATACATATGGGGTCCTTTACACTTAACCAAAATGTTTGTAAACCCAACCCATTGAGAGTTACTATATATGCGGTCATTTGTGCTATGCCCAAGAGTCTAGTGACTTTCATCTCTCCCGTTCGTTTGCTGGTGTGTGCAGTGTGCAGAGATTTGGATCGAGTTTGCAAGACTTAGGAGGGAGCTGAACTGCAAAGCAGCAATGATTGGACATGGCAAATCAAGGTATTGATCTTATACCTCTTTCTTAAGCGTGTGTTTGAATGAAAGTGCAAGATCATGGATTTATAACAAAGACGATTTAGCATTTTTTAGGTCTAAAGTGTCAAATGATAAATTTGAGTTTGAATGTTAAGTCAAGATTTTTCTACGTCATTGATGTGGCTTCTTTTTCAATATTAATCTTAAATAGTCATCAAACTTCTAAGATTCAAAATAGCCGGTTCCATAACATCCCACATATTGATAATCTTTTCTTAGAATTCTCAATCTACAAGAAAACCGTTTGACAGAAACCATTCCTGATCGAATTGGTAATCTCTCTAGTCAGATGGTTCTAATTGTGATCAGCTCTAACAGCAACAAAGGTGCCATACCATTAAACATAAACAACAATTAATGTTCATAAAGCTTAGAGATCTTGAATTGACTAGAAGTGAATGAAACATGACGATGAATTCCTCAAGAACTCAGCCATCTCTTGATCTCTTTTACCCCCAAATTTTTTTACCACTAAACTTGGAGGTATGATCACTACAAGCTCAATGGAGGCATACCGAAAGAAATTTGTACGTACTCTGCCTCAAGATATTGAGGCACTTGAAAGTGTTGTCGCTAATGGTCTCTCCAACAACAATATATCTGGAAGCATTGTTCCTAATTCAATTGGAAGTAGTCAGAATATGCAGAAATTAGGATAAAAGCTCGTTTCATCCTTCTTTTTTGAGGTTAGTACTCATTTAATACCTGTATTTTTAATGTTTAGTTCTTGTATTTTTAACACACCTATCACATTTTTTGTTCTTTTTTGCTTGCTTATACAATATCAACCTTTTACAATAATGTTTCTTTTTTATTGGGGGGCATTAATAAAAAAATTAAATTATCAATTTAACCCTAAAAATAAAATAAAAACAAAAAGAATAAATATTAATTTTTGTGGAAGCTACATATGTCCCAAAAATGATATTGTAAATAAATTAAATTACTAATTTTTTTGGGCATTACTAAAAAAATTTATATATTAACTCCTTTGTTGAGTGTTCCACAAAAATGAATATGTATTCTTTTTATTTCTATTTTTTTGGGATTATATAGGTAACTTAATTCTTTCCTTTTATTAATGTTCAAAAAAATTAAATATTGTTATAAGAGGGTAATATTGTAAAAGTAAGTCAAAAGGAATAAATAATTTAATAACGGGATATTTTGAGATATTTTTAAAAAACACAGGGATAAACAAATGTTAACCTCAAGTATAAGAGTTAAACAAGCTTTTATCCTAGAAACTAAAAAGAGACACTATTCTCAAATCAACACATTGAAATTATCCTTGACAACCTCTGGTTTGCTCATGAATATGGCAATTGTAGATATAGACATACAAGACACATGTATGTATAATTTTTCTCTGGTGCTGATGTCCACAATTTATTCACCCTTTATAGCTAATATTGTAAAGGGTTGGGTTCGCCCCTAAGGACGATTTCCGTATATGTATATGTATGCAGCTATCAATGCAAAGAGATGTTTTGTGTAAAATTTTAATATACTCACAAATCTATAGAAATAGAGTAGTAATAATGAGGTCAAACCCACAAAAATTGTTATAAATTGGAATGTCTAATTTAAATGTAATTCAATATTGATCCTAGCCTAATTGAGTAAACTGAGTTTAAGGAAAAAAACTATTTAAACTAAGAAAATAATAAAAATAATAGAGAATTTAATAAAATAAAAGTTACCAGGGTTTCATGATCCATCACTATTCAATTAGTAATTATCTAATTATTATTAATCTTAATTTTAAAGTGACAGCTTGAAATCAATTTATGTCATCCCATGGATATAAAAATTAATCCCAAGTAATTAAATCTAATATACATTGTTTTTCATTTTAAGGTAGGATTTCTAAAGATTATACGTATCCTATTGAAAAACAAAGAATCAATAAAGTTTTCTAGACATTCTAGGTATCCAATTTATTGAAGTAGTAAAGGAAAATCACATAATCGTTATTTCACCAAGCTTAATTTAATCAAATAATCTCTTCATTACGAAGAATATATGATATTAAAGATGAAAAGATAATTACTAAATCAACATGTGAACCAAAAACCATAAGGGTAAAAGCTCGTTTACTCCCTATATTTACTAAATCACATAATCATTATTTCGCCAAGCTTAATTACTAAATTTAGGGATAATATATGTTTAGTCCCTATATTTTTAAAAATGTTTCAAAACATCCCTGACACTAAATTGTTGACACTTCCACCGTTATTATTATTATTTTTTGTTTCTTTTTGCTTGCTTTTGCAATATTAGTCTCTTACAACAATGTTTGCTTTTTGGAAATGAATGAAAAGAAAAACAAATTAAATTATCAATTTGATCCCAAAAAATAAATAGAAAAAGATATATATATTAATTTTTGTGGAATAGTCTTTTTTAAGAGTTAATATACTATTTTTATTAAATTTCAAAAAATTGGTAAGTTAATTTTTTTTACAATATTATTTTTTGGACATATCTGAGCTTCTACAAAAATTAATATATGTTCTTTTTATTTTTATTTTCTGTTTGGGGTTAATTCGATCATTTAGTTTTTTTAATTAATGTCTAAAGAAAACAAAACATTATTGTAAGAGAGAAGCAAGTCAAAAAAACAAAAAGTAACGGAAGAGATGTTAATAATTTAATGACATGAATGTTTTGAGATATTTTAAAAAAAATATAAAGAATAAATAGACACTAATCTCAAATAAGAACTAAATGAGCTTTTAAACCATAATTATATAAGAAAACATGTAGCCAAATCCATGTTAAGTTCGAATTCTTAGCCGACTCTAATAAAGAAAGGAAATTTTTATTCATTATTGCAAATGACATTTTTCTTCATCCAATAAAGAAAGGAAAAATGACTAATACAAGCATAATAAATAATATAATATTGTCTGATTCGATTTGTGAGGATAACAAAAAGTCTTGGCAGAGCCAAAAGGAAAAATACTCTCTAGCTTGGCTTCCATTAATTCTTAATTCATTTTCAATTGTTATTCTTTAGATTCTTTTTTTAGGGAAAAAGTTTTTTTCACCTTAGGGTTTGATTTAATAGCCTATTTCATCCTTACAATTTAAATAATATCCCATTTCTTCTCTACTTTTTAAACAATAACCAAAACATTCGTCCATTAATTTATCGTTAGTTTATATAATTTATTGAGGACAAAATATGATTTTCAATTAAGGAGATACAATCATTTTAAAATAAAACTCTCAAATATAATTAAATAACATCTACCTTTCTGCTAAAATTTAAAATTTAAGGATAACTTAATGAATAAACAATAATAACACTAAATAATATATAAAATATACTTGGGACAAAATTTATAAAAAAAAAAAGAACATAGATTTCACAAGCCACTAGAGTGTGTTTTTCTTTTACTTTATTCTTGACTTTAATATAGTCAAAATAAATAAATAAATAATCAATTAATATTGTTGTTTTACTAAAAATAAACATAAACTTCTTCATTTACTTAAAGACATATACTAAAGACATATACAGATTTAATATATTACATAATAAAATACAATACATTATAACATGTATTTTTTTCATCTTTTATCTTTGCCTAATTGGAAAATTATTATTATTATTATATATACATTCATAAAAAAATTTGGTTGACTTCGTTAAAAATATTTAATGAACACGCACAAAGGGCAGATTCAACTAAAATCTAGAGGAGCCTTAACCCTTCCGGGCCACTAATTTTCTTTTAAATATACCTCAAGAGTCAAGACCCTTATGAGAAAGACAATAAAAAGAATTTGGCTATATCCAAAGTCAACAAAATGTTTATGGTTTGGTGGTAAGTATTCTATTTTATGATTTTAGACATCTTAGTTCAAATCTCTACAAACATGAAATTTATTTTTTAAAAGATATTTATGCATATTTCTTTTGATTTATTATCATACTTTTTAAAATTAAAAAGAAAGAATAAAATCTAAATATTTATGTATATTTCTTCTAATTTATTATTATTAATTTTTAAAATTTTAAAAATAAATCTTAGTTAAGTGAACAATAGAAAAAAAAAAACCAAATTATTGTTTGAATCAAACCCACCTAATTGAACTGGTTGGTCCGTCAATACACATAAATATGTTTGTTTATACATACATACACTCACCCGCATATTCTTTAGTATTATTTTCGTTTCATTAAGTTATCTTAGATTTTTTTTAATTTATGTAAAAAGTCAAAGTTATTTAAATTATGCTAGAGATTTTTAATTGAAAATCTTATTTTGCCATCAATGAGTTATATAGTAATCTAACTGTATGTTCATGGAAGGATATCTTGAGTTATCATTTAAAAAGTAAGGACAAAATGTATTACTGTTTAAATAAATGAGTTATTGCATTAAATCTCAAGAGTATAAATAAGTGAGTTATTGCATTAAATCTTAAGAGTGAAAAAGATTTTTTCCTTTTTTTTTTAATTTCAGCTCCAATTATTTCTCGATTTAATAAAATAATTGAATTAATTAAAAGTAACAAATAAAAATAACAACTAAAAATATACTAATTAAAAATAACTACTAAAAATATAATTAAGGATAAAATATATAAATATTATATGCCTATCAAAATGGAAATGTTGAAGTTATTCTTCACCAAGACATTTCTTCACAATTTCTGAAATAAAGATCCCACGTGGTGCTTGTTTGTTCAAAGTCTCGTACAACAATTTGTCTGTGGAAGCTAATGGGTCAGGACGTCAGGTTAAGCTGCTGCCTTTCCGTCCGGGAAAGCACCTTTTTTTTTTTTTTTTTTTTTTTGTAGCAATAACTCAATTAACAAATTGAAACGTGGTACTTTTATTGAACTTTTTAGAAAATATATAATAAGATAAATATTGCTGTAGTTCTATATTTTAGTTTAAGTGTTTATATAGTCTTTATATTTTAAAAAATACCTCAATATGTCTGTACACTTAAATATATTACATTTTTATCCTTTTTTTTTTTACAATAATACCTGTACTACAATAGTTTTGATATTAATTAATTTATCTATTATTATTATTAGTAAATTAACCAAAAAAAAATCAATCTAAAAGAAGTAGTATTTTTATAACCTTGTAAGAATCTTACTAGTTATTATTTATAAATAAATTAATACAAGTAAAGTTTAAGTAATATTTAATACTCTTACACCAATTTAATACTCTTACAAATACTCTTACAACAATCTTACTAATTAATTATTCATAAACAAATTTATTTACAATGGTAATCCTGAAAGGAAAACAAGAACAAAAATATTACACTAATTTTTATTTTATTTTTAAGGCAAAGTTGATAAATTAATGTTTTTTTTCTTTTCATTAATATCCCTAAGAATTTTATTGTAAGGATCTTATTATAAAAATAAAGAAAAAGTAAGGAATATAATTAATAATAAGGACATCTTGAAGTATTTTTTAAAATATAAAAATTAAAATAAAATATAAAAATAAATAAATAAATATAGGGACTAAACAAGTATTTATTTTATATAATATTAACAAAATAAAATATAAAAATACAAGTGGGATTAAGGCTCCACATACTCAACCAAACATTTGCTGTGGCTATTTATTGGTGGTCCTTCTCCTTCAATAATGTAATATATACTATAAATAAATAAATAAATAAATAAATAAATGGAGAAAAATTCAAACCCCACTAGTTTAACAATTCAAAAATCCATAATCATTGTCTCTGCCGTGTGAACATTAAACTTTGAATATATACACACACACACACATATATGTGTGTGAGTGCGCGCTAGCTAACTTTCGCATTGGAGTCCGAATTTTCAATAATTGGAGGAAATTTAGGTGTCGCTAAACTGCAGGTACAAAATGAAGCTGCCTTTTCGTTGCTTAAGCTGCTGCCCCTCTATTTCATCATCAGAAGCTGCTGCTTCCGCCATCGTTAGAACCGGCAACGGTAATTAAAATTCTTTCTATTATTTGGATTCAAGATTGACTACTCCTGATTGCTTTATTTTATTAAAATTATATAATTACATATATGCCCGCAAACGAAAACCAGGAGGACAAAATCATGAAACGTTTCAGGTATTTTCTTACAATGAGTTGAGAAATGCTACCCAAGATTTCTCTAGTTCTAACAAGATCGGCGAAGGCAGCTTCGGTTCTGTATACAAGGTTGACTTAATTTCTTGCCTGAGCAATATCAAATTTGAATTCAAGGTTTGATTTAGAGGGTCGTCATTTGATTTAGTGCATTGATTGATTGATTGACTACATATGAAGGGCCGGCTTCGAGATGGCACAGTTGTGGGGGTGAAAGTGCTTTCAGTTGAGCTTGAATCAATGAGAGGAGAGACGGAATTTGCATCAGAGTTAGCGGCTCTATCAACAATCAAGCATCAAAATCTTGTCACACTTCGTGGATGTTGCATTGATGGAGCCAGAAGATATTTGGTCTATGAATACATGGAGAATAATAGCCTCGCCCATATTTTACTTGGTAATATTTTCTATTAATCTTCTATTATTTGATTGTTTTTAATTCGCTCACTTACTTTTAAAATTTTTAATTCATCTCCATTTTTATTAAGAAGACCAAAAAAAAAAAAAAATCAACTAGTCCCTTTTTTTCCCTTATCTTTTAACCAAATATAAGAATGATTTGAAATTTTTAAAAATGAAGAAAAAGATCTGAAAATAATCAATTTATGAAGGATAATCTGAAATTTACCCCTATTATATCATAACATCTCTTTCAATCTGACATAAAATCTTGATAAATTCATAAAATATGATAACTTCTACCATTTTTTTTTCATAAATACGCCAGCATCCAATATGATATCTCTTTTATCTTTTTCCTTTTTCTAATTTTCTTCACAAACGGACAAACAAGCCAATCCCAATATGGACCTAATATAACATGCATAAAGACTAAGGTACCCCTCATTTCTTGTTACACAATAAACTCTAAGTCAATGAATTAATTGCCTTCCTTTTTCTGCGAAACACTTCAAGCATATACAAATTAGTACTCTAAATAATATCCTTTTAACTATAAAAATTCACATATTCTATGAATCTAGCTAACATGATAAGTGAGTTAATATGAGATTTTGATTGTGCGTAGCTTGTCTTTATAATCATAGTCTTCCAAAAGAATTAATTAAATGACATAGAATTGAATCTCAGCATTTTTCTCTTTTCTTTTTCTTCTACTTATGTGAATATGAACATAATAAGCTTTTAAAATTCGTGTAGGAATCAAGTAATAATAATTGAACATGATACTTACACATTTATTTAGTTTTTTAAGGGTTCATTGCTATGAGTTTTGATCGTGTAGGAATCAAGTAATAATAATTGAACATGAAATCTACATTAATTGGTTCATAGTAGAAATCACTAGTATTTGTCATAAATGTATTTTGTTTTTTCAAATGTGTAAGTATCATGTAAAGCATAAATTAATTTTTTAGTTCCTTACTCGTGGGTGATTAGTAAAAAAATTTAAAAAAAAAATTTATTTGAAACCACTTGGTGAAGCCTCTAAAGGCAGAAATATTTTAGTTCTTATACATGCATTTTCATAATAGGCGGGGAGCAAAATAAGATGAAATTTAATTGGGAAATCAGGCGGGAAATTGCATTGGGAATTGCTCGAGGGCTTGCCTATCTACATGAAGAGGTTAAACCTCGCATTGTGCACCGAGATATCAAAGCAAGCAATGTACTTATTGATCATAATTTCATGCCAAAGATATCCGATTTTGGCCTGTCAAAGTTGCTAAGAGATAACAGATCTCACATTAGTACCCGAGTTGCTGGAACATTGTAAGTAAATTTCTTAATTACTCTTCTTTTATTTACCCTTTCTAATACAAGTTATTGGAATATTAATGATCAGCTATAGCTAATGAGTTTAGTTCTGCAATTGTTAATGCGAAAGAGGCTATCTTGCTCCAGAATATGCTGTTAGCGGGCATTTGACAAGGAAATCAGATGTTTATAGTTTTGGAGTATTACTATTGGAAATTATCAGCGGTCGACCAGTCGTATCTTTTAATTTAGAAGAAGGAGAACATTACTTGGTCCAAAAGGTGAACTTTCTTTTCCCATATATTTTTAAGTTTCTTTTTTTTTCACAAATATTGCAACTTAGTGTTTATTGAGAATCTGGATACATACACTTATATCAACAATATCCACGGAGAAATCTAACCCTACTCTAGATATTATGGAAAGAGGAAAGAATTCTATACAGATTCGAACTGGTGTCTTCAACGATATTGGAAGCGCTAGCCCACCACTGTAGTTGTGGCCGATGGCCATTACATTTTTAAGTTGACTTGTTGTCCATAATTTGAAAATGGAACTTCTTCTTATTGCAGGCATGGCAAGTCTGTGAGGATAGAAACCTAGGACGACTAGTGGATCCTACACTTGAAATGAACTATCCTGAAGAAGAGGCCGTTCGATTCTTGAAGGTGGGGCTGCTGTGTGTGCAAGAAAATGTAAGGCTACGGCCATCAATGTCAACAGCAATCAAGATGCTGAACAATGAAATTGACATTCAAGATGCTGAGATTTCACAACCTGGACTTCTCTCTGACTTTATGGATATCAAATTGGCCCAGCAAAACATGTCATCATAGAACATTTTCTTCCTCAGCTCGCAGGTTCAACATTCCTAACAGTGATGAATATTTTTGACATTTTTGCTTGCATCGTGGACACACTAACCTTCCGAACTGCAACTATATATATAGCAGCTGAAAAATATAGTGTAATTAATTAATGAAACAATTTAATTATCCGAGTAATTAAAGTACCATACAAAGCGTAATCTTCATACCTTGGAGGCATTAATGGGAAAATTAGAATAACAGTTTATGCGCAGTCAAAGTATCAACATCCGCCCCTGTAGCAAAAAATTCCAACAGAAAGAAAACATCAAAGTCAAATTGGTTTTAGTTTCTGATATCATTTTCAGCTTTGAAAGAAAAAGAAAAATCCTGTTGAGAATTTATACAAATTCAGTTAGCTAGGCTGTCCTGTCTTACCGTTGCCAATCTTCTAACACAGGCTAGACAATGATGTAATCATTTGGCCTCGCACAGACACATCATACTTCCCTTGCCTATGTTACTTAAAATGTCGACAAATAAAAGTGAAATAATTAATTTTGGCCGTTGAGTAACGTATGAGGGAAACAGGCGTGGACAGAAGATTTACCTGAGCAATAGCTGGGCGGCTACCATAGGATAAACATCAAAGGATTTAAAAGCATTCAAAAATTTTCTAAACAGACAGAAAATTCAAAAGCGGAGCTGCAGCTAAAGCTTTTGACACTAAATTTAGCATGCATGGCTCCTCGCACGCTATCCGCCAAGACCACCAATCTTCTGGTGGGCTTTGCAAAAAGCATACAGGGAGCCAGGCATACTATATATCAATCGTCAAACATGCACATCCATGCTGTGCTTGTGAAAATGTATGCAAATGATTAGTATTTCTTGAACATGCATCATAATTTGTTGATATATACCTGTAGGGAGAAAGTTATTAGCAGAGGCATTGAAGCAAAGGAAATAGAAATACATACATACATACATACATATATGTCTATATATAGAGAGAAAGAGAGACAAGAATCACTTGCTGTTGATGAATATGCTTTTAATCAGTGATTGTCAAGTTGGCTTCTAGGTGTCTGCATTGGCAAGTAACTTTTGAGTTGTCAATCTGGCAATATTTGACAACACAGATCAAGAAAACCACTTCACCTGAAAGGACATGGAGTAATAATGAAGCTGTAGGGTTAGAGATAGATATGAGAGTTTTGTTTCCTTTTTCCTCTTTTCTGGATCATAAAGCAGCCTAGCTTTCTTTTTTTCGTCTTCTGAAACTGATTTGTCATCAAGTGTTTGTATGAATTGGATTCCCATATCTCTACACCTGGCTAATTACTTGAATAACACACAGCTTCTGTCTCATGTCCCATTGTTTACTTTACTTTGTCCTTTCTTCAATATTCTTCTTCTCATCCCTGCCTAAAACGAAGAGACTAAAAAAGGATATTTCTCAAGCATGAGGATAAAGTAATTAAAAGAAACAAAATGCTCTCAAATTGCTTGCCAGGACCACGATGAATGTGGCTGCATTGCCTATTAGTACTGAATGATTATATTCCTATACTAACTATGTTAATTGGTCATCAAGTTGCACGTTTAGATAGATCATTGCTTCACTCCTTATTCTTATGTATTTTGAATTGAGGGGAGCTCTTTTTTAATTTATAAATGTAGGTGAGGCCGTGACTGCCCTTTGCGCATGCGGTCACTTGAGCTTTTAGTAACAGTTAGGGACAAGAGTTGACGTTTTAAACTCGTATAAATGTACATGTACACTTGTATATGTTTCAATAAGAGAAAGACGAGAGAAGAAGAAGGGTCCTTGAAATGGGACAACCGTCTTTGAGAGGAGAATAATGGCCTTTCATTAACTCAATGGCAAACGGATAAGAAGCTGCAATTATAATAATGTATTTCTATTACTTGATAGAAGAAAAAGGCCCTACTCAATGAAAGAGATTCGAAAGCTGTTGTTTGAAACTTGAAGGTGGTCGCATTCTATCATTTGCCGGTTTTAAAAAAAAAAAAAAACCATGGGAATCCTCCTTTTTCCCTGACAGAATTCAGAAGCCAGAGTGGCTCAGAAATCACAAGGTTCGTATCGTCTTTGTGCTTGGATGGGCATGAATTTATGACCCACCGTGTGTGAATAGATTCTTTATCTGCAGTACTATTGGGAAACATGTCTTTTCTTTAAACGAAGACTTGTTAATATAAAACTAGGATATTTTTTAAACCTTTTTTATTTAGTAACTTTCTTATTTAAGAGGGTTTCTAATTAAGGAGTATCTCGCTTGATACTTAATTTATTAAAAGAGGAATATAACTTATATAAAGAAAGGAATACTTCTCTTATAAAAAATAATCATTATATTGGAAAATGGTTGAGTTTAACTTATTTACATAACACAACAATTAATTTCTCTATAAGTAGACAGTTTCTAATGTGAGAAAAATCATGGTCTATTGAAAGATTGAATTTTATTAAGACTTTGGGTGTGAAAAAATATTATAATAATTATAATAATTTTTTACATAGTAAATTTTTCTCTGATCGTCCTTGGAGATCGTAATTTTACTTTGGTATAAGAGTTTTTCATGTAAATAATTTTATTCTTTATCTATTTTCTGTTTATATTTGTTTTATATTTTTACTTAGAAGATTTTGGATAAGATTAAAAATTTCCTAACAAGCACGAGCAATGTGCTTTCGTAATAGCTCATGCAACTATCACTTGATCTGGCAGAGGAGGTTCATATAGTACAACTTCTCAAGTAGAGGGAGAGGCATCTCTTTTTTGGACTAGACCAATGAGGTTTTGATAGACTTTAATGTGTAAGCATGAAAGCATTCACATTAAGGTGGCGTTTGTTTTTTAACTTAATTAATTAAGTTAATTAGAAGTGTTTGTTTTTATAACTTAATGAGACTTTTTAGATTATTTTGACTTAATAAAATAAGCCAATTTTTTTGGCTTTTTACTGAATGGAGAAATCTGAATTAAGTCACTTACTTTCTAATGTCAAAAATATCCCTGCTTTATAATTTATTTTTCACGTAAATCCCAAAATTCACCTATACACATTTACCCTACATAATAATCTCATCATTATTTTTTTGGCCGTCATGGAATTCATTCTTATTTTGCTTCTCTCATCTAGTTCTTGAATCTCCCATTAATATATTATTTTACTTATAAATGTTAAAATATTGTGATATTTAATATATTATTTATTTGACATTCAAATTTAATAAGGATACAAATGTAAAAGTACATATCTTCAGTTTTTTAAGTTGAAAAAAACAAACAACTTAATACTTATTTTCTGAGATTCAGATGAAAAAACAAACATATTATTCAGATTCAGACATTCAGGTCTATTCAGAATTCAGACTAATTCAGGTCTATTCAGATTTCAGACAAAAAAACAAACGCCACCTAAGTCTATGTCTGATTGGAAAAAATGAGGAAAAAGAAAAATAAAGGATAGGAGAAAAAAATAAAAAGAAAAGATGGTGAATTTTTATTTTATTATTTTATTTAACATAAAATTCATCTCCTCTCTTTATTTTTCTCTGCTGCCCTTCCATTTCTTCATATTAAACATGCCATAAATGAATGTCCAATTCATACCTTCCAGTATAGACTCATGGCGGGTAAGTTCGTTAGATCTTTTAAAAATAAGTATCAGCACAAATAATTTTGATTTAGGAAAATTATCCACCAATCACTTATTTTTTTCCTCCTTTTTAAAAAAGAGTAATGATATAGTCACAAACTCTTGTACAAACTGATGTGGCATGATAAAATTGGTTGAATTAAATATCTCTTGACCCATGTGATTTATTTATATTCTTTTATATTTTCATTTAACCAATGAATTAATGCCACATTAGTTTGTACAAGAGTTTGTGGCTGTATCATCACTCTTTAAAAAATACATATATTTTCATTTTTTTACTGATTTCCACTCCAAATTATATTTTCTCGTATCTGTCTACTTCCTTCTCCACACCCTTATAACTTTGCTGATGTCATAGGGGCCAATTTGCCATTTCACTTGGACAACAAAAAAACAATGTTGTTTAAACATCATTTAAACAGGACAAAAAAAAATGGAAAAGCGGTCGAGAGCACAGCAAACCACAAGAATGGCCATTGTTTATAATAACAATAAGAAGAAGCTTGTGCTGCTGGCACTATTATTTGAACGACTGATGGTGCGTTTGGGATTGAGGTTGGACAGCTGTAGCTTCCAAGCTACAGCACTAAAGTGTTTGGTAAACACTAACTACTGTGGGTTGGAAACTATATTAATGTGATTTTTCACTTATATCATGGAAAATGTTTTATATCTTTAATAATTTTGTTAAAATTATTATTTAAAATTTATATTTACTATGTATTACTAACTTTTATTTCATAGTTATAGTTTTTTTTTCCACAGCAGCTGTAACTTAAAAGCTCCAGCACCTCAATCCCAAACGCACCCTGACTACACTAGTGTTGGCACGAAGCTACAGGTGAAGTCATTGATGAAGTTATATTTTTTAGCAAACACACTATTGTTTCAAAATGCCCCACACCCACAGTTTATCCAATCGATACAGTTTACATACTTTAGTTGATTTCTTCTTCTTAATATTAATAATTTGCTTCAATCATTTATTCTTGGAAAATTATCATTACACTATCTCTGTTTTTTCTTATGTTCATCTAACCACTATAAAATTTTAACATATTCTCTGCACCACCTTTATTTTTGCACTAACACTATTAAATAATTCAAACGAAATAAAAATTTTATCCCTAAATAAATTAAAAGACCATTTTATCTTATAAAACCTTTGAAAATAAAAATATTATAATTATAAAAATATTCCTAAATTTAATAAAAAAATAAATTCCAAATAGAGGTGCTCAGCTGATTTTTATTAAATTTAAATTTTGTAAAATTTTAATAATTATTTTCATTAAAAAATTATAAATTTGTAAAATTTTAATAAAAAGCTGAATTTATTTATTAAAAAATTATAATTTTGCACATTTTTATTAAAATAACTGAATTTATTTATTAAAAAAATAAATCCTAAAATTTTAATAATTTAGGATATTTTTATTAAATACCAAAATTTTGCAATTATTTTTATGATTTTAATTTTTTATTAAAATAATTTTTATTAAAAATAAAAATTTTAAATTTGGAATTTATTTTTTTATTAAATTTAGGGTATTTCTATAATTATATATTTTTTTAAGTTTTTATAAAATAAAATAATTTTTAATTAATTTAGGGATAAATTTATTGTTTTTATTAAAATTATTTAATGGTGTTGATGTAAAAATAATTAATTAATATAAATTTAAAAAGAAAAATACTACATAAAATATATTAAAATTTTATAATGATTAGATGAATATAAGACAAAACAAAGGAGACGCAATGATAATTTCTCTTTATTCTTTATTATTTTATTTGGCAGGAGTACCTCATTTGCGTGAAGGAGAGCCGCTACACAAGGTGGAGCCCAAGCTGGGCCGCACCTTGTAACCCTTGGATTGGCCCGTGGCTAAGGCTCTTAAAGAAAATTGCTCTCTCTCATAATTTAGTTCTTGAATTTGAGATATAATTAGTTTTTTATTCACTATTTTAAAAAATGGAGTTTTTTTATTTTTCTTTTAGTTATGTGAAGTTGCATTTTTTTAATTGTTTTACATAGATGTAGATTACATTGGTGGGTACTCATCATGGACTGGACCTGTGACGAATAGATTAATCCTTTGCTAGGACTATACTGATTATGATTATACTGATTATGATTCTTGGAGAGAAATGAAGAAGATATAAGATAACATGGCATAGCCATTATATTCAATTATCTCATTGGTATGTTGCTTTCACTTCGAATATTAAATCTAAATTTCTTTTTTCAAATTTGATTTTTTTTTTGTTGATATTTATATAAGGTAAAACTGTAATTTTACATTTAAGGGTAAAAAAATCATTTATTTGATTTTCTGTTAGTTCTCTTAATAGTGTGTAGATGGGAATGGACAAGTGCAAGAAAATATAACTTTAGGTAGAAATCAACCAAAAAACCAAAGATATGTGTATTTTAAAAAAAAAAAAAAAAAAAAGGTCCATGGATAATTTTTCTTTAATTTAATTGAGACGGGTCCAAGATGTTAGCCTATATGGCTATAAATATTGATTTTGATGATATCAAACCACATGTTTTGGTTAAAGAAAATTGAGAGTAGTTAAACAAAGATTTATATATATTATGTTTTAAAAATAAGAAAATGATTTTGTGGAGTTAAGTTGTTTCTCAAGTTGTGAACTAAAATGAAAGAATTTTACAATCTTTGATTTAAATAAATATTGTTTTTAAATTTCAGATTTAGACCTATTTGAAAATATTTAAATATTTTGGAGTCATTCTATAATTTTACAAAGTTTGGGTGATATCATAATTTTAAAAAATTTTGGGACTCACAAAATATTATTTAGAAATTCTGAAATTGGACTTAATTGTAAAATTTGTAATATTTTGGGTCATAATATAGTATATAAAATTTGAGGGTAAAACTATAATTTTAGCAAACAGTTCATCAGATCATCAGAAGCAAGCTTAACTAGATGTGACAGTTTAGTAAACTCTCCGGATGGAAAGCGGCTATCCGGTTGTTGGGCAATAAGCTTCGAGAGCATAAACGGCTATCCAGATATTGCAAGCGGCATGCCGGATGTTTTAAAATTCAAATTTTTGCCTTAACGATAACATACAAGCGGCTAACCGGATTCTATAAACGGTAAGCCGGTTATGAACAAAAAGTGAATAACGGCTAGTTTTTTAGCTCAAACTATAAAAATTCAAATCCAATTTATTTTCAAGCTCTCTAGCAAGCACAAGCAAAAAGCACACAACATTTATTGAGCTCTCATTTCGTTGATCATCAACTATTGAATCATTTTTGTTCTTCATTTTGTATATCTACTCTTTGAGAGAGTTTTTGTTGTAATTTTTATTTATTCATCTTAATTGTGAGTGTTTGAGTGTGTGAGACACTTGAGTGAAGAGATTGAGAGATAATCTCTTTATTGTAAAGGTTTATTAACATCTTGAAGTCAATTGTAAGTATTTAAAGTCTTGGAAAGTCGTGAATAGTGAAATCCTCAAGCTTGGATCGTTTGGAGGCGTGGATGTAGGCAAGGATTGCCGAACCACGTAAAAATTCGTGTATTTATTTATTTATTTTCTTACTCATTTATTATTGTGCTTTTATTGAACTTATTTCTTTCGAATTTATTAAAGCGTTAGATTAGATTGTTGTGTGGTTTTATTAGGATAATTTTTAAAATATCAATTCACCCACCTCTTGGGTTGCACACTTGTATTTTACCAGATAAATTTTTGATTAATAAGTGGTATGATTCAATAAATATCCAATTTATTGAGATAGATATCCCTTTCTTTTTAGTAATGCCATGGATTGAGTTATCAGATCATATTGGTTAAGTATATACATATTTCTAACCTTAAAAAATATATAAGGACGCTCTATGAAAATTCAAGTCTCTTTATATACTTACGAGAATAGACTTGTCCATTTTTTTTTTTTCAGTAAACTATGCTAGGTATAAATGACCTAAGTATAGATTTGCAGGTCTTAATAAATCTCTCTTGGATAAGGCTAGTAATTAGAAAAGGTTGGTCATATCCCCTATTTCTCTCCACTGGACCGCGATTTGTATTAGTCGCACCCCACCACACACACAAGGCAATTTCATCCGTTTATTTTATGAGGGTATTTTTTCAAAAAATGTTTAGCCAAATTGAATTTATGTTAAAATAACGTTAATAATTAAAGATGGTCAATAAATATCTGTGATAAGTTTACAAAATAATAAAGACTTTGCCTATCATATTTTTATAGTTAAATTTTAGTTTACTTCTTTGACAAATTGACATACTTAAAATAAAGAATAAATAATAACTAAGAGAAAGGTGATGAGAACAATTTTATACCACTCTTGACAAATTATATCTCAAATTTGTATGTGATTATAGACAAGAACTCAAGAACAATTGAATAGAAAATATCACTAAAGCTTGAGACTTGACATGAATGGATAGTGGATTCAATTTTTTGAGTTATTGATATGTTCTGAAGCTTATTCTCTAAGAGATATTATATATAATGTCTTTTAAGGGTGTGTTTACTTGTAAAATTTAAGAGTCAAAATGTAAAATAGAAATGATAGATAGTGTTTATTTATTAAAATAAAATGAGAATAAAACATATGGAGCCTATATGTTTTTAAAATTAAAGAAATGAGAACTATGGGAGTTGGGAATGAACTCCCCCATTTTCATAATCCCTAAATTGGCCTTAATCAAGTTTTGTCACTTATGCATGTTGGTTCTTTATAAAAATTTTGTAATATTTACAAATAGATCCTTATAATTATAATTATAACGATTATCATCGTCATTACCGTCATCATTATTATTGTTATTTAATTAATGTCATTATTATTATTATTATTAAAATTTATTAATTTTCTTCTTCTTATTATTATTAAGAATAATTATTTTGAATAATAATAATTATAATCGCAATTATTATAATAAATAACAATAATAATCAATTAAAGTCATTTTACTAACTTATAATAATTTATTCCGATTCCAAGACAATGTAAACATTTCCAATTTCGTTTCTTCCAAGTAAAATAAATAACTTATTCTTATTCCTATCCTCTATTCCAATTTCAATTTATTCCCATTTCGGTATACTCCGATTATCAATTAATAAACTGTTTAGAATTGTGGTGGGTTCTCACATAATGACTTGGTTAAGAATCTACTCCCTAAGTCAGACGGAAGATCACACAAAGATCAAAGTTGAAGCTGACCTTTTGAAAATTATGCAATATAGCAGACACAAAGACACATAAAAGAATGCCAGGTATATTCTAGGGGCCAATGGCCATTTACTCCAGGCTGAGCCAACAAAATAAAAGTGCTCTATATACGTTGGCAACAGAGCAGAGCCAGCTCTTGATATCTAATTATTGGCATAACTTTTAATCAGCTGACATGAAGGTATTATATGTATTTCCTGTTTGCTATTATCGTTGGCAAGAACTTGTAGTTGTCATATCTTTTACCTAGATTTCATTCTGCAAATAATATAGATTGCAATAGTTGAACTGAATGAATTAATGAAACATATACTAAAGATGTGAACGAAGATTTCGCCGTCGATAGGGCTGCTAACTAATCCGATCAAAGCACTAGATTCCTTCTGGAAGTTTATCAAATAAATGATCAGAAAGGGGAGATGCAAGTGTAAACAACATACAAATTCTGAGATAAGAGAAAAGGTTCCACAGCAAAACATGAAAATTTTTTAAATGGTGTATGTTGGACCTAGGGATGGCAATTTTTTCTAATGGGATGGGATCCTGCATCCCATTTGGAACGGGATTGGGACATATTGTTGTCCCATAAAAAAATTTAAGGACGGGAATGGTACATTTTCTCATCCTATTTACATATACGGGACGGGAGTGGGATTGTCAAATTCCGCCCCATCCCATTTAATTGGCTACTAAAAATGAGAATTTTTTCAATTGCGTGGGATCCCATCTCTTTCGGGACAGGATCGGGACACATTTTTGTCTCAAAAAAAATATAAGGACGGGAGCAGGACATTTTTTCATCCCACTTACATATACAGGACGGGACTGGGATTGGTAAATCCCATCCTATCCCGTCCCATTGCCGACCCTAATTTGACCATGTTGCATTTTGTCATTTATTCCTGAAATACAAGAATAGCTGCTTTTTTACAAATGAGGGAAATTTCACTGTATTAATTTCCAAAAATGATAACAAAAAATGTAGAATGTTGAAAAAATTGCATCCCCTTCACTTTGGGAGATTAATGGAAACAAGCACAAAGAAAATGAAAAAAAAAAAATGAGAGGGGCCTTAGCTGGGGTGCTGGTGTGCAATGTCATGTACAAAGCTTGTATTAATTACAATTTCCAAGTGGCACTACTGGAAGTAGCTGATGTATGTATGAACTATAGGACCCAAGTGGACGACTACAAGATCAAACCATCCTTCACAATTTGCTCCAACCAAGTCGCTACTTGTGACATAGTAGGACGCTCACTAGGATTTTCCCTGATAGCCAACTCTGCAATGTCAGCAAGTTTAAAGAGCGGCTCAACATTTCTTGGCAGTGCCACATTCCGATCAATTATTGCAGCTGCCTTGCCCTCTTTGATCAAGGGTAATGCCCACTCAACTATACCTGGAGGCACGTATTCTACATCATAAGCTTTTCTTCCACTAAGAATCTCAAACAGTACAATTCCAAAGTTGTACACATCACTCTTCATATCTGTGGTAAGATCCCTCTCACATGATGTGAGAAGACCAAAATCGGCAATTCGAGCTCCCCAATCAGAATCCAAAAGAATATTTAAAGTTTTGACATCTCGATGGATGATTGGGGGAGCAGCATCCTTGTGCAGGTACTCAATCCCTTTAGCTGCCTGCATTGAAATTTTCAGCCTAAGGCTCCAATTCAGAGGAGACAATCCTCCATGGAGATGGTCATGAAGCGTTCCACGGGGCATGAACTCATAAACAAGAAGCCTCTCCCCCATCTCTAAGCAATATCCCAGCAAGTTCACAATATTGCTGTGCCGGATATTGCAAAGGACTTCCAACTCCATTTCAAATTCTCTGATATTTGTATGGATTATTGTGGCAGCATTTGCTCTTTTGACAGCAACTTGCCGTCCATCTGCCAGAACCGCTTTATAAACAAAACCATAGCTTCCCCTGCCAAGCTCATTGAATTCTTTGAATCCATTGGTGGCATCTTTTAGTTCTGAAAGCCGGAAAACTTGAGCCATCCCAGGACAGGCAGAAGCTGGAGGTGGGAAAGAGTCAGCTATAGCATCAGCGTCCAATTCATGTTTACCAATGCAAGATTTGAATTGTTTTTTTGACCCTTCTTCTTTTCTAGTGATAAACAGGCGTGGTACAATACACCAGCTAATTACTATCAACAATAAACCCGAAGCAGAACAACCAATTATAAGCACTAATCTATGCAACTGATGCCAATGCTTCTGCGAAGATGGCTGAAGCCCACAAATATCCCCACAAGAACTATTCTGGCAAAGAGAGCATGCAGTGCATACTCTATCAGCAATCTCAGTACAAGGACTAGACAAGAAGAATCCTTTGGAACAATTTGACCCACAAGGTGAACAAATCATAAGATCTTTCCTAACACACAAGCTAGTCAAATCCTGCTCATTGAGCATACTTGCATTGAATGCAAACTCCCCAGTTCTGCAAGGACCGGAAGCACAAAGCCCTGGACTACACAACTCCAAAGGAGGATCAAAATCGGTGTGCGAGCTGACATTAGCGAACCAGCAATCAAGAACCAAATCATTTTCCCTAATACCACACATAGTAAAATCAGATGAAGCAATCGCCATAAACCCAGAATTCTTGGGCACGGATGAATAATTAAAGCTTCCCCAGCATTCAACCCCATGATTATCTTCCCTAATACCGCAAAAATGATTAGCACCAGCTGCCAATGACACGAATCGGATCCCATCTGGAGGAACTGAAACAAAATCATTATTACCCCAACATTTGACCTCACCAGATAATTCTGAGATCCCACAAAGAGAACTTTTGCCTGAAGCCAAAACTTTGAAACTCTCCGTTACATTAAAAACTCCTAAACTTCCAGAGTCTGGTCCCCAGCAAACGATCCCACCATCTCTAACCACACCACAACTAAACCCTTCTCCAGATATAACATCTTTTAAAACAAGAGTACTCACGTACTCATCATAAAACAAATTACTTTGTACAGAACTCAATGTTTTGTTGTCTTTTCTAACAATATCCCAACAATCAACGGTACCCGAATCATGATAAGAGTAATAAGATCCTCTAGCAGCACAGACGTGATTCTTGCCAGCAGCTATGCGGGAGTAAGCATTGTTTTTATATACAGAAGGTACAAGATCTGTAGTAATACCTGGTGTACTATTTGAGCTCCAACAAAATGCCTGTGAAGTGTTTGCTAAAATGCCACAGAGAAAGCCTTCGCCGCCGGAGAGGGCCGCCATTGAGGGAATGTTAGAAAAAGAAGCAGAGTTGGCGGATAAAAATGATGAAGATGGTGAGGAGCTATTCTTTGCCCAGCAAATAACGTCCTGTTTGCCGCTAGCGTCAATGGCGCAGAAGAAGCTGTTTTGGCCAAAAGAGGCGGAGATGGGACCCATTGATCCAAACCCAGATACGGACATGGAAGAACAAAGAAGAAGAAGGAGGAGAAGAAAGAAGAAAAGTGAAGAGCGCAGGAAATGCATGGCTTTGAATTGATGTTGCATTGGTGTCAGGGTTTGGAATCAAGGAGGCGCATGGACTAGTTGTAGTTGGAGTGTAGTGTTGTATGATTGGAGTTGGAGTGAATGGTGTTGTTTGTTGATGATATCTTGGTGGTGACGATGAAAGAACGTGGCTGTCGCCATTTTTACAGTGCTCGTTAGAACGCTATAAATTCAATTAACTACTTCACTAATTACCGCCAATATTGCATAATTATTAAGAGTGCTGCTAGATATCAAGAAGAACTAGAGAAGATCGAGAGAAACTAGTTTATCTCTCTCTCCCCTGTCAGCTTTTTTTTTCTCTCTCTTCTCTCAGCACTTCTCTCTTCTCTCGTCTTTCTCTCCTTCTTCTTGATACTTAGCATTTTCCAATTATTAATTAGCATGCTGATTAACCACAATTTAGAAAATAAATTACTTAAAAAAAATTAATTATAAATAAGAAAACATGTAATATTAGAGAAGAAAGACTTGAGGTTATCCCATTTGCTTTCTGTTTCTGATGTTGCTCGATTGACTGTGAATACTCTTTGACACTCGTGGTTATCCAAATTTGAATAATAATAAAAGGATAGGTTAGAGGTTTAATGATTGAGACCTTTTATCCCATCAAAATAAATTAAAAAAAATTAATTGTAAATTTATCCATAGAAATGAGATACAAAACTTTTTATCCTTGGTTCATTTAAGAGAGGGAAAAAAAAAAAAAGAATCTAGGACTAACAAGTACAACTCTCTTAATTTACCAAGCAACGAATTGATAGATACAATAAAATTTCTATATAGTCATATTATTGAGATTGGAGAAATTTATTTTTATAAAGAGATTATATCTCAATAGAGATATAGTATAAAAATTATTGTCTTTACTTAATAATCCTTAATGTAAGTGATATAGAAGTAAATTATGTCATGTATTAATAAATTAATAAGTGAGCCAAATTCAATTTATAGACATTAATAAATTAATTAGTAAGTGAGTTAAATTTAATGGATAAATATTAATAAAAAAGATATATAGTTTAAAAAATTAATATAAAAAGTTTCATGCCAAAAAGCTACAAACATACTTGAGAAGCTAAAACTATTTTAATTTAAACAAGAAGATATCTATGGTAACCAATTAATACATATCTATAAGTTGAAAATGTGGTTGCAATTTTAAAGAATAAATCATTGTCACAAGTAATTTTAGAAAGATATTTTATTCCATCTTAATTATTTAATGTGACATGACATATATTTTTTGAATAATTTTACTATATAGAGGTAAGTTTATTAAGACGAGACCTACAAAAGACATAATTTATTATAATATAGAGTTTATTCCTAATTATATAATTTTTTATTACTATAAAAATCTTTTTTTATATAATATTTCTATTTGGAGGTTCTATTTAATAATGCAAAGTTAGAATTACTAATATTTCTAGTTTTGATAGCTAATTATTGCAGCAGGAAATCATAGCATGCACTATTCATATGTCCTTTGATTTAGTACAACTTCGATTTTTGCACTCTTAATGACCGAATCTTACTACAATACTCTTATGAAGGTTGCCAACATTAATTATACATTAATTAATTAATTAATAGAAAAGCTTAAGAGCATGTGATCCATTATCGCAAAATAACTAGCAGCAGTTAAGAGGACCACTATTCAAATCCAAGGAGGAAAAATAATTGATACCCTAATCCTGCGAAAGAGACAATTAAAATGAAAGGACGGTGTACCAGAAAAGGATCAGGATTCTCTCATGATCTGATCTCCTCCTGATCAAAAATACATGTGGTGATTGGTTGTTAATAAATAAAGAAAATAAAGAAGTTAAATCATATCCATACACTACCACTTAAATATTATTACCAAGACAAGATCTTTAAAAGTTCTCACAGAAATGATCACTATGATCCTTTTCCACCAGAAAATTATTCAATAACTTTTAGATAAGCGAAAATGCAGTGTATTTTGAATAAGCGAGATTACACAGTTCAGGCTTCTGGGAAACGTCGTCCTAATTTTAACACTTGTACTTGTTTGCACATGCATTGGCGGTTAAGAGACTAACCCACTTGCCAATTTTCATGCATTGTGTAATGCATGCATGCATGTTGCTATCATCACGCCAATATTATTTTATTTGTCAGCCTTTCTGGACGTGCCAAATTTGGTTATAACTTTCTCGGCTAAAAAGTCTTTTAATTTTGGGAAAATAACCACCGTCCACTCTTTTTTTCCCACTTTTTCAAATATACACAATTTCTTTTTTTTTTTTTTTACTGAAATCCACCTGACGTTTCATTTTATTTCACTTTTCCACTTCCGTTTAGGATCCGTTACAACATTACAAATGTCGTTGGGGCAAATCAGTCATTTCAGTAGAGCAAACCAAAACGACGTCGTTTACAACTTTAACTGAGAAAAAAAATGAAAAAGGTAAAGTGGTCCAGAGAAGCAAATGAGAACAGCCATCGTTATTCACGAATGACCCACCACCACCACCTTGCATGAAGAACCAACAAATTCCCGCCATTCTTTCTGAAATTTCCATCCATTTTCATCAACAAACAACGCTTGAGTATCAACACTTTTGTTAAATCAGAGATTCAGAGGTATTGAGGAAAAGCCGTGAGCTGTTTAGAAATCTCAACGCTTAGGTTTTCTGGGATTTGAAGCTAGTATCAAGTAAGTTTCGTTTTATTTATTAATTTCATTTATATGAAATAATATTATTTAAGATTTGTATCGAGATTGTTGTTAATCGTTGTTTCTTGAAACCCTAGAATACAGATTAAGTTGATTTATAGTAAAGTTTTTATGGTAATGATAAATTGAGAAGTAATATGTTGTTTTAAGGCTGGAGAGAAGCACATGCATGAAAGATTGTTGCTAGCATAGTTGAATGCATGTTTATCCCCTATGTACTCATGTATTTATGCTTGTGGTTTACAAAATTTGGGGTTTTTGAAAATTTTTAGATGCTGCACTATGGGTCGTGATTTTTTGAAAAATTTTATCAATATGTATCTATATCCCCTAGGCCCCTGGTGAAGGTTTGGCATATGCATGCGAAATTTGACAAAGTCCTCAGGATGTTTGTTTTAATGCCTTCCCTCTAAGTTTCTTGCATGAAATATATTAATAATACATTATTAATTCAAGGAATAATGAGTGTTGGAATATAATAAGAAGATAACTTATTTGTTTGGTTTTATTTCCTTCATATACTTGCATTTACACCTCATCAATGTATTTAAGTACGTTTTAGTGAATCTGTTTGTTTGTTTTGGACATTTAGAATGCCACCTCTAGAGTTAGTGATATCCTTTCAAGGCATAAAGCAGAATTTAGGGTTGCTTGAACCTGACTGTACTGTTGCAAAGATAAAGGAGGCTGCTGTAAACATTACGAGTCCATATGGATTAGACTCCACTTCAAAAATTATGTTCAATGTTACCAACCCAGAGAATAAGATGAAAGTTGCGCTGGATTCAGATTTTGGGCTTGACTTTTTGTGTAGAATTCATCAGATTTTAGGTATCAATACTTTAACTGTTGAAGTTGTACCAGTTCTTCACCCTCAGTTTCAAGATTCCTCTTTACTGCAAGCATTGTTAACAAACTTAGGAGTTGTGTTGCCTGATGAATTGATTACTCAGTTGAATGAGTCTGTTGATGGAAATGCTTCTGTTGGGGGATATCCTACTTTTGAGGGACAAACTGTTGTCCGGAGACAAGCTGGTGTTGGGGAACAAGTTGGTGTTGGGGCTGATAAATCTGATGAGGATGCATGGCTATCTGACTATTCCGATAGAAGGGCTGACAGCGATGATAATGCTGTTAATATGGAATTTATGGAAGCTGAATTTGATGGTGCTGTTGAACCTAACCCTACCATTGCCGACGAGGGTAGTGAGGACAGTGGGGATCATAAAAGGGGTCAAAGCAGCGACTTGGAATCCGATTCAGATGACTGATTAGTATTAAAAATTGTATGTTTGTTATGAAGTAAAAATGTTATTTTGCATTATTAATGTAATTTATATTTATAATTGTATAACATATTATGAACTTTTAATTATTTTTCTAAGTATTTGATTTTATGTATTTTTGTGTGTTTATTAGGTAAAAATAATAATTTCATACAATTGGAGGCTTCAAACAAATGTACGGATGTCAAATTTGGATTCCGAAAGTCCGAAAAATTATGTCATTGTCAAGGAGAATCCAAGACTTTTGTTGTAAATTTTTACGTTTTTACCACGGTAAATGTGGTAATTGTAAAATTATAAGTTTTTATCTTGTTAGGTATGATATTTTATTAGTGGAATTATTTGGATATGCTTGGATGGATAAGATAAGATTATGTTTGATTAGTGGGACAAATATAAGGTTAAGATTTAATTAGAGTTTTTTATTTGTGTGGTGTGGATTTACCATGTATTAGTATAAATAGAGAAGGGTGGTGAACACATCACCTAGCACCTTTTCTTCTCTTCTTTCCTCTCAATTCTTCTCCCCATCTCTCTTTGTAATATATTTTTAATTAATAAAATTAGGTTTATTTCAATTTTCA
The DNA here is from genome assembly GCA_030449925.1 of Citropsis articulata. Taxonomy (NCBI): domain Eukaryota; kingdom Viridiplantae; phylum Streptophyta; class Magnoliopsida; order Sapindales; family Rutaceae; genus Citropsis; species Citropsis articulata. The sequence goes on from JASUUH010000079.1 coordinate 2,091,088, forward strand.
ATTTTCATTTTAATTATGTGTTTTTCAATCTTAATTATTTCTTTTATTTCAAAAATGTTTAGCTAAATATTTATAGTTAGGGGAAGGTGAAATTCTTAGTAAAAAAATATGGTTTAATCAAATTCAATTTTTAATTTTATAAATTAAGTTGTTTTCTATTTAATTTTATCCATATTTTATATTTTGAAAATTTGATTTATTGTAGACAAAAATAGGAATTTGGCACAATGAATTCTTAATATCTTAATATAAAATATGGTAAAATGGTATTTTGATTTAGTGTAGACAAATTAAGTTTTGGCACATTAAATTCTTAATCCATAATAAAATAAATGGGAAAATAATATTAATTTATAAAATTAATCTTTTGGGAAATAAAACAAAAATAAAAAGAATTTGTTAAATTATATTTATTACTAAGAGTGGATCCATAACCCTAACTAATTCAACTTCATAGTTTTCCTCAAATTAAATTGTGTGTTTTTAAATTTTATTTTTATTTTTTTTAGGTAAAGTTAAATAAACAAATTAAACCTTTGAATTTCTGACTTATCGAGTTATATTATAACTAGGCACTCTTATACTTGGGAGTAAATCAAACATTTTAAGTTGTGTCAATGACAATTTGTCTGATGCTGATAAAGAGGTAAGAAGGCTAATTGATTCGTCTGATGATGATGTTAAGCTCGGCACTGTCCAATTAACTAATTACTTACAGTAACATGAGTATAAAGTAGGTGCTGATGGGAAACATAGGCTTAAATTAGGACATGTGTTTAGAGATGTTGGTCATTTTAGGGAGATATTGCATGAGGTAATGGTTAGAAAAAGGTTTGCCATCAAAATAGTATATAGTGAGCCAAGACGATTCGTAGGTACTTGTAAAGAAACTGACTGTCCATGGTACGGGTCTGGTGCAAAACTGAATGACGGGACTGGTTTTATATTGCGAGAATATAACAAAAAACACTAGTGTAGGCTTACTAACAAGACAGTAAAAGTTACCTCTGCTTGGGTTGCTTCCAAAATAAAGGGTCAAGTTACTATTGACCCTAATGTCAAGATTGATATTTTGAGGAATCATGTGCAAGAGACTTATGGTTTAAAGATTGAGAAGATGACACTGTATAGGGCTAGAGCAAAGACAAGACTTGAGGTATTTGGGGATCATTCGAGGGGATATAAAAAATTATTTGACTATGCTGCTGCTATTCACAAGGCTGATCCAGGAGCAGTATACAAGGTGTTATGTGATTATTTCTATTCCTCATAAGGTACTATTCCAGAGGTTTTTTGTTGCATTTCCAGCATAAAAAAATGCATATCTTAACGGCTGTAGGCCTTTTATTGGAGTAGATTGATGTCACTTGAAAGGTAAGTACGGTGGAGTGTTGTTAGCCGCTGTTGGCTTGGATGGTAATAATGGGATTGTCTCCTTAGCACTATGTGTTTGTGAGATTGAGAATGCAGAGACATGGGGATGGTTTATGGAGAACTTGAATAGTTATTTGGATGATTGAAGGCAGGTCACTTTCATTAGTGATAGGCAAAAGGGCTGATTGATGCAATTGCAAACACTTGGCCTACTGCCTATCATAGGGTGTATTTTAGGCATGTTTATGATAATTTTTCTAAGTCGTTTGCTGGTGCACAGTTGAAACAATTGTTTTGGAAAGCTGCCAAAAGCAGTAACAAACATGATTTTGATGAGGCAATGGCAGAGATTAAGGTTGAAAAACAAGCTGCATTTGAATGGTTGGAACGAGAACTACATAGTTATAACTAGTCGATGCACACATATGACAGAAATTGCATGGTAGATCGTACCGATAACAATGTATTAGAGTGCTTCAACAGCTGGATATTACCTTACCGAGACAGACCTTGCTTGACAATGCTTGAAGAGATAAGATGTAGACTTATGAAACGGTTACAAAAAGAAAAAATAAGGCAGCAATTTGGAAAAAACAGCTGACCCCTAAGGTTTTGAAAGAGTTGGACAAAAAAAATAAGATTGCACAGAAAATGATTGTACAAGCTTTTGGTGATCTTAATTTTCAAGTCATGGATAGAGCTTATAATCCACCTAGGAGGTTTGTTGTGAAGCTAGAATCCATAATATGTGATTGTGGTTATTGGGAAATTGCCGGTCTCCATTGTCAACATGCTATGGCTGCCATGGGATATGCAAGACATGAAGTTCAGGAGTATGTTCCAACCTGCTTTAGCAGACAAGCTTACCTTAGCACATATTCAGTAATGTTCAGCCCTCTTCCAGATCAGTGTACATGGGAGCCTACAGGAAGACCGTTGATTGACCCACCAATTGTTGAAAGAAAAATTGGAAGGCCCAAAAAAACCAGAAAAAGAGCAGCAAATGAGCTTTAAAAAGAGAAAAGAAAATTCTTCGTCATTTGCTCATTTTGCGGTGGTTCTAATCACAACAAGAGAAGCTTTCCGTTGAGGCCATCTGTTGCAAAGGCAAATAGAGCGAGGAATAATAATTTTCAGGTATATTTAATAATACTATTATTATTTATTATGTTTATCATTGTTCATTATCTGGGACTATTATTATTTGTTATATTTATATTGTTCTTATGTTTTAATATCATCATGTTTTCTAGGCATTAACAACATCAAGCCAGCCATTAAATGCTTCACAACATGCAACAAGGAGAAAACAGGTGCTGCTTGCACTTATATTTCATTTTTTGTGCCTTCATAGTTCGTTTTATGTATAATATAAAATTCATTTACAAATCAATATATTTTATAGGCGTCAGCAGCAAAAACAATTGGTCAAGGCTAGCCAGCAGCTACTGCATCTGAAACAGCAAGAAAGGTGTTGTCTTGGTTCAATATTTGTATAAGCCAATGTTTGTTTTTTTGGTTCAAGTTTTTAACTGACATAATATATAATTTAGATACCTAGTGGCCCAGGTCAAAGTTCCAATGCTGGAACAAGGAAAAGAAGGGCTCTTCGAGGTGTTGGAACAAGGGGAAGACAATCAAGTCCAGGACTGAACCAATCCTAAAATCCATCTCAAGCTTCAATTATCACAGGTTCTTTGTAATGGGAACAAACTAAACTTGTTTAAACAAACTAAACTTATTAACTTTCTATTTTGGTTGTTATTTTGGCATATTACTAGTTATTTTGGTGATATTTTGGATAATTATGTGGCTGTCAATGGTCATTTACGATGTATTTTGATGATATGATTAATGGTTATTTGGGCTGCATTTTCGGATAACTATGATATGATATTAAATTTTCCAGTTATTGTGGTTAACGAAATGTTATTTAGGGGTGTATTTAAATACAATTGCAGATAAAAACTAGGACTGTCATAATTAAGCTTTTATTTCAGTGATGCATGTTTTACAGGCTGCATTACATTTTAATAAACACAATTGCGCAGAGACAGACTAGCAGCACTAGTATATATTTAAGCTTTCCTTCAATAAGCCTAAGCCTTTTCTTTATCTTCACCATCTCATCAGCTCCAAAGTTTACTGCATTTGGCTCCAAATTTTGATTATCTACCATTTGATCACTACTATTAGGGTATATGAGAGTTTCAGTAGTAAACCATTGCCAAAACTTGCATTTATTGAATCTGCATGACCAAAACATTGCATTGGGATTTTGTGGTGTAGTGGAAACCATAGCACATGCCTACACGCCACACCAGCAGTACTTGGGAATGCATTTAATTTTTCTGTGTGGTTGTCCACTGGCTGCAGAACTTGAACTATAACTTGATGCCATTTTGAATGTGTAGATGATGTGTTTCAATGTGAAGATAATGAGTTTGAATGAATGGTACAGTTATGATGTGTTATGGATTATGAGGAAGTTTATATGATTGGTTGTATGATGAGGGTTATATGGCTGGTTGTGTAAGGAGGGTTATATGGCTGGCTGGGAGCAGCTTGCATGGTGGAATTTTGCATGTTTCACATGCTGATTCTTGGTTATTATATGCCCTAAATTGTAGCCGTTGTGAGCTAATGGCTACAATATTAAATCTGATTATTTTTTGCTTTTTTTAGGGTGAAATTTTAATTTTCGTTGTGGGGGGCAAAATAATCATTTGACTAAATTTCCGTTAGTTTTCTTAACGGATCCTAAACGGAAGTGAAAAAGTGAAACAAAACGAAACGTCAGGTGGATTCCAGTAAAAAAAAAATTGTGTATTTTTGAAAAAGTGGGAAAAAATGGGTGGGCGGTGGATATTTTTCCTTTAATTTTTATATTTTGTGATTATAATTTGTTAGTTTTTTTATTTTTAAAAATATCTTAAAATATTGTTACTGTTAAATTATTAATATTTCTATCATTATTTTTTGTTCCTTGTAGCTTACTTTTAAAATGTTACTCTCTTACAATAATTTTTTTATACATTAATAAAAAATTAAATTACCAATTTAATCCTAAAAATAAAATAGAAAAAAGAATATATATATATATATATATATATATATATATATATATATATATTGGAACTCTATACTAAGAAGTTAATAATATATTAATTTTTTTATTAATGTCTAAAAAAATTGGTAATTTAATTTTTTTATAGTATTAATTTTTTTGGACATATGTAAGCTACCACAAAAATTAATATATATTCTTTTGTTTTATTTTATTTTTGGATTTAAATTAGTAATTTAATTTCTTTTATTAATGTCCAAAAAAATAAACATTATTGTAAGAGGCTAATATTGTAAAACCAAGCCAAAAAAATAAAAAATAATGTCAAGGGTGTCAATAGTTTAACGGCAAAGATGTTTTAAGTTATTTTTAAAAAACAGAATTAAATGGACACTAATCTCATAATATAGGGACTAATCAATCTTTTACCTAATCTTCCGTGAAGTTCAAGGAAAATGTGTATCGTCTCTCTCTCACATAAGTCAAAGAAAAGTAATGTAAATGGGTGGTTAAATTATTGTTAAAAATTATGCTAAGTCAATATATTTGAAAAAAAATTCGAGTCAATCTCCCTTTTCAAGTATTGTTTTAATTTGGGGTTTATAATTTGACATTTTCTAATACTCTTATAGAATATAGAATAGTCATGCTCAAATCTACATTATGTGGGATAAGGATTTAGTTCCGAGTTACTTTTTTGTTGAGCATTAAATCAGTGGTTATTTGACAAGTAAAATATAAAACTAAAATTGAAAATAATTCTTAGCCAATAATTTAGTACTCAACAAAAACTCAGTTCAGCACTAAATCATAATCTCATTATGTGTGAGAGGTGTCCTGGGTTATGAAATTTCATTCATAAGCTTTTGAAAAAAGGATAGCAACACCCTGAAATTTGAAAAAATCGTTGTGCAAACTCTCAAAGAGATATCAAAACTTTTTTCTTTAAACCATAATACCATATGAATATAATAGTTAGAAAGTTGGCTACAAAATTTGTTGAGCAATACAAATATAATATAAATAATTTAATCTGTCTAGTGGACTAATAATATTTAAAATATTTTTAACATTTAAAACAATATTAAAATATTAAAATTTTTAATAATATATTTGTATTTATTACAAAGATTTTAAATAAATCTTTGTGTTAAATAGATTTTATAATTAAAAAATTATCTCCTTATTAACAATAATTAATTATTTTTTACATGATATTCAAGATAATTAAACTTAAATTTATTTATTTTAATATTATGTTTCTATTTATTGTTAAAAATTACTTTCATGTAATAAAATATGTCTAACAGGTTATAAATATAAAAATATTTGCAAAAATCAAAGCTATTTTAAAAAAGAATATATTAGTATATTTATTTTAATGCTATATTTTTTTTACTATAAAATATTAGGGTCAATTTTTTTAGGCATAATAAAAAAAAATTCTTGGTGTCCAAAATTTTATTGGGTATTATCAGACCATTTCCCTAAAACTTGGGGGTTTAGATGTGCTCTTGCCTAAGCTTTCATTGACAAGTACTTTAATTTGAATCATCATAAAGGCCCTCCTAATTTACTAATCTTCAAAGAAACCGAATGAAAACTCATCTTGTTTAACTTATTCCTCCGCCTCACAGTGTCACACTTTATCGACTTGTCCAAATTCTTTATGTCTATTTTGAAAACAGTAGCTCTTTTTACTTGCAATTTTATTTTCTATTTTTTGATAGAGTTTTAAAATTGAACTATCAATGAAAAATGGGTTAGCGCGCTTTAATATATTTCACCATGTTTTTAAATATTATTGATAACAATATGATTTTTTCTTCCTTGATTTCGTCTACTGAAATTGAAATGGAGTTGAGTATGTATATCAACAACAATCATAAACCGTGTTAGTTAATTTTATTGGTAAATTTATTATGGTTGAGATTAAAAGTTTGAGGTTCAATCCCCGTTCACATGGGTAAAAAAGTTAAAAGAAAATTATATATATAGTTTTAAGTGGATTTTGGGTGCAAGAAAAAAAGACAACCTCACTAAAACAATTAATTTATTTTTTCAGATTTAGGGTATCTCACTTAATCGTCATATGTGGGTTCTTGTAGATTTAAAGGAGATGAAAAGAGTAGAAGAGAGCTAATAATGATGAAAGGTCAGATCTGGAGCGTCGAAGCCTTAAAATGATGTTTTTAGACCTGCAAAATAAGGAAAGGAAGTTAGAGGTGGAGCCGACGGTGGCCGGCGACCATACTCTAACGTTCAAGTCAGCTACTTGAACTATTTTGGGTGATGAGAGTTTACAAGCTCTCTAAAATGGTGGCTGGAGGTTAAAAAAGACTTCAACTCCTTTTTTGTGTGTGTTTTGGATAAGTATTAGAGAGATAGAACCTTATTACCTTTATATAGTAAACTTTAGGTACCTTGCCACGTGGCATATCTTTAGTGGTGATTTTATTGTTATTTCTGAAATTCTCATGTCCCTTTTTATCATCATAATGATTTTTGGGCCATTAAGAGCATGCTTGGAGAGTAAGGAGATGATTTTTAGCAGGTGTTGTCATTTAGTGTACGTGACATACACTATAGATGGTCCGACAATTAGGGACCACTATCCCTTATGTGCCACTTTTGGCTTTTCGCAGGCATGTCAACCAGCTGTCCCCTCTTTTCCAACAAATTATTCTTTATCAAAAAAAAAATTCTTTTAGGTGTTGGAGATAGCATGTGTGGTGGATATTTTTAGATCTATTCTTCAACATCTCAGTCCTGTCATAGTGCACCTCGCATACCTGCTCAATGAGCAGGTGTGGCTAGTGTAGGTTGGGTATTCTGTGAGGGTAATTTACTGTCAGAAAAACCTTTTCGTCGACACCTGTTGCTTTATTTTTAACTCTCTATTTATTCCCAAACATGCACACACACACACACTAACCAAAAAATATATATATATAGATTTCAATAAACTAACAGACAAAAAAATTTCAAATACAGTCTCTAATATATTGACATTTTTTTTTTTTTGTATTTTAGTATTCATTATGCTCTTACTATGGAAGGACTTTACATACACACATATATATGTATGTGTGTGTTTGTGTTTATATATATATATATATATATATAATCATTCTCAAGTGTAGATGCCATTATTTTTTTTAATACATTCTACGATTTAATAGAGTTATTTTTTAAATCACTATAAAATCATGAGGTTTTGTAATGTTAAAATTTAATTATGTTAAATCATACAGTTAAAAAATGTGTTTGCATTAAAAAAAAAAAAAGAGCATTTGTACTAGAAAAGAAATGTGTATATAGAGAGAGATACATCGATATTCACTACTATTTTATATATATTCTCTCATCCACGTTTGAGAAAGTAAATTTACTTTTTGAGTTTGCGGAAGTGGTGCTATCAACTTTGGGGAGCCCCAGCCTACTCTGCACTAAGGCAAGATCTCAATGGTGGTCAAGTCAATTTTGAATGTGAAAAATCTTTTTCACAAGCAAGAAGAAATGAAGAACTTGTTGGTAAAATGAGAGACAAAAATAACATTTAATATTTAAGAAAGTTTTACCCTCAAAGTTTCCAAAGTAATTAAAAGTCAAACTAGTTATGTGCAAGAAACAAGGGGAAAATATGATCAACTATAAATAATAATAAAAAAAAACACTTCAAAATTTTGAGATTAAATGACCCCAATGCCTCGTGTTGACCAAGTTATTTTGTAATAGAATATTGCCATCTCTATGTAACACAATATATAAGTAATGTATACAGATTAAATATGGGTATCTTTACGATCTCTAGGACTTAAAACTCAAAACTGTTTGAGTATAAAATAAATACACCACATTCATCCTCTGATCTTCTCATTAATATTGTATACTACTATTTGAACAACTCAATCAAGTTTAAATTTTATAATCTTCCATAGGCCAACCAAAAAGCAATGCATGCATTATCAAAATTAATTGTAATTTTGATATGGGGAGAGATCCAAATCCGAAAATGTCTCTTAGCCTGCAGGTACATTAGCAGGACCAACAATCAATTAATTACGAATAAACTTCCATCTCCAACTCTATGCCCCCCACCGAAAGAAAGATTAGAAATTAAACAAAATAAAATTTCCACACATGCAGCCAAAACGACCTAGAAATTCTCAACCGCCGATCTCATCACGTGGTTGCTTGGTCGACAGTCTGGTCTCTTCTGTGAAGTACTCGAATCAAGTTGCCTCTAGTCAACCTCTATCATGTACTGCGGGCCAAAGCTACACATGCATCCGGCTCTACCATTGTATGCGTACTAAGTTTGTCATTGTAGTTTGTTAATTTTTTAAATTGTATGTGTTAAGTTAGGATTTTTCAAGTATCTTAAAATATGAGATTTCTAATTTAACTACGATAACTTATACTACCCACGTGTTAAGATGTTTCAAAATTATATTTTAAGGATAAATTTCAATTTATGCTCTTCAAATAACTTATGGTTAAAGTTTTTTTATGTCCCTCAATTTATTCCTATTTATTGTTAAGAACATAAAAAAAAAAAATTATCAACACAGTCCATTTATCCTCATCTTTTGAACAAAAACGAAGATGAATTGAGATTTTTTATTTATATCTTCTAGAGATATATTGAATATTGTCATTCTATTTAAAAAATAAATTGAAGTTTACTCTGTTAGAAAATCTTAACAATTTTCATTTGTTTAATTCAAATCAAATTAAACATGTGATTCTCATTAAAAATCACTTAGCAACCTAGCGGATTTTGAATTTAACTCTTCAAGATAATTTAAAAAGCGCGATAAATGACGGCAAATTATTATTAATAAAATCACTTGTCAAAAGTGATGTAATTCTGACATAAATCAAAATTCAGTTGTGAATCTAGTGGTGAAAATGGATTGTGGGAGTTTAGGTTTAGAAATCAAAATCTCTAACCAAATTTACTTTCTTGGTCGATAAATAGGAGCCAAAAAGCAGAGAAATAGGATTTTTGGCAATTTCTTAGCTGATTAAGAGAAATCCGAGACAGTTTCTCGAAATTCTTCTTTCGTTTCATCTCAAACTAAAGTATATACTGACTGGAGCGTCAAAGTCCTTTTTACAGTTACGAGCTCCAAGTTCACTTGGAGCAAAGGAGACAAGGGAGAATCCCGAGGAAGCTCTGGTACAATTCTTCAGTTTATTTCTTTGAAATCTAAAATCCGGATGATTCAAGGTTCTTCGCACCTTCAGTAATTAAAAAAAAAAAAAAGAAGAAGCAACAATTACGGAATACTTGAGATAAAATAAGAAACTTGAAAAATACATTAAAAAATTTGGTAGAATGTATTAAAAATCCCTCTACTCAAACTCATAGCTCTAGTTACTCCAATAGAATCTTGATCTAATCTTACCAAAATCTAATCTCAGTTGTTGTATCTTGTAATTTAGTGGGCCGTAGTAAGATTTTATTAGGACTACTTTTTTGATCGGCATAAAAGTAATATTATATTTAATATTGGATAAATATTATAACTGGAAGTTTGTTAAGATCAGGATTAACAATTTAGAATATTTGGAGACATCTTGAGGCAATTAAAAATTTGCCATGACTAATCTTGATCAAACAACAATAATGAGGACAACTTGAAAAATTGATTCAAACAGAAGAGGAATTTACTCCAAAACAGCGATCTGGGGAGAAGTCTACAATTAAGAAAACTTAGAACTGTTTCCTCACAAAGTAATTAGAAGATTTTTCAATTTCCAGTTTCATGAGGGTTTGATGGTTTGATGGTTGTATACTCGCATTTTTGTGTTGAAGCTCTTCCATGTGAACCCAAGTCATGACTCAATCGATGTGTCACTATTCATAAAGTTGGAACGGTAGAAATTTTTTGATGCAGGTTTTGTGCTGTGCATGGTCTGTGGTCACTATCTAATGATGACACTGTTAGCCTTGTTTCGTAAAAGGATTGAATTCAACGGCAGACGCTTGATGGAGATGATGGAGCTCATTGTCTGGGACCCAATGGATTTTGGACTTTGGGTCCCACTTGTGATTTATGAAGTGATCTTGCATGTGGGATGCTCTAAAGTTGGAAGCAGGTCGATGTACGTGGAAATTGCGCGTAGATTATATTTGTGAGGCAAATCTTCAGAATTTGTCTCTTTCTTGGATAATGTGTTTTGAGTCTTACATCTTATGCAGTGTACATTGTCGATTATTTTTGCTTGGGACAAGCAGGTTTTGATGGGTCAAACGAACTAGCTTTGCTTGGCATTAGGCAACCTTCCTATATGTGTGATCTGGTGGGTGGCCTTGTAATCCAAAAGTCCTGTTTCAGCTTCTTCTATTTTGAAATAAATTAATAAAGTACTATATAATTGCTGTATTTGTAGCCATAATTGGAATTTGTTATGTGGGTTGGTGCTGTGGACATTAAAATGGAGATAACACTAAATCTAATCGCATGGTGCTGCCAACAAAAAATATAGAATAGGGATAGATTTTTCTTCAATGTTCTCTATATGTAGAGTCTCAGTGAACTCCAATTTATAACATATTACAACATTATGACCATTAAGAGGGAAGGAAAAAAAAAAGTTGAACTATTGACGTCCCTTCAAAAATCTTTTACAACCTCTTTTCTAAAATTATCCCATTGAAAAGTTAAATAAATTTATTATTTCATAGATACTCTTAGGGATGGCAATGGATTGGATCAATGGATTGAATCTGATCCAAGATCCACGTGATCCAAATCCAATCGGGTCGGATTTGAGTCAATATAAAATGAATTTAGATTGGATTTGTAAATTGATGTGCAGATCTAAGACAGATCTGGAGCAAGTTTGGATCTATATTAATATCTAAATCCATATCCATATCCACCAATCTTTTTATTTTATTTTATTTTAAAAATTTCTTAACAATTGTGGAATTATAATGATAATAAATTTTATTCATAACATATTAGTGGTATTTATCATGCATTTTAAACTCTTAAAACTTAAAGGTTAGTTTTGTAAATATAAAGATCAGCCAGCCTCAAAGCATGTATATGCAATATTCAAATTGCAAGCCAAGTAATACAACCTCGGAATTTATTTTATTATATTGGCCAAATAATTTTTAAGGAATATAGTTATTCATATACTTAGTCAAATATAGTCATAATAAAAATAATAAAGCACTGGATATAAATTATATTTCATTTATATTTCATTATCTAATATTGTAGGAATGAGGGTAGGTGTGTCGTACATATTAGAATGATGAAGGTGACAATAGAATATTAAATTGATTTTACTCCTGCAATTACTTTTGAAAGATATTTTATTATCTTTCTTATTTGTTGTTTTGGTGTAAAAGTATAAGATACAACATTTATTATATTTTTGAGAAAAATTATATAATTTATTTGTTATCAATATATTTTAGCCTTCAATTTTCATTCTAAAATTATCACTTTTTTATTGCTGAGTTTTAGAATTCATGACAGATCTAGAGCAGATTTGAATTTTAATTTTTTTTTAGATTTGGAGCAGATATAGATATTTATTTCTTTTTTGAATCTGTATATGGATCGAAAAATATGGATTCATAACGGATCTGGAGCAGATACGAATCTTCATTTTTATTATGGATCTGAATCTGGAACAGAGTAGATCCAACCTATATCTGCCCCATTGCCATCGATACTCTTCACCCCATTTAAATAATGTGCATGTGAACAAGTCTCATTCTCTTTCTTTTTTTATTTTTTTTATTTTTTTTCCCTCTTAACTAGGAATTTTCGACAAGTAATTTAATGTAGCGTCAACTTTATTATCAAGTTGCAGGGTTGAAACCTAAAAAAACAATAATTTTTTATTAGATATATAAAAAGTAAATCCAATCCTTTCTAATGAATGAAAATTCTATTAATCATGTTGTAATATATGTATTTTACTAGTATTATGTTATTTTGTCCAGGACAAGTGTTTGAGTGTGAATCCGCTCCGTCATTATTTATTATCATATATAAGAAGAAACTATTATTATTATTATTATTATTATTATTATTATTATTATTATTCTTATTACTGAGGAAGGAAATGGAATTGTTAAAGAATCTAAAGTTGTTCTATTCTACAATTCTTCAAAAGAATGATACCTCTGGACTGACTGTTTTGTAGAATAATAATTGTGATTTAAACAAAATTTCTTAAAAAATGGGAAAGAGACACGTTAATCGAGCATGGAGATTCAATAGGAAGGGGTGAATTAAAGGTCTTTAATGAAATAGATTATTGGTTTAATAACTTATATGGGTTCTCTTGTCAAAAAGGTTTCATGAGGAATTTAAGCCTCCTTAGGCCCAAACATATGTCGTTGCATATATCTACAGAATCTGAGATCCAAGAGGCTGTGTATTGACTATTTTCTAAATTCCCAAACGGATCGTGGATTGTACCTGCAAGCCGAAGCCATCAAAAGGGGTTCTGTTTAGTTATTCCTCCAAAGTGTAGTAATTAACTAAAACAAACATTTTAATTTAAAAATAAATAGTGGGGGGAGGCTACTTCAACTCATCAATTTTTTCTTCACACCCTCTTTTTAATTAAGAATTTTATTGTCTAAATAATTTTAAAAAATTACTCAACGAACACTTTCTTCTCTTTCTCATCTCAATTTCACAAATTCTCATTAATTCATTCAAATATATTCTTTTTTAGCCGTAAGTAATTGATATCACAAATTAAGAAGAATAAAATTCACTATTTAAAATTAAACACCAAAAATTTTTTATCAACTATGAAAGTTAACAAAGATTAAGAAATTAATTTTTACCAAACATAAAAGTTAATGAATATCGAGAAAAAAAATTATAAATAAAAAATATGAAATAAAGATCATGATCTATTAAGAAAAAAAAAGAGTGAAATTGAGTATTTAGTGGTTCCAAAAAAGAGAAATTGAGTGTTTAATTTACAATATACAAGAGTAGAGAGAGAATATGCAATTATAAAGTGCATAGAGAGAGAGAGATTAGCGAGACACAATTTTGAGAGCTTTGAGTTTTAAATGTTTAGTAATGAATTAATCTTTTAAAATAATTATAGAGAGAAATTTGGTGAATTCAAATAGCCCATCTTAAATAGTAATAGGACATTTAATCTATGAGATAAAATCTAAGGTCATAGCAGTCCAACTCATTGTGTAAGCCTTCATGGATTATAGTTAATTCAGCTGCTACGTTGTTCTGAAAAATGAGTTGTTCTAAGCAATTAAGTGAAAATTGTGATAGTCATGGGAGCAATTCACAAATAACAGGCACACAACATGCAGCCATTGTATCCGATTGGCAAGGATATTAGTGATCATTTTGTCATCTCAACATTCAAAATCCAATTCATATGTCAAGACTACGGGCAATTGACGCTATGTAAAAGCATTCGCGTAAATGCAGAGACAGAACATTGGCCTAGGCAGATAATTTTGATACGTTTATGGTTATTTATTCTAACAATGAGCAGAAGTTGAAGTACAACGAACTCATTTCTAACTTTGATAAATGATAAATTACAATCCAAAATAACCCAACGATGAAACAACCAATGCTTGGATCCTAATTACAACTCACACGAAGTCTAGGATTCACAACGAAACAGGAAAAGATTACATCAGAGCTTAATTCTTCACAGTTGTAACATGCTTCAGGAGCATTTGGACAACATCATATTGAATTTTCTCAGCCCCAGCATTCAGATGATGAATTTTTGCCTCTGTTTCTTGTTCAAGCCTCTTCACATTCGCACCTGAATCTCCACTACTCTGTTCGTGAACACGTAATAAAGGAACAGTTAATACATTTATAAAAAGTTTATATTGACATAGTTATACTGAAAGAGCAACAGAGCTTAGGAATTGCTAATGTTTATCAAGATAAATATCTTGTTAAAAATCTCGAGGGTGCACAGATTTTAATTTGATAATAACAAGCTACAAGACTAAATGAATCCGAATGAATATCCCTAATTTCACATGAACAGGATTCAGCAGCACATGACTAACCTCTGCAAGTTTCCTCTGGAACTCACGCTCCACCTGAGCTCGATATTCAGCAATCTCCCTTTCGGCCTCTTCTTTGGCTTGCCTCAGTCTAGCCATTTTTGCTTTAAAAAAAAAATCAAATATAATCTCAAATTTTTGGTTTTAGTCAAAATAAACAAAAGAAAAGCACTGTCTAAGACGGGATTTTGGGCATACATATCACCATAAGCTCAGATGTTTTGTAAACTATGAGGTTATGAAAAAGAAAAGATTGACGCAACAAATGATAGAACTAAAAGAGATCAATACAAGCGATGTGGCTAAAATTTTGTTATAAAAAATAAAAAGAACTCTAAATCACATTAATTGCAGAAACAGTTTGCATGAATAAACACAGATCACAGATGGTTCAACAATTCAACAAGAATAAGGATATACGATTACCATTTCTGGCAGCAGCAACAATGTGTTGAGCTTCTTGCTCAGCAGCCAGCAATTGCTGAATTCCGCCTTGACCCCTATTAGATGCCATGCTTTCCTGATTGTACAACAAAATTAAACACCACGCAAACATAATCACACAAGAACATTCAATACAAACAACATATATAGTGATACCTAATACTCTTTGCACTATATATCTTATACTCAAACAGACCTAAATATACAGTAAAACCAAAATGAACCGATAGCCATATCTCAATTTTCTTGGGAATTTTAACCATCATGAATGAGTGAATGAATGAGATCTTTGTATTGTAATCAAAATCTCTCCTAATCAGCCACATAAACTGCAGCGAAGCTCTTGAAATTGACACTTTTTTCTTTTTCGCTAAACCAAGTAGACATCTTTGCAGATCCAAATAACCAATTGATATAAATTTTTATAGATCCAAAAAAGAAATTTAAAATTTCAAATAAAGGAAGAACTTTTAGATCCAAACTAGCAAGTTATCATTTATCATGAAATGTCATCGGCCGAAAAAAATAAAATTAAAAAAAAAAACAGATCAATAGAGACCGAACAGAAAAATAGGAATTTTCTTACAAGTAGATCTGATTTGCAGTAAAGGGTCGTCGTAGTTTCAATTGTAAAGATTGTATAGTGGAGGAAACGAGAGAGACTTATTATTTACCTGTTGAGACTTGCTTGCAGCCAAGATTCAGTGAAAAGCGGTGGAACACCAGAGACCTTTTCTTCGCCAATCTAATAATATGATTATTATTGGAAGAAGATGACCCGATCCTGGGTGGGCAAAATCGGGTTCGGGTCAATCTGATTGGATTTTGGGGTGTTCGAGTTAGAAAAAAATCAACCCGAATTTAACCTGAATTATTGACCCGACCCGAACTCAATTCGGGTCGGGTTAATAATTCGGGTCATTTCGGGTCGAGTCGGGTCAATTCGGGTCGGTCCAGGTCAATTCGGGTCAAATTCGGTTAATGTAATTTTGAGCTCTTTTTTTTTTAAAGTTTTTAGGTGATTTTAAGATATTTTTTTTAATTGTAGTTCTTTTTACTAATTTTCAACCAAAAAAAAGAAAAGAAAATGTTATGAAATCAAATGAATAAAGTTAAAACTCTAGAATAGGATTATAATTATAAAATATATAATTATAATGCACATAATCACACAACACATTATAATTATAAAATATATGTAACATAATACTTAATTTCAATATTTAATCTACCTAATGTCTTAATTTATTCATAAAAAAATCAATTGTTAATTGTTGTTAACAATTATCAATTAACATTATTTCAATTATTAATAACTAAAAATTTTTTGTTATTTATTAACAATAAATAAAAATTTATTCATAACAAAATCATAAACACACCAATTTTCTTGATTTTATTTCTAATACTTATAAATACATAATTACAACAATCAAATAATAACTAATTACATAATAACCAATTAAGCATATATAATCATATAGTATATATATTCCATGAAAGTTATGACTTATTAAACTTGAATGTTGAAGTTTTAAAATTAGGTTTGGGTGGGGAGAAAAAAAAATTTTTTTTTTGGGTGACCTGATCGGGTATTCGGATCAACCCGACCCGAACACAACCCGATCGGGTTTGCAATTTGTAACCCGATCGGGTTTCAACACTGACCCGACCCGACCCGAACCCGAATTTTTTCGAGTCGGGTCGGGTAAAATGCCCACCCCTACCTGATCCGACTCTATTTCTATCTATGCAGGAAAAACGGTATCGTTTCAGACTATCTCTGAAAATTACGGTTTTTATTTATTTATGGCATTCTATGTTAATTTTTTTTTATAATTTACAACAAATAAAAATAATATAACAATGAGTAACATATAAGTGAGTCATGTCATGTGTGGTTAATGTCTTATCTTTACCTTACTTTTAGTGGTTGCACTTATACTTTAAACTAATATCGCGTAATCTGTGGCCTGTTCTTATATAAACTAAAATTTTACAGCATTGTAGCCGGCATCATGCCGGGCTCCCAAAAAGAGAGCCAAAGACACTTGGATTTTTTGACATTTCATTTAATTTTTTTATTTTTATATTGCATTTTTAATATATATATATTTTTAAAAAAGGTGCAATTGGTTTGTTAACCGGCTGCACCAAGTCTTTGGCTGCCAAATTGAAAATGAAAAAAAAATAAGTATTTCATGTTTAACGTCAGTTATTACATATCAAACGTTGCTGTTTCATGTTTGACATGATATGTTGCATGTTTTGAATAAAGCCAAAATAAAAAATATTCTCGAATATTTTTGCCCGTTTTATGTTTGACGTTGAAGTTGCAAACTTTACGTGATAAGTTGCATATTTCGCGTGAAGTGTTGCAAGTTTTATGTTTAACATCAGCTGTTGCATGTCGGACGTAACGGTTGCATGTTTGACGTTAGATGTTGCATGTTTTGAATAAATCCAAAATAAAGAATATTCTCGAATATTCTCATCTGTTTCATGTTTGACGTCAAAGTTGCAAACTTTATGTGATAAGTTGCATATTTCACGTGAAGTGTTGCAAGTTTTATGTTTAACGTCAGTTGTTGCATGTCGGACGTAACGGTTGCATGTTTGACGTTAGATGTTGCATGTATTGAATAAAGCCAAAATAAAAAATATTCTTGAATATTCTTGCCCGTTTAATGTTTGACGTCTAAGTTGCAAACTTTATTCCGTGAAGTGTTGCAAGTTTCATGTTTAACATTAGCTGTTGCTTGTCAGACGTAACAGTTGCATATTTGACATTAGATATTGCATGTTTTGAATAAAGCTAAAATAAAGAATGTTATCGAATATTCTCGAATATTCTCATCCGTTTCACACTTGACGTCGAAGTTGCAAACTTTACGTGATAAGTTGTATATTTCACTTGAAGTGTTGCAAGTTTCTTGTTTAACATCAGTTGTTGCATGTCGGACGGAACAGTTGCATGTTTGACTTTAGATATTGCATGTATTGAATAAAACCAAAATAAAGAATATTTCTGAATATTCTCGCCCGTTTTATGTTTGACGTCAAAGTTGCAAACTTTACATGATAAGTTGCATATTTTCCGTGAAGTGTTGCAAGTTTCATGTTTAACGTCAGTTGTTGTATGTCGGATATAACGGTTGCATGTTTGGCGTTAGATGTTGCATGTCTTGAATAAAACCAAAATAAAGAATATTCCCGAATATTCTCGCCTGTTTCATGTTTGACGTTGAAGTTGCGAACTTTACGTGATAAGTTGCATACTTCGCGTGAAGTGTTACAAGTGTCAGGTTTAACGTCAGTTGTTGCATGTCAGACGTCATGGTTGCGTGTTTGACATTAGATGTTGCATGTTTTTAATAAAGCCAAAATAAAGAATATTCCTAAATATTCTCGCCCGTTGCATGTTTGACGTTGAAGTTGCATGCTTTACGTGATAGGTTGCATATTTGACGTGAACTATTGTAGATTTTATATTTTACGTTAGTTGTTACATATCGGATGTAACAGTTGCATGTTTGACGTTAAAAGTTGCATGTCTTGAATAAAGCCAAAATAAAGAATATTCCCAAATATTCTTGTCCGTTTCATGTTGGACGGCGAAATTGCATACTTTACCTGACAGGTTGTATATTTGACGTGAAGTGTTGCAGGTTTCATGTTTAACGTCAGTTGTTGCATGTCAGACGTCATGGTTGCATGTTTGATGTTAGATGTTGCATATTTTGAATAAAGCCAAAATAAAGAATATTCCCAAATATTCTCGTCCGTTTCATATTTGACATCGAAGTTGCAAACTTTACGTGATAAATTGCATATTTCGTGTGAAGTGTTGCAAGTTTCATGTTTAACGTCAGTTGTGGCATGTCGGACGTCACTGTTTCATGTTTGACATTAGATATTGATATCTTCAATAAAGTGAAAATAAAGAATATTCTCGAATATTCTCACCCGTTTCATGTTTGACGTCGAAGTTGCATACTTTACGTGATAGGTTGCATATTTGACGTGAACTGTTGTAGGTTTCATATTTTACGTCAGTTGTTGCATGTCGGACATCACAGTTGCATGTTTGACGTTAGATGTTGTATGTTTTAAATAAAGTCAAAATAAAGAATATTCCCGAATATTATTCTTGAAAGATAACGGTAAACCGGTGTCTTGAAATGGTTGACCGTTATCTTCCAGAATCAAATTAGCAGGTACACTTATTTCTGGAAGATAACGGTTACCCGTTATCTAAATTCGGTTCACTGTTATCGTCCAAAATCATTCTGACGATAATGGTTCGCCATTATCGGATAACGGTTCGCCGTTATCTTTCAGAATAATTCTTTACTGGTATGCGAAGTACTCAAAAGTGTGAAAGTATGGATGCATATCTTAGCCGATTTGTCCAACATAAACTAAAATTGTATGAGTTTGTGCGATAAATTGATCGTTCTCTTTGCAATATTCGTCCCATAGAAACATCCGATGAGTTCAAAACCAAATACAATACTCCTGTCTTAAGAACGCACTTACATAGCCTGGAGTAGCATGCTGCACAATTGTTTCCATTGATGGTTTTTCGAAGGTTAGAGATGAGATGCTGTAAGAAGGTGTGGTCATTGAGGTAAAAACTGTCACAACTGTCGATGCTGCTTTGTACATAGTCACTGAATTCGGGACACAGGCAACATGGTGGAATATCATCCATAATCTATAAGAAAACCGCATACAATACTCTTGTCAAATGATGGAGTCCGTTGGGCTTCCGTGTAGGCATATGTTTCATGTCTTGAAAGTGGAACAAATTCAAAAGATTCCTTACAATATGGTTCTTCGTAGATGGACAAAAACAGCCAAGGAGCACAATACTTGCATGACCGCAAAAATAATTACAATTGACACCAATGTTTCAGAGGTGGCTAGATTTAATGCATTGTCTGCTGCTTTCAATAAAATGTGCTACAATTCAGCAAAAAATGTCGAAGCCTACGAAAATGAGTTGGTAGAAATCAATTGGTTAACATTAACTTATGAACAACAATCTGAACGAGACGGTCTCCCAAATAAAGAAGTGCGGATGGGAATAAAACTATGTAATCCTATAGTTGTAAAGACCAAAGACGATATGTCTAAAGTGAAATGTGTAGAAAAAAGCTCTAGAAAGTGTAGAAAATGTCGTCAGGTGGGGCATACAGCACGAACTTGTCCTATTCAAGGGAATGATAGTACCCAACTAAGGTATGTCCCAAGTTCTTTATCATGTGTTTAATGTTTACAATAATTAAATTAATACATTCGATATTGTATTGTTGGGCATTTCATTGCAAAAACTTTCATGGTATCGATTTTCAATGTTGATGGAAACTGTTTTGCCGCATTCGATTCATCAAGCACCCAGAATCCTGAAGCCTTTGCTAGTGTCAATCCAACATTTTTATCTTATGCAGGCAATCAATTTTCTAATTTTTTCTATTGGTGGGCTTATTAGACAGTGGCATTATAATGAGTCAATATGTATATGTTAACATATACATGTTTATTATATTGATTTTAATGCTAACAAACCTTAAATATTCTTTATTAAAATGTTGGAGTTTTTGTTAATAAACACTTTCTTAAATGCCGAAAAATATTTCTAAATGTTTTCATGAAATTTGAATAATCATTATCTTTAAACTACAAAAATATTTCCAGTGAAATTCTATTGAAATGTGTAAATCTGGAAGTAAACGGTGAACCGTTACAATTAACAGTTAACCAATAAAAAGGCAAGTTATTAGAATTAAACGACGAACCATTTATAGCAAACAGTTAACCGATAATTTCCAGAATAGAATTTTGTGCTAATCTCTTGCCGTTTAACATAAACAGATAAGCCTTTTCGTTTTGCAGGTCACTGAAAATAACCAGCGAACCGTTAACATTAAACGACTAACTTATAATCTCCAGAATGTCATTCCATGCTAACCTTTAACCGTTTAGCAAGAACGGTTAGCAGAAACTTATTTTGCAGGTCTTTGAAAATTAACAGTGAAAAGATAGTGACAAACAGTCAACTGTTTATTTGAAATTTTGCTCAACAGTAACTTTGACCAAGCCAAACGGCTAACGGCGATCCGTTTACAAGTAGACAGTCAATAACGGCTATTTTGTTAGCTCCAACTTTAAATAAACTCAATCAAATTCAAACAGAGGTTGATCACAACATGATCTTTGAGCTTATATTCAAGATCACAACCTTCATAAAGCTTTAAATGCATTTTTACTTCATTTATTCACACATTAGGCATTGATTTGTAATCTTAGATATTGTGTGAGAGAAAATCAAATTTGTAATTTTTGTCTTGAGTGATTGTAAGTGTTGGAATATACTTGGGGATAATTTGTTGTTGTAAAGGTCCATCTTGGAAGTCAATTGTAAGCGTTTTAAAGCCTTAGAGGCTTGCTTAGTGAAATTATCAAGCCTAGTGAGCTTAGAGGCATGGACGTATGCAATGTTGGCCAAACCACATAAAAATCTCTGTGTTTGAATCTCTCTTCCCTTACCTTTTTATAATGTGATTGATTTTTTTTTTAGGTGTATTTTGTTTGGTTTTTTTTTAACAAACTAATCATGGTGGATAATTTAACTTATTGAGTCACAAAAATTCTAAACTCAATTGAAATTTACAATCGTTTATGAATGAAAATATGCTAGCAAAACCAAAAAAATTGAGGGATAAAAAGAAAATATGGTAGAAAGAAAAGGGCAACATCGCTATGATCATTGTTATAGGAAAAATCTTCCCAGGGTAAATCCATATGCTAAACATCCAAAATTGACGAGGTAGAATTTCAATATCACCAATAACACCCCCCAAACCTAAAGATTGCAACAAATTGATGGCACATTTGAGGGTTTAGAACCTAGTATATCTTAAATCATTTTGGATTAAATTATATCAGACTTTTTTCATTTTTTTTAATTGTGTGAAAACAAACTACAGTACACTTATTTCAAAAGAAATTTGTTAATGAAAAACAAAATAATGAAAATCAAGAGCACTCATTTATAAGAGTAGGCTATAAAAAGAAAAAAAAATATTATAAGCATAATCTCCCAAAAATAAAAGCATCGAATTGAGTTACAAACTAATTACAATTTCATTCTTATTCGTATTTGTAAACCAAAAGGTTGCCACAACATCAAAAAGCTTCTAGTAAAACACTTATGCCTGATAATTTATAAAACCAAGTAATATCCGATTGAATTCTCCCCTACAAATAATTAAAATTTTCAAGTTAATCGATAAGATAAAAATAGTGGAGCAACATCAAATTACACTAAAAAATAGCAGAAAAAAGCATCAAAACAGCAAATTTACCCAAAAACAGCAGAAAAAGATGCCCAAAACAGCAATAAAATTACCCTAAAACAACAATGAAAAATGCCTAAAAACAACATAAATAAATCCAAAACAAAAGTGAAAAAATTGCCTAGAAATAGTAGACAAAAGCCCAAAACAGTTGGAAGACTACCTAAAACCAGCAGAAAAAATCTAAGGTAGTAGCAAAATCTTCCAGTGTTAAAGAAAGCTATGAAAGAAAAGAAATAAAACTCATAAAGAGTTAAAAGTAACATACTGAAGGCTCAAATCTGAAGCTGCATATGTAAGAAAAAACATCCCTATACAAACACCCCTATGCATGTAAACATCCATATACAAACACCCATATGCATGTAATAGTCATATAAAACATAATTACAATTACAGTCCATCCAGCAACTGTTTGCTTGTTTCATTATAAATGTCTGCAATAGTCATATAAAACATAATTAAACACTTAAGTAGAACCCAGCAGATAAAGTACAAAAGGCATGGTAAAAGAAATAAATGTCACTGGGGAATCCAAAGAGTAATATATCCAAGAGTCCAGCTCAATCCAACCTCCATAAATTTAAATATGATGGCGAAAGGATCATAATTCAAACACACTCCAAAAAGATGTAATTTACATTAGATAACACAACTTTTCATATTCTGATTAAGCACATGGCAAGTTAAGAATATATTTTCTTTTGAAATTAGGAAAATTACCACACAGTGAATTCAGGCACACCAATCAGAGCAGCTATTGATCAAGCAATAATAAATTACACTTAATTATTTGAAAATTTGCAAAGTATTGCATATTTTAAAGGTCTAGATGACCAAATACAAAGGTTGCACAATACCTTGAACTCATTTTATAAAAGGATAACTGGCTGCTCCACCTTTTTTAGCAAGGCTGAGTTTATTTCAAAGTGCCAACATCAACAACAAGGTTTTCCCCACTAATAGCCAGAGAACTCTGACTAAATTGTGATGATACAGAATCAATTGATGACTAAAGTGTGGATGGAATTGGCACCTCATCAGGTGGGACATATTTGAGAATCAATACAGAAATATATACAGAAAAAAGTGACAAAAGAAATATAAATAGAATTAAAATGAACAAATAGATACCCTCTTGATTCCCACACACACAAGTCTAGTAACAAAAAGTACAATAATTGCAGCACCGGGATCAACAATAATGACAAGCCCAGGAATTTCTTGATCAGCCAAAAAGAAAGGAAGAATGCACAACCTATAATCATTAATAACAACAAAATAAGAACAGAAACATTTAGGGCCTGTTTGGTATCATTTTACAAGTAGTGTTTTCATTTTTGTTTTTATAATTTAGGTGTAATACACGTTTGGTGAATCAAATTTAAAAATCAGATTACAAAACAAAAAATTCAGATTCAATATTACAACTAACAAATACAAAGCATATTAAACACGTTCTCTACATTATTACAGACTAAATCTAAAAATGAATTAAGAAATAGAAAAACATCATCGATCGAGTCTTTTCTCCTCACTATCACTTTCCCTTCCCCTCACCTTTCTCCATTCAGTTCCAGCTACTGTCGGAACTTCATCCATCGTCTTCATCCATCATCTTTCTCCCTCCTTATTTCACCCGATCCACGCTCTCCACGCCTCTGGTGCGCAGTCGTCACGATTTATCTCAAGACAATAAATGCCTCCGCCTCCGCTCACTGTAGCAACACCCGACCGTCGCCGCCCCGTCCGCCCGGCTATCAATATCCGGCCTCGCTCGCTCAAGTCTCACCATTTCGTACTGCTGCATCTCTTGCCCAGCCTTATGCTTGGTCTCCGGATCTTTTACTTTGCCGGTATTTGCTTTGATTAAGTTAAATTTAATACATGCCAATCGCTTAAATTGTTTTTTTCACTTTTCATTAAGTGCGTAAATTTTGTTTGTGATCAAGTGCCGCTATTCTGGATTTTGTATTTCAGGTTTTTGTTTGCACTTTTTATTACTTGGAAAATATATAAATTTAGAATTGCAATTCTGGATTTTTATATTTTAATTGTGTAGAAGCAAAACCGTTGAAAGTTGATTGTTTGAGTAAGATTATGTTGTCAAAATACAACATGATTAAAATACATCATGTTGCAATTCTGGGTAAATTTTTGTATTTTATTTGCAATTTTGGATTATTTGTTTGAGTTGGTAAATGGTGTCGAAAGTTGAAGGTGGGAAGAACATAGGTGGTTTTTCAGTAATGTGAAGTTGTTATGTGAAATTGAAGCTATAAGCAAAGCTCTTTATCTAGAAAATAGAAAATAAAAGCAAGAGTTCAAGTTCTATATCCAATTTATTGCCTCACTGTAAAATTTTTTTTGTTAGAGACAAAATGATTTAGGTAAATTGGGCTTTTGTTATTAGAGAGAAATGGAGATTTGTGAAGCTTTGCCGTAGATAGAATTCAGTTAAACAATCTGTAATTTTAATTTATTGCTTTGGATGGAATTCACAATTCCAATCTGCAGCTTGTGGAAGTGAGAACCAAAAATAGAAATCCACTGTTTTATCGTGCCTAAAAAAAAAAGAGTTAAAAATTTTTTATGAGAGCTCGGTCTTAATTTAAATTGACTTGTGTAATTTATAATCTATGTATATGTAAGAGCAGTGTTTTTAATTTGATTAATATTTGATATATGTTTTTTTTTAAATTTTTTTTGAGGTAACATTCAGTTTTTAATGTATGACATGTTGTTGAAATTGCTTTCATGCTATGTTGATTTTGATTAATATTTGATATGTGTTTTTTTTTTTTCAAGATATGGATCCACATGATGTTGATGTTGAGGATAAGGCTGATTGGTCTAGTCGGATCGAAACTGTTTTTATTCATATAGTACATGACCATATCAAAAAGGGTGATTTACAAACATCAACTTTCACTAAGAAAATTTGGACCACTATAAGTGATGAGCTATTTGAACAATCCCAAAAAAGATTCAATGTAGGGCAACTTAAGTCCAAGTTTAATAGGTTGCGTAAAAAACATCGAGAGTTTTCTAACTTAATAGCTCATACCGGGTTTGGTTGGGATCTTGTTTCAAATACGGTCACAGCATCGGAAGCTGTTTGGGCTGAATATATTAAGGTAAAATTATATTCACGATTTATTAAATAGTTTCATATAAAATTAAAATATTTTATTTTTTGGTTTTATACACTTATTTTTTTCCACAGAGAGTGCCTGGAGTGAAGGCATATCGTAAAAAAGGATTAGAGCATTACCAAACCCTAGCGGAGATATTCAACACCACCACAGCTTTTGACCATTTGCGTTTTTCTTCTAGCCAAGTTCGATTGTCCTCAGATGAGGATCGTGAATTAAAAGAGGATTTTCTTGGTCATGGAGTTCATGTTGATATTGAGGATGATGATTCAATGGAACCTCTTTCCGAGATTAGGACAGAAAAAAGGCCTCGTCGGCCAGTTGCAACTTCAACTGAGTTTGAAAAAAAAATATAAGAGTGAGTTTCATAGCTACTTTAAAATGGCTAGTTCAGTGATGAATGCTAGAATGGAGATGGTTAAATGCAAAAGTGCAGAGTCAACTTCTTAATGTGCTGAAAAGTGGTCTATTGAAGAATGTATTGAAGCTGTGGAGAAATTGGGAGACATTGATGGAGATACATACAACAAATTGATGGATAAGCTAATACCCAGTATTGAGTGGAGGAAAGCATGCCCGAGCATAGGAAAAAATATTGGTTAACTAGTTTATAGTTTGTTATTTAAGATGTAATTTGTTTAACTTAGATGTTATTGGTTGTGAATTGTGTGCTTGTTTATTTTATGGTTTGGACTTTGTAGTATTTTTATTTGTCGAACTCTATGTTATTTTTATGAACTGAAATGTATTTGTTGAACTTTATTTTATTATTGTGAGTTGAACTTTCTAATGTTTTTACTTATTTATTTGCTACAATATTTTTAGATAGTTAATGAATTTGTATTTGTATGTTCATTTGATTTTAATTTTTTAGATCAATTATCATATACTTGAGATATAATTTGTGATTTTTTTAAATTAGAGCAGGAAAAATGAATAACAACAATGAAGATGATGATATTGATAGTTTAACAGATATTGAAGAAGAAGTTTTAGAGGTAGCAATTGCTATAAAAATTTATGAGAAACAACAGCGTGCTATTAAAAGTCAATGTTATACAGGACAATTGTCTGGCATTGAATTTGTTCAAGAGTTGCTAAATGGTCATCCGGACAGGATGTATAACATGTTTCGAATGGATAAAGAAGTTTTTATTCGATTATGTTATACACTTGAATAAATATGTGTGTGTGCGTGTGTGTGTTAATATCTCTGGCCTTTATTTTTTAATTAAGTTATGTTTTATTGTTTCTATATTTTAGGATACTACTACGTTGTGGATTCTGGATACATAAATATGAATGGATTTTTGACACCATATAGAGGTGAGAGATATCATTTACGTGATTATAGAGGAGCAGGTTGAACACCTAGAGGTCCCCAAGAGCTGTTTAATTATAGACATTCATCATTGTGTAATGTAATTGAGCGATGCTTTGGTGTTTTAAAAGCGCGATTTTCAATTTTAAGGGATATGCATAATTATAGTTTGCGTAAGCAATATCTCATTCCAATTGCATGTTGTGCTTTACATAATTTTATTCGGCGAGAAAATGCAAGTGATCGGTTATTTGGGGATTTTGATGTGCAAGATTTGGTTACCAACGAAGAAAGAGACACTAGTAGGCCACTTACTAATATTGATTTATCTCCCGCAAGTGTCGCAGCGATGAATGCTACAAAAGATAGAATTGCAGCTTCCATGTGGCATGATTACATACGTAATGCATAATGTCTATCATGTAATTTTTTAATAACTATTTTTTTAAAATTATGTGTTGCAATATATATCTTAATTGAAATACAAGTGTGCAACCCAAGAGGGGGGGTAAATTGGTATTTTAAAACTTATCCTAATCAAACCACACAACAATCTAATCTAATGCCTTAATAAATTCGAAAACAATAAATTCAATGAAAGCACAATAATAAATAAGAATGTATTTGAAGCTCTATGAAGATTGTATAATCGTGTATAAGCTCAATGGTCGTGTTGTGATCAACCCTTGATTTGATCTGAATGAGCTTATTTATAGTTGGAGCTGAAAACTAACCGTTATACACGTTTTTGCCAGAAAACGGATCGCCGTTAACCGTTAACGGTTAACCGTTTGGGCTAAATTTCAAATAAACGGTTGACCGTTAGTCACTAACCTTTCGCCGTTAATTTCCAGAGACCTGCAAAATAAATTTGGCTTAACCGTTCTTACTAAACGGTTCAAGGTTAGCAAACTGGAAATAATCGGTTCACCGTTTTCCGTAAACGGTTTACCGTTAATTTCCAGAGACCTGCAAAACAAATTTGGCTTAACCGTTCTTACTAAACGGTTCAAGGTTAGCAAACTGGAAATAATCGGTTCACCATTTTCCGTAAACGGTTTACCGTTAATTTTCAGAAATATAATTTTAACAAACCTTTGTAGAACATACTTTCTGGACATTATCGGTTAGCCGTTTTAATTAAACGGTTAGCCGTTTGCTACAGTGAACTGTTTTTTAAAAAAGTATTACTAAACGCATATTCTCTGTTTTTATCATTTTCAATTTTATCTACCAAACGCATATTACTGTTTTCAGTTTTAAAATACAGGGTATAAAAAATGATACCAAACGCATATTTAAATTCAAAATACAGCAACTGCAAAACACCATTTTCATTTTCATTTTTATTCTCAGAAAATACAAATCCAGAAACAATACCAAACGAGCCCTTAAATTGCATGGGCAATTGTAGACCTCCCTCATAAAATATATGAATTCAAATCAATACAAAGATGATTAGTTGTAAAAAAAGTAACACATGGAAAATTGTCAAAAAGGAAAGGAAAAAGTAAACATGCTAAATGAACAAACAATACAATTAAACCGTTCCAATTTAGTTGATGGTGCAAAACACATATGACTCAATAGCAACAACTAAAGTAAATAAATATACAATCAAAACTGAATAAAATTCACCAGACCAGATTCGGGGTATATACCATGAGGAACAACATACTCGCCAATTCTATACTCAAGTATCAGAGCCAGCCAATCAACCACCTAACACTACCAAAATACAACATCAACTAAGTTAAATCAATTTATTAGACCAAAAGATTAATAACGATTACTATGCCCCAGCTAATCACTAGTTTATCCCACTTCAGAAACCAGATCCAATTATATGAATCAATAAACTACATCTCTAAGAAATGACTATTACGAGTTGTACCAATATTAAAGGTAACAACGACTTACCCTTCTCCAACACATATGTAAGAATAATGATAGGCACTCCCAGCAGATGGGCAACGACTTGCAAGCTCGACATAGCAAAAGGCTGAAAAAGCAAAAGTTATTCCAGCTATAAGAAAATGAAAGGGTGAGTGCTAGTCCTGAATGCTCTCTAGCAACCGTTCCAACAAGAATATATGCTCCAGCCCCAAGTGTTGAGTCAACACTTAACCAGAGTTTGTACAAGAAATAAATAGTAACATCCATCTTTAAAAAAAAAGCCCGAAATTTATTATATCATTGCCTAATAAAGAAATATTGATTATTTGAGCTGCAGTAAAAAATATGAGCTGCAATAAAAAATGAAAATCTTCATAGCAAAACCTATTACAATAAATAAGCAACTAATCCAAGCTCTAAGACCATAGTCTACCAAAAACACTTAGCCATTTAAAAGAGAGGGGAGGGGGAAAGCCTAATAATCACACAAACCCATCATGAAATCTTGAGTTTCCTGACGAGAATCTGTTAGCCTAAAGGGCTACACATTATGTAATTTTGATGATAACAAGCATGTGTCTTAAGTGATTTAATAAATATTGTATTTCACAAGTTCACTAGTTTTTAAAGGATAATATTTATGCAAGTGAATCAAGTGAAATCAAGCTCAAGACACTCAACGGACAATGGCGAAATCAAGAATGAAGTTCAAAGCTCGACGGACAGATTATTGCGACAATTTCTTGTAAAGCCGGTATGATTTAATTTATGATTGGTTTATCATTTGAGAAGCTCAATATTTTATTTAATAAATTATTACTTTTCATAAACCAAAATGTTTTATATTTAAGATAAAAGTATTTTGTGGATTTGAGTAATTTGGATTAAAATAAAAAAGTTTTACAATCTTTGATTTTAATAAATATTATTTTGAATGCGAATTTAGACATATTTGCAAAGATTTGAAACATTTTGGGCCATATTATAACTTATAAAAGATTGAGGGCCTAAGTAAAAAGTTTTGAAAATTTTAAAATTTATGTTGATTATGTTAAAACTTAAAGAGAACTTCTTTGAAAAGTATTATTATATGTTGGGCCATAGCATAATTTTAAAAAATTTTGGGAATGATAAATATTATTTAGAAATTCTAGAATTGGATCTATTTGTAAAATTTTATGATATGTTGGGCTATAGTATAATTACAGAAAGTTTTTAGGTAAAATGGTAATTTGGTGAACAGTATTGCTGTAGTAAATTTCAAATCTAATGGTAACTTCACTGTTACAAGCGGGGAGCCGGATAAATTAAGCGGCTAGCCGCTTAGGCGCTGGAATTTGTCTATAACGGCTAGTTTTCGGGCTTTAACTATAAAAACTTAACTCCAACTTCATTTTAAAGATTCTAGCAAGCCAAAATAAGTTCATAAAACATATATTGAGCTTCCATTTTGTAAATCATCATTTATTGAATCATCATTGAGCTATAATTTGTTTATCCACTCTTAAAGAGAGTTTCATTATTGTAATTTTCATTTCTCATCAAATTGTAAGTGTACAAGTGTGAGAAACACTTGGAGTAAAGAGATTGGAGAGGTAATCTCTTGATTGTAAAGGTCTATTGACATCTTAAAAGTTAATTGTAAAGAACTTGAATCCTCGGGAGGCTTGGATAGCCGAACCACGTAAAAATCCTCATGTTTGTTTTCTATTCCCTTACTCTTTTATTATTATGCTTGTTTGAATTTATTGTTTACGATTCCATTAAGGCATTAGATTAAATTGGTGTGTGATTTGCTTAGCATAAGTTTTAAAATCCTAATTCACCCCTCCTCTTGGGTTGCATAACTTGTATTTCAGAATCCAACAAAATGCTCAAGAACACTTAAAGCCATGGAAAAATATATATATATAATTAAATTCAAGATCAGTTTCATAAGAATTTAACCAAAAATCCAAATTCTTAGATATTCAATATGGAAAGCAAAAACCCATATTCTTAGAAATTAGAAATTTAACCAAAATAAGAAAGATTTAGAAAGAAAAATATCTTTTGTTCATTACAAGTCATCTTCCCATTGAGCTCATGTAGGATTTAGAGAGAGAGAGAGACCAAATTCGAAAAATTAGTGCTTTCAGAGAGAAATGCAAATTCCAAAAATAAGAAATAAGACAAAATAAAATATAAAAAATACCTTTTATTCATTCAGCATTGCTCCCTAGCGAGCTAATGTACGGCTTCAGAAGAGAAAGATCACGTTTGAAAAATTAGGGCTTTGAAGGAGAAAGCCAAATCTTAAAAATTAGAAATTTAATAAAAAATAAAAAAAGAAAAAACAATACCTTTATTCATTCTGATTCACCTGAGCAATGTAAGGCCTTAAGAGAGATATCAAATTTGAGAATGAAAAAAATTAGGGCTTCAACATAGATAGGCCAATTTTGAGAATGGAAAATTTAGGGATTTGAGAGACCGAATTTGTCAATAAGAGATTTCAGAGAGAAAATATCGTCGATGAGAGAGTGATTAGATTTTAGAATGGAAAAATTTTAGGGATTTGATTTGAGAGACGAATTTGAAAAAAAAAAAAAAAGGAGGAAAGTAGAGTGTGTGTAACCGGTTGCAAAGGTAGCCAATTATTTTCTAATTTCAAAAATTATTATATTTGAGCCGTTGTATTCCTTGAACTTAAATCCAACTGTAAATTAATTACTCCGGCATGGTACTGGGGACTTGTATCCCAACATTGTAGCTTTAGCCAATTTTAGGTGGTTGTTTTTAATTTTTGATGTGCACATTATGATGTATGACAGGACGCAAATCAACATTTGATTGACAGGTATCTTGTCGTGCACTTGATCAATTTTCTAATTATAATACACTTAAATAATTTAAATGTATAGTTTGCATATTAAATAAGTTATCTTCATCATTACTAGTTTGCATATCATGTATAAGGTGTTGATCAACAGATTTTATTATCTATTATTAATGTGTTAATTGACAAAGGCCGACATTATCTATTAACGAAACACAGCTATCACATCACTTAAATATAAATTACATAACACAAGTAACTTGATAAAGTGAGAGGGGAAACCTACCATACGGTGTTGTATCTCATACAACGTTTGCATGCAACCGGTACAACCAGTTTTTAACTAGTTAATATAATGAAAATTACATTTTTATTTTTTTAATGTGAAAAAATTATGAAAAAAAGAAAAAAGATAAAATTGTAATTAAATGAGGAAAAACTTGTGATAATTTAAATTTACAAATAGTACAAAAAATATAAAAAACTATAAATATGTCACAAAATTGTTATATTACTATTTATTTTGTCACATTCCAATTTTTATAATGTGTGTTTCAAGTTTACTTTTCAAATCCCTTTTTTTTTTTTTATGATTATCTAAATTTTGGTACATTATTCCAACTCATTTTCCCACTAGTTTTTGGTTCTATATTTTCACTCATTTCAATAACTTCCAGTTTTTTAAGCGAATATTTTAAGTTTATTTTTATATTTCTACAATCTGTTAAACTTTATCTAGTTTTTGGTAAATTGTTCCGATTTATTTTTGCACCACTTTATGGTTCTATATTTCTACTATTTTTATTGAATTTAACATTTTGGGTAAATATATCAAGTTTGGTTTTTAGATTCGTACTTCCCATTTGAATTTATTAAATTCTTAGTAAATTATTTCAACTTTTCAATTAACTTCTTCAACTCTTGTTCCCACCACTTTTTAGTTCTATATTCCTACTCTTTTATTGAATTCCAACATTTTGTTTGGATATTTCAAATTCAATTTCTAGATCCCTACTTTCCGTTATAATTTATCAAATTCTTAGTAAGTTGTTTTAACTCATTTTCCACCAATTATTAGTTTTATATTTCCACTCTTTTCATTAAATTCCAAATTTCTAGGTTGATATTTCAATTTTATTTTTTATATCTCTATATTATGTTAGACTTTATCTAGTTATTGTTAAGTTATTCCAACTTATTTTTCCACCACTTTTTGGTTCAATATTCCTATTCTTATTATTGAATTCCAATAGTTTGGATAAATATATCAAATTTACTTTTAAGATCCCTACTTCGCGTTTAAAATTATCAAATTCTTGGTAACTTATTTCAACTTATGGGTTAACTTTTTCTACTCTTGTTCCCACCACTTTTTGGTTCTGTATTCCAACTCTTTTCATTGAATTCGAACATTTTGCTTGGATATTTTAGGTTCATTTTCTAGATTTTGACTTATTGTTAAATTTCATCATATTTTTGTTAAGTCTTTCAAACTTCTAGGAAATGCTATTACTCTCGTTTCCACTATTTTTTGGTTCTATATTTCTACTTCTTTTATTTAATTCCAATATTTTTTGTGAATATTCCAAGTTTATTTTTTGATCCCCACTTATTATTGGATTTATTAGATTTTTGGTAAGTCTTTCTAAATTTGAGATTAAGCTCTTCAACTTTTTTTTCTACCACTTTTTGGTTTCATGTTCCTACTCTTTTCGTTGAATTCTAACATTTTACGTGAATATTTCAAGTTTATTTTTTAGATCCTAATTTATTGTTGAAATTTATCAAATTATCAGTACGTACTTACAACTTTTGGTTTAAGCTCTTCAATTGTTGTTCCCACCACTTTTTGGTTTTCCTGCTGTTTTTATTGAATTCCAATATTTGGGTGAATGTTTCAAGTTTATTTTTTAGTTCTCTACTTTTCATTAGAATTTATCAAATTTTTGTCAAGTCATTTCAACTTCTAGGTTAAGTACTTCCACTCATTTTCCTACCATTTATTGATTCTATATTCCTACTCTTTTAAATGAATTTTAACATTTTATGTGGATATTTCAAGATTATTTTTTAAATTTCTACTTACTACTCGACTTTATCAGATTCTTAATAAGTTTTTTCAACTTTTAGATCCAGTTTTTCAACTCTTGTTTCCACCATTTTTTGGTTATTTATTCCTACTTTTTAAATTGAATTTCAATATTTTATGTGAATGTTTCAAGTTTATTTTTCAAATGCTTATTCACTATTGGAATTTATCAGATTATTGGTAGATACTTACAACTTTTGCGTTAAGCTCTTCAATTATTATCACCATCACTTTATGGTTATATATTCATATATTTTTTTTCTAAATTCCAATATTTTGGATTAATATTTCAAGTTTATTTTTAAGATCCGTGCTTCTCATTGGAATTCGTCAAATTCTTTGTAAGCTGTTCCAACTATTGGGTTAACCTCTTCAACTCTTTTTTCCACAGTACTATATTTCTATTCTTTTTATTGAATTTTAACATTTGTGTGAATGTTTTAAGTTCATTTTTGAGATCTCTACTTTTCATTGGAATTTATCAAATTCTTATCAAGTTATTCCAACTTTTAGGTTCTACTCTTCCACTTCTTTTCCCACCATTTTTTGGTTCTATATTCCCACTCTTTGTATTGAATTCTAAGTTTATTTTTTGTATTCTTACTTTCTACTAATCAATTCTCACTTTATTTCCATGATTTTTTGGTTACATATTCCTACTTTTTTAAGTGTGTTACAATTTGGGTGATGATCCAAGTTTACTTCATAAATTTCTATTTTCTATTATATTTTTCAACTTGTTAGTGAATTGTTTCTACTTTTAGGTTAATTTGTTCTTACTCTTTTACACTTTATAATGGTTTTATATTCCTATTATTTTCATTATATTCCAATACTATAGGTACATGTTCTAGGTCCTTTTTTCAACTAATAATAATAGTACTTTTTTTTTAGAACTAATAATATTACTTTTTTAAAATAACAACAAGATCAATAAGGCCAATTATATTTAACCCCTTATTATTTTAACAAATATCAATTTACTATATAATACTGAAATTTTTTTATTGCAACCCTTTATCATTTTCAACATTTTGGGTCCTTAATCTAAGTCCATTTGAACTTGATTGTATGTGAACTTAAGGTTTTAATCTTTATACAATTTATTCTCCTTTAATCATTTTAATTAATAGTATTTAGTTATATATAAAATAAATTTATGCATTTATTTTCATCTTTCTCTTTACTTTTTAAATAATTGCTCTAATTTTTCATAAATTCAATAGTAAATAAATAAATAACAAGTGAGAATGATTGAAATTGTAAATGAAATTATCATGCCCTATTAATTTATCCCGTGCACTAAAAAATTAGCCAAATCAAAATTTTCGTCCATTTGTTTATAAGAATTTTTTACAAGCTTTTGGGAAAATAATTTTTTTTATCAATTGGTTTAAAATTTTTGCCATTCTATTTTTTTTCAAATAATTAATTTATTTGACTTCATCCAAAATTTATTTTTAACAACTTTGCATGCAATTGTTATACTCCTCAAACATTTTTTTTTTCAAATGGTTATGATCAAATAAATTATATATTTATTATACGATTATTCCATGAACCATGAAAATTAATATGTTATATATCAAAGTTTTAAGGTTGGCAAAAATTCTTTGTTTGTATTTCAAAGAGAAAAAAGATTAAAAAAAATTGTTATTCATTATTTTGAGAGGGTTCATCTTCATCAATTTAATATTTGCTTACAAAATACCAATGATGGTTACTAACAATATAAAAAAAAAGTTTAATATTATAAATCGTTAATTACAATATTACTAAAAGTAATAGATAAAAAATTAATATTACATTTAACATATAGAAGTGTTTATTATAAGTATTTAATAAAATGGTGTAACTTGATAATAGTGAATAAATGTAACCATCAAAATAATGTAGTATAAAAAAATTAATTAATTTCACATAAGTTTGTATGAATTAATTTGCTATATGTATGATGAGATTGAGTTTTTCCAAATATTTGAAAATAAATCTGATTAATTATGGGTCTAAATATTCAGATTGCATTACTTTATCAAAAAAATGAATAAAATAATTTTGATTTTTTTATGCAAAATATCATTAAATTTATAATGTAATACAAAGATATTTAATAATTTATAATTATAGAATTTATTTAATTTTATTTAAATAATATTCTCATTAGTAAGAAGGCACGTATTTTGAGGGAAAAAATAGAAATCTTATTTTTAAATATATTTTAATGTAAAGTTGAGGGGGTATTTGGCAGTTTCATAATTTAAATTGATTATTTTGTCATTTACTTAAAATGAGGGTAGCTATATGATATTCACCATTAATATTTTCCACCCTAACCCATAAAAATAAGGGGCAACCCCTGGCCGGTTATAAAATCAATTAAAAATAATAATAATAAGCACACGCGAACCCCCCCCCCCCTCTCTCGATAAATTATAGTATTACTTACGAAATGAAAAAAAATGAAAAGAATTTTTTATGTCACACGAGGGCGGATTCAATTGTCGCCCAAAAGTGATTTCAGTCCCTTTTCAAGGTTTGAAACTATTTTGTATAAAAAATAGTTTGGCCATTTATTTATTTATTTTAATTTTTCTACATGATTAATTATTCGGTTATGTACTTTTCCAATTGTAGAATAACCTTTCAAATATTGTTATTTTTTTTTTCCTTGATAGTGGAATTAAAGTAAGAGAGGTAAGTAACCATTTGGCCTTAGCCTAAGTGGCTAGAGCCACTCCCTACTTGTGAGGGAAGTGGTTCGAGCCCCTGCAGACGCATTGCAGGAGTTTAATTTATATTTCCTTTCTTGGAGCTCCAGAGCTTGAGTGAAGACAGTCTTATCAGAATTGATGTAAACATGTCTCAGTAGTATTTGTATAATTGTAAATATCATGAGTAATAGTCTCCTAAAAAAAAAAGAAGAGCAAACAGAGCTTGAGTGAAGGCATTTTTATCAGAATTGATGTAAATGGATATCAGTAGTATTTGTATAATTATAAATATCATGAGTGATAGTCTCTTAAAAAAAAATAAATAAAAGAGGTATGGAACATACAGAGCACTCATTATTAAATTTCTAAAATAAAATTACGGGGGTTTTTAATTAAATATGCCTCAAAAGTGTGATATTTAGTTAAATATAACCCATGCTTGAAAATTATCTAGATATACCTTTTTATGCAGTGCATTGTCTAAAATATCCCTAGAGAAAAATATAAAACACACACAACTCACCTCCAACACACTTTACTCTTTTTCATTCCCACAACCAACCCTCACTCCACACCACAAATCACTCATGAACGGCAATGCACTGAGATTTTAGTTTGCAGCTGGGTGCATTATTCATCCTATGAATAAGGTATTTGAAACTTTATTTTTTTTTTATTTATTCATTTTGTTGACATTATGTTATTTTTAGGGTTTTGTTTGGTTTGTGATAAACAATAAAGCAACTCACATTTTTATTATATTTGCATCATATGACTGTTGTTTGATGGATTTTATAACTATATTCGTTAAAACCTGAAGTTGTTGAGAAAATTTTGATCAAGACTCGACATAATAATTAATCGCGCCGGGTATCGTCACGTAGCTGCATTTATCGCAACAACCGGGGATCGCCAGCCGCGGTATCACGCCACTGTTAACGGGTCATGTATTCAAACACCCAATCGCGCAGCCGCCAGACTGGCAGACATACACCATCGCCAGCCGGTGATTTCGCGCACGCAGCAGCCCCCACATGATTGCAACACCGACTGTAGTCGTGTATGTATTGTAAATTCCCTGAGCATATATGGTCATGTTGTTATATCACATACATTGTACAAACTATCTTCTCTATTATTAATATAATTAATAAAAAAATAAAACATCATAATGCTTGTACATACTATTTTTAATAACATCAAATATCAACAACATCCTCATTGTAACCATTACATCTCATGTATAGATTTACACGACTGTAGTCGTGAAACCGTATAAAAGATTTCAATTGTTATGACGCCCAACTATTTTATTGGTGCAAAAAATATATTTTTTCACTAGATATATCCTTTTACTATTACTAAACTATAGTCGTGTGTTTTAATAAGTTACAAAACTATTATCATATATGTATGAACTTACATACTATAATTGTGCATATATGAAAAATGTTCTAACTGTTATGAGATCCCAACATCTTATCAGTGCAAGAAAAATAGTTTTTGAAGAAGAAATATATTCTCTAACTGTTTACTGGACTATAGTTGTGTATTTTAGTAAGTTATACAATTATTATCGTGTAAAATAGTAATTACACGACGTCCGTCATGTAAACTAGCAATTACACGACGCCCGTCGTGTAAACTAACAAATACACGACGTCTATCTTGTAAATATACAGGCAGTTCTAGTACTTCGTTATATACCTTGTTTGATTTTATTTTTGTATTTGTTGTATAATTAATTGTTATATTATTGCAGGAATGACTTCAGTACGTGTGCCTATTATGTTTTGTGGTAAATGGATTGAGCAAAATGGTCATTATAGATTTAATAATACAGAGGCAAGAGGGATCATGGCGCTCCGTTCTACAACGTATTCAAAATTGATAGAAAGAGTATCTCGAGTTATTTGCATTGATATTTCTGAATTTGACATTGAAATGAAATTCAAGCTTAAAACATTCGATCCAATGCCGCCCGTTCCAATTATGAGTGATGATGATGTATATTATTTTCTAGAGGAAACAATTATGATGATTGTGCACCAATTTCTATTGTATTACATCTTATTTACAATTTGAATAAATATTGGATTTGTGTTATTTGACATATAACTACATTTATTATTTATTACATTGAAGTTTGATATGGTAAATACCTGACTGTATGTATATTTGCAAGTACCCGACTGTAGTCGTATATCTGTGCAAATATACGACTGCAGTAGGGTATTTGCACACAGAGAGCTAATCATGTATTGCAAGTACCCGACTGCAGTCGTGTATCTGTGCAAATACACAACTGCAATCGAGTATTTGCACACACAGAGCTGATCATGTATTGCAAGTACCCTACTACTGTCGTGTATCTATGCAAATACACGACTACAGTAGGGTATTTGCACACAGAGAGCTGATCATATATTGTAAATACCTGACTGCAGTCGTGTATCTGTGCAAATACTCGACTGCAGTAGGGTATTTTCTTACAGAGCGTTTCCTGAACATATATGGCCATCCTATTATATCACATGTATTGTACAAACTATCTTCTCTATCATTAATATAATTAATAAAAAAAATAAAACACCATAATGCTTGTACATACTATTTTTAATAACATCAAATATCAATAACATTCTCATTGTAACTATTATTACATCTCATGATCCAAAAAATGACACATCAACGAAGTTTTGAAGGATAGAACACTACAAAGTTTTTTTCCACGACCTATGCCCAAATAATTTGACAGCCAATGCTTTTCGAAACTGTGTAACATGATCTTGTTGGCAATATGAATTGAAGTCAAGTCCATGGGCTAGGACTTCCAAGTACCGCATCAAAAATGCTCCACAATCACCACTAAAAAAATTAATTTAAATCAATTGTTAAAAATCATCATTCTTATTGTTAGTTCAAAACACAATATATATTTAGTACATACCCTGATTTTGCGGGATGTTATGCACTCGCATGATAGGCCAAGGAATTGAAAATATAACCTCAGCACAGTCTGGATGTGTTTCGTGATATGCTATCTTCTGAAGTACCAGAGGTATCATGTCTGCAACAGGCAGCAATTGTTGGCGTTAGCCTCATCTAATACTGCATTAGAGCAACTGCAATTGAGCCTGACAAACAACTGCAATTGAGCCTGACAAACAACTCTTCACTCTTTTTTGCTTGCTTGTAATGAACTAGAACTTCAAAGCACAATTAGCATGCATGTCCTGCTACCCAAGCTTTAACGTTCTTCTCATAGAACTACAAAAGTTGTTGGTTCATAAATTACCACTCAAACTTATCAAAAAAATTAAGTAAATTAATGAAAAAAATTCCACTCAAAAGACATACAAACACGTATAGATTCATTAAGAAAATGTTAATTCTTCAGCTTAAATATTCACAGAAAAAAAAATCTAAGGTAAAGAGACAGATAAAGAATTACTATTTCCACTCAAAAGACAAAAGA
The DNA here is from genome assembly GCA_030449925.1 of Citropsis articulata. Taxonomy (NCBI): domain Eukaryota; kingdom Viridiplantae; phylum Streptophyta; class Magnoliopsida; order Sapindales; family Rutaceae; genus Citropsis; species Citropsis articulata. The sequence continues at coordinate 2,130,859 of JASUUH010000079.1, forward strand.
CATACGTACACGTATAGACCCATCAAGAAAATGTTAATTCTTCAGCTTAAATATTCACAGAAAAAAAAAATCACAAGTAAAGAGAGCGAGAAATAATCAGAAAATTAAGTATTACTAATTTTGAAGCCCTAAGAAAATTCGTTTTAAAATTAACTAACCTGGTGTTGAAGTTCTTCTTAATCAGCATAATCCCACTTGTGCAATTTTGTCTTGTTTATTTGCTTCCAGAGTCACTTAAAAGGAAAATGAGAAAAATAAAAATTTTAAAGGAAACGATAATTAATTTTTTGATGATTATAAATCTCAAGCATACGAAAAAGTCCAAGAGTAAAAACAAAAATAAAAATTTTTTCCAGCAAAGTTTGAATCTTTCGGGTGTACCTTTTGCTATTCTGTCTCTTGTTGAAGTTGAATACTACAGCGCGGGGAACGGCAAGAGAGGAAGATACTTGCACTTGTGAACCGGCATGTGCGGGGTGAAGTAGTCTCACAGCGGAGGTCATGACTGATGTCCGACTCCAAGGTTCTACAGAGGTGTGAGATAGCTAAAGGAAGCAAAATGGGATGATTTAGGGTTTTTATTAGGGTAATTTCGTAATTGCATATTAGAATAGGTATATGTAAGAAATTTTAAAGCATGGGGGTATTTTTAGATAAATACCCTATTTTTAGGGTATTCCACATGTAAATCCCTGAAAATTACGAGTACACAATCCCGAAGGGAAAAGTGAAAGAAAAGCAAAGCACAAATACAACTTTTGGGCACGTTTAAAACAAGTGCCTGCTAGCAAGTAAAAGAAAAAGAAAGACAATCACAAATTGACATCATCGATCTCACCACCCTTACTAAACACTAATACACATATAAAATAATGTACAGATTTCCATAATCTCGAAGCAGCTTGACAGCCATTAATTAATCTTCCAGTAATTATTTTAAAAATTTATTAAATATTAGAGGAGCTTCTGAAGGATCCAAGAGCTTTAGCAGCAGATGCTCAGAGGAGGTATTGGTGGTAAAATGCAGCAATTGCAGCACCGATGAAGGGGCCAACCCAGAAAATCCACTGCAAAAAATGAAAAAGATAAACTTTATGTTAGCATAACAAGAAACAGGATTAGAAAGAAAATTAGAATCAAATTCGGTTGGTGCATACTTGATCATCCCAAGCCTTGTCCTTGTTGTAAATCACTGCAGGTCCAAAACTTCTAGCAGGGTTTATGCCAGTTCCAGTGACTGGGATCGTAGCCAAGTGAACCATGAACACAGCAAATCCAAATGACAATGGTCCCAAGACCTTTCAATTCAAACATATATAAACAATCAATTAATAATTCAACCAGATTTTGGTAAATTTTCTGTTATCTCTTAAATCCAGTAAAGCATAAAAAAAGGTGATAGCTTACGGGAACATGGGAGTCCCTAGCATTTCTCTTGGGAACAGTGGCAGAGAAAACAATGTAGACAAGAACAAAGGTACCAATGATCTCAGCACCCAATCCAGTGCCAGTACTGTAGCCATCAGCGAGCTCATTGGCTCCGCCTCTGTATCTCATGTAGTAAGACTTCTGGAAAGCCTTAACGAGCCCGCGGCCACATATGGCTCCCAAACACTGAGCCACCATGTACATTACGGCTCGCACCAGTGACACCTTCCTCGCCAAGAACAGCCCAAATGTCATCGCCGGGTTGATGTGTCCACCTGCGCGTACAATTTTATCAGACACATTTGAGAAATGAACATACGTGCACATATACAGCAAAAGAAAATATCAAACGCCTTTAGACTGACTTACCAGAGATACAAGCAGTGCAGTAAACAAGAACAAAGATCATGCCACCAAAGGCCCAAGCGATGCCCAGAATGCCAACACCACCACATCCCTGACCGCCGTGGTTGGCGTCAGTCTGGCTCTTGTGACCAATCACTGTCAGCACAGTAATGTACAAAAATAAGAGCGTGGCAATGAACTCAGCTATAGCCCGTAAAACGACCACCTGGTGAGCTCCTCCGCATCGATCAATGGAACTGGAGGAGGGCCGTGGTAATCCTTATCATGGAACTCGCCTTGCCCAACATCCTCAATGTCCTTGGCCATTGCTAGAGATTGCTCTTCACTGATAATCATGAATTAAAGAGCTTCTTAGGGTCAGTATATGTTCTTAAACAATATAAATTTTAATTTATTAAGTTTAGAATTTAGGTTCAAAATTGATGTGTGTTTTATTATACATATCGTTATTTTCCATCATAAAACAATGTAATTTCTTAAGTTACTTAGTTTGAGCTGAAAAATCCAAAAAAAAAAAAATTAAAAACAATAAAAATTCAAGATAAAACGAAGCTCAGATTATATGCGACAGAGAACTTCATGTGTAATAGGCAGTGAGATAGGTGCCTGTCCAACGGCTTGTCACACATAAAATTGCTTGGCGTGCAAAATCACAGTATGAGTGACAACCATGTAAAATGTGTTTTCGCGAGTCATAATTTATACTACATATGTCCACTTTGGGTTTATAATATACCTTTTGAAGCTTACAACAAAATGCTCATAGCGACGTATAATATACCTGTAGCACCAAAATACAATCCATGAAACTGTCTTTTATCATATAGTGACGTTAAAACCTTTTTTTTTAGTGCAAAATGCACATTATTTGGTATGTCTCCTCGCAAGTTTTGAACCCGAAAATGAACACATATAGCTTAAGTTGTAACTTCTAGAAGGTACTCGATTTATTTTACCTGACTGTTGCACATATTGCGATTATGTGTGATAAACAACTTTATATGCGACAGATAGTGGGACAGGTAGTTGTCGCATAAAAATACTACTATGTTTATATGCGACAGACATCTATCTCATTGCCCGTTGCACATGAATTTCTCCATCGCGCATAATCTAGGTTTCGTTTTACCTTGAATTTTTATTGTTTTCAATAATTTTGTTTCTTGGATTTGTCAAATCAAACTAAGTACCTTAAGAAATTACATTGTTTTATGATGAAAAATAACAATATTTACACTACCAATACTTGAATGCGCTTTTGGAACATACTTTTCTAGTCCCACATCAGAATCAAACGGGTTGAATACTACTAAGCTCGAATTTTCAATCAAACCTAACCTTATTTCAATCACATAAAATTCCCATCTTTGAAGCCACAATCACATGAAAAGATTTAAATTTTCTAACCTTAAGAATGATGATAAATTTATTCTCTCACTTTCAATCTGTGTTATGGTGACACTTTCTAATTAATAATAGCTAGATTCATACAAATACTACATAATTTGAGTTAAATGAGGTAATTTGTCTAGTTGAAAATATTGCTATGAACTTTACCAAGTTGTGAAAGCAAATGACTTATCTTTTTCAAATGAAAAAAAGATAAGGAACATAAAGAAGACAAAAAAAAAGACATATAGAACCTTGAAAAATTATCAATTTTGAAAATAAATAGTTTTTCTAAATAATTTAGATAAAAGCGAAGCTAAGCTCAGCGAAATGGTATCAGAGCCAAGTTTTAGTTCAAAATATTTCGAAATATTATGGTGTATTGGTAGGAAACTAGCTATATATATTCTGATGGTTAACCCGACTTAAAACAATATCAGTTTGCACTATCGATGTAACAAGGCGCGTACCTAATTATTTCAAAATCAAAAATAAAAAATGGAAGAAATAATCATTTATTTAATAAATAATTATCTAATGATAGATAATAAAATGATCAAGGATGATATAACTAAACATAGACAATATTATTCATTGGATCAAAATGATTAAGATATTAAATATTTAGAACAATTGTATTTATCACGTGTCCAGGAATTCAAAGTTGGAGAACTCGTAATAATAAGAAATAAAACTTCAAACACATCCTATTCTACTAAGTAGAACTAGAGAAGAAATTTCTAGGGATAATTTTTCATAGAAACAATGGAATATCAATTCTGTTGATGATTATGTTAAAGATCTTATGATTGATTATAAAAGACGATTATTTATTAAACAAAGAGATGAATATAATTAGAATAATAAGAGGATTAGATGTAAAAACTATCCTTTCTAAAATATGTTAACTGGATATAACGATTTATTTTTGTATAAACTCTATCTTACAGATAAAGGATTAGAGGAGAATAATATTCCTAAAGAAATAAGAAATATCATACGTTGTAAATATCTTATTGAATCTAATGAATTATTGGAAAGATTGTACAATGTATAAACTACTAGAACTACCAATAATTTCTCAAAATATAGAAACTGGTAGGCTTCTACCTTCTAGTTACAGAGATAAGAGGATTTATCTATAGAAGATTTCAACAGTTTGATTTAGTAAGTGATTTAGACATATGGAGAAATAATCAGTTAAATTGGATTTCTTTGTGTTTATTGAATAAATTGGGAAACCCTAATTTAACTATAAATGATATAGAAACTGCAAATGAAATACTTAAGATTAAAAATTTAATGATGAAAATATAAAAATATTTAAAAAATGGGAGTCAAATAAGCAAAGAGTCTGACCAAGTTACACAACTAATAAAAGGCTTCAACATTAAAGATCATGATAAATTAAAATAAGAAATCATGAATGTCATGAATAGAAATTCAATAAATGAAAGATTAAATAAGATCAAAATTCGATTAAATAACATTGAAAAATTATTGAGCAACTTGGTAATAAGTTTTCAATAAATATAAATAGAAAGTTTCAAGAAGATTGAAGTACACAAGATCAATAACATTATGGAAGAATTACTTATGGTAATTTAAGAACAAAATAAAATTTTACAAGATACCATAATTTACTATAATGAAAAGAAAAATAATGAATCGGATCAATATCAAGACCGTGATTTAACAAAATAGATGGAAATAAAAAATTAATAAGTCTGAGAATATTAAGTAAAAACATAAAAAAATGGATTAAAAGAATTATCTAATCCAGACTTATCTGATAAAGATAAAGAATTTGAAATTGATGAAAAAGAAGATATTTTTATCTAAAGATGAATGAGTCAAAGCCAAGAGATTTTGAACAAGGAGAATCTAGTAATAGAGCTTCTTGTGCTAGAGAAGACATACCAACCTATGAAAAACTACAAAGTCAATATTTTAAGTCTAGTAAGCCATCTAGCAAACTTAAAAAGAATATAAAACTCTAGGAGAGTATCAAGATAGACTGATTAGTCATGATGGAGTATGGTTAGATTTAAATTGTGTCAGAGATGGAGATAAAACAATAACTGCTTGGGTTAAATGCATGAAAATTGCTTTTGTATTTCACAAGGTTGATAGAAATCATAGTACAGAATTCCTTAAAACTTTGTTTATTGGAATAGTAGTGCAATGGTTTATGAGATTAAAAGATACTACTAAACATAGAATATTGTATGGAGAAAAAAATAATCCAAATAAAAATATAGATCATATTTTACATAGATTTGAGAATGAAATAAAAGCATAGAATGAAATAAAAACATAGATCATATCTTAAATAGATTTGACAATGAAACAAGAAAAGAATTCCTAGGAGAAGATTACGAAGCTGATTTATTTAGATGATTTAAAAAGAAAAAAAGGAAGGAAAATGTAATGAAGCTAGCAAGGCTTGAAATATGTTATATATTTATTTAGATGATTACATATGTAGCTTTGAGGAGTTATATTATAAATGTTGGTTTGATAGTGATGAAAATACAGTACGATATTATAATAATTTATATTTTATAGAAATACAAGACCCATAGGGGAAAAGAATTATGCTAGAATATAGCAAAGAATACCCTAGAAAGAAAGATGTTAAGTCAATATTGTGAGATACTATTAAGGATTAAAGGCTGATGCTACAATACCTGCATGTATCAGATACATGCATGAGAAATTACCATTGGATTAAGTGGAATGGATCCAATAGCTGAGATTTATTTTAGTGTTAAATAATAAAAAAATTTACAAGGAAAGGGAACCTATAAAATCGTTAAATGAAACTAACCAAAAGTCCTCACCACTCATTCCTCACCTCGCGATCATCAATCACTGATCACCCTCACCTCACGTCTATATCTCCACTGGCTCCCGCTTCACACACACGCCAAACACCTCACCACTCCCTCGCCACACGCTTCACCACGGCCATCACGGTGCCGCAAGTCGGCAATGATTAACAGCGGCGGCTGAAGGAGTTCTTAGGCAACGATCAATGACAGCACAAGCACGGGCTGATCTCCTTCTTTGACAAAGATCAATGACGGAGTTGTTGATCTTCCCTATTCTTGGTGGACTTCAACTCTATCCCTGCCTTGTGAGTCGTTGATGATGCTGATTTCATGGGCTACCAAAATTGTGGAGCCTCCAAAAACTAGTCTTAAGTTTTGGAAGACTTTGTTTCTCATAAGTACTGTGCTGGGTTTTGTTTTGTTTGTGAGAAAAGTGAGGAAATTTTGAGAAAATGATGTTTCTGGTTTTTAGGGTTTGTGCTAGTTTTGTTGATGAGTACAAGTTTATTTGGATCTGGATTTCAGAGCCCTAGAAAACGGATTTGTAAGTTAATGGCATAAAATAGCTTTTTCTACGAATCCTTTGTCATGTTGCTGGTGAAAAGTAGCTATAGTTTTTTATAATTTATAGTATCTTAACTTAATACTTGATGCTTTATTTGGTTGTTGGGAAAATGTAGGAAACAGATTTTAGTTTTTCTATAATTAAAATGGTACAAAAAGTTAACCTTTTTTTGCTTCTGTCTTGGTGAAATTTTGATTTTTGTTTACTTCATCATCTAAAGTTAAAGTGGAAGTTTGGATTTCTAATATGTGGTTAATGTGGCAAGTGATTCTCTGAGTTATAGGCACAGTTGCAAGTTTTGGGAGTATGATTTTTAATTTTGATGTTAGAGCTACTAAATTAAGTTTAATTCTCTTCGGTTATCAAGACTAATTCGAGTTTGTGTTGTGGGTAAAAAATTCTTTTAGGGGCAAATTTGATGAAAAACAGGATGATAGAATGCAGCATGTGCCATTCAAAATTAGTTTCTCCAACTACCAAATCTATATCCAGGGCTTATGACTGACACAAGACTAAAGTATCATCAAAGCAACGTGCTCTTAATGTCTTTTTGGTTGTCGGTGATTCTAGTTGGTTTATAGGTAATTGGTTATCGTTTCAAATTTTAATAATCTTTTTTGTCAAATACTCAGCTTTAGAGCATTCAGTAAAGGAATTATAGGGTTGCATGCTCTTTTTGTACTATCAAAATAATTTTTTGAGGAACCTAATTTCGTTCTAACTTCAAAGTAATTTTGTCATTTTCAGCTGTTTCTTAATAAAATTGCTACTGGGTTTGTGGTTTGGATTTGACTGATTGCTGACTCTGTTGAATTTTATGTTTTTTGGTTATCTTTTGAGTGTTTTGGTGATGGGCTATTCTCTGAGCATGCTATTGTTTTGATCTTATGCATCTAATGTTGCTTTGTTGTCTTTTTTTTTTCCTTTTTAATATTTGAATTTTGCTGATTTACTGAATTCGAAGTTTCAAGCTTTGACTTTGTTAATTATTTGTTGAATTTAGTTTATGAAATTTTCTTTTTAGCTTTTATAGTTTGTTTTGTATGTTAATAGGTGGTGCCTAGAATTTATGTTCAAGATCTAGCTCCTAGTTTTGGGGGCCTCAAGCTAAATTGTTTCTTAATAATTTTATTATCTTTTTTTTTTCATATTTAATGCAAATAAATACTACTATGTGCATTTAAATTTAAATTTTGCATGATTGAACACGAATGTTGTATAATCTTGTATAAAACACATATATAAATATTTTGGGAGACCAGCTCAAGTTACTCACTTGATAGGAAGTCCACGAAGTAGTCCCTCGTACTGCATGATTTTCAGGTTTTACAGAGTGATTTTAGTTGGTTGGCTATTTTGTAGAGTGATTTAGTTATAGAGTGCTTTCTGATTGCGTGCAATGATTGTATTTGTAGGTAGTAGCAGTCAAACAGCTTGACCAGAATGTCCTTCAAGGTAGCAGGGACTTTCTGGTGGAAATTCTCATGCTTGGTCTCTTAGCCACCCTAACCTAATCAACTTGATTGGTTGTTGTGTAGATGGGGACAAACGCCTCTTTGTTTATGAGTTCTATCATTGGAACATCATTTGCATGTTGGTTTATGTTTTTATACTCATTCTATTGTGAAATTTCCTGCACTTAGAGCAATTCTAAGTACCAACAAAAGTTAAAATTTGTAGCATGAAATCTGAAAATTAAAGAAAAGTTCTTAAGTTCTTTCATGTTATTTTCCTTGGTCAAGTGAAATAATTAGGGAGGTCTCTTTGGTTTAAAAATATTTTAGTAGGATAAACCTAGTTCTTCAAATTTGACACTTTTTTACTCATTTTTTTTATCATATTGGATCCCTACATTTTTTTGGCATGATTATATCGTCGCTTAAATTCGTTCAATTTCACAAATTTCCCCAAAATTTGAAAAATCCTAATTTCCACTGTAAATGGCTAGCCATTATCATGTTAGGATGCATGTCATCGATAACAGCTAGCTGCTTATGAAAAAAAAAAGACTAGTCGTTATCAAGCAGAAACCAATTTGAAGGGAAACGGTTAAGCTGTTAATGCCAACATAAACACCTCCACACCATTTTCCTTCCTTTAAACTGAGTCGCTCAATGGGCATGTGATTCATGCAAGCTCATGCCCTGTTTTAAAAGTTTATAATTACTCATATCTTCACTTTATTTGGTTCAGATTTACATGTTTTGTTATTTTGTTGAATTTTCTTTTACTGCCATAATTCAATCAACCATATTAGTGTGTCTCTATGTTTATACCTTATTCGTTCCTCACACGTTTGTTTGAGAGATCAAATATTTTAAAGTAAATAAAAGGGTTCATCCATGCATGGATTATAGAGTATTTAAAAGAAAATTATTAGCGCCTAATTGTTTATTTGGAGGGGACTAATTCTAACAACAATTTACATAAAATAGGGAGCATACATGGATTAAAATAACCCTATTTTTTTGGTATTTCCATATTTTTGCCTTAAAATGTTAAAATAAAAATATATTAGTGTTATATCATTCATGCAATCTTAGTTTAAACATGGTAAAGAGATTTGAATTAATTAAAAAAAATTGAAAGAATGATATGATTAATTAGTTGTACAAATTAGTAAATGAGCCTAAAGCTCCACAATATTGAGTAAGGATCTTTTGACATACGAACATTTTTTACCATGCACGGTTATGATTACTTATTTATTATGTGGTTTTAAATAACTATAATGAGTTTATTTTAAAATTATAATTAACATAGGAAATTGGTTTTAAAGATAACATTTCAGATAAACTAATTAACACTTGTTATTTTTTACAATCTATATAATTTTTGCATGTTTTTGAATCATATAATATTAATGTAAAATGATAGCTCAATTGATGGCCTTTTATAGTGCAAGCAATAAAACAGCTAGCTGTGTTGAAACAGAATGCATGTAAAAACAAAATGGCAAGCCACTTAAAGAAAACGGCTTGCCGTTTTTTAACAGAAGCCACGTTAAAAGAAATGGCTAGCCTCTTCATCATAAACAGCTAGCCTTTATCAAATAGAAACCAAAATTTATGAAAATGGCTATCCGTTTGTGGTAAAGAGCTAGCCATTTTCTCGACAAAAGGACACGTTTAGGGTTTATTCTTCGTCTTCTATCATGCAGATAATGAACCGATAAAAATGAAACGCCCACCATTAACTTGATATCTGAACAATTAAACTTAAAACCAAAGGAACTTGAAATTTAGGGCAATGAATATGAAACTTGTGATAATTAACTTGCAGCTATGAAAATCATGCAATTAATGGACTTAAAATTTAGGGCAATGGACATGAAACTTGTGATCATTAACTTGTAACCATTAAAGCAATGCAATTAATGCACCAATGAACATAAAACACATATCATTAACTTGATACTAAGACCATTAAACTTGAAACCAAAGGAATTTAAAAATTAGAACAATAAACATGAAACATGTCATCATTAACTCGCTACCATAAAAATCATTTAATTAATGGATCAATGAATATGAAATCAGGACCATTAACTTAATACCTGGACCACTAAACTTGAAAGCAAATGAACTTGCAATTTAGGACAATAAGCATGAAACATGTTATCATTAACTTGCAACTAAGAAAATCATTTAATTAATGAAACACCACGAGTAGATTCCACAAGATATATAAAGTGTTAAGGCATCAATCATCATGTGGCTACTGTGCGAGGTTTCAAAAAAGGAATCTAATGAGGAAGAGATGTCACTAGGTGAGGAACTGAAAATAGGCACATGATAGAAAAGTCACTGAAAATGATAAAAGATGTTAGCTGAAAAAAAATTCCAAAATAATAAAGCTTATCAGAATCATATGAAGGCTATCGGCCATCAAAAAAGGGAGACAAAAATTGTCCTCAATAATAGAAGGAGGAGAGTTTAGCTTATCTCCAATGAATCCACCATCAAATAGAAGAATGTAACAAGTATCCTATAAGAAGAGATGACATTATTTCTTTGAGAGGGCATTCGATATCTAAACCTTCACTCACGCATATATTTTCTTCCTTTGTAAAAATTCCAATTATGAAATAAATGAAACTCCTTTAAGTGAAATTATCACCCTCTATATATCTTATATATTCTCAGAGATTAACTAAGAATCTCACATGCCAACACTTGCGCTAAACGAAGAGGATTTCTTGTTATTAAGTACTCTTCCAAAGATATTTGTAAGAAATTCATTCAGACATATCCTATTAGGCCAATTTATTATGTGTTGCGTTAAGCCGTATGGAACCATCATTCGAATGGAGTGAACTTGCATTATGTGTGGAGCTATGGCGATGCTGATCATGGACCAATCTATAGTTAGAGACAATTAGTGAATCTATTATAGAATTTTGAGGGATAGTACACCAATTAGTAATTTAAACTATCTTCTTATATTTTAGCAACAAGCGGAAGCATGTTGGGCCTTGTTTGTTTTTTAGGATTTTATAAGATAGAAAGTGATAAAAGTAACTTAAATTTATAAAAATGAAAAGATTTGTTAATAAGTTTTTAAATGCAATTCATAACTTAGCTTTTAATCAAGAATACCAATTTATTTATACAATTTCCATTATTAAAACTATATTACATATAAGCAATTGCTTTTACAAAGAGATGAAAAGAATTAACCTCAATGCTTATCAAGAAATATTTGATTCCTTTGAAGAAAAAAATAGGATAGCTTTGATGAAATCTATTTTATCTAGTCTTAAAATAATTCAAGATAGATGTAAAGCTGATAATATAATTTGAGATCAACCATAAATGATATATAAGTATATAACAACAATGATAACATGAATTTGATAATTCAGGAGGTTGAATTTAGTTTATAATTTCTATGTGAAAGTCTTTGTTTGAAAGCTTAAAGCTATAAATTTTGTTTGGAAGCTAAGAAAATGTAATACATATTCTGGAAGTTTTCTTTTATTTCTTTCTATCAATTAATAAAAAATGAATCTTACATCAGTATTTATACCAAGTTTGATATAATGAAAACTGAATTAAGTAAGCTTAATAACAAAAACAAAATGAAAAGTATGCTTAACAAACATGTTGTGCTGGCATGTTTTCTTAACTAACTCTGCTGACTTGGCCTTGATTCACACATGCTAAGTGTGCCATTCTTTTGAATGCAATGTGTGCTTCCTTAACAGCCCCCCTCAGACTTAAGGGGCATGGATGTACATTGAGTTTGGCTTTTAAATAATTAAAGTGGATAAATGTGAGAGACTTGGTCAAGATGTTTGCAATCTACTCTTTACTTGGAAATACTTGATTTCCAGCTCTTTTGCTAGCATTTATCTCTAATGAAATACATGTCTAATTCAATATGTTTTATTCTTGACTGATAAATAAGGTTCTTAGCTAACTTTGTTGTACTGACATTATCACATTAAATAGTAGGAAGTAAGATATAATCAATGTTGAGCTCTCTGAACAATGACTGAATCTTTGAAATTTCTACCTTGCAAATGCAAAAGCTCTATACCCACTTTCCACACTTGACCTTGTAACAACTGATTATTTCTTTGATGACCAAGATATCAAGTTATATCCCAAGTAAATACAGTAAGCACCTATTGACTTCCTGTCATCAATGTCAGAACTACAATTTGCATCAGTGTATAAGTAAATGTAATAAACGCTTATTGACTTCTTGTCATCAATGTCACAAGCATAGTTTGCATCAGTGTAGCATGTAAGCTTCATTTCTCCTCCAGTTAAGAACTTTAATCTATAATCTTTAGTCTCCTTTAGATATCTAAGAACTTTTTTTAGAGTAATGATATGTTAAAGTGTAGGAGATGCCACATATTGACTTATTTTGTGTACTGTATGAGCTATTTCTGGTCTAGTTAGAACTAGGTACTGTAAACCTGTAACTAATCTTTTGTAACTTTCGCATCTTCAACATATTGGCCCAAATAACCCTTAGCGTCTTTACGAAGTTTTGATCCTGTTATCATTGGAGTATCACACCCTTTACATTCTAACATGTCAGCTTTGTTTAGCAAATCTCTGATATATTTTCTCTGAGACAAATAGATGTTATTTTCAGTATAGGAAACTTTTATACCAATAAAGTATGACAATTCCCCCAAGTCCTTTAAAGTAAATACCTTACTAAATTCTAAGATAAAATTTTCTAATTTAGCACTGTTAGGACCTATGATTAATATATCATCAACATATATCAGAATTAAAATAATTGAATGAATTATGTTTTCCCTTGAAGAACAGAGATGTATCAGCTTTTGAGTTTCTGAATCCCCAATTGGTAATCAGACAATTCTTCAACTTATCATACCAAGCTCTTGGAGCCTGTTTTAAGCCTTCTTAAACTAGCACACACAATTGGACTTCTGCAAATTAACAAATTCCTCAAGTTGACATATGTGAACATCTTCAATCAGTTCTCTGTTTAAGAAAGCATTGTTCACATCAACCTATCTGATCATTCATTTATGCATTGCAACCAAACTCAATACAACTCTCATTATAGAACATTTTACAATAGGACTGAATGTTTCAAAATAATCAATATATTCTATTTGTTGAAAATCTTTTATAACTAATCTGGCCTCATATTTAGCTATGCTTTCATTGTTATTTTGTTTGACTTTAAACACTCACCTACTGTCCATAATCTTGTACTCAACTGAAGGTGGTACTAATGACCAAGTTCCATTTCTGATTAATGCTTCATATTCATCTCTCATGGCTTGATGTCAGTTCTGATCATTAAAAGCTTCTTGTACTGTATCAGGTTCTTCATTGATTGAGGTTGCTGTACATAATTTTAGTTTGAAGATTCCATATTTTGATATGATAACCATTTTATGAGAGGGTTGTTGAGTTAGGTTTGTATTTGAGTCATGATAAGTGTGTTGATGTGGTGGCTGTTGAATGATTAGTTGTGGTTTAGGTTGTGGTAGAATTGATTCTAGATTTTGAAAAGGTATACGAGACAATAATGATTCTGAAAAAAAGTGATTTGGTTGCTCATGTAGATGTAGAGCATATGTATGTAAAGATGATAAAGATATCTATTCATTTCTTACTGATCCTGCTAAGTAATTGTCTTCAAAGCTACTATTAGGGACAGATAGGGTTGACAAATGAAATGCTTGTTGTTGAGAAAAGGTTGACACTGGAATTTCAGATGTGGAGGTGTTTTCAGAAGAAGAGAAGACGTTGTTTGTTGAGTATGGAAATATAGTTTCACAAAAAACAACATGTCTAAATATATGAACCTGACATGAGCTTGTTAAACATTTGTAACCTTTATAAGATAGACTGTATCCAATCAAGATGCATTTGCTTGTATGGAAATCAAATTTTTGTTTGTTAAAGCCTCTCATCTATGGATAACAAAGACAACCAAAGCATTTTAGGAAGTCGTAGTCTAGTTTATGTTTGAATAATTTCTCATAAGTGATTGACACTAAAAAGTGTACATTTAATAAGGATAAAATTATTAGTTCTTCACTTATTATGTCAATTAATGCGTTCATTATTTCTAAATTATTTTAATACTTCCCAAATATATTTTTATGTTAAAATAATTCACAATATATTAATTTTCATCTTGTAAAATATTTTTTCAAGAATAAAGATAGAATTGGAATTGAAACCGGGGACAAAGAAGAACTACTGAAGCACAATTGAGGAGATGTAATAATAAAAAAAATATATATATATATAAATTAAAACAAAAACAAAAAGAACGAAAAGACAAAAAAGCAACCAAGCTTTGCCTGCTCGTGACGGTCATCATGACCATCACACATTTCAAAATGTATATATAGTATAAAAAAAATATTAATATTAATAAAATAAACAAAAAGAAGATAAATCACTTGCCTATAAAAGGTGAGGGATGCAAGCGAGCAAGGGACGAATCGAAGGGTGCGAAAAGCCGAGAGAGGAGTAGAGTGCTGAGGAATTGTGTCTTCTCTTCTTTTTCTCTTTTGTTTTGTAATTAATTTTTCTTGTAACATATTTCCAAAGTTTATCAAATAAAAAGAGTGTTTTGTTTTCTTTCAACATGAGTAGCTAATTTTACTAAGCTGAGGTGAAGGGTGAAGCTCAAAGTTTCAAATCATGAAATTAATTACTTTTCTTAAGTGAGTTTTAAGTTTATTTTATGGTTATTTTTATGTCATGTTAATTTATAAGTTTCCTTGGATTTATATGGTATTTTGACTCAATGTCAACACATTAATATAATTGTGGCACATTAAGTACTTTATTCCATATTTATCCACACATATAGAATTAAATGACATAATAAATAACTGGTAAAAGTGAGGCAAAATATAAAAAATGAGAGAGTAATAGAATTATAGTTTGAATACTAAGAGTGGATCATGTAACCTTAACATATTTTTAAATTGGTTTCAAATAATTTCTTTTCCCCACAATTAATTTTTTTAGTTTTAAATTCACTACTGGATTTTAAATTCCCTGTGGTTCGACCACGGACTCACCGGGTTATATTATAACTAGACACTCTTATACTTGAGAGTAATACACTTTTGAGTCGTGTCAATAATGAGACACAAATTTTAGTACAGGGGTAGGCAATTTATTTATGTGGTATACTATTTTATCAACAACATCCCACCAGAATTTAAATGGAAGATTAGCTTGAGCCAATAATGTCAATCCCAGCTCCACTACATACCTATGTTTCGTTTCAACCAAACAATTTTGATGAGTATATGGACATAAATGTCTAAAAGTGATCCCATTTTGGTTTAAGAAATCAATGAACACTCTATATCCCCCCCCCCCTAAGTCAGATTGCAACATCTTGATTGTTGTACTAAATTGATTGTCTACTTGAAGCTTAACAGTTTTAAATACTTCAAAAGCTTCTGATTTAATTTTGGTAAAATTGGTGGCATATAGACTTGAATAAGAAGAAAAAATTTGGTCTGCTTTTCAAGAGAGACAAATAATCATAAATGCATCGTTTAATCTAGAATTCATCAATCTATATAAGTATGATAATCATTTAGAAATACATAAAATTATAGTCGAAATTTTAAAAAGTTTTAAGGATAGTTGTAAAAGAGACGGAAGAAGGAATGATCCAACTATTGAAAATCATTAAGATTAAGGGTCCTTTAGATAATTATAAAAATCTTTTTGTAACCAAAAGAATTAAAGAAATTTGAAATTTGTCATCATAATGTCAAGATTATGTCCTTCTAGCATTACCCTTTTTGAATTGGTTACGCAATACAAATATTATAATTTGAAGTCTATGAGAATCTAAACGTTTGTTCTTATATCTGTAGAAAGCACTTTTGAGAGAATCTAAATGTTTGGAATTACTTTTAAGAGGCTCAAAAATAATTTTGAAAAGGTAGAAATAAAAATTTAAAAAAAAATTATTTTTGATAAAATTACACCATTCTATGGTAGATTTTAAAAAGTAAGGGAGCAACTTGTTAAAATATATTAATACAATTTCATATATATCCTCACATATATTTCATATATAGAATCATTAAATTTAAAGAGATTATTACTATTACTAATTATATTGAGATATTAAACTAAATAAAATATAAATATCTCTTGTTGTTATAAATTATTAGATAAAAACAATAAAAAAAATTATACATATATTTTTTTTATAAATGAGCAAATAAATTTTATTTGATATTATTTCCAGTTCAGTCATTTATATTCTTACAGTTTAGTAATATTTAATAAACACATATAACTACTTTTAAAATTCGCAACACTTTTAATAATAAATTTTACTAAATATTGAACTAATTTTTTTTATAACTGATTTTTTTAACACAACTAATAACAATTATTTTAAAGCAGCATTATTAAACCAATCCTACATCATATCATTCATTTATTATAGGGATTGGGTTAGCAAAAAAATTTGACACAATTCATTCTAGAGTTTGACGTGAATTTGACCCACCAACCCAGATTACAAACCCTAGCCCAAAGATAAGACCAAACGCATTAAAATTTGTTTAGTATGTAGGAAAAATGGATAAATCCCTTATCGTTCTAGTGCATGTTAATTGTGTGCTCCGCAAAGCCCTGGAGGGTTAATTACTTAATTTAGAGAACTCAACAGAGCTCAATAGGAAGCTAAAGGGACTAAAGAATGCTCATAGAGCTTAGAGAAAGGCTCAATAGGATACGTCTTAGAGAGCTCATTCAGGTCAAAGGAGCTTTGTGAAGCTAAAAAAAAGGCGCAAGAAAGGTTGGAAACAACTTGGAGAGCTCCTAGAGTGCAAGGAAGCTCGTGGGAAGCTCAGGAGCCAATCATAATATATATTCCTCTAGAGGTAAAATAAAGATAAAATTTACATAAAATCTTTAACTTACGTCAGTGAAGTTTGTAATCAACCAACCTACTAGGTAAAATAAGATGTTACCAGTAATTCCCAGAAAAATAAATAATAAACAAGATAAACTATGTTCTATTTTAAGGGAATTATCCTCGCCTTTTATTTAATGGGCACAATTGTATACCATAAAGCACTCACTATTGAAATTTTAGATAAAACCACGAGTACAGCAGTCGAAAAGGGACAGAAAAGCAAAGCAACTTACAATTTTTGGGGCACACTAAAAACAAGTGCCCGCAAGTTAACAAAAGACACACACAAAGTGCTGCGGGATCTACACCCGCTCTACTAAATATTGATGCAAATAAAATAATTTACAAATTCCATAGTCGCGAAGCCGCTTGACAGCCATTAATTAATCCTCCAGTAATTCTGTTAAAAATTAATTAAAGGTTGGAGGAGCTTCTGAAGGATCCAAGAGCTTTAGAAGCAGATGCTCTGAGGATGAATTGGTGGTAAAATGCAGCAATTGCAGCACCAATGAAGGGGCCAACCCAGAAAATCCACTGCAACAAATACAAAAAAATAAAGTTTATATTAGCATAACAAGAAACAGGATTAGAGGGAAAATTAGAATCAAATTCGTTTAGTGCATACCTGATCATCCCAAGCCTTATCCTTGTTGTAAATCACTGCGGCTCCCAAACTTCTAGCGGGGTTGATGCCAGTTCCAGTGACAGGGATCGTAGCCAAGTGAACCATGAACACGGAAAATCCAATTGGCAATGGTGCCAATACCTTTCAATCCAAACATATATAAACAATCAATTAATCATTCAACTAGATTTTGGTACATTTTCTGACATCCCTTAAATCAAGTGAAGCATAAGAAATGGTGATAGCTTACGGGAACGTGGGAGTCCCTAGCATTTCTCTTGGGATCAGTGGCGGAGAAAACAGTGTAGACAAGAACAAAGGTACCAATGATCTCAGCACCCAATCCCGTGCCAGTACTGTACCCATCAGCCAACTCATTGGCTCCACCGCCGTATCTTGTGTAGTAAGACTTCTGGAAAGCCTTTACAAGCCCGCAGCCACATATGGCTCCCAAACACTGACCCACCATGTACATTACGGCTCGCACCAGTGACACCTTCCGCGCCAAGAACAGCCCAAATGTCACCGCCGGGTTGATGTGTCCACCTGCGCGTACAATTTTATCAGACACATTTGAGAAATGAACAAACGTGCATATATACAGCAACAGAAAATATCAAACGCCTTTAGACTGACTTACCAGAGATACCAGCAGTGCAGTAAACAAGAACAAAGATCATGCCACCAAAGGCCCAAGCGATGCCCAGAATGCCAACACCACCACATCCGTCACCGCCGTTGTTGGCGTCAGTCTGGCTCTTGTAACCGATCACTGTCAGCACAGTGATGTACAAAAACAAGAGAGTGGCGATGAACTCAGCTATAATAGCCCTGTAAAATGACCATTTGGTTAGCTCCTCGGCATCGATCAACGGAGCTGGCGGAGGGTCATGGTAATCCTTAGCATGGAACTCGCCTTGCCCACCAACCTCAATGTCCTTGGCCATTGCTCCGGATTGGTCTTCACTGAGAATTTTAAATTTTTTTTTCCCAATAGGAGATAAGAAAGGTGTGGATTTATTTAAGTGATGAAGAAGAGTGACGAAAGTGGAGGCTATTTATGGGGAGTTTAAAGAGATGATTGAGTATGAATTAAACTTAGTTTTTTGCCGCCCCATGGAGCTATTGTTTTGGTGTCTTTTCATTTTCTACTTTCTGAGCCCCACCAAATTAGAATATTGGGGTTGCTATTCCGGCTTTCAATGATTTGGCTAGCCAAAAGATCGATAAAATGCTTTAATTTTATTTTACACTTTTGTATTATTACTTATAGAAATTCTCAGCTGAATGTGCCTTCATTTTTTTTATATAAACATACTATTAAGTCATTTAGGTTAATAGAATGCCTTCATTTTTTTTATATAAACATGCTATTAAGTCATTTAAGTTAATAGAATTAATGTTGAATTCATTATAAAATTATATGGTTTAATAATATATATGTATTGATTTTATTAAATCTTATAACATAATTTAATAGTGTGTCTACACGAAAAAATAAAAACACTTACACTTGAGAAGATTTCTTATTAGATATATTCACAAAAGATATCTGCTATTTACTTGTGTATTTTTATAATACTTTTGTGTATTTAGTTGAATTTTTAGTTGAATAAAGATGCAATTGAATTTACTTGTGTATCTGCTATTTACTGGTGAACTAATACTACAAATACAGCTGTTATTACTTCGTGAACTAGTTGAATTAATGGGTTTAAGTATAAGATGACTCTAATCATTTTCCTCACGATCAATGTTTATTTCTTAAATGGTAGCGTCTTTCATCAAGAATATTTTGTAATCATTCAAACATTACGGTAACTTAGGTTGTGTTTGTTTTTTTAATCTGAAATATGAATAGGTCTGAATTTAGCTGAAGTCCGAATAAGTCTGAATGAAAATATCTTAATGACGCGTTTATTTTTTCTTTTTCAACATCTGAAGAGAAAAACTTAGAAGCTAATAGTTTGACATAAATATCCTTTTAAGCGGTACATATATTTATTCTTCACAATTTAGAATTTTTACAGGTTGATTAATTTGGTAACATTAAAAAAAAATACTATCATTGTTGATCTTAATTTAATTTTTTAATAAAAGAATAATGATAACATCAAATTTAATTATAAAGTCAAAACTATTATTTTATTTTTTATTAATCACAATGAACATAATTTGATTTGTTTAATATTTTATTTTAGTTAATGTTATCATGTGAATAAAAATTTAAAGTAATTAAAAAAATAACTTTAAGAATAATATAAAAATATTAAGTTTATACATAATATTGAAAATACATGAATTGGTAAGGGTACTTTTAAAATTTGAAATTAAAATTTTCCATTTAAACTACAGACTTCAGATAAAAATAGACTTTTTTTTTTTTTACTATTCAAATAAAATTACTTGACAATAAGTGATAAGTTAAAAAAAAAAACAACGTAAAATAAACAAATATCTTAAAAAAAGATTAAATTTAGACTTCACACTAAAAAAAAAACATTTTACTGAAAGAATATACTTGAAATACTACTAACAAAGCAGAAGCTCACCCAATGAATGTCGTATTATTTTTCCGACCAATAAATTAAATATAATTTAAATTAATTAAATTAAATTGACCCGAAGAAAAAAACAAGTTCACATAAATGGCTCATAATCTGACACGTGTACAACCTTTGGAGTGTGGCCCAAAAATCATACGCATGATGCGTATTGGGAGGTGGTGACGTGGATGAACACACCGACCAATCACCAATGATCATTCGTCTATCAGTACCACCGTCCATCTAACTCAGGGTCCAGCCGGCACCACCTCCGTTGATTCTTCTAATCACTCATATCCTGCCACGTTTCATTGCTAAAACATACGGCCGCCACCAATCATTGTTTTTTTAATTTAAAATTAATCAGAAAAAGCAGTTCCTATCTATATCCAGCACTAATTTAAATAAAAAATAAAAATAAAAAAAATTCTTGGGCACACTGCCACCTTGATAATGTAATGAATGTAAAGTTTTTGGCTCCTATTTTGCCACCTCATCCCAGCTGGTCGGTTTGTCCTCTTTTGGTTCTTGGTTCTGGCTCTTGTACGCTGCGGTCCATGATAATGAGTGTATGTCCACATTAAAAACGTGGAAAGGTCTAAGGGTAAAAGGCCAAGTACAGGGTTGGAGGCTTCAAGTTTTTTGGTATTTGAATATATGTAAGATACAATTGATGATCTAAAGCATATATTTTGATCTCCGAATGTAAGATTTTTGTTTCTATTCAAAACGTAACCGCTGTAATTTCCGTTATTAAAAAAATACTGGAGTCGTGCGTACCAATTGATTTTTCG
The DNA here is from genome assembly GCA_030449925.1 of Citropsis articulata. NCBI lineage: Eukaryota > Viridiplantae > Streptophyta > Magnoliopsida > Sapindales > Rutaceae > Citropsis > Citropsis articulata. The sequence continues at coordinate 2,151,822 of JASUUH010000079.1, forward strand.
AATTGAAATAAGGCTTTTATTAAGTTACATCATCATGTAACATACATGATGATGTAATAGCCGTTGAATGAAATCCAACAGTTGTGAAAATAATATAATTTTTTTATCTCATATTTTCACAACCGTTGGATTTCATCCAACGGCTGTTACATCATCATGTATGTGATGATGTAACATAACAAGATGATGTAACATAACAAGATCCTTGAAATAAATTCGATTTCTTAATTCCATACGATTTTGATCCCTGAATACAGAAACAAATTACAATAAAGTTATATATTTATATTTTTTAATACGTTCGACATATTTTTCATATTTCTTACACATATTATTTTAGACATAATCAATGTTTTTATATAAGCGACTTTATAATTGTAAGAGTCTAATTATATTTACAACGGTCATATATATAACTCTTTTTAAAAGGAGTTTCTTTTCATTGCACAGGTCCAGCCCGTTATGGGCGCTAATTTCAACAGAGCTATTTCCAAGAGGAGTAGCTTCTAACCCTATGGAGAAGAAAATAAAGGGAAAAATCTTCGCAACGGAAACAAAACCTTTTGCTTTCAAATTGATCTGTGAACAACGAAAGTTAGTGTTTGTTTATTTATTTATTTTGATATGAGTTAACGCTTAAGTTAGGACTTTATTTTTTAAATAGAAGCTGGAAAAATTTTTAAAGTAATGTTTATATTTTCGATTAGAGTGAAAATCTTGAAATTAAAAGTGTGGCGTGGAAGTGAGAGTAGATTTTTTACTTATACTGAAATGAGAGTATAGAATCTAATTTATGTGTTTATTTTATCTTGGATTGTGAGTAAATGATTTTAAATTATAGTTTTGCCCTTCCTTAAAGTATTATAGTTTTTAATTGTAGAATTAATAAAAAAATTATATTGGAGAAAATATTTATTTCATTATATATATAAATTAATAATAATTATTAATATTCTTAATTATGTAAATCATAATTTTTTATTAATTTTAATTTTAATAATGTAAATTAAAATTTATTAATAAGAGCAATATAAATAAAATATTATTATTAAAAATATAGTCTAAAATTGATATTTTCTTAGAACAAACTATTTATTATTATCAATCATTAATATTAAATAAATATAATATTAAATTTTTAAATAAAAATAGTACATAATAATATTATTATCTTCATAAAGAATATAGTAATATTATTTTTAAGTAATTTTAACTTAAAATCATGTAAATTATTATTTTAAACTAAATATACTAATATTATATTTAAATAAGTTTAATTTTATTATTTTTTAGTAAATGTAATATATAAAATAATATAACAATATTATATAAATTGAAATACAAGTGTGCAACCCAAGAGGGGGGGTGAATTGAGATTTTAAAATTTATGCTAAGCAAATCCTACAACAATTTAATCTAATACCTTAATCAAATCAAAAACAATAAATTCAAACAAGCATAATAATAGAGGAGTAAGGGAAGAGAAAACAAACACGAGAATTTTTACGTGGTTTTATCCCCGCCACGCCCACGCCCAAGACACCGTAGGATTTCACTATCTAAACCTCCAAAGGCTTCAAATGTTTACAATTGACTTCCAAGGTGTCAATGGACCTTTACAATCAAGAGATTATCTCCCCAATCTCTTCACTCAAGTGTTTCCTCACTTGAACACTCACAATTTGAAGATAAATGAAAGTTACAACAATAAAACTCTCTTTAAGAGTGGATAAATAAATTATAGCTCAATGATGACTCAATAAATGATGGTTTACGAAATGGAAGCTCAATATATGTTTTATAAACTTGTTTTGGCTTGCTAGAATTACTAAAATGAAGTTGGAATTGAGTTTATATAGTCAAAACCCGAAAACTAGCCGTTATAGGCAAAAATCCGAAATCAAGCGGCTAGCTGCTTAAATTAACCGGATCACCGCTCGTAACAGTGAAGTTACCGTTAGATTTGAAATTTACTACAGTAATACTGTTCATAAAATTACAGTTTTACCTCAATACTTTCTCTAATTATACTATGGCCCAGAAAGTCACAAAACTTTTCAAATAGGTCCAATTGTGGACATCAAATGTTTGGATTTACATTCAGGTCCTCAAACTTTCATAAATTATAATATGACCTAAAATATTTCAAACATTCATAAATAAATCCAAATTCGGATTCAAAATAATATTTATCATTCCCAAAACTTTTTGAAATTATGCTATAGCCTAACATATAATAATACTTTTCAAAAAAGTCCTTTTTAAGTTTTAACATAATCAACATAAATTTTAAAATTCTCAAAACCTTTCACTTAAGCCCTCAATCTTTTATAAGTTACAATATTGCCCAAAATGTTTCAAATCTTTGCAAATAGGTTTAAATTCAAATTCAAAATAATATTTATTAAAATCAAAGATTGTAAAACTTTTTCATTTTAATCCAAACTACCTAAATCCACAAAATACTTTTATCTTAAATATAAAATATTTTGGTTTATGGAAAGTAATAATTTATTAAACAAAACTTGAGCTTCTCAAATGCTAAATCATGCATCAATTAAATCATACCGACTTTATAAGAAATTGTCGCAATAATTTGTCCGTTGAACTTTAAACTTCACTCTTGATTTCGCCGTTGTCCGTTGAGTGTCTTGTGCTTGATTTCACTTGATTCACTTGCATAAATATTATCCTTCAAAAACTAGTAAACTTGTGAAATACAATATTTATTAAATCACTTAAGACACATGTTTGTTATCATCAAAATTACATAATGTGTAGCCCTTTAGGCTAACAATCTCCCCTTTTTTGATGATGACAAACATCTCATGTATTTTGACATTTATACTCCTCCTTAACACATGGCATACATGATTCAACAAATAAATCAAATTTAAAACATGTAAGCTCCCCCTTAATATTTCAAAACCATGCATGAATATTTTAGGGAATTCAAAACACATAACTTCTTCCCCTTTATCATCAAAATTAATATGAATATTTAAAGTTCAAAATACATGTTACATTTATCCGTGAATTCAAAATACATGATCCCTCCCCCTTCATCATCAAAATTACTATAAATTCATGCTTATACCAAAATAGAACATCTCAATAATTAATCAAGAAGCATATAAAAACCAAACATCCAATTAACAGTAAAATGATCATGAACCATCATTTCATCAATTACCAAATCAACTCCTCATAATGTAAAATCATCATATAAAAAATCATGTAATTAAATCACCATCATATCTCAAAATCATCATCATAATCATATATCAACTATTAAAATAATGCTCAAAGTACATGTTATTCTCCTCATTTTTGAATCATCAAAATGATATATTACTTTGTCTCCCCCTTTAAACAACAAAAAAGTTCAAAATGCATATTATCCAAAATCATATTGTATGCTCCCCATAAATATATGGGCAATTTAAAATTTTAACCAAAATGATTTTATCCAAAAACATATCATATTTGTCTCCCCCTTCATAAAAAAAAAATAGATGCAATCGAAATACAATCATAAAAAATGATTCGATAAAGATATTACCCAATTTGTGTGAGCAAAAATTTCGGCAGAGTCTCCCCTTAAAAATGAACAAATCCTCAAATACACAATATGATTAAAAAGACTTCCATATAAGTTTAAATAATTATAACAAAACAACAACTCCATCAATTCATCAAGCAAACACACATTTAATCATCAATAAAAAAAAAATCATCAAGAAATCAATATTAATAACATGATTGGAATTTTTTAAAAATTGTTCTTCGCAATATCAAATTCAATATGAATTCTGAATTCTCACCATAATCTTCCTTGCATCTCTTGGCTACTTGTTTCCCCTTGGGCTTGTCACCACCCACCATTGTTGAAACAAGAACAAGCTTAAATACCAATTTCGGATTTTTAAAAATTTGAGTGAAATGGATGTGTTTGAGCCAAGAAAAATGATCCTAGAGATGAATGAAGCTAATATATGATGTGGATTGGATCAAAGATGAGCTAGAGGAAAGCTTGAAAATGTAGAGAGAGAAACGGCCAAAGTTAGGTTTTTTATTTGGGATTTTTGTGAAAAGGTGATGAAATGGTGTTTGGAGAATGAAAATTGAAGGAGTAATGGATGGGTAATGGGTTGGATGATTAATTTTAACAAGAAAATGAGTGAAAGATGAAGAAATTTGAGAGAGAAATGGAGACTTACTATTCACACGTGGATGAAGATTAGGGGTGGGCAAAATACCCGATCCGATCCGACCCGACCCGATCCGATCCGAAAAATTTCGGGTTCGGATCGGATCGGGTTGCTTATGAAATCCGATCGAATGAAATTTTAGAAACCCGATCGGGTTTTTATCGGATCGGGTAAAGTCGACCCGATCGGGTTCCAAAAAAAAAAAACAAAAACAAACTTAACCTAAACACACGTACACACCAGTACACCACTGACCACACGGGCACTCTCACAACCACAATTTTACAGCCACAAACAGATTCACAAATTGCAACATACAAATTGCAGACAAATCACAACAATCCCTCTGCAAGCCTGCAACCCTCACAGCATCACACACACAACCTACAGCCACAAGACTCACATACACAACCCTCTCCGATCCCGGATGCTGTTGCCTCTCCCGCCAGCCCGCGATGCTGCCGTTGCGCGTCCACCGAGATCAGCCGGCTGCGCGTCCCTCCATCGCGATCATCCGCTGCGCGTCCCTCCGTCGCGATCTGCCGCTGCATGTGTGCCCATCTGCTGCTGAAAACCCGTCCGCGATCTACTGCAGTGGCCGCCGATCTACTGCCGTGGCCGCCGATCTGCTGCTCCAAGGCTCAAGCTCCAACCCGACCCGCGTTTTTTGCTTTGCCCGTGTGCCCTTTGTGATTTTGTGACCCGAACACAATTTTTAAGGTTTCAAAATTGATTACATCCAAACTCGATCATACTCGAATGAAACCCAAATCGTTGACCCGATCCGATCCGATCCGAATTTAGTTCGGATCGGATCGGGTCGGGTCTGTAATTCGGGTTTCATTCGGATTGAATTTTAACTAATCCGATTAACCCGAAATCCGATCGGATTAATCCGAACCCGATTTTGCCCACCCCTAATGAAGATGATGAAATGATGTTGAGCAAGTGAAGAAATGATGTTTGAGAGGTGTTTAATAAGAGTAGAATGCATGGGTATTGATTTGAATCATTTATTTTGACATAAAAATGGTTGAGAAATGAAGAAGATTTAAGAAGAAATTGAGGAGAAGGAGAGAGAGAGTGATGAAAGGTTGAAGAAACATATAAAATGAAGGGAGAAGTACCTCAAACCCGTGACCAAGCGGCTAGCCGCTTGCTCTCGGGTTCATGGACAATTTCCAAGCGGCTAGCCGCCTGGTTGCTGTCCGGCTGCACCAAGTTCAGTTTTCGACCATTTTCGATCAATCCCGTCATCATTTCTTGATTCCAAAACATCTCAAGAACCATTTTAATGCATGAATCATAATTATAAACATTCAAAAGATGATTAATTCAAACATATAACTCATCCATCATGCATATACTTTACACAATCATGAAACATTTAAGCATTCAAAGATTATGATTCAAGCATATCACTTATTTATTATGCTTAAGCATTACATAATCATTAAAATCAAGCAAATCCATCATGATAAGTTGACAAGCTATCATCATATAAATATAACCATGCATCATAATAAAGCACTTAATGTTATACACAATGATAAATCAATCATGTAAACATACAAGTATACTTTCACAAATTCAAGCCATTATCCATTTTTCATGATCCACTCAACATAATAAATAGGCAAGATTAACTTAACCACATCATGTTAATGCACTTAATGAAATGGTGAAATATAAAATACTTACTAAGATTAAAAGATCATCACTTATAACTAATAAGGCAATAATTGTTACCAAAACAATTAAATCATCTTGCCTCATTATTTTTGCTTAGACCATGATCAAGTGATTATCCCCACAAGGTTTATCAATGAACTCTCTACCATTCCTTGTTTGTGGTACCTACAAAAGAATATTCAAGTTGTGTGCTTTGGTACCCAAATATTCTTGGGTCCTTGAATGTTAGCAATGGTTCATTTTGGAACCCAAACACATTTATATCATAATATGTATTTCTTTTCACTGGACATCTATATTTCATATGACCATTTTGATTGCAATAATGACAAACAATTTTATGATCACTTGTGGAGGTAGCCTTAACAAAATAATTCTTATAATATTTTTATTTCAAGTTAGGCTTATACCCAAGTCCTCCTTTATCAAACACACATTTTTGAGTGCTTAGCAATTTTTCTAAGTTCTTTTGACCACTTGTGAATTTTAACACAATTTCATTGAGCTCATTAATCTTTTTCTTAAGCACTTCATTTTCTTTTATCAATTCATCAACATGTGATTTTTCATGCTCATGTGAAATACTTTGTTTGCTTTTAAAAGATGCCATTTTATCATGCAACATTTTATTATCTAACTCTAGTCCTTTAATCATTTCATTTAATGAATCATTGCATTTTTGTAAAGCATCATTTTCATTTTTCAAGTCATCTACATGTGATTCTAGATGCTTGTATAAAGTGCTAGATTTCTCATTTGATAAGGTAATTTTATCATGTAATGTTTTATTCTCCAATTCTAGGCATGTAATTTTTTCACTTAGAGATTCATTTTCATTTTTAAGCTCTACTATTTTCTTTTTAAGACATACATTCTTTTTGCCAATTTTGATCAACTCATCATGCAATTCATTAAAAGCATCATGCAATTCATCATAAGTAGGAAGATCATTTACCTCATTAAGTTCATCTGATTCATCTCCAATTGCCATAAGTGCCAAATTTGACATTTCATGAGATTCCTCCTCATTTGTCGTCTCCTCATACATAAGTTCAAGTTTTGTCCATATTTCATAAGCATTAGAACAACTTCAAACTTTATGAAATTCCTTTTTATCTAAGGCACAAAATAAGGCATTCATAACTTTAGAATTTAAAGATATCATTTTCCTATCCGACTCACTTAAAGCATTATTCCTAGGAATGAAGGAATCGTCACAAATTATTTCCCATATTTCATAATCTAAGGCTTGTAAATAAATTCACATCCTAGTTTTCCAATAGAGGAAGTCATTACCATCAAATAATGGTGGCCTAGTGATGGATTGTCCTTCCATTAAGATTGAACTAATTTGGGTTGTTATTGATCTTTAACTCTAGATGGTTAAGTCTACACAAGAGCACATTGCTCTTATACCAATTGAAATACAAGTGTGCAACCCAAGAGGGGGGGTGAATTGGGATTTTAAAATTTATGCTAAGCAAATCGCACACCAATTTAATCTAATGCCTTAATCAAATCAAAAACAATAAATTCAAACAAGCATAATAATAGAGGAGTAAGGGAAAAGAAACCAAACACGAGGATTTTTACGTGGTTCGGCTATCCCCGCCTACGTCCACGCCTCCAAGTACACCGGGCTTGAGGATTTCACTATCCAAGTCTCCCAAGGCTTCAAATGTTTACAATTGACTTCCAAGGTGTCAATGGACCTTTACAATCAAGAGATTATCTCCCCAATCTCTTCACCCAAGTGTTTCCTCACTTGAACACTCACAATTTGAAGATAAATGAAAGTTACAACAATAAAACTCTCTTTAAGAGTGGATAAACAAATTATAGCTCAATGATGACTCAATAAATGATGGTTTACGAAATAGAAGCTCAATATATGTTTTATAAACTTGTTTTGGCTTGCTAGAATTACTAAAACGAAGTTGGAATTGAGTTTATATAGTCAAAACCCGAAAACTAGCCGTTATAGGCAAAAATCCGAAATTAAGCGGCTAGCCGCTTAAATTAACCGGATCACCGCTCGTAACAGTGAAGTTACCGTTAGATTTGAAATTTACTTCAGTAATACTTTTCATAAAATTACAGTTTTACCTCAATACTTTCTCTAATTATACTATGGCCCAGAAAGTCACAAAACTTTTCAAATAGGTCTAATTTTGGACAACAAATGTTTGGATTTACATTCAGGTCCTCAAACTTTCATAAATTATAATATAACCTAAAATATTTCAAACATTCACAAATAAGTCTAAATCCGGATTCAAAATAATATTTATCATTCCCAAAATTTTTTGAAATTATGCTATAGCCCAACATATAATAATACTTTTCAAAGAAGTCCTTTTTAAGTTTTAACATAATCAACATAAATTTTAAAATTCTCAAAACCTTTCACTTAAGCTCTCAATCTTTTATAAGTTACAATATTATCCAAAACGTTTCAAATCTTTGCAAATAGGTTTAAATTCAAATTCAAAATAATATTTATTAAAATCAAATATTGTAAAACTTTTTCATTTTACTCCAAATTACTCAAATCCACAAAATACTTTTATCTTAAATATAAAATATTTTGGTTTATGAAAAGTAATAATTTATTAAACAAAACTTGATCTTCTTAAATGTTAAGACATGCATCAATTAAATTATACCGACTTTACAAGAAATTGTCGTAATAATTTGTCCGTTGAACTTTAAACTTCATTCTTGATTTCGCCGTTGTCCGTTGAGTGTCTTGAGCTTGATTTCACTTGATTCACTTGCATAAATATTATCCTTCAAAAACTAGTGAATTTGTGAAATACAATATTTATTAAATCACTTAAGACACATGTTTGTTATCATCAAAATTACATAATGTGTAGCCTTTTAGGCTAACATAAATAAATATGATATTATTTATTTTATTTTAATTATATTAAATTTAATAAATAAGGAATTTTTCCCACCTCCTCCTCTAGGAGTGGGACTCTCACTCACCACTCTAAAAACGAGTGGGATCTATAGAGTGAGATTCCCATTTCTTTCTTAAAATATCTAAGTAAATACTAAAGTGGGAGAAATTAGCACTCCTCACTTCTACTCAATAAACATAGCATAAGTTTTTTATTAGACCTGTTGCTACACCAATTTAAAAAAAAAAAGTCTTTTCATCCTTAGGGTTTAACATAATAGCCTATTTCATCTTTATTTTTTAAATATAGTTAATTTCAACCTTATTTTTCAAACAATTTCCCAAAATAATTTCAGTAAATTTTACAATTAGTTTCTTCTATAATTCATTGAAAATAAAATAGGATTTTCAGGTAAATAAATGCAAATCATTTTAAAATAAGAATCTTAAAAATAATTGAATAACATCTGATTTTTTGCATTATTTAAAATCTAAGGATAACTTAATGAAACAAAAATAACACTAAAGAATTTGTAATACACACACACACATATACATACATGTGTTCATGTGTGCATTAAATTTTTTTGTGGAGTCAACTAAATTTTTAAATAATAATAATAATAATAATAAATTTCTAATCACAAATTGGTGTCCGTCTTAAGGTCAAGGATAAGCTAAAAGATTAAAAAAATACACTCTAATGCAATCTATTTTGTTCTATAGTATTTTAAAATATATGTTTTTATGTCTTTAGTATGTATTTTTCTTAAGTAAATGAAGGAGTTTGTGTTTACTTTTAGTAGAATAACAATACTGATTGATTTTTTATTCATTTTTTTTACCATATTAAAGTCAATGATAAGCTAAAGGATGAAAAAAAAAATCACTTTAGTGCCTATGACATCTATATCTTTTTTTCCTAAATATATGTTTTACATATTACTTAGAGTTATTGTTGTTTATTTATTAAGTTATTCTTGAATTCTAAATTTATGTAGAAAGATAGAAGTTTTTTTTTTTTTATTGTGTTTGAGAATTTGTTTTAAAATATTTTCATATCTTTATTTGATAATTCTATTTTATCCTTAATGAATTATACATTATATTAATAGTAAATTAACAAAATAGTGTTTTGGGCTATTGTTTAAAAAATGTGGATGAAATGAGTTATTATTTGACTAATAAGAATGAAATGGGCTATTACATCAATTTTTAGGGGTGAAAAGAACATTTTCTCCTAATCAAATGGGGTCTTTTATTGGACATGGACTGAAATAAAAATTTTTAATCAGTTCTGAAGGTTCATGAAACTTAATTATCCTATGTCAAGTGATTAATGAAGAAACCAATAATGAGTTATACTTGTTTACTACACCTGCTCTAAAGTTGATCTGTAGCCCTCGAAGATTTTCATAAATTGAACCTGAATGTGTACATGCAAAAAGTACTCCAATACCCAAGTCAGTGTTTGTACTTAGAGAATTTCTTGATTTGGATTTCTCTTGACTTTTTGTCAGATAGCCAAAATATCATTTCTCAATCATTTTTGCCTCAAATTATAAATTGAGAAACACAAAATTCTAAAAAATTTCTTTTTATATCTCAGTCTCCACCATCATTTTGTTCATTTGATTTTATATCGTTAGATTCTATAATTAATTTTGCATGTGTCTGAATTCTTAACATATGGTTTAGTCAGTAATTATGTGTTGCTTACTGTTAATATTTCTGAGTTTGATCATTATTAATTAGCTTCAGACTTTTCATATAAACTACCATATAACTATTGATCTCCAATCCGGGATCAATATAAGCCATATCCACATTGATTCTAATCTAGAATAATTGTAAGTTGTATATGTATCGATTTTTAGACTATATCTGTTTTGTGAATTGATAATATTTGTTGGACACTTGATGCATATAAGTGGTTATATTTTTTGTCTTTTGCTTTCTATGGCAAGTATTATCCATGACTTTCTAATCCATTATCAATTTTCATAAATATATACAAAAATGGGAACAAAACGTGCTAAGTACCAAATTATATTATGGATCTTCTAGTTTATTCTCTCTTGGTAGCCTTATTGATGGGAAAAGTTATTTAATCTAGGCTAAGGACCCTTTAATAATTATGATGGACTTGATTACTTCCGTCCATTTAGATAGTGAATAAATTCCTCTTTATTTAATCCTTCACGAATTTGTTAATATTACTTGTATTATTATCCAAACCTTATGAAACATGTGAGTGTTTAGATATATATATTTTAATCACCGATATGTATTGCACAATCAACAGTCTACTTGTATTCACGTACACATTCATTAGAACTATTTAGATCAAGTTTGATTACAGCATAATTCAAATTTCTATCTCTATAAATTAATATTGAAAGAATATTTATTTTTCCCACAAATCATTAGAAAAAATGGGTCCAGTTACCTTGCAACAGTTGCAAGTTACCACTCATTTTTGTCTTTTGTGATTTCAAATTTCATTCAACCCCTTACCTTTCTTTTTATTTACAATTTATTTATAATATTATGTGTTTTGGCAGGTGACTTTTTAAAATGTAATTTTATTTTATTTAATATTATTTACTTTTTATTTATAATTGATTTATAAATTTATGTGCTTTGGCTGGTGATCTGCTAGAATGTAATTTTATTTCATTTAATATTATTTAACTTTATAAAAGAATAAATATAACAATAAGCCTACGACTAAATAGTATTAAAAAAAATTAATAAAATAAAAATATTAAAAATTTATTCTTTTAAATAAAATAAATAATATTAAAAAATAATATTTATTTTTTAGGACTCACAATTGCTTATTCTATTTTATTTAATATTATTTAATTTTGAAAAATAAATAAAATAATAAGCTATGACTAAATAATATTAAATAAAATAAAATAAATATTAATAAAAATAATATTAATTTTTTGAGACTCATTATTGATTATTTCATTTTATTTAACATTATTTCGTTTCATGAAAGAATAAATATAATAATAAGCCTATGACTATATAACGTTAACTAAAATCAATTAAATAATATTAAGAAACATTTATTTTTAATAAAATAAATAATATTAATTAAAAATTATATTTTTTAAGACTCACAATTGATTATTTATTTTATTTAATATTATTTAGTGTTTTAAAGAATAAATATAATAATAAATCTATAACTAAATAATATTAAATAAAACAAAAATAAATACTATAAATAATATTAAGTATAAAAAATAATTAATATAAAAAATTATATTTATTTTTTAGTGCTCACTACTGATTATGCTATTTTATTTAAAAGTTTTTAGTTTTTTAAAAGACTAAATACAACAATAAGGCTATAACTAAATAATATTAAATGAAATGAGACTAAATAATATTAAATAATATTTTTAATAAATAAATGATATTAAAAATTAATTTTGTAAATAAAATTCATTTTTTAAGACTCATTACTAATTAAACAACATAAAATTTTAAACATATGGACTTATGTGCTAAAAGTTTTAATTCTTTAGTTCTTATGTATTTTTTATAAATAGTAGGGAGTATAATATTAATATTTAAATTAACGAATCTCTACTCTTGAATCCAATGATCAAGAATTGAAACCACAAAAAAAAAATATCAGGTGTTACCTTGCAAGGTAATTGAGTCCAGAAAAATTACTTATCTCTACTTAATTTTTAATTGAAAGAAAAATTACTTATCTCTACTTAATTTTAAATTGGAAGAAGAATGAAGAAATTAAAACTACAATTTTGATAAAATATTAGTCAGTGATTGACAAGTCTTTAAAATGTACGCATAAATGTTAAGAAAGCTAATGGTATCAGGACAGAGCATATGCTTGTGAATTATCAGGAAAATGGAGCCCAAATAGATAATGCTGGCTAAATTCAGGAACCAATTATTGCACATTTCCTGGAAGCTGGTGGTTGTTTCTCATCGCCATTTTTGTCGTGACAAGCTACCAAATAATATGAACCTTTTGTCCTCTGTTCTTTCATTGATCTGTTAATTAAGTAAATCTGCAAACTGAAAGATTTTTTGTAGAAAGATTTCCGTGTGTTAAAAATAGAAATCGTCATGAGTTTGTAGCAGCACCGGAAAAGGTCACTAACGCTGATAATTAGGGCGAAAATAATAAGAACAAAAACAGAAGACATAAACAACACTGGAATCAAAGAAAGAAAATGAACATATGTTCCATTAAACTGTTAAGATTAACTACAAAAATTAAAGGTCCAATACAGGACATTTTGCTGTAATTAAACAGAAAAATGACTCCCCCACTTCACAAGTCTTCATATTCCTCTGTTTCCTCTTCTGAAATCGGATCAAGACTTGGAGAATTTGATGTTTTAAGAGGAGAAATCACAGGGGCAGGTGCAACTTCAATCCAAGAACTCAAATAGCTTGTCTCCTTTGCCATTGAACTTGTAAAATTACAATGAAAGCAAGCCTGGCAACTGTTATTTTCAATTCGAGATTTGGGACTTCTACCGGAACTAATTTGCTCTGAGGAGAAGTGACCGAAGGCGGCCTTTTTATAGCCATATAAGGGCTTAGTCGTGTAGTGAAAGGAAGGTCACAATGATCGATGAATGCTAATAAATGGCATGTGGAGAATGTGGAAGATAGAGATGACACTTGTGACAAAATAATTTACTTGTACAAACGGCATCCCCTAAACCGTGTACTTTTTTTTTTTTTTTTTAATTTGTAAGTGTGGGTGACTTTATATGATGAAAGGAGATTTTTTTCATTTATATATGTTGATTCATTGATTGGTGAATGACAAGGCCATTTCCGAAAGTTTGGAGGAAAATACTAAACAAAAGAATGTGAAAGTGGTGAGGAATTTTAAATTCACAGCATGGGAAATATGGGGTGGAGAACGAACTGACTGGGAGTGGGTGGGTGTATACCTTTTAGAGATACCCGCACTTCTAAGATTCAGTAAAATAAAAATATAATAAATGTAATAAATAAAAAATTAATCACACGATATAAATTTTTATGTGAAAAAATTATTCTATAAAAAAATTATTTCAATCACTTTAATATTTTAATATTTTCTTTAAACCTAAAATCTTTATAATATCTAATCTCTCTAAAAACTGAACTTAATATTATATAAATAAATAAATTTAATCTCTTTATATATATTAATTATTTCATTTCCAATAAAAAAATAAAATAACTAAAAAATAATCTGCCTAGTCCGAGGCTCAAGATTTTGGAATTTTAGAGGTTAAAAAATTCGGTTATAATCGATAAGATTACAATAATGACATCGAAATATATTTTAATTTCAATTAGTGTCAAGTGTACACACAATAAAGTTGATTGTTGGGAGTTCTCTTAAATTAAATTTAGCTATTTGATTTTTTTTCTTTTTATTGTTTTATTCTGGTAAAATGGTTTCTCTCTTATTTGAAGTCTCTAATTCCTAAATAAGAAAAGCTATGAATTTTATATCAATCTCTATGCAAGAATGGTGAAGCTATATAACTTTGGTGCAAGAGGATGATATAAAAAATTTGAGGGATTATTTTTTCATACACACACACATATATAAAATATCCATGTTTTAAATTTTAGTTAGAGTTCGTTTTCTATTTTGAAATTTAAATAGATTTGAAATGTCCTTTTTTTTTTTTACATATTTAGTCAAAAAAATAAATAAGCTCTTAGTATTAAAGTCGGTTTGATAGATAGATACGTGATTTTGAACAAGAAATACTACAATTACAAAATTAATATACAAAGTTCACAGAATTTATATCCCAACAGATATGAGTACAGCTCTTATTTAAGTGGTTCTCAAACCATTCACTGTGTGATAATAAAGATAATAAGTATTTAATTATTTACACACAATAGTTCATAATAGTGTCATGTTGTGTTGTGATCCACTCAGCAAATTAGAAAACAGGTTGGGAAATAGTTTTGGGTCATTTACAAAATTAAAAGGTCAAATCCAAAATTGCACCATCGCCTTTGAAGTTTGAAGCATTATTAACAAACCTAGAGGAAGATCTACAATTAATCTTCATCAAAATCCTCGGTATCCTCTTCTCTGATGGTCTCCAGCCTTGAAATTCTCCAAGTTTTAAGAGGAGAAATCAGAAGGGCTGGTGCAACTTCAATCAAAGAACTCAAATATCTTGTCTCCTTTGCCATCTCTGTAACTTAAAAGAACATTTTCTGAAAATGAAAATTCCAAGGACCAAATTGCGAAACAGGCTTATGCCCAGGTGATGGCAATAGATCAGTCGTATACTTCTTCCCTCAGCTTCAAGAAAAGAGACAAAATGAAAGATGTACTTTTCAAAACCTGCTTAAAAAGTATTCTGAATTTGTTTACGAGAAGCAAATGAGCGTAGCAGGCCCTTTATATAATGCAATAACAACGGAGTAAAATAGGGGAAATTTACAAAAATGACCAAAAAACTTTAACATTTTTCAACTTTAACCCTCCAAAATTTATTCTATCATAACTAGCCAAACACCCTATTTTTAGACTACATTACCCTCACCACTTTCATCAAATTTACAAAGCTTTGCCATTGATTCAAATGTTACAGCAGTAAACCCTAAATTTCGGAAATAACTTAACAAAACCAATTGGTCTTGACAAACTCCATCACACTTACTAAAATAACGAATTCCATCAAGCAAGCATTGTGTAATTGAAGATAGATTTATCAATTGGAGAGCTTGTTAAGGTTGGTTTATACACTTACCATAACTTAAACTTTTAATTTATTGTTTTTGCCATTTAAGTTCGAAATTAAAGTGCATTTTTGTTGCATACGTTGTAATTTTTCATTAGTAAAACAATCTCACTGCATCGGCATAGCAGCGCCTCACTTGTTGTTATTAGTTTTACGTGAGATGCGCCCGTCCCACTACCGCCTCACTTGTTGCCATCGGTTTTACGTGAGGCGCGCCGCCCCATCGCTATCTCACTTGTTGCCACTGGTTTTACGTGAGACAGGCGCCTGTCCCACTGCCCGTCTCACTTGTTGCCATTAGTTTTACGTGAGACAGGCGCCTGTCCCACTGCCTGTCTCACTTGTTGCCACTGGTTTTACGTGAGACAGGCGCATGTCCCACTGCCCGTCTCACTTGTCGCCATTGGTTTTACGTGAGACAGGCGCCTGTCCCACTGCCCGTCTCACTAAATTTCAGGTATCTTCTAAAAGTCATAACTTGGACTACATGTGTCCGTTTTAGGCATATAATATATGGTTTCGAAGCTTACGACGAGACGAATCAAATCCAAAATATTGTACTTCATTTTACCCATGGAAATGTAGGGCGTATTGACTTTACTAAGATTTATAGCATGTAATCTTATAAATTTTGTTTTTTTTTATAATTTTTAGGTTTAATGGCTTCCGTAGTACTTCAATTATGTTACGACGGTTGGTGGGAGACGTTACCAGATGGCCGCACAGAGTACGTGAATGCCAAGAATACAGCATTTTTAGTTCGGAAAGATTGTACGTTTGAACAATTTATGGCAAGGGTGTATGAAGTTTTACAGATAAATCCTAATGAATATAGTATGACGATGAAGACGACTTTAAGGTCTAGTAACACAATGTATCGTGCATGTTCACTACCTATGGACATATTTAATGATGAAATGGTTAAGGTCGTGCTGCACATGGCCTCTGATGTGATCAATTATGGATGCATCCCTATATTTGTCACCACATCTCCTCGAGTTCCAGCCGAAAATCCTGAGCCACTTTTGGAAAGTGAAACTTCATTTAGAGGAAACGAGTCTGTCCCCAATATTGAGGAAGAGGTGTTAGCACAACAAATGTCATTCCAGCAACGTTACTCTCCACAAAATGAAAACAATGACACAATTGATGAGAATGGCATTACGTCTGCAAATGTTGAAGAAGAGGTTTTACCATTGGGGACATCGTTAGGGCAACATTACTCTCCATTTCACAATAATGAGTTCCGCAGTTATGATGATCCTGCTTATGCCACCAACAACACAGAAGCTGATAATACTTGTTTAGAACCGTTTAATACTGTGCAAGGCATGAACTCCAATACTGAAGCTGATGATAGGGGCATTGGTCAAGCCAATACTCCTATTAATGATGAGGATGAGCATCATTATGACGTTCCTATTAATAATAGCAACGACAGACCTATTCCTCCGATGGGCCCTTCAAGGAGGAGGACAACAGTTAATTCCTTGGTGAGTCTTGCTCCAGTTTTGCCTTCAAACTTGGTTGCTCCAGACTTAGTTAGAAGCTGTAATACTGCTGACATTGGTGTGGGAAAGTTGTTCGCTGAAAAGAGTGAGTTAATACTTGAACTGCGTAAAGTGGCCTTGCGAGAAAAGTTTGATTTTAAGACTGCACGGTCCACAATGACACGCTTTGAGGCCCACTGTTCATCGGACTCATGTAATTGGCGGCTTCGCGCAACGAGAGGTTCGGACGAGCAGAATGTTCCTTGGGTGGTGAGAAGAGTTGATAATTTTCATACGTGCTCTAATGAGGTATTGCCTAGTGGTCTCCGTCAAGTGAGGAGTCGGGTTGTCGGCCATCTTATCGCAGAAAAATTTATTCAGGACAGACGGATATACACGCCGAGTGACATTAGGGCAGACATACAGCAAGAATATGGTGTGCAGTTAACATACCAGCAAGCATATCGGGCTAAAGAAGTCGGTCTTGAGATAGTACGCGGGAACCCTGCAGAGTCATACAACTTACTTCCCAAATATTCTCACGTTTTGACCAAAGCG
Source organism: Citropsis articulata (assembly GCA_030449925.1). Taxonomy (NCBI): domain Eukaryota; kingdom Viridiplantae; phylum Streptophyta; class Magnoliopsida; order Sapindales; family Rutaceae; genus Citropsis; species Citropsis articulata. The sequence continues at coordinate 2,169,451 of JASUUH010000079.1, forward strand.
AATGAGGGTACAGTTACACACCTCGAGCGGGATGGAAATGATAATTTCTTATACTACTTTGTTGCTCTTGGATCTTCTATTAAGGGCTTCGCGCAATACATTAGGCCAGTGATCGCTGTGGATGGCACTCATTTAAAGGGACTATATCGTGGAAGCATGTTTGTAGCAACATGTTTAGATGGTAATAATCAATTGTATCCATTAGCTATTGGGGTCATGGATTCAGAAAACAATGATGCCTGGGAATGGTTTATGACGAAGTTACACGGAGTAATTGGCGATATGGCAGAGTTAGTATTTATCTCTGATCGATGCACTGCCATCAAGAGAGCCGTTTTGAAAGCATTTCACACTGCTGCTCATGGCATTTGCTTTTACCATGTTAAAGGCAACATTAAATCAAAATTCAGGATGTCCAAAGCTACTTGGGATCAATTTGAACCAGCTTTTATTAATGCAGCAAAGGCATATGGACACGAAGAATTTAAAAGGCAACTTGAAGGGTTGTGGATGCTCCACTCGGGCGCAGCTGATTACTTAGAGAATAATGTAGGTACGTGTAATTGGGCAAGGTCTGAATTTGAAAGTAGGAGATACAGTATACTTACCACCAATATTGCGGAAAGCATGAATTCTTTAATGAGGGAACCGCGAAAATTTCCTGTTACTCATCTTGTTGATCACTTTAGAAGAACATTGCAGCAATGGTTTTATGATAGAAAGAATGTGGCTGAATCGATGAGCACTCGCCTAACGACATGGGCAGATGAGATAGTCGGTGAAAGGAGAATTTTGGCCGAACGAATGACCGTTCGTCCTGTGTCTCAGCATCGATTTCATGTATTGGGTGGTGGTATAAAAGAAGGGGTAGTTGACATTCATGAAAGAACTTGCTCCTGTAGAGTATTCCAACTCGATCAGCTTGTTTGTGCTCATGCAATTGCTGCTTGTCTGACCAATCGTGTGGATTACATAAGTCTTTGCTCTGATTTTTACTCTAAGGATTCATTGGTCTTGGCATATGCAGAGCCGGTGGAGCCGGTTGGCGACATGACAGATTGGGACATTCCAGAAGAAATCCAGGGAATCAGAGTTAACCCACCGATCGAAGCACCACCACCTGGTCGTCGTCCAGAGTTAAGAATTCCTTCTATCGGTGAAGATATTAACCGAAGAACTGTGAGATGCGGGCGATGCAACCAACCAGGTCATAACCGCAAGCGATGTAAAAACCCAATCGTGTCGAACCCAAACTGATTGTATCATTCTAACTCATTATGAATTCGGATATTTTATTTTATTATAGTTTACAATTATATATAATGAGGTTTTTTTTTGTTTATTTCGATTACTTATAGCTAAACATATAAATACGACCAAAAGTTTATATGCATTAGAATAATATATGAAATACATTAAGTTTGAACATAATACAGTGACCTACAAGTCAATATCGCCCGTAAATATATCAACAGCAATTTTCTTCCTAAAGTAATGCCCGTGGCTAGCATCAAAATCAAGTTTGAGCCCGAACATCAAATACATTGTAAACATCAACATAAAAACACCGCAATCACCACTCCCTTCTTGTTGTTGGGGTACATCCTTAACGATTTTTACTTTCCAAGGGTTGACACTCTGTAGCTCAGGTCGGATGCTGTAGAATCCAACATCTTGAAGCCATTGAGGGAATACGACCTGAAGAGGTTTGAATTTACGCAAATATGTTTTGTCCTCGCGAAAGGTAACCAAAGAGTCGTAGATCCGCACCCTCTTCGCACGAAGGTCCGCTCGAGCTAGCACCCAATGATCGCCGCCCAAGTTAACAGGGATGAATATCTACATATGGCAAGGGTGTTAGATATCCAAACCGTTTACACAACTACTATAAGATTGAGTGACAATTCTCACCACATCGACGTCCGTAAACGGTTTGGACATGATATCTTCCCGCCCATCCATATAACTGTTGAAGTTGTTGCCATATTGTAATGAATGCACATCACACTTCCCATTGTTCCAAACTTGCTTTAGAAACACCTATTGCATAATGAGTAACATATTAGTAAGATCTCTAGTTATTTAAAACATCGAAATTATAGTTAATGATTACATAGTTCATTAACATACCCAAAAATATGTATCCGTATGCGTGACGCGCTGTGGTAGTGCATTTGGAAATTGTCGTTGCTTCTCGCTGATCAAGCGGTAAAATGTGTGAATATGCTGTGGAGGAATTAAACCAAGTAAATATAACCAGGTCATAATTCATGCCATCGGAAAAATAAACTATGTTGTTATGTTTTGACCATTACTCACACTTACCTCGTCACCGAGCCACCCCATCGAATCATTGCCCAAGAGTATTTCAAAGAAATTTCGGGACTGCTGGATGGGCCGAACCACGGAAATTGTACCGGCAAACCACTGATCAAACTCCTCACTTCGCCTTGAATCTTGCACATCTTTAAGCGGATTCATTTCCACACTTGATATTTCGTCAATCTCAAAGTCCGTGCTTTTGGGTGCAGGTAGAGGCCGGACATTCCTCACTCTCTTGTAAGGAGGAATGAAGTAAGGACTGCCAAATATATACGACGGTCTGTATGGACGTCCAAACTTACTAACGCCCGGTGGTGCCTCCGTGAATATCTGTACGCTGTCACCACTTATGTCCCCATAGAGGCTGTACAACGACATAGGGGTGCGTTCGTCGTCATTACCAGCTTCAGTATTCATACCGTAGCTAGCATTAGCGGTCGCACCATAGCCATCTTCGGGCTGTCGAATCGAGGGAATGAAAATGTTAAACTAATTTCAAGTTGGAAAACGTAGATCCATAACCAATTCATGTCAAACTTGCTCACCGTATACGAGCGGCCAAATGGAGAATCATCGCACGCGCCCTTCGAAGAAGCTGCGCCAAACGACGCCATAAACCCCATGACCGCTTCCCTATATCACAGGCGCCTCGCTCGCTTAAGTTCTGATCTAAGTTCGGTAATTGAATTGTGTCCTGCCTGAAGTTCCGATCTCAATTCGCGAATGGAACACTCTATCCTGTCCATCCGTTGAGCGAAATAATCATTGCGGAACTTAGTCCTTTCCTATTATTATGAAATAAGAAAATAATGAGAAATAGTTATGAAGTTAGGTATATGTGATGATACAATACAATCGGACGCATGGTTACCTCCGGCACATGTCTGGCATATGAATCGTGTGCGGAATCGTCATGGTCGTCGGCAGCAAAGTCACCACCAACAGGACTCTGCTGCAGTTCTGTTTGGCTCGTGGTGTCATGCTCCGCGTCTTTTGTCCTTGAAATATGTGGCGTGTTGATTGACGGCTGGTGCTGTAGCAAGTGAAACATAAAAAATTGTTAACACAAAAACCTTTAATTTAATTGTGTTTCTCTTTACCCAGGGTGGTGGTAAATGATACCCACATTACGGACCCAACTTGGCATATATGGCACATAATCCACGACGCTCTGCCAACAATTTGTACCTCTCTCGTTTGCATCCGGCTCAATGGTTTGTAAAACATTGTCATTATCCTGTTGTCAATCCAACAAGATTATCAATTAGTATAATCATCTACTATTTAACAATTACATATGCAGTTAACATATAAGTTACTTACAAGATTCTCGGTATCATTGAAGAATGAATTTACTTCACTGAAGTTTATATTCGAAGAAGCATTGGGCTTCCAGCGCACAATTCGAGGACCCTTCGTCTTAATTTTCACCCCCCACTCTTCTGGTAGTCCTCCAATCGCTTCAAAAATCCATGCCTTTAACAAGAAAATATATAAAGTCACAAAACGTTTTGATAACAATTCATTATAACAAAACTAAGTTATATAAAAATAAATTCTTCACTTACATGCACTCCAGACGTAAAGCCGTAAACATTATATTTTTCAAGTTTATGCGCAGGATTTTGTGCGCATTGCCTCTTAAATTTATTGGCTTTTCCGTTCAATGCATTATCAAGACTTTCATATATCGTTTTCCACGACAAACGACCCCACGGACGACTTCGGAAGTGATTTATGTCATCTACCTCGTTAAGCAAATTGAAGTTGATCTGACAATGATCTTTTCTTCCGTTTAATACTCTATCAGCAAAGTAAAAGAGGGCGATCTTTAGCGCATCAGTGTCATCCATAGTCCTGAAGTTTAAGCTCATAAACATTTGGTCAAACTGGCCAAGATTTATCTCGCGAAACCGGCCGGAAAAATACTTCTTAAGTAACCGATGCATTGTTTTATGATGTGTCAGTACGCCTTCTTCGCCATAGCAAAGTCCCGTTACTAGGCACCACTCTCCAATCGATAACCGTATTAAATGGTCGCCAACTTCAAACCATAACTCATCTTTGTCATTTCCAGAGCCATGGGACACTTGCCGAAGCAATATATTATGGACAATTACTCCACTGAACGGATAGCTTCGGCACTGAAGAAAATGACCAAATACACCCTCTTTGAACAGTTTCAACTGCCGCTTTGTTAATTTCTCCCGGATGGCATTAACAACGACATCTAATCTGCACATACTTGTGATACGCCCAGGAAAGTGATCGCCATAAGGTATTTTCATCATTCCCGGCTCTTTCATTGGACCAGGTGGATTATGCAATGCTATTTTTGATTTCCCCATTTATCTGCATTTTGACACAAAACAATACATGTTAACAAGTTCACAAAATAGCTGCAACGAGGCGCGACCTTTGCGACGCGACTCCGCACTGTCGGCATCAAGACGCACCAACACCAAGAGTGCGGACGCACGGCCGCACCAAGAGCCGCATCAAGAGGGACGGGTGCCGATCGCACCAACAGACAAAGACAGAGACGCTGTCTCAGGCGACGGTGCCCGCCGCACTGTGAGACCTTTGCGACGGCACCGAGAGCACCAAGAGACAAGATTAGAGACGCCTCTTGGTGCGACGGTGCTGTCGCCAGAGACCCTTCGCGCGACGGCACCGAGAGCGAGACGACCAAGAGACGCCTCGCGCGACAGTACCAAGAGGCCGCCCGCCAAACGCACGTTGCGCGCGCGACCTTGCGCGCGATGGACGCGAGACGCGCGCGGGATGGACGAGAGACGCGCGCGGGATGGGCGCACGATGGGCGAGTGACGCACGCGACGCAGCGCCGATAGCACTGTCGCACTCGTCGCGCGACCGCGCCAGCCGAGAGCGCCACGGGCGCCTGTCGACCCGCCCGCCCATTGCCAAGACAAACCCTGTCGCACCTCCATGCGAGGTCGCGCAACGCAGGTGCGACAGGGGTTTGTGCGCGCGCACCCATCCTTTTCTTCCCACTTCCCCCTCCCTTGCTTCCCACTTCCAACACAATACCCAACCCCCACACCACCATTAACAACAACAACAACAACAACAACAATAACGCTTCCAACAACTCATAATAGCAACACAATTGAAAAAAAAATTTATAACTCACCTAGGGTTTCAATTTTCGTCTTTGCTTTTGGAGGTGTTTAAGCAATTTCAGCCCACTCACGACCGATCTACACCAAGAATGTATGGGAGATTCCGGTGATGAATTTTTGGTGGGGGGAGAGGGTTTGAGGGATGAGAGAAACGTGAAGGGGATGAGGGTATTTTGGTCCTCAAATTGATTTTGTGGCTATTATTGATTGAGAAAAATTGAAGGGGTTAAAATTGAAAATGAAAAAATTATTATGGCTATTTTTGATAATTTCCCGTAAAATAGAGGCAACAACGACGAACTGATAATGACATGTGGAAAATGAGAAAGATGGGACAGACACTGAATTATTGATTACACTTGGCACGCTGTACTGTTTACACGTTTTGGTGTTAATTGTGAGAAATTATTGCATTTCATTGATGGAGCTTGACACTGACTGGTTTTGGTGTTTTCCGTTTATTTATTGGTTACTTTTTGTTAGCGCAAAGTTTAGCTTTTAGGTTTGTTGAACTAAGTTGGTTCACTCTTTTCATTCTTTTATAAGAAGAAGCATTCACACTAAAAGCGAGAATCTCTTTACTTTTTTTGCTTAAATTAAGTGTATCATCAATTATCATATGGAACACGGGTTTTGCTTTGAATTCCAATGTAAGGGAACACGGATTTCACTTCCAATATTTGGTTTGAATAGACTAAGCTAAATTCATAAGATTTCTACAGTATCTTATAAGATCACGGTGTGTAAAGCTTTTTTTATTTTTCAGTTATAAGGAATTTTCAGTGAACATATTCGTATTTATATTGCTGGAATCTTTAACTTAAGATTTAGTCTTAAGCATGACTTAAATATTGTATATTCTCATTTCTCAATGTCGTCTTATATTTTTGCTCGATACGACGTGCATTGTCAAATTTGTGACAATTTTAATACAATTTATTATTTTAAAAAATTATGAATGCTAAGAATTGAACACTAGACTTTATATATCACTCCAAATAATTTTACCAATTGAATCAATTAACAGTCTATTCTATTCTAAAGCAGAGCCAAAAATGTCCCTGTATCTTCGGCTTTGTGGAAAGAACTTGAGTCCTCAATTTTCTAGTCCCAACTTTCATGTTGGAGCTTAAATTTTTTCTCCTACTTATATAATTAGATAGGAATCTCTTCCCACAGAAAATGTGGGGTATATACTTATGTCTTTAGTATTGTAACAATGGATAAATTTGGATTGTGCCGCAGTAGAATTCATCTAGGTTAGTCTTAAAAAATTTCTTATAACAAATATTAGTAAACCTTTGATTATACTGTTACACTTCGATAATTGGGTAAAAAAAAAAAAAAAATCAAAGCCAACGATCACACAACAAACGTCGTTGAATTAACAATATCACATTCTGTTAATATTTTTTACTGAATAAAGCATACATTTTCAAAAGTTAAAAGAGTTGAATATTTCTTAACTGCAACACTAACAATACGAGCAAAACAATTATATGTATAATGGAACAAATTATTTATAGATGATCGGACTCTGTGACTTGTAATAGGGTAATAATTATGTCTATGAAGAAAATAATGACACGAATCGCATTACTAATAAAAAATTGGCGGTGAGGTGCGAGTACATTTGTCCAACGTTATAATGACTTGTAAAAAGATCCAAAAAATGTCAACAAGCAACCTCTATGCGTTGGAATTTGTAGAGCCGAACATTCTGGAAAGAAACCATATGATTCACAGGACAGACACACAACAAAATAGATGACAAATTATCATGCATCAAATGACAAAACCTAGCAAGTAACCTTAAAAACCCTTTGCGTGTCCCTGCGGCTTGGCTCGAAAACACCCTATGCCGCACGCAATAATTTTGACAATGCTACAAATCTAATAAGAGTGTCAGGTTAAACCAAGTACTTTTGTTAGACAGACGGGCAACTTTTAAGCAAACGATGGACATAAAGAGTTAGGTTAAAACCGTACGTCTCCTGCAGGGCATTTAAGCAAACAACGGACATAAGGAGAAGTGGGAACCAAAAACAAGGAATAAAAAGAAGAAAATCGATCTTCCGCTGCAAACAGGGAGAGGAAAATTTATGTTGTTTCATCATATCCATTTTACTTCAACCCTTGAGAGTTATTCTACTTGAATTTCGGCACCGGAAGTTCTTGCCCAAAACCCCACCGGCGTTTCTGTGGTTTTCAGGTTATAAATTTTAAGTTTCGATCAACATTAATTGAGATTGCTAAGCATCAATTTCCTATTCAAATCAAATTCAACTCTTGAAATCATTTCTGCACATCAACAGTAAATATACACGTGCTTTCCGTACGAGAAGTAAAATTATAATAAACTAATAAAAAATGGCAATTGCTACGACTCAAGATTTCGGCTTTGCGCATTCATTTTATTCCTTCAGATGGCATTCTGACAAGATTAGATATAATCAGAGCGAGAACTGTTTTGTGCCACATAGCCTTTGTGTTTATTAGAATCATCCAATATCCTTTGTAGAGTATCTGTGCATTTGTTACCCTATAACTAGTAAATATTGACATCTAATTCTGTACAGATGTCATGATTTCACAGTACTTTGGCATATTCTGGATTCTGCAAATCATTTGTGGCACTAAGATTTACCACATACGGCTACCTTTGGAAGCTAAGCGCATCTCCAATGCTTAACATGTAACACTAACACCAAAAATAGAATATTCTCCTATTTATACCACATAAACATATAGCTTGTCATCTAGAAATTATTTGGGCATCTCCTTTTCACATAAATTACTATTTTATCTCCAATTCATTTACACCAAAAAGAATATTCTCCTTTTTATTCTTTTAATACTCAAGAATTAATTGAATTAACACAATAAATATTGTTATTAATATAGATAATTAAGTAATAAGTAATTTTATATCGATTAATAAAAAAATATAGAAAATTATTAAATTTGCCTTTAATTAACTAAATTACAAAATGAAATCTCGTGCTAATCAAAACCGGTTTAAGTTAAATTCAACCCGTTTTCGGGTTCAACCCGAACCGAATTTTCGACCCGTTCGGGTTGAAGCTTTTTTTTTTATTTAGCTTTTTAAAAAATATATATATATATTAAACAAAAAAAAGCCCTAAATTTGGTTAATTATTGCTAATTTGGAGATGTTGTGTTGAGTATTGATGGTGTTGGAGGTTGATTTTAGCCTTGTTTGTCATGTGGAGATGTTTAATCATGGTTGCTATTTGCCATTTTAATTTTTAGATTTGTAATTTGTGTAACTTTATTAAACTTGAATACATGTTTTATGTTTTGTTAATTTTAAAAAGACTTGTTGAAATTTTATTAAGGATGATTTGTAGTTGATATTTGTTGTTAAGGATGATTTAGAATTGAGATTTTTAAATTATTGAAATATTATTAATGATGATTTGTATTTTGTAGTTGATATTTGTTATTAAGGATGATTTAGAATTGAGATTTTTAAATTATTGAAATATTATTAAGGATGATTTATAGTTGATATTTGTTGTTAAGGATGTTTGGAATTGAGATTTTTGGATTTTAAGTGATTGTTGTTAGAATTTTTAGATTAAATTATTCTAACCCGTTCTAACCCAAACTAACCCGAATTTTTAGATTGAATTATTCTAACCCAAACCGAAATTTTAACCCGATTTTAACCCAAACCAAACCGAACCGACTAAATTCGTTCGGTTTTTGGCTATCCACCCGATTGAGTTCAATTCTCCAACCCGAACGGGTTGAAACCCAAACCGAAACCCGAACAACCCGAACCGAAATCCGGTTTGCCCACCCCTAATGAAAATTAAACATTACATTAATATAGAAAAATACAATAACAATAATAATACTCTAGTTATTAATCTAGTAATTAATGTTATTGGCATTTTATTTTTATTATTAATTTTTGTGTTGAATATTTTTTATTTAAAATATTAGTATACTATTCAAAAATTAAAAAATGAAATAATAATAATAACAACTTAAAATATTATATAAAATAAGACATATGTAAATAAAAAAATAATAAAGATTTTTGAGACTTTTTTCTCTAACAACAAATGAATAATGTTGCATCATATTTGGTGCAATACTATTCATAATACCATTTTAGTGTTAGTTTTGGTATTATATTGGAGAAATATTTTACACAAAAAATGGTGTAAAAGGTGATTTGATGTTAGTTTTGGTGCCACATTAAAAATGACCTAAGATTAAGTGTAGAATTAAACTAATTTTTAGGATAAATATTAATCCATGCGTGGCGTGCTCTCACTTGGACTGGACTAATAGCCTAAATTCAAATCTTTAACACTAAATTCATAGAATTAGTAATCCCAATTTTTGTGTAGATTTAGTTAAAATTAGACTAAGAAAAAAATGTCAATCCATGCGTTACATGCTGTTCATTTATTTATTGTTATAAGTTAAGTAATTTAGTTTTTGTTATTCATGATCTACTTAAAAATTATTAGTTAATTTATTAGTTGAATAGCTTTATTTATTTTATTTAATGAAATAATATATCTCATATGATATGACCTATAATTTAAAAAATTTATATTTCATTATTATAATTATGATTACCCAATAACTATATATATATATAATTTTCTTATTAGTTTTATTTTAATCAATTATAATATTTCTCATTAAATATCTATAAATAGTTTATATTGAACCAAACATAAGTTAACACTGTATATAAACTAACCTAATCTAATCCAATGTGATCTAGTCTAGTCCAATCCTAATAGTTAGTCCAATCCAATCCTCGATGCCAAATGTAACCTACTCGCACAGTCGCACTAAAAGAAGAAAGAGAAAACCCTACAAAGAACCTACACATTCAGAAATATCAGTGTAACACACAAGCTTCACCTTACACCATTTGCTGACATGATTTTTCAATTAAAACAGGAGCATTTACTCGCCATTCTCACACAAGCAAAGCACATGCCAACTCCTCCATCTGAAGTTAAAAACAACAAAGATCGTCCACCCAGCTCCATATTTCACTTTTTCAACAATACGTTAGAAGCACTGTTGATTTTTGTATGAATAACTCAATCGCATTTGACCCTAGGATAAAATCATTAACAGCCATGCTTATAATCATAATTACATTCATACAAACTCTTAAGTTCAAGACCACCAAGAAAAGGGCAAAATGAAAAGATGACCTTGAAAGCGCTATTAATCAAATACTAACTTCAAGAAGTGCAAAGTAACCAGAAATCAATTATAAATGCAATGAATGCATTATATGCCACAAAAATACAGCAATCAGGTGGTGGTGGTAATTTCAAACAATTAGTTGGAACTAGGACAGAACTACCAGAACATATACTTCCACAACCATACCGTAGACACTGTTAATCCAACAAACCATTACACAAGCATGTATTAACCCAAAGGAAAAAAGAACAAAGAAAGAAGAAAGAAGAAAGAAAAGCTACACATAAAACAGATCGACACCATGTGAAACATAACTCCCAGTTGTGTACAGATCAGTGGCTTCACATGAAAATACCCATGGAATATTTAAAATTAAATCTTTTCATCCCATCATCCTCAAGATGGACTCAACAATGGTTTTAAGCATCAGACAAGCTACACTTAAGTTTAGAAGGTACTCATAGACTTAAAATTAAGAGAATCAAGTTCAGCTATGCAAATGACAAATCTGAAACTCGTACAAAAAGTAAAACATAACAAAAAATATCAAATAATACACATAGGGCATAAAATCAAATCAGCTTATTTTAAGCTATCTTAAATATGTATCCTATTCTCTAAAACTAAGTACTGTGACAAAATCAACCCGCGTCAACAAAAAATGTAACCACTTTCCAAATTATCCCGACTCATTACACTTATTTCTTCTAATCACTATCCCACACCAATAACTATATGTAAGACATCAGCACTCAATTTCAGCAGCATTGACAGTCTGTCAATAGATCAAAACAAGTTATCCAAAATGGATTCTCAAACATCAATGTGATGACACCCTAGTGCTGCACGCGCTTCCATAGCCACCACATTAGCTTCAAATAATATAAAAACACAATGCGAAATAAACAAGATTCATTTGCATTAGAAAATTTAAATTTCAAAGATCCAATATACGTTTTTTGAGGCATCATTCAACATAAGTCCACTAAATTAAACCTTACATCTCCTAAATTCCAATAATAAAGCACTCATTTAAAGCTCGAACAATTGGAGACATCATCAAAATCCTTGTAAAGATCCAAAACTGATAATTAAAAAAAAAAAGGCACTGATATATAGAAATAAAAACAAAAATTAAAATCTAAAATAGACCCCCTCACAAACAGAGTCTTCAATCAAGAGGAATTTCGATATCACCATCAGTGATCTCCTGCTGCAGGTCCCTAGGGTCCTTGCCATCGACCGTACACCCAACAGAAACGCATGTGCCCAAAATCTCCTTAACGGTGCCACTCAGATCCTTAGCCATCGACCTGGGCCGCATCACTTTGGCGATTTCGATGACGTCATCGAGGGTAATGTTGCCGTTGTGCTTGATGTTTTTGGTCTTCTTCCTGTCCCTCTCGGGTTCCTTGAGGGCTTTAATGACCAGGGCGGCGGCGGAGGGGACAACGGCGACCTTGGCCTGACGGTTCTGGACGGTGAGCTTGACGGTGACACGTAAGCCCTTCCAGTCCTTGGCGGTTTCCTTGGCGATGTCCTCTCCGATTTTCTTGGGGGAGAGACCGAGGGGACCGATCTTTGGGGCAAGGGAACTGGCGGCTCCCACCTCGCCGCCGGTCACGCGGACGTACACATCCACCACTTGGCTCGGGTCGAACTTCGGCGGCATGATTGCTCTGCTGGTTACGGCTTCAAAGAGAGTGTGTGAAGTGCTTTTTGCTTGCCCTGTGTTGTGCGATTTGCGGAGGCGCAGCAAGACATGAATATAAGCAGAAGCTAGGGTTTTTAGCGGGGTTGAGGCCAAATTACGATTTTGTCCTCGAGGGTTCAAAAGATTTTCGTGGGTCTTAATTTGTGCTAATTAATGGGGGTAGTGATGGATTCATGGGCAGCCCAATTTAGTATATGTTTTACAATTGGGTTATTAGCTGAAGACTCACTTTGATGAATACACAAAAATATGTATTAAATGGGTTTTGGGTTTTATAAAGCCTTATCCTTTCAAATCAGGCTCATTTTGGGATTGTTTTAAGAGTCGAGCTTTTGGCACCCCCCTAACTTCCTTAAAAAGCCCCGTTTGTGAACTTTCAAAAGCCCCTTTGTAATCCCAGAATTACGCTCCCCTTTTTATTTTTTATTTCAACTACTAATTTTCAACCTTAATTTTTCCCTTTTCCAGATTTTAAGGAAAAAAAAATCACAAATGCAATAGTTGTGCTCCTAATAATCAATATTTCTTGTTGAGGGTAGTGCTTGAAAAGAGAGGATTGGCGCTTGGTGGGCTGCCCTAAGTTGGTGTAGATCCTAGAAAAAAATGATTGTGCAGTGAGAAATTCTTATTGTTTAAATTGTTCATCCTCTTTGATATAATGCCAATCTATTAACGATTTGTTCAACTCTGGCCTAAGTATAATTGATTCATTACCACCCAACCTATGCTTATGCGCTATCTTATTATATATAAAGAAGAAAGAAAGATTAGTCAAAAGATAAGCGAGATAAATTATCATGAAATAAATAAAATCAAATTAAGGCAGTTGAAAGAGAGAGAGCTATTTGGAGAAGAAAGAGAATGAGGTTAGTTTTGTAATAATTATTTTGGAATCACCAATAGGGATGACAATTTGACTCGACTTAAATTTTGGCCCGATTGACCCGACCCGAATTTTTCAAGTTTTGACCTAAATTTTTTTGTCTCGGATTAGGTTTAGACAAAAAAAATTAGGATCCGATCAAATTCGAGCTAAGTTTTGGACCTTAGCCAAGCCAAGCCAACCCGATCCTAAAATTAAAAAAAAAAAACAAAAACATATGCACACATCACACATTCACACTCACACAAACAGATCATACACACGCACATCACATACACTTACACGAACACATCACACACTCACACTCTCTCAAGTCTTAATATCACAAAACCTAAGTGAAAAACCGCGTAGCCTGATTGCATGAATTACTTGCTGCTCGCCTGCTCCAGCTCCAAGCTATTGCTCACAATTGCACGAGAGAGGCTTCAATCCCATCGCCAGCCAACCAGCCACGCACGGCTGCTCCAGCTCCAAGCTGGCACCCACTGGCAGTCAACCACCACAAAATTGATAGCCAGCACAATTGAGTTTTTTTTTTTTTTTTTTTTTAAATATTGGGTTGTGGAATTGAATTGTATCCGATTGAAATGGTTATGGAATTGAATTGTGTATTTTTAATTCGGTATGTGTTGATTATAATCTTCATAATCTTTTGAGGTTATAGTGAGTCTATAACATTATTGAACTTTTTAGTTTGATTTGATTTAGTATTCAGATTCAAGATTAACAACCTATGTGGGAAGATTATGTTTTTTTTTTTTCAATTTAAATTACTTAAAAATCTTAAAAAGAAGCTTTGAGGTATAATATTCAAAATAATTGTTGTCACTTGGCCGGGCCCGACCTGAAAGAAAAATGATTAGATTTTAACCAAGTTAAACTTTTTATTTTAGTAATCAGGTCGGGCTCAAGTTTGGCCAAACCCGAACCCGACCCAACTCATTGCCATTCATAATCACCCATTTATTTTAGGGTATATGGCAAGAAAAGGAGTTATTTCTAAAAGTAAATGGCATGCCAATAACACCATTCTTTTAGTAAAATGAATTATAAGTTGTCAAATAAAAGTAAATAAATATTAGGTAAAATCAACTAACATTCAAAACAAAGTTTAATACTTTTATGAAATACTTTAGCGTTTTTGCTTTGAAAGCATTTACCAGCAAAAATAGAGTCTAAATATGATTGAATTATGTCTAATCCATTTAGACCACTCTATCCACCTCTGTCTTATCATGAATTAATCTCCCTAAAACTCTCTCTAAATTTCAGTTCTCTCTTCAAAGAACTTTATAAAAGTTCAAGTCTCTTCCCTGTCTCCATCCACAAGATTCTCTCCCTCTTCAATATTCTATTCTTCTTTTTATCTTTTTGTTTGAGTTCCCCCATTTTTAAAATGATAGCATCTTTTTAAGTTCATATTTAAAAAGTTGAATACTATAGATAGATCATTGCAATAACTATTATAATACCAATTAGTAAAGTAAACTTTGACAGTAGAAGGTACATCATAAGAGCTGAAGCTCATCTTGAGTGAATTTAAGATTTATTGTACGCACGTTAAGTGGAGGTATCCTTTGTTGATATCTTAGGTGCACGATCTTTTCTCTTTGCATGTCAATGAGTTATTATCACGGGTGCAAGTTCTTTCCTTCTCACATCTCAGGAAGTTACAATAACCTAGCCAATTGTTTGTTGTAATTGAATACTATAATTTGATTCTACAGTCTACCATGGACAATTTTGCACAGGTATGCATTTGAATTGTAATGAACTATTATTTTCCTTGTTTTCTTCTTTAAATTTGAGTACAATCTGATATATCTATAATTATAGTATGAATTTTTTTTTTTTGCTTGTACAAATCAGTATAGATTATAATATGAAGGATTAGAATTAAACAGAAGGGAAATTTACGTAAAAAACTTTATGAATTACAAAAATAACTAAGCCAAATTTTTTCTATCATAAATGGTCAAATTTTAGACATAATTACCCTTACATTTCCCCAAAAAAAAAAACACTAAAAGATTACAATAAACAACCCTACAACTTCTCTCTTTAGTGCTGATTACAACAAACTTCAATTGATAGTTAAAGCGACTCGGTGGCAATGTGAATTGAAGGCAGCGTATACTAGCAACTACGCTTGGTGTAATAGGCACATTTATTTCACTTGCGTTTGGTGAAAGTTTTTTGTGTTTTTTTTTAATCTTTTATTATAGTCTTATAATGAATAAAATTTGGATTTGACTGTTATGACTGTGGTAGTTTATGTGATAGGTTGGTATATGCATTCATTTAATGCAATAGACATCATTTGTGTCTATATTTAAATGCCCTATCGATTAGTGTCTATCGCACTTATAAGATATTTTTTTGGTGCTATGCACCTGTTAGGTTTTGTCCCCTACTTCGTTTTTATTCTAAATTTTATAATTCTGAAATTTTTTTACATATATACCAAGGCAAACTAATGATTTTATGAACCCACATTATTTTAAAAAAATAACATTTAAACTATTATAAATATTGTTTCATGAGTTCAGTGATTTGTTGAGAGTGATGAGGTTTGGAGATTTGTTGAGAGTATTGAGGCTTGATGATTTTAGCAAGTGGTATTGGTTTGGTAATTTGTTGAGAATGATGAGGGTAATTATGTCCAATAAAACTATCATTGACTAGTTATGATTAAAAAAAATAAAAATAGCTAATTTTATAAAATACTAAAGTTTTTGGATCGTTTATGTAAATTTGCTTAAACTCAGCCCATTTACCTCGTTTGTCTAGTCAATAATGTAATGTCTATTTTTCTTCCCCGGTCCCAAACAGATAAGCAAGAATGCACCTTCATTTCGACACGAAATGCTATATCTATGCTACTTACCAATTAATAGATCCCAACTGTAGCTCTAAAAAATTCTTAATTAAGACCTTCATTATGATAATCTAGAAAATGCCTAGTTACTTATTTTATACAAGAAGACTGTATATATCTTATCCTACCGAAGTCCTCGATAGGATAAAGATATCGCTTGTTGCATTTCAAGCACAGATAGACAAAATCCTAATAACACTTCATAGAAAAAATCTTTAACAAGAGTGACATTATTGGGCTTTATCTTTTACTATTAGCTTTGATGATTTCATTGGATGCCTAAGTTTTTGTTATAGTAATTCAAGATAATGATTTTTATTGTACTTGATTTTATATTTGTTTTTTTTTTTTATGTGTCATGCATGACCTACAAAAATTGAGATTAAAAAGTGTTGAAGCGTAGTGGGTCCATTAATTAGATCCGAGGGCCTAATCTTCTGAACAAGGATAAGATATGATACTTTTAATTTCTAAAATATAATTAATGACCCATTATTTGCATGCACAAATTATTTTATGGTTATCGGAGATTGCACTTGATCACATGATGTGTCCAAAATCAAAATAATTCTTTGATACAATAATGCATAGCCAAAGAATGCATAAATATTATAAAAATCCATTTTCTTCTGTCAAAGGTAGTGAGAACAAAAAGGAAACTTTACATCCATAATTTGATGGAAATCAACGAGTATAATAACTATATAAAAAATTTGAGAACATGAATGAGCCATAATTGTATAAAGGACATGTGTATATTAATATATAGTTAGATTAGAGTGTTTATTATTATGTTCAAATGTATATAAAAATGGAAGATAGACAGATGCATGTATTAGACGAACTTATATAATTGGATTGAAGTTTTCATTGGAAATAATGGTACACAAAGCAAAGAATAATTAATCAAATTGAGCATAAATTTACTTGCAGCTCAATTCAATTCAACTTAACTTTTAACTCTAGCTTGTAGCTCAATAATGAGGCTGTAATTAAAAATAAAGAGAATTAGTTAAACAGCTGGTAAAATTTATTTACACATTTATAAATATATATAAAATATTTTTTTAATTACGTATATAATAATTGACGACTAAAATAAATATTTTATATTATTATATTATTTTATATTTTGTTATCTTAATATAATTAGTAATAATAATAATTTCTTTAAAGTTAATGAATTTATTTTCTAATTAATAAAGATAATTTTAGATTTTTATAAAAATATGAGAGTATATATAATTGCATTAATTTTTAACTGACGATTTTGTCAAAATTAATCTCTAAAAGAATTTATCAAATACTAAAATTAATTTTTAACTTTTTAAAATTATTTTTAAATCTCTAAAAAATAATTTCAAACCCACCCTAACTCTTTGAAATTCTCTCCTTTTCACGGAATATGAAATAAAATATATTTATCATAAAATTTAATATTATTACTGATAGTAGATTTTTGAACTATGCTAAGCAGATCCTCTTAAGTGTACTATAAACATAGATTTTGATATTCTCAAATAACCAAACTCCACGCTCGTGGCAAATCACTCGTTGGCGAATAATCACATATATGTCAATTTTTATTTATTTATTCAATTTATTTTTGTGATAATGCGTGACACCACTCCCCACTTTGTCGTTTCTTCCACGTTTGTGACACGTGTCTTCTGAATTTCGCCCTAATTGGACCGCAGATGAACAAGCCACGTCATTACCACTGCGAGACAAAAATGGAAGCATCGAAGGCGTAAAATTCCTTACATGACGTGTCAGGATATTGACATTTTGATCGCTATTGGACGGTGATGGGCAGTGGACCCCACAATGAGTCGGATGAGTCTTAGACGAATGAGTGATTTAATAAGGACTGTCCATTGGTCCACGTGTACGTTGGTCCTGACCGGTTAAATCGGACGTTATCTACTAGCACTGCCGCTGTGTACGGCAAAATTGATTAACAAAATAATATCTAGCGTGTCATATTTTCAAGGGATGAGAATTTGCATTGTCTGGATTGTATATTATTATCCTACGTGCATTCCGTTGGAAATTGAAGAGTATATTTGCCCTTCGAGGAATTCTTATCTGTTGGTGAGTCCATAAATGTATTATAGACTTTCCTTTTGATTTACGTTTAGGATACATAATATTGTTATCTTGAGACATATGGCATCTAATGATAGGTTGTGGAAGATTAATTAAACCATCCAACATCTTAGATATGATAATTAATTAACAGTAATTTCATGGTTATGGTACATTGTCTGTCCCTCAACTGATGTTTCACTTATAATTATTAATTATGTATCACATATAATATATGTGCACTACTAATTATTGATTATGTAATTATGTGCACAAAGCTCCAAAAATCCTAATTAGGTTGAAGTTTATAATATTTTAAAATATTTTAATTCAGTTGTATTTTAAATAATTTGGTTTCTTGTTTAGAATTTTGTTATTTAGGTAGGAGTCTTAGTAGAGTATTATAATTTGGCTAGAGTCAATCCTTCATGTCAGAAGTGGTTCGGCTCAGCCCCAGACGCATCAAGTGCTTAATTTATATTTCTTTCTTCAAACTCAAAGAAAGGCAATTTTCTCCCAATACGAGTTCGACGTCCTTCGAATATTTGAGCTTTAAAATCTGAAGACCATATTAATCACGATAAACGGCCTCAAGAATAGAATATCTCATATAATACGAAATAGAATCAAAGATTACCACGATAATTAAAAAAAAAAAAACTATGATCAGGTCATACCTATATTAATAATAATCTTTTGTATTCTTTTATACAGAGATTTAATATTTGTTATTGATTACATTTTTCAATTTAAAATTGTATGAGTTGTTGAATTATGTTATATATATGTAAGTCTCTCAATTTTATTATTCAAATATCTAGTCATTCTTTGAAATCAACCAAACTTTACAGCTATAATCAAAATCAATATAAATTTAGTTAAATTTTTTTTAATTCATAGGTATTCTCAAAATCAACGAAATATAGTAAAAAATATCTCGCATCTATTCATCATCCTACGTAGAACCCCCCAACGGGTCTTTATTTTTTTGCTGCGTTATTTTTGCTGCAGAACATTTTAAACATTTTGTAGAATCTGATTTGTGAGCTCATGCTAAAAACGTGAGGGTGCCCACTTTTAAGCATTTTCATTTTACTTTACACACAATACTTTATTATTATCTGCCTATTCAAAGGCCGAGCTCATGCTTATCCAATACACTATAAAAATGAGACTCAATCAAACGATACAAAGACCCCCAAAAGTTAAGTTAGAGTAGAAGAAACACATAACTGATAATAAACGTCTGCAACTCCCTCCGTTTCAAAGAAAGCATAAAAAACCAAATCCCCATTTCAATATTCTTCTTCAATGGCATCGTCAAGAAAATTCTTTCATGCAAAACCAAGCTACATATATCCGACCCCAGTAGCTGAAACCGCAATCGCTGCTACCGATAACAATCTTTTTGAGTTTGATGAAGCTGACATGTACAAACCCAATGAGTCTGTTAATGTCAATGTTCACGTGGAGGCTGCTAAGAAGCCAATACCCAGTTCACGTTCATCAAGAAAGCTTGCGAAGAAGATCGAAGACCGGAAAATAATGTCTGTGACATCGGCTTCATTGCCGGTGAACATACCGGACTGGTCAAAGATTTTGAAGGATGAGTATAGAGAGCATAGCAAGAGAGAGAGCGATGAAGACGGTGGCGGCTACGGCGGTGGCGGCGACGATGACTATGGAGGCAAGGAGGAAGAGTACTACGGGTTGGTTCCTCCTCATGAATATTTAGCCATGAGGAGGGGAGCTTCATTTTCTGTTCACGAAGGCATAGGGAGGACTTTGAAAGGAAGAGATCTGCGCCGGGTCAGAAATGCAATTTGGAAAAAAGTTGGCTTTGAGGATTAATTAATTAGCAACAATTAAACATTTTAATTATTATTACTACTTGAGTGAGGATCAATTATTGGAAATTTTGATAGAAATAGAAGATCAATGTCCCAGTGCTTGTATTTGCTGTCTCGCTCCTCTGGTTTTTGATGTTTTGAGTACATGATCAGAGGATGAATTTTACATTTTGTAATTATTTGACTTTGAGATACATAAATGTTGGTTTAGCTTTCATAATTTAAAATAATTATCAAGTTTTTTTTTTGTATTTTAAAAAATGACCTAAATAGTCCCTATCCTTATCATATATTTTTCGCATGTTACTCGATAGATTTATTTGAATTTTAAGTTATCTAATATAAAAATGTTATTTCACGATTGAAAAATTGAATCCAACATTATGAAAGTAACAACACTAGGGTTTTCGATGATATATACTTCTAAATACATATACTAAATGAGGAATTAGTTTAGATTATAAGAACTAGATGAGTATTTTTCTACTTTTTTTTTTTTTTGAAATAATGTTAATTCATTCAATAATGCAATTTCAGAGGGAAAATGGGGAAGATGAAGATGTGGACTTGTAGAGTTGGTGGTTGGCACGAAAGCAACTGACAAGCTAAAACAACCCTTGGAAGTAAAAAATTCATTCATCATTAATATTCTTGCTTCTAGAATGGCACTAATATTAAAGTCATTTTTGTTTTCTTCTTTAATTTGTTTTGTGACAATAAATGGGAATAAAAATGTTATTTTATGGGCAACAATAATGCGTACTGCACTTTGTACATTATTTTTTAATGGATAAGGATGAAAGATAAAGGATGGAAGGAAATTGATCATTCGCCTGCACCTTGCATGGGACTCGATGACGGTCTAGATTCAATGCAGAAAAGATGAAAACTCTTATCTTCGATGGCATGGACTCTCTTTCACATATAGATAAATGTAACACAAAAGTGTATTATTAATTTGCACGTTAGATGACTTTTGGAACTCAACATTACCAGAGCTTTAAATTTCTTTGAAACTTCTTTCATCAGCTAATATAATGTATCAATTTTTCTATTAATAAATTGATAGGATTGGTACTATATAAAATTTATTAATTAAAAAAAAATAAATAACCGGTAAATTAATAATTTATTAATTTACAGAGTTTCTTACAAATTCAATTAATATACATTAACGACACTTCATAATTTCTTATTACAATTCAAAATGCAATAAGAAAAAAAAGAGATAACAATAGACTTATATTTTATGTAAACAAGTAATAATATAGTCATGTATTATGTAATTAAAATATCATAGTCAAGTATATTTATAATTTCAAGAAATTATTAATTTATGATTTGAATGGAACTACAAAGTTATATATGATTTTTTAAAAAATATTATCTTATCATTTTATTAAAAATATTAATTTAATTCATTGGCGAGAATTGAGACCATAAAAATTTATTACATAATAAAGATTATTAACTTATCAAGTATTAGTTTAAAGAGGTTGTAATGTATGTGTGCGTATATAGCTTCATTATAACTAAAAAAAAGGAAATAAATATTCTAAATAAAATAGTCAGCCCATCAATACCAAATTTTCTTGGTAAAAAAAAAAAAAAAAAAGGCTTATCCTAATAATCTGGGTTTTGACCACGTGGGCAACCAGATAAAATCACGTGGATCATGCCAAACCCAAACGCGTGGTAATTAAGACTATTTTCTGTTTGTATTATAATAAATGATGAAACAAGGGGTGGAGCAGCTGATTGATAGAAATTGTTGGCCATGGCTTTCAATTTTAATGCATTTTATTTTTCCTTCTAAGGTTGCGTATTGAGTAAAATTGGGCCACCGCAATGGTTCATGTCATTAGTTGTCGAGAAGGATGAATATATATTAACAAAGAATGATAATACAGTTATAAATTTTTGTACGAATTTATTTTATATAAATTAATGTGACATTAATTTATTGGTTGAATGAAAATATAAAATAATAAAAATAAATCATGTAGACCAAGAAATATTTAATTCAACCAATTTTATCATGTCACATCAGTTTGTATAAAATAAATTTATATAAGAGTTTGTAGTTGTATTATTACTCATGATTTATTTCTATTATTTTATATTTTCATTCAATCAATGAATTAATGACACATCAATTTGTATAAAATAAATTCATACAAGAGTTTGTGGTTATATTATCACTCGTATCATTACTCATTAACAAAAGTCATCGAGAGGTCAAGCGTACGCAAACTAATGCTTTGTCAATTTTATGTCTGCGATGCTTTTAAATCTTGATGATGGTTGTCGCTGAAATTCCACGAAAATTCGCTTTCTACTCTCGGAGTGGACGGTAAGAAAGGTTGGAGAAAAATAATTACTCATTCTTAAAACTAACATTCTTAAGAAGAAAGAGCAGAGGCAAAAAGGGGAGAATGTTTTCCATTTCTAATCCTCCCGTGGCTGCGTCCTTGGTTAGAATAAGATTCTGACTCGGCACCTTTTGAAAGGAATTGTTCTTTAGAAAGCACAGTACAGAGTTGTAAGCGTGCGTAAAAATGGTAGCGGGTTTTAAATCGCAAATGTTAAGAGGTTGATTGGATAAAAACTAAAAATCACCGTCAATCAAATTGTTTTCGGGTCCGGGTACCTTGTACCAACTCCTTATTTTGTCCATTTGCGAGTTGACCGTTGGATCTGGCCACAAGTTGTTTCAACGGTATGGATATGTTTATTTGGGCTTTTAACTTTTCTGTCCCTGTTTTTTTGATGAAAAGACAAAAAAAATCAAATCTTTCACAATTGTGACTCACAAATTCGAATTATTTTGAATTTTTACACTTAAGTCCATTAACTTATTTTCGACAGATAAAATTAATGACGGTGTAAACTAGGAATGTAATAAAATTTGGATCCGGCCCACATCCGTAAGGATATGCAAGCTCTGGATTCAGATGTAGAAAATCAAGATCTTCATGGTCCAGATGCGGATCCAAATGCAAGTGCATCTGGAAAATCGGATACCCAAATCCGATTAAATTTTATTTTAATTTAAAAATTAAAATTTATTTGTGGATTTATGATGATGTTGTATGTTATTCATGTTGAATTATGATTGAATTTTATTTGATAATATTAGGTAAATTATTGAATTTTAACTTAAATTAAAAATATATTTAAAAATTAAATTAAAAATTGAAAATAAAATTTTATTTGTGGATTTATGATGTTGTTGCATATTATTCATGTTGAATTATGATTGAATTTTATTTGGTATTATTAGGTAAATTATTAAAATTTTAAATTATATATTAAATGAACTTTTAGCTCATTCAAGGAGAAGATCATAAAAAAAAAAATCATAACCTTTTACAATCCTTCAGGGATTGAATTCTTCCACAAAACTATTTTATAACTATTCATGACTTCAAATATGTAAATATTAATGAAAATTTGGTAATTCAAGATAATAATAGAACAATCATTTATCTAGAATTCAATAAAACACACATATCAATTAAAAAAAAAATCAAATATGCATATATATTATTTATAACTCATTTCTATATTTTATTCTATCAAACTATTCTTAGGAATTATAAAATAAGCATGCAAAAATTTGTCATTAAAAGTTTAGACAATTAAAAATAAAGCAACAAGCTAATGGAGTCAAGAATTATTTATTCCATAAATACATTTACTCAAACACTTTTCATATTTTTCCTCCAAAATAGTTTCAAAGAAATAATTATATCATGTTTATCTCTTCATTTTATAACTCCTTCAGGGAGATATTAAGAAGGAAATTTATATATAGTCTTCCATGACAACATAAACTCGTAATATTTGTGTAGTTCTTCAGGGACATATAAGATATACACTTATATAGTTAATCCTTCATAAACAAGATGGTGATGAATGATATTATAGTTTTGGAATAGTTCTTTAGGAACATATTTTGAAAGAAAATATTCATTATGTGTAATGCAATCCCCCAAGGATACATTCTTAATTTTCTTTCATTGTATATAATATTCACATTTCAGGATGAACTTTTTGAATTTAAGAATGAAAAATATATAATAGCAATTGAATATTAGAATAAAAACTGTCAAACAATAACAATATAAGTAATGATGATATAAAAGTATGAATTCATTGATGCATTATTCTAAATTATCAAAATACGTATGCAAATATAAATATTATCTTAGACAAAATCAAGATTGTTACCTCATACTTTTATGAGTAAGATTAAAGAAGAGATATTACCATATTTTAAAGAGGATGAAAATTGATCTCTTGTTGCTAAAGACTCGTGCTGATAACGTGTTATGAAATCTATTAATTAAGAGCACAATCATATAGGAAGAGAAAGAAAGAAAGTAAATAAGAGATATGCTGTATGTAGAGAGAAATTTTATTCAATCTCTTGTGTGTTATTTACACTTCCAAGTGTATACAAACAAGGAGTAAAAGTCTCCTTTTATAGTGATACAACCATAAAGTTGTAAGTAATACATCATAATTATAAGAGATACCAATCCTTAAATTGAGGAGATAAGAGGAGTTATAAGAGATGAAAAGTTACTTGTAATAAAATAAAAAAGTATTTTGATGAACATCCACACAAATTATAATTATTTTATAACAAATATAATTTATTATTTATTATTTATCACTTTTCGTATATGGCTAAAATTCGTGCTCCACCGTAAGTAAACTCCAACATCTTTGAACCCTAACGAATAAAATGGTTACGTGTACAGCACCAAAGTCAACAAGATTTAGTAATATATTATCGAATCAAGAATCCAAAGAATCTCGATGATCAGCCCCCTGTGCTTCATATTCCCCAGCAAGTACATTTTGATACACTCCTTAGCTGACCTTAAACCTGTTTTAACTCAACAGTCATCTCAACCCCACACTTCCGGCCATATGTTAAGTTAATTGTTTTAACAAATTAAATAATTTAAAAGTCAAAAAATGCAGTTTAGCTGGTACCCGCAAGTCTCTTTACCAAACCTACCCGCTATCTATAGCGACTTGCTAGCTTTGATTTGTATTATTAATTCGCCTATTACTCCTTGAAATACTTACCATATCTACTGAAAGTAACAATGGTTTAACAAGTAAACCGATCTTTTTTTTTTTTTTTTTTTTAAGTTTTAAAACCGATCAAATATATAGATATTTTTTTTGACCCATCCCTAGCCATCTGTACGGGTAGACAATTGCTTTTAATAAAATTTTAATTCTTTTATTTTTTTATATTTCCTTATAATTCTTAATTTAAAAATCTACCAAATTCTTTTATTTTCTTATTAGAGTTGGACTATTGGTATCTCTTCATTAATCTTATAAAATTCCTGTTATATTACAATTACATTTAAGGACAAATATAAATAGAATTAAGTCATTTATTTTTTCTTGTACTCTTCAATTTTATTTTACTTGCACAATATAAATATATTTTATTATCATTAAAATAATCTGAATTTAAAAAGTAATCTTCTAAGCTAAAACAAAATTTTTGTAATAAACATAACAACTTAATTAAGATACAATACAGTAGAAAAATAAGTAAAATAGAATTTTATCCTATTGCAAATAATTTTTTAAGAATTCTCAACTAATTGCTAACAAAAAAATTTATAGGTAGGATAAAATTGTATTAGACTCATAAAATATTTATTATTTTCTAAGTATAATTTTTAAAAATTTTTTCTTTAAAAATTAATTAATAAAGAAAATTTGAAGAAAGGAATACAAATAATAAGGCTGAAAGAGTGAGAATAATATTAAAAATTAAAAAACTTATAAATAAAAATAATGTTTATTTAAGAAAAAAATATTTTTGAGATTAAATAAAATATAATTAAAAAAGGGGTTGAATAAGATTTTAGAGGAATGCTCATGATCCGACTCTTCTTATTATTCGACTTGTAATCAATTAAAAGAAAACTAAATATATTTATGTCATCATGGTTTGGAAAGGGGAACAATTCAAAGCTCATCGTAACAAACGAAACGATGTGATTTAGGAAACGTAAAGAAGGGGCTAGCAAGCAAACATCAAGAGCACCCGATTCACCCGAGCAACGCCAGTTAACATGTCTGCTTACCATGAGACGAACGTCTTACCTGCGGCGTCGTCTTGTCTTTGTTAGGCAAAGCGAATAACAGAGAGCGAGTAAGAAAGAGAGACACGGAACAAGAAAATTAAGACATGAGGGGGAGGAGGGCGCGCGTATTAGTGGGTTTGGTGATAGTTATGTTAATGGGTACCGCCGTTTACTTGAGGCTCTGGACTATCGATTATACTGTTTCTTCTGTTGACACTGAGTTGCTTAGGTTTTCTTTTATTTTTTGTTTTACAAGTTTTCTTTCTTTACTGATTTTGCCCTTTTCTTGTAATTGTAAGAAATGGGTTTTCTTGTGGAATTGCAATATTGTAGGAGACAGTTTGATCTTGCAAATAGGGAGGCAATGGATGAATCTGCAGAATGGAGACTCAAATATGATAAACAAGTGGAGAGGGTAACCAAGTGTAATCAAGAACTAAACAAGGTATGAATTCGGTTGTTCATGTCATGGCAACGTTCATGTCATGGCAACGTTTCTGTGTAATTAATTAGGATTAAAATGATTTCTAGGTACTTTAAAGAATTCATTGATTATCAGTTAGTTAGAAATAAGATCCGTGGTGGGAATTTCCTTGCTGTATTTTGTCTTTCCCTGTCACGTTTAGTTAGACTTTTTTGCATAACAATTGGACTTGCAGGATTAGATTAATTTTGTTAATGGTATCTTTCTAATGTTTGTAGTCTGTTTATATTCGGTCTGTACAGATGAATTTAGTCAGGCAAGTCATCTATTCTTCCATTAGCACCAATACTCGTTGAGTTGTGTCTGAGTTATCTTGTTGTGCAAAGTGTTCGGTAAAATTAATTCTTTAACTTGTCATTGGACAGTTCCAGTATGACGACTGGTAAAAGGACTTAGACATAAAGTACAAAGCAGACATAAAGTACAAAGCAGGCGTTGAATTTTAAAGATGTTATTAGTGAAATATTATCGGATTACCATTATCCCTGGGTTTAAGCAAATGCAGTTGTGAACAACTATTCAATTTTGTTCGATATTAAACTGTATTTTGAGCTTGTGTTTTAGGTAACAATATGCAAGCAGAAAACTACTCATTTTTGTATTTAGGAGCCGAAATATTGAGCTTGTATTTTACACATTGGAACTGAATAATATTTTGTTACATTTAACAGGTTAAGGAATCTTTTGAGAAGCAGGTCGAGGATCCTGCTAACATCAACCAAAAAATTGTAATGCTTCAAAAGGTGACACTTTAATGCCACAATCTCTCATTGCTCATTGTTGGCTACCACTGTTTCTTTCCCTATGGGAAAAACCTTTGAAATTTTTTTAGTATTTAATTTGTTATCCCTAAAATATTTTCTCGTTCTGCCACTTAGGGAGCACCAAGATTTAGTCAGTTTTGCATGAAATAACTTGATCAGTGTATTAACTACTTTGCTCCAGTTGAAACAAACTTCACTCTGGCTTTTCTTAACAAGGCCTAAAGATTTCATCAAAAGCATTTATTATGTTAGAGTATAATTGCCTCCTTTTTCTTTCCTTTTCCTCATTTGATTTTGATATTTTTTAACAAGTTTTTATTATTTCTAGGAAAATAAAGCCCTGCTTGAAAGGATAAAAGTCTTAAATCAGCAGCTCGAGGCTCAGAAGATGAAGTGCAGCTCATGATAGATTAACTGGTTTCTGAAAGTTTCTGAAAGGTTGAATGGATTTCACCAGAATTATGTATCGTGACGTAGCAACTAGTCAGTGGTTGCCTGATAGAAGTTGTAGTCATAAGTTTTGCCCAATGAGTTCGCAACTTCCTGGACGACGTTATTCAACTAAGAAAGGCCATTTTTGTCAGTATACCGTCATTCTTATCATCTGTGTACACTGCAGTCTGGGTATAATTTTTTTTTCACCTAAAGGGTGTCCGTGTAACAACAGCATGCTTTTTCTATTTCTTGTGGGTTTCTGGTATATAACGGAAAAGGTTGGTTATTTCAGCTGCTTGATGCTCAATAATGTAATTTTTTTTTTTTTAAAATTTGGAGAAGCTCTTGCTCTTAGTAAATTTTTTTTTTTTTTTTGGAACAGATAGAGCTGCAATAAGTCATAGTGCAATATTTTATCTTGAGATTCTTTTGTGCACACAAAAGGAAAAATCAGAAATTGAATAGTCCTGTTAGACAGTAGATGGTCACCCCTACTTTCGGGTTGTACCTCCATCTTCCATTCATAAATATTGGATGATCAGATACAATAGCGTTTCTTTCCAATCTTAAAATCATAGTTAGTTAGCTATTTTTGATTTCTTGTGCTTGACAAACCATGAGGATCTGTTGTAGAGTCGGACTCAGTTCTCAGATCCTGGAGAAACCTCGATATCGTCTGCACAAATACCTCATTTTGGTCAGGCTGACTTGAGGAGGCAGGGGTAGTAGTAGTAGTAGTAGCATCATTGCTGCTGTTTCCTCCACATCTCTATAAAAAACCAAGAAAACAAACTATTAACACATAAAAGTATGCCAAATATGGTAATGTTGAAATGCACAAACAAGCTGCAATTATAGCTAAAAAAGAAACCTACAGAGGCTACTCTTCTTCGTTTTGGTGGTTTTGTTCTGGCACTCATCATCTCAATCAGCTCATCAAACTGTAGGTCGAGCCGAAAAAGTTTCAGTCACTTTCCAATTACATAGAGCTAAGCATTGCAAATAAATAAGCTACAATATTGTAGAATGTAATGGTTGCTTATATTGTAAGTATCCTTGTTACACAAATACCTGCTTCACAATTATTTTGTACTTCCTCACACATTGATACAGCCTTCTTTCATCTTCTTCTTCGTTGGACATATTTTGTACGACAATGTTGTTGATTATGTGAAAGTTTCCTGCAGCCTTAGTATATATAAGTGTTCAAGAGCACGTAATTAACATGAAAAGAGGCTGCTTAAAGAAATGTAATATGGCTGTTACCACCGACCTCTGTTACAGAGGTAATAAAAAGTAGAAGAGAATAACAGTTAACTTGCCGCCATTGCCTTTCTCCTTTAAACATGTAAACGCAATTCTTGTGAAGAGAAACTTAATGAAACATATGTAACCACTTCTACTCCTAGAAAGAAGTAACAGAGCCAATAACAAGATAATAAAACTCTTGCCATAACGAGAGGTTTGACACTTAAAATATAATCAACGGTGTAACTAACCACAGTGCCAATCCCCCCACAAAATCATGAGAAAGACAATGACAAAACAGCTTTCCATACATTATACAGAAAATAAGAAAGAGAGTTTGTCCTTTCTGGCTACTAATGGGGTTTGTTAAGAGTAAACCGCTTGAGACTGCAAAAAGAAAAATCCTCAGGTTTCTTGCCATAGAAAGAAAAATTTGAAAAATATGAATAATTAATTCTGAGGAGCAGCAGTTCCAGGCTCTTATGCAGCCTCCCCAAGTGAGCTTGTCTTCTGTGCTGTCGTTTTGCTTCGAGCCCTAAGGTCTTCAGCGACCTTGGAATATGTTCTTTTTCTCCGACGACCTTGAAAGCCTATTCTTTTCCTTAAGGTCTTCATCATGGCGTTGTCTGCTCAACTCAGCCTCTTGCTGTTGTTCGATTTCATGACGCACCTTCTCCTACTCCAACCGTTGTTAGAAGGCAGCTTCGATCAAGGGGATGACCTCCTCTCTTTTTGCTCTTTCCAAATAATTCAATGTTTTAGCCAGTTTTTGTAACTTTTTATATTCATTTTGCCTCCCCCTGAGCTGCTGCTCCATTATAGGCTTTTTGGCTCCCTTCTTTTTACTACTGCTACACTTCTCAGCTTCCTCATCAAGCAGTGTTTGCGCTTCTTCAAGTTGTGTGAGGAGGATTCTTTGATTTTTCCTTAGCTCAAATTCATCTGCAAGCCTTTTCTGCTCAGCCTCCTCCGCTATCTTCTTCTGTTGCCTTAGCATTCCCCTAGACTCCTCCTCCCATTCCATTTCAATAAGTTGGCGTTTGTGCTCTTCCAGCTTCAATTTCTCAATGATTGATTTCCGAGAAACAAGTCTCTCATGTTCCTCATCCACAACCTCACCTAGACCTGCAGACAACATTTCACCTACCTTTGATGCAGAACGGGGATACATTATTGTGGCCCTGATTTTATTTAAAGACTCAGCAATATTAGTCAGATGATCCCTAATCAGACCATCGCCCAAATTATTACCAAATAATACAACACCTCTCCTATGGTCAAATTTTCATGGCTATGAAATTGTATTCTACAGCTTCAACAGAAATCTTCTCAGCGACAGCGAAATCAGAAAACGGAATCATCTGAGATAAACTCTCGATTTTGATCACCTGATACACTATAGAAACTTGTTGAAGCAACCTCAGGGTAACAACCTTTTCAAGGGCAGGACCTAACTTTGGCCAACAGAGGCTGCGCCTTTGAGGCAAGATCCAGAGGAAGAAACTCATGCTCTAAAAGATTGTAAAGTTGTTTCACTTCCTGAGTTGCACAACTCATTGCACCTATGGAGGCCAATTCGGATAGAAGGGATGATCTTGAAAGCGCTCCTTTATTATCAAATCCTGTAAGATTAGCACAAGCATTGCGACAGCGATCATAAGGGACCACCAGAAGTGCAGCCAAAACAACAGACGATGCTATTAGCTGCAAATCCTTGAGGCTTAAATTCTTACTGTATGTCTTCTGGAGTAGTGTAAAAAGCTTGAACCATGTATAAGCATGACAAAGATGACTTGACGCTAACCACAGTATCTCTTTTAGCTTGGCATAATAGACAACAAGCAAGGATGGCTCAGGATTTTTCTTAACCATGTCCAAAAGCTTGAACCAGGTGCTTCTTTTGGGTATGCAGAAGCCCTCTTGTTTTTCCAACAAGCTCTTGTTAGAACAAGAAAATCTTTGGTGAAAACCATCACCTATAACTCAGGAATATTCATGTTGTACCACCAAGGATCAATAACAAAATTATCTGGAAGTGTACTTTAATCCATAATACTGAATTGTTCTCTAAGGTTGTGTGGTTGACCTTTAGATCTATCATTTAAGTTTCTCACAACTCTATCTCTAATGATTGGATGTCAATAGAGAATAGAAAGATACATGTGACTTGGAGACTATAACTACTTATATAGATAATTTTTTTCTATTGTCATTAGGTATTCCTAATTCTGCTCATCATAGAATTAGAATACTATTATGTCTCTACATATTAAAGACCCACACCTTATTAGATACATTAAAGCCTATAATACCGAAAATCTTAATAGATCACTTTTAATTGAGTTTTACCTTATATGACAATCTGCAACACATAATTATTCACATATAAGTTCAACATTAGATTAAGGATTAACAATATTGGACTAAAAAAATCTAACAATCTCCTACTTGAGCTATATGTGTAACTTTATACTTATAACTGTATGAGCTCATCCTTACTGTTATTGTTGAAATGTATCTACAATCAATCCGATCCATCAATTATACCAACATAGGATCAAAGTGGCCTTTGTTATAACTATCGTAATTCTACCCATCAATTGTCACTATGATAATACAACTGAATGACATAGATCACGATGTAGGTGTGTAGCATAGAAAATTTTATGCAATGTTGTCTTAATATGCCTATTTCTAATTAGTCCACTTTAAACTTTAATGAGATCAAGCCAAACCAAACTTACAGTGTGAATAAACCAAAACTTTATTTATGCATAAAATAACCTAAAATATCCATAAAATGAAATAATTGAAAAATGTCTATATTACAAAAGCATATAAAATGACAAACTCATATTAAAATTGAATATCCTTTAATGACATGACATCTATACGAGCAACATGCTCATAAAACATTTTAAGTGGCAATCCTTTAGTAAGGTGATTTGCAATCATAGAGTCTGTGCCGATGTATTCTATAGATAATTGTCCACTCTGAACTCTTTCTTTCACAACTAGGAACTTGAATATATATATATATATATCGACTTCATCAAGCTCTTATTGTTATTGGAATATAGCACTGCTGACTTATTGTCACAAAATAACTTGGATGGTCAATTAACACCATCTACTATGCGCAACCCCGTGATAAAATTCCGCAGTCATATTTTGTGATTGGATGCTTCATAGCATGCTAGAAACTTGTTGCCATCATAGAAACGACTATAAGAGATTGTTTAGCACTTTTCCTCGGAGACAGTACCCGCAACTAGCATATAGATGTAACTCTAAGTGGATTTCATACTATCTTGGAATTCAACAAAATTGGAGTCAGTATATCCAACGATCTCAAGCTGATTCGACCTCCAATATGTGAGTATATAGTCTTTTATTCTCTATAAGGACTGCAAGACTCGTTTGACTGTTTTCCAATGGTCTATTCTTGGATTACTTAAATATTTGCCCAACATCCTAGTAACGTAAGTAATATCCAGTCATGTACAAGCTTGAGCATACATCAGACTTCCTACTGCTGATGCATAAGGAATCTTCTGCATTTTTTTTTCTCAAAATTATTCTTAAGATATTAATTGAGACTACACTTGTCTCCCTTAGCCACAGGAGTGTCACTTAGTTTGTAATTTTGCATGCTATATATCTTGAGAATTATTTTGATATAGCTCTTTTGTGATAATCCAAGAATACCCCGGGAGATCCTGGTGCATCTATATACCTACTACAAAATAGATATCACCAAGATCTCTCATCTCAAAATTCTTAGTTAGAAATCTCTTGGTGTCGTACAATAAGCCTATATCGCTGTTGGCAAGCAAAATGTCATCAATATATAAAACTAAAAAAGTATACTTGCTCCTACAGAACTTATGATATATACAATCATTGACTCAAATTTATCTCGAAACCGAATGAGATGATCACTTAATGAAACTTTAAATACCATTGTCGAGATGCTTATTTGAGCTCATAGATGGATTTCTTAAGTTTGCAAACTATCTTCTTTGGGTCTCCGGATACAGTTTTCTGGCTGCACTATATAGATTATTTCATCAATGTCGCTAGTGATAAATGCTGTCTTTACATCTATCTGATGTAATTCAAGATCGAAATGCGCTATTAATGCCATTATAATCCTAAAAGCGTTTTTTAAAGAAACCAAATAGAAAGAGTCTTTATAGTTGATGCCTTCTTTCTACGTAAAGCTCTTTGCAACAAGACGCACCTTTATCTCTCTACATTACCTTTCGAATCCTTTTTAGTTTTAAATATCTATTTTCAACCAATAGGTTTCGTACCTTCTGGCAATGGGAAAAGATCCCATACGTCATTCTCTTTTATAGACTTCATCTCCTCATTCATGACATCATCCACTTCTGAGAGTTAGAACTTTCCATGGTTTGTCAAAAATTGATTGGATCATCTTCCATCACGCCGATGTCTATCTCACGTTCTTGGAAAAATATAATGTAGTCATTTGATAATGCATTTCTCTTTTCTCTAATGGATCTCCTTAATGACATAGGTTGTTGAGGTAGTTGAGTTTGTTCTTTTTAAATAACTTCTTGTATGGAGGGTTTTACACATTGTCTTGATTTGTTGTTCCTTGAATAAAGTCAGGAATGAGACCCTAATCAATGCTAATAACACCTATGGGAATATCAATATATTCTTCTTCACAGATAAAGTCTCTAGCCGTATTTTCTCCCATAAACTAGATATCCCAAAAAAATCGAGCATTTCCCGACTTAAAAATCGATTTAGTTATAAGATCATAAAACTTTTACTCCTTAGATCATTCAAAGTATCTAATAAAATAGCAACTCACTATGCTTAAGTGCAATTTCTTCTCATGAGGCCTACAAGGCCTTACCTTAGTTGAACATTCCTAAATAAGTAAGTGCTTTAGGTTAGGTTTCTTACCCTCCCAAAGCACGTAAGGGTTTTAATAGTCGCTTTAGTTGGAACCCTCTTAAGGATATATGTTGCAGTCTTAAGTGCTTCTCCCTAGAATAATTTTGGTAAGGTAGAATGACAAATCATACTCCTCACCATGTCCTTAAATGTTCTATTTCGGCTTTCAGCAACATCATTTATAATGGGCGAACTCGACATAGTATACTCTAGGACGATACCGTATTTCTTTAGGAATTTAGCAAATGGTCCTGGACGTTGCTCACTTGAACTATCTTATCTGCCAAAGTATTCGCCACCATGGTAAGATCTGACGCTTTTAATTCTTTTACCGAGTTGGTTCTCAACTTCAACCTTAAAATTTTTTAACATATCTAAGGACTGTGACTTTTGCTGGAGGAGATATATGTAGCCATATTTAGAAAAATTGTCTATGAACATCATAAAATATTACTGACCACTCCAAGCAACCACAGGAAATGGCCCCACAAATATCTGTATGTATAAGTTCTAAGACATCTAAACTCCTGTTGACTTCAAACATTGGTTTGTTTCCCTTTGATACAATTAACACATATATCATAATATGTGAAATCTAAGGGATCGAGAATTTTATCTGATATAAGTCCTCTATTCTTCATCTGGAGATATAACCCAATCTCCTGTGCCATAATGCAGTCGAATTCTCATTGGTTAATTTTCTCTTTAAACCTCGTGTACTTAATTGCAGAGATTTTTTAAATGAAATAATTGTATCAAGCAGTTAAAGATTATCATTTCTTGACAAAGAACCGGAATTAACTAGTTTTGAATCATAAAATAAAATAAAATTTCCTTTTCCAAATAAAAAAGAATAATCATATTTGTCCAAAGTGGAAATGAAAATCATATTTTATCTAAAAGACGGAACAACAAATATTTCATCAAGATCTAAATAAAATTCAATCTTTAATAATAATCTAAATTTTCCAATTGCTTCAACTTCAACCTTCTTGCCATCACCCATATAGATATATCTTTCATCATCATTAAGCTTTCAGTAATTCAAGCAATCGTGCATAGATAACTGATGTGAGTGGTTGCACCAAAATCTATCAACCACGTGTTTCTGGGCACTGAAGTTAAATTAACCTTAAAACAAACCAAACCATACCATTCTACTCGTAAAAGAAATAACTAGTGCCTTCTCAATCATCTGATTTCTTTTCTTATTTCTTTTGAGGTGTTGTATTTGCAGCTTTCTTATCCTTGTTTTTTTTCTTGTCTCTATCATTGCCCTTATACTTTATTAAAATCAGATATGTAAAAAGCATACTCATTTTTACCATTTTGTTCTTGACAAACCCCTTTTCAATTTCTACAAGAAACTCTTTATCCGTAGTTATTTTTGCAGACATAAAGCCCCTGAATAGTTCCGGAATGGCCTTCTTCATGATCATATACACATGTGATTTGATCTCTCCCACCTTTCTATATTCCTCTTCTTATTAAAAGTACTTTCATCCATAAAAGGTGATGGAGAATTAACTCTTAACGCAAGATCAAGATCCATGACTGTGAGAACTATTAAGAGGTTCTCTTTCCATGATTTGAAGTTAGTGCCTATTTAGCAAAGGAATAGAATTGATGTTGGCTGTAATATTAGCAGTAGATATAATTAAACAGAGAATAATAACCAAGCAAAACAAGCTCCTGTAAGTATTAAAATAAAAATAAATTCAAATAAAGGTAGACCCCATCTCAAGATACGGGACACTCCATTAATATTTCATCTTTGGACAAAATATTAACTTGTAAGTGATATCTTGGTGGTAGTAATCAAACACTGATAATAAGAACATGTCAAACAATTAACCTTCCTTTGGCTAATTTATTAATCACATGTAAAACAGAATAATCATCACGTATTTATTACCACATGTGTATATTAAATATAGACCTTCTTTTAGGCCGTTCGATATTTATAGAAATTACATGTACAGAACCATTTATATTCTAAGATAAATTAATTTTCATAAGAGAGGTCACTTTGGCTATATGTTGCTTCAATTAATTTATTTTAAAATATACATTAAGAAATATATTATTAAATGAAGAATTAATCATGGTTTATATTGGGCCCAAGATTAAGCTTTATTAAGCCCAACCAAATTCAAGCCCATGAAACTTAATTATAGTTTTAATCCATCAAGCCCAATATATTGGGCTCAAGATTAAGTTTTATTAAGCCCAACCAAATTCAAGAATTAAATGAAAAATTTCTTTATTATTCTACTGAAAAGAAAATTTATAACACCTTAAGCACTCTTAAGATATTATCTATGAACCCTAAAATCATTTTTTTTTCTCTTCTCTTCTCACTTAGGTGGCGACCATGGCAGCCACTCTCGCCTAAGTTGCTGTGGCCACCTTGCTGGCATGGCCTGATGGCCGCACCATTCCCAGTAAAAAAAACGACCACCGTCATTTTTTTTATGCCACGGCTCTTTGCCTCTTTAGTGTTGCCTGTGTACTGCAGTCGCGTAAATCGGGCACCAGCAGTGTGAGTCACGTTGCCAACGGCACAAATCACGCACCAACAGCGTGGCATAGCCCAGCCGCACATGGTGTTGTGCTTTGCTATCATGTGGCCCAACAACCGCATGATGGCTATGAAATCTCAATCGTGTTTGATACCTTAGCCATAAACCTTAGTGGCAATAGCAAATGTCGGCCTCAAAACTTTGAGCCTTAAAGAAACCAAAATTATGAAACTGAATTTCAGAATATTTATTTTTCTTAATTATGAATTTCTTTAATTTTATTCTCAAATTTAATGATTTTAATAATTTCGGCATTATTAAATTCAAGAACACCAAAGATTTAATCATTAATCAAAATTAAATTTGATTATCAATAATCTAACATGAACAGGTTTTAATGTCATTTGTTAGATCAAGAAAACCGTTGGTGAAAACCATCACCTATAACTCAGGAATGTTCACGCTGTATCACTAAGAATCAATAATAAAATTATGAGGAAGTGTCCCTGAATCCATAATGCTAAATTGATCTCTAAGGTTGTGTGGTTGACCTTTCAAATCTACATGTTCTCCTAGAAAATCCTTTAAGTTTCTCACAACTCTCTCTGATAATGAAATGCAATAGAGAATAGAAAGATACGTGTGATTTGGGGATCATAACCACTTATATAGATAATTTTTTCCTATTGTCAATAGGTATTCCTAATTCTACTTATCATAGAATTAGAATATCATTGGGCCTCTACACATTAAAGGTCATACCCTATTAGGTACATTAAAGCCTATAATACCGAAAACCTTAATAGATCATTTTTAATTGGGCTTAACTTATATGATAGTTTGTAACATATAATTATTCACATATAAGTCCAACATTAAATTAAGGATCCAAAAATATTTGATTAAAAAATCCAACAGCTCTTACACTAGTAAATTCAATCTCAAGCCTTGCTACTTTTCATCTCCTTTAGCTACTGTTGCAGCTTCTTCCAATTCCCTCGGGTTTCTTTCAAAAAGCCCACCATCATTTAACTCCCTCATCATCGTCTCGCTCTCTTTCATGTTTCTTTTGAGATTGAAAATAACTAGAACATTATGTACACATGTGCTTTGTGTGTGTGTGTGTGTGTGTGTACTTCTTTTCCGGACTGAAGTGGGTTTCCTTAGTAACTGAGAAATAAATAGGACAGGTTAATCATAAATGGAAAATTTGGATTCTCGTAACCCTAAATGGTCAAGCTTTAACTTTCAAGTTATTTCAATCTAATTTATTAAAACTGTGATACGTTGTTTTGTTTTCTACAAGTAAAGATTATAATTTTTATAATTTAATTTATTTATAAGTGAAAGCTTAATTTTTAATTGATTTAATAGTTTAGATTAAATATTTTTATTTATTTATTTTGGAATTTATGTTGTAAAAATGCTGGTAAATAGAACAATGTCACTATCAAAGTTAAAGATAAAGTCTAATGTTTAGACATAACAATTTATTTTTAATTTCTTTTTTTCATAAGAAAAGATTCTTTCATTAAAAATAAAGAGGAAGTGAAAATATATCCACTGGAATATTATTCAGCCATATGGCATCATTAGATTCTTTCAAAGCTTTTTTTAACAAGAAAGTGAGGAAAATTGTTACAAGATCTTGGAACATGTTGCACTTCTATTGATTGGAAGTTCGACTTGCTGCCTTGGATCTCTGTAATTGTCCAAGTGATTTCTTTTCTGCTGCTTCTATCATTTGCTAAATTAACCACTTGTGTGCAATTTGTTTCAATAATCACAGTTGTTACTTTTGCCTCTATTGCCAATTCTATTCCCCATTTGACAGCCTGGGCTTCTGCTACTGATACATCTTCTTGGAACCTTGAGTTTTTGATTGCTGCAACTATCACTTGACCTTGAGAATCTCTGATGACAGCTCCTAATCCTATAAGATACTGATCTTTATGGATAGCTGTGTCTATATTGACTTTATAGTGGCCTATGGGTGGTGGACACCATTGCTCTTGTTTGTTAACTTCACTAGTTTCATCTTTCATCTGTTCCTTACCATGCATTATTTGAAAAGCCTCCACAAGTGCTGTTGCTTTTGCCATTTGGATTAAGGGGTTTAACTGCTTTTCCTAAAAAATAAACTTATTCCACGCATGCCATATTACCCATTAGATTGTCACCATAAATTTCAAGTCACGTTTGGTCATCTTTCTCCTCAAATTTTGCATAACACTCAATGTATCTTCTTGAACTACATCCTGTATTTAAGCATATACATGAGTGTTCTTCCAAATTTTTTTAGCCATCTTACACTTCATGAGTGCATGAAACATATCTTCAGCTTCTATTTTGCAAACTTGACACACTAGCTTTTGCAAAATTTTCTTTCTTTGTAGATTTTCTGAGGTTTACAGTAAGTTCTTGGTAGTTCTCCAAAGAAAATTTTTAATTTTCCTTAGGAGATTGAGATTCTATATTGTATGCCAGCCCTAAGAGCTACCTATTGAACTTGTTGATGAATCAATAAACTTGAGTTTGAGAGCTAATTGATAGCCACTTTTCACTGTGTATTGCCATTTTTTTTATCATAATGCCATAACAGCTCATCACTTTGAGGTTGTCTTGGTAATGAAATTCTTTTGATTATCTCTGCATCATCCTTTGCAAAATGTTGATCAATCAAGATATCGTTCCACTGGTGATTTGCAGTAATTAGCTATGAAACTTTGATATTTGCTGGCAATGATGGTGTTAATATTGGCTTACAGGATATCGACCTGGGAATCCAATTGTTTGCTTTAATCTGTACTTTGTCTCGTTTTCCAACTCTTCATCTTGCTCTCTTTTGAAGGATTTACCTATCCTACAAGATACTTCTCTATATAAAAGATGGTTTAGAGTCAATTTTTGCCTCCACAAAATCAGCTTCCTTACAATATTGAGCTTTCAATACTTTAGCCACCAATGAATCAGAATGTTGGATTAATCTCCATCTTTGCTTCGCAACAAGAGCTTGGTTGAAGCTTGATAGGTCTTTGAAACCTAAACCCCTTTTGATTTTTACGTGGCTGATTTTCTCCCATTTTGCCCAATGGATTCCTTTCCTGCTTTCTTTTGATCCCCACCAAAACCTTGCAATTGCTCTTTTGATATCATTGCATAAAGCTAGAAGTGTTTTGATCACACTTATAGCATATGAAGGTATTGTCTGAGCCATTGCCTTGATGAGTACTTATTTGCCTCCACTCGAAAAGAATCTATACTGCCAAATGGATATTTTGCTCAATATTTTGAGTTTAATGTTGTTGAAGAAGCTGTTTCTTTTCTTCCCCACCATTGAAGGCAATTCTAAGTACTTCTCATGTCTCAAAACCACATTAAGCTGAAAAATACCTTTTATTGTAGCATCCTTTTATTTGGAATTTTCCTACTAAAAATTACTGATGATTTGTCATAGCTGAACAGCTGCCTAGAGGTTGTCGCATAACATTAAAAAATTGCTTTCAAGTGACTACAAACTTTAGTTGATGCTCTTGTGAATACCAAGCTACCATCCACAAAGAATATGTGAGAGATTGTGATATTTCTATCAAATCTCAAGCCATGAATTAAGCTCTATCTTTCTGCACATATCAACAAATTTGAGAACACCTCTGCGCATATTAAAAAAAGGATAAAAGGATAAAAGGGTACCCTTACCTCAACCCTCTTTGTGGTTATATCAACCTTTTAGCAACCTCATTTATAATAAGAGAAAAGGAAAAGGTGGTTATACAATCATTATAAGGTATATCCATTTATTGGAAAAGCCAAAATTTTCCATTGTGTGCTTCATAAAAGACCACTCTCCTCAATCATATGCTTTGCTTATGTTTAGTTTTAAGCTACTAACCCTTTTTTTTCCTTTTGTTGTGCTGAATTTTGTTTCAAAGCTACAAACCCTTTCCTTATGTTTAGTTTCAAACATTCGTAACCAATGATGATGTTATCAATGATTAATCTATTTAGTACAAAAGCGCTTTATGCTGCAAAAATTATCTAATGAAGAATCTGCTTTAGCCTATTAGCAATCACTTTAGGTATTAATCTATAGATTACATTGCATAAGCTAATAGGTCTAAATTATGTTACTTTCCTAGGATTGACAGTCTATAGAATCAGAGCAATATATATGTGATTGATTGGAGCTATAGTACCTTGCTCGTTTAAAACATAAAGGCATGTTGTAAGGACTCCCTTTTTATCTGTTTCCTAATGCTTTTGGAAGAAAACAACTTGCAATCCATTTGGCCCTAAAGCTTTTGTTGGACACATATGAGAAAGAGCTACTGTAATCTCCTTTATTGTGAATGGTTACTCTAAAAAAGCATTCATATCTATGGTAACTTTTGGAGCCATCACCTGTAATGCTACCTTAATTTGATCCTCTCCTAGATTTGAAGTTGTGAACAAGTCTTGAAAGTATTCAAAAAATCTTTTCTCAACTTCCTCTGTGTCATTCTACCAATTCCCCAGCCTATCTTCAATGCCTTCAATTCTATTTTTCGTCCTTCTAGATGATGCTTTGGCATGAAAAACTTCATATTCTTGTCCCCTCCCATCAGCCAGTCTGCCATTGACTTTTATTTCTAGTACATCCCTTCTTTTAATAAGAAATTTTGTATCTGCTGCTCAATGTGTCTAATTTCTTTCCCACTTTCATACTGAAGGTTGCTCTCTTTTGGACACTTTAGCTTCCCTATTATCTCATTTAATTGCTTATCTTTGCCATCGAATTCCCTTGTCCTCCATAATTTTAACTAAGACGTAGATCTTTTGGCAATTGTTTTAACATCAGCACATGATTGATTTTTGTATTTATATGCCGCTTTAGCCACTCATTTTTCACTATATTTTTACATTCTCATAGTAGCTCCACATATCCTCATAATAAATTCTGCTAAAATTCCTTCTTTTATACACAAGACTTGGCTACCGTTCTCGAACTTCCATCATAACCGGGCAGTGATCAAACTCCCAATGGATCAAGCTTGTAGCTAGGTCATTATGAAACTCAGCTCTCTATTTTTTATTGTAGAAAAACCTATCTAATTTTTCCTTTATGAAATATGGTCTAAATTGTCTATTAGACTAAATAAACAGATGTCATTTGCTCCCTAAATCTTTAAACTTACAATCTTGCACAACATCTTTGAATTCGGCTATCAAATTGGCATTTCTATTTACATCTTCTTTCTTTCATTTGGATTCAGGATCTCACTAAAATCACAAAAACATAGCTTTGGGAGAGTGAATAAACTTCCCAATCTTCTCAAGAGAGTCCAGGAGTGCTTTTTCTGATTTGCTTTAGGGTCCCCGTATACTTCATTGTATCTCCAAAATTTGTCATTTGCATTTTGAACATGCATGTCCATATGGTGTCTGTAATATGATCTAATTTGGAAATCAATATCGTTGCTCTACATTAAACCACTACTTTTCCTAACTCTGTCAACTGCAAAATAACTATCTAACATCAGTTTTCCATATTCTTTTTTAACTTGCACATTTGGTAATTTGGTTTCACAAAGAAAAACCAACTGAGGTTTGTGCACTTTGATTAGTATTAAAAATTGTATGTTTGTTATGAAGTAAAAATATTATTTTGTATTGTTAATGTAATTTATATTTGTAATTGTGTAACATATTATGAATTTGTAATTATTTTTCTAAGTATTTGATTTTGTGTATTTTTGTGTGTTTATTAGATAAAAATAATAATTTCAAGCAATTGGAGGCTCTAAACAAATGTACGGATGTCAAATTTGAATTCCGAAAGTCCGAGAAATTATGTCATTGTCGAGGAGAATCCAAGACTTTTGTTGTAAATTTATACGTTTTTACCACGGTAAACGTGGTAATTGTAAAATTATAAATTTTTATCTTATTAGGTATGATATTTTTTTTGTGGAATGTTTTGGATATGCTTGAGTGGATAAGATATGATTATGTTTTATTAGTGGAATTATTAGTGGGACAAATGTAAGGTTAAGATTTAATTAGATTTTTTTATTTGTGTGGTATGGATTTACCATGTATTAGTATAAATAGAGAAGGGTGGTGAACACAGCTCTTGGCACATTCTCTTCTCTTCTTTCCCCCCAAATTCTTCTCATCATCTCTCTTTGTAATATATTGTCAATCAATAAAATTAAGTTTATTTCAATTTTCAATTTCTATTTTAATTATGTGTTTTTCAATTTTAATCAATTCTTTTATTTAAAAAATGTTTAGCTAAGTATTCATAGTTAGGGGAAGGTGAAACTCTTAGTAAAAAATATGGTTTAATCAAATTCAATTTTTAATTTTATAAATTAAGTTGTTTTCTATTTAATTTTATCCATATTTTATATTTTAAAATTTTGATTTATTGTAGACAAAAATAGGAATTTGGCACAATGAATTTTTAATATCTTAATATAAAATATGGAAAAATGGTATTTTGATTTAGTGTAGGCAAATTAAGTTTTGACACATTAACTTCTTAATCCATAATAAAATAAATGAGAAAATAATTTTAATTTATAAAATTAATCTTTTGGGAAATAAAACAAAAATAAAAAGAATTTGTTAAATTATATTTATTACTAAGAGTGGATCCATAACCCTAACTAATTCAACTTCATAGTTTTCCTCAAATTAAATTGTGTGTTTTTTAAATTTTATTTTTATTTTTATAGATAAATTTAAATAAACAAATTAAACACTTTCTCTGTGGATCGACCTCG
Organism: Citropsis articulata; assembly: GCA_030449925.1. Classification (NCBI taxonomy): domain Eukaryota; kingdom Viridiplantae; phylum Streptophyta; class Magnoliopsida; order Sapindales; family Rutaceae; genus Citropsis; species Citropsis articulata. The sequence goes on from JASUUH010000079.1 coordinate 2,212,820, forward strand.
GACTCACCGAATTATATAATAATTAGGCACTCTTATACTTAAGAGTAAATCAAATATTTTAGGTTGTGTCAAGTTTTTGGCGCCGTTGCTGGGGAGATGTATTTATTTTGCTTTATTTTTCCTTTTATTTTTTTTTTACTTTTTGTGTAAATTTTCATTGACCCCCTTTTTCTTTTTTTAAATTCTCTTCTATCTCCACATTTTTCATAATTCTAGTTTCACCCCAATAATTTTCGTTTCTAGTTCAATCTTCTCATAATTACGATCCGACCCTAAAATCCTTCAGAATATTCAATCTCCACCATTAATCATGGACGAGAACCAAGATGACAACTTTTTGGGCGAACCTAATTCTTAGATTGGTCAAGGAGACAATCATTCTCAACATGGACATGATCAAAATCAACCAAGAACCTTGAGGGACTACATGAATCCAACCAGAATCGGAGCACCGTCGTGTATAGTATTTCCTCCAGAAGCATCTTGACTCAACTTCAAACTAGGTATTATCCAACTTTTACCAACATTTCATGGTTTAGAATATGAGAATTCATACTTGCATCTAAGAGATTTTGAGGAAGTTTATAATACATACACAGACCAAAATTGTAGTATGAACATAATCAGATTAAAGTTTTTTCCTTTTTCATAACTGATGCACTTTGGGCTTACCGTACTGCATTTAAAACATCTTTAGGAATGTCACCCTATCGGTTAGTTTATGGTGAACCTTGTCACTTACCTGTTGAACTTGAGCATAAATCATTTTGGACTATTAAAGCTTTTAATTCAATTTTGGATGATGCTGGTAAAGTGCGAAAACTGTAATTGAATGAACTTGAGGAATTAAGAGATGATGCATATGAAAATTCAAGAATTATTAAGGCAAAAACAAAAATTTTTCATGATAAAAGAATTTTTCAAAAAATATTTGAAATTGGTCAAAAAGTGTTGCTTTATAATTCTCGTCTTCATTTGTTTTCAGGAAAGTTAAAGTCAAAATGGAGTGGTCCATTTGTTGTGAAAAATTTATATCCACGTGGGGCCGTAGAAATTGAGAATCCCAAAAATAATGTCACATTAAAAGTTAACGGACAAAGAATAAGGCTCTATCTAAAATACCAACCACGTGAAGCAAGCACTGAAATAAATTTGAGTGACCCACCAAATCTTGATTAAGCTTTTAATGAGTGTTTTAACTTTTCACTGTTGTTTTACCTTTTGAATCGTCTGACTGTCTTGAATGATACGAATTATAAAGTTTTTTTTTTTTTTTACTTAAGTGTGTTTAATAATTGTGTTTTCCTCATCATTGTACATCATGAGCGCCTCAAGGAGAAAGTTACTGTTCTCACATCTTAAAACATTTCTGCGTATAAAATTTAACTTGAGAAGATTGATACAAAGCTGTAAATCACATCCACTTTGGGAACGACAACCACCAGAATTAGTGGCCTGCGTTGAAGATCAAGAAAGACAACTCAGAGCAATAGAGCATGGTATATATGAATATCAATTGGAGCTTGAGGTTAACTCAATAAGAGGACGAATGTAAGTTCATTTTCTTTTGTACATATGTGTTTCTTTTTGTTGTTCGCTTTCACTTCCAACTTGATTCTGCAGATTTGATGTTGGTGTGTTTTGATTTACTTTCCCGTGTAAATGGCGGATAACAGTACTCCGTGACTTCTTAAGTCGGTGTCGTCAGTTTCCCACAATAACTGAAATCTCAAAATCAAGCATGGAAGAAATACAACATAAATTGCATAAGCGTTTTCATTCTCTCCCTAAAAATGTACTCTAAAAAATTTACAAATCTCGTTGTGAAAAATTACATCTGTTAATGATCAACAGAATTCCTTATGATATTCGTTGGTTAATTGAAGCAAAGGTCCGATTATCTAGTGAGTTTTCTGATCCATTTATTTCTTACATGCCTGGTTTTGTTAAAAGCACATTTGCTAAAAAACGGAGAGCTAAAAGACTTGGCTCAAAATGTCATAACTGTGTAGCTTTTAGATGTAAACGGGAAGTTTGTAAATCTTTAGGAATGGTTTCTGATAGTCGAGAAGATAAAATTAAATTCGTCAAAGATGGCATGAGTAAAGAATCGTTGGATGATATCTTACGATCTCTTGAGACGCATCGAAGCAGAAGTGTGCAATATGAGACAAACATGTTATGAAGACTATTCTAACAAGAAAGTGCACAGTTTAGTCTTGGGAATCTGACTGAAAAAGACCCTGTTTGCCAGTTTATAAGAAAACTGGATGGGAAGCCTATCTTCAACCCATAGAGGGCGTTCAAGCCGTTACTGGACGTAAAACCAGAGGAAGATGTGAGCCACAATCACAACTACCAGTAAATATCCTTTTCCTTTATTGTCCTTTTATCATTTGCATTATTGCATTTAATGGTGTGATTTTATATTTAAGTATTATTTGTTTTCTTTTACTTTCTCTTTTCACGGATTGCTTTTCCTTTTACTGTTTACTTTTGAATAATTGAGTCATGAGCTTTACGCATCATCTGACAAATACACCAACCTATTTACAGCTGTTTCTCATTTTGTCTATCACTAATATCTTTAAATATGAGCTCTTTTTCCAACTACTCACAACTTGTTTTTGAAGATTATTCTAAGGGCAGCATCTTCGAGTAGACAATTCAAAAATATTTGTGTGCTCTCTGGATTTTATTAAGAAAAATACAAAGAGTTCGTTTAAGCTGCTATAGATCTTGGTCGTGTCATAGTTGAGAGGAAATTGCACCTTGTATATGGAGGGGGTGACCGCAGGTTATCAAAGCTTGTCTCAGAAACTGTTTTTACTAGAGGAAACCAGGTATTAGGTATCATTTCACAAGCCTTAAAACCTCTGGGATGCATGTCTGATGTGTCAATTGGAAAAGAGTTAGTTGTCTCAAGTATGCAAGAGCGAATAACTGAAATGTTAAATCATGCTGATGCTTTCATTTTCTTGCCAGGAGATCTTGCAACTTAAGAGGCATTGATTACATTTGCATTTTGGGCCCATTTAAACATCCATCAGAAACCCATCGGTTTACTAAATGTTAATAAATTTTTTTATGGGTTGCTCACATTCATTAACCATGTAATTAAGAATCATTTTATTCCAATCTCTGCAAAAAATATCTTTGTTTGTGCTTCTACTGCTAATGAGTTACTTGATCTTTTACAAGCTTACAAACCAGAGCCAGATCATAAGACATTGGCATTGGAATGGTTGACTAATGATGGTAACCTTAGCCCTAGTAAGAAGTACAAGTTGGACTTAATTCTTCGGTTATAACTATTTTCTTGGAGCAATGAGTTGATGTCTTCTAAACTCTACTTCATTCCTTTAAGCCATTGAGGACAATTTCTTGTTTAGGTTGGGGGGAGAGAATAGTTGACAGCTGTGGAATATAGCAAATCCTAGTAATGTTTTTGTCGAAGATAGCAGAATATGAGGTGTAGCGGCTCTAGAAACGTATCTTCAACTGTATCTTTTTCGTCTTTTTGCATGTATATATTTAAATTATGAATAATGTTTAGATTAAGTTGGAGGGAAGAAATAGTTGATGTAAATTGTAAATATGTGTGTTTATTTTTTTTGAAAAAAAAAACCCAAAAAACCAAAAACAAGCAATTTCTTTTTTTGTTGTCTAGGATGACTGTGTAAAGAGTCACAACTGTTGAGACGCATTCTAATAGTTCTGTTGTATTATATTTTGATTTTAAAATTCATAGTAAGTTATTTTTGTTTTCTTTTCTTTGAATTACTCAAATTTTTGAACTCTCCATTTGGTTATTAAGTTATTTTGTCATTTACTCATTTAACAGGTATTATTAAATCATTCTTCATACACACACTATGACACATGCTAGTGGGTTGTAAGTTAAAATTTTTACAGCATTTAGTTCTTTTGATTTATTAGGGATAATATCTAAGGTAGTAGAATGTACATACGAAAAAAAGAAAAGAAAAAAATTGAATGAGTTTAATTTCGTTATATCTAGAACCCGAGTAATTAAGTCCGTAGGGGTGTTTTAACACCTAGTGCCCTAAGGTCAACTGGTCTGGGAGTCAGTGGCCTAAAGCTCGCTACATGGGTTATAGATATATTGTGTGCATATTTATTAAAAACCCGAGTAATTAAGTCCGTAGGGGTGTTTCAACACCTAGTGCCTTAAGATCAACTGGTCTGGGAGTCACTGGCCTAAAGCTCGCTACATGATTTTAAAAAAAAAGTAATATAAAAAAAAAGAAAAGAAAAGTGTGAATAATCTACTGCCTGAAGATAGAATTTCTAATGAGTTTCAGAACGAAAATGTTGTTATCTTTTAATGAAGCCCCATGAGTATTGTGTTAATTACTTGAGTACAAAAATGTTTATGATATTCTGGATAATGATTGAATGATAAAAATTTAGAAAATTTTGGGAGAGTTTATTTATTTGGTAATTTAGAGGATAGATGAACAACTATTAACTTGCATGTGAATTTTGTAAATCATAATTTAATATAACGCTTTAATTACTAGGGGCTAGCAATAAGCTAGTTGGAGGGTGTGATTAGTATTAAAAATTGTATGTTTGTTATGAAGTAAAATGTTATTTTGTGTTATTAATGTAATTATATTTGTAATTGTGTAACATATTATGAATTTGTAATTATTTTTCTAAGTATTTGATTTTGTGTTTTTTTGTGTGTTTATTAGGTAAAAGTAATAATTTCAAGCAATTGGAGGCTCTAAATAAATGTACGGATGTCAAATTTGAATTCCGAAAGTCCGAGAAATTATGTTATTGTCGAGGAGAATCCAAGACTTTTGTTGTAAATTTTTATTTTTTACCATCGTAAATGTGGTAATTGTAAAATTATAAGTTTTTATCTTGTTAGGTATGATATTTTTTTAGTAGAATGTTTTGAATATGCTTGAGTGGATAAGATAGAATTATGTTTTATTAGTGAGATTATTAGTAGGACAAATGTAAGGTTAATATTTAATTGGATTTTTTTTATTTGTGTGGTGTGGATTTACCATGTATTAGTATAAATAGAGAAGGGTGGTGAACACATCTCTTGACACCCTCTCTTCTCTTTTTTCCCCCCAAATTCTTCTCCTCATCTCTCTTTGTAATATATTTTCAATCAATAAAATTAAGTTTATTTCGATTTTCAATTTCTATTTTAATTATGTGTTTTTCAATTTTAATCATTTCTTTTATTTAAAAAATGTTTAGCTAAGTATTCATAGTTAGGGGAAGGTGAAACTCTTAGTAAAAAAATATGGTTTAATCAAATTCAATTTTTAATTTTATAAATTAAGTTGTTTTCTATTTAATTTTATCCATATTCTATATTTTTAGACAAAAATAGGAATTTGGCACAATGAATTCTTAATATCTTAATATAAAATATGGGAAAATAGTATTTTAATTTAGTGTAGACAAATTAAGTTTTGACACATTAAATTCTTAATTCATAATAAAATAAATGCAAAAATAATTTTAATTTATAAAATTAATCTTTTGGGAAATAAAAAAAAATAAAAAGAATTTGTTAAATTATATTTATTATTAAGAGTGGATCCATAACCCTAACTAATTCAACTTCATAGTTTTCCTCAAATTAAATTGTGTGTTTTTTAAATTTTATTTTTATTTTTATAGATAAATTTAAATAAACAAATTAAACATTTTCTCTGTGGATCGACCTCGGACTCACTGAGTTATATTATAACTAGGCACTCTTATACTTGGGAGTAAATCAAACATTTTAAGTTGTGTCACACTTAGAGAATTTTTCTTAAAGCTAGGCACGTTTGTGGATTCCCTAAACCCCGAACGTTCTAGCTTATAATTTTCATGGCTGAAACCAATCCTGGCGTTGCATTCTCTGTAGAATTCCCCTGTCCATACTAAAATATTCATGCTTCTTCCACCCATAAAAGGTTAAGTTTTACTGAGAAAAGTAAAAGTTGAGTTAGTTTGGCTTGTGAAATGTCCGGGCTTCCCTTTTTTTTTTTTTTTTTTTTTCATTTTTTTACATTCTGAGCTTGTTCACATTTGTTCCTCTATGGGCCATTTGAGTAAAGTTGGCCTAACATTTCAGCTTCCTCTAATTACTCTTTCTCGCACTTGAGATTTTCATTTCTTCTTTTTATCTTTCACAAATGTGTATATTCCAGCTGCTTCTGCCTAACTATGCTTTTGTTTTGTGTTTGGACCAAAACATCTTACCGTGTGTTAAGGTCCATTGAACTCTTATTCTGTTTTTAAAACGTCATTGCATTTTTCCGCTCATTCTTTTCACTATTTCCTACTAAATTGCTTATATCTCTAGACATTAGTTCCCCATCAGCTATCTCTGCAGTATTACTACAGCCTATAGTCTACCGTTTATCAGCCCCTCCCTGTATCATTAATAAGCCTTCAAGTGGTCCTTCCACATGGCTGATCTTTATTGGCCTTGTGCAGCTGTCATCGTGAAGCTGGGTTGGCTCGAATCCATCTATTAGGAATGGCTTGCCCTGACCCATTTTTTATTGGGTCTGTTCTTACTGTTCATGGTTTCTCGATGCTGATTATGATGCCTTTTGCTTCCTGTACTAGAATTTTTGATTTGTTTTCTGCTTGGCTTTTTCCACTTTTGTTAGTGTTTTCATCTATGCTCCATATATTAACTCATCCTTCGACTACCTTTTATACTCGAGACACTCCTTATATTGACACCTGATTAGACAACAGAAGTAGAAGTAAGGCAATTTTTTGTAAGTGACTCTAATAGAAATCCTCTCACCATTTTCTAGTTTAAATAGTACCATTTTCTTCAAAGGTTGTGTTATGTCTATCAAGATTCTTAGACGAGCAAAAAAACCAAAACATTCCCCTGTTACATCCGTTTTCACTTCTTTTACCTAACCAATCTTTTCACCTCTCTCTCTTATTATGTCGTTATCTATACACATAATAGGTGCATTGTGAATTTGTACCCAAAACAATGTATGGGTGAAGTCTTGTTGCTTCATATTACCCACCCCAGTTGGTTTTGTGAGCACCATTAACGAGTTGTTGAAGTGCCATGGTGCCCCATGCAATATCTTTTTTTTTTCACCTTCTAAGGCAAGTTTAAAAATGAAATGTTAACCTAGACTCTCACTTTCGCTTCTTTTATGGATCTCCATACTTGTTGCATCGCTGTCCTGAGTCCTTTACGGGAGACTCCATGTATATACAATATTTTCTCAACAAGACAATGTGCTGCAACTTTTTCTTCTTCAACTTTTATTCTTCCCCCTAAATTTATTATAGTGTCTTCCTCTTATTTTAAGCTTATGGATTTATGTTTACATATTAATTCATCCGCATCCATCTTTCCTCTTAAAAAATCAGTTGCACTAAAAGAAATCACAAACTTCTCACCAACCTCCTTAACTATATTAATTGTGTTTAAACCCCGTATCGGTTTTCCCTTTTCTATTTCTTTAATTGTTTTCCACTTACCTTAAAACCGACTTTCCCCACCCAACTCATAAGTGACAGACTTTGATCACTAAGAATCCTTTACTTTCTCCATTCTAGGTTCCCATTGAGAGAGAACTATCTAGCAAAACTACATTGACATTTTTTGTTGTTTATTTTTGTTATGAAAAACAGAGCTCTCTTCAACTCTCAAAGCAAGAATGACTCGCTCACAAATTTAGGAACAACAATTAGAAGAACAAAAGAAAGAAGAAAATAGAGAAAATGATGGAAGAAACACACAAGAAAAATAACGTGGTTTAGTCCCACTAAGGAACCTACATCCACGACTGAGAATGCCAGCTAGGGCAGAATTTTATTGATCAAGAATGTCTAATTACAAAGACAAATTAATCATACAGAATACAAACTTCTCTGTTAAGCCTTCTTTTATCTGTAGCTCTCAAGTTGTCGTGCTCTTCTCTTGCAACAAAAATCAGCACATATATAAATGCTTCTTCCTCACGTGTGCTTCCAATAACGGAATCAAGCTGTTAAAGCTAACAACTCATCCCCTTGGACCCCACATAATGCCAGCACACCAGCCACCTCATCAACCTCATAACAGAATATAACTAACTTTAGTTTCACAAATCTCCAACTTAGTTCTATTCTGTTTACACTTCCTCCTACATTAAAACAGCAACAGTAAACTTGGGTTATAAGTTAACAATACCAATCAAGTTCAGCAAGTTTCTGAACCTGACTGATGGCAACGGTTTGGTTAACATATCAGTTGGCTTGACCTCAGAAGGCACCTTGACCTCAGAAGGCACCTTGACCACATTCACCACTCCTTTGCCAATTTCATCACTTATGAAGTGCATTCTAACATCGATATGTTTAGTTCTTTCATGATACTTGGGATTTTTACTTAATTGTATGGCACTTGAGCTATCACAGCTTACTGTAACCACTTCTTGTTTAAACCCCAACTCAGAAACTAATCCTCTCAGCCACATTGCTTCCTCGATGCGAGGGCAATATACTCGCTCAGTGAGAGAGTAACTCGACTGTGGATGGCAATGGATGCAAGTGGCCATGCCTACCCCATTCCCCACCCCATTAAAAATTTTGTCTCCATTCCCCACCCCATTCCCCGATAAATTTAGTGGGGTGGGGATGGGGAATCCCCATGTGGGGAACGGTTTCCCCATCCCCACCCCATTCCCCATTTATTTATTTTATAATAGATATAGATAGATGATTTCAATGAATTAAAAATTAAAAACTTCAATTAAATCATTATCATATTACTAGGTATTTAAATTATGTAAAAAAAATCTCCAAATATTTATAGTAATATTTTGAAATAATATTAAAATTAAAAAATATTTGAAGAGAGTAGTTCTTAAGAGAGAAAAGAAAACACAATAATATTTTAAGGTTGAATAAAAATTATATTCTAAAGTTTTCTTTTAGTTATAATTTATTTGTATCAAGTAGAAATTAAAAAAAATTATTAACTAACATTGTAATTGATAAAATAAAAATTATCAAATAAAAATTTAAAAAAATGTTTATATATAATGGGGATTGGGGTGGGGGTGGGGTGGGGAGTACAAAACCAAACCCCACCCCATTAAGAGTTTGGGGATTATTTTTCTCCCATTCCCCACCCCATTCCCCAAAAATTATTTAAAATTCACCCCATTTGGGGTGGAGCCCCATGGAGCCCCAAACCCATGGAGGATTTTGCCATCCCTACTACTGACTGAAGGGAAGATTTCTAGCTTACTGCACCCCCATATATGGTAAATACAAACCCTGTAATTGACCTTCTCTTGTCAATATCTGATGCATAATCTGAGTCAACAAACCCAGTTACTTCAGATGATGCTGCACCTATTCTCCCAAACTTAATGCCAATATCAACAGACCCTTTTAGATATCTCAGAACTCATTTCACTCCATTCCAGTGATCTTTACTTGGATTGCCCATAAATCTATTGATAACTCCAACTCCATGAGCTAAGTCAGGTCTAGTGCAAACCATGGCATACATAATGCTACAAACTGCACTAGAATATGAAATCTTCTTCGTATAGTTAATGTCAGCATTAATTACAGGTTCCATTGACTTAGATAGCCTAAAGTGTGTTGACAGGGGTGTTGAAACAAGTTTTGAATCTTCCATGGAGAACCTGGTTAAAACCTTTTTCACATAGTCAGCTTGAGAAAGAAATAGAATCTTTGAGTGTTTGTCCCGTATGATCTGCATACCCAAAACTTTTGTAGTTGTACCCAAATTTTTCATTTCAAATTCTGTGCTGAGTTTCACTTTAAGCTTCTCTATTTCTTCTTTTTCCTTACATGCTATAAGCATGTCATCAACATATAGGAGTAAGTAAACACTAACTCCAGTGGCTAAGTATTTGTAATAAACACAGTTATCAAATTGACTCCTGCAGTACCCATTCTTCATCATGAAATCATCAAACTTCAAATACCACTGCCTTGGGGATTGCTTGAGTCCATACAAGCTCTTTTTAAGCAAACAAACCTTGTTTTCTGTTCCTCTCTCAATAAACCCTTCTAGTTGAGCCATGAAGATCTTCTCATCAAGATTGCCATGTAAGAAGGCAGTTTTAACATCCATCTACTCCAATTCCAGGTCATAGTAAGCAGAGAGAGCCAACAACAGTCTTGTAGAGCTATATTTAACTACAGGTGAGAACACTTCATTGAAGCCAACTCCTTCCTTTTGTGTAAATCCTTTTGCCACAAGTCTGGCTTTGTACCTAGGCGGTTCCTTATCAGAAACTTCAGGTTTTAATTTGAAGATCCACTTACTGTCAACAAGTTTTTTTATTGGGAGGTTTATCAACTAAGATCTAGATGTTATTTTTTTTCAGAGAGGTTATTTCATCCTGCATTGCAGCATACCATTTCATTTTATCATCACTGCTCATAGATTCCTTAAAACTCTTGGGCTCTCCACTATTTACTTCATCAGCACCAGTTAATGCATATGAGATAAGATCAGCTATGCCATACCTCTTTGGCATTTTGACAGTTCTTCTCTCCTTATCTCTGGCCAATTGGTAAGTTTCTAATTCACATGATTTCTTTCCTCCTCTAGGTTGTTTTGATGACTCTTCAGTAGTCTCATTTCTATCAGAGTGCTCCACCTTCTGTTCAGCACTTTTTGCTTTCTCAGGCTGTGTAGTAGCAATCTCAGTTTCTACCTTTGACTGCAACATTGACTCTTCATCAAATGTAACATCCATGCTGACAAGTATTCTAGTAGGTTTACCATCGAGAGTCCATATCTTGTAACCCTTAGTGCCCGCTGGATATCCCAAAAATATCTTTTAACAACCTTTGGTTCAAGCTTACCTTGTTTTACATGTGCATATGCAGTACACCCAAAAATTCTCAGATTACTCAAATTTGGTGGCTTCCCAGACCAAATCTCCTGTGGTGTCTTGAAACTTAGAGCTGAAGAAGGGCTTCTATTAATCAAGTAGGCAGCTATTGTAACTGCCTCAGCCCATAAACCTTTAGACAAATTTGCATTCAGTAGTATACATCTGACCCTCTCTATTAAGGTTCTATTCATTCTCTCTGCAAGCCCATTTTGCTGTGGAGTGTATGCAACAGTTCTATGCCTTGCTATGCCCTCTAATTTGCAAAATTCTTCAAAATCTTTACTGCAGCATTCCAGACCATTATCTGTCCTTAGCCTTTTTATCCTTTCATCAGTTTGATTCTCCATCAGTGTTACCCATTCCTTGAACTTCTCTAATGCCTCATTTTTGTGTTTTTTAACACATAAACCCATACCTTCCTCGAGAAGTCATCTATAAAGGACACAAAGTACATAGCTCCACCTAAAGATGGAACTTGTGATGGCCCTCAAAAGTCTAAGTGAATATAATCTAAAGTCAGCTTGGTTTCTTGTTTCCCCATGCTGAATTTCTTTCTTGTAGCCTTCCCAAATACACATTTTTCGCAAAACTTTAAAGAGAAAACTTTGTCATCACCAAACAGGCCCTGATTGCTTAGCTTCCTTAGTCCTCTCTCACTGATATGAGCTAGTCTCATGTGCCAGAGCTTAGTTTTATTTCTGGTCACACTTGCTGAGATTCTATGCACAGGTGTGGACCCAATAAGCATATATAGCCCATTTTTTCTAACCCCTTTCATAATAACAATATTTTTATCAATAACTTGTATTTCACCATTTTCAGCTTTAATAGTGCATCCTAGTTGATCAACGATTCCTAAGGATATAAGATTCTTTTTGAGTTTAGGTACATATCTTACATGAAGCAAGTCTCTAGTGGCACCATCAAACATTTTTAGGCTAATGGTTCATATATCCAGCAACCTTGCAAGCAAGATTATTCCCCAACAGTACCTTCCCTCCATCACAGCTTCAAAGGTTTTAAAGAATTCTCTATTGGGGCATATATGGAAAGAACATCTAGAGTCTAAGATCCACTCACCAGTTGGATGTTTCTCTGCAGCCACCAAGACAGCAACATCATCATAATCTCCTTCATCCCCTGAGGCTACTGTAGCCTTCCCATTTGACTTCTTTTGAAGTTCTTCAAGCTTCTTTTTCTCAAAGCAATCTTTAATGTAATGCCCCTCCTTCTGGCAGAAGAAGCATTTCCTTTTTTCTTCTTTTTCTCCGATTTATCTTTCTGATTGTTGTTCTTTTTCTGCTTATTGTTTTTCTTGTCTGGTTTTCCTTTGACAACCAGGCCTTCTGCACTGCTTTGATCCTTCCATTCTGCCTTTTTCTTTAAATCCTTGGATTCTAAACCATTTTTGACATCTTTCAACGTGAGAGTCAGTCTTCCATAGAGGAGAGTGTCCACAAAATGTTCATAAGAGTCTAAAAGGGAACTTAGTAAAATAAGTGCCCTGTCTTCATCTTCAAGGACTATGTTGACATTCTCAAGATCAAGAATGAGTTTGTTAAACTCATCCAGATGGTCTTTTACAACTACCCCATCTTTCATTGAGAATGTATATAACCTCCTCTTCATATACAGTCTTTTTGCTAAAGATTTCTTGAGATATAGGTCTTCAAGTTTTGACCACAACCCAGACACAGATCTTTTTTTTGCCACCTCTCTCAACACTTCATCAGAAAGATGCAAGATAATTGTGCTGTGGGCCTTATTGTTAATGGCTCTTTGGTCTCCACCAAAGCTTGAAGAACCTTTACTCCTTTCTTTCTTGGCCGTAGGATCTTCATCATCATCAAGAGCACTATCAAGCCCCTATTGTATCAGAATTGCTCTCATCTTTAGACTCCAAAGATAGAAGTCGTTTTCTCCATTAAATTTTTCAAGATCAAACATGGTGCTTTCCATTTTAGAATTCGATCCCAAGCAGTACCAAGCTCTGATACCAATTTATTATAAAAAACAGGGCTCTTTTCAACTCTCAAAGCAAGAATGACTCGCTCACAAATTTAGGAACAACAATTAGAAGAACAAAAGAAAGAAGAAAACAGAGAAAATGATTGAAGAAACACACAAGAAAAATCACGTGGTTCAGGCCCACTAAGGAACCTACATCTACGGCTGAGAATGCCAGCTAGGGCAGAATTTTATTGATCAAGAATGGCTAATTACAAAGACTAACTTAATCATTAAGAATACAAACTTCTCTGTTAAGCCTTCTTTTATCTGTAGCTCTCAAGTTGTCGTGCTCCTCCCTTGCAACAAGAATCAGCACATATATATATGCTTCTTCCTCACATGTGCTTCTAATAACGAAATCAAGCTGTTAAAGCTAACAACTCATCCCCTTGGACCCCACATAATGCCAGCACACTAGCCACCTCATCAACCTCAGAACAGAATATAACTAACTTCGGTTTCACAATTTTTAATTTCTTATTATAAGTAAGTGGCTCTCATTATGTTTTTGAGTAAATAGTATTAAGATTAATTCCAACCTTCAGTTTTTCCCTTTCTCCTGAATTCTTAGAGCCTGTTTGGTATGACTTATTTAAGAGGTATAAGTGCTTATTTAATTCCATAAGCACTTTTTAAAATTTTTTATAGTGCTTAGTTATTTTTTGAGTAGAGGTTTTTTTAGCTTAAATAAGCTAATTTATCTCTACTAGCAAAAGTAAAAAATTTGAGCTTTTGGGAATAGAGGTTAGAGAGCTTTTCTAAAAAATATATAATATAAAAAATATCATTAACATATTTCATTAATTACATAATACCCTTTGTATAAAACCTACCCAACGAAAATTATTGCCGCTATATAAACATATTACCGCCGCTACTTCACTTTATCTCTCTTTTTTTTTTTAAAAAATAACTAGCACTTTAATTTTGCAATCTCTACACATACCCAACACTTGAGAGAGTATATATCAATGATGCAATTTAATTTGGATAGCATTATTTATTTGGAAAAATATATCAATGATGCAATTTTTTATTTTGAAAATTAAAAAAGTGATTGAATTAATTTTTTCTTATTAATTGATAGCTTGGATGCATTTTGTTACATGTTATATAATTATGAATACATATCCTTTTTGGTAATTTAATTACACAAAAGCACTTTTAGTTTTACACAACCAAACAATTTAATGGTTCAAAAGTGTTTTGTTAATTAACAACCAAATATCCAATGATTTTTTGTCCAAAAGTTTCTATCCAGATGTTTCTCATCGCTTATAAAGTTTCTATTTAATGTTCGTACCAAATGGCTTTAATTAATGATAGAATCTATAGATGTTTGCTCTCTCTCTCTCTCTCTCTCTTAAAAAAACTCTTAGATGCTCAAATAGCCTCAAGAGATTGATTATTCTCAATTGATAACTGATCAAGTGCTCGATATCCTTCCATTCCATCATGCTCATAATCACGTTCATAAAAACAAGAAGCTTGTTATAAGCATAATCAGAGCAAATTTGTTATGGCTAAATGATAACATAATCTCGGGGTATGATCATGCATTGCAGAAAAGAGAAAGTACCTGTTATAGTGGAACCATGAACTTGAAACTATAGTTATAAACTTGCTGATTCATGAATATTTTGAAGGTCGTATCAAACAAGAAATAAAATGGCCATAAAGTCCAAATAACTTGATGGGAAAAATAAGAAAAGGATTACTACAGACAAGTGTGATAAACATTGAATAATTAATTGCATGGTAGCTAGGATTTGTTAGCAACACCTTTTTTTTATTCCAGCCCCACTACTATACCCTGCAACTTTGCTTCTCAGCAAAAAAGTTCATATTTAGCAGCATCTTTATTGTTTTTTTTTTTTAATTAAAAGAAATTGGTACAAGGATAAACATTCTAGCCAGTTAATGCAAACTAAAACAATTCAAATCATAAACCAGATGAACATCTAAAATTACTTGACTACAGGAAATAAAAAGGCAAATGATGATTGATGTACAAAACTTAAGCCACAAACTAATGGAAAAATATAAAACCTGCATTCAATGAAGAATCAGCATCAAGGTAATATAAAACATCAAGTCCCAGAACCTTGGAATTGAATTGCTGCTCTTCCAACTGAATAATCAGCTTTGCTTGTTGCAGAAAAATAAGCAGAGTAGATTCATGACCACACGTATCTTCAGATAAAAGATCAGGAAAAATCCCCAGAAAATCATAACCCCCACGTAAGATTTCAGCATATAGCCAGATATATGATTCTATATACAAACACTTGAAGTGCAGCCCAAAGACTACTGAGCATACATCTCGGAACTACACTCCCACAAATATTTGGGGAGATATCTATCCCTATGCACATTTTTATGGAAAGAAAGAGCCCCATGGAGGCTTGAGGGCACTACCTGGACTGGCAAAGATTAGAATGAATCCTATATTTATGTAAAAATCAATTCAAGACTTTCCGGGCCAAGAGTGGTGCACATGGCAGTCAGGCAGTGACAGCAAATCAAGATGCATGTAAATAACAAAATTCCCTCAACCATATGTACCAGAGTAGCTGCTTCAAAGAGTCAGGTAGAAGGGTAAAATGACTAATGGAATCTCCTGAAAACAGATTCCTAAAGAAACATGGAAAGAAAAACACTTTCTGAAACTACTGAGATCTGAGAATTAAAACATTTCAATGTGAAACTAATCAGGCAATGCAACTTCACATGGAGAACATTAACAAGGGCTGAAAGGATAACGTAAAGTCATTCCACATTTCATATGTTTGTTCATTGAAAAATATCCAGCAAAATTTATATATGTACACAGTAGGTACAACTTAATCAATTCCATAGCTGGAGTTACGTAGGACAATCTGTGCATCGAAAGTATGGTTCTTTGCTGATTATGGACTCTTGTCTACCCAGTTCTTAGTGGGAAGCCAATGACCAGAAATTCAGGAGAAAAGATGGTGAAGTAGCAAACCAACTGATAAAAGCCATTGCTGTAGCAGTCTCAAACCTTGTACAGTGGTTCATTCCACATCGGTTAAGATCATTGCTGATGAGAACTGTGATTCCTGCAGATGAGCAGGCAGCTGCATACGTAAGGGTGGATGTGATCTGCACCAAGACATTACCCATTGTTAAAGCTTGGGTCTAATAGATGAGATAAATGTAGATGTGTCTGTTATTAATCTAAATAGTTAACTCTTAGCAATATGTAATCTTTTTCTAAGTAGGATGTAAACGTAATTATGCAAAATCAATATTTAATTAGTGAAACAATCACATCTAATTAAATTTCCTTTCTGAAGAAATTATGTCCAAGGAAAGACTGATTCATGATTGACTACGAAATGAAAAAAACTGTTTGTTGTCTCTGTATTAACTGAAACAATTTAAAGCTTGAAGCCTATCTCTAATTATGTGAGATAAATTCTAACTCCCCACCCACTAGGAAAACTATCAGGAAAGGAACGTTAAAACCAATTTAACAGTAAAACCATTGAGATTGTAATATATGCCAAAATACTTGTGCAACCAATGAAGGCTATGTCAATTTTGAATTCAAGTAAACAAACATTTGCGAAGAATTAAAAAAAATAAAAAAGACTTTATAGCAGATAACTAGCATCAACAAGCTGCAGATACAAAACCAGAAGCTCATGTCTATCACATACTATTAGATTTGAGGAAAGCTGACAATTCTGATCCATGAAATGACAAAATGATATGAGACATAAAGGCAGCCAGATTCCTGGAATACCGGTGACCACATGGCAACTGATCTACAGATAATCCACAAAATATTCATCTTTACATTTGCCAGGCATGATAAGAGTAGTTATCTTACCCCGTCACCAACGGTAAATAAACGGATAACCTTATCATTCCGCAGACTTCTTCTCACCAGGATGGCATACATATCAAGCACTAACAGGGATAGACTCCACAAACTTTGCAAGCCTAAAGCAAGAACTAGGTAGCTGAAACAGTGAAATGAATAAGAAAATTGTCATAATCATGCTATGCTTCAAATAAAGAGGATAAATTTAGCCGGCTTGTATCCAAACTAACTTGAAACAGTGAAATGAATAAAAACATTGTCATATTCATGCTATGCTTCAAATAAGGAGGATAAATTTAGCCGGCTTGTATTCAAACTAACTTTAAAGGCCAAGCATTTTAGGCAACAGAACATTTAAAAAAATAAGATATGTATTGAAAGATAAGCTCAACTTCAGTGTTAAGATGCTTTTGCCACAACAGTGAAGCTATATTAGAGTTCAAAAGAAGCCACAAAATTTAGGCAATCTCCTTATTCAATCTCAGATGCTGATCTTTTCTTGCTGTCAGCGTAATTCTGCCGTCTACTGAAAAGTGCACTAAACCTAATAATCAAATTGAATTTCTGTCACTTCCCAATTGCTTCCAAAACCCTTTAATTTTCACTCAAATAGAATTTTTCACCTAATCTGATTCTGGTAAAAGAACCCCTTTTTCTAAAATTACTTTAAACCCAAAAAAAAAAAGATAAATAAAATGGCTTTCCGTAAAAGATAGAAGAACCCAGAAGCTAATATGGTTACCAAAAAGCGGTAGCTTCGTGAAAATCACTTGTGGATGCCATGACAGAGACTGATATGGATGCGAAAACAAACTGAAGAAGACGAAGGACAAGGCCGCCAGGTGTCCCAGGCATGCCTTGCACATCCTTCATTCTAACTCTAGGTCCCGCCGCCTCAGTCAACGGTGGCGCCTCCACTGGATGCACCGCTGGCCGGCTCGCGAACATCGCTTTCGGTTTTAAGGCCCCCCGATTAATTTGACCAATAGTCGACCATCAAAAACCTACTTATTACACTTAAAGGGAATATAGTGAAACGGGAAAGCGACCCATTTTCGCTTCTGCTTCCCACAATGTTAATGCTCACTGATGAGACTTGAGAGCGCACTAAGATCAGTTTGTGGCATCTGGGACCGTTCAAAAGCAACCGGACCCCACTTAGATCAACGGTTTATATCAAGTTCTTCTTTGTCGTTTTCTGAGACCGCTTAATCATTTTAACAACGGGGGTGCTTAATCGCGTCACGTGGTTTATTAAAGAATTATTAAACAATCAAACCGTGGCATTTTTTTTTTGGTCTCTAATTTAAAATTGAACACAGTTTTTAGTTTGTTAATTATTCTACGATTCAAATTGCTGTGTAAATTGTAAAAAAATCAATGAATATGAGAGCATTTGAGAATTATTTATTTAATAAAAACTAGTGCTTATATTATTATTACTAATAGAAAGAGGAAATTAGGCCCAAGTGGCTGGCCATTACACAATTGTAATTACTAAATAATTAATGCAAAGCGCCCAATCCAACCTAGTTTATTATTATTAGCGCCATCCAATCAAACGCGGACATCCTCATTTACTTTTTAGAAGCCACCACCGCGGAGACGGAGGACAAGGTGGAGAGTGGACTCCTTCTGGATGTTGTAATCGGCGAGAGTCCGGCCATCCTCGAGCTGCTTGCCGGCGAAGATGAGCCTCTGCTGGTCCGGAGGAATCCCCTCTTTGTCCTGAATTTTCGCCTTCACGTTGTCGATCGTGTCGGAGCTCTCCACCTCCAGAGTGATCGTCTTCCCGGTCAACGTCTTGACGAAGATCTGCATTCCTCCCCTCAGACGCAGCACAAGATGGAGCGTCGACTCCTTCTGGATGTTATAATCGGCCAGGGTGCGGCCGTCCTCCAGCTGCTTGCCAGCGAAGATGAGCCTCTGCTGGTCCGGGGGGATCCCTTCCTTGTCCTGGATCTTCGCCTTCACGTTGTCAATCGTGTCGGAGCTCTCCACCTCCAGGGTGATCGTCTTCCCGGTCAGAGTCTTGACGAAGATCTGCATGCCGCCGCGGAGACGGAGGACGAGGTGGAGAGTCGACTCCTTCTGGATGTTGTAATCCGCCAAGGTGCGCCCGTCCTCGAGCTGCTTTCCGGCGAAGATCAGCCGCTGCTGGTCCGGTGGAATTCCTTCCTTGTCCTGGATCTTCGCCTTGACGTTGTCGATCGTGTCGGAGCTCTCCACCTCGAGAGTGATGGTCTTGCCGGTCAATGTTTTCACAAAGATCTGCATCTGTAAATCGTAATCAAAACAAATAAAATTAATTTTAATTAACTAAATTAATAACAATAATCAAGATTAGAACAAAGACAATGATTAAGAATGCAATTACTAATTACTTACGTTGGAAGGCTGAGATTGGGAACCTCGGTATCTAAACTAAATATCTTTTTTTTTGTTTCTTTTTTTATTGGTTTAATATAATCAGGGAACGAGCACGGAAAAGAGAAGCCGGGTGGCCGGTTTATATAGAGATGTTTGCCGACTTGACGAGGAAATATCGCGAGCCAATTCCAAGAAGATAACGCTTTCCACGCATTTAATGCGAACACGCAAACGAAGGATCACCGTTCATTTAGCTGACGCTAAAAGTTAGGCATTAAACGACGACAGATCCACGGGTCCCACGACGCGCTGCTCCGCTCCACTACCGTCTCATGGTTGCCCACCAGTCATTTCGGTTGTTAAGAAAATAATTATACCCTAAGAAAAAAAAACGGCTAGTTATAATATTAAATTAAATTAAAGAAAAAAAAAGATAATATAATTAAATTCATTTTGGTAAAGAGTACTGTTGTTGTTGTTTTATTTTATTTTAATTTTGGTATATATAAAAATATTAAATGGAAGCCGGTGGCTGTCAACATATGAAATTGACTGATTTTAATTTATTTATTGTCGGTTGTAATAATTATTGGTTTTGTCAATAAGGTAAGAGAGAAAAATCATGAATAATGTGAAAGAGAGTAAGAGGTTGTTTGTTAAATGTCTAAAGTCTGAAATTTTATTAATTTCAGACCTTTTTTAAAATATATTTATTTGTTTTTTGAAACTTACGTATGATTTTCAGATATTTATATCTGAATAAAAAAAGTAAACTTTTGTGATTTTTATCTGAATGAGAAAATATCTGAATGACAAGTAAATATTATATTTCAAAAATATCTCTGTAAAATAACTTATTTCCTAAACTATAAAATTTAATCATCTTTTTTTGTTTTAATTTACAAGGATATAAATGTCAAATAACCAAGTTTAAGATGTTTTTTATTGTAAAAACAAACAAGATGTCACTTATATTCAGATATTAAAAAAAGAAAAATAAACGTGTCATTTAGATTTTCGTATTCAGACTCATTCAGACTTTAGAAAAATTCAGACCCATTTAAATTTCAGACAAAAAAACAAACGATACCTAAATCATGAACAATAAACGTGAAATCGCAGCGAATATTCAATTCAGTTAATCAATTTAATATAAATGGAGTTGCTCAACCAATTCAAGTACTGCTGAAAAGAAACTAAAGTACAACTTGAGGACAAACTATGTTTTGACTAACCCAATTGTTTGTTGGATAATATCCAAGGAATTACTAGACAAGTCAAATGTGACCGTAACGGTTAGAGACACAAGTGTTAGGTAAAAATAAAAAAGAGTGGTATTATTTAACTCTTTTATATTATCTCAACAAGCTCTATTAATTATTTTTTTTATTAATATTTATTTTATTTTTATATGAAATGATTTAAAAAAATAAATAACTCTTAAGTGCACCAACATAATAATTTTTATTAATAACTAATCAAGTTAATCTAATTTCTTAAACTTTAAATTTTTTTAATTTTTTACTTTTTTTTAGAAAATTCTTTAAACCTTAAGAATAATGATCAACAATATTCTTAGTCCAACAATTGCCTGGTTAAACATTCAATTAATTTAAGACAAAACAGGTTCCAACGGCGTGGTTGGATTGGTTGCAGTGTAGTTGTAGCATTTACTAAAATTCGGGTTCTATTCTTAGTGGTGATAAGAGAGATAAAAATTGTATTTAGACTTACCCACCTCCCTTTGTCTTTTAAAAAAAAAATTAAGACAAAACATCTTTTAACAATCCTTGATAAATAGAAAGTCGTTTTAGGCATCATAGATGAAACAATTAACCATCAGTATGGTCCTGGTACCCTCTTTCGATGTTGACAACATTTTAATCATTCAATGGTACTTAATGAAACCAATCTCCTTGGCATGCTACAGAAGCATTGTTTGCAGCACATGAGCCCATACTTCCTGATTATCGCATGAGGCTTCCCACTAACCCGACAAGAGCGAGAACCGAGCCCATAAATCTTGGGGTGGGAGCTCCAAATGTTGTAGTGACCCATGTTGGAGTGACCCATGATTGATGGTTTCTTCTTCTATCAAATAGAAAAGCTAGTTTGCTTAAGCTTGTGTAAAACCCTATAATTTAATTTTTTTAAACTATTAAAATATTATATACCCTCTAATTTAGTAATCATGGAATCAATTAGTTTGCTGTACTCAATAGAGAATGAAGAAGAAGTAAGATTAAAGGTTTCTTTTTTCTCTAATTTTCATACTTTATTTATGTTCAACACCCAAATAACTTTATATTTCTAACAAATTTTAGGCTGAAAAGCCTACTAATCATGGAAACAACGACAGGAAAAAATTGAACATTGTAGATGATTTTGCTTGTGTTTTTACCACTGATATGGTATATAGCTAACTTTCATTTTTTAGTTTTTTGTTAATTATTAATTAATATTATTTTGTACTTTCTAATTGGATATACTATATTTGTGTTTGATTAGGTTTTTAATAATAGGGAAGAATTAATTGAGTGGATGCGAAATGCTGGCAACAGAAATGGATATGTTATTATGATAAAAAAAATCAGATGTAAGTGCACATCATAGAAATCTAAAAATAATTTTTGCTTAGGAAAGAAGCAGTGCTTACAGGCGTGTTTCTAGTCAAGGTCAGAAAATAAATTGTTCTAAGGCAACTTGAACAAAAAAGTGCAATTGTTCGTTCATATTAAAAGGGCAAAATTTGGCAAATGACAGTCGCTGGGTTTTGAAAATGATGTGCGCAATACATAACCATCCTGTAGCAAAACATCTCGAGGCGCACTCATATATAGGTAGGCTTATAGAAAAGGAGGACAAAGTATTGATTGATATGTAATGCAAGACCAAAGGATATACTATAGTCTATATATGATAAAGTAAAGTGCAAAGAGATATAAATAGTGCTACCACTACGAGGTCTATTTACAATGCAAGGTATACTATAGTCTATATATGATAAGGCAAAGAGATGTACATAGTGCTACTACTATGAAGTCTATTTACAATGCAAGATATAGATACAAAGTTAAAAAACCAACTGGCAGGTCAAAGACGTAACTACTCATGAGCAAACTAACTGAGCATAACTACATTGAGTGGTATAAAAGTGATGCTAATACAGATAGTGTTAGAGACTTATTTTAGGCTCATCCTTTTACTATTGATCTATTACGACATTTCCACGTGGTAATTACAGATTGCACATACAAGACCAACAAGTATGATTTTCCATTATTAGAATTTGTTAGCATCACCTCCACTGAGATGACATTTTCAATGTCTTGCATGTATTGAACAGGAGCGGGAGATTAATTATAGTTAGGCAATAGATAAATTAAAAGGTTTTATGAATGATAATATGTTATTGAGTGTAATTGTGACAGATAGAGAGATACCTTGATAAATGCTATTCAAAATGTTTTCCTAAATGCAACTCATCTTCCTTGCAGATGGCGTAAGTAAAAAAATGTTATAGTTAATTGCAAGAAGTTAAGCGAGACTAACGAGGTATGAGAGGCTTTCATTACTAGTTGGAATATATTACTACTATTTGCCACAAAAGACCATTATATACAGCACCTAGACTTTTGGAGGGTGAATATGTGATAAATGCATGGCTAGATAAGTATAATGAAAAATTTATTGCAACTTGGACGGACCCAATAATGCATTTAAGAAATATGACCTCAAATAAGTAAACCATTGTAAAATATTCTGATATCTAATTTTATTATTGAAAAAATAACTAAACTTTTTTGTATTTTCTTAATAGGGTAAGACATCTCATTTAGTATTAAGAGGCAACTACAGTTATTGCGAGGAACTGCTGAGATGTTATGAACTAAAATCCATGCTTTAGTAGAACTGTAACATACAAAGATTATATGTTTGTCAAAGAAAAGATCGACAACAATGCAACATGATTTCAAACCTTCGATTTTTGGGGAATTGAGAGGATTTGTTTCATGAAATGCACTCAACATGATGGTTTATGAGTCTAAACGAGCTGATTACATTGGTCTAGATCCATTGGCTTTTGGATGTGTAGTTTGACACACATGGAATTGCATGTGCACATGAGATTGCAGGGTATAATTGTGAAGGAAGATCTATTCCTTTGTCTTTTATAGATCCATATTAATAGAATCTAGACTTAATACCAACTATTAAAGTTGAAACTGCATAGTTAAGTTGAGATGAAGATGATTTTAAAGTGTTTTAATAATAATGATTACACTAGAAATTTAGAGATTTTGAAGAAGTTGAAAGAACTAGTAGATCCAGCATCAACTTTTCTTATTGAGCTAGAAGTTAAAGCTAAAACTCAAGCTCAACCTTCTTCAAAAGTAGATACTTTTACACGTTGAGATCCATCTAAATTTGAACATGTATTATCTATACAAAATTTTCATTCTCCACATATCTTGTCTTCAAGTAAGATTTCTGTACAATCTAAAGGGCAACCATAAAAAAAAGAAAAAGATGCATCAATCTCAAATGCATAATCATACTTCTTTTATTGATTCATTTCCAAAAGGATTGAGGCCATATATTCATCATGTTAAAGATGTTGTTGCTGATGGTAATTATGGTTTTCATGTTGTGGCTAATTTGATTAGTTTCAATGAGGATAATTGGATGCAAGTCATGAGGGATTTAATTGATGAATCAGAAAGCCACTTTGAAATACTCTCTAACCAACCCAGCGGGTGAATTGAGTTTTTAAAAATATGCAATGCTTTAATAAAACTTTAATCCAAATATTAAGTAAATTTAAAACAATAATAAATAAATAAAACAAAATGTAAACAGATAAGGGAAAAGAGATTCAAACATAGAGATTTTTACGTGGTTCGGTCAACCTTGACTACGTCTACGCCTCCAAGCTCACTGGCTTGAGGATTCCACTAATAAAGTCTCCACGACTTCAAGAACACTTACAATTGACTTCATAGGTGTCAATCAACCATTACACCAAAAGATTATCTCCAATTTCTTAACCCAAGTGTATTCTATTGAGTGTTAGAAAATGTATATTTATAAAGGAGAAAATCGTCATTTTACATTTCAAGTCTCACTAAAATCCTTCCTTTTAGGTATTTAAGTCTCTTGTGATTTAATTATGTGTGTTGTATTATAATTAAGTATTTTATGTATTTTAAGGGCATCATGATCATTTCATAATGAACGAGAGATCAGACATCAAGACAGATATCACTTTTGAACTCAGGACAATAGAAAACCTTAGGAGAAGTATAAAAGAAAAAATGTCACTGTTCACATATATGGTACTATTTACATATATAGTACTGTCCATGTGGAAATACACGTGTGCAACCCAAGAAGGGGGGTGAATTGGTATTTTAAAAATTATCCTAACAAAACCACACAACAATCCAATCTAACGCCTTAATAAATTCGAAAGCAATAAGTTCAATAAAAACACAATAATAAATGAGTAAGAGAGAAAAGAAACAAACACACGAATTGTTACGTGGTTCGGCAATCTCCGTCTACGTCCACGCCTCCAAGCCATCCAAGTTTGAGGATTTCACAAGCATAAGAGACTACTGAGGTGGTGAGGATGGTGGTGATGGAGGTGGATACGGATAAGGAATGCCGAAATGCTCAAAGAGGAGGCGCTGTCCATGAATAAGTTGCTACTGCTGCTGAAACTTAGTCTGTCGCACAAAGAGTGTCCTCACCTCATCCATAAGCTGCTGAAGAGTAACCTTATCAGAAGCAGGAGGCTCGGGAGATGGTAAAGCAGGTGCAGAGGTAGCAAGAGCAGAAGTAGATACTGGACGACCTCAACGTCTATGTTGACCCCAAAATAAAAGATAAAAATCAAGTAGTTGATCAGCTGGGACAACATCAATGAGTGGCCAATCATCACTTGGAGCAAGAAAAGTATGTTTATTGTCAGAAAGTTGTACCCAAGCTCCATTATCCCACTCAAAACCTAAGGCACTAATAGCTTCATTCCCAATGCCCTTAGATGGCCTACATGATGGTTCACGGATAGGTACCTTAAAGTAATTAAGGATCTGGGTGATAAAATTACCATAAGGAAGAGAACCGGTGATCAGTTTAGGAATAAAGAGCATGTTCTGGACAATGGAGTATCCTATGTTAACTGGACGACGTCTAAGAATACAATCAATCAAGGCAACATCCATATGAGAAACTTCATCCAAATGGCCTGATTTAGGAAGCACAATTGTCTGAATAAAATGAAGTAATATACGAGTTTGAAGACAAAGACATTTTGTGCGGAAATAGATAGTACAATCATCATTGGAAAGGTCAATACGACGACATATATTCTTAGCGGCGTTAATATGAACATAGTCATCAATATCGAGAGATTTCCTAGGTGAGAAAATATCTAGGCCATCATCAGAAGTGCCTAAGATATAATTCAAATCTGAATCATCAAATTCAATCAAAACTCTTCCAACTGTGGTGATTACTCAATTTTCTTTCTCCGCGGAAGTATCTATATTCGAGTAAAATACTTTCACCAAGTCGGGATATACATGTTCTTCAATCAAAAGGGCATTTATCCAACCAACATCTTCTAATAATTGAAATAGAGTTCTATTACTAATACTAAGAGTGTGAAGCCAATTCGGTAAAACAAAAAAAAGTAGGTGACACAACTTAAAATGTTTGATTTACTCCCAAGTATAAAAGTGCCTAGTTATAATATAACTCGGTGAGTCCGAGGTCGATCCACAGAGAAAATGTTTAATTTGTTTATTTAAATTTATCTAAAAAATAAAAATAAAATTTAAAAACACACAATTTAATTTGAGGAAAACTATGAAGTTGAATTAGTTAGGGTTATAGATCCACCCTTAATAATAAATACAATTTAACAAATTCTTTTTATTTTTGTTTTATTTCCCAAAAGATTAATTTTATAAATTAAAATTATTTTCCCATTTATTTTATTATGGATTAAGAATTTAATGTGTCAAAACTTAATTTGTCTACACTAAATCAAAATACCATTTTACCATATTTTATACTAAGATATTAAGAATTTATTGTGCCAAATTTCTATTTTTGTCCACAATAAATCAAAATTTCAAAATATAAAATATGGATAAAATTAAATAGAAAACAACTTAATTTATAAAATTAAAAATCGAATTTGATTAAACCATATTTTTTTACTAAGAGTTTCACCTTTTCCTAACTATGAATATTTAACTAAACATTTTTGAAATAAAAGAAATGATTAAAATTGAAAAATACATAATTAAAATGGAAATTGAAAATTGAAATAAACCTAATTTTATTGATTAAAAATATATTACAAAGAGAGATGATGAGAAGAATTTGGGAGAAAAGAAGAGAAGAGAAGGTGCAAAAAGATGTGTTCATTACCCTTTTCTATTTATACTAATACATGGTAAATCAACACCACACAAATAAAAAAATTTAATTACATCTTAACCTTACATTTGTCCCACTAATAAAACATAAACCTAACTTATCCACTCAAGCATATCCAACACATTCCACTAAAAATTACCATACCTAACAAGATAAAAACTTATAATTTTACAATTACCACATTTATCGTGGTAAAAAAGTAAAAATTTACAACAAAAATATCAGATTCTCCTCGAAAATGACATAATTTCTTGGACTTTCGGAATCTAAATTTGACATTCGTACATTTGTTTGGAGCCTCCAATTGCATGAAATTATTATTTTTACCTAATAAACACACAAAAATACACAAAATCAAATACTTAGAAAAATAATTAGAAATTCATAATATGTTACACAATTACAAATATAAATTACATTAATAACACAAAATAACATTTTTACTCCATAATAAACATACAATTTTTAATACTAATCACACCCCCCAACTAGCTTATTGCTAGCCCCTAGCAATTAAAGCGTTATATTAAATTAAGATTTACAAAATTCACATGTAAGTTAATAGTTGTTCATCTATTCTCTAAATTACCAAATAAATAAACTCTCCCAAAATTTTCTAACTCTTTGTCGTTCACTTATTATCCAGAATATCATAAACCTTTTTTCGTGCTCAAGTAATTAACACAATACTTATGGAGCTTCATTAAAAGATAACAACATTTTTGTTCTGAAACTCATTAGAAATTCTTTCTTCAGGCAGTAGATTATTCACATTTTTCTTTTTTTTTTCCCCTTTTTTTAATATTACATTTTTAACCCATTTAGCGAGCTTTAGGCCAGTGACTCCCAGATCAGTTGACCTTAGGCCACTAGGTGTTGAAACACCCATTTGAACTTAATTACTCGGGTTTTTAATAAATATGCAAACAATAAATCTATAACCCATGTAGTGATTAGGCTAGTGACTCCCAGACCAGTTGACCTTAGGGCACTAGGTATTGAAACACCTCTACGGACTTAATTACTCCGGTTTTTGATATAACAAAATCAAACTCATTCAATTTTTTTTCTTTTTCTTTTTTTTCTTCTTTTTCTTTTTTCAATATATACATTCTACTATCTTAGATATTATCCTTAATAAATCAAAAGAACTAAATGCTGTAAAAATTTTAACTTACAATCTACTAGCATGTGTCATAGTGTGTGTGTGAAGAATGTTTTAATAATACCTGTTAAATGAGTAAACGACAAATAACTTAATAACCAAACGGAGAGTTCAAAAATTTGAGTAATTCAAAGAAAAAGGAACAAAAATAACTTACTATAAATTTTAAAATCAAAATATAATACAAGAGGACTATTAGGATGCGTCTCAAAAGTTGTGACTCTTTACATAGCTATCCTAGACATCAAAAAAAAAAAGTTGCTTGTTTTTTGGTTTTTTCAAAAAATAAACACACATATTTACAATTTACGTCAACTATTTCTTCCCCCCAACTTAATCTAAACATTATTCATAATTTAATTATATACATGAAAAAAGACAAAAAAGATAAAGAAAACATAAATAGGAAAGATCACACATGAACAAGCCGTTGAAGATGCGTTTCTAGAGTCGCTATAAGGAAAGTAGTAGAGTTTAGAAGACATAACCTCATTGCTCCAAGAAAATAGTTATAACCGAATAGTTAAGTCCAACTTGTACTTCTTACTAGGGCTAAGGTTACCATCATTAGTCAACCATTCCAATGCCAAGGTCTCTGGTTTTTTGTGTTCATGTAAAAGATCAAGTAACTCATTAGCAGTAGAAGCACAAACAAAGATATTTTTCACAGAGATTGGAATAAAATGATTCTTAATTACATGATTAATGAATGTGAGCAACCCATCAAAAAAATTATTAACATTTAGTAAACCAATGGGTTTTTGATGGATGTTTAAATGGGCCCAAGATGCAAATGTAATCAATACTTCTAAAGTTGTAAGATCTCCTGGCAAGAAAATGAAAGCATCAATATGATTTAACATTTCAGATATTCACTTTTGCATACTTGAGACATCTAACTCTTCTCCAATTAGCACATCGGACATGCATCCCAGAGATTTTAAGGCTTGTGGAATGATTCCTAGTACCTGGTTTCCTCTAATAAAAACAGCTTCTAAGACAAGCTTTGATAACCCGCGATCACCCCCTCCACATACAAGATGCAGTTTCCTCTCAGCTATAGCACGACCAAGATCTACAGCTGCTTGAACGAACTCCTTGTATTTTCCATAATGAAATCTAGAGAGCACACAAATATTTTTGAATTGTCTACTCGAAGATGCTGCCATTAGAATAATCTTCAAAAAAACAAGTTGTGAGTGGTTGGAAAAAGAGCTCATATTTAAAGATCTCAGTGACAGACAAAATGAGAAACAACTGTAAATGGGTTGGTGTATTTGTTAGATGACGTGTGAAGCTCATGTCTCAATTATTCAAAAGCAAACAGTAAAAGGAAAAGCAGTCTGTGAAAAAAAAAGTAAAAGAAAACAAATAATGATTAAATACAAAATCACACCATTAAATGCAATAATGCAAACGATAAAAGGACAATAAAGGAAAAGGATATTTACTGGTAGTTGTGATTGTGGCTCACATCTTTCTCTAGTTTTACGTCCAGTAACGGCTTGAATGCCTTTTATGGATCGAGGATAGGCTTCCCAGTTTTCTTATAAACTGGCAAACATGGTCTTTTTGAGTCAGATTTCCAAGACTAAATTACGCACTTTCTTGTTGGAATAGTCTCCATAACCTGTTTATCTCATATTGCACATGTTCGCTTCGATGCGTCTTAAGAGATTGTAAGATATCATTCAACGATTCTTTACTCATGCCATCTTTAACGAATTTTATTTTATTTTCTCGACTATCAGAAACCATTCCTAAAGATTTACAAACTTCTCGTTTACAACTAAGACGTACACAGTTATGACATTTTGAGCCAAGTCTTTTAGCTCTCCGTTTTTTAGCAAATGTGCTTTTACCAAAACCATGCATATAAGAAATAAATGGATCAGGAAACTCACTAGCTAATCGGACCTTTGCTTCAATTAACCAACGAATATTAGAAGGAATTCCGTTGATCATTAACAAACGCAATCTTTCACAAAGAGATTTGTAAATTTTTTGGAGTGCATTTTGAGGGAGAGAAGGAAAACGCTTATGCAATTTATGTTGTATTTCTTCCATGCTTGATTTTGAGATCTCAGTTATTGTGGAAAACTGAGGACACCGACTTAAGAAGTCACGGAGTACCGTTATCCACCATTTATACGGGAAAATAAATCAAAACACACCAAAATCAAATTTGCAGAATCAAATCAAAAGTGAAAGCGAACAACAAAAAGAAACACAATATGTACAAAAGAAAATGAACTTACATTCGTCCTCTCATTGAGTTAACCTCAAGCTCCAATTGAAATTCATATATACCACTCTCTATTGCTCTGAGTTATCTTTCTTGATCTTCAACGTAGGCCACTAATTCTTGTGGTTGTCGTTCCTAAATTTGATGTGATTTACAACTTTGTATCAATCTTCTCAAGTTAAATTTTATTCGCACAAGTCTTTTAAGATGTGTGAACAGAATCTTTCTTATTGAGGTGCTCATGATGTACAATGATGAGGAAAACACAATTATTAAACACATCTAATTAAAAAACTTTACAGCGTGTATCATTCAAGACAGTCAGATAATTCAAACGGTAAAACAACAGTGAAAAATTAAAACACTCATTAAAAGCTTAATCAAGATTTGGTGGGTCACTCAAATTTATTTTGGTGCTTGCTTCACTTGGTTGGTATTCCAGATAGGGCTTTATTCTTTGTCCGTTAACTTTAAATGTGACACTATTTTTGGGATTCTCAATTTCTACGGCCTCATATGGTTATACATTTTTTATAACAAATGGACCACTCCTTTTTTACTTTAACTTTCCTGGAAACAAATGAAGACGAGAATTATAAAGTAACACTTTTTGACCAATTTCAAATGTTTTTTAAAAAATTCTTTTATCATGAAAAATTTTTGTTTTTGCCTTAATAATTCTTGAATTTTCATATGCATCATTTCTTAATTCCTCAAGTTCATTCAATTGTAGTTTTCGCACATTACCAGTATCATCCAAATTTGAATTAAAAGCTTTAATAGCCCAAAATGATTTATGCTCAAGTTCAACAGGCAAGTGACAAGGGTTATCATAAACTAACCGATAAGGTGACATTCCTAAAGATATTTTAAATGCAGTACGATAAGCCCAAAGTGCATCAGTCAGTCGAAGAGACCAATCTTTTCAATTTGGGTTAACCATTTTATATAGAATTTGTTTTATCTCCCTATTTGTTAGTTCAAGTTGACCATTTGTTTGAGAATGATAAGGGGTAACAATTTTATGTGTAATTCTATTTTTTTTATTAAAGACTTAAATGACTTATTACAAAAATGCTTACCTCCATCACTAATAATGGCTCGAGGGATTCCAAATCGACTTAGAATGTTTTCTTTTAAAAATTTAACGACAGTTTTACTATCATTATTTCGACAAGACATTGTTTCAATCCATTTTGAGACATAATCAACTGCAACTAATATGTACACAAATCCAAAAGATGGTGGAAATGGACCCATGAAATCAATTCCCCAACAGTCAAATATTTCAATTTCAAGTATAAGATTTAAGGGCATCATGTTTCTTTTAGTAATTGATCCTAGTTTTTTACAGTTTTTACAAGTTTTGTAAAATTCATATGTGTCTTTGAATATGGTAGGCCAATAAAATCCATATTGTAAAATTTTAGTCGTAGTTTTTCTTGAAGAAAAGTGTCCACCACATGCTTCAGAATGACAAAAATTAATGACACTACTTACCTCATTATCAGAAATGCATCGTCAAAAAATTTGATCAGGGCAATATTTGAACAAGTAAGGATCATCCGAATAAATTTTCTTTACTTCAATAAAATTTTTTTTCTTCTCCTGAGTATTCCATTGCAAAGGCATTTTACCTATAATAAGGAAATTAACAATATTATCATACCATGGCATTGAAGTAACATAAAATAAAAATTCATCAGGAAAGGAGTCATTGATGGGTGTTATATCAGTGCAGAATTCAGATGTGAGTCTTGATAAATGATCAAAGATAACATTTTCGGCACCCTTTTTATCTTTGATGGTAAGGTCAAATTCTTGGAGTAACAAAATTCAACGAATTAATCTTGGTTTGGCATTCTGTTTAGTTATCAAATATCTCACATCAGCGTGATCAGTAAAAACAATAGTTTTAGAACCAAGCAAGTACGAACGAAATTTGTTTAATGCAAATACCACAGCAAGTAATTCTTTTTCAGTTGTCGAATAATTCATTTGAGTACTATCCAAAGTCTTACTTGCATAATAAATTACAAACGACTTACGATCATTTCTTTGTCCTAAAACAGCACCAACTGTAAAGTCATTTGCATCACACATTAATTCAAAAGGTAAAGACCAATCAAGAGATTGCATAATAGGTGCAGATGTCAAAAGACAAATTATTTTCTCAAAAGATTTTTGACAATCATCAGTCCATTCAAATGATGCATCTTTTAATAAGAGGTTACAAAGTGGTTTAGATATGGCACTAAAGTTTTTTTATAAACCTCTTATAAAATCCTGCATGTCCTAAAAAGGATCGCACATCTCTAACTGTTTTTTGTTGTGGTAATTTAGGTATGACTTCAATTTTTGCTTTGTCAACTTCAATTCCTTTAACAGATACAACATGACCCAAAACAATTCCAGAAGTAACCATTTAATGGCATTGTTCCTAATTTAACACGAGTTCTTTTTCAACATATCTTTTTAAAACTTTTTTCAAATTATCAAGGCAATCATCAAAAGAATTCCCAAACACAGTCAAATCATCTATAAAGACCTCTAAACAATGTTCAACCACATCACTGAAAATGCTTAGCATGCATCTTTGAAATGTTGCAGGAGCATTACAAAGTCCAAATGGCATTCTTTTAAATGCAAATGTTCCAAAGGGACATGTAAATGTGGTTTTTTCTTAGTCTTCAAGTGCTATAGGAATTAATAACTTGAATATCCATCTAAAAAGCAGTAGTATGGATGTCCAACTATTCTTTCTAAGATTTGATCAAGAAATGGTATTGGAAAATGATCATTTCTAGTGGCTTCATTTAATTTCCTATAATCAATGCACATGCGCCAACTAGATGCAATTCGTGTTGGAATTAATTCATCTTTTTCATTTCTAACTGCAGTGATTCTAGATTTTTTAGGCACTACTTGTGTAGGACTTACCCACTTACTATCAGAGATAGGGTAGATAATTCCCGCATCAAGTAATTTAAGAACTTCTGTTTTTACTACTTCTTTCATGTGTGTGTTTAATCTTCTTTGAGGTTGTTGACATATTTTAGCATTTTCTTCCAGATTGATTCTATGTCTGCAAATTAAAGGATTTATACCTTTAATGTCATTTAAAGTCTATCCAATTGCGTTTCTATACTTTTTAAGAACAGATAGTAACTTACCTTCTTGGTCGCTTGATAAGGTCGAAGAAATCACAACAGGTTAAGTTTGCACTTCTCCAAGATAAGCATACTTCAATCCTTTTGGCAAAGGTTTTAGTTCTAGTTTAGGTGCTTCTTGTTGTTCAGTCTTTTCAATGATTCTAAGCTCGTCAAATTCTTGTTTCTCATCATCATTTTGCAAAGTTTGACAAGAATCAAACAACAAATTTATATTAGAAGTATCACGTTCAAATTGTTTATTTAATTCAACTGAATTAACCAAACAAATATCACTAAGTTCAGAAAAATTCCTTTTTTGAATATTCTCCTCTATACAAGCTCAAGCAATTCCTTTTGTTCATCAATTTCATCTTCATTCTCATTTTCTTCATTAGGTTGCCTACACATGTTTGAAACATTCAATTCCAAAGTCATATTTCCAAATGACAAATTCATTAAACCATTCATACAATTAATCAAAGAATTAGCAGTTGCTAAAAATAGTGGACCCAAAATTACGGGAATTGGTTTATAATTATTCACAATAGGTTCAGTTTCTAAGACAATAAAATCCACAGGGTATATGAATTTATCAACTTGTACTAAAACATCTTCCACTATTCTTTTTGGTTCTTTAACTAATCTATCGGCAAGCAAAAGTGTAGTTGAAGTTGATTTTAACTCACCAAGATTAAGTTGAAGATAAACTGAGTATGGAAGCAAATTAACACTAGCACCAAGGTCTAACAAAGCATGCTCAATTTTATGATCTCTAATAATATAAGAAATAGTAGGACAACTAGGATATTTATATTTCAACTTATTATTAGTAGAAAAAATGGTACTTACCTGTTTAGCCATGAAAACATTCTTTTTTACCTTCAATTTCCTCTTAACTGTGCATAAGTCCTTTAAAAATTTGGCATATGAAGGTACCTGTTTGATTGCACCTAACCAGGGAATGTTAACTTTCACTTGCTTAAAAATTTTATAAATTTCTGAAGAGTGGTTTGATTTCCTTGGTTTATTTAATGCATGTGGAAATGGTGGTTCAGATGGAACATTAGTTATTTCTTCACTAGGTGTAAGTTTATCTAGTTCTTCCTTACTCTTTGAATTTTCATTTTCACAAGGTTCAGGAATAGGCCGATTAATAACCTTACCACTACGAAGAGTTATAACTGACTTGACTTGGTCTATGGGTGAGTTTTGAATCTTAGGATTTGGTTGTGGATAAGCTGAAAATTTTTCTTTTTCTTGAATTGTGAGTGCAGAAGCAATTTTAGCAAGAGTATCTTTCAAATTAGAAAATGTTTGTGCATTTTGATTATTAATAGCATCTTGTTTCCTAATGCATGAATGCATTATATCTTCTAAATTTTTCCATGGTGGTGGAACATATGGTGCATAAGGCTGAGTATTTTGAAAATTTTGTGGAGGTGGTGCTTGTGAAGATTGTGCATTATTATTATTCCTCCAACTAAAATTTCGATGATTTCTCCAACCAGGATTATAAGTCTGTGAATATGGGTTTGGCTTGTTAAAAGTGTTGATGGCATTAGCTTGATCATGAAAATATTCTTTAAGTGCAGGCAGAGTGGGACAATCTTGAGTGAAATGATCATTAGAACTACAAACATCACATGCAATTTATTGAACAATTTTACTTGATCACTTTTTTTATTCTCCAAAGCTTCAACTTTCCTAACTAGGGATGCAAATTTTGATTGTAAATCATGATCTTCCCTAAGGTTATAGATTCCTTTACTAGATGGAGATGGTTGTGGTTTATTAATCAATTCAAAAGTTTCAACAGTATCCCAATGTTGTGCATTTTCAGCTAATTGGTCAAGGTAATCTAGTGCATTTTCAGGATTTGTATCTCTAAATTCACCATTACGCATAATTTCTACAACTTGTCTACTTTGGGTATGTTTGGGATTGAGGTTGGGCAGCTGTAGCTTCCAAGCTACAGCACTAAAGTGTTTGGTAAACACTAACTACTGTGGCTTAAAAGCTATGTTAATGTGATTTTTCACTTATATCATGTAAAATGTTTTATATTTTTAATAATTTTGTTAAAATTATTATTTAAAATTTATATTTACTATGTATTACTAGCTTTTATTTCATAATTATAGCTTTTTTTCCACAGCAGCTGCAGCTTAAAAGCTCCAGCACCTCAATCCAAAACATACCCTTTGTGGTGTTAAGCCCTCGTCGAAATAAGTGACCAATTGTCAAGGTTCAAAACCATGGTGTGGACATATGTTAAGCAATTCTTTAAACCTATCCCAACATTGGTATAATGTTTCTCCATTTTTTTTTAGTGAAAGAAGTGATTTGCCTTTTAAACGAATTACTTCTATAAGGTGGAAAGAATGTTTTCAAAAAATGTTCTTGCATGTTATTCCAAGTTCTTATTTATCTAGATCTAAGGTTTTGTAACCACGTTTTAACTTTATTTTTTAATGAAAAAGGAAAAAGCTTTAATATAACTATGTTCATGCTACAATTTTGGTCTGTGTATGTATTATAAACTTCCTCAAAATCTCTTAGATGCAAGTATGGATTCTCAGATTATAAACCATGAAATGTTGGTAAAAGTTGGATAATACCTAGTTTGAAGTTGAATCGAGATGCTTCTGGAGGAAATACTATACACGACGGTGCTCCAGTTCTCGTTGGATTCATGTAATCTCTCAAAGTTCTTGGTTGATCCTGATCATATTGAGATTGGTTGTCTCCCTGATCAACTGGAGGATTAAGTTGGCCCAAAATGTTTTCATCTTGGATTTTGTCCATGATTGGTGATGGTGGTGATTGAGATCTACGAATTAACCTACCACTTGAAGTTCGAGACCAACGTCTCATACAATAATGATGATGTGTGAGTATAAAATTATGTTGTAAAAATAACACACAAGCAGATTAATAACAAAAACAAAGTGAAAAACTACACAAATTAAAGACAAAATGAAAATTAAATAAACAAGATAAATGTACAAAAAAATACAAGACAAAAATAAATAAACTAAAAATTAATGAAATAAAATTAAATAGGTAATAAACTAAACAAATAAACAAAGTAAAAGCCAATAAGAAAAATAAAATTAAAAAAACTAGTGGTTGAACCCACCAATAAATTAACAAAATAAAGAAAAAAATGCGAAATAAAAAAACTGAAAATTAAATAACTGAAATAAAAAAAGTTAGTAGTTAGTTAGTTTGCTTGGTCCAAATTAAGTCCAAATTGAGTCCAAAATAAGTCTAAATAAGTCCAAGTCCAATTATTGTGAGAAATTTTGTCTAGGGATCTTATTGTAAATTATTTATAATTTTACAGTCATACCGTAATTTTTAGAAGTTTAGAATTGAGCCATGTAGGATGAAAGTGAAGATTCTGAAAGTTTTTATGGTCAAAACCAATTATGAGAAGATTGAGCTAGAAACGAAAATTGTTAGGGTGAAACTAGAATTATGAAAGATGTGGGGATAGAAGAGAATTTAAGAAAAGAAAAAGGGGGCAAACGAAAATTTACACAAAAAGTTAAAAAAAATATAAAAGGAAAAATAAAACAAAAGAATCTACCAAAAACTTGACACAACTTAAAATGTTTGATTTACTCCCAAGTATAAGAGTGCCTACTTATAATATAACTCGGTGAGTTCGAGGTCGATCCATAGAGAAAGGGTTTAATTTGTTCATTTAAATTTATCTAAAAAAATAAAAATAAAATTTAAAAACACACGATTTAATTTGAGAAAAACTATGAAGTTGAATTAGTTAGGGTTATGGACCCACTCTTAGTAATAAATACAATTTAACAAATTCTTTTTATTTTTGTTTTATTTCCTAAAAGATTAATTTTATAAATTAAAATTATTTTCCCATTTATTTTATTATGGATTAAGAATTTAATGTGTCAAAATTTAATTTGTCTACACTAAATCAAAATACTATTTTACCATATTTTATACTAAAATATGGTAAAATATTTTTGTCTACAATAAATCAAAATTTCAAAATATAAAATATGGATAAAATTAAATAGAAAACAACTTAATTTATAAAATTAAAAATCAAATTTGATTAAACTATATTTTTTTACTAAGAGTTTCACCTTCCCTTAACTATGAATATTTAACTAAACATTTTTTAAATAAAAGAAATGATTAAAATTGAAACACACATAATTAAAATGAAAATTAAAAATTGAAATAAACCTAATTTTATTGATTGAAAATATATTACAAAGAGAGATGAGGAAAAGAAATTTTAATTATGTTTAGAAAAACTAAACACTCCCATGTTTAGAAAAACTACTCGTCGTCTCTCTAGGTAAACTCTGAAATTTTCCTGCGAATAGCATTGGTTTTATGAACTGGGAAATATTTATTCAAAAATTTTGTTACCATATGTTCCCATGATGTAATGCTATTAGCAGACAATGTATTAAGCTATGAACGAGCTCTATCCTTTAAAGAAAATGGGAATAATCTAAGTTTAACATCATTATCTGAAAAATTCTCACATCTAAAAGTTTGACAAATAGCATGAAAATCATTCAGATGATTATATGGATGCTCATTTTCTAGGCCATAGAATGTTGGGAGATAATTTAGTACACTAGGTTTTAATTCAAAACTCCTAGCAGCTACATTTGGGTACCTTATGCATGTTGTGCTCAAATTAGCTAAGGGACTGAAGTAATCCTTAAATGGCCTCTTCTGTGGTTTTGGTTGCTGGTTTTGTAAATCTATTTCAATTTTAGTTTTAAATGCAATGTGTTTGTGTGTTCGATGTGTTTTTTCCAGTTCAAGGTCTAAAGGTTTAAGATTAGGTAAAAATGACATTCGACCATGCATGCAAATAACAAAAGAAATGAAAACAAAACAAATAAAAATAAAGAAGAGAGAGAAATTATGATACTAACCTTATCACGCTGTTACAATCTTACTATGAAAACATACTCAAGTGTTATAAGAAAAAAGAAATTACGTGAAACAAATTAACCAAAATTAAAATAAATCACTAAGAAAGATAACAAGATAAACAAAAAAAATTACAAAGAAAAACAACATGAAAATTAAATTACACAAATTTAAAGATGAGAAAACGAAATGAAATTCTAACCTTAAAATGCTGATTCACTTTTTTTTTTAAATTATAAAAAAATATTTAAAAAAATTAATTCTACGAATTAAAATAATTACCTCCCCGGCAATGGCGCCAAAAACTTATTGTGCAAATTTTATTGAACTCAAAGCCGCACGAATTTATTGTAGAATGGATTAATGGTGACGAGTGTTGATCCCACGAGGAGGTAGATTTTAATTATATGTAAAATTAATTTTTGTAAATGGGTGGTTGGATTTGTGGTGGAAGTAATTCCGATTATGCTAGAATTTAAATTGGAATGACAGGAATAAATTAAAATGAGATCTATTGAAATAAAGTGCTTGAGTATCTAGATCTGCATCAACATGCTCCATGGGCTAAATATTTTTTATTAATGCCAATTAAATCAAGAAGGGGGTTTCTACACCTCATGAACCATGCTCAAATAAATATGGTGCTAAGGGCTTATCGTGCCAAATAATAATAACCTTCTACTAGAGAGCCAGTTTAACTAGTGCGGTATCTTGACAAGATCATTATTATTTATCGATGAAAAGTCAAAACATCCACAAATATTAGAGGGGAAGAGAAAATAAATTTACCAAATTAAGCCCATGGAACTTTTGAGACTTCACCTTCAACGCAAGCTTGAAAGAAAATTAGCTACTCATTTTTTAACTAGGGGAAAATGGAAATTTATTAAAATACGTAGAAAATACAAGATGGAGAAGGAATTACAGAAAACTATGCCCAAAATGGATTCAAAGAGAGCCTGCTTTATTTAAAGCAGTCGAGTAACCGCTGGATATCGATTAACATTGACGCTTAGGATTACACGATCAACAAAGACGCAATTTGACCACGGTTTGCATAGTGATACGGTTTGTACAGTAACGCGGTTTAAATAGTGGCGGCTTGAATAGTGACGCGGTTTGAATAGTAAACAATCCCATGTATGTGCATGTACCGTACGCAAGATTTTTGGTCTACTGAAATGCTACCACATCACTGATCAACAGTACATAAGAATTTTAGTCCAATAGGATCGTGACATATCATTAGTCAACGCCACGTCATCGGTCAATGCCACATAAACAGTCAATGCTACATCATTCGTCCAATCAAATGCTGCCACGTCACAGGTCGGTGCCACATCATCGGTCAATGCCACGTCATCGGTCAACGCCATGTCATTGGACCGTATATGTGAACAGTGTCGTTTTTTCCTTTTATGCTCCTTTTAAGGTTTTTGACCTTCCAAAGTTCAAAAGTGATGTCCATTTTGCTGTCTGATCACTCGTTAATTATGAAACGATCCCCTAGAATATATAAAATAGTTAATTATAACAAAACACACATGATTAAATAACAAAAAATTTAAATACATAAAAATAGCAATGTTAGTGAGACTTGAAGTGTAAAATGACGATTTTCTCCTTTATAAATATACACTTTCTAACACTCAACACCGGGAAGGTAAGTAATTTAATTTGTAGAATTAATTTTTTTTTTAATATTTAATTTCTTGTAATTTTTTCTTTTTTAAAAAAAAAAGAAAAAAAGAAGTGAATCTACATTTTTAAGTAAGAAATTCTTTTTCTTTTTTTAAATTTTTGCAATTTAATTTTCAAAGTTATTTTCTTTGTACTTTTCAAAGTCCCTTAGCTAATTTGAGCACATTATGTATAAGGTATCAAAATGCAGCTGTTAAGAGTTTTGAATTAAAGCCTAGTGTGCTAAATTGTCTCCCAACATTCATAACTTAGAAAATAAGGACCCCATATAGTCATCTAAATGATTTTCATGCTATTTGTCAAACTTTTAAATATGAGAATTTTTCATATGATAATGTTACACTTAGATTATTCCTATTTTCTTTAAAGAATAGAGATCGTTCATGGCTTAATATATTGCCTGCTAATAGCATTATATCATGGGAACAAATGGTAACAAAATTTTTGAATAAATATTTCCCAGTGCATAAAACCAATGCTCTTCGCAGGGAAATTTCAGAGTTTACCCAAAGAGAAGACGAGCAGTTTTTTGAAATATGTGAGCGATTTAATGAGCTACTCTTGAAGTGTCCATATCATGGGTGTGAGAAATGGCACCAATGCCAATACGTTTTGGAGGGTTTATTACTGCATGTGTAAGATTGGCTAATGGCAATAAGTGGAGGAGAGCTAATGTCAAAAAGGGCATCAGAGATTTGGGATTTTTTTCCAGTGGCAATCGGATAATTCCCAATAATGGAGTCAATCACTGAGGAATACTAAAACAATTAAGGGAGTGAATGAGGTTCACATTGGCGAGTCAAGTTCGGAAATTAAAGAAGTCAAAGAGATGGTTGAAAATCTTTCCCGACAAATAGCATTATTAACGACTGCTAAATCAGCAGAGCCATATGACCATTACTCATACATAGATCAAGCTAATGCCATAGGTGTAATGAGAAAGCCATCAAACTACGACTTTTACTCTAACACATACAATCCTGGATGGAGAGACCACCATAATTTTTCATGGTCTCAAGGATTCCAACAGAATGGACCAGCAGCTCCAGCTCCAACAATGTAACTAATTCCTCAAATTCCTCAGCCTTTCGACCACTATTTAGACCATATAATTTCAACACAAACCACTCTCAACCCATACTATGGGAGGATGCATTCTAGAATCTCAAGAATTTTACTCACTCTACGATCGAGCAACTGAACCGCACTTTTGATGAACTGCAAAATGAGATGAGAGCATGGTTCAACTCACAAGCCCAATCAGTCTAAACCTCAAAAAGATGGTGGGACAGCTTGCTTCTTCAGTTCAAACTTTGGCAATGATTGTTGAGAAAGGTAAATTCCTAAGTCAACCAGTGCCTAATCCTAAAGGAGTATATGAAGCAAGTACCAGTTCACCACAGCAGCATGGAGATGTTAAAGCCATCATAATCTTATGGAAAGAAAAAGAAGTCGACAATAAGGTGGAGATGCCAGTGCCAAAAACAACTCAAATTATACATGTGAATGTTGAGGACTCTTCATCAGAAGAAAAGGAAGAAGTCAACCCATGAGAATACGTTCCTAAAACTCTATTTCCTCAGAAGTTAGCCAAAGGGAAGAAGGGAAAATCTACAGGTGAGATTTTTGAAATCTTTAAATAGGTAAGCGTTAACATCCCTTTGCTTGATGCTATAAAATAAGTATCATCTTATACCAAGTTTCTTAAAGACCTTTGCACTAAAAAGAGAACAATTCATGTTAAAAAAAAGGCCTTGTTAACAGAGAATGTTAACTCTATACTCCAACACAAAATGCCTCTAAAATACAAAGACCACCCAGGCTCTCATTCTATCTCATATAGTGTAGGGAACCACACAATTGAGAATGCTTTGTCAGATTTAGGAGCTAGTGTAAATCTATTGCCTTACTCAGATTTTGTGAAACTTGGACCAGGAGAATTACACCCGACTCCAATGGTGCTGTAACTTACAGATTGGTCCACGAAAATATCTCATGGTATTATAGATGACGTGCTTATTCAGGTAGACAAGTTTTATTTTCCTGTTGATTTCATTGTAATTGACACTTAACCAGTTCAGAATTTAAGAAAGCATATCCCCATTATCCTGGGTCGACTTTTTTTGGCAACTGTCGATGCTCACATTCAATGCAGAATTGAAAATATGCAGTTGTCCTTCGGTAGTATGATTATGAAGCTCAACATCTTCAACATTGTCAAGCAACCTCACAATGCAGATGATGGAATTATTAATGTGGATTTAATAGAAGCATTAGTTGATAATACTTTTCCTTCAAACCTGAGTGATGACCTTTTATAAACATATTTAACTCATTTTAATTTTGATTTTGATATTGACAGATCAGTCGATGAGGTCAACGCTTTACTTGACTCAGCACCATCCATGGACACAAATAAATGGAAGTCAAGAGTTGAACAACTAGTGCCATCAGAGAAGAAACTTAACCCATCATTAGAATCACCATCAAAACACGAGCTCAAATCATAACCCAACATTTTGGAATATGCATTCTTGGAAAAAAGCACTCTACCTGTAATTGTCTCTTCATCCATAAATGTTGAACAAAAAGGTGTAAGTTGTTGGAAGTTTTTAAAAAGTACAAAGGAGCGTTAGGATTGACCATAGCTGATATAAAATGTGTAAACCCAGTAGACTGTATATATTACATTCAGCTTGATGAAAATGCTAAACCCACTAGAGAAATGTAATGTCGGTTGAACCTTAATATGAAAGAGATTATTATAACAGAAGTCCTTAAGCTATTAGATGCATGTATCATTTACTGCATTTCTGATAGTTCATAGGTCTGTCTTATGCAAGTTGTCCCTAAAAGGTCAGGAGTCACAGTAGTTACCAATACTGATAATGAATTAGTACACATTAGAGTGACTATAGGGTAGTGTATATGCATTGATTATAAGAAGTCAAATTCTATCACACGTTAAGACCATTTTCCTTTACCATTTATTGATCAAATGCTTGATAGATTAGTAGGTCATCAATTTTATTACTTTTTATATGGCTACTTAGGATACAATCAGATTCCTATAGCACCAAAAGATTAAGAAAAGACTACCTTTACTTGCCTTTTTGGGACTTTTGCGTATAGGAGAATGCCATTTGGATTATGTAATACACCTGCTACATTTCAACGATTGATGAGTTAGATTCTTGAAATTCTAAAATGCATCCTCCCATGGTCTGGGTTGAGAGTGATTTCGGTTTTGATCGTATGGTCTAAATAGTGGCTAAGAGGCTTGAGAAATTTGAGGAATTGGTTGCATTGGTGGAGCTGGAGCTGCTGGTCCATTCTGTTGGAATCCTTGAAACCATGAAAAATTAGGGTGGTCTCTCTATCTAGGATTATATATGTTGGAGTATGGGTTGTAATTTGATGGCTTTCTCATTACACCGATGGCATTGGCTTGATCTGAATATGTGTTATGGTCCTGTGGTTCTGTTGATTTAGCAGTCGTCAATAATGCTATTTGTTGGGAAAGACCTTCAACCATCTCTTTGACTTCTTTAATTCCCGAACTTGACTCGCCAATGTGAACCTCATTTACTTCCTTAATTCTCCTAGTATTCCTGAGTGATCGACTCTGTTGTTAGGAATTATCTGATTGTCGCTGAAAGAAATCCCAAATCTCTTATGCACTTTTTGACATTAGCTCTCCTCCACTTGTTGCTATTAGCCATTCTTGCACATGCGGCAATAATCCCTCTAAAAAGTATTGGCATTGGTGCCATTTTTCGTACCCATGATGTGGACACTTAAAGAGTAGCCCATTAAATCGCTCCCATGTTACGAAAAATTGCTCGTCATCTCTCTGGATAAACTCTGAAATTTCCCTGCGAATAGTGATGTGTTAGTAATTTATATATTATTTTTTATATTTTTCTAACTTAATTTTATGTTAAATTATATTTTATTATGTTAATTTTATCTTAATTTTTATATTTTGTTATTTTAGGTATACTATGGGATTAAAGAGGAATTAAATCGGAGCATTCAGGAAGAAATCAACTTGTCGGAATTAAAAAGGGGAAAGCAATGAAGAGAATTAATTGGAACAAATCACAAAGGATTTAATTTAATTAATCATTAAGCATGCATGCACGTGGAGATAGGGATGGCAATGGGCAGGGTGGGGGTGGGGACGCCTACCCCATTCCCCACCCCATTAAAAATTTTGCCTCCATTCCCCACCCCATTCCCCGATAAATTCAGTGGGGTGGGGATGAGGAATCCCCATGTGGAGAATGGTTTCCCCATCCCCACCTCATTCCCCATTTATTTATTTTATAATAGATATAGAAAGATGATTTTAATAAATTAGAAATTAAAAACTTCAATTAAATCATTATCATATTATTAGGTGTTTAAATTATGTAAAAAAAAATCTCCAAATATTTATCGTAATATTTTGAAATAATATTAAAATTAAAAAATATTTGAAGAGAGTAGTTCTTAAGAGAGAAAAGAAAACACAATAATATTTTAAGGTTGAATAAAAATTATATTCTAAGGTTTTCTTTTAGTTATAATTTATTTGTATCAAGTAGAAATTAAAAAAAAATTATTAACTAACATTGTAATTGA
This sequence comes from Citropsis articulata, assembly GCA_030449925.1. NCBI lineage: Eukaryota > Viridiplantae > Streptophyta > Magnoliopsida > Sapindales > Rutaceae > Citropsis > Citropsis articulata. The sequence continues at coordinate 2,257,227 of JASUUH010000079.1, forward strand.
TAAAACAAAAATTATCAAATAAAATTTAAAAAAAATATTTATATGATTGGGGAAGGGGTGGGGTGGGGAGTACAAAACCAAACCCCACCCCATTAAGAGTTTGGGGATTATTTTCTCCCATTCCCACCCCATTCCCCAAAATTATTCAGGAGCCCCAAACCCATGGAGGATTTTGCCATCCCTACGTGGAGAAGCATTGTAGAATTAATTTTCAAAGGAATATGGCAAGCACGTGCTGGGCTTTGGCTTTGCAATAATATTGGCCAATTAATTGTACAAGTTGAGCATGCATGAACTAAAGTGGCAGCTGGTGGGCTTTTGTTTTTAATCCTTTCCACGTGAGGATTTTAGGGTGAAAAATAACAGCTACTATAAAAGCATAAACTTGCGGCAACATTAGGGAATTTTTTGGAGAGAGCATCAGCTGCACAAACTAAAAATTAGAGAGAAAGCTGAGAGTAAGAAAAAAAAAGAAGAGAAGCCACCGCTGCAAAATCCGGGAGCAACAATTTAGAGAAGTCAATTGTAGAGATTGGAGAGAGACAGCTTTTTGAGTTTTTATTTTTCTCTTCTCTATTATTTTGTTTGAATGTTCCCAATTAAATTTATGGATTCTCTTTATATTCCTATGAACTAATTTATTTTACTAGGGCTACGATGTAGCCTAACTATGAAGATTTAATTCCATAAAACTATGTTATTTTTAGTTTGTTATTCCATGGTTGAGTGTTCATTATTATGCTTAATGCTTTTAAATATCTAGTCAATATTTAATTGATTTGAGGATACATAATAAGACCGAGAGGAGATTTATGTATTTTTGATCTATGTAATGGATGCCATGAATTGAACGAAAGACAGATATGTGCCAACGTGATTCATGCAAGTTTTCTAAGAATTTCCATTGAGCTTAATGAATCTTTGCATATTTAAATTCACATAGAGATATAGTGGGTTAATATGTATAGGTATTTTTGATATTACTCGAGAGATGATATTGAATAGATTAGGGAAATTCACTGTCAACATGGGTAATAAAATTTAATAGCATAGATGGAAGATTAAATTGGATTAGTTATGGTGAAATCAGATGTCCTACTGTCTTAATTTCTTGGTGAAATCAGATGTCCTATTACTGCTTGCATATTTATTTAATTTTCAGTTATTTTATTTTATTTTAAATTTTAATCTAAATTCGCCTATTCGATTGTTCAATTAAATTTGGGTTAGAATAATTTCGGTAACTAATAGGATATATAATCTTTGTGGGACGATACTTTACTCTTCATTATATTACTTGCGCCGACTAGTACACTTGCTAATTTACGCATCAAATAGCATTGGTTTTATGCACTAGGAAATATTTATTCAAAAATTTTGTTACCATTTGTTCCCATGATGTAATACTATTAGCAGACAATGTACTAAGCTATGAGCGAGCTCTATCCTTCAAAGAAAATGAGAATAATATAAGTTTAACATCATCATTTGAAAAATTCTCGTATTTAAAAGTTTGACAAATAGCATAAAAAACATTCAGATGATTATATGGATCCTCATTTTCTAGGCCATAGAATGTTGGGAGACAATTTAGCACACTAGGTTTTAATTCAAAACTCCTAGCAGCTATATTTAGGTATCTTATGCATGATGTGTTCAAATTAGCTAAGGAATTGAAGTAGTCCTTAAACGGCCTCTCCTGTGACTCTGGTTGCTGGTTTTGCAAATCTATTTCAATTTTATTTTTAAATACAATGTGTTTGTGTGTGCGAAGTGTTTTTTCTAGTTCAAGGTCTAAAGACTCAAGATTAGATAATAATGACCTTTGACCATGCATGCAAAGAACACAAAAAAAAAGCGAACAAAGCTAATAAAAATAAAAGAGAAGGAGAAATTACGATACTAACCTTATCACGCTGTTATAACTTTACTATGAAAACACACTCAATTGCTATAAAAAATACGTGAAATTAAATTACAATAAAATAAAATAATAAATTAACAAGATAAACGAAAAATTACAAAGAAAATGACTTTAAAAATTAAATTACAAAAATTTAAAAAGAGAAAAAGAAATTCTTAACTAAAAATGTAGATTCACTTCTTTTTTTTTAAATAAGAAAAAAATTACAAGAAATTAAATATTTAAAAAAATTAATTCTACGAATTAAAATACTTACCTCCCATGCAACGACGCCAAAAACTTATTGTGCAAATTTTATTGAACTCGCAAGCACACGAATCTATTGTAGAATAGATTAATGGTGACAAATATCGATCCCACAAGGAGGTGGATTTTAATTATATGTAGAATTAATTTTGTAAGTGGGTTGTTGGATTTATAGTGAAAGAAATTTAGACTATCCTAGAATTTAAATTAAAATGGTAGGAATGAATTGAAATGAAATCTATTGAAATAAAGTGCTTGGGTATCTGGATCTGCATCAACATGCTCCATGGGCTAAATATTCCTTATTAATACCAATTAAATCATGAGGGGGGTTTCTACACCTCATGAACCACACTCAAATAAATATAGTGTTATCAGAATAAACAAAGAATAACCTCAGACTAGAAAGCTAAGTAAACCAGTCATATCTAGACAAGATTATTACTATCTGTCGACGAAAAGTCAAAACATCCATAAATATTAGAGGAGAAGAGAAAATAAATTTACCAAATTAAGCCCATGAAACATGTTGAGACTTCACCTTCAACCCAAGCTTGAAAGAAAATTAGCCACTCATAATTGAACTAGGGGTAAAATGGAAATTTCTAAAATACGTACAAAATACAAGATGGAGAAAGAATTATAGAAAGCTTAGCTCAAAAATAGATTCAGGAGTGTCAAATTAGGGGGCGGGAGAGCCCTCTTTTTATAGATACACTGAGTAAATCATGCTCATCGAATTAAAAATAATTTGGACGCTCAGAATTGCGCCACGTCATTAGTCAACAGTACGCGGTTTGACCACGGTTTTGACCACGCGGTTTGTATAGTGACGCGGTTTAAATAGTGGCGGCTTAAATAGTGAAGCGGCTTGAATAATAAATAATCCCATGTATATGCATGTACCGTACGCACGATTTTTGGTCCACTGAAATACTGCCACGTCACCGATCAACAGTACATAAGAATTCTAACCAATAGGATCCTGACACATCATCGGTCAATGCCACATCATTGGTCTAATAAAATGTTGCCACATCACAGGTCGGTGCCACATCATCGGTCAACGCCATGTCATCGGACCGTATATGTGAACAATAACATTTTTCCTTTTATGCTACTTCTAAGGTTTTCGACCGTCCTGAGTTCAAAAGTGATGTCTGTTTTGCTATCTGATCACTCGTTCATTGTAAAATGATCATGATACCCTTAAAACACATAAAATACTTAATTATAATATAACACACATAATTAAATAACAAGAGAATTAAATACATAAAAGTAGGGATGTTAGTGAGACTTCAAATGTAAAATGATGATTTTCTCTTTATAAATATACACTTTCTAACACTCAACACTTGCAGGAGTACGCATGTCACAATAAATTCCAAGTAAGTTTTTAAGCCTGTCATTTTTCTTAGAGAGTAACCCTTTTTGTCCATTTTTCATACAGCTTAATAGTTTATTATTTTATACATGATCTCTAAATTTCCTCTAAGTCAACTCTCTAAGAAAAAAATGATTAAAAAAAAGAAAAAAAAGTGTGCTACTACATCTGAAGGTCCACCTACCTAGTGATATAGAAGATTATTTAGAGCCCTAAAAGATGATAGAAAGGCCATTACCGGTGAGATTTTAGGGTTTGACATGTCATTCTTGAAAGTGGCTTGATTACTATAGATAAGACAAAGTCTGCTGGACTGATGCATGTGGATGGTTAATGTGGGTGTGATGTTTCTTTGGACTGGAGAAAATGCTTATTCTTTTATTTGATTGCTATCATTAGTCTGATTTAATAAACATTATTGTTTAAAAAAAAATAATTTGGGTTTGAATTTTGTCTTCACTTTATTTGCTAGGGCTAGTAATAAGCTGGCTGGAGGGTGTGTTGAGTGTTAGAAAGTATATATTTATAAAGGGTGTGTTGAGTGTTAGAAAGTGTATATTTATAAAGGAGAAAATCATCATTTTACATTTTAAGTCTCACTAATATCCCTACTTTTATGTATTTAAGTCTCTTGTTATTTAATTATATGTGCTATATTATAATTAAGTATTTTATGTATTTTGGGGGCATCATGATGAGCATAATTTATACACATATTTTACCCTTAATTATATTATTGTTAGTTATTTTTATTTATTATTTTTAATTAATTAAATTATTTTGTTGAATAGGAAATTAATTGGAGATTATGGATAAAAAGGCCATAAAGAAGTTCAAATTAAGAAGGAATAAAGATTAAATTGGAAGATAAAAATACAACCAAGAATTAATGGAAGTCACGAAGACCAAAATTGGAAGTCAATCTCTTAAAGAATGAACGGCGGGCATGCATTTGGAAAGGAAAGATTTGGCAATTTGGAATGCATGGGCTGGGCTTTAAAAGAAGAAATCATTAATTGGCGTTTTTGCTTTTAAGTCAAACGTGTGGCTGGTTTTCAAATTTTAATAAGGAAATAATATTTGAGTGGCATGGATATTGGCTTGTGAGAGGTGGTTTACCGGGAATCATAATTTGAAAAGAATTTGGCCAGTGGGCAATATATAAAGGCAAGCCATGGGAGCCGCCAGAGGAGAGAAAAAGCAGACGCAGTTCGGGAGAGAAGATAGGAGCGGCAGCAGCTGTTCAGTTTTCATGGCTGGTTTGATTTATTTTGTTGCTCCCTATTCAAGTATGTCTAGCTAATTTTCTTATAGTGAGGTTAAAGATGTAGCCCTATTCAATGAAATAATTATCATTTTATTTAATTAATTCTCTATATATGTTATTTGATGATTATGATTTTTGTTTCACATGATTAATTGGGTGTTAGTAAATCTTTTCATCAATTCTGTCATGCATTATTGATTGTTATGATTAATATTCGATTAAATTTATGCTTGAGTCTATAAAGTTTATATATGATTATCTTTGATTTTGTGTCTTTCATTAAATTGTTTACACAGAATGCTTAGGAAAACTTTGACTCTTTGTTATTCAATATGTTCACATGGAATTCTTAGATGTCATACTATTAAGCAGAAAAAGAACCTACACAAGATTAATTTTATTTGGGCTTAATTGTTATATCCATGAGATGACATAGATTGATTTCGAGTTGTCACTCTAAAATTGTGGATTAATTAATAATTGGATAATTTCTAGTTGAATAGTGGTGGATTCTGAAACATTGGTAATCTTTGTCTTATTAAATTCTCATTTGCTTTAATTGTTTTCTTATTTTAATTAGTTTAGTTTCTTTTAAAATTCAATTTGCTCAACTAGGTTAGGATTAATATTAATTTTAGATTTAAATTAGACTTTTCAATTTATAACAATCCCTGTGGGTTCGACCGATTTTATCTCAGATTAGGCTGTAGTATATTAAAATTTTCACAACAAGGTTTTGACGCCGTTGCCGAGGATTGTGTCAGAAAGTCAGTTTAGTGTAGGTTGATTTGATTCTTCCACTAGTTAAAATTTAGGTTGTCTTTTTATTTTTTTAAATAAAAAAAACACAAAATTTTTTTTATTTGTCTTTAAATTCATTGTTTGGTTGTTTGATTTATTTTATTTTTAAATTCTGTTTTTATTATTGTTGGTTTATCTTATTTTATTTTTCTTTCTTTCCTTGTCTAGTTAGTTTATGAGTGTTTGGGAACGTGATTTAACAAATCGTTTGGTCAAAAGAGAATCGAAAATTGATAGTAGTCAAGCTAGTATTTTAGAAGTTATGGATGACCCAAATAGAATATTGCCAATACTTCCACCAGTGCAAGTAGAGAAAACCCTTAGGCCATGTTTGGTTTGAAGAAAGGGGAGGAGAGGAGAGGAGAGAAATGGAAAGGAAGGGAGAAGAAAGGAGAGGAGTGAAATAAGGAAATTAAATTGAAGTGTTTGATTTAACATAGAATTTCATGGGGTAAGGAATTATAATTTTTATTTTTAGACAAATTTACCCTTTACTGTAAATACTACACTATAAATATTAGTAATTAAATATAATTTAATGTCAATATTAAACTTTTGTCAACTTATAAATATTTTTTTTAAATGTCAGGATGTCTTAAAAAAATTCATGATTATTTATTATTATTATTATTATGCACACACACACCTCTATATGGTTATGTGCTGGAATATAAGTTTTCTCATAGTTAAATAAAATTCATGATGATTATTATTGTAATAATATCCAAACACAATTATTATAAAATTTAAATGCTTCTAAATTTTGACAATAAATTAAAAAAAATCAAAATAACAATATGCATAAAATGAGTATATCAAATCCAAAAGCGACTGCACGAGTACGATATCTTCATCTTTGCTCCAAAATCTTGATTTTGGAGCTTGGGGTGCTTGTCGATCCATTTAGCTACTGAGCAAATTAAATAATTACAAATTAAATATTTGCAGGGTATAAAAGAAAATGGAATGACTAAGAATGCAGAAAAAGGATATGTGAAAATCGTACTATTTCCAACGTTTGAAACTTATGCAAATAGCAGTATAGGATTGTTAACCCATAATAAATAAGTGTTTACAAATTTTTGCAGAAGCATGAGTAAGAAATAACAGCTTTTATAAACTGCAAATTTGAAACTAATCTGTTTTTGCATACAGGCTTGATAAGAGGAATTGCTGCAAGTAAATGACAATAACAATGCATAAGGGACCCTATAACTGTCAAGAATTTTAACTCCCCTTAATCAAGGCTTGAAATTGCATGCATCTCAGAATTTAGCAACAGCAAAATTTGGTTTAACTAAATGCAAGTGAATCGTCTAATAATTGACCTTCAATCAATCATGCGCCAGATCTTTCTTTGACCATATCTTCAAGTCAATCATGCTCATGAAAGTACTAATTATAGCACTAATCATCTAAGCATGCTTCTGAAACCTTTTACAATTGCAAAGCATATATATTCTGTCAAAGAAAATAGGTATTTCATATGCAAATAGACTATAATCACAAGCTAATATTTCTTTAAACACATAAATTTTGCCTAGAAGAAAATTTTGAATGATAATCTATATCATAAAATGTGTAAGCAAATAGCAGTATAGGATTGTTAACCCATAATAAATAAGTGTTTATGCCTCCCACATTTCCCTCTGGAACAAATGTGGCTAACCATGATTGTTAAATTCATAAGCTTGTTTTGTGTTCTACTGCGTTCATTTTCTGCAATTGATCAGTTATGTTTAATCTTGATTAATTTTTTGAGTTATATCTTGATTAAAGAGTGTTAATTCATCATCTATCAATCATCCGGTGGTGTATCTGAATCTGATATTGCTATCAGCACTAGCTAGTCCAAATATTAATCCAAATTTAACAACCCCAGATTGGCAAATACATACATCAGAAATGCAACGCAGAATGTAAAACTGAGAAAAAAGATGAACAATTGCTTTCTTCTACCCAGAATTTGGCCTTTCCGCTTTGGCTTCAAGATTGACAGTTGCTTTAATTGCTACGAAAAAGCACAGTAAGACAAATTGACAACAAATCTTACACGATTAAGAAAGATTTCCCCCCCTCCTCCCTTTTCCTGTTAAAAATGCAGCAAGAGCACATAGATAAGGGAGACATAGCACAAGAGATGATAACTTTATTTCAGTCTTCCCAAATAATGCTCAAAATTTTTAGAAAATAAAAATAACAAATTACCAAACAATATCAGTAGTAGCATTGCAAAAATGTTCTGTAGAAAAACTGAATCACACTGCGACAAAATTTTAATATTAATATTAAATTTAAAGTTTAAACACGACTTTACAATTATTCTGTTTGTAGGCAGTGCATTAACAAGTTGAAGCATAATCTGAAAGAACATGAATAAATATTCTGTAATCATCAAACAAATATCTCCTTGCCGTATCCTTGGGGTCAAATATTGAAGGCTCCCAAAAACTTATACTACTTAGCTACATTTGCGTCTGGTCCCTAAATTTCGTTTGATAAAAAACTGAATGGTTATCAAATAAATTCATTTTCATCCAAGAAAATTCTTCTAGCCTCCACATCCGTTGTTGATTCGGTCAAATACCGTTTACCCCAGCGTCACTCTCCTAAAAAAATGAGTTGCGTTTCAAGTTGATACGAGCAGTATGCGAAACCCTAGAAATCAATCCATGTCTATATCATGGGATCACATTCTTGATTTCTCAGCAACCAAACAGATCATAAACTCAACAAATAAAAAAAATTAACACATCAACAACTTAATAAATCTATAAACTCATAAAATTTTACCTTGATTTTCGTCTTGTTCTTCTTATTTTAAGACGAATCCATGCAGCAACTGGCTTGAATCGATGGCAGTGGCTGGGAAAGTGGATGAAAATCAAAGAGGGGGTTAGGTTTAGACAGAGAATCGAAGAGGGGGTTAGGTTTAGACGGCGAGAAATTGAAAAGAAGTGGTGAATTTAGGTTTTGGTCGTTTGATTTTAAGTAAGGGCAAAATTGAAAATTTGAAAATGTTATAAGGTTACAAATGACAATTTACTTATTTTTAAGTCAGGGAATTAGAAATCCTACCTTTCAAAGAAGAATCTGAATTCTTTACTACACCAGATATTAAATTTCTGTTGAAATTAAATTCCTGTTAATTTATTCCAACCAAACAAAAGAAATTATACAAGATTTTAATTTCACTTCCTTTCCCACCTCCTCTCCTGTCAACCAAACATGGCCTTAGAGAATAGTTTTCACCATTTGCAGCCAACCAACGATCTTGTATTGTGTTGCCACAAACCACAACTACATATTTTGAAATTAAGCCCTCTGTCATTCAACTTTTACCATCTTTCCATGGGCTAGAGAGAGAGGATCCATATTTGCACATTAAGGAATTTCTTGGCATATGCTCTAATTTCGTTTTCAAAATTTTAATGATGAGTCAATTAGACTTCGTATGTTTCATTTCTCATTAAAAGACAAAGCAAAAGCTTGGTTGAATTCACTTCCTGCTGGGTCCATTACTACATGGGATGAATTGAGTAATAAGTTCCTCACCAAGTTTTTCCCTATGTCCAAAACATATGTCCTTAGGAGAGAGATAAGTGATTTCTATCAAAGAGAGGGTGAGCAATTTTATGAGTGTTGGGAAAGATTCAATGATTTACTCCTCAAGTGTCCCCACCATGGTTTTGAGAAATGGAGACTTATACAATGCTTTTATAATGGTTTAACAATGTCAAATCGTCATATGGTAAAGTCTATGAATGGTGGGAGATTTTTAAACTTACACGAAGAGGCTGCGCGAGATTTCTTTAATTCAGTTTCCTAGAATTCTCAACAGTGGGATTTTTTAAATCAAAGAGAGAAGTCATCGCAAGTTTCTAGGAAAGGTCTATATGAAGTTAAGGAAGTTAAGGATGATTTTGATGTGAAGGCCAGTTTAGCTACTTTTTCTAGGAAAGTAGATGCCTTAGTTATGAACAAATACATGAATCATCACCCTAGTGTAGCTAATGAGGTTTGTGCTCTTTGTTCTAACTTGTCTCATACAGCGCAGAATTGTCCATCATTACCAGCTTATCAAGAGGCTTATTATGAGCAAGTACATGTCTTACAATCATATGAGAAAACCTCCAATAGTCCATATTCATCCACATATAATACTAATTGGAAGAATCACCCTAATTTTTCTTGGAAACAAAATCAACCTTTGTCAAACCAAGGAGGACAACAATTTAATATGCCCAATCAACAATTTGTCCCTCCTAACCCAAGATATCCCCCTGCCCAACAACCTATGTCTCAATTTGTTGCACCCCAAAAAAGAAAACCTTCTTTAGAGGATACACTTCAAAGTTTCATTCAGTCAACCCAACAAGCCTTTCAGTCAAACACTCAAGCTATTCTAAAGCTTGAACATCAATTAGGTCAATTAGCAACTACTATAGCTGAGAGAGAAAAAGGAAAATTCTCCAGTCAACCAGTTCCTAATCCTAAAAGAGTGCATGAAGTTGGATCGAGTTCAAGCCATCAGCATGAAGAAGTAAAATCAATCATGACTTTGAGAAGAGGAAAATTATTTGACAACAAGGTGGAGGTTCAAATAAGAAAGACATCTGAGCCTACTTCTGCAGATCCTGATCTATCACAAGATTCATCACCAAATGATTCAGAAGAAAGTTGCTCACCAGCTCACATTCCTAAGGCTCCTTTTCCTCAAAGGTTAACAAAGGTAAAGAAAGGGACTTCAACAGGTGAGATTATGGAAATCTTCAAGCAGGTAAGTATAAACATCCCTTTACTCGATGCTATTAAGCAAGTTCCTTCATATGCTAAGTTTTTAAAAGATTTATACACTAAAAAGAGAAATTTACATGTCACCAAAAAGGCATTTTCAACTGAACAAACTAGCAATTTACTTCAATATAAAATGCCACCAAAATTTAAGGATCCAGGTTCTCATACTATCTCATGTGTTATAGGAAACCAATCATTTGATAAAGCATTATTGGATTTGGGTGCTAGTGTTAATCTCTTGCCTTATTCTGTTTACATGCAGGTTGGACTAGGTTAGTTAAAGTCAACTTCTATTATTTTGCAACTTGCTGATAGGTCAATGAAAATACCTCGTGGTATTATAAAGGATGTGTTGATACAGATTGACAAATTTTATTATCCTGTTCATTTTATTGTTATTGATACTCAGCATGTACAGGATCCTAAGAAACATATCCCAGTTATTCTAGGACGTCCTTTCTCAGCTATAGTTGATGCTCTTATTAATTGCAAGAATGGAAACATGCAGCTGTCCTTTGGTAATATGACCATGGAATTGAATATTTTTAATGTTACTAAGCAACCACAGGAAGAAGATGAATTTGTTGAAGCAAATATAATAGAGGAATTAGTCGAAGATTCATTCATTTCTAACCACAATAATGATCCATTAGAGGCATGTTTAACTCATTCTAATTTCTTCTAATGATGACAGTGTAATTACAAAAGTCAATGCCTTACTTGATGCGCCTTCAATTATGGACACCATTAAATGGAAGATATAGTCAGAACCACTGCCTAATTCTGAGAAGATGATTAGCCCATCTGCAGAGACATCACCAAAATTGGAGCTCAAAGCAATGTCCGACACTCTAGAGTATGCATTCTTGGGAGAATCTGACACCCTTCCTGTTATTATTTTTTCTTCCCTCGATCTTGAGCAAAAAGGTAAGTTGTTGGGTATTCTAAAAGAGCATAAGGAGGCAATAGGATGGACCATCGCTGATATTAAAGGTATTAGTCCAGTAGATTACATGCATCGTATTCATCTTGAAGAAAATGCTAAACCTATTAGGGAAATGCAACGTAGGCTAAACCCTAACATAAAAAAAGTGGTAAGAGCTGAAGTAATTAAATTATTAAATGCAGGAATTATTTATCCTATTTCAGATAGCTCTTGGGTTAACCCTGTGCAAGTTGTTCCTGAGAAATTTGGTGTTACAGTAGTTACTAATGCTAATAATCAATTAATTCCCACTAGAGTAACTACAGGTTGGCGTGTTTGCATTGACTATAGAAAATTGAATTCAATCACAAGAAAAGATCATTTCCCTCTTCTATTTATTGATCAGATGCTTGATAGACTTGCAAGTCATGACTTTTATTATTTTTTAGGTGGATATTCAAGTTATAATAAGATCCCTATAGCTCCAGAGGACCAAGAGAAAACCATTTTTACTTGTTCTTTTGGAACTTTTACATATAGAAGAATGCCATTTGGTTTTATGTAATGCACCTGCAACCTTTCAAAGATGCATGCTTAGTATTTTTTCTGATATGGTTAAGAGATTTCTTGAAGTGTTCATGGATGATTTTTCTGTTTATGGAGATTCTTTTGATGAATGTTTGCAGCATCTAACTTTAGTTTTGCAGAGATGTAAAGAAAAGAACTTAGTTCTAAATTGGGAAAAGTGTCACTTCATGGTGAAACAAGGTATTGTTCTTGGTCATATAATTTTCAGCAGAGGTATAGAAGTCGACAAAGCCAAGGTGGATTTAATTTCTAATCTTCCACATCCCAAATCCGTAAAAGAAGTAAGATCTTTTCTTGGACATGCTGGTTTTTATAGAAGATTCATTAAAGATTTTAGTAAAATTTCCAGACCCCTATGCAACTTGCTTGCTAAGGACGTACCTTTTATTTTTGATGATTATTGTCTTGATACTTTTGAAAAACTTAAGAAATTGTTGACCTCTTCACCTATTATTCAACCACCTAATTGGGACTTGCGTTTTGAAATTATGTGTGATGCATCTGATTATGTTGTAGGAGCAGTTTTAGGACAAAGATTAGATCGTGTGCCTTATGTGATTTATTATACTAGTATGACACTCAATGATGCACAGTTGAACCATTCAACTACAGAAAAAGAAATTCTAGTTGTAGTGTTTCCATTTGATAAATTCAGATCTTATCTTATAGGTTGTAAAGTGATTACTTTTACTGATCATGCTGCTTTGAAATATTTGCTAACAAAGAAAGATGCTAAGGCAAGATTGATTCATTGAGTATTTCTTTTACAGGAATTTGACATTGAATTTAGAGATAAAAAAGGTTCTGAATATGTTGTGGCAGATCACTTGTCTCGCCTTGATCTTAAATTTATTCTAGAATCTTTACTTTTGAATGAGTCTTTCCCAGATGAGCAACTTATGAGTGTAAATATTTTACCATGGTTTGCTGATATAGTTAATTACCTTGCTATAGGTCAAATTTCAGAACACTGGACCAAGTAAGATAGAATAAAATTCGTATCTGAAGTGAAGAATTTCTTTTGAGATGATCCCTATTTATTTAAATATGGTGTTGATCAGATTATTAGGAGATGTGTTCCAGATAATGAAATTCAAAGTGTCATCTCCTTTTGCCATGTACAAGCTTGTGGAGGCCATTTTAGTGCCAAAAAGACAGTTACAAAATTTTACAGTGTGGTTTTTATTGGCCTACTCTTTTTCATGACGCTTATGTTTTTTGTTCTTCGTGTAATAGGTGCCAACGCATGGGTAGTATTTCAAAGAGGAACATGATGCCACTCAATCTTATTCTTGTGGTTGAGATCTTCGAAGTGTGGGGTATTGATTTCATAGGACCTTTTCTTCCATCTTTTGGTTATCAATAAATAGTTGTAGTAAATTATATGTCGAAGTGGGTTGAGGCTATACTTTGCAAAACTAATGATCATAGGGTTGTAGTAAAATCTTTGAAGAGTCATATCCTATCTCGTTTTGGTTTCCCTAGAACAATCAGTAGTCATGGTGGTACCCATTTTTGCAATAAATCTTTCAAAACTCTTTTGAACAAATATTCCATTACACACAAGGTTGCCACCCCATACTATCCTCAAACTAGTGGTCAAGTAGAGATTTCTAATAGAGAGATCAAGCAAATTCTGGAAAAACAGTTAGGCCAGATAGAAAGGATTGGTCTTTGAGACTTGATGATGCATTATGGGCATATAAGACTACTTTCAAAACACCAATTGGGATGTCACCTTATAGACTTGTGTATGGAAAATGATGTCATCTGCCAGTAGAGTTGGAGCATCGTGCGTATTGGGCTATCAAGAAATTTAATTTTGACATGCAGCAGGCTAGTTCTAAAAGAAGATTACAACTAGTAGAACTTGAAGAGATTAGGAATAATGCTTATGAGAATACCAAGATTTACAAGCAGTGAATGAAAGTCTTCCATGACAAGCACATTTTGAGAAAATCCTTTACACCAGATCAGAAAGTACTTTTATATAATTCCCGATTGCATCTCTTTCCAGGTAAGTTACTTTCTCGATGGTCTGGTCCTTTTATAGTTCGTACTGTTTTTCCTTATAGTGCAGTTGAGATTGAAAATCCTAAAAATGGTGATTTATTTAAAGTCAATGGTCAAAGATTGAAACAATTTTTAGAGTTAAGAACACCAGAAGTTGAGGAGATGCTTTTAGATGATTCTGTTTATCAGGATTAATTAATTCCATCTTTATTTTTGTTTAATTTAAATAGTAGGTTTTCTTTTCATTGTTTGTTTTTCTTTTCTAGTATTTTTATTTCCCAATGTTGTCTTTTTATTTGTCATTCTCTTTTAAGCTTTCCCAGCCCATTCAGGTGTGTTCTCTCCAACTTTTTCTTTTATTATTTATGTTTTTTTTTTAATCTTTTTGTATGCATATCTTTTATTTATGAAACATTGAGGACAATGTTCCGAATAAGTTTGGGGGCAGGGAATTATGTGTGCTTTGTTTGTTATTAAAAAAATAAAAAAAATAAAAAAAAATTCAGAATTAAAAAAAATTGTGTTTTTTGTTTTTTTTATGTGAAAAGCCAATGATAAGAACTTGATTGACAATGCATATAGTTCTTGGAAAGGGTTGAATATTGTCTTAGTTTATACTTGATTCTTGTGTTAGTCCCTCTTGATTAAGATTCTTTGAATACTAATATCAGTTCTTTCATGATTTTGACTTGAAATCTGAGATTGACGAAGCCTAAGTTGAGAAGTTTAGAGAGAGTAAATGACTCTTTGTCTTGTTTCTTATCTCCACAATACAAAAAAATATATATACACAGGCGCCAGAATCAGAAATGGCTACTTATAACCTTTAAAAGTGAAGCTATATTTGAGCAATTTGGGCCTATGTACCACCAGTACGTAGAGGATAATCGACCATGTAAGAAGGCTACCTTAAGGGGTAGAGTGAAAGCTCCTGACTTTGGTTAAAAAAAAAAAAAAGAAAGAAAAAAAAATCAAGTGCATGTGCTAAAACAAAAATCAAAAGAAAATGCACATAAAAGCCTATGGAAAAGAAAAAAAATTAGAGATCAAGATGATAAGATTAGTTTGACGTGCTCTTTTCTTTGTTTGAGGTGAAGGTTGTTGATGTTGAAGATTTTAGGAATATATTTAATTGAATTGATTTCACACACACACTACAAGAATCAAAAGAGAGATAGGATTGACTGTTTAACTAAAGTTAGAACTTTGCCAATATTTAAAATTTTCTTTGAGCTATATAATTTATGCAATCTTTGAGGCTATTTTCATGTTTTGTTTAAAGATTTTGATTCTTTTATTTTAGTGTTATTCTTTAAAAAAAAATGATGTTTGTGGGTATCATCACTGAAGCCCTCACGAGACTATAACTCATCCACTAGGGCCACCTAAGGGTTTAAAAGCTTGTTGCATACGCTAAATGTAATCGCAATTACCTGTGAAAGTGGTTTAGTTAGGATTTACTTTTTGCTTTGTTATTTTTATTTTTTGTTATTTGTTTTTTTTTTAGTTTTAGTTTTGCTCGAGGACTAGCAAAATCTAAGTTTGGGGGTATTTGATAAGCGTAATTTATACGCATATTTTACCCTTAATTATATTATTGTTAGTTATTTTTATTTTTTATTTTTAATTAATTAAATTGTTTTGTTGAATAGGAAATTAATTGGAGATTGTGGATAAAAAGGCCATGAAGAAGTTCAAATTAAGAAGGAATAAAGATTAAATTGGAAGACAAAAATACAACCAAGAATTAATGGAAGCCACGAATACCAAAATTGGAAGTCAATCTCTCAAAGAATGAACGGTGGGCATGCATTTAGAAAGGAAATATTTGGCAATTTGTAATGCATGGGCTGGGCATTAAAAGAAGAAATCATTAATTGGTCTTTTTGCTTTTAAGTCAAACGTGTGGCTGGTTTTCAAATTTTAATAAGGAAATAATATTTGAGTGGCATGGATATTGGCTTGTGAGAGGCGGTTTACTGGGAATCATAATTTGAGAAGAATTTGGCCAGTGGGCAATATATAAAGGCAAGCCATGGGAGCCGCCAGAGGAGAGAAAAAGCAGACGCAGTTGGGGAGAGAAGATAGGAGCGGCAGCAGCTGTTCAGTTTTCATGGCTGGTTTGATTTATTTTGTTGCTCCCTATTCAAGTATGTCTAGTTAATTTTCTTCTACTGAGGTTAAAGATGAAGCCCTATTCAATGAAATAATTATCTTTTTATTTAATTAATTTTCTATATATGTTCTTTGATGATTATGATTTTTGTTTCACATGATTAATTGGGTGTTATTAAATCTTTTCATCAATTCTGTCATGCATTATTGATTGTTAGGATCAATATTCGATTAAATCTATGCTTGAGTCTATAAAGTTTATATATGATTATCTTTGATTTTGTGTCTTTCATTAAATTGTTTACACAGAGTGCTTAGGAAAACTTTGACTCTTTGTTATTCAATATGTTCACATGGAATTCTTAGATGTCATACTATTAAGCAGAAAAAGAACCTACACAAGATTAATTTTATTTGAGCTTAATTGTTATATCCATGAGATGACATAGATTGATTTCGAGTTGTCACTCTAAAATTGGGGATTAATTAATAATTGAATAATTACTAGTTGAATAGTGGTGGATTCTGAAATCTTGGTAATCTTTATCTTATTGAATTCTCATTTGCTTTAATTATTTTCTTATTTTAATTAGTTTAATTTCTTTTAAAATTCAATTTGCTCAACTAGGTTAGGATTAATAGTAATTTTAGATTTAAATTAAACTTTTCAATTTATAAAAATCCCTGTGGGTTCGACCTCGTTACCACTATTCTATCTCTAGATTCGTGCGCTTGCGAGTATATTAAAATTTTCACAACACATCATAATCGTTTCATAATGAACAAAAGATCAGACAGCAAAACGGACATCACTTTTGAACTCAGGACAGTAAAAAACCTTAGGAGGAGCATGAATGGAAAAATGACACTGTTTACATATACGGTACTGTTTATACGTATGGTACTGTTCAAAGGCTTAATTTGATAAATTTATTTTCTCTTCCCCTCTAATATTTATGGATATTTTGTCTTTTTATCAACAGATAATAATAATCTTATCTAGATACTGCACTAGAAAAACCAGCTCCCTAGTACAAGGTTATTATTATTTGGCACAATAAACCCTTAGCAGCATATTTATTTTGAGCGTGTTTCATGAGGAGTCGAAATTGGCATTAATAAGAAATATTTAGCCTATGGAGCATGCTGATACAGATCCAGATACCCAAGTGTCTTTTAATAGTTTTCGGTTTAATTTATTCTCGCCATTCCAATTTAAATTTTAGGATAACCTAAATCACTTTCACCACAAATCCAATAACTCACTTACAAAATTATTTCTACACACAATTAAAATTCACCTCCTCGCGGGATCGACACTCGTCGCCATTAATCTATTCTACAATAGATTCATGCGCTTGCAAGTTCAATAAAATTTGCACAACATCAACGAATGGGGAGCATAACACAAAGGAATATGATGCTACTAAATCCAATTTTAGTGGTTGAGATTTTTTATGTATGTGGTATCAACTTCATGGGACCTTTTTTCCCTTTCTTTTGGTCATCAATGCATATTGGTTGCTGTTGACTATGTATTGAAATTGGTAGAAGCAATTCTATGTAGAACCAATGAGCACAAGGTGGTGATAGGATTTTTGAAAAATAACATTGTTTCACGCTTTGGATTCTCTCGAGCAATAATCAGTGACGGAGGTGCCCACTTTTGCAATTAATCATTCAAAGCTCTTTTGACAATATATTCTATCACTCACAAAGTGGCAACCTCATATCATCCACAAACAAGTGGTCAAGTTGAAATCTCCAATCGAGAAATTAAACACATATTAGAAAAGACAATGAGACCAGACAGAAAAGATTAGTCATTGAGACTCAATGATACATTATGGGCATATAGAATAGCTTTCAAGACCTCGATTAGGATGTTACCCTACAGGCTAGTATATGGAAAAGCTTGCCACTTATCTGTGGAACTCGAGCATCTGCGTACTGGGCCATCAAGAAATTTAACTTTTACATGCAGCAACCTAGCTTAGAAAGAAGATTACAGCTGGAAGACTTCAAGAAATTCGCAATGATGCGTACGAAAATGCCAAGATTTGCAAGCAGCGAATGCAAGTCCTTCATGACAAGTAAATTATGAGAAAATCTTCGACTCTAGGCCAGAAAGTGCTTTAATTCAATTCTCGCTTGCACCTACTCCCAGGTAAGTTATATTCTCGATGGTCCCTTTATTGTTTACACTGTTTTATTATCCATGAAATCACCTTATGAGTGTATTTTTCATCTTAAACCAGATTACAAGTTTATGAGAACCTTTAGCTGTTCTTGTTTTCCTTTTGTCAGAGAATACAACAAACAAAACTTTCACTTTCATACCTCAAAATGTATAATTTTAAGATATAGTCCTATTCACAAGGGGTATAAATGCTTGCATTCTTCAGGCAAAGTCTACATAGCCAGTCATGTTCTATTTGATGAAACATTTTTTCCCTATTCTACTGATACTAATTTTTCTTCTTTAAAGTCTAATCTTTCTGATTTTAAATACAATCTCCTCCAATCTTTTACCTTATCTGTTCCCAATAGCAATTTTAATAATCCTGAAGCTGATGCTGCAGTACATGATTCACTCTCTCCACAACATGGAGAACACACTTCACCTTACTCACATAACACACCACATGTACCCTCATCACCTAGCTTATAAACACAACCCACATCACAGGACCCTCCTTCATCTCACCAAACAACTATACTAACTACCTCACAAAACTTACAAATCTCATCTGATATCCTTTCATCTCAAACCATTTCATCAACTATATCTCAAAAATCCAAACCAATAATACATACTCACAGTATGATCACTAGAGCAAAAGCTGGAATTTTCAAGCCTAAGGCTTTCTTATCGTCTCATAATAGCCTAGAATCCACAACTATTGCAGAAGCATTGTCTGATCTTAAATGGAAGGAAGCAATGCAGGCTGAATATAATGCTCTTATTAAAAATAATACTTGAAAACCGGTGCCTATGCCTCATACTTGAAATTGGTTGGCTGCAAGTGGGTGTTTAGAACCAAGTATAACACAGATGGTTCAGTATCTAAACACAAAGCAAGGCTAGTTGCAAAAGGGTTCCATCAGACTGCCGGCATTGATTACTCAGAAACTTTCAGCCCTGTAGTGAAATCTTCAACAGTGAGAGTTGTTCTGAGTATAGCTGTGAAACAGGGGTGGAAAGTGAGGTAAATTGATGTGAATAACGCCTTCCTAAATGGTGAATTTACTGAAGATGTATATATTACACAGCTTGAGGGGTTTACATTAAAGGAAGGTTATGTTTTCAAACTTAACAAAGCTCTTTATGGCTTGAAGCAAGCTCCAAGAGCTTGGTATGAAAAACTAAAGGGCTGTCTTGTTAGATGGAAATTCATCAACTCTAAAATTGATACTTCTTTGTTTATAAAACATGATGTCAAGGGTTTAATTGTTGTTTTGGTTTATGTTGATGACATCCTAGTTACCGGACCTGATTCTGATTTACTAGAAGATTTTATCAGCAAGCTCAGCAAAGTTTTTGCCTTGAAGGATTTGGGGCTGGTTGCATACTTCCTTGGTATAGAAGTTAGCTGCACTGATCATGGTATGTATCTTTCACAAACAAAATATATAAAGGACTTGCTGAGTAAGGCATCAATGTAGAACTGTAAAGGTTCTGATACACCTTTCAGTACAGGCTTAAAACTTGAAAGAACAGTCAGACGACATTTGGGACAAGAATTTGAAGATCCAACTCTTTATAGAAGCATTGTTGGAGGTCTTGAATATCTTATTCTCACAAGACCTTATATTACCTATGTTGTCCATAAACTCAGCCAATATCTCAGTGCACCTACTCTTCAACATTGGTTAGCTTGTAAAAAGGTGCTCAGATACCTTCAATTCATTTTTAGCAAGAAGGGAACCTAGACACTATAGGTTTAACTGGCTATACTGATGCTGATTGGGCATGTGATGTTGATGACAGGAAGTCCATTGGAGCTTACTGCATTTATCTTGGAAATAATTTGATCTCTTGGTCATCCAAAAAGCAAGCTGTTGT
Organism: Citropsis articulata; assembly: GCA_030449925.1. Classification (NCBI taxonomy): domain Eukaryota; kingdom Viridiplantae; phylum Streptophyta; class Magnoliopsida; order Sapindales; family Rutaceae; genus Citropsis; species Citropsis articulata. The sequence continues at coordinate 2,277,356 of JASUUH010000079.1, forward strand.
AGTTAAATCCAGCACCGAGAGTGAGTACAGAGCACTATCTGCAGCAAGCTCTGAACTTTCATGGCTTCAATCATTATTCTCTGAGCTCAACATTATCAAGTTACCAACTTCAGTTCTTTGGTGTGATAACCAGAGTGCAGGGGATCTTGCTCGTAATCCTATCTTTCACTCTAAATCTAAACATATCGAATTAGATGTCCACTATATAAGAGATAAGGTGCTCAAAAGGGAGCTAGACATCAGATACATTCCTTCAGAAGAACAAGTAGCTGACGTCCTCACGAAACCTTTGTCTTTTCTAAAATTCAGTTACTTCCGCTCCAAGCTCAATGTCATTAATAGACCATTGAGCTTGAGGGGGAATGTTAAAGAAGCACACATCAGTACATTAGACAGCAAAGCAGAGGATAGCTACAGTCAGCTAATACCAGTTGTAGAGATGGAATGCCAGCTAGCTTCATTTGGTTACAAAGCCACACGTGCATGTATTAGTTAGTTAGCTAGCTAAATAATTTGTTAAAGAATTGGTTAAATTGAGCTTAATAACAGCTCAGCAATCTTGTATATATAAATGCCTCATAAACTTTGTAATTCATTGATTCAGTTTTCGAAATAACAAAATGAGCTAGAAAGCTCTAGAATATTTCTTCTCAATTAATCCTTCAAACTTTTCTTTCACTTTCTTAGTATCCAAACATCTTTGTTGATCTTTAACTCTACTTTTGTGTAGACTGTATTGATTTAATTTGTGTCACATATGTACTATACATTCAGCACCTCACCAGTTAAATTGCTCAGTAAATTGCAAAAGCGTCTGAGATATATTAATTTCACTTGGAGATGCTAGTAGAAATACTCGCTATAGTCTCAGTTTGTACTTTGAAGATTAATTTTTCAAAGTATTTTCACATGATTGAACCATTATATATGGCACATTATTATCGACTAATGAGATTTCTATTATTCCTATTTTGTTTCAGCGCAATATATCAGTGAAGTTGCTCTATAATACCCCTTATAGAACTGATACCTAATGTCTTAATTAAGTTTCTACATTTGTATTTGGAATTAATTAATTGTTTTTTTCAATCCCTGGCCTTCATTGTTGCAGGCTTGCAGCCAGTGGAGTATGAACCTCCCTTCTTCAGTGCATGCTCTAAGGATTAAGGTAACAATCGATGGACAAAATGTCCTTTGGAAATGTTGGGAAGGCCAACTTCAAGTTGAAGTAGCTGCTAGGGTAATTGAGGGGGACAAAAATTATTTTTTATTATTAAAAATATGACGATCAGTTGATATACACTTGTGTTGTTCCAAAAATTTATTAATGTCTATTTTCTTTTAAATTTATGATGATTTGTACAGATGAAGAGTAGGCATTATGTTTGTGATGACAAAAATGACATTATTGATAGTAGTATCCATCAAATGAAAAGCAAGCTGATGGTAAAGATTTCAAACAGAATCTTGATCTTATACCCTCCAAAAAGAGTTTACATTATTATATACAGTGAGAAAGACACGAACAGCACCAACAATGTCAATGTTGTGATGGCCAGCGAAATGTTGTAACTGCCCAAACATGAAAAATAGTAAGTTTTCAATGAGTCAAGCATACCTGATAAAGGCTTCCTACAAATGAGTCACGCACAGAGCATTAGTAAACTGTTGTTGATATGCATTAATTGATTGAAAATGCTATGCTAAGATGCTTATGAATTATTGTTTCCACCATTCATTAAAAAGTAACATGCATCCACTACTAAATGGGCCACAAAAAACTAATGGATGAAATTTTCATGAATTTCTGATTGAAAGGACATTGATAAAAATGACAGAAGTTAATAGTGAAAAGCTAAATTTTATATATTCATGAAACTTAATAATTGAATGCACATTAACTGCGGAAAAGTAAAATTTCCAATTTTCCAATCAAGACAGACAATCATTCAGTCTGACCAAATTGGTCAACAGCACATCCCATAATTCAAAATGTTATAATGTACATGTATGAAAATAAAGTAATAGCTATTTTTATCTTTACATCCCTCTGTGTATGGCTTTAGCACTGTAAAACTTTGGGTTGGAAAAACATTCAAGATATTGGTCTTTGGCAAACGCCTTCGTAGTAGAACATTGGATAGCAATTAGCAAAACTAAATCAAGTAGGAAAGTGAGCACCAAGAACAGCCTTTAATGTTTGAGTTATCACTTTTCATCATGGAATCTAGTATTTACTTATATCCAAATTGATCACAAGGCAATTAAGCAGTAGAAATGATTGTGTCAATTGGATTATATATAAAAGCATCGCTGTTGTATAGCCCAAGCAAGACTACATTTCATTTGATTGGCTGCACAAAAGAAGCCCTTATATACGCAGAGGAAAAAAAGATAAAAAAAATAGATACAAACGTCTTATCATTTTTTTTTTTTTTGACATACTACACTGAGCTCTATTGATATTTACAATCAGCAATTATGGGACATATCCGGATAATTCTATTCCAGCGCCGCCCATATAAATTTTACCCTCACATTAGTTGGAGGGAGATTGATTCTACCCCGCTTTGGGGAGCCAACTACCCCATTATATTTGGGGAGCAAAGTCTCACATATACTGATTGAACTCGCGCCTCAACCTCGAGGGGTTCGTTGCCAATGGGCTACGAGCCCATTGGCAACGTCTTATCATATTGAATTCCACAAGTACATCAATTGGCTTTTGACAAGCGACAATTAGCCTTCCTTTCATTAAATTTTTCTTCAGCTTAGGCCAACTGCCACGGACACTATACCCGTCAACAAGTAAGACATGAACATCATTGTCTATACTCTAGTTTCTTCAGCATGTCAATAAAAGAAACTTAGAGAGTATATTACTAGTAAAGTGTAGTGGTAGGATCATGATAAAGCTCTGTATCTTTAATAATTGAAGGCCTAAACATACCAAAATACTAAAAAATCTAAAATAGTTGTTAAAGATCCGACATTATTGATCCTAATATGGCAAGTACATAAATTTAAAGGCCTTAAAACTAAACACTGAATGTTTGAGATTTGTCTATCAAAAACTTGTCCACAAAGTAGTTAACGAAGTTAGTAAAAGAAAAATCATAAACTCCATTTTCTTTTGATATGGAAAGTGATTAAGAGTTGTTCATAAAGTAGTTTATGAGGTTAGTAAAAATAAGATTATAAACTTCATTTTCTTTTGATATGTAAATTGACTAAGAGAAGTACAAACTTAACTCCCTAATGGTGGCTCATTTGGCACACATAATTTAACTTGTTTCCTATGGCCAAAGGTTGAATATGCTCATGTAATCACTAAAAATACTATGATCATTTTCAATATACATATATTTGCTTACAAGTACTAAGCACTTGATAAACAACATTCTAGATTTCAAAACACTACATGACAAAACACATTGTATTAGAGTCTTTTTTTTTGTCCTTTACCTAATTGTCCTGACTTTACCATGATAAGGATATCATTGAAAAATTATCATGTGCATGTATATATGTAAATAGGGGCATATTTAGGCCTTTGGATTTTGCACATTAATTCAATCACCATGGGCGGACCCAATTAAGGCCCAGGAGGGGCTTCAGCCCCCCCTTGGGTCATTAATTTTTCTTTTAAATGTACCCCAAACTCCTTCTAAAAAGTTAAATAAAAAAATTTGGACACATTTTTCATATATTAAAAGACTTGTAGTTCAATTGTAAGAGTGTTATTTGATGGTTTTAAAGTCTTGGTTCAAATCCCAATAGCCACATCGTTTTATTTTTTTAAATATTTTGTGGAAACTACTTTGAAAAATGATATTTTCTCGCATTTAAAATAAATAATTTATTACTATTATTATTTAGAATTTAAATGAAAGTAATAAAATTTGAGTTTATAAGACTTAAAATGTATTCAAGTGAACATTAAAAAAAACCCTAAGTTAAATAAAAGTTTTTGAACTAAGCCCCCTCTCATTTTGGTTTCTGGGTCCACCACTGTTAATCACCCTACACTCTTGTTTCCTAAAAATGAAATTATGCATATTTTATATATGCTTTGTGCATCAAATCTCTAATATATTGTTTTCAACAAAACAGTATATTGCCTCTTGATAGGCTTGTAACATTCAAGAATATTTGGGTTTGTTTTAATCGATGCACAGCATAGGCAAATAACACAAGTGTTTTATTGTATTTTTAGTGTTGATTTGCTTAATCATGTGCATTACTCAATTGGTGGGATAAGAAAAACGATATCTATATCGTATCTTGAAATATGCATAATATTTTACAATTTACCAATAAAATTATTCTTCATACTTATACAGTTGTATACATATTTTTTCTAGTAGAATAAAGTTTCATCATTATTTCCCCAATTATCCACAATTGCCATCTAGTTTAGGAAAATTGCTAGAGGTCCAAAATTTTTTATACATCCAGAAAAATTTAATATTGAAAATTTTCTAAATAGAACATTTTTTTCAAATGAATTTAATCGAAAACGCAGAATTATTTCACAAAGAAACATATACACAACCGGTTTGAAAATGAATTTGTTTCGGTTTAATCGTAGGCTTCGTTAATTAGAACAATGACATTAGAGAACGTTATTGCTACAATATTTTAAGACTGTTTAAGAGTGGTATTAAATTCTTTTTCATTATCATTCCTAAAGTTAATATGACAAATCTCGTCATATACACATATCGGGGAAGCTAACTGTGGGTTAAGCCGGGCTATTTAGGCCGACCTACCTTTCAGTAAAATAAAATATTTATTATTAAATTTTTTTTACTAAAAATTAAAAATCATATTTAATTGCTTGCAACTCACCAAAAGAAAAATACAAAATAGAGAAACTATTATTAATTTGAACTGCTTTTTTATTATAAAAAATAGCATTAAACCAAATCTCTCATAGTCAATAGGTTTCAACTCAACACCTCTTGTACCATTACAAGAGAGAATTCATATATTTAAATTACATTTTTATCTACCTCTTTTTTTTTTTTAAGAGGTAGCTAGGGGAGTGAGTACATCATTCTTACTAAAAAGTCAACTCATAGTTTTCAGTTCTCTTTATTTTCCTATGTAATATAGGCTCATGACTCCATCTAGATTATATAGTAAGCACCCCTTAAATCTTCTTGTATTTGAACCATTAACCTTTACTTTCACGACAAAAGACCAACCAACTAGATTATCATTTGGAGATAATGTAGCTTTATACTCAATAACATTTTTTTGTTCTAAAAAGGCTAAAATCTTCAACTTAATACGTATATTAAGTGAAGAATTTTTTTTTTTTTTTTGGGGTAGCCCAACTTAGAAGAAATATTAGGCAACAACTCAGTAGGCTCGGCCGAAACCCTTATCCGGCCCAACCCTCAATGAGTCTAGCCTTGGAAATACTATTACCCTCAATTTCCTTAACCCTAAGAATTGTAGCCACAGGCTTAAGGAAAAGGATTGGGCTAGGCCTGCCCCTCTATGTTTTCTTTTAATAATTAAATTAAATTTATAAATTAAATCTAACAAAATAAATAGAAAAAGACAAAAGAAAACAAGTGTATTATTGTAATAGTATTTATGGAAACTGGATTATTGGATTTGGAATTTATCCTAATTATGTTTGTTTTGATTATTTTTTTTATTGCAGCAATGCTAAGTTGAACAATTAAACTCACATTTTGCAAGTTGTAAAATTTTGCAAAATTCTTTTTTTGTGGGGAGGTTATGCCAATTTTTTTTCAAATAAATAAAATCCTCTTTTATCGAAGTTGTTTTTACATTTTAGACTTTTTAATAATTAAATTATTATTAATTATTAAATTACTAAAAAGTCTGGGTCTGGCTGTTCAAACTTGGACATGCTTACAAAGGGCCAGGGCCTACTTTCTCTCACACGAACCTGGGCCTAGCTTTTGCCACTCCCAGTCTCCCACACCGCATGTCCGTAATGTCAATAAATACTAGAAACGATGCTGATAAGTGTACGTATGTGTAATTATAGTCCAATGCCCTTCCGAATACAGTATTTATCGGAATTGATTAGAGTTGAGTGCCTATCAATATTTTATGGCAGTGACGAACAAAGAAGAATCGACAGAGTTACAAAGAATAAAGATGTTTTTATATGTTAAGTCTGAAAGATGTATGTATGTAACGGACTTTCAGAGAAGGAATCAATAAAGGAGATGATGTGAAGTATGTGGTTCACAAATCACAATTACGTGTGTCGATATAAGTAAACAGGAGAAATTGCATTTCGGCTACTGATGTGTCTATGTTGTCACAACAAAATGAGGTGAAATAATAAGTCCCATCTCCATCAGTCTTCCCAAATAAGTGTTGTTGTACTTGCATCCGTAATTGGGACTTACGCGTTGGGGGCTTGAGCCTGTGACTAAGAATTTGGTTAATTCTATGAGGATGCATTTGAGATATTGTATTGTACTAGATTATATTAGCTGAATTGTATTATAGTGATTTGTAACAAGATGCATTGCATTAATATATAATGTACTATGTTTCGTGTAACATAAAATGTATTGTGTATAATAACATTTTTATATTTTTATTTTTATTGATTTTTATATTATTTAGAATTAAAATTAATCTAATATTTACTCTTAGTTATATTAAATTAATTGTATAATATTTTAATTAAAAGAATGACTATTTAATTAAAAGAATAATATATCAACATATTATATATTCATACTTCAGTGTTATTTTCAAATTAAAGTTTTTTCCTCAATTTCACCCAAATATATAAATAACTTATTTTCAGTACTGGAGAAAAAAATATGTAAAAATAAATTAATAATTGAAATAGTTTCTTATTCTATTTAATTGTTAGGAAATAAATGATATCTTACATTTATTAAAATCATATGGAATTCAATATAAAAGATGACGTGCCGTTGGTTTGGAAAACAAAGAATGTCATGTCATGTAATGGATGATTACAAAATGACATACCATTTATAATCAAAATACAAATGATGCGTCATCTGCAAGATGTGCCGGCTCATACTCCCTACACTTGTCGTTTACATAAATAATAAGTATGTCAAGTCGTACTTTAATATATTAATATAACGATATGTCATTTAAAAATACCACGACAAACGACATGTCATTTGAAACGTGCTTATCGATTAAAATTTAAAATATTAGATGTAATGTTGTTGAAAAACTTGTTAGGTCTAAATTAAAATTTTATAATTGTAATTTTTTTCAAGATAGAAAACAGAAAATCACAATTAGTGGTTTTTTTTTTTTTTCATTTTTTTGGGTAAACAAGTCTTCTTTTTTTTAAAATAATATTTTGGGAAAATAGGCTACATATCATTTTCTTTTGCTTTACTTACTAGTCTTTCAATTTTTATGATTTTAGTTTTATAAATGTTATCTCTATCCATATATATTAATATCATGAAAAAAATAACTATTTGAAATATATATATATATTACATATAACATGTACAAATGTAAATGTAAATGTTGACGTTCTTATAATGTTCGTTGATTTTGCAATGAGATTTAATGAAAGGAGGAGGATAATTGCTGATTCAACTGGACAATGGCATTTTCCAAGGTGCAAATTCGGAGCTGATTGACCTCGTTATGTCTTTGCTTGTATTCATTCAATATAAAATATTTAGCTATGAAAAAGGAGTTTATATTGTTGCTTATTTTATTGTCTTAGAATGAAAAAAATGCAACTTGCTCAAGCACCATTGGAAAAATAAAATAAATAAAAGAAGTAGCAATTTGCTCAAGCTGTAAAGGCTTGTTAAGTCTTCTTAAAGCTAGAAAATAGAGTTTGGAACATTCTTATCCCCTGTGTACATAGGCAGGGGCTTTTTACAGCAACCTTTATAATTTTAGTAACAGAAAATTGATTTTGGATATATGTCAATGTGGCTGTTAATTACTTTATTTAATGTTTTCTTTTGCTAATTGGAAGCTGGAATTGTCAAGTATTGTTATTTCTTCATAATCAATGCACTCCCCAAGTTCTATTAAGCCACTGACTTTGTTATCACGTTACTTTAAAAAAAAAAAAAAAATCTTTTAGGAAGCATGAGTTTTGCATGATTTTATTATGTGTCTAATACCTATATATTTTTGGACTCATGTTTTCCCACTAATTTAAGTTTTTTCAAAAAAAAGAAAAAAAAAAATCTTCTAGGAAGCTTGAGTTTTGAAATAAATGGTTATGTTGACTATTGATTGCTACACTTTCGTGTTCTTGCACGATTAGGGCCATTGCTGGAGTTACAATGCATTTATGCAAAGAGTGAGGATGGCTACATGCAAATATTGAGGATGACTACATGGGTTAAGGGACTTGTATGCAAACTGAAACGTAAAAGTCTCTAGTCAGGGAACTTGTGGCTGCTTCGTATGATTTTTCAGCATGTTCATGTGCCCTTGATTGTACAGGTTCATTAAATAATTTTCATTTTATAGCAGGATGGTGACCCTCGGTTATCCAACTTTGGTCCTGTAAAAAATAACAGAGATGGAAAAAGCTACAGGGCAAACTTTGTTCATACTCTGCCAGAGGTTTTACAGACAGGTACGACATTTTGGAACTTGTTTTACTTCCCCTGCCTGCAGAATGTTCAATTTTAAGGTCTTCCTAAAAAAATTGAATAGCCTTCGGTCGGTTTCCAGATTTGATTTTGTGGATTAATCTGCTGAATACAAACCTCGAACGGTTAAACGGCAGCGTTTCAGATTGGGTTCAGATGCCCCAAGAAGTCACGAGCTAAACATGCACTCAACTTATAATGACTTATGGTTTAAAACGGCATCATCCAAGATCGTTTTAAGCTGGTTTGAGTAAAGCACGTGAGACCGCATGTGACAACGGAATTAAATCTGTTATGAGGCCGTTATACACGTGGCGTTTATCAGCTGGTATAAAGCTGATAGTTGAGGCAGTTTGTGGGCAAGAAATCGAGAGCTTTCTGGAGAGATCTGTGAGAGAGAAAAGTGTAATCTTTGTTCTTGTAATCATCTCTGTAAAATCTCTGTAATCTTGGATTGAATCAACAATAATACTCCTCCACGGTGGCTTCTCCCGTGGACGTAAGTTGTGCCCACAGCACAACTGAACCAATAATCTGAGCCTCCTTTTCTCTGTTTGTGTTGATTCCAGTGTTTGATCAATTTCTTACTTATTTGATTCCATTAACTTTGATCAGCGTTCATTGCTTAGAATTAACAAGCATCAAGGTCGATAAGATAGGTACATGCAATTTGGTAGTTCTTGATCTCAATCTTGGGCAGTGCTTTGGTATCACTGTATCTTGGGCTATTAGAGTGCTAACATATTTATTTTGCTATTTTAGCTAGATGGCTTATTTGAAGTTAATATCTGTGCTTGGATTCAATATCATTAATTTTGCTATGAAAAATGAGTTTAATCATTCTTTAGTTAGTTGTCGCCTTCCACTGCTGATGCAATACTATGGCTTCTGAAGTAAAAATAGTGCACATTGTTATGCTGTCATCTTTGTTTCTACCACGTCTTATGTCTCGACGAACACGAGCTTATACTGCATTATTTCCTGCAAGAAGAAGATCATCAGGTTTCCCTCCCAAGAATGACTGTAGGAGAGGTGCAGTCTTTTTCTCTGTTGCCAGGTATGAAAATATTAAACTTGCGGACCTATGATATTGATTTTTCAATAGAGCATATAATGGCTGTTCCACGTTGCTTTTTGCACAGTTGCCAAGTGCTTTGAACTGCAACGATCTTAATGAAGTCAATTTTCTTGATAGATAGTCTTATACCCTTCCTTTGATAAAATTTTTCTTCAGCTTAGGCCAATTGCCACAGACATTATACCCGTCAACAAATAATAAGACATGAATAGCATTGTCTATACCCTAGTTTGCAGTGTAAATAAAAGAAGAAATTTAATTTCATAGAAGGTTGAGAGTGGATCGAACAAAACATGTCAAAAAAAGAAACCTAGAGAATATGTTACTTGTAAAATGTTGTGGTCGGATCTTGATGGAGCTCTGCATCTGCAATAAAATTCCTCCTTCTCAACCTTTCTCCTGAAGTTAATAATTGAAGGCCTAGGCGTGCTAGGGTGCCGGACTTCCTGTTTTGAAACTTCTACCTAAACATAAAAAAGTACTTACAAATATAAAAAAAGTTGTTAAAGATTCGACATTAGTCCTAGTACAGAAAATACATAAAGTTGAAGGCCTTAAAACCAAACACTAAAGGTTTGAGATTTGTCCAATATCTATCATAAACTTGTTCATAAAGTAGTAATGAGGTTAGTAAAAGTAAGATTATAAACTCCATTTTCTTTTGATATGGAAATTGACTAAGAGAAGCACATACTTAACTCCCTAATGTTGGCTCCTCTAGCACATATAATTTAACTTGATGCCCACGCTCAAAGGGTGAATATGCTCATGTAATCATTAAAAACACTATGATCATTTTCGGTATCCATATATTTACTTACAATTACATAACAATTGATAAACAATATTCCAGGATTTCAAAACACTACATGACAAAGTACATTATATTAGAGTCTCTCTCCCTTTTTTTTTTTTTTTGGTCTTTTATTGTATTTTTAGTTTCTACTTGCTTAACCGTGTGTATCATTCAATTGGTGGAATAAGAAAAATGGCATCTATAACGTACTTTGAAATACACATAATTTTTTACAATTTACCTGTAAAATTATTCTTCATACTTGTACAGTTGTATACATATTTTTTCTAGAAGAATAAAGCTTCATCATTATTTCTCCCATTATCCACAATTGCCATCCAGTTGAAGAAAACTGTTAAGAGGTCCAAAAAACTTTATGCAGTGAGAAAAATTTAATATTGAAAATTTTGTTAATGGAACAGTTTTGTCGTATGAATTTAATCGAAAACGCAAAATTATTTCATAAAGAAACTTATGCACAACGGGTTTGAAAATGGAGTAATTTCGGCTTAAACGTAGAGTTCATTAATTAGAACAATGACATTGGAGAACACATTGCTACAACTTTTTAAGGCTATTTAAAAGCGTAATTAAATTCTTTTTCATCATCATTCCTAAAGTTAATGTGACAAATCCCATCACATACGCATATCGGGGAAGCCAACTGTGGGTTAAGCCGAGCTATGTAGGCTGACCTAGTTTTCAGTAAAATAAAATATTTATTATTAATAAATATTTTATGAATAAAAATCACATTTAATTTCTTGTAACTCACAAAAAAAAGCAAAATAGAGAAATTATTATTGATTTGAACTGTTATTTTATTATAAAAAATAGCATTAAACCAATTCTTTTATAGTCAATAGATTTCAATACTTCAAACCTTTTGTAGCAAGAGAGTATTCATATATTAAACTTGCGGCAGCGCTTATTTTACATTTGCTGCAAGTAACATCCCAACAAAATGGATCGTTGGATTTGTCAATTTTCATATCCAACGGCTGTAAAGAAATTTAACACAAAATCAGTTACAGGTGTAGTAGGTAAAATTATTATTATAATAAAGGATGGGCAACCTGCCAATACGGTTCTGGAGTAATGCAGGCAAGGGGTTATTCCGTAATGAAATTATTGAGGGAAAAGAAGAGTGTGAGCGGATACTCTGGGTATGCAAAAAATTCAAGAGACAAAAAATACAGTAATTAAGTTTTCAAAGAGGGAAAAATAAGAGTAGCACCAAACGATATTATCAATTTCCTTGTTAAATTTTGCAGGATTCACAAATTGATTGCGAGATTACTACTTAAATATTTAACTTGTCTTGTTTCACTGGTGGATAGGAAGGTGAGGCTCTTGCCACTGACGAGGCAAAGAAGAGCAACCGTGTCTTGAGAAAGCTTGAGAAGCGTAAAAAATATCGCACGCTTGACCCACACATTGAGGAGCAGTTTGGTAGTGGTCGTTTGTTAGCTTGTATCTCATCTCCGCCTGGCCAGTGTGGACGTGCTGATTGGTATGTGACCCCTTTTATTGCTTTTTAGTTTTCAAGTTTTGTTAAAGGCCCCAAAAATGGAAGTATTCAACACACACCAACACACCTGGACTTTCATGTTGTTGAAGCTGGATATATATATCCGATCCTTTTCCTTTCCTCGTAATGGGTATTGGACAATTGCTAGAAGTCTTTTTTTTTTTTAATGAAATTAAACACCTTAAGATTTGCTTTGGAGACCATCAAAGTTGTTCCTTATTTTTGTTTATTTCCATGGTAGTTATTGGATAGGTACCAGAGAACAAGAGAGTATAATGGTAATATTTGCTTTCTTTTTTCTTGCATTGATGGGCTTTTTCATTTCCGACAGATACATCTTGGAGGGTAAAGAGCTGGAGTTCTACATGAAGAAGATACAGAAGAATAAGAGTAAGGGTGCTGGTGCTGCTTAAATTTTTGTTTATTGAAACTCCATAGTCCATACCGGAATTTCTAGTTTTGCCTATGAGAGTTGAGATGATATCAACAGTTGAACTTGGATTTCTCACTTGTGTTATTGTTATATTTTGTTTTTTAACGTTACCAGTGCCTTAGAATTTATTCCGTTACTCCACATTTTTCTTGATTCTGTCTGCGTGATCAATGAATTTGGTAGTTAATGCCTTAATTGTTATTGCTTAAGGTTGATGTATTAATTCCATACCGAATATGAACATGATATATCTACGCACGTGCAATACAATAACACAACCATTTTAGGCATTAGTTATGGGTAAGGCCATCCCTAAATATACAAATAACTGGGTTAATGCATGTTGTTTGGAATTAGTTTCATGTAAAAATTGTTTTCTAACATCTTTTCTATAACATTATTTTTTGTTGGTCTAAAGGTTGTGTGCAAGGATTCTCGCTACATGGAATCTAGTTTCTTGACCTTTTTCCCGTGTGCACATATGTTGTGGTAATAGATGAGCAAAAATCACGATCCGTGAATTTGCTATCACAAGAACAATCAAAGTATGTATCGAGAAAGCACATCGAGATGTTCAAAAAGCAAGCTGTTGCCGCTTATTGAAATAACAAGCAACAGTACTTGGTTACTGAAACAAGAACATGTATTTCATAATTAATTCATCGGAGTTAAAACAAAACCAAAAAGGAAAAAAAATGCGGACGTGTAAATGCCATTTTATTCGAGTTCATTTCTTAGACGTAGGAAGGGGGGAAGAGTAACATAGGAATTTGTTACTGAAACAAGGGCATGATGAGCTTCTTGTAGCTCTAGGGCTTGCCATTCTTTTTGCTTAACCGTTCTCTGAGAAAATCATTGCAAGCCTTAATTCTTGCTTGTTGAGGAGCAACATTGACATAAGACAAATGCATGCCAACAGCAAAAAGGGGCTGCCCCGTCAATGAAGTATCCCACAGTCATTGCCAACTTCTTCAGCGTCGAAGGAAAGCACAATACCATTTCTCTCTTAAGGAAGCGCAATTGCAATTGCGATCATATTTCTGTAACAAAAAGCAAACCATGCATAATAAGCATATGATAAAAAGCAGAGAAACAGGGGCAGCAGCTATGTCTAAGAGGCATTTCATCATACATATGGAAGGCGATTTAACTGCAAGCCTAGGTATCCTGTGCAGTCAAGAAATGATGAAATGCGATTTAACTGCAACCTTAGGTATCCGGTACAGTCAAGAAATCAAACATGGGTAATCAAGTTTTATAACATATATATACACTACGCTCACATAAATTACATTTCATTACTCCAAATAATAATTAAAAAAAAAATCGAATAACGAAACAAATTATAAAATTTTCAAAACACTCCCTCACCTCTGAAACCGTAGCTCCCCGTCATTTCTCTATGTAGTAATAATAGACAGAACTCTGAAATAATTTGCTTTTTCCCCCTATTTTCAGCTTATATTCAATAAATTCCATTATAAAATTATTTGAATATTTCGCAGATTAGGTTTGAGGGGGGAGCTGTTGCTTCCTTCAATAAACGAATAATAAGATTATGGATTCTAAACTGTTGAAAGCCATATAAAAATTTTTTAATTTCAAATTTTCTTTTTCTTTTCGAAATTTTCAGTGATATGCTTACCTAATCTTCAACCGGCTATTATAAGGAATGCATAGGATTGAGTCGATTGACTCTACCGTTGACACATTTTGCAACTGGCTTGCAACCAGTTTCAACATGTTTTTCATACTGCCCTTACTGCCACGTGCTTCTTTTATGTGAGTTAATCGGTCACCTCACTTATGTTACTTACACTAAATGTAACATAAACTTACCCTAAACTTGCATATTTATTTACCTTTTTTAAGAGGTAGGGGAGTGAGTTCATTATTTTTAATAATAAGTCAATTTATAGCTTTTAGTCCTCTTTGTTTCCCTATGTAATATAGGCTCATGAGTCCGTGAAAATGTATAGAGTAAGCACCTGATTTTAACATATCTTATTGCATTTGACTATTAGCCTCTTACTTTCATGACAAAAGACCAACTAAACTATCATTTGGAGATAATGTAGCTTTTGTTTTTAATAAATTTTTTTTCTAAAATCTTCAAGTTAATCCGTAAATCAAGAGAAGAATTATTTTATTTTATTTTATTTTTAATCTAACCTAGCGTAGAAAAAATCTATAGCATAAATTGCCATAGGCTTGGTCAAAAGATTGATCTGTCCCAACCTTTAAGGAGTCCAACCTTAGCCCACCATATATTTATTAGGTCCGACCGTCTATGTGAGAGCCTAGACATATGGTAAAATTCTTAGACCTATTATTAGAGGGCCTAGATACGGACTTAAAAAAAGAGACCAGGTTAGACGTAGCCCTCTATTTTTTAAATAATTAAATTAAATTTATAAATTAAATATGAAAAATAAAATAGAAAAAAAAAACAAAACAAGTGTATCAGTGTAATAGTGTAATAGTATTTATGGAAATTGGATTATTGGATTTGAAATTGATGCAATTATGCTGTTTTTATTTTTTTTTTATATTGTAGCAATGCTATGTTGAACAATTGAACTTACAATTTGCAAGTTGTAAATACTTGCAAATATCTTTTTTTTTTTGTGGAGAGGTTATGTCAATTTTTTTCATTTAAATATTATTGTTTAATTAGTTTAATAGAGGTAAAATAAATTACCTCGTCTTTTGTTTAAGTTATTTTTACATTTTAGCTTTTGTTTTATTTTATTAAATTACTAAAAAAAGCTTGGTCTAGCACATTCAAACTTGGATGTGCTACAAAGGGCTTGGGCCTATTTTTTCTAACGCGGACTTGTGCCAAGGATTTGCCCACACGTGTGCCGTGCCCATACTTGCTCGTGCTCCCACTCATGCCGTGCCGTGCCGTGCCTTGAAAAAAATAAACCACTAAGCTTTTTTCCTTTTTTATTTTTTTAAGAGCGCATGTCAAGTTGTTGTCTTATTTTTTTCAAGCTTATATATATTTTTTGGATTCCTGTGCCTTTATTTAAATTTAATAAAATTCAAAATTCAAAATTCAAGTCCATATTCAATAATAATAAATTAATAATAACAAAAGACTATAATATCAGTTGCTAAGTTTGACTCTATGATTTTAGAATTCTTTTTTAGTACTTAACAACAGCAATAATAATTTTTTTAAAGGGTAACTTAATTGTTAACTTGGAATTACGTAGAGTCATATATCATAGTTTATAATAATATTAATACATATTTATAAAATCATGATATTTATAATTTTATTTATTAAAATCATGATATCAATTATTTATTTAATAAATTATAAACATAAATCATTTATAATTTTTTTGAAACTAAGAATTATATAAATTTAAAAAACTTGAGCTAATAAAATATATTAAAAGATTCAATTTTAAGTTATTTATAAAATCATAAAATTTTAAGTTTATTTTCATTAAAAAATGAAACGCTTATCGCTGCTTCTTTATGCTGTTGCGCTTTTAAACTTCATCTCTCAATCGCTACTGAAGGCTTAAGGTTCACACGCTTGTAATCTAAGTTTCCTGTGATTACTGACCAAGCGCCAAGTGTCTTCACACGTCCCAAAATTTCACTCCACCTCAACAAGAGCCACGACTCTAAGGCCAGCGCCTCTCTACCGTGACTAAGCACTCCACACCATAAGACGGCCAGGAGTATCACTGCCGCATTAGATCACATTAGCATGTCTATACCTCTTCATTGGGATTGCATTGCATTATGTTAATGCAACCTGTTCGGTACTAAACCCGCTGCATTATAATGCACCCCATGTAGCAAAGCTAAAACCTAACATTTGAATTGGTTTATTTAATGCCAAGACTCGCCGCATTAGGTTTTTTTTTTTTTTTTAACTTTGTAATAATAATAATAAATTAATTTAATTTTTTAATTTAATATTATATTATATTTTTTATTTTATATTTACAATACAATTTTATATTTACAATACAATTTTATATTTAATATTATATAATTTAATATTATATTATATTTTTAATTTAATAGGTTTTTACTTTGTAATAATAATAATAAATTAATTTAATTTTTTAATTTAATATTATATTATATTTTTTATATTTATATTTACAATACAATTTTATATTTAATATTATATAATTTTATATTATATTATATTTTTAAATTAATAAGTTTTTACTTTGTAATAATAATAATAATAAATTAAATTAATTTTTAATTTAATATTATATTATATTTTTTATATTTATATTTACAATAAAATTTTATATTTAATATTATATAATTTTATATAATATTATATTTTTAATTTAATAGGTTTTTTACTTTGTAATAATAATAATAATAATAAATTAATTTAATTTTTAATTTAATATTATATTATATTTTTATATTTATATTTACAATACAATTTTATATTTAATATTATATAATTTAATATTATATTATATTTTTAATTTAATAGGTTTTTTTACTTTGTAATAATAATAATAATAAATTAATTTAATTTTTTAATTTAATAGGTTTTTTTACTTTGTAATAATAATAATAAATTAATTTAATTTTTTAATTTAATATTATATTATATTTTTAATTTAATAGGTTTTTACTTTGTAATAATAATAATAAATTAATTTAATTTTTTAATTTAAATTAATTAATTTTATATTTACTAATTTTTAAGTACTAATAAATATTATTTCTAAATATATAATTTACATTAATTACAAAAAAAATTAATACATTACAGTGCAATACTAAATATAATATAATTAAAAATTAATAAAGCAAAAACAAAGCGTTAACAGACAACATTATTATAATACAACGCTAATACAAAGATAATACAATACACCAAAGATTAAAATAACGCAATACAAGATAATACAATGCCAAACGTTAGATTGCATTTTGGTGCATTGTATTAAGGTGCAGTGCATTAACATGAATGCAATATTATGTTTGGTATAACATGAAATGTATTATATATAATAACTTTTTTATATTCTTATAATTTGTTAATCAAAAGAATGATTTTTTAATTAAAGCAATAATATATCGACATATTATATATCTATACTTCAACATTACCTTCAAGCTAAATTTTTTCTTTAATTTTATCCATATATACAAATAACTTATTTTCATGTTGGAGGAAACAACTATGTAAAAATAATAATAATAATAATTGAAGTGGTTTATTATTGTATTTAATTTTCAAAAGATAAAACAATCTCTTACCATTATTAAAATCTTGTGGAATTCAATATAACAGATTGTGTGCTGTTGGTCAAGAAAAATAAAGGTAGCAATGTCGTCTGCCAGGTGATTAAGAAATGCCATGCCATGTTATTTATAATCAAAATACAAACGATTGTCATCTACAACGTGCGCCAATGTATATTATTTATATTTGTTGTTTCTACAGGATGAATTGTTGTTTATAAACAACATGACAAAGGATCTGTTATTTGCCTATTAAAATTTAAAATATTGGATGTAATGTCATTAAAAAACTTGTCATTTCTGATTAACAATTTTAAATGGTCATTTTTTCAAAGCAAAAAAAGAAAATCAAAGTTAATGTTTTTTTCATTTTTTGCAAAATACAATTTTCTTTAAAAAAAAAATTAAGGACAAACATGCTAACTTTGATTTTCTTTTGGTTTAGCTAAGGTCATTTGATTTTTTTTTCATTTTACCTTTATAAATGGTCTCTCTATCCACATATTATTTACATCATGAAAAACATAAATATTTCAAATAAAATGTATTATGTTTAATATGTACAATTTTTACATTATTAGGCCAAATTTAGAATGAGCCTAATGAGAGGCCAATAGATCATTTTCCTTTATAAAGCTCAAAATTTAACACAAACACATATATACATACATATACACAAACACTTAAGCATTATTTTTATGTTAAAGTTTTTTTTCTTAATTTTACCCAAATATACAAATAAATTATTTTTACTATTGGAGAAAACAAACATGTAGAAATATATGAATAATTGAAATAGTTTATTATTCTATTTAACTGTTAAAAAATAACTGATCTTATATTCTTTAAGAATTCAACATAAAAGATGACATATCGTTGATCAGGGACAATTACTAACAACACGTCGTCTTCAGTTGAATGCGTAAATGATAGAATGTCTAAAATTAAAACAAAAATGACATGTCAGCTAGAAGATGCGCCAATGCATACTATTTATGCTTGTCTTTTACATAAATATCTTGTATGTTATATCATATTATTTTCAGTAAATGGACGATATATTTTTTATCTAAAAATGACAAGCAACCTTTATCTAAGACATGTCTGCCGATTGAAATTTAAAATACTAGATATAATATCGTTGAAAAATAAAGGACCTATCATGTCTAAATTAAAATTTTATAGTGGTCGTTTTCTAAGACAAAAAAGTAAAAAAAACACAATTAGTGAAGAGCGGTAAAATTCAGGTTCTGATCCACTGAGTCAGGTTACGGGTTAATCAGGATAGGGAGAAAATAACATGAACTTGTAACTCTATCCGATCTTATCTTAATCTAATTCAGATATGATCAAAAGTTCGAATTGAATTCTGATTACATTGAATTATGATTGTATGTGTATCAATTCAGATTCAAGTTGAAAACAGATTCCGGTCAATTAGGATGGATTTGGATAATATTTGGATTAGGGGTGATTGTGATTGTTTTTTGTTGTTTTTGAGATTTTTTTGCAAATTATTCTATTTATTAGAATATTGTTTAAATGTAGTTATCTCATTTTAGTCTTTACTAATTTTCAACGAAAAATGAAAACTACTACTATGAGATCAAATGACTAGAAACTTAAATAAACTATGACTATTAGACTGGGTCGAGTTGGTTAGATCAAGTTATTTGCCCACTTCCAAAGTTATATCTAAAACATTTTTTTCTCAAGTTTAGTGCCAACCTGATCAGATTTTCGAATTGGATCGAGTTAATCAGGTTGACCAAAATCCCACCTAATTGAATTTGAGCCTTCAACCACATATGATCTGAACCTGAATTTTTTGAATTAGAACAAGTGGACTTATTTGGCCACCCTAAAAACAAACGATGCCGTTTAAATGTAATTTTAGTGGAGAAGTGGTTGTGTTAAAAGTACATTGCTTAATTCTCTTAATAGCTGAATCCAATTCGTGTATATTTAACTGGACTTGGGCCCAACTCTGGGTGACTGTGTAAAATTTCATTCTCATCGCATAGGGCTACTTGGCTATGACAAAGAACAAAAAGGTTATGGCATTATTATGAACTACAACAAGCTTGTAACTTCAGCCGTGACTGTTACAAACACAGTGTTCCCAGCGCAAAATTAAATGTGGTGGATACAAACATAAGAAAACCAAAACCTATCCCCAATTTCAAAGTCTAGGCAAATATAAAACTATTAGGGCGTGTTTGGTGCATGGGATTACGTAGTATTATAATACTGTTTACATTAATTTATTACCATAAGGACGCTTAAAATCGAGATTCATTATGCATTATAATGCAAAGATAATGAGATGAGGTCAAGATTACGCAAACCCGAGTTTCGCTCGGGTTTTCGTAATGCGGCAGCTTTTTGCCTCAATTGAGGCAACAGTTAATGCCTCAATTGAGGCAAATTTATTTTATTAAAATATTATTAAAATAAATTATTTTATTATTAAATGCTAATATAATGAATAAAATATAAAAATAAATGATACGATAATATTATTTTATTTATTAATGATTCATATAAAAATAATATATTAATATTATAATATTATTTACATTAATATTAATTTTAAATTAATATTATTTAAATTTATACAAATTTAAATATTTATAATTATTTATATTAAATTATAAATTTATTAATATATTAAAATGTAAAAATAATAATATATTATAAATTAAAATATAATTTAATATTATTGAATAATAATTTATTAATTTAAATTAACAATTATAATATTAATTATAATCTAAATTCATTATTTACAGATAATATTAAATCTTATAAATTTATTTTATTATAATTGTAATACAAATTTTAGAAATTTAATCATTAATTTTTAACATTTACTAAAAACATTGTTAAATTTCTACAATTTAAGATTTTTATATTTATTATTTTTCTAAGTATTAATAAATATTATTTTTTAATTATTTAATTTAATTAATCGTAAAAAATTAATACAATATAATGCAACACCAAATATAATCTAATTAAAAATTAATACAGTACAGTGCAGCACCAAACATTGTACAATATTATTATAATACAATGCTAATACAATACAGCATAATACAATACACCAGCATTAAAATAATGTAATACAGCATAATACAATACAGTGTACCAAACGCACCCTTAATGAATGTGGATACAAACATAAGTCACTTCAATTCAAAAGCCGTCCCAATTCTAAATTCTGAGCAATATGAAACTAATTATTTAGTGTACAGACTTGACCCTTCACCACAACATTTTGACTGCGAATTTTTAACGCTAATAATTAGACCAGCCCAATTGAAACAATTTAACTGCTGCTTATATATTTTGTGTTAGGGGCATATGCAAATTGTATGAAATCATAGCTAAAGGCCTGCACATGGGATTTTACATGGTCAATTGTTTATGTAAGATACAGTGAACAAAATTTTAAAGAATTAAAATTAAGATCAATAACCCATTGCAGTAACCACATGAAAACCTTATTAGGATGTTTGCACTTACAATTCTATAATGAATATGGTAACATGGCCATTGCAATTTGTAATATCATACACTCATCGAAGTTGAATTCCAATGCCTGGACTATCATTCAGTTTACAGTTACCATCTTTTGCCATAAACATTATTATTTTGTTTTACAATTATGTGGTGATAAAACTGTTATATTTTCACAAGACTTCCTTGCTGCCTATTTCTCACCTACTATATCCAGTCTTCCTTAGAAAAAATAAGTAACCTAAAAATCTATTCCCCCCACCCCAAAACTTAAGGATTGTAGTAAAATATAGTAAGAAGGGAAAAAAAAACATTAAACCAATTCTTTTATAGTCAATAGGTTTCAATACTTCAAACATTTTGTACCAAGAGAGTATTCATATTTTAAACTTGCATATTTATTTACCTTTTTTTTAGAGGTAGGGGAGTGAGTACCTTATTAAACTTTTATTTTACTTCTTTTTCATGAATAGTATTGCTCTTTTTATTTTGCTAGCTTTATAATACATTAAGATTGAATTTTTTAATTTTTAAATAATTCCATTTGTTCAATTTAATATTTACTTAACGTATTAAAATAAAATTTTGGTAAGGGAGGAGATGGAGGGAGAATGAGAGAGAGAACAAGATTAAATAAACTAATTTTTCAATAAAAATTTTAATTAAAAAATTAGAGAAAAAAAATTAATAAATTCAAATAACCACACACTGCGTACCCACAACATATAAAACAAGAAGTTAAAACAAAAAACACGAAGTTAGAAGTTAGAAAACACCAATCCAAAAATGGTACCCGCTACTACTCACAAAAAATCCTAAAATCCACCTTGATACCTTCTTTCCCTGCTATCATTTGAATTTCAGCCATTGACGCACGGACGCAGTCTGCTCCACCTCTACCATTGCTGCGGTTGCTCTACCAGCCATCTCGACCACTATCGCAGCTTGCTTCACCGTAGTTTTGATGGTATATTATACTAAATAATTAACTTGTAATTTTTATTGTATTATTAGTATTAGCAACTGTTTAATTATAGTTCTAGGGTTTCTAGAGTTTAATTTTTTTTGTGGAAAGTTGTTTTATTGAAGAATTGTGAGACTTAAGAAATTGTAAGTTGGATGTTAATATGAAAGTAAGTTAGGATACACGAGTTAGATGCAAGTTAAGTGCGACAAAAATCATAAGTTTTTCACACACAGGGCACAAGCAGTAGCTACATCTAATAGTAAGGTGTGTGCTGACTTTTATAGTGTTCTTTTTATGTTAAACATTGAATCACACTTAAAAGAAAACTCCTCTTCAGGAAATTTAGAGAATTTCGCTGGTGTTTCATTGATGACTAGTGTAGTGTTTGTAATAAATATTATGCTTGTGAATCCTTTATACCTAATTTTTCAGTCTTTTTTTTATATATATATTTTAGGATAGATTTGAGAAATACAGGAAGATGTATGTTCGACTTACAGGACAAAGAAGATTAAAGAGTATATGGCGTTACAAAGTTGCTAAACGATCATCCCAAATCTAAAAATTTTTGTGACAAGTGCTGTGATTCTAAATTCTTTATACCTAGTTTTTCAATTAAGTTTTTTTATATATTTCAAGATAGATTTAAGAAACGCAGCAATGTGTCTGTTGGAATTACAGGATAAAGAAGATTTGAGAGCATATAGCATCACAAACTTGCTAAATAATCATCTAAGATTCAAAATATTTCAGACCTTGAATGATCGTATAGCAACTTTATTTCCTAAAATTATGGAAGTATATAGCCTTACACTAAGCGGTGGGTGGAATTGAGGGGTTGCACATATCTATGCAACGTTAATTCCTTAAATCATTGAACCCTAGAGCCCCACAATGAGTGGTGGGTGGACATAAGAGGTAGGTAGACATACAAGATGTTTGTGCCGACTTTATTTGTGCAACATTGTTTCCTTAAATCATAGAAGCCTAGAGCCTCACACTAAGTGGTAGGTGGACATAAAGGGTGGGTGGACATGCGGGGCATGCATGACTGCACATATTTAGATAGACATGCTATGGGTAAAAATAAAGGGTGGGTAGACATGCAATGCTGCTCATATTTATGCCAACATTATTTGTGCAGTGTTATTTCTTTTTTTAACATATTTTAGGATAAATATGAGAAAAGTAGGAAGACGTCCGTTGGACTTACAGGACAAAGAAGATTAAAGAGCATATGATATCATAAAGTTGCTAATCGATCATCCAACGTCTGAAAATTTATGTGACGGGTGTTGTACTTTTGAATCCTTTATCTCTAGTTTTTAAGATTTTTTTTTTTTGGTATGTTTCAGGATAAATTTGAGAAACATAAAAATGTGTCTATTGGACTTACAGGACAAAGAATATTTGAAAGCATATGACGTCACGAACTTGCTAAACGATCATCTAAGATCTCCAAAAATTTTCAGACCTTAAATAATCATTTGGCAACTTTAATTCCTTAAATAATGGAAGCAGAGTCTTACATTAGATGGGTGGATATGTGGAGTTGTACATATTTAGCGTTGGATGAATATAAGGTGAGTGGACATGCTGGGCTGCATATATTTAGGTGGATATATGGGATTGCACATATTTGTGCCAACATTATTTCCTAATTTTTCTCCTGAGTACATGTCCTAATGTTTTTACAATGGCATGCGCACTATTCCTATTTGTTTTTGTTATATTTTCAAATTTCTGAAAAACAGAGTTCATGAACATGATTAAAACTTAATTAGCAAAAATTGATCATAGTTTGATCATAAGGGCACAAATCAGATAAGAACATCTGTATTACACTAATTCCGTAGTACATCTAGCAATATAAAATACAAATAAACATAGTACATCTAGTAATACTAAAACGACATACAAATATCTTCCTAATCGGTGGGGGTGCTCCACAATCAAGCTATTACTCATGGCATCACTTAGGCTATTATATAATGTGCCAAAGCCCTAGTGGGCCTGAGTTGCACCAACAATCATACAAAAATCCCGTAAATGAGTTACTGTATAGTAGGATGGGACGGAACCTGCATATTATTTACTTTCCAAAATCTTTTAAGAAATTGAACAGAGACTAACCGCAAAGAATTCATCAAGAATAGGAAAAGCCAATTCACCCAGTTAAAGTTTGCATTGACTGCAGCTCGAATTACCCTGTTAAAGTGCTCTCGGTGATGATGATCGAAAGATGACGGATCCATACATAATGGAGAAGCTTCCCCACGCAAATGATCTCCGAAATATGTTGGTGATCAGTATGCACACTGAATAGATGGTCGGACCAATACTCACACAATTTTGGTAGCATAAGATCATGCATAAATAAGTTCTCTACGAATCACTTGTATATTATTTTGCGTTTGCATAATGCGATTTCCTTTGGGCCTAGTCCATGGGTAAGGAGTTGGAACTGTAACTTGTCCGGGCTGAACAAACAAAATAATAAATCAATACAATAAAATAATAGATCAAACAACGAAACATAAATAATTGGCAATTAAATAAATGAAAGACAAAAAAATAAATAATATACTAACCCCATAATCACTGAGGAAGGTAGCCTATTTCATCGTCTAATTCTCACTCATTTTCGCTATGAAGCTCTAAATTATTGGCTGCATTTTAAGGAAATTGAAAGGCTACTTCACCATCTGAATCTCTAAGATGTAAGGGAATTGGGTCCATGTATTCATATACTAGGGAAATTCCAGCCTTGTTGTAAGAGAGAATAGAAGTTATATATATAATCTAGAGGTAGGCATCGGCAACAGTTAGATTTAATGATTTGGTTGAATAAATCGAATCAAATCAAATTTCTTTTAATCTGGTTCAGTTGTACCCACCTCTAATATTATATATACACGGCCGAGTTTCTATTAATAAAAATACAATAAAAAATTCTATTAAAAAAGATTTGCATGCATGATGCATCACCATTATTTTTTCCTCATAGCATTTTACCTGAATTATGTTCATTTTGTGCAACATTCTTTTCTTAAATTATGGAAGCCCGGAGCCTCTCACTAAGCAGTAGGTGGACATGTGAGTCTGTATATATTTGGGTGGACATGTGGGGCTGCACATGTTTGTGCCATCATTATTTCTTTAAATCATCGAAGCCTAGATCCCCACTCTTGGCAGTGGGTGGACATGCGGGACACGCTGGACTGTATATGTTTGGGTGGACATAAGAGGTGGGTGAACGTTCAAGGTTGAATATATTTATGCCAACATTATTTATGCAATGTTATTTCTTTTATTGATATATTTTAAGATAGATATGAGAAATACAGGAAAGAGTCTATTGGATTTGCAAGACAAAGAAGATTAAAGAGCATATGCCATCACAAAGTTACTAAATGATCATCCAACGTCTAAAATTTTTTATGATGGGTGTTGTGCTTTTGAATCCTTTATATCTAGTTTTTCAGTTTTTTTTTTTTTTGTATGTTTCAGGATAGATTTGAGAAAAGCAAAAATGTGTCTATTGGACTTATAGGACAAAGAAGATTTGAGAGCATATGGTGTCACAAACTTGCTAAACGATCATTCGAGATCAAAAAATTTTTGGACCTTGGATGATCATTTAACAACTTTAATTCCGTAAATAATGGAAGCGTAGAGCCTCACACTAAGTCGTGGGTGGACATGTGGGGCTGTACATATTTAGTATTGAATGGACATAAGGGGTGGGTGGACATACAGAGCTGCACATATTTAGGTGGATATGTGGGGTTGCACATATTTGTGCCAACATTATTTCCTAACTTTTTCTCTTGAGTACAGCTCCTAAATAAATTGCCATGGCATGTACACCATTCCTATTTAATTTTGTTATATTTTCAAATTTCTAAAAAAGAGAGTTCAAGAACATGATTAAAATTTAATTAGCCAAAATTGATCATAGTTTGATCATAAGGGCACAATCAAATAAAAGCATCTGCATTACTCTAATTCCACAGTACATCCAGTAATATAAAAAACAGACAAACATAGTACATCTAATAATACTAAAAAGAAAGACAAACATCTTCCTACTTTGTGGGGGGCATTTCACAATTAAGGTATTGCTCTTGGCATCGCTTGGGCTATTATATGATGTGCCAAAGCACCAGTGAGCCTCAATTGCACCAGCAATCGTACAACAATCCCGTAAATGAGTTGTTGTATAGTAGGATGGAGCAAAACCTGCATATTATTTGGTTTCCAAAATCTTTGAAGAAATTGAACGGAGACCAACCGCAAAGAATTCTTCGAGAATAGGAAAAGCATGTTCACCTGGTTAATGTTTCCATTAACTGTAGCTCGAATTATCTCGTTACAGTGCTCCCGGTGACGATGATCAAAAGATGGCGGATCCATACATAACGCAGAAGCTTCCTTGTATAAATAATTTTCGAAATATATCACTAATCGGTATGCACGCTGAATAGATAGTCCGACCAATATTCGCGTAATTATGGTAGCATAACATCGTACGCAGATAAGTTCTCTGCCAATCACTTATATATTATTTTGTGTTTGCATAATGTGGTTTCTTTCGGGGCTAGTCAGTGGGTAAAGAGTTAGAACTACAATTTACCCGAGCTGAGCAAACAAAATAACAAATCAATAAAAACAAAATTCATGCGGTCCTCCATATGAAGTCGCCACGCGTTTTATCTCTAGGTCTACTGATCTTCGTAAGCCCTTCTTCAAAGCTTTGAAGGCAGGCAAAAAGCTTCAATGGACCCCCAATTGCGAAGAAGCTTTCTAAGAATTAAAAAGGTACCTTGTCAATGCTTTACTACTTGCCAAGCCTGAGCTAGGGGAGGTATTTCTATTATATCTCACCGTATCCGAGGATGCCACTAGCTCTATCTTACTCCGAGAAGATGATAATAGGGTACAACTGCCTGTTTACTACACCACTAAGGCTATGGTTGATTAAAAAAGAGGTACCTCGTCTCCAAGAGTTTGTTTTGGCGCTGGTTGTCTTTGCGAGGAAGCTCAGACCATATTTCCAAGTTCACACCATTGTAGTTGTCACCAACCTTACCCTTCAGCAATTCCTCTAGAAATTAAATATTTCCAGAAGGCTTCTCCGATGGTCCCTTGAATTAAGTGAGTTCGACATTATTTTCAAGCCTTGTTCAGCTGTCAAAGCTTAAGCTATTGCCGACTTTATTACAGAATTTGCCAGTGAATCTAGGGCTGAAGGAAAGCTGAGGTGCCCGATAGAGGCTACACCGACAGTCACAGAGGGGGAAGTTTGGGAGATACATGTGGACGATTTTTCCAATTCTCATGGAAGTGGCGTAGGAATAATTATCATCGACCCAAACAAGGTGAAGATATGCTATGCATTGCAATTCAGATTCAATGCTTCGAACAATAAAGCCCAATATGAAGCCATTATAACACGGCTAAGGATGTCAAAAGCTTTAAGAGCAAAAATGGTACACATCAAGAGTAACTCCCAATTGGCAGTAAGTCAGATTACTGTACAATATCAGGCAAAAGAGGAAAACATGAGGGGGTACCTTAGGAAAACTAGAGAGTTGATGTCCTAATTTGAACGGGGTCATGAATAGTACCTCGACCAGAGAACAAGAAAGTCGATAATTTGGCAAAATGGCATCCCTCGCGTGGCTCACCACCACCCCATCATGATAACATATATACCGCCCTCAATGTCGATCTCCCAGAGCTACCGAAGTAGGATTACCTTTAAATGCGCCTTGGATGGAGCCTATTATAAGTTACTTCAAGGATGGAGATCTACCCTCAGATAAAAGTGAAGCAAGAATATTGAAGTATAAAGCTGTGCGGTACTGCTTGATCTAGGATGCTCTATACAGAAGAGGATTCACTCTTCCTTATCTTAAATGCTTACGAAGTGACTAGGGGTAGTACCTCATGAGGGAGATACATGAAAGGATTTACTGTAATTATTATAAAGCACAATCACTGGCATAAAAAGCTCTCCACCAAGGATATTACTGGCTTACTATGAGGAGGGTCGCTGAGAATATGGTAAGAAGTTGTGACAAGTATCAGAGAATTACCAAGGTACCTCACCTACCTCTAGAAAAGTTAATGATTATATCTTCTCCTTGGTCCTTTGATATTTGGGGTGTGGGTCTCATTGGCCCATTACCAACTAGAAAGGGGCAAGCAAAACATGCAATTGTGGCGGTAGATTACTTCACGAAATGGGAAGAAGCGAAGCCACTAATGGGTATCAAGAAAAGGAAAACTATTGAATTCATTTGGAAGAACCTCATTTGCAGATTTGGGATCCCTTATGCAATTGTTAGTGATAATGGCAAATAATTCGATAATGAAAAATTTTGAAGTTTTTACTCGAAGCTTGGGGATAGCCAACTGGTTTACTACACCAGCCCACCCATAATCTAATGCACAGGTTGAAGCCATCAACAAGATCATCAAAGGTATCCTGAAAAAGAAGCTAGAAGAAAGAAAGCGAGCAAGGATAGATGAGCTACTCGGAGTGCTATGGGCCTACCGGACTACTTAGAGCACCTCCACTGGAGAAATTCTATTTTCTCTTGCGTTCGGTATTAACGTGGTACTCCCAGTAGAAATCAGAGTACTATCTCATAGAGTAAAATACTTTGATGAAGCCGAGAGTGCCTCCTTGATTGCTTCTAACCTTGACTTGGTGGCTAAAACAAGGTCTAAAGTAGAGTTGAGGACAACAGTGTACCAGTTTTGCATTTCGGGTTTATATGAAAAAATGGTACACCCTTGATTCTTCAAGAAAGGAGATTTGGTCTTGAGGAGGGTAACTCAGAGCACTAGGATGCCCTCCGATGGCACTTTCAGGGCAAATTAGGAAGGACTATACTGCGTAGATAAAAACTTGTGGGGTTTGATGTAGACAGGTTACTCCACATAGATGGAACAATCGTAAGGCACCCCTGAAATGCTGCGATACTGCAGAAATACTATTAGAGGACAATGTCTTAACTTTTAACTTTCGCTGTTTTTATGCTTATTTTAATGCTTATGTCTGTGATAGGCCACGTGGGGTACGCCAGATACTCTATGTTGGTCATTTGCAATCTTTGAATTTCTTAAGTCACCAAATGAAAATAATAGGAGGTTCTACGATTTCTCATTCTCCTTAGGATAACAGAGCTAAGTCATGTATTGATCAATGCTTTCGTTATCTGCGAATGCATTTTCTTCTCAACATTATAATACGCGTCTCTGTTTTTTGATTCGCCACTTTAATCATGGAATGCGGATTATATTCATTTATCGCCATTAACATAGCTTCATATTTTATGATGTGTAATTTTTTGCCATGAGCTTGTCAATTTTGACTAACTTATTACAGGACCAACCGGGATACCTGACATACCTAGATCGTGACGATCTACTCAAGGCCAAAATTGGCAAGAGAATGAACAACCCATGGATTGCCTTCTGCAGAAGCATGACAAGGCTACCTACATGTTCTACCATCATGATGTTTTGTTAAGGTATGCGTACACCTACACCTTCATTCACTTACTAGAGTATAGTAGAGAATAAACAATTCAAAATTTTTGAGAAAGCTTCGGAAGAGCAAGAAATAAACTTGTCACGACAACTATATATTCTTAATTTTAATTAGAATATTTGCCTGCTGAGATTCGATACCCGAGGTACCCCACCTTAGTGTACCCCGACTAACTTGGTGCCCGAGGTACCCTACATTAAGGTACCACGAATAACTCGATACTTAGGGTACCCAACATAATGAATTCGAGGCAAACAAGGAAAGTTCTCTATAAAAAGTCAACCATGAGAAATGTCTCCAATGCTTGAAGGATAATATTTAATTTTGTCATAATCAAATATTAAAACATCGTACTGAAAAGTGGAGACAGTTGCCTGTCACCTCGGCCAAAAGTGAAGGACGCTGTCCTAAGCACAATGGTCCTTAACCGCCTTACTAAATAGTCATTACTGAGGTACCTTGGATTGCTCTCCGGCGTGCGCCACGTACCTAAAAGGATAAGATACACTGCGAACGTATTCTTGATTACCTAGTATGCACACAATGGCCCACAAATCATAAAAAAAAAGGTTAAATGACACAAAAGGCCTAAACAAGGGCAGCCAATAGCTATAAAAATACGCCACATGATAGCTAAGGTGCTCTATATATAAATGTGTCTAGGTTTTACTGTTTTAATTCATGAATGCACACACTCTACAAAAGAAGCATTCTTCAACCTTAAACCTTAATCTACAGAGGGCTGAGATCAGTGATTATCATACTCTTCTTCAACACAAAAGAAGCATTCTTTTGCTTTGATTTTGTTTTGGAAGAAAGCCTGAGATCAGTGATGTCAATTAGCACAAGTAGAAAATGATAATCTAATGCTTTATGTGTCTTTCTTTCATAGTACATGGAAACTATGCATGAGTGCGTAAGAGAGAAATCATGAAATAATAACTTGGCGATGACCGTGTCATCGTCGACGGTCTTGTCATCATCGGCAGTGGTACTGTTGAGAGAAGAAAGAAAATGGCGAGGACGAAGGGGAGTGGAGTGAGAGTGGATAAGCTGATAAAACTTTTTAATTTCTCAGCATTTCTTTTATTTTTTCTTTCTATTTGCCTGCAGCAATAACAAGATCATAATTGAACTTTTGTAACCATGGCTGCTGCTGCTGCTTCTGCTAGTGCTTTGACACTTTTTGTTGTCACTTTTTACTGTGATCTTGAACACTGCTGCTGCTGATCCCGAAATGCTTCAAGATGTTTGTGTGGCAGACCTCAGTGTTCGTATTCCTCTATCTCTCTTTACTTCTTTGCATTTCTTTTTCTTTCTTTTTTCTTTTTTTATGTTTAATAGAAATAAAAGAATTGTTAATCTGGCAGTTGAAACCGCTGTCTTTGAATTATTCTTTTAAACCATAATCTTAAATGCATCATCACCAAATTTGTAAAATTAGTCAAGTTAGCATGGCATTTATATTTTATGCAATAAATAGCCTTTGTGGTTGTGTTCATATCTTGGCGGTCCAGCTCCACGAAGCAATTATATGAGCATTTTTATAGTAGTGCGGGCGTGAGCTCATCTCAATTTCAATATTATGGGCTCACAAAATCACTAGGCGGGGAGCACTTTCCGAGCGTGACTACTCTTTCTGGATCCCCTTCCCAAGTCGCCTAATCAAGAAGACAAGAATTTCCTATTTCATGAGCTTTCGGTTGAAGCAATATTACGAGTAATCTCGATTAACTTATCAAGAGACTTAATAGTACATACGGCTTCCGGTTAATTCTGCACCATGATCAGATGGTTTGAAGAAAATCTTCTACCTTCTGCCTGATTTGATATGATTTTATTTGACAAATATAGGTTGACATCTGGTTGCAGGGATCATCTTCCTAAACCTAGATAACCATAGTAGTAGTAGCCTTATCCACATCATTTGATCATCCATATAAAAGTGGCAGTTTATTGCACCTAGTCATTATTTTTTTTTTCTTGCATCTTTATTCCTTATATCTTTTGAGCACTTTTTCTTCGGTGTATATATTTGCATATTCTTTCTAATAGATGAAATTGAGTATATATCATTTCAGGCTATGTTAGTGGTTTTCTCACCTCCATATCTCTAAATTTTTCCATATTGGCCTTTCCTTTTAACTTTCCTTTCTGTGAAATAAACTTTAATCAGATTTGAGTTGCCTTATAATATAAAGTTTAGTTCTTCTAAATTTTCTCATATTGACAGCCAATTTTTTTCGTTTTCTATGTACTCGTATGCAGATATGATCAGTGCGTTTGAAGTGTTTCTTCCTCGACTTCACTTGTATCCTAACCCATCCAGTCTATTGAATAGAGAAGCTGCTGGTATGATAACACAAATGCACTACTTATGTTCAAAGAGTGAAAGGCAATCATCCTTATCAATTTAGCTTCTAAATTTGTTAATTGTAGCCGCAATTAGTAGGCATTTGATTGGATGGTAGAAATTCTTATGTATTTAAGATTATTCAGTTACGAGAATAGGATATCTTGTTTATTGAAGTATTTGGGATTTGTAATATATACTAATAATATTTAAATATGAAATTAAAGATTTTGTAATATATATCAAGTTTTTTTGTGGTTATTTTGTGGTTATTTTGTGGTGCCTTTTAAATATACTAATAAATCAACAGCCAATTCAAATTTTTATTTTTTTAAAATAAATTAAACAGTGATGTAATAGTAACAATAATCACATACACAAATGAAATATACTACTAATATTATAATGTCATAAATATAGTAATATTGTAGTAATAGTAATTACTGATACCACTTACAAGTGTTACTATTTTTTTGATTGTCAGATTACTGACACAATTAGCAAGTGTCAGTAACAGTAAAAGTAATTATCGACACTATTCTAACGTCAGTAAAGATCATTTTTCTAATAGTGTACTCATTAATGATAACATAGATATCTAATCTAATGGTGGATGAATTGGTATCATTAAAGACTATTTTAACTTTCAATATTTACTATTGGATTGTATGAGATTAATGATTCAAATCTCAAATTATAGAAAAAGATTATTTGCTTTCATACGACTCTCAATTCTGATAATTTTTAGTTGTAATTCTTACCGATGTACCACATCATGACATCAACCAAATTAAAAGAAGATATTGGACAAATAATAATTAAAGAAATTGACAATTTTCATGGACCGCCCGATATGGCCTTTTTTCTAAGACATATAGGTATAAGATATGTACTACTGGCCATAAAGGCATTGTTTGTATATTTGCGAGAAAATAGAGAAGGATAGGCTAAAGCTGAAAAGAAAAGTTAACAGCTACTTAATTTAATTTCTTAGCTGGTATCTGAAAGTGGAATTTGGTTTGGAGAACTTTATATTAGTTAGCGACACGGGCTAACAGTTGCATCATTCTTTCATCGATTGGATAATAGCACCAAAGCAAACTAAAAAATGTATCGAAGTTTTTTCTGTATTTAAAATCTGAGAATATATTGTTGGTTGCATGCATACACTAATCGATACAAGTACATTATCGCAATATGTCTTGTGAATTAGTTAGGCCAAGCTATGGACTTACAAAACTATTTAATTTTCTTGAATCAAGTTGAAATTATAATTTCAAAGTAAAAATCAAAGAGAAGTCACAGTGTTGGACTTGGAAGTTAGAACTAACCAATAACAATTATCGTTTGTCACGGAGGATGTGTATTTCGATTCTTTTGGAAGGTTCAATTTAGTAAGTTGAATAGCCAAGAAAAGTTTTAGCATCGGTCTGGAGTCATGTGTTAAGTGCTGTGTTCAATTAAATTATATGTTCCCTTCCTCCTACTTAAATCAGTTTTTTTTTTTTTTAATGGAGATTCATATTCAATTTTATTCTTATTGATTTTTTTTTTCAATTTTAAGAATATAAAAAGTTGCTTATATTTGCAATTGCACGTCAATTACTTAAGACCCAGCGACATTTGGCCTTTATTGCAATACTCGCAGATGTACAAGGAAAACAATGATTTGATGATCAAAATAGTGATTTAATTAGTCCTCGAAGGCTTGACTAAATGGTTTTTAACGATCGTTTGGCTATCCATTACATACCCAAGTTCTAATCCTTGGGGAAGTAGAAAAACAAAAAAAAAAAAAAAAATTGTCCAGTGTCCACCCTTCTGCCTTTTTTTAAATACATAATATTAAATAAAAATTTTAAAATTAGTGGAAGAAAAGTATTGGCTTGATTTAACTGTTTGTGAAAATAAAACTCAATTTGTGGTGAATTTAGTTCGTATAAAGATTTATTGCTTAACCAACAAAGTGTTGGCTTCACTGGTAATGGAGTCCCCTTAAGTGGTTTGACTGGGTTTGCTTCCCATTTCGAGTCACAAGTCGCTGTTGGGAGCATGTCTCCTGGTTTGGGGGCTTCTAATCAGATTGTGATGCAGAGCAAGTCTTACAATTGATTCTCTCGGGATCTCGTGGTTAAAGACAAAAAACAAAAAAATTTATTGCTTAATTACGGTCGTAGAATATTTTGAATGTATTAAATTTTATTATTCAAGAGGTGAGAATAATATGATTCAAGAAAGAAGTATATATTATTTTTATGAGTAATAATAGACGTCTCAGATTTTGTATCCATTCAAATAATTTTATGATAATCTTCTATTTAACACTCAATTTATGGTGAACTTAAATAACATAAAGAACATAATTGTTTTGATTGATGGATTGCTTATCTTAGTAGAATATTTGGAATGCATTGTTTTGTTTTTATATTCAATGAAATTTATGTCCTTTTTCAAAAAAAATTGTGCGAAATTTTTTTCCTAATTTGTCCTTATCTTATTAAAAAAATGTGTCAAACAACAGGGAAAACCTCTCGAATCAATGCCTAATTTGTCCTTTAACTTTATAAAAATGATCCAAAAGGTAGTTGTTGTATTTGTATGTTTCTCTTAAAATTTAGGTCTCTATTATTTTAGTTATGACAGGTCTCACTTTTCCTTTTCTTTCTATTTTTTGCTACATGACAAAAATTAAAAGGTTCATCAAATAATTTTCTGTTTAAAAGTTCAACATTGCAGTTGAAATTGTGGTGACTGAGCCAGCTCGTGTTTTATAGAATGCAAATGACTACTTATGCAAACAAATAAATAAAAAAAATTCATCCTTGCATGCATTACTCAACAATTAAGATTATATATAGGTTTTAGCCTATACACGATGATGAAAATTAATCTCAATAAGGCCTTATTCATTTATTTACTTAGTTTTGCAACTTTGATAGTATTCCTTGAAGAATTGTATCCAAAAGAGAGAGAGTTGTATTAAGGACATGCTTCTGCATATAGCGAGAAAACTGTAATGGAAATTATCATGACGATACATACCATTTAAGAAACACAAACATTCTTAATTGATTATGAAGTTCTTGATTCCCGTGCAAGTTGCAATAATTAACCAACCAATATGTAGAGTTTATTTCATAGAAACACAGAAATATTCAAGAAGAAAGAGAGCATAATTAATCAAACTAATTTGGACAATGCCATATGATCTTATCCTTATTGACAGCCTAACACAATTAGCAGACTGATACATGATAATTTTCATGGGGGAAAAAGATTAAAACAATAATATACTGCATATAATTTAATATGTCAAGATCAAGCCTCAAGATCAAGCCATTTAAACTCTTAGTCTATATATAGTAGAATATTTCTAACTTACTAAAGCTTGCTAAAAATTCTTGAAGAATGAGGTTTGATTTGTTTGAAGAGAATGACACCTTAAGAGGAAAAAAAAACGTAAGATTGTTTGAGATTTAAGTGAGAATTATATTGTAGGTTTTCTTTTGGTTAAAACTTATTTATATTAGGTAAAAATAAAAAGAAAATTTATTAATCAATATTGTAATTAATAAAATAAAAAATTACAAAATAAAAAATATATATATTTATGGGAGTAAGGTGGAGGTAGGGTAGGGAATACAAAACCAAACCCCACCTATTAAGAATTTAAGAATTATTTTTCTCCATTCTCTACCACGTTCCCAAAAAGTTATTTAAAATGGATTCCATGAGACTCAAAACCCATGGAAGATTTTGTCATTCCTAATCTAATCTTATAATTTGATATATTATTTGCCTTGGATCGTCTCACTGTTATGGTTTATTACTTGCTTTGGCGACGGATCCGTCTCATGGTTTTGGTGGTGGTGTATTATTTGCCTTGGACTATTTTGTTTTTCGTGTATTATTTTCTTTTTATCTATTATTCAACTTCCGTTATCACACTTTTTGCTTCCACCTCCACACTGCAACACATAGTCTAAAAATCGTGCCTTCACAATTAAATATCGTATTTCGCAATTAAACTTTTCATGATTCCTCTTATATTTCATAATTATATAAATATAGTAAGAGATATAGGGCTTTCATATAATTTTTATTATCATAGGTGATCTCAACGGATTGTTGGTTTAAAGACAACATCAATTAACCTGAAACCACGCAGCGTGGCGGATCGAGTATATAATTTTTATTATTTGTTGCAATTGTTAAGGAAATAACAAGATATTGGACAAAGCAATAAGTGATGCATGTCCTACCACATCAATCGTACGAAATGAAGATACTGGACGATAAATATTGAAGAAATTAATAATTTTCATGGACTGACCAGTAGGTTCGGCTAATATGCAAACGCTAGCGTAAAACGTTTACTATGAGGTAAACATTGTACGGGTAAGTCTTTTATATGTATATAGCGGATCTTATATTATATTTAAAATGATTCCGACCTGTCATCTATATCTCTGAAGGAAAAAAACTCCAGCCTTTCAAGATGAAAATGAAGCAGAAGTGAACAGATGCTCGTCAACTTGGACAGACTTTACCTCTTAAATAAATTTTCAATGCTTATTTAGCATATCTTCCATGGCAAACATCCAACTGATGAAAAGCTCAAATTAGAGGCATTTCGATAATTTCCACTTAACTCCTTTACCCAACATTTTCTTATAGAGAATCAATTGATCATATTGTTGGGATAATATGCTCTTTTAAAGCATATTAATTTATTTTCTGATTAATAAAATATTTTAGATATTTTCAATTGCATAAATATATTGAAAATGTCTGTTTAATCATATTATATGTATTTATGTGATCATCATATGGATTAGGAAGGCGTAAATCTGATTATCTTATGATTAAATAAATTAAGTTCATGATTGATAAATAGAGTTGGGCACTCTATTTATGTTTAGGCTATAGTAAATTCGTTGAATGATTTATGCTTGTCATGTATGAATTCTTGATGTATTATTATATTGAAATTTGGATCACATGAGATTTAATTAACCTTGAAATGGTATCGAACTTATTAAATCTCATGGCGTTGATTTTCTTGTAATCTTAATCTTGAGTTAATTATGATTTCATGATTGTAATTGTTATTTCATTTGAGTTACCATTGGGCATGACACACTTGTGGTCGAAAATGCATTATCTTGGTGGGAGCAATTACAGTATTAGAGTTATATATTATGATATAGAATTTATGCGACACGTCTCTTGATGGGTTTCGGACATGATCGTAGAATTCTGCAGGCGAGTGTATCGGCGTATTTAGTATGTTGAAAATGATCGTTAGAAAACGGTAAGTATCGAGGAATAAGATGTAATTAAATCGATTGGGACGGTTGAGATATCGATTTAATTAACGATGTGGTACAAAGTTGAGCGATAAGAAATCGATGTGGCTTGGGACGAATTATTATTCGAACATACTGATTATGGAGGTCGATTCGATCTTATAGTGGAGTAAATTGGAATTAAATGATTAGAACTTGTTTAATTACATGCTTAATTGTTGTAGCGATTGTATGTTAAATGATCACGGGTTAGCTCGTTTAATTGGCTTTATTCTTTAGATTAATAAGCGAGATAATAACAATTTGGGTAAAAACGTAATTATATCTTTTGGTGGGAGGAACAGTGATATCTTTATGTATAAGTGTATGTTATATTTTGAGGTGGGCACCATAATGAAGAAAAACTTCGTGAGTTTTATAATTACAGGGCCTTGGGATTACCTATGAGGGGAGATATAAAAGGGAACTTATATACAAGCAGGAGAGGAAAGTACTATATATATATATTAGAAAAATGTTTTTCTACAATGATTACGAGAGAAAAATTTTATATAGTTAGTTAAACATAGTGGTGATAAAAGGCGTCAGTCTGAGATCGATCTTGAGTCATGCGCGGAAGATCGTTTGGTGACGGATCGTGATCTAACGAGCGTGGTGGTGACGGATCGTGATCTGAGGCCTAAATCGCGTGATGGAAAAAATTAAAGCAATTTTGATGCGATTTACAGATTACTGAATTCGTATATATTTTATGAGATCGGTCATAAAGTTTTTTTAAAAACTTAATTTTCCCCATCAATTGGTATAAGAGACATCTCGTATTAATATATAAAATTTGTAAATCTTGATAATTATGTATTAGGTGTATGATTTATTCGAGATATATATTATTATTTTAATATATGAATAAAGCGTGTTAATGGTTTTGTCTTAATTAAGTTAGATTTTCTACTTTTTATTTTCGCTTTGAATTTATATGAGAGGGTGGTTTATAAATGTGTTCCCTCTTGATTTAATTTACTCTAATAGAATTTTTGTAAGCCAAAATTGGCCTAGAGAATTTGTAAATCACGGATCAGAAATCAAAGGAATCGGAGGCTGGAAATTTCAGCGACCACCACCGGTTCGCGTCGCACACGCACCAGCCACCACGCGCGGCCAGTAGCATGCACTGCCAGCCACCGCGCGCCTCACACGCAGCAGCTGCAGCGCGCTGCTAGCCAGCGCGCGCAACCAGCACATCTCCTCTTCTCCAGTGGCGCGCACCTGCTGTCTGGTGCAGCACGAGGGATGGTGTGCTCCCGGTATGGTGGCGGCGTTCAAGCCCGGCGTCGGAGATGGCCGGAAACAGTAACAGTGGCTGGATGTTGGAGATGGCGGCTGGGGAGAAGAAGGAAAGAAAAATATGAATTTAGGGTTTCATGGTTTTTATCATGAGGGTCCCTATAATTCTATAATTTTTCTTTTGGGCAGAAAAATGTTAAATATTTTGCATTTAAGTTCAAAAACAGTTTTGGACTTAATGAATCCTAGTTTTAGGCCCAAATTAAAATTTTGGGCTTAATGGATTAAAATTGGATAGATAAAATTTAACACATTAAATTTATTTTTGGTCCAAAATTTTTTTTATAATTAAAAAAAAAGGGATTTTATTTATTTCTTTCAAAATTAAAATTGGACCAATAATAAATTTTAAAGCCCAATATCCCCTAGTCCATTAACAAAGACAAGCTTATGGAAAATGGATATTGACAAGAAGCCCAATGAAGATTAGGCTTAGGTTTAATGTATTTTTCATTTTAAGAAAGTCATGAATTAAGATTATTTAATGTTTTTCTATATGTTGTGTTTTGGTTGATAACATGTCATGATAACATGTCATATACAATAGGTAATGCCACTCTGCATAATAAGAAATGTCATTCATTAATTATGAATCTTATTATATTGTTTGAAAGTTGCATGTACTTAATAATATTGGATATCATCTAGATAATATTATAGGTAGCATGCAATTAACAATATATTATTAATGTATGTTTTCAAGGAAAAACCAATTTTAAAATATTGAGTGGGAGAGGGAAAATTCAAGATAATTTTTCCCATGGGCTCCATTGTTAGTTCAATAATAAAATTATATATATACCTCGACTTCATGATACGGTGATATTCCCTACGGAGGGTATATATATTAGATATTTTATTGGATGAACTTCTTTAAAGATAAAATTGAAATATTTTTCAATCAATTGTTCACCCCAACGGTGACTATTGATATGAAAAATACATAGATTGAAACAATGGTTATACACTCAACTAAAATTTATTATTAACCTTCCCAACGAAGCTCTGTTAACAAATTTAGGCCCAAAAGGGATAACGATAATTATTTATCATGTCTCTACATGAAAGTAAATAATCCAATGGAAAATTGGGTCTAGTAAGTGTAGACATGACTTCCCCAACGGATAGCTTGTCAAAGCGGTACTAGATTATCGTTACAATAAATTAAAATGCATTTATGGTTTTTTGCATTTTTGTCATTTATTGTGAAAATTGTTTCAAAGTATTTATGCATGTCTATTTTGTTTTTTCAGAAAATGACTTCCATCAACCCATTATTAATTATCCTTGTTAAAAATGAACTCACTGGAGAAAATTTAGATTGGAAACGCAATCTATTTAATATCCTCACTGCTAAGGGCTGCAAATATGTGTTGACCCAGCCTTGCCCTCCAGAACCATCGTTATACGATTATAGAAATCAGAGGGAGCCTTATGAGAAATGGTGCGAAGCTAACAAAATGACTAAGCGCTATATATTGGCTTCGATTTCTGTAAAACTGGATAAGATACATCGGAGCATGGAAACAGCCACTGAAATAATGGCTAGTCTTCATCAGATGTTTGGGCAGAATACTCATTTTGCCAGAGATGCAGCGTGAAAACGTATTACGGATACTAAGATGGAAAAGGGCACAAAGTTCGTGAACATGTCCTCAAAATGATGGACTATTTGAGTGAGGTAGAGATTCATGGTGTTCAAATCGATGATAAAACAAAGATTAACATGGTGATTAAATCTTTACCTGATACATTCAAAGAGTTTAAGGTCAGCTATATCTTAAACAATAAAGATATGACCTTAATTCAATTAATGCACGAACTACATGCTATAGAAGAGTTTTATCATAGTAGAAAACTTCCTGAAAAAGGATTCTCTTCAAGGCTTAAGTCGAAAGACTGGAATGAGCAAGAAAGAGTAAGGATTGGCAAAGTGTTCACTAAAAGAAGTGGCAAACCAAGAGGCAAGTGTTACAAGTGTGGACAGAAGGGTCACTGGAAGAAAGATTGTCCTAAGATTATTAAAATCAGGTATAGGAAATCTTTAAGCTTCCTAATTATTTCAGATTTCTATTGATTTATGCAATAGTAAATTCTGAGATAGCTAATTTGTAATTCATTTATTTAGTTTTCAGGAAACCAAGAGATTAAGTGAAGAAAGTTTCAAGCAGCAGTTGAGGACATGCTAGTTTATATCAATTGAAAGGCTAGATCAATTTTACGAGACTTTAGTTTTGATATTTGTCTTTATTAGAGGAATTTAATTTCGGTGACTTGTTTTAATAAGCGAGTAACTTTATTTATGGATCCTCTATTTATTACTTATTTTAGTTATTTATAAAGACATTTTATATCATATAAGTCCATTGATCTACTCAAAGTAAGATATAATGATAAATAGTATATGTTTTTATCTAAGAAAAGAAATATTTTTTCTGACCAAAATAACCTCTAATATTTATGCTTAAGTCATATAAACTATAATAAGATTTTAAGAAAATGATTAATGATAGGCTTCTTAGCCTATTAAGATTGATCATGGTAATTCTATAAATCTTATTTAGAAAAGTAATGTGACGAGAATGTTCTTTTTGAGCTAAAAGCATAACATTGTATTGGATGATTTAGTGCATACAAATGTACAGACTAATTAGTTTACATGTGGTAAGAGGTTATGAGTATTCAATCAATTATATTGATGAATATTTATTTCTTTTATGTTTGTCCAAATGCGTCATAATTCCATTACTTTTGA
Organism: Citropsis articulata; assembly: GCA_030449925.1. Classification (NCBI taxonomy): domain Eukaryota; kingdom Viridiplantae; phylum Streptophyta; class Magnoliopsida; order Sapindales; family Rutaceae; genus Citropsis; species Citropsis articulata. Next base: position 2,318,882 of record JASUUH010000079.1, read on the forward strand.
AATTCAAAAGGGTACATGGATAAGACAGAAGCATTTAGACAGGAACATAAAAGAACTTCGATATGATCGAAATAAAGAACACTATGATACAATAGTGTAATTAAATGGAGAAACAAGATTCTTTTGGATAAAACAAAATATATACTAAGTGATTTATCAATTGCCTTTTGATTCGGATACGAATTTAAAAGCGTAAAGTTTAATGAACTTAGATTCATCTACCTCAGTGTCTACTACTCCAAGAAATTATGAAAAAGTCACAAACATAGTTTGAGACACATTCGTATTTGGAGTCTACTAGTATTTATACTAGGATCAGAGGTAGAAAAGATGAATTCGTGTTCAGAACTTTGCATGTTTTAAGTATCTTAAAGGAATAAGGTAAAGTCTGAATTATAGTCCTCAAGATAGGAATGTATTTATAGACATATTCTTTACTTTCTTTGAGGAAGACTATATAATGACTTATTATCTAAGAGTAAGGTAAAACTAGAGAAATAAAAAGGAGATCAGGTTGATCCTCAGCTTTCAACACCTGTTATTGAATAGGAAGAACAGCAACAACTAGCTGATCAACACAGGATTATCCCTGAACAACAATCACTTTTAGAACCTCGTCGTAGTGAGAGGGTAACTGGGTTACTAGCGAGATACATGTTATTAGGAGAAACTTATATGGCGATCTCAGATAAACATGTATAAGATCCCACTAGCTACAACGAAGCTCTAATAGACAGAGATGTTGAATTTTGGAAAAAGTCTATGAATCAAGAAATAGAATCTATGAATTCCAATAAAGTCTGGGAACTTGTAGAGGCACCAAATAGGGTAAAACCTATAAGGTGCAAATGAATCTACAAGAGAAAAAGAGGAGTAAATGGAAGGATGGAAACATTTAAAGCAAGATTAGTAGCCAAAAAGTTCTACTCAGAAAGAGAATTCGATTATGAGGAGACTTTTTTCTAGTTGCTATGCTTAAATCCATCAAGATTCTGCTCTATATTGCTGTAGTGCTAGATTGTGAAATTTGGCAAATGGATGTCAAGACTGCTTTTCTTAATGACATCTTGAAGAAGACATCTACATGCAGCTACCAGATGGATTCATACAAAAAGGCCAAGAACACATGGTATGTAAGTTGCAGAGATCCATTTATGGATTGAAGCAAGCATCCCAGTCATGGAACATCAGATTTGATCAAGCGATTAAATCGTTTGGATTCATTCAGAATATTGATGAACTATATGTGTACAAGAAAAGAAAAAGCAGGGAAAATATATAACCTTCCTAGTTCTTTATGTAGATAATATTCTCCTGATTGGAAATGATATAGGAGTATTGACTACAATAAAGAGTTGGTTAGCAAAACAATTTGATACGAAAGACTTGGGAGAGGTAAGTTATATTCTTGGTATCAACTTTATATGAAACCGGAAGAATAAAACTTTAACCTTATCTCAAGAGGTCTATGTCGAAAAGATATTGGCTAAATTTAGCGTGGAAAATTCCAAGATTGGTTTATTACCATTCAGACATGGAATTATATTCTCCAAGGATCAATCTCCAAAGACATCTGAAGAGATAGAAAGAATGAGACGAGTTCCCTAAGCAATAACTGTGGGAAGTCTCATGTATGTCATGCTTTGCACTAGGCCACATATCTGTTTTGCAGTAGGAATGGTTAGCAGATATCAATTTAATCCTGAACCTGAACACTGGACTGCAGTCAAGCAAATAATGAAGTATCTGAAAAGAACTAAAGATTATATGCTTGTGTATTCTGGTGATGAACTCATTCCAGTGGGTTATACTGATTCTGACTTTATGTCAGATAAGGATTCTAGAAAATCAACTTCCGGCTATGTCTTTGCATTAGGAAGTAGAGTTGTTAGTTGGAGGAGTGTGAAACAATCTTGTATCACAGACTCCACAACTTAAGCTGAATATGTGGCTACATCTGAAGCTGCAAAACAAGTTGTATGGCTCTACAAGTTCCTACAAAATCTTGTGGTGGTCCGGTAGCTCAATCAAAGCAACCAAGGAACCACAAGAAACAAAACATATTGAGAGGAAGTATAATCTTATAAGGGAATAGTGTAGATAGGTTATATGAAAGTACTCTAAATGGCATAAGATGCTAAATAGCAGATCTTATTACAATGGCCATTAGTGGAAAACCTTTATAACCTGCACTTAGATCCCTAGAGCATGTGCAATATGCCAGATATGCTTTAAGAGCTAGTGGGAAATTGTTGGGATAATATGTTCTTTTAAAGCATATTAATTTATTTTCTGATTAATAAAATATTTTAGATATTTTCAATTGCATAAATATATTGAAAAGGTCCGTTTAATCATATTATATGTATTTATGTGATCATCATATGGATTCACAGAAGACATAAATACAAGTTATCTTATGATTAAATAAATTAAGTTCGCAGTTGATAAATAGAGTTGGACGCTCTATTTATATTTAGACTGTAGTAAATTCATTGAATGATTTGTCTTAATCATATATGAATTTACTGATGTAGTTTGACTATATTGAGCTGGATCACATATGAGATTTAATTAACCTTGAAATGACTGTCAGACTTATTAAATCTCATAGGCATTGATTTTACTGTAATCTTAATCTTGAGTTAATTATGATTTGATTGTAATTGTTATTTCATTTGAGTTACCATTGGGCATGACACACACTTGTGGTCAAGATTACCCGGTATCTTGGTGGGAGCAATTATGAGTATTGGAGTTATAGATTAACAATATAGAATTTGTACGACACATCTCTTGATAGGTTTTCGGCACTTGATCATAGAATTCTCTAGGCAGAGTGTATCAACATATTTAGTATGTTGAAAATGATCATTAGAGAAAACCAGTAAGTATCAAGGAATAAGATGTAATTAAATCGATTGGACAGTTGAGATATCGATTTAATTAACGATGTGGTACAAAGGATTGAGCAGTAAAGAAATCATTGTGGCTTGGGACGAATTATTATTCGAACATACAATTATGGAGGTCAGTTCCAATCTTATAGTGGAGTAGAATTGGAATTAAATGATTAGGCTTGTTTAATTACATGCTTAATTGTTGTAGCCACGATTGTATGTTCCCAAATGATCCCCGGGTTAGCTCATTTAATTGACTGCACCACTATTAGATTAATAAGCAAGATAACTAGCAATTTGGGTAAAAAACATAATTATATCTTTTAGTGGGAGGCTCCATCAATATGTTTATGTGTAAGGGGCCTTATGTTATTTTACAAGGTGGGCCCCTATGACAAAGAAAAGCTACGTGAGTTTTATAATTCTAGGAGCCTTAGGATTCTCACTATGAGGGAGATATAAAAGGGCTTATTCTCTCCTAAACAGGAGAGGAAAGTGACTATATATATATATTAGAGAAAAATGTTTTTTCTCTACAACAATTTTTGAGAGAAAAATTTTCTCCTACTAGTTAGCTTATAGTGGTGATAAAGGCGCCCACACGTCAAGTGCAGATCAATCTTGAGTCATAACCTGGAAGATCGTTTGGTGACGGATCGTGATCTAACGAACGTGGTGGTGACGGATCGTGATCTGAGAGCCTAAATCACATCAGCGGAAAAAGCTAAAACAAATTTTCAAGGTACGATTTCTAGATTACAAATTCATATATATTTTATGAGATCGGTCCTAAAAGGTTTTTTTTAAAACTTAATTTTCCCCATCACATATATCTTGCCAATGCTCATTTGCGCAAGCATTATGGAAATGACTTGCCGATATGTTTAACACTCATGTCCCTAATGGTGGTCTGTGGTCAAACTTTTGGGATGTGCTAGAAAGTAAGAATTTCCCATCTCAAATCCAGAACATGTGGGTGGTAGCTTGCTGCAACGTGGTTCATTTGATTTGGAGAGCCCACGACCTCATTTGATTTCAAGATGGATCTCTCCTTGTTCATAATGCTATGGCTTACTGTAAAAATGTAATATTTAGTCTTTGTCACTCTTAGGCAGGAAGTGTTGCACACTTTCATGATTTGGCAATATTTGTTCGATTGGGCATCGATCCAAGCTTTGGAAAAGCTCCCAAAACAGCGATTGTGATATGGCGTCCCCCTCCTCCATCTTAGATAAAAGTTAGCACTGATGGTTTATTGAAGCATAATCCTGGGCTATCTGCCTGTGATGGACTTTTTAGAGATCATCACGGAACCTTCATTGCCAGTTTCACCATGTTATTGGTCATTGATCCTCGTTTTATGCTGAATTTATGGCAGCTATTCTTTCTATTCAACAAGTTTGGTTAAGGGTTTGGCATAAACTTTTATTTGAATGCGACTTCATGTCCATGATTCAATGTCTTCAGAATTTTAGTTACTCTCCTCCATGGGAAGTGCACACTCGTTGGTTTAATTGCTGTCACTTGCTTCGCTCAACGGAATATCATATTTTACAAATCTATCGTGAAGGTAACAAAGTGGCAGATACTTTAGCTAATGATGATCTTGGTTGCATTCTTTTAAATGGTGGAATCCACCTCCTAATTCAACTTGAAAAATTCTTCTTCTAGATTCTTGGGGTGGTCCTAATTTTCGATTTATGTTACTTTTATCAGTCTTGTACTTTTTTATCTTCTTGATAATATTTTCTTTTAATAAAAAAGAAAAAGCTTTCAGGAATGGGAAATTGAAGCGTAATTGCTGAAAACAACAATTTCATCATCTGCATGTCCGTCATTAATTTACAAATATTTCTTTCAGCCTAAGGCATTCATATACCTCTCACATGGCAAAACATTTAGCTTGAAAAATTCTGCCTACTGATTATGGAGTATTTCATCAAACACCTAATGTGCAGTCCTTCATTCCATCATATTACAACCATGTAACAACAATAACTCCTCCTCCCCATCTGTATCACCCACCAATCACTTCTTCATTTAAGGAGGAAAAACAAAAAGATATACTTTCCATCTAGTGTTAAAGATCCAAGACTATGGAAACACAAACTTTCTTTCAAGCTTCTCATCAAACATTTGGTGTGCACTCATTCCAACCTCATTACAACGATAAACCCCTTCTTTGTTGCGCTGACTCTCCTTATTGGGCTTTCTTTTTCACAAAGCCCATGGCTCCCCATACCGAGGATATGCATGCCCTTCTAGCCCGTTTCCAGCAGTTCTTAGCCTATCACGTTTTGCCATCAACACAACCAAACTAGGATGAAACCTCGCTACACGAAAAGCCTACTTTTGCCTCAGTACTACCGAAACCTAGAGATTTAACTCAACTTTCTAATGCTTTGCCACTTTCATTCCAACGAAGTGATTCCACTTGGAGCCCAAAGTGCACAAAAAGCGTTAAAATCTTACAGAACGATTCTTATTGGGAGGATTAATCTACGACCAGGTCCCTAGCCAATGAAACTTGATGAGACTAAAGTCTTTCTACAACAAGTTTGGCATCCATCTTGCCTGTGGCATCTAATGCCTTCGGCTCATGGCTTTTTTGGCATCCATTTTTCTGATGAAGATGATATGCGTAAGATGTAGGGATTGGGGACTTATAAACTACCTCAGGGGTTCTTTCGCTTATACAAATGGTGATAGAATTTCAACCTGTCTGGGCCAACTATCCAGTCACGTGCTCAAGTTTGGATTAAAACATATGATCCCACAGTGAAGAACTGGCATCCTAGAATTCTGATGACGGTGGCTAGAGAAAATTGATCAGGCATTTCTTTGCAAATTGATCAGGCAAAGAGAGAGAAAAAGTTTGGTTATTTTGCCAAGATTTTAGTAAAGGTGGATTTTCATGGTGATTTGCTGGAAATCTTTACGGTCGAACTATCTGATTATGGATTCAATATTGAAGTTCACTACGAAAGTCTCCCCTCGAGATGTAACAATTGCAACCATTTTGGGGCATACAATTGGCAATTGTAGTTAGTGTAGAGGCAAACAAAAAATAAAATAACTAATCAAGGAACTTAGGGCCCGTTCGGTACCCTTTTACAAGTAATATTTTCATTTTTGTTTTCATAAAACACATATAATACATGTTCGGTAAATTATTTTCAAAATACAGATTATGAAACACAAAATCCGGATTCACACTTATAACTAATAACTTGAAAACAACTTATACACGTTACTCAAGATTACAAACCCAAACTAATTAAAATACAAAAGAAACACCGTGCCCCTCTTCTTCCTTATCTCTTCACTGCTATTCTCTCTTCCCCTGCATCTTTCTCTCTTCCCCTGCAGCAAATCCACACTCTCTCCCTCCCGTTATCTTCATCCAGCATCTTTCTCTCTCTCTCTATTTCTCCCGATCCACTCTCTCTTGGTGTCTTGCAGATCCGACTCATGAGCCGCTGATCCGACTCATGGTAGCCGCGGATCCCACGCCCGCCGTAGCTGCAGATCCCACTCCGATGCAGTTGCTCGACTCCCGTAGCCGCGTGCTTGGCGCCCACAGCTCCCACCGACCCGCCACTCCACTGCCTCCCACCGCGCCACTCTGCTCCTCAGCTTGTGGAAGAATAGAAGTCGCGAGGAGAAAGCTCGATATTAATGCTATATTTATGGCTTCGAGAAAGGTTAAAGGTCTCCAATTGAATTCAATGTTTTGCACCTGGGTACATGGTATTAATTGGTGGAATCGGATGTGAAGTTTTTCTCCGTAAGGTTTTATTGTATCGGTGATGTTTCAAGACCATTGCAGAAATTTTCTTTCTACAAAAATAGTAGTCTTGTTGGAAAGTGGAAACAATCTTGAATGTTCCACAATAATAGCATTTTGAAGTTAAGTCATGTGCCACTGACAATAGGATTATTAGATAAATTTCTAGGAGGGGCATAGTGAGCAAGGCGATATTTTGTTTAGGGAATATACTTCATTATTAGAGATCTAGCTTCCTAACTTTTGTGAATAAAGAGAACCCGGCTCACTTTGTGAATATACTTCATTTTGTTTAGCCAACTTTGTAAGCATACATATAACATCGAAGTTTTCTCACATCTTCTCTTGACTCGTTCGATTGCATGATCAACATAGAGCGATTCGGCTCCACTACAATTCAATCAAATAGATATAAATTTCTAAATGATCTTAACGGTAACAATCGAGAAGAGAAGTACAAATTAATTTTGAAAACACACTAAGTGGTCCAAATGGAAGCAGGATGACATCCACCGAAATTTTGGCATTACGGCCCATTTATTAGCATCATATAAGCAGAATCAAATATGTTACAACATCCAGCAAATTAAAGTGCGGACACATCATGGTCAGCGAAATAAACAAGGCTACAACAATTATCACCTTTTAATTAATGTTAATTCTAAAACTTTATCATCATGTAATTTCTTTTATAATAAATTTGTTTATGTTATTGAAATACAAGTGTACAACCCAAGCGGGGGGGTGAATTGGTATTTTAAAACTTATCTTAATCGTTATACACGTTTTTGGCCGAAAACGGATCGCCGTTTGTCCTAAACGGTTTACCGTTTTCTGTTAACGGTTTACCGTTTTCGGTTAACGGTTTACCGTTAATTTCCAGAGACCTGCAAAATCAATTTGGCTTAACCGTTCTTACTAAACGGTTCAAGGTTAGTAAACTGGAAATAATCCGTTCACCGTTTTCTGTAAACGGTTTACCATTTTCTGTAAACGGTTTACCGTTTTCTGTAAACGGTTTGCCGTTTTTCGTAAACGGTTTACCGTTTTCCGTAAACGGTTTACCGTTTTCCGTAAACGGTGTGCCGTTTTCAATAAACGGTTTACCGTTAATTTCCAGAGTCCTACCAAACAAATTTGGCTTAACCGTTCTAACCGCGGCTCGAGTTAGCTGAACTAATCGGTTCACCGTTTTCCGGAAACGGTTCACCGTTAATTTCCAGATAGCTGCCAAACCTCATTTTAACAAACTGGAAATAATCGGTTCACCGTTTACAGTAAACGGTTTACCGTTAATTTCCAGAAACATCATTTTAACAAACCTTTGTAGAACATACTTGCTGGACATAATCGGTTAGCCGTTTGACATTAACGGTTAGCCGTTTGATACAGTGTACTGTTTTTGAAAAACGTCTTACCGAACGCATATTCTCTGTTTTTATCATTTTCAATTTTATCTACCGAACGCATATTACTGTTTTCAGTTTTAAAATACAGGATATAAAAAATGATACCAAACGCATATTTAAATTAAAATCAATGAAACACCATTTTCATTTTATTTTTATTACTCAAAAATCTGATCAAAAGCAATACCAAACGGGCCCTTAATTACCCCGCTACTTGTTTTTCTTTTGGTGCATGCCCTACTATCATAATATCATAACAATACCAACGACTACTCTTGAACTGCAAATCACCATAAATTTAAAAGAAAAATGACATGAATTAAATTTTTGCAACAGCAGAGGTTTACATTTATTTCTGAAGATCTGCATTTTGATGTAGGACTGTCTTCGGGCCTATAAAAATATTTTAATATCAAGAATTAAATGTTTTGATAGAATAATAAGAGGAAAGTCATATCCTAGAAGGTTAAGAGGGATTGAACAAACAATGTCAATAAAAGAAACTTAGAGAGTATATTACTAGTAAAGTGTAGTGGTAGGATCACGATAAAGCTCCGTATCTTCAAGAAATTCCTCCTTCTCAACCTTTTTGCTTAAGTTAATAATTGAAGGCCTAAACATACCAGAGTACTTACAATTGTTAAGGATCCGACATTGATCCTAATATGGAAAGTACATAAACTTAAAGGCCTTAAAACCAAACACTCGATGCTTGAGATTTGTCAATCAAAAACTTGTTCACAAAGTAGTTAACAAGGTTAGGAAAAGCAAGATTATAAACTCCATTTTCTTTTGATACGGAAATTGATTACGAGAAGCATAGATTTAACTCCCCAATGTTGTCTCCTCTAGCACACATATTTTTACTTGTTTCCCACTCCTAAACGGTGAATATGCTCATGTAAGTCATTTCATAGATCAGGGATCTACTCCACAAGAATCATTAATCACCAGAAATAATATGATCATTTTCAGTTTCCATATATTTGCAGGAATTTTTCAAAACGTTATACGATAATATACTTTGTATTAATGTTGATTTTTTTTTTACCTTGTCCTGAATTTAATATGGTCAATGATTCATGATTGAAAAATTATTCTACCTGTATCTATATAAAAAGGCACCATATTAGGCCATTTGGATTTTGGACATCAATTCAATACCCCTTGACATTTATTTCTTAATAATAAAATTATGAATAATTTATATATGTTTTGTGCATCAAATCTCAAACATATTCTTTCTTTAAATAATTAAATTTAATTTATAAATAAGTTTAAAAATAAAAAATAAGAAAGAAAACAAATGTCAGTTTTCGTGTGATTGTAAGAATGGGTTAGTTTACTTGAAACCCTTAATCTTCTCCCCCAAATCTCTATTCTAATTTTTCTCAAACTTCTCTTTCGCACTTAGACTCAGCCTGTGAATCCTCTTTTATTCAAACTTATCTCCCCTTCATTTATCTCAAACTCAGCCCTCATTCCCAAACTCAACTGCAACTGTATTCTTCCACTGTTCGTCGTGCCACTGTCAAGCTTGTTGCCTCTGCGAACCAGCTGCATCTCCCTTATACCGTCCTTCAAGTGGTGAAGCAGTTGAACACTTTGGATGATCGGACTCTTATCTTTTATCATCACCTCTCACTTCTTGTCTCACACAGATCTTGGCCATCATCGTCACTCTTTTCATGGGAGTCTTACAATTAATTGTGGTATGTTTGTAAGACTAGTAATAAGAAGATTTTTTGTTGTTGAAGGCTGTTATAAATAATTTAGTTTGCTATTGTTGAAGGCAATTGATCGTTGAAGACAACCGAACAATGTAGAGGGATTTTAATTTTTAGTTCTTTTTCACTTTACGTTTTTGTGATTTTCTTGGGAAAAAAATTGCATTATATTTTTTGAAATTATTGTAAACCGAATTTGTAACCCAAACCGAATTTAATTTGGATCGGTTCAGTTTGGGTTACAAAAAGGACAAGTGAAAAAGATTAATCTGAAATAGAATGATATTAAGGTGCTTATGCAGATTGATAATCTTGAATGCGGCTAATATGACTTTCCAAGAATGATTTTATTTAGTCATTAGCCTAGCATGCTAGTAAATCTATATTTAATTTGATTATCTTTCCCGGTAAAAAAAGTAAAAGTGAAGCTCCTTTGTGATTTGGTCAATTTGTTGTGGTTGATATACTGTACAATTGTGATAAATTTGCATGGTATCAATATGACAAAGGCAAGATTTTTTGCCCTTATTTTTTTCCCCATCCCCACCTCTCTATTTAGATACGTTCACTGTTTATAACTTTTTGAAGTCTCTCATTTCGTATTATCTTAATTGTATGTATAGGGTTGCCATGAAAACATTTGGGATCAATGGTGGAAGGCTAATTAAGGATTGAATTATACTGAGAATGGTTCGGTAGTATTGACTATGTGCTTAAAAGTGTAGACTGAATTTAGATAAATGTATAGTTCAACAAATTAGATGTTTTTTTTTTTTTTAGATATACATTTCAAACATTTAAAGTTTGTCCTTGTATAATTTATATAAATGTATAGTTTCAAACTGAATTTTATTTTTGATATATACAGTTCATGTTAATATGATTTTGAGTTTGCTATTTTATTGTTTAGTTTGGAGTTTTATCAGGTTTTCAATGTTAGTTTGTATCATGTGAAGTCTACAAAAGAGATTCCATTATTGTAATTTTCCTTTTAAAAATGCATAAAATTTGATATTTTTAACCAGTTATATGTAATTGACATTTTCTTAAAAGTCATAAATATATGACAATTATAAACTATCATACTTATATCATAATTTTGTGTTGTCACTAATATTTGATGATTAAAAAATGTAAAAAATATTTGATAATTTTTAAATGATAAATATAACTAATAATTTTGATAAACGTAAAGTAAGGATATTTGACGCAAACATGCTTGACACTTTTTAACAGTCAAATAAACCTTTATTTGACAGTTTTTAATTGTCAATTATTTCATTTTTTTGTAATGTTAGATTTTGCCGTTTTGTTAGTCTTACACCTCTATATCCATAATATCTATAATTAATATTTTTTCATGGGATTATTTGTTTAAATCTCTCTTGAATTAGAATACCATCTAATCTTAAGCTTTGGTGTGTTATTTGCTTGAATCGTCTCGCTGTTTTAGTGAATTACTTGCCTTGGGTCGTCTCAGTGTTTCGGCGTTGGTGTATTGTCTCCCTGGTACTATTCGTTTTTTTGTATTGTTTTCATTTGTACCTATTATTCAAATTCCGTTAACCATACTTTTCGTTTCCACCACCACACTGCCTCTTATAGTCTAAAAATCGTGCAATCACTATTTCGTAATTGAACTTTCCATGATTCTTACTTCTCTTATATTTCCCCAGTACATAAACATAGTAAGAGATATATGGCTTTCATATAATTCTGAATATTTATCATAGGTGATCTCAAGAGATTCTTAGTTTAAGACAATATCAAACTGAAACCACTTCATGTGGGTGATCGATTATATAATTTTTATTTGTTGTAATTCTTATGTAAATCACTAGATCTTGGACAAAGCCATAAGAGGTGTGTGACCTACCACATCAACCGCACCAAGTGATGATATTGGACGATTAATAATGAAGAAACTAACCATTTGCATGCACAGACTAGGTTCGGCTAATATGCAGAATCAATTCTAGGTATTTTACGAGGCTAATACAATATGAACTAAATATGTCGTACATACAATAATTATCTAGAAACCTTTTACTCCAACTAAAACACATCGTTTATGTCAAAGAAAGGGGCTGCTGAAAATCTAGAAGCTTGAAAGCCAAATTCAAAATGGCTTTGATAGCCATCAATCTAGAAGAATGAAGAAACTTTGGCTGCAGCAAAGTTTGAAGGAAGCAAACAACTTTGACAAGGAAGAGTTGAAGAAGATAATGGCGGTGGAAAAAATAATAATAGTTTAATAGGCAATTTTGGCTATAAAAACGGGTGCTGCTCATTTGGTTTGAGCATCCAGTTTTGTGAGAAAAAAAAAGTTGAGAGCTTGAGTAATTTTAAGGGATTAAAATTATAAAGTTCTTGTGGGTGAGAGAAAATTATTTCTGAGAGTGTGGTTGTAATAATTTTCCACATAGTGAATATTTTTCTCTAGTTGTCTTGTGATAACGGTTGTGGTTTTTCCTCCGGATTTGGAGTTTTCCACGTAAATCTTGTATTATGTGATTGGTATATTCTTTATTTAATTTTTCTTGTTAATTTGTTACTTGACAAATTGCTTGGAGAGATCCTGGGGGAATGCTCAATTTCCTAACAGTGGTATCAGAGCCATCGATTAAAGTTTTGGTATATGGGCACTGTTCACGTAGACGGTACTGTTCACGTAGACGGTACTATTCATGTGAAGTAGTGGGAGCCAATCCAAATAGTCCATGGTGAAAAGTAAAGGTTGATCTGCAAAGCAAACATGTCGGGATTGAAATTTTCAAGTCCTGTGAAATTTGAAATAGAAAAATTCGATGGGAGAATTAACTTTGGTTTGTGGCAAATTCAAGTCAAGGATGTGTTGATTCAATCTGGATTACACAAGGCATTGAAGGGGAAGCCATCCCCTGCTTCCAGTAGTGGCTCTGGAAAAGCTAGTATAAGCGACGAAGATTGGGAAGATTTGGATGATAGAGCTGCAAGTGCTATACGACTGTGTCTAGCAAAGAATGTTCTTGCAAATGTAGGAAATATTCCTACAGCAAAAGAACTTTGGGAGAAGTTAGAAAAGTTGTATAAGACAAAGAGCATCTCAAATCAATTGTACCTGAAGGAGCGATTTCATACATTACGAATGGCTGAAGGTACAAAAATTTCTGATCACCTCAATGTTCTCAATGGTATTGTGTCAGAACTAGAAGTCATTGGAGTTAAAATTAAAGATGAGGACAAGGCGCTTAGACTATTGTGGTGACTTCCAACTTCCTACAAACACATATTACCTACTTTGATGTACGGAAAGGAGACAGTAGATCTTGAAGAAGTTGCTAGTACTTTACTCTCAGAAGAAAGAAGATTGAGTGGTGAAAGTACTGAAACTACAGATGTCTCGGCTTTGGCAGCTGTGGGGAATTGGAAGAAAAATAATTCTAAGAAAAAAGGAGTCTGCTGGGGGTGTGGACAATCAGGGCATCTAAAAAGAGATTGTCAAAGGAGAAATGGAGCAGGATCGGCAAGTGGCTCCAGATCAGATGCAGATAGCATTGTTAGTGGTAAGTCTCTCATCATCATGGGAGACGATGATCCCTTGTAAAATAAATAATGATGACATCCTATGGTATACCGCTAGTGCCATGAAAAGGGATGTGTTACTGCTAGCGGATCCACAAGATTTGCACAGAAGGCATGGTTGGCATTGATGCAGGGTGTGTGGTGGAATTTATGTTGATGGCTGACGAACTTCTAGGAAAGCCAACGTGGAAGTTGCACCATAAATTTCAGCATGATATTTTCGACATGTGCCGATGTAAAAATCTTAGAATTGGTAATTAATTCTAAGTTGTATATTCTTTATGGTGGAGTATAATAATTCTCTATATTGAGGATTATGACTACAGGTAAAGACGATAAGCATCGTGTGGAGATTGATTGGTTCCCAATCAAATCTCCAAGTGGGGGAATGTCAAAGAAAGGGACTGCTGAAAATCTAGAAGCTTGAAAGCCAAATTCAAAATGGCTTTGACAGCCATCAATCTAGAAGAATGAAGAAACTTTGGCTGCAACAAAGCTTGAAGGAAGCAAACAACTTTGACAAGGAAGAGTTGAAGAAGATAATGGTGGTGGAAAAAATAATAATAGTTTAATAGGCAAGTTTGGCTATAAAAACGGGTGCTGCTCATTTGGTTTGAGCATCCAGTTTTGTGAGAAAAAAAAAGTGGAGAGCTTGAGTAATTTTAAGGGATTAAAATTATAAAGTTCTTGTGGGTGAGAGAAAATTATTTCCGAGAGTGTAGTTGTAATAATTTTCCACATAGTGAATATTTTTTTTCTGGTTGTCTTGTGACAACGGTCGTGGATTTTCCTCCGGATTTGGAGTTTTCCACGTAAATCTTGTGTTGTGTGATTGATATATTCTCTATTTAAATTTTCTTGTTAATTTATTACTTGACAAATTACTTAGAGAGATACTGGAGGAAAGCTCAATTTCCTAACAGTTTATACGTAAATAAGGGGTCATTTATTTGAAAAAATAAACGACGTCAATTGCATGTAACTTAATAAACAATACTAGCGTAGAACAATTGCTCAGCAGTAAACATTGTACGGCGCATCTTTTATATGTATATGATGGATCTTCTATTATATTCATGTGATTCCGACATGTCGTCAATATCTCTCGAACTTTCATATGTTGTGCTCCTTCGACTAATAATTGTACCAGCGTAGGAAGGCTCGTGCTGCTGTACAGTCAATTATTCTCGTAATATCAAACATTCACACATTATTCTTCAGGCGCACTGCTGATTTTGGTAATGGTTTTTTTTTTTTTTTCTAATCCAAAGTAAAGAAAGTGTATTTAAGCATATCTTCAGGAGTAGAATCATGGATTTTTGGAGTGATCAGTGCAGATGTAAGGCACATTTTGTCTCCCCTGAGTTGTTGTGTTCGTCATTCTATTCTTCAATAATTTCCCTTGTTACCACGAGATGATTTAAGAGAAAAATATGTAGTGTTTATTTCACCAAATATTCGAAATGAAAGTAAGTCTAATCAATTAAATTGATTAGGATAATTCTTTTAATTTTATTGATGGATTAACTTAAACAACACATAGAAACACTATATTTTTATTTATAGGATAATAAAATTATTAAATTAATTAAAAAATATTCCTAATATCTCTTTTACTTTTATTTTGTGACTTTGACTATATGGCTGGATGAATTTTATTCAGTAGAGATAAAGTTGTTAAGGACAACCCATTTAAGAAAAAACAAATGTTCTGTGGTGTGTGCGCGCGTGCGCGTGCGCCTGAAGCAGATAAAAGAGAGCATAATTAATTAAACTGAATTTTTTTGAGAGATCAAAATAAATAACATATTGACCCGTTATAAATTTATTTATTAAGAAAGACTAAGTACATGGACACTTAACAAAAATAATTTCTTGAACATCTCAAGAA
Organism: Citropsis articulata; assembly: GCA_030449925.1. Classification (NCBI taxonomy): domain Eukaryota; kingdom Viridiplantae; phylum Streptophyta; class Magnoliopsida; order Sapindales; family Rutaceae; genus Citropsis; species Citropsis articulata. The sequence goes on from JASUUH010000079.1 coordinate 2,334,160, forward strand.
ATCTTAAGAGTTGAACTAAAACAAAATACACTCACATGATTGTCATTACCTAAAAATTTAATATTAAAAAATATATTTATAAATGCATATGTTAAAATAATCATAAATGCATATATTAAAATAAGGAAGACTAAGTACATGGACACTAAGTACAGGGTATGTGTGCGCGCGCGCGCGTGTGAAGAAGATGAAAGAGAACATAATTAATTAAATTGAATTTTATTGAGAGACCAAAACAAATAACACATTGACCTGTCATAATTTTATTTATTAAGAAAGACTAAGTACATGGACACTAATAAAGATAATTTCTTGAACATCTCAATAAATCTTAAGAGTTGAACTGAATCAAAATGACACTCACATTATTAACACGTAATAGTAATACCTGCTCTTTTATTTAATTAAATATAAAAAAGTAAATATTATATGTATTTAACCAATACGGTCGGAATGTTTCCCATATTGCTGGACGAAAAAAAAAATCAAGATTGTCATTTTTCACATCCTCATCATCAGCATGCTAGTAAAAGATGGGTACCGCCCCCCCCCCCCCCCCCCAATTCGTTCTTACCTGAAAATTTAATATTAAAAAATATATTTATAAATGCATATGTTAAAATAATCATAAATGCATATATTAAAATAAGAATTATGAATGCTGTTCAACGTCTGATGTTTTTTCGTACAGAATTACGTAAGATAAACGGCTATGGTTAAATGATTGTAATTAGTGCGCAGCAAGGTCTGGTCCACAAAATAAATAATTGTGAAAGAACTAGCGACAAAGCAATAATTCATTGAAAAATATAAATAGCAATCGTAGAAATCATAAAAGGAGATAACAATTGGACAAGAGTTTGTGATAGACAAATAAACTAAATTTACATTTTAAAAATTATTTTATTTTCAATATTATATAAAATAATTTTAATATTATTACTACATGAGATATATTTTTTAATTATTAAATTTATTTAATCCAAAGATTTATTTGAAATTTTTATAATAAATACAAAACTATTAAAATAAATATAATAATTTACATTTTAAGAACCATTTTATATATTAAAAAATACTAATATTATTAGTCTACTAGAAAATTAAATTATTTAAATTATATTTGTATTTATTAAAAAAATTTAAAGTTAATTTTTTAATTAATAAATTACTACTATATAGAGTATTATTATTAAAAAGAAGTCTTGATAACCATTATAAAGTCTTTTTTTTAAAAAAATATTTTACATACTTGAATGAACTGGAAATACTCTGCATGCGAAACTCTAACTTATTTCTGCGGCTGAGTCAAACCGCAATAATGGTCCATTGACGATTGCTCTTGCGACCGAAAGCGCCAATTAAAGACCTAAAAATAAATCTTGATATTATTATATTCAATTTCAAGAGTTTGAAATCGAATCTTGCTCACCAGTTACATAGACATTGATGACATAGGCTATTTTAATTGTTGCGTTTGTGGTTAATTTTGAAAGCACATTCAATTCAGTTTATGAATTGAGAAAATCAAATAGTTAATAAAATTTATTTTAAAAATTATTGTGAATTTTAAAATTGGTTGTAGGGGATAATAGAACTCCGCTGCGGTCTCCCAAATATTAAGAATTATCCGGACCCTGACGGCTGCACATGCCTCAATTAATGGGTCCTCCGTCCTTGAAACGAATAATTGTAAATAAGAAGCCCGGCGAAGTAACTAGGGGTGGGCATTTTCCGGTTCGGTTCGGTTCGGAGCGATCGGTTCTAAAAAACTCAAACCGAACATGAACCGAATTGTAGAACCGAACCGAACCGAAATATTTCGGTTCGGTTTTTAAATTCGGTTCGGTTCAGTTTGGTTAAAAAATTTATTAAATATTTATTAAATTTGTTAAATTCAGTTCGGTTCGGTTCGGTTCAATTCGGTTCTTAAATATTTAGGGTTAGGAATTTAAGAGAGAAATTTATTTTTTAGTTAATATATTTTTAATTAAATATATTATAATAAAATCAAACCGAAATTGGTTTTGATTGATTGATTTTAAACGACGAATAATCGGTTATTAATTTTAAACCAATTCGGTTTTCTTTCATTGAAGAACCGAACAACTTCGGTTCGTAACTCGGCTCCGATACTACGAATATTCTTTCAATATCATCAGTAAAATGAGTTTCTGCGGCTAAAATTAATGTGCACGGAGACTGACAGTAATTTGGTCCTAATTCAGAGAGAAATGAATAATTATGCTCTAGAGTTTGTTTAAATATACAAAAGGATTCTCAATTTTTAAAAAATAATTCCACGGATAATCCTTCAAACTATTTTACATTTTGACTTTATTTACCCAATAAAAATTGACTTCAAACTAATATTTTAGAAATACAATACTTAAATCAATGTAACAAATGAATGGGTTCAGTTACCGTGCACTTGGTGCATGGTACCAAGAGCTGACAAAATGAGTTATCGGATCGTGTTCGTGTCGCGTCAGTTTCGTATCGTGTCAAATTTAAGTCGACTCAAACCCGACTCATTTAATAATCGTGTCAAAATATTGAGACCCAAGTCCGACACGGAAAAATAATCGGGTTACCCAATAACCTGCGTAATATCTATATATTAAACAAAATTTATATCAAATATTTACACATTGTCGTACATACATAATTTATCGATATTATAAAATATACATATCTACCAAAATATTACATATTTATACTATTGAAGTTTTAATTATATATATATATATATCGACATACATATATATACATAATATTATATATCGATATTATAAGATATATGTGTCTAACAATATTTTACACATTTACATTATTGAAACTCTAAATGTATATAAAATTTTACAAATAAAATACTATGTTTATATTCATCTTTTCAAAAAATAAAAATAAAAGAGAGAATTATCTTTAATATTTTAGTTTTGATAAAAAGAACTACAAATTATTTTAAAATAGAAATATAATTGGGTTATTATTTGGGTAAATGGGTCAAAAACTTTAATTCTAACCCGACACGAAAAAAAATCGTGTCGACCCGAACCTAACCCATTTAATAATCGTGTTAAATTCAACGACCAATTCCTATTTATTCGTGACGTGTTTATTGGATCATGTCAAATTGGATCATGTCATGGTTTGATTCCATATATGAGTTGTCCGTTAGATCAAATGCAAAACTTGCTTCAATGGCATGGATATTTTTTTTCTGGCTTTTAACATTGATGTCACTGATGTTTTTGAAAAAAGCAAAAGAGTAAAAAATTTGACACATAATTTTAAATTTTTATATTTTGATCCATTAACCCAATTTGACTCTTAGAATTAATGATAGCATAAGGACAATAACTTGTAAAATTTTTTAGAACAAAAAATTTTATTATAAAACAACATAATATTGATTTAGTATATAATAAATAATTTAAATATATAATAAAATTATATTAATTTATCAATAATATTAATCTATTTTTTGAAAACAACATAAAATCTATTTAATCAATTACAAATAATTTAAATATATAATAAAAATTAATTTATTAATAATAATATGACCAAATAACAATGTAAAAAATTTCATAATAGTTAACTATGGTTCAGTATTTAAATATAAATAATAGGAATATACTCTAAGTGTAAATAATTGAAATATATTGGACTTACCTGTTAAAATTTTAAATCTTCTAATTTTTTCACTTTTCAGCAAATAAGAGAGACCGCAAAGTAATTTACCAAAAATTAGGAGTACCATGCACCCGGGCCACCATAATTTCGTCCCAAATGAATACACGTTAAATTAAATTTAAAATTAATAATCTGCTGTACATATTTATGCAAATTCCCACCCTATGAAGAGCTAGTTTTTTAATAGACCAATAATATTAGAATATTTTTTAATATATGAAATAATTTTTAAAATGTAAATTACTATATTTATTTTAGCAGTATATTTGTACTTATTATAAAATTTTTAAGTAAGTCTTGGGTTAAATACATTTTACAATTAATAAAATATAGTTCATGTATTAATAATAGTAAAATTATTTTAAATAATATTGAAAATAATTTAAATTTTTATATGTTTATTTTAATTTTATGTTTCTATTTGTTATAAAAATTTAGTTTAATATAATATAGGATTGTAAAGTAATAAAACATTTTTAAATATTGAAATTATTTTAATATGTATATATTGTTTTATTTATTTTAATATTATATTTTTATTTATTATAAACTATTAGAGACAACTTTTTTGGGATAACAGATCAAAATGGTATTTTAGTTAAAAGAGAGTTCTAGTTTATTTTATTGAAAATATAAGGGTTTACATAACTATTTTTTCAAATTTTGAGTTGTAGATATCCTTTTACCTTCTAAATATTGAAAAGAGAAACGAAATTGACTTTTTTTTATAACCCATAAATTTACAACCCGGTTAGCAAACATAAATTGGTCAAGAAATATGCCAAGCAATGTCTTAAGATTAATTTTTGCTTCTCTAAATAAGATTTTCGAAAAGAAAAATGGATAAACAAAATGAATAGATCTCTATACATGATATTATTGTGAGGCTGCACTTTTAATAATAGCTTAGAACAACATGAAAAAATAAATATATAAATATATCAATTAGCCGACAAGGCCAGCGTGGGTGATTCCGAGGCAGCAAAATAAATAATGCATGTGTAGATAATGGATCAACGACTCATGTTTAATAGTATAACAAATAGATAAGATTAACGGCTATAGTTAAAATATTGCATGTGCAAAAGGTGATCCCCAAAATAAGTTATTGTAAGAGGACATGCAAAGCAGTACGGCCAAACCAATACTGCATGGTATATAGATAACAGATCTATAGCTGAAGTTTGATTGAAAAATTAATGGCTATGGTTCAATTGCATCTGCAAAAGACGGTCCAAAAAAGAAAGATAATTGTCCACAAGAAGATAAACAAAGTAATGATTTAAGTAGAAGAGTGGCGAATTGGTATTTTAAAAAAATTATTCTAACAAAATCACACAACAATCTGATATAACACCTTAATAAATTTGAAAGTAATAAGTTCAATAAAAGTACAATAATAAATGAGTAATAGAGAAGAGAAACAAACACATGAATTTTTACGTGGTTCGGCAATCTCCGCCTACATTCATGCCTTCAAGCGATCCAAGCTTGAGGATTTCACTATCCAAGCCTTTCCAAGACTTCAAATGCTTGCAATTGACTTTAAGGTGTCAATCAACCTTTACAATGAAGAGATTATCTTATAATCTCTTCATTCAAGTGTCTTACACGCTCAAACACTCACAAATTTGATGAGAAAATGAAAATTACAACAAAAACTCTCTCAAAGAGTAGATATACAAAATGGAGAACAAAGATTATTCAATGTTTGATGATCAACGAAATGAGAGCTCAATATATGTTGTGTGCTTTCTGTTTTTTGCTTGCAAGAGAGCATGAAAATGAAATGGATTTGAGTTATATAGTTTGACCTAAAAAACTAACCGTTATGCAATTTTTGGTGATAACCGGCTTGCTGCTTTTGTGTATCTAGTTAGCCGCTTTAAGTTATCGTTACAGCTGAAATTTGAATTTTTGCACATCCGGTATGCCGCTTTCATTAAGAGAGTTTCTGCCCATAACCGGATTGCCGCTTGTAACATCTGATTAGCCGCTTGCTACAGTGAATTATTTTCTAAAATTATAATTTTATCCTAAAATTTTCTATAACTATATTATAACCCAAAATATTATGAAATGTTACAAATAGGTCCAATTTTAAAATTTCTAAGTAATACTTGTTTATCCCCAAACTTTTTAAAATTATGATAAAACCCAAACTTATAGAATTATAGTATGACCCAAAACGATTTAAATATTTGCCAATTGATCGAAATCCGAAATTCAAAACAATTTTTATTAAAATCAATCTTTTTCATTTGAGCCCATATTTTGAAAATAACTAATTTCACAAAATTATTTTCTTGTTATAAAAGCACAATGTGTAAATATTTGTTTATCCAAAATATATGATTTGTTATCATCAAAATCAATATTTATAGTCATATAGGCTAACATAATTTACTTCATTTATTTTCAAAATTATTCTTATCAAAATTGAAAAATATATTTATTTTTGACTTTTTCTTTTCTCTCTCATCCACAATCTCTCCTTCAGAAAACACCACCATAATCATCTTCATCGCAGCAAAATCCATTAACAATACAAAATAACATTATTTTTAATAATTTTAGTATTTTTCTTATTTTACATAGGGAACAAATGGTCTAATGAATAAAAATAACAAATCTTGAAATCGACTATGACCAACAAAAAACAAAGAGAACCTAGCCATATCGCAATTGAGATTTTTCAATCATGTATTGAGATTATTTTTTGTCAATCATTAATTAGTCACCATAAAGGGGGCAAAGCCTCTACCATCAGGCACTGTCTAATTGTTTCCAACCATCGAATGAGAATAATGAAGGTGATATTGTTAGGAAGGAATGATTGTTTAATTTAATTGGAAGAAGTAATATATTGAAGGGAGTGAGCGAGAGGAAAATAATCTGTTGGAGTAGAAAATGAAGAATGATGCGGCATTTGTTGGGAAAATTCAGTTTAAAAAAAAAAACTTTTAGGACCGATCTCATAAAATATATATGAATTCGTAATCTAAAAATCGTACCTTGAAATTATGATCTGGCTTTTTCCGCTGATGTGATTTAGGCTCTCAGATCACGATCCGTCACCACCATGTTCGTTAGATCACGATCCGTCACCAAACGATCTTCCAGGTTATGACTCAGGATTGATCTGCACTTGACGTGTGGGCGCCTTTATCACCACTATAAGCAAACTAGCAAGAGAAAAATTTTCTCTAAAAATTCTTGTAGAGAAAAAATCTTTTTCTCTGATATATATATAGTAACTTTCCTCTCCTGTTTAGGAGAGAATAAGCCCTTTTATATCTCCCTCATAGTGGGAATCCTAAGGCTCCTAGAATTATGAAACTCACGTTGCTTTTCTTTGTCATAGGGGCCCACCTTGTAAAATAACATAAGGCCCCTTATACATAAGCATATTAATGGAGCCAACCACTAAAAGATATAATTATGTTTTTGACCGAAATTGCTAGTTATCTTACTTATTAATCCAGTAGTGGTGCAGTCAATTAAATGAGCTAACCTGGGGATCATTTGGGAACATACAATAGTGGCTACAACAATTAAACTTGTAATTAAACAAGCTTAATCATTTAATTCCAACTCTACTCCACTATAAGATTGGAACTGACCTCCATAATTGTATGTTCGAATAATAATTCGTCCCAAGCCACATTGATTTCTTTATTGCTCAATCCTTTATATCACATCGTTAATTAAATCGATATCTCAACTGTTCAATCGATTTAATTACATCTTATTCCTTGATACTTACTGGTTTTCTCTAATGATCATTTTCAACATACTAAATATGTTGGTACACTCTGGCCAGAGAATTCTATGATCAAGTGCCGAAAACCCATCAAGAGATGTGTCGTACAAATTCTATATTGTTAATCTATAACTCCAATACTCATAATTGCTCCCACCAAGATACCGGGCAATCTTGACCACAAGTGTGTGTCATGCCCAATGGTAACTCAAATGGAATAATAATTACAATCATGAAATCATAATTAACTCAAGATTAAGATTACAGTAAGATCAATGCTTATGAGATTTAATAAGTCTGACAGTCATTTCAAGGTTAATTAAATCTCATATGTGATTCAGCTCAATGTAGTCAAACTTCATCAGTAAATTCATACATGATTAAGAAAAATCATTCAATAAATTTACTACAGTCTAAACATAAATAGAGCGCCCAGCTCTATTTATCAACTGTGAACTTAATTTATTTAATCATAAGATAACTTGTATTTATGTCTTCTGTGAATCCATATGATGATCACATAAATACATATAATATGATTAAACGGACCTTTTCAATATATTTATGCAATTGAAAATATCTCAAATAATTTATTAATCAGAAAATAAATTAATATGCTTTAAAAGAGCATAATATCCCAACAGCATTAACCTTTCAACAAACTGTGCAGGTAGATAATGCTTTTGTTTTATGTAAGGGTAAATGTGAGCATTGTGGTAATTGATGAGGTCTTACCTGTTTTTCTGTATTCTTTTCTGATAGCTCATTATGTATGGACGATATTGGAGTTATGAATTGGTAATTTGTTTATGTTAATGGTCTGCACTTGGCTGATGAAAATTTGACTTGTTTGATCATAAAAGCAAGCATGTTCATGGGCTTTGGGGACAAACCCCCTTGAAATGATTTGTCATACTCTTTCAAACAAAATTATACATTTTTTATTTTTAATTACTTGTTGCCTCCACTCCAACGGCATAATAACAGATCAAATGCATGAGAGAAATTGACTCTGTGTTTGAGATAAATTAATGTGCCTAATTTCTAAACTAGCACCACCACCCAATATCTTTCCAAGTTGGCTGCCACAGTCATGAATCCGCCCTCAATTTTATTGACGTCGTGTCTAACTTTATCGGGAGACACCAAAAATTGAAACTTGACGATAGCCATTTATATGGGAAATTGATCGCAAGGGGTTGAAAAATAGTTCGATGATCGGATTTTCGGAGGTGGAAAAGATTTCAATGATATCAATTTCTGAGTTGTGAAAAATTTTTCATGACGGCCTCTCAAAATAGAGTCAATATCAGTGTATGTGTGGATCCTTATTTAACATATTTTTGTACACTTTGTTTATTTAATAAATTTTGTGTTGGGATTATATGCTCTTTAAAGCATATTAATTTATTTTCTGATTAATAAAATATTTGAGATATTTTCAAATACATAAATATATTGAAAAAAGGTCCGTTTAATCATATTATATGTATTTATGTGATCATTAAATGGATTCACAGAAGATATAAATACAAGTTATCTTATGATTAAATAAATTAAGTTCGCAGTTGATAAATAAAGTTGGGCGTTCTATTTATGTTTAGACTGTAGTAAATTCATTGAATGATTTGTCCTAATCGTGTATGAATTTACTGATGTAATTTGACTACATTGAGTAGGATCACATATGAGATTTAATTAACCTTGAAATGACTGTCAGACTTATTAAATCTCATAGGCATTGATTTTACTGTAATCTTAATCTTGAGTTAATTATGATTTTCATGATTGTAATTGTTATTCCATTTGAGTTACCATTGAGCACGACACACACTTGTGGTCAAGATTACCTGATATCTTGGTGGGAGCAATTATGAGTATTGGAGTTATAGATTAACAATATAGAATTTGTACGACACATCTCTTGATGGGTTTTCGGCACTTGATCATAGAATTCTCTGGCCAGAGTGTGTCAACATATTTAGTGTGTTGAAAATGATCATTAGAGAAAACCAGTAAGTATCAAGGAACAAGATGTAATTAAATCGATTGGACAGTTGAGATATCGATTTAATTAACGATGTGGTACAAAGGATTGAGCAGTAAAGAAATCAATGTGGCTTGGGACGAATTATTAATCGAATATACAATTATGGAGGTCAGTTCCAATCTTATAGTGGAGTAGAGTTGGAATTAAATGATTAGGCTTGTTTAATTACAGGTTTAATTGTTGTAGCCACTATTGTATGTTCCCATATGATCCCCGGGTTAGCTCATTTAATTGACTGCACCACTACTGGATTAATAAACAAGATAAATAGCAATTTGGGTTAAAAACATAATTATATTATTTAGTGGGAGGCTCTATTAATATGCTTATGTATAAGGCGCCTTATGTTATTTTACAAGGTGGGCCCCTTATGGAAAAAAGTAAGTAACGTGACTTTTATTTTGAAGCCTAGGGTTTCATTAAGGAAATAATATAAAAAGGCTTATTTTTCTCCCAAAATAGAGATGCAACCACTTATACATATCAGAGAGAAAAGGTTTTTCTCTCTAATTTGGAGAGAAAAATTTTCTCGTGCTAGTTGCTTTAGTGGTGATAAAGGCGCCCACACGTCAAGTGCAGATCAAACCTGAGTCATAACCTGGAAGATCATTGGTGACAGTTCGTGATCTAACAGGCGTGTTGGTGACGGATCGTGATCTAACAGGAGTGGTGGTGACGGATCGTGATCTGGGAGCCTAAATGATTTCAGCAAAAAAAGCCAAATCGGATTTTCAAGGTACGATTTCTAGATTACAAATTTATATATATTTTATGAGATCGGTCCTAAAAAGTTTTTTTTTTAAACTGAATTTTCTTTAACATTTTGTACAGTAACTTTCAACAACCGACCATAAACCTTCACTTATTTTCTAAATTCAATCGTTATAACTTAATATTTGCCTTGTTAATTTATTGCATTTGCCAAATGTTGTCCCCATTATAAATTATTGTAAGACGACATGCTAAGAAATACAGCCGAACGGCCTACGCCGAGCCCAATAACGCATGCTATATGGATAGCAGATCTGGAGCTGAAGTTTGATCAAAAGATTAGTGGCAATGGTTCAACTGCATCTGCAAAAGGTGTCCAAGAAGGACAATAACTATTAACTATTAACAAGAAGACAAATAAAGTAATGATTTTCTGACAATGAAAGCACTTGATGTTTCTCCTTTGAGACTTTGACCTTCCTCTAGGGTTATCATTATTCTGCTGACGGAAATTTCTACTTTAACTTCTCCCCCATCTTTCTTGATTTTCTAAAACAAGTGCAGCTGACTCAGAGGGAACGACTTCAGCATTCTTTCTTCGTGATTCTTCATTCCGCAGTCTATCTGTAACCATATCTAAGGTTAATTTCCCATTCGGCGCCGAATTATTTACTGACACCACTAATGTCTCCCAACTATCAGGCAAAGAACTAAGCAACAATAATGCTTGTAACTCGTCATCTAAAATGATCTTCATAGTAGTCAACTGATCAACCAAGCCTTGAAACTCACTAGTGTGTTCAGTTATACTACGCCCTTCATTGTATTTCAAGTTAACAAGCCTTTTCATCAGATTGGCTTTATTTTGTGCTGTCGACTGCTCATAAATTATCTCTAATTTTCTCCAAAGAACATCAGCCTTGGATTCCTTCTCAACATGATGGTACACACTCTGATCAATCCATGACCTAATAGTGCCCACTGCCTTCTGGTTCAATTGAGCCCATTTCTTATCATCTATATCAGCAGGCTTAGCTTCGTTACCTTCAATAAGTTCATGTAAGTCTTTCATGTAGAGCAGATCTTCCATTCTAGACTTCCAAATACCATAATTCTATGACTTTAATTTAATCATAGATGCCAAGGACTCCTCCATTTCAACCACACAAGTAATAAAAACACACAACCTCGCTCTGATACTACTCTGTTGGGAAAGGGATTACCACAAGCAGTTGAAATTAAACGAAAACAAAACTCTTTCCCACTTCGTGTGATTAATGACACAACTTAAAATGTTTGATTTACTCCCAAGTATAAGAGTGCCTAGTTATAATATAACTCGGTGAGTCCGAGGTTGATCCACAGATAAAGGGTTTAATTTGTTTATTTAAATTTATCTAAAAAAATAAAAATAAAATTTAAAAACCCACAATTTAATTTGAGGAAAACTATGAAGTTGAATTAGTTAGGGTTATGGATTCACTCTTAGTAATAAATACAATTTAATAAATTCTTTTTATTTTTGCTTTATTTCCCAAAAGATTAATTTTATAAATTAAAATTATTTTCCCATTTATTTTATTATGGATTAAGAATTTAATGTGCCAAAACTTAACTTGTCTACGCTAAATTAAAATACCATTTAACCATATTTTATACTAAGATATTAAGAATTTATTGTGCCAAATTCCTATTTTTGTCTACAATAAATCGAAATTTCAAAATATAAATATGGATAAAATTAAATAGAAAACAACTTAATTTATAAAATTGAAAATCGAATTTGATTAAACCATATTTTTTTACTAAGAGTTTCAACTTCCCCTAACTATGAATATTTAGCTAAACATTTTTGAAATAAAAGAAATGATTAAAATTGAAAAATTCATAATTTAAATGGAAATTGAAAATTGAAATAAATCTAATTTTATTGATTGAAAATATATTACAAAGAGAGATGAGGAGAAGAATTTGAGGGGAAAGAAAAGAAGAGAAGGTGCAAGGAGACGTGTTCACCCCCCTTCTCTATTTATACTAATACATGGTAAATCCACACCATACAAATAAAAAATTCTAATTACATCCAAACCTTACATTTGTCCCACTAATAATCCCACTAATAAAACATGAACCTCACTTATCCACTCAAGCATATCCAACATATTCCACTAAAAATTACCATACCTAATAAGATAAAAACTTATAATTTTACAATTACCACATTTACCATGGTAAAAACGTAAAATTTACAACAAAAGTCTCAGATTCTCCTCGACAATGACATAATTTCTCGGACTTTCAAAATCCAAATTTGACATCCGTACATTTGTTTGGAGCCTCCAATTGCATGAAATTATTATTTTTGCCTAATAAACACATAAAAATACACAAAATCAAATGCTTAGAAAATAATTAGAAATTCATAATATGTTACATAATTACAAATATAAATTACATTAATAACACAAAATAACATTTTACTCCATAATAAACATACAATTTTTAATACTAATCAATTAAAACAGGATGTGCACCATAAATAAATATGTAGAAAATAATCTAATAAATCCAAAGCAAAAACCAACCACAAGAGACACTAATTTTTACTTGGAAAACCTAAATCGGAAAAAACCACGGCACCGTAGTCTGATATAAACTTCCACTATATAAATGGGATTACAACACAATTTCTTCTTCACATAACACCAGAGGCTAACAACATCAAAATCTCAATAATCTTGGCTTACAATAATAGATCTAAAATATATTTCTCTAATAAGTGGGTATATCAAATAACAGCTACAGAGAGAATAAAATACAAATCAACACCAGTAGAAACGTAAAGGGCGATGCCAAGAACTTATCCTCCAAATTTGGGAGAAATTGGAGCTGAAATCACCTTCCGATCGTTGAATCAAAGATTGAAACTAAAAAAAAAATACCTCTTTTCTCTCTCGCAACATTTTCCCTCTCGCGAAAATGCAAACAGCTTGGCGATTCTTCACTTATTCATTTATATATTTTTTGACTAATTTCATCCAAGTCTAAAACTTTACAATAATTACACATCAAGTAAATTATTTTGGACTTTAGGCATTTTAGTCTACCGAAGTGAGATAGACCTTACAAATCTCCCCCTCCATCTCATCTGAAGGGCACCACCAAGCCCGCTATCTGCTTGTAGCTTTCCAGCTTCTCCTTAGGCAATGATCTTGTCATCATATCTGACTCATTTTTCGTTGTGTGAATTTTTTCAAGCTGCAACTGTTTCTGCTCAAGCACATCTCGTATCTAATGATACCTCACATCAATATGCTTCGACTTCGAATGATATGTTGAATTCTTTGCCAAGTGAATGGCACTCTGACTGTCGCAATACACAACGTAGCTATCTTGTTTAACACCCAACTCTTGTAGGAAATTCTTCATCCACAAAGGTTCTTTGCAATTTTCGGTGATTGCAATATACTCTGCTTCTGTGGTAGACAAAACAACACACTGCTGAAGTCTGGATTGCCATGAGATCGCTCCCTCTGCAAAGGTGAGCAAATATCCTGACAGAGACTTTCTGGAATCAACATCTTCTGCCATATCTGCATCCGTGTACACTTGTAACACAGGTTTGCTACCACCAAAATATAAACATGCCTTGGAAGTGCCTCTGAGATATCTGAGAATCCACTTTACTGTTGTCCAGTGTTCTTTGCTCGGATTGGAGAAAAATCGGCTAACTACACTAACTGCATGAGCAATATTTGGTCTTGTACAAACCATGACGTACATCAAACTACCAACTACTGAAGCATAAGGAACTCCTCTCATCTCTTGCTTCTCTTTTTCACTTGTAGGACAATGCTCGGAACTAAGCTTGAAATGGCCTGCAAATGGAGAACAAATAGATTTTGCCTTGTCCATGTTAAATCTTTCAAGAACCTTTTCAACATATGTTTCCTGAGATAACCATAACTTCCCTGTTTTTCTGTCATGGGAAATCTTCATGCCAAGAATCTGTTTCGCCGATCCCAAGTCTTTCATTGCAAAACACTTGCTAAGCTCTCTCTTCAGATTGTCAATCTTACTAGCATCCTTGCCAACAATAAACATGTCATCCACATAAAGCAAAAGAATAATAAAATCATTATTACCAAATTTCTTTACAAAAACACAATGGTCAGATATAGTCTTACTGAAACCATGATTCTCCATAAAAGAATCAAACTTCTTGTACCACTGTCTTAGTGCCTGTTTTAGCCCATACAAACATTTCTTCAACTTGCACACAAGTTTTTCTTTACCTTTGACATTGAACCCTCAGGTTGCTCCATGTATATTTCTTCTTCTAAGTCACCGTGCAAGAAAGCTGTCTTTACATCGAGCTGTTCAATCTCCAAATCTAAGCTAGCTGCAAATCCCAGAACTACTCGGATAGAAGACATCTTCACCACAGGAGAAAATATTTCTTCAAAATCAACATATTTCTTCTGACCAAAACCCTTCACAACCAATCTACCCTTGTATTGCTGTTGTGAGTTATTTTTAGTTTTCAACCTGTAAACCCATTTGTTCTTCAATGCCCTTTTTCCTTTAAGTAGCTTCACTAAGTTGTAAGTGTGGTTCTTATTCAAGGATCTCATCTCTTCTTGCATAGTTTTAACTCACTCATTTCTGTGCTGATAAGAGACATAGCTTCTTCAAAACATTCTGGCTCCCATCCGTCTGTAAGCATCACATACTCATGTGGAGGATATCTAGTAGAAGGTCGTCGTTCTCTAGTGGATATTCTCAATTCTGGGTCAACTAGTGGTGCTGGTGGTTCTGGAAGTACTTGCTCAACTGGTTCTGCTGGACCATCATTATTATCCTCTGCAGCTCCCCCATGATCATCATGAACAATAGGTGGAGAAACCGAAGTTGGAATAATAGGAATCTCTGGAGATGACTGAGACTCATCGTTTTTCTTTTCATCACCAACTATCTAATCTTTAAGAAACACAACATCTCTACTTCTGATCAATTTTCTTGCCACTGGATCGCATAATCTGTACCCAAATTCTTCATGTCCATAGCTTAAGAAAATAAATTCCTTAACTTTATCATCAAGCTTCGATCTCTTATCTTTAAGAATGTGAACATATGCTCTACACCCAAACACTCTCACGTGTTTATAAGAAACATCTTTCCCAATCTAAACTCGTTCAGGTACATCGCCATCTAATGGAGCTGAAGGAGAAAGGTTAATCAAATCAACTGCAGTACGCATAGCCTCTGCCCAAAATGATTTAGGAAGCTTGGCATCAGAAAGCATACACCTGATCTTTTCTTCATTTATTTTGTTCATCCTTTCTGCAACACCATTCTGCTGAAGAGTTTTTGGTACAATCTTCTCAAGTCTGATTCTATGGGATCTGCAATACTGCTTAAATGGTCCTCTGTATTCACCACTATTATCTGCCCTAACACATTTCAATTTTCTTCCAGTCCCTCTCTCAACATAAGCATGGAAGAACTTAAACATATCAAGCACCCGATCTTTAGATTTCAAAGCAAAAGCCCACACTTTTCTAGAACAGTCATCAATAAAATTCACAAAGTAAAGTGCACCTTCTATTGATCTACTATGCATCATGCAAACATCAGTATGAATCAAATCAAGGATTTGTGACTTTCTAGATGGACAAAAGATTTTAAAAGCTACTCTGTGTGTCTTTCCAACTAAACAATGAACACAAGTCTTGAGGGGCGTACCTGCAAAGCTTGGTAGAAATCCTTTTCTAGTAAGAATTTCTAACCCTTTCTCACCAATATGACCAAGCCTTTTATACCATGTCTTAATGTCATAATCTTTTACAACCACATTCACACCTTCTTTCTTGATTTTGGCTTCTATTACATACAGAGTGTTTATTTTCTTCCCTTTAGCCAGCACTAGAGAGCCTTTGGTGAGCTTCCATTTTCCTTTGCCAAATTGGTTAGTATAACCATCTTCATCAAGTTTTCCTGTAAAGATCAAATTAAGATGAATATCTGGTACATGTCTAACATCTTTAAGGAGTAGCTTACAGCCAACACTGGTCTCCAAACAAATATCTCCAATGCCTACAATCTTGGATGACCCCTCATTTCCCACCCGAACATTGCCATAATCACCATTAACATAGGATGTGAAGTACTCATGATGTGAAGTAATCATAATGTACACACTCTGATCAATCCATGACCTAATAGTGCCTATTGCCTTTTGGTTCAATTGAGCCCATTTCTTATCATCTATATAAGCAGATTTAGCTTTGTTACCCCCAATAGGTTCATGTAAGTCTTTCATGTAGAGCAGATCTTCCATTCTAGACTTCCAAATGTCATAATTCCATGACTTTAATTTAATCATAAACGTCAAAGACTCCTCTATTTCAACAACACAAGTAATAAAAACACACAACCTCGCTCTGATACTACTCTGTTGGGAAAGGGACTACCACAAGCAACTGAAATTAAGCGAAAACGAAACTCTTTTCCACTTTGTGTGATTAATGACACAACTAAAAATGTTTGATTTACTCCCAAGTATAAGAGTGCCTAGTTATAATATAACTCGGTGAGTCCGAGGTCGATCCACAAAGAAAAGGTTTAATTTGTTTATTTAAATTTATCTAAAAAATTAAAATTAAAATTAAAATTAAAATTAAAAACACACAATTTAATTTGAGAAAAACTATGAAGTTGAATTAGTTAGGGTTATGGATCCACTCTTAATAATAAATACAATTTAACAAATTCTTTTTATTTTTGTTTTATTTCCCAAAAGATTAATTTTATAAATTAAAATTATTTTCCCATTTATTTTATTATGGATTAAGAATTTATTGTGCCAAAACTTAATTTGTCTACACTAAATCAAAATACCATTTTACCATATTTTATACTAAGATATTAAGAATTCATTGTGCCAAATTCCTATTTTTGTCTACAATAAATCAAAATTTCAAAATATAAAATATGGACAACATTAAATAGAAAACAACTTAATTTATAAAATTAAAAATCGAATTTGATTAAACTATATTTTTCTACTAAGAGTTTCACCTTCCCCTAACTATGAATATTTAGCTAAACATTTTTGAAATAAAAGAAATGATTAAAATTGAAAAATACATAATTAAAATGGAAATTGAAAATTGAAATAAACCTAATTTTATTGATTGAAAATATATTACAAAGAGAGATGAGGAGAAGAATTTGGGGGGAAAGAAGAGAATAGAAGGTGCAAGGAGATGTGTTCACCCCCCCTCTCTATTTATACTAATACATGGCAAATCCACACCACACAAATAAAAAATTCTAATTACATCCAAACCTTATATTTGTCCCACTAATAATCCCACTAATAAAACATGAACATAACTTATCCACTCAAGCATATCCAACACATTCCACTAAAAATTATCAAACCTAACAAGATAAAAACTTATAATTTTACAATTATCACATTTACCGTGGTAAAAACGTAAAAATTTACAATAAAAGTCTCGGATTCTCCTCGACAATGACCCTTATTTAACATATTTTTTGTACACTTTGTTTATTTAATAAATTTTGTACAGTATCTTTCAACAACCGACCATAAACCTTCACTTATTTTCTAATTTCAACCGTTATAACTTAATATTTGCCTTGTTAATTTATTGCATTTGCCAAATGTTGTCCCCATTATAAAATATTGTAAGACGACAGGCTAAGAAATACAGTCGAACGGCCTACGCCAAGCCCAATAACGCATGCTATATAGATAGCAGATCTGGAGCTGAAGTTTGATCAAAAGATTAGTGGCAATGGTTCAACTGCATCTACGAAAGGAGTCCAAGAAGGACAATAACTATTAACTATTAACAAGAAGACAAATAAAGTAATGATTTAACTAAGCTTCAGATCCTCAACTGTATTGATGTGGCAGTCAACAGTAATGACGCGACAGTACTAATGCTCATTTATTAACCGATGTTGTATCTCATAATTAATTTTTTGAGTTATCACATAGTGCGACGCTGTATGTAATACAACTGCTTCATCAATGAAAAAAAAAACTTCAACAACCGGTATTTTACCAGTTGTTTATCTAATAATTTTTTAAAATTTATTTTTAATGTGAAAAAAATAAGGAAATTTATAAACAATTAACATTAAAAAAGATTTGAGTGAGAAAAATATATTTAATTTAAAAGAAAGTTAAAAAAAGAATAAAATAATCATGTTCCAATTCTTTTGTTAAATTTCAATATATTAAGTGGACATTTCAAATTAATTTCACATGTCCCTAATTTTCTTTAAACTTTCTCAATAATTAGTTTATTTGTTTCCACTTCTCAATCCGCTAGTTTTATGTATAATATTCCTACCAAATTTGTTAAATACAAATATTTTAGGTTAGATTCTAAATAAAGTCATTTCTTGTTGAATAAGTTCCTAAATTTAGTTACACTTTCTCCCTTTTTGGTTTATATATTTTAACTATTGTTTCACAAATTTTGCGTTCAATATTCCAATTTGCTTGGTAAGATTTCAGTTATTTTGGTTAAATGCCAAAACTACTTTTTTTTGTTAGATTAGTTTCTGATTTTTGTTAAACTTTTTCATATTTAGGTTCACACGTTTCAAATTATTAGTCCACTAGTTTGTGTTAGGTATTTGTACTAAGTTTGCTCAATACTAATATTTTAGGTTAGATTCCAAGTAATTTTCATGAGATTTTTTCTCTTATTGGTTCAAATGTTTCATCTAATTATTCCTCTGGTCCTGTGTTGATTATTCCCATTAACTTAGACAGATTTCGATTATTTGGGTTAAGTACCGAATTTATTTTTCGTAATTTTATTTTTGGTTAAATAAGTCCCTAGTTTTGGTTATACTTTCTCCCTTGTGGGTTTATATGTTTCAATTTTTTTCCCACTAGTTTTACGTTTCAATATTCCAATTAACTTCGTAAGGTCTCATTTATTTGGTTTAAATACCGAAATAAATATTTTTTGGTTAAATTAGTTCCTGATTTTGGTTAAACTTTTTCATATTTAGGTTCACATGTTTTAAATTATTAGTCCACTAGTTTTGTGTTAGGTATTTCTACTAAGTTCGTTGAATACTAATATTTTGGTTTAGATTCCAAGTAATTTTCATTTTTCGTTGGATGAGTTCTTAGTTTTCGTTAGATTTTCTCGCTTATTAGTTCAAATGTTTCATCTAATTATTCCTCTAGTTTTGCATTGAATATTTCCATTAACTTGGATAGATTCCAATTATTTTTGTTAAGTATCAAATTTATTTTTCATAATTTTATTTTTAGTTAAATAAGTCCCTAATTTTGGTTATACTTTCTCACTTGTAGGTTTATATGTTTCAATTGTTATGCCACTAGATTTGCATTAAGTATTCCAATTAACTTGATAAGATTCTAATTATTTTGGTTAAATACTAAATTTTTGTGTATTATGAAAAACAATAATATTAATAAGGTGAATTATGTTTGATCCATTACTATTTTAATAACTATCAACTTACCATATAATATTGAAAATTCTTTATTGCAACCCTTAATCTTTTCCAATATTTTGGGTTCATATTCTAAGTCTCCTTTTTTTTTTCTTTCTATTTTCATTACTTCGTGAGATCTATTGAACTTATTGTATATATAATTGAGCTTTTTGTTTTTATACAAATTTAGTCTCATTTAATTATTTTAATTGATTATTTTTAGTTATCCTTAAAATGAATTAATGCATTTATTTTCCTCTTTCTCTTTACTTTCTAAAATAATTTCTTTAATTTTGAAAATGTCGATAGTAAATAAAAAATAATATTTAAACTTACAAAAATTAAAACTTTGGTAATTTATTTGTGTTGAATTATCTTTTTTTCTTTTCTTTTTTAATTTTACTATCAATTGTCTTTATGAGATTTCTTAAACTTAAACTTATTTATACTTAACTTCTAATCTTTGTAAATGTTTTGCCCATTTTAACATTCAATTAATTTTATTTGTTTATTTTAACTTACAAAATTGAAGCTTACTTAGTCTATTTGTGTTGAAACTTATTTATTTTATTTTTAGGATAGCTCATTTTATCACTTCAATTAATCTAATCATTTATATTTTAAAAAAAATTCAACAAAAAAATTTAATTCATATAAAGCTTTTACCGCTCTATTTTCTTTTCGAAATAGTTTATTTAGTTTCTCATGACTTCAACAAAAAATTTATGTTATTATAAGTAGTATTATTATTTTATTTGTATTTCTTCTACTATTATTATTTATTTATGATGTTACTAAAATTATTATTATTACTATCATTTCTAATGAGATTTATAGTAGAATATAATTAGAATGTATATGTTTATGTCCGGTGCTATTTTTATACCCTTTTAGATTACTAAGATATTCTTCAGACATTTTGATTATACAATTGATTTCCACAAGCTACAAAACTTAAGGTGTTCGAAATATATATTTTTAGTTGAAACCATTATTCATTACTCTAGGAGATCTGATAATGATTTGATCATCTATATTAGAGATTTTAGCCTTTGTTCAAATTTATACTCATTTATCATTTAAATAATTATAATTTTTTAACAAAAAATTAATACTTTCTTAATCTATTTATGTTGAATTATCTTTTTCCTTTTCTTTTCTGGGTTCAGTTGACTTCATTAGATTTTTTTAACTTGAATTTATTTATAGTTAACTTTTGATATTTAAAAACATTTTGCCCATTTGATCTTTCAATTAATTGTATTTATTTATCTTTGAACTAAAATAAATCAAGAATTAAGATTGTTTCAATTCAAATTAAATTTTTACCTCTCTATTTTCTTTTCAAATTAGTTTTATTAATTTCTTATTACTGTAACAAAATATTTATGTCATTAATTATAAATATTATATTATACTTAAATTAGTAGTGATTTATCACTACTATTATTTACTTTTTAACTTATGATCATCATTGCGATCCTACTTCATGAGATTTGTTAACATTTTATTTTTAAAATGAGCATCCTTCTTTTTCGTCTTTTTTTTCGTTTTTAAGTATGCATATCATATTTAAAAAAAGTATGCATATCATTTTCAATTTATAAAATAAGTTCTTTAATTTTCAAAACTCAGCTAAAATAATTTTTAAGAGTTTATTATAGCCACTATGACATTATGAAAATCTAACACTACAGTAACAACCAACATTTTTTGACATGCTTTATTGGTTTTGCGTGTTTAATTAACTTATCTTTTTCAAATGGTCCTTTATTCTTAAATTTGTTGGCATTTGTTTACAAATAAAATTATAATGCCCTACTATTTTATCTAATGTACTTAAAAATTAATGAAATAAAAAATTCCAATACAAGACCTTCGCTTAAGCAGTTAATGACTATAGTGAACTGATATGTAGGAAGCAGTTAATGACTATGGAGAACTGATATATGGGCTACTAAAAAGTTAGAATTGCAGAGGAAGAAGAGCCTAAAACCACTTCTATTGAGAAATTATTTTACAAACTCGCGAGAAAATAACTCTTTAAAAACTTTTAACATCAATAAACTAATGTAAAATTAAATCAATTTATAACTTTCAAAAGCTAAACTTTAAATGCTGTTGCTAATTTGAGATTTAGATTTCATGGGTCTCTGCATAAAAAATTAAAAAAACAATGATATTAGAAAAAAAAAGGGCGCGAAAAAATAAACAATATTCAAATTTCAAATGCATGATCTAAATTCATAGGCAGGATCAAAGTCATATATTGTATTAATAGAAAATTTGAAACTTAAAAATAAAATAAACAAATAACTACATTCTAATTTTACACAACATATTTTTTGATGAATTTTTTAACAGCAATATTCATAATATAAAAAATATTCTCAAATGGCATATTCATTCTTTGTAACTTTTATGTTTACTTTCATTTAACGACAATTGATCTTGGCGATAAAGATAGAGGAGAATACATCCAAATAAACAAGAATAAAATGGATCCAGCTTTCTTCCACCCGCTGGAAGGTACAACTTATTTTGTCCTGTAGTGTTGTGGCCGTTGGATATTTGAGAAGTTGATCTAACGATTCTTGTTCGGTAGCGTGAAATTGAATTTCAATTGGCAACCGTTTCATGAACTTTGCAAGAGACAATTATCTACAAAAATACAAAAAAAAAATAATTTTTCCTTTTCATCAGCCGCCGCCGCCACCCACAACCCCTTAATATCATCATCACTATCCCAATTCTTGGCCGCCATCCACAAGCTCTAACAACCACCATGATCGCCATCACAACCACCACTCCACACAACCCCTAGTCACCGCTACAAACATTCACAAACTCTAACCATCATTGTCAGTTCACCAGCCTTATCCTCTATTGCTGCGGCCTACCAATCATCCACAACACCTAACCACCGTCACCAACAAACTTTAGCTGCCGCTTCTTACAAGCAAGCCTCACCACCCACCACCGTACACACACAAAGCCATAGCAACCGCCATACTATTGCAACAGAGGCCACAATGTAGACAAGATCTAGCAGAGGAGGGATGTTTTCCTTCTCTGGCTGACTATTCTTTTTGTCTTTTTTTGTTTTTGAATTATTATATTACTTTTAGTTATTTTTAGTTTTTCTTTTATTTTGTCTGTATTTTGGTTGTTAGATTATTTTTTGTTGTTGTTGCCGGCGGCGATGGAGTTGCAGCTCGTGTGATGATGCTGATGTTGGTGTCATTTTAATTGAGATTTTTTTTTTACTAGCTACACTAGTCATCTTCATTCATTACATGTCCTTTTCTAACATGTTAGATTTTACTACTTTTTAATCCAATGGTTAGACCATGGATTAAACCATAACGAGACAAACGATGGGGTACCTTCCAACGGGTGGAAGGTAGTTTCGGCCGAATAAAATTTCAGCACTACTGATTCATGATTGCATGAATAATATAAATTATGAAATAGCATCCCTATGAAAAACTCACAAAACGCAATAGAAACTAATTATCTAAAAATAATTGGTAAAAATTTGTAAGCATATAGATTCATTCATGAGTAAAATGCATTCAAAATAAAGCCATGTTTATTTATTTATTTGTTTATTTGTATATTTATTTATTATAGTTTCGACAATTCTTATAATTTATTAGCATACCCAAACACTGTTCAAGTACCCAAAATACTTAAAAATGACTGGATTACTAATTACCAAAGCATTTGAAATGTAGGAATATCAATACCACAATAGTTGAAAAAACCCAAAAAAAAAAGGGCAACTCAAATCAAGGAATTGGTAACAAACCAATCTATTACCCGAATCAATAAGCTATCTAGCTAAAGTGGAAAAATAAACCACACCTAGAAAGCAAACAAAGCCATTCAATATTTTTAGGAAGACGTCTGCTTTGTTGTCTTGTATCACTTTTTGTACTTCCTTAAAGATATTCCATGAACCAGAAACACCATTTTCCAATTCAGTATCCGTCACTATGTCAGTTCATGGGCTTATTCTCATCAATATAACCTAAACATTTCACCATTACGAACTTATCATTCTAGAAGCAATGAGACTATTAACAGACTTTTAACCTTCACTTTGCATACAAGTTCCCTCACCCATGTTGTCATTCTCAATACATACAGATAATTGGAGGTGAGTTTATCTTTAAAATCCTTAGAACCTTTACCATGGGATATATGATGAGGATGTTTCCCTCGGCCTTACAACATTCAGTCTTTATTGAAACAGGGCTTACTTGCTTCTCCAACCAACAATTTTTTCAAAGTAATAAGATTTTAGAAAATACCCATAATCAATTGTAAACTCAAAGCTCCATACTTAATCCATCAACATACAAAGCAAGGACTCAAAGCCCTATACTTAGTCCATCAAAATACAGAGCAAGTATATACGAAAAGAAAAAACAAATATGCCATAAAAGAGATTCCCAATATTCCAAATTAATTAAAGACTAAGAACTATGGCCAATGAGCATAAAACTTGCAGTAATGACATTTGATGAACATTTCCAGGGCATTACCCAAGTGATATTAGCAAAAGTAAATCTTAATAAAACATTTCTAAAGACAAAGAGTCATACAATGGCAACAATATCCCCTCACCACTCATTTTGCTGGATCAAACATAAAACCAAGAATTATATAAAGAAAAAAATTAGAAAATAAACATAGAAACAATATGCACTGCTGCTCGATCAAAAAACAAAAACCAAAAGTAAAAAAAGTATGTAACAGGATAAGGTCACCTGTCTGTTACGATGAGTATAATGACTGTCAGGGCGCGGAGATCTCCCTTAAAAGCCCCCCCCCCCATATTTTGATGACTCATAGACGCTAAGCAATGAAAGAATATAGAAGGAAAGATTAAGGCTTAGATTATTATTATTATTTAATTTTTTAAGAATTAAAATAACTTTTCAGTAACGTAGTTTGAAAAGCCAGACTCTAGGAAATCAGAATTCAAGAAACGTTGACAATTAAACAAAATCCATACCTCATCCAAGGTTTTTGGATCAAAGACCAAATCATGTGGTATGCTAGTTTGTGATCTAAAGGCATATCAACTAGCTCAACTTGGTGGTGTAACCAAGTAACCGAAGGAATCAATCAAAGAAACCAGCTTTCTAAAACACTTTCAATTTAAAAAAAAAATCAATGACATTTAACTGATATTTCATCTCAAATTTATCCAATTAGATAAAAAGAAATTTACAAACTTGTATAAACATGCAAGTATTTGTGAAAAATAAGGAACAAAGAGAGAGGATTTACTGTGAATCTGCTGCAAGAATTTGTCAAAACCTCTACTTGGACTACCGCTATGTCAAGAATTTGTCAAAACCTCTCTTTAGACTACCGCTATGTCAAGATCTTCTTTTGTGAAAGAACTGCATCACTCATTACTCAAATGTCTACACCTCTAAAGCTTCATTTCACGTCACCATACCGCCAACCGATTACAATTACATGCCAAATATTTATTTATTAACATTTAGATTAAAAATTAAAAGCAAACAAGAAAAGGGTGTTGAATGAAGACTCACCGTAATCCAATAGAATTGTGTTAACCAAGGCCAAAAGAACATAGATGAATGCACGCTTGTTGAGTACTTTTTTTTTATGACTCGTACCTACTTCTACATTTTGATGATTATCGTACCTGCTCTAATCAACCTGGTGGCTATGCTTGCAATGGTGAATACGACAACAGTTTAGTCATGTTGGAATAACGATGGCAGCTCGGCTAATGGCTGGTGAGGCTTTGAGTGCATGAGGACTGAGATATTGTGAGAGCGGCAAGGGTTTCTAAAGAAATAGTAGAATATGAAGAATTTATACTTTAGATGAAAAATTATAAAAATTCAATTTGAAACATATTTCTCATTAAAAATAGAATAAAATTTGTTAAATATTTAGGCGCTAATTTTGCTTGCCTAAGTGAAAAATAATTCATTTACTTATATTATTTAAAAAAAACTTGATTTTTTAAATTTTTTTAAAAAATTAAAAGCAACAGGAAGAGGGTGTTGGATGAAAACTCACGGTAACCCAATAAAATTGAGTTAACCAAGGCAAAAAGAACACAAATGAATGCATGCTTATTAAGCTCTTTCTTTTGACAACTCGTACCTGCTTCGACAATTTGATAATTATCGGGTCCTTCTGCTCCAGCATTTTCGATTTTTTGCTCCAATCAACCTAGTAGATAAGCTTACGATGGTGAATACGACAGCAGTTTAGTCATGTTGGAATAGTGATGGCAGCTCGGCTAGTGGCCTGTGAGGCATTGAGTGCGTGAGGACTGAGATAATATGAGAGCGGCTAGGGTTTCTAAAGAAATAGTAGAATATGAAGTACTTATACTTTAGGTGAAAATTTATAAAAATTCAATTTGATACATATTTCTTATTAAAAATAGAATAAAATTTGTTAAATATTTCATGTAGGCGCTAATTTTGCCCGCCTAAGCGAAAAATAATTCATTTACTTATATTATTAGAAAAAAAAACTTGATTTTTTTAAATTTTTTTTAAAAATTAAAAGCAAACAGAAAAAGGGTGTTGAATGAAAACTCACTGTAACCCAATAGAATTGAGTTAACCAAGGCCAAAAAAGCACAGATGAATGCATGCTTGTTGAGCCCTTTTTTTTAACGACTCGTACCTGCTTCTACATTTTTATGATTATCGGGTCCTCTTGGTCCAACGGTCTCTATTTTCTGATCCAATCACCCTGGTACCTTTGCTTGCGATGGTGAATACGACAGTAGTTTAGTCATTTTGGAATATTGATGGTAGCTCGGCTGGTGGCCGGTGGCCGGTGAGGCTTTGAGTGCGTGAGTACAGAGATATTGTGAGAGCGGCTAGGGTTTCAAAAGAAATAATAAAATATGAAGTATTTATACTTTAGGTGAAAAATTATAAAAATTCAATCTGATACATATTTTGCCCTCCTAAGTGAAAAATAATTCATTTATTTATATTATTAGAAAAAAAAACTTGATTTTTTAAAAATTAAAAGCAAATAGGAAAAGGGTGTTTAATGAAGACTCACCGTAACCCAATAAAATTTAGTTAACCAAGGCCAAAAGAACACAGATGAATGCATACTTGTTGAGCCCTTTCTTTGATGACTCGTA
Organism: Citropsis articulata; assembly: GCA_030449925.1. Lineage (NCBI taxonomy): Eukaryota > Viridiplantae > Streptophyta > Magnoliopsida > Sapindales > Rutaceae > Citropsis > Citropsis articulata. Next base: position 2,361,070 of record JASUUH010000079.1, read on the forward strand.
CTTGCTTCTACATTTTGATGATTATTGGGTCCTTCTGCTCCAACGGTTTCTATTTTTTTCCTCCAATCAACCTGGTAGCTATGAGTGCGATGGTGAATACGATAGCAGTTTAGTCATGTTGGAATAGCGATGGCAGCTCGGCTGGTGGTCGGTGAGGCTTTGAGTGAGTGAAGACTGAGATATTATGAGAGCCAGTAGGGTTTCTAAAGAAATAGTAGAATATGAAGTATTTATACTTTAGGTGAAAATTTATAAGAATTCAATTTGATACATAATTCTCATTAAAAATAGAATAAAATTTGTTAAACATTTCATTTAGACACTAATTTTACCCGCCTAAGTGAAAAATAATTCATTTACTTATATTATTAGAAAAATAAAAACTGATTTAAAATGTGGGTAAACATGCATGATTGCACATGCTGTGCTGAATTTATTTGTGTAACATTGTTTCCTTAAATCATGGAAGGCTAGAGCCCCACACTAAGCAATAGGTGGACATAAAGGGTGGGTGGACATGCGGGGCATGCAGGACTGCACATATTTGGGTGGACCTACTGCAGGTGGAGATGTAAGGCTGCACATATTTATGCCAACATTATTTGTGCAATGTTATTTCTTTTTTTTAAATATATTTTAGGATAGATATGAGAAATGCAGGAAGGCATCTGTTGGAATTTCAGGACAAAGAGGATTAAAGAGCATATGGCGTCATAAAATTGCTAAATGATCATCTAATGTCTAAACATTTTTATGATGGGTTTTGTGCTTTTGAATCCTTTATATCTAGTTTTTTAGTTTTTTTTTTGTTGTATGTTTCATGATAGATTTGAGAAACCCAAAAAGGTGTCCGTTGAACTTACAGGACAAAGAAGATTTGAGAGCATATGATGTCACAAACTTGCTAAATGATCATCCAAGATCTAAAAATTTTCAGACCTTGGATGATCATTTAGCAACTTTAGTTCCTTAAATCATGGAAGCATAGAGCCTCACACCAAACGGTGGATGGACATAAGGGATTGGTGGACATGCGAAGCTGCACATATTTAGGTAGACATGTGGGGTTGCACATATTTGTGCCAATGTTATTTACTAACTTTTTCTCTTAAGTACACATTCTAACTTTTTTGCCATGGCATGCACACTATTCCTACTTGTTTTTGTTATATTTTCAAATTTCTGAAAAAGAGAGTTCAAGAACATGATTAGAACTTAATTAGCCCAAATTGATCATAGTTTCAAATTACACTACTTCCACAGTACATCTAGTAATATAAAAAAGAAACAAACATAATACATCTAGTAATACTAAAAAGACAAACAAGCATTTTTCTAATCCGTGGGGGCAATCCACAATCAAGGTATTACTCTTGGCATCGCTTGGGCTATTATATGATGTGCCAAAGCGCCAATGGGCCTCAATTGCACCAGCAATCGTACAACAATCTCATAAATGAGTTGCTATATAGTAGGATGGGATGAAACCTACATATTATTTGCTTTCTAAAATCTTTTAAGAAATTGAACGGAGACCAACCGCAAAGAATTCATGGAGAATAGGAAAAGCCAGTTCACTCGGTTAAAGTTTTCATTGACTGCAGCTCGAATTACCATTTTACAGTGCTCCCGGTGACGGTGATCGAAAGATGGCGAACCCACATAATGGAGAAGCTTCCCGGCCCAAATGATCTTCCAAATATGTCAGTAATTATTATGCACGTCGAATAGATGGTCGGACCAATACTCGCACAATTCTGGTAGCATAACATTGTGCGCTGATAAGTTCTCTGTAAATCACTAGTATATTATTTTGCGTTTGCATAATAAGGTTTCCTCCGAGGCTAGTCCATGGGTAAGGAGTTGGAATTGCAATTTGTTAGGGCTAAACAAACAAAACAAAAAATCAATACAAACAAAATAATCGATCAAACAATGAAAGATAAAAACAATGAAAGCTTGGAGCCCCACACTTAGCGGTGGATGGACATGCAGGGGGCATGCTGGACTGCCCATATTTGGGTGGACATACTGTGGGTAGACATGCAAGGCTGAACATATTTATGCCAACGTTATTTGTGCAATGTTAATTTTTTTTTTATATATTTTAGGATGGATATAAGAAATGTAGGAAGGTGTCTGTTAGACTTGCAGGACAAAGAAGATTAGAGAGTATATGGCGTCATAAAGTTACTAAATGATCATCCAACATCTGAAAATTTTTATAACGGGTGTTGTGCTTTTGAATCCTTTATATCTAGTTTTTTAATTTTTTTTTTTTTATGTTTCAGGATAGATTTAAGAAATGTAAAAAGGTATCTATTGGACTTATAGGACAAAGAAGATTTAAGAGTATATGGCACCACAAACTTGTTAAATGATCATACAAGATCCAAAAACTTTCTGACCTTGAATGATCATTTGGCAACTTTAACTCCTTAAATCATGGAAGCGTAGAGTCTCACACTAAGCGGTGGGTGGACATGTGGGCCTACATATATTTAACGTTTAATGGATATAAGGGATGGGTGGACATGCGGGTTGCACATATTTAGATGGACATGTAGGATTGCACATATTTGTGCCAACGTTATTTCCTAACTTTTTCTTTTTAGTACACGTCCTAAATTTTTTACCATGGCATGCACACTATTCCTATTTTTTTTTGTTATATTTTAAAATTTTTGAAAAAAAGAGTTCAAGAATATGATTAAAACTTAATAAGCCAAAATTGATCATAGTTTGATCATAAGGACACAAATCAAACAAAACATATGTATTACACTAATTCCATAGTACATCTGGTAATATAAAAAATGACAAGCATAGTACATCCAGTAATACTAAAAAGACAGACTAACATCTTCCTAATCCGTGGGGGCGTTCCACAATCAAGGTATTGTTCTTGACATCACTTGGGCTATTATATGATGTGCCAAAGCGCCAATGGGCCTCACTTGCACTAGCAATCGTACAACAGTCTCGTAAATGAGTTGTTGTATAGTAAGATTGGGTGGAACCTACATATTATTTGCTTTCTAAAATCTTTTAAGAAATTGAACGAAGACCAACCGTAAAGAATTTATTGAGAATAAGAAAAGCCAGTTCACTCGGTTAAAGTTTCCATTAACTACCGCTTGAATTACCCTGTTACAGTGCTCCTGGTTACAGTGATCGAAAGATGGTGGATCCATCCATAACGAAGAAGCTTCCAGCACACGTGATCTACGAAATATGTCACTAATCGGTATGCAAGCCGAATAGATGGTCGAATTAATACTCACGCAATTCTGGTAAGCTTAACATCATGCGCAGATAAGTTCTCTGCGAATCACTTGTATATTATTTTGCGTTTGCATAATGGGGTTTCCTTTAGGGCTAGTCCATGGGTAAATAGTTGGAACTGTAATTTTTCCGGGCTGAACAAACAAAATAACAAATCAATACAAACAAAATTCATGCGGTCCTCGACATAAAGTCGCCACGCATTTTATCTCCAAGTTCACTGATCTTTGTAAGCCTATCTTTAAAGCTTTGAAGGCAAGCAAAAAGCTTCAATAGACCTCCAATTGTGAAGAAGCTTTCCAAGAACTGAAAGGGTACCTCGTCAATACTCCACTACTTGCCAAGCCTGAGCCAAGGGAGATATTTCTATTGTATCTCACCGTATCCGAGCATGCCACTAGCTCTGTCTTACTCCGAGAAGATGATAGTGGGGTACAACGGCGTATTTAATACACCAATAAGGGTATGGTTAATGCAGAAAAGAGGTACCTTGTCTCCAAGAGGTTTGTTTTGGCTCTGGTTGTCTCTGCGAGGAAGCTCAGACCATATTTCCAAGCTCACACCATTGCAGTTGTCACCAACCTTCCCCTTCAGTAAATCCTTCAGAAATTAGATATTTCCAGAAGGCTCCTCCGATGCTCTCTTGAATTAAGTGAGTTCGACATCATTTTCAAGCCTTGTTAAGCCGTCAAAGCTCAAGCTATTACCGACTTCATTGTAGAATTCACCAGTGACTCCGAGCCTGAAAGAGAACTGAGGTACCCGATAGAGTCTACACCGACAGTCGTAGAGAGCAGGTTCGGGAGATATGTGGATGATTTCTCCAATTCTCATGGAAGTGGCGTAAGGATAATTATCATCGACCCAAAAAAGGTGAAGATATGCTATGCATTACAATTTAGATTCAATGCTTCGAATAATGAAGCCGAATATGAAGCCATCATAACAGGGCTAAGGATGTTAAAAGCTTTAGGAGCAAAAATAGTACACATCAAGAGTGACTCTCAATTGGCGGTAAGTCAGATTACCGTACAGTATTAGGCAAAAGAGAAAAACATAAAAGGGTACCTCAGAAAAACCAGAGAGTTGATGTCCCAATTTAATGAAGTGAAGGTGGAAAGGGTACCTCGACTCGAGAATAGTGAAGCCGACAATTTGGTAAAAATGGCGTCTCTTGGTGTAGCTCAGTCAACTAGTCCCATCATGACAAAACACATAGGCACCCCCAGTGTTGATCTCCTAGACCCATTGGAAGTAGGATCACTGTTCAATAGGGTGCCTTGGATGAAGCCTGCTATAAGATACCTCAAGGATGAGGATCTACCCTCAGATAAAAGTGAAACAAGAAGATTGAAGTATAAATATGTGCGGTATTGCCTGATCTAGGATACCCTATATAGAAGAGGATTCACTCTTTATTACCTTAAATGCTTGGGAAGCCACCAGTGAGAGTGCGTCATGAGGGAGATACATGAAGGGATTTACGGTAATCACTATAGAGCACAATCACTGGCACAAAAAGCTCCCCGCCAAGGATACTACTAGTCTACTATGAGGAGGGACGCCAAGAATATGGTAAGACGCAGCGACAAGTGTCAAAGAATTGCCAGGGTACCTCACCTTCCCCTGGAGAAGTTAACAATTATATCTTCTCCTTGGCCCTTTGTTATTTGAGGTGTGGATCTCATTGACCCATTACCAACCAAAAAGGGGCACGCAAAATATGCAATTGTGGTGGTAGATTACTTCACAAAACGGGCAGAAGCAGAGCCACTAACGGGTATCACGGAAAGGAAAACCATTGAATTCATTTAGAAGAACCTTATTTGCAGATTTAGGATACCTTATGCAATTGTTAGTGATAACGGCAAGCAATTCGATAATGAAAATTTTTGAAGTTTTTACTCGAAGCTTGGGATAGCCAACTAGTTTACTACACCAGCCCACCCACAATCTAATACGCAGGTTGAAGCCATCAACAAGATCATCAAAGGTATCCTGAAAAAAAAGCTAGAAGAAAGAAATGGAGCAGGGGTAGATGAGCTACCCGGAGTGCTATAGGTCTACCGGGCTACTCAGAACACCTCCACTGGAGAAACCCCCTTTTCTCTCGCATTCGGCACTAATGCAGTAATCCCAGTAGAAATCAGGGTACTATCTCATAGAGTCAAATACTTTAATGAAGTCGAGAACGCCTCCCTGATTACTTCTAACCTTGACTTGGTGGCTGAAAAAAGGTCTAGAGTAGAGTTGAGGATAGTAGTGTACCAACATCACACTTTCGGGACAAATTAGGAAGGACCATATCGCGTAAACAAACCTGTGGGGTCTGGTGTATACAAGCTACTCCACATGGATGGAACAATTGTAAGGCACCGCCGGAATGATGCGATGCTGCGGAAATACTACTAGAGGACAGTGTCTTAACTTTTAACTTTCGCTGTTTTTATGTTTATTTTAATGCTTGTGTCTGTGATAGGCCACGTGGGGTATCTCAGATACCTTATATTGGTCATTTGTAATCTTTGAATTTCTTAAGTCACCAAATGAAAAGAATATGAGGTTTTATGATCTCTCATTCTCGTTAGGATAACAGGGCTAAGTTATGTTTGATCAATGCTTTCGTTATCTATGAATGGATTTTCTTCTCAACATTATGATATGCGTCTCTATTTTTATTATTCACCACTTCAATTATAGAATGCGAATTATGTTCATTTATCGCCATTAACATAGCTTCATATATTAATGATGTGTAATTTTTTGCCATACGCCTATCAATTTTGACTAACTTATTACAGGACTAACCGGGGTACCTAGATCGTGATGATCTACTCAAGGCCAAAATTGGCAAGAGAATGAACAACCCATGGATAGCCTTTCTGCATAAGCATGACAAGGCTACCTGAATGGAGAGATGGAGGGTTAAAGAAGACCCGAGGGTGAAGTAAAACCAGCATACTCTACCGTTATGATGTTCCATTAAGGTATACATACACCCACACCTCCATTCTCTTACTAGAGCATAGTAAAGAATAAGCAATTCAAAATTTTTTAGAAAGCTTCAGAAGAGCAAGAAATAAACTTGTCATGACAACTACATATTCTCGATTTTAATTAGAATATCTGCCTGGTGAGATTCGGTACCCGAGGTACCCCACCCTAGAGTACCCAGGCTAACTTAGTACCCGAGGTACCCTACATTAGGGTACCACGAATAACTCGATACCTGGGGTACTCAACATAACAAATTCGAGGCAAACAAGCAAAGTTTTCTGAAAAGTCAGCCATGAGAAACATCTCCATCGCTTGAAGGATAATATTTTATTTTGTCATAATTAAATATTAAAATATCGTACTGAAAAGTAGAGACAGCTCTTCGTCACCTCTGCTAAAAGTGAAGGACGTTGTCCCAAGCACAGTGATCCTCAACCGCCTTACCAAATAGCCATTGCTGAGGTACCCTGGATCGCTCTCCAGTGCACGCTATGTACTTAAAAGGATAAGATACGCTGCGAACGCATTCTTGATTCCCAAGCATACACACAATGGCCCAAAAATCATTAAAAAAAGGTAAAAGGACACAAAAGACCTAAAAAAAGGGCAGCCAATAGCTATAAAAATACGCCACGTGGTAGCTGAGGTACTCCATATATAAAGGTGTCCAAGTTTTATTCTCTTAATTCATGAACGCACACACTCCACAAAATAAGCCTTCTTCAACCTTAAACCTCAATTTACAGAGGCCTGGTAAGCTCTCTTTACTATAAAAGTGCTTGACTTGCTGACTTGAGTGTTGAAGTGTGAATGCCGGGGCACCCGGGCTTTATCTCTAACCTCAATTTTATTGTTTTACAGGCATAAAAGCTCATTTCGAAGGATTTCTTTCCTTGATTCAGACCCCTTATCATCATCACCAACCTCCCTCATCCCTTCTCACCTCTTCCGAATTTTAGAATATTGCATACAACAACCTAGTGAGGTACCCTATTTACCCTAAAAATACAAATTTATTGTTTTAGATAAGTTTTCTTTTTCCTTTCTTCCAAAATCTATCTAAAGCATATATGTATATATATATACACACACACACACACTAAAATTGTACGACTTTCAAGAGTTCTCAATATTGAATCTTTCTCATTATTAGCTACAGAAGCCACTCATTAATGATGACATAGATATCTAATCTAATGGTGGATGAACTGGTACTATTAAAGACTATTTTAACTTTCAATATTTACTATAGGATTGCATGAGATTAATGATTCAAATTTCAGATTATAGAAAAAGATTATTTACTTTCATACAACTCTCAATTCTATAATTTTTAGTTGTTGTAATTCTTACAAATGTACCAAAGATAATTCCTTGAACATCTCAAGAAATCTTAAGATGATTGACAGATAATAGTAATACCAGTCCTTTTATTTAATTAAACATAAAAGAGTAATATTGTATGAATTTAACCAGTACGGTCGGAATTTCTCCCATATTACGGGACAATAAGAAGATCGAGGTTGTCATTTTTCACATCCTCATCATCTGCAATGCTGGTAATCAATCGGTACGAACCCTCCGACTATTCATTCTTACCTGAAAAATTAATATTAAAAAATACATTTATAAATGCATATGTTAAAATAATCTTCCTTTCACACGCTGATGATATGTAGAGGGTGTGTGTATATAAATATTTATTTATTTATTTTATTTAAGGTTTTCTAAACAAAATGTGATATGAAGTTCTAATATCCATGACATGAAACACAGTTGAAGCTAAAAAAGGACTGACCTTCAAATCTAATTGAATACATCCTTCTGTAGATTTAAACAGAATTATAATTTCAGAAATAGTAACCTTTTGGTCATAATTTTTTTTTATAGGTTTTTTGGGTACCTCTACTAATGCCTTAGGGACAATAATGATGGAAGAACCCATATCCACTAAAGTTCTTTTGACCGGTACGTCAATTTTAGAAATAGCAGTCGTCATTGATCAGGATTTATCACCCCAATATCTTCGTCAAAAAAGATAACTGCATTGGTAGATACGAGATAAGCTCGATTGACTTCTGCCTCAGCTGTATAGTACTCTGGTCCATACTGAGCAAAAACTTAAGACCATACCCTAACCGATCAAATAAGCATTTAAACTTAGGGCAATGCTAGAGAAAACGTATTATAAGGTCATTATTAGGTAAGATTTTGTGTTCCATCTTCTGCTTTTACGTAACAACATCTGTTGTTGAATAATTATTATTAACGATGGAGTCAGCAACAATCGTTATAGTTATTCGATCACCATGATAAGGTAACGAGTTCGTATCTACATCTTATTCCTTTCTTAAGTTATAACGATCCATCTATAATCTTTTCCTTAGTATAAATGACAAAGATTTGGACTTTTTTGTTCTACTTCACTCAATGGTCTTATTGGTTTCAATGGCTAGAGTACAATAGCTTTAAGTTCTTATTCTGTGAAAGGCAATTTAAAAAATGTAATAGTCTCCTTTCTTAGCATTCTTTTCTTATATGGCTAAAGATGTCTTTCAATATGGCAGCTTGAAGAGCCTCGCATCTTTTTAAAGTGAGAGTTCATCTCATAGATAGAGCAGTTCTATTGGCCTTTTCTAGTAGTAAACTAAAAGTTAGGATGCCATAATTCTCTAGGAACACTCGCTGATTATTTATCATATTACAGATGCAAGTAGAGACTAACTCTTATTCTGATTTAGACTCATAATAATTCAAAGTCAAATTTCTAAAACACTTGACATAGTCCACTAATTCCTCCTTACGTCCTTAAATAGTCGTATTCAAGTCCTTCATTATTGTCTAGTCTTTAGTTTGGAAATATTTTTGGCGAAATTTATAAGTTATTTCATTCTAAGAGCAAATCAAACCAACTTTCAAATTAATATACTAGGTATAAGCATGACTAGTGAGAGAATTAAAAAATTCCCTCAATCGAAGCTATGGATCAATAGCATATTGGCCAACAGTCTCAATGTAGTGGCCAATATATTCTCTGGGCTTGCCCTTTCTCCCGTCGAACAAGATAAACTGTGGACAATAATAACCTTCAGGATAAGGTTTATACATGATCTTTTTTAAATATGTTGATAGAGAAAAATATTCCATTTTTTGCAAATTCTGATTTTGGGAATGCAGGAGAGTCATTACCTCTGCTAACGTAACAAGTGTATCTGACCCCACTTGAGTCTGAAACTAAGGTATTCTGTCAAATCCTAGAGAGTTATTTATCATTAATCGCATGAATGGCTCTCTTTGAGTAATAGGCATTTGTCCACGGTGAAAAACATGTCGAATTCTCTTAGCTGGTTTTATTATGGTTGATCTAGAACCTGATTCTGCAAGATGACTCGAGGTTATTCTTGTAAGCTAACTTGCAATTGCTCTTGTTGCACGGCCACTTGTTACTGGGCAAACATTTCTGCTACTGTTTCCCAGATGTGGTTCTTTATCTACTCCATAAGTTCTTCGAAGTTCCCGTGCTTACCAAGGCTTTTATTACAAAATTTATGATTCTCTCTACTATTAAAAGTCAAAATTTTAACCAGACTCCTCAGTGGAGTTCCCAAATGTTTAGGTGGAAATTTCACCAAGCCAAATGTCACAAGAATGGGCTTCTTTTTCATTGAAATAAAGTCAAGCTTGAACGAAAAATTTAGACTAATTTATCTATAATCCATTTGATTTTGTAGTGTGGTTGAAGAGTAAGGTCTAAAGCATATTCAGGTGTTGATATGACTTAAATAAGCAACCTTGACTTTGGCTTAAATAGTCACAAGTACTAGTATTTATGACATTGCACACTGAGAAAGTGTGGAGGAAAGACTAGAGGGGTCACAACAGTCTAAATTAAAATCCAAGTTCCTTACACTTTTATCCTCTTTAGACTCTTATTCTCTTAGTGACAGAACTTTCCTAAACATGTAAAAATTCATACGATTATTCTACTCCCACCTTCGACAGCTCCTGTTGTGAATAACACCATATACATGAATAGTACCTATACATGAATAATATCATGTACATGAATAGTATCATAAGGGCAAATAGTATCTTTACTCTGAAAAATTGTAATCAATGGCTTTGATATTACTATTAATAAATTGACTAGTAAAGTAGATACATGACTAAAATGAAATTGAAAAATAAATATAACACAAGAGACACAAGAATTTATGTTATTCGGCTTTTAGCCTACATCCACAGGAGAAGATAAGAGGAAATATTTTATTAGTTGTGTAGAGTTACAAGTATTGTAATATTTTATCTCACAACCCAATACACCAATACACCTAAACTCTCAAACTATTAAATTGAGAACTTAGAGTTTTCAAAATACTCTCTCAATTCATGGTCTCTTCATGCTCTCAACTCCCTTATTTAATGGACAGGCCAAGCCCAAAATGTCAATTTTGGTTGGCCTAAAAGATAAGTTATTTTGATTTATCAAAATTGGTGGACTTTAAGATAACAATTTTTTTAAAACTTATTTATATTAATAAAATGATCTGTGATGAGTATAATTTGTATACATATTTTATCCTTCATTATATAATTGCTAGTTATTTTTATTTGTTATTTTTAATTAATTGAATTATTTTATTGAATAGGTAATTAATTAGAGATTATGGATAAAAAAAAAAAAGGTATAAAGGAACTTAATTTTGGAAGTATTAAATATTAATTGATTTTTTTGGAGCAATTAAGCATATATGCATGTGAATTCAGGCCAACGAAACCGAATTCAACAAGTTAATTCATCCATGCACATGAAGATGGGATAGCCACGTGAAGAAGAATTTGCATAACATTGGGTTTAGCTTATGTGGAGGGGCCCGTATTGAGCAGTTAAAAGAGGAAACAATTTATGGCTTATGGTGGGCACGTGAGCAAAACAAAATAAAAACCCAAGCCTTTTGGCTTTAGAATTGAAAGGTGGAGCCCATTTTAAAGACAATTTAAGCAAAGCTTTTGGCTTTTGGAGAAGAGGGGGAGCCGCCAGAGGAGAAAACAGAGAGCAACGTGGGGTATTCGGTAAAATGAAAAACCGGCAGCAGCACTTCAATAATGTTTTGTGATCGGTTTTATTTCTCTTATTCTTCCTAATTCAAGTATGTCTAACTAATTTTCTTATACTGAGGTTAAAGATAAAATCTTATTTAATAAAATAATTATCTTTTCATTTAATTAATTTTTTATATATGTGCTTTAATGTTTATGGCTTTTGTTTCACATGATTAGTTGGATATTATTAAATCTTTTCACCAATTCCGTCAATGCATTATTGATTGTTAGGATTAATATCCGATTAAATCTATGCTTGGGTCTATAAAAGTTTATATATGATTATTTTTTATTCTGTATCTTTCATTAAATTATTTACATAGAGTGCTTAGAAAAATTTTTGACTCTTTGTTATTCAATATATTTACATGGAATGCTTAGATGTCATATTATTAAGCAAAAAAAAAAACTTACATAAGATTAATTTTATTTGAACTTAATTGTTATATTCATGAGATGATATAGATTGATTTCGAGTTGTCACTCTAAAAATAGGGATTAATTAATAATTAGATAATTACTAGTTGAATAGTGGTAGATTCTTAAACTTTAGTAATTTTTATCTATTGATTTTTTCTTTGCTTTAATTGTTTTCTTAGCTTAATTGGTTTAATTTTCTTATAAACTCAATTTGCTCAACTAGGTTAGAATTCATATTAATTTTAGATTTAAATTAGACTTTTCTATTTATAACAATCCATGTGGGATTGACCTCGTTACCACTATTCTATTTCTAGATTCGTTCACTTATGAGTATATTAAAATTTTTCACAATAATCTACTTTTTCAAAATTGGTGGCAATATTTTATTACCATCACTTCACTATATTTAGACTTTTAAAATAGGCATTGCTATTGAATATCTTGCGCGTTTTCCTCACACATTGCAATTGGGCTATGCCTGGCACAATCTTTGAGAGTCTTATGAGTTGGACTAGGTCATTGGGCCTACTATCCATTTTTAGATAATAACATGAATTTTTTGCAAGCCTTGATTTTGATGATGACAAATAATATTGTAAGACTTAAATAGGAAAAAAAAATTTGAATGTCATTAATTTCTTAATGTCAAATATCACCCAAGTTAGATCAAGTGCAAAGGACTCATTGACAAAGTTTATTAAGTCAAAAACGAACATAAAAGATAATAACTTAGGTCATTGTTGTATGCTTTCTAATACTATTGGTGTCAATGTGCAAACATACAGAACAAGCACTATAATGATAAGTATTCAAGATCGTCTCCAGAGGAATTGTTGTTATGGGAATTATTACAATAATTTTATCAGTGCAAAATTTTTTATTCTAAATTGGAATTAAAAAAAATTATTAAACTAATGAACTAATCAAAATAAAAATGTAATAAAAAAATGCAATAAAGTAAAATATCACGGCAAATACAAGGATGTAACCAAGAGGAATAGGGTAGTTGAGTGATTGAACTCACTTAATGGTTTTGACTATTTTTCTAATGTTTGGTTTGGTTACTACAGTATCTGCTACAGTATTGGGTAGAATCCTTATGTATCCTCAGCTGCCGTATACTGGATGTCTTATACCTAGATGCAACTTAACAATGACCCATTGTTAAGCTAACATCAGATATAGCATTACATATTTTAGATTCTAATTATCCTACAGAGTGAATCCCTATATCTAGTTCATCACTAATTTTAGATTAAACATGGCCCTTTTCGAATCAAGTAAAACCCAACTCAGGAAACCCAATTGAAAACTAAGTATTCCTCTAAAATGTTCCACTAAGACTGACCTTTTTTAGGTTCTTTCTTAACTAGAATCACTAAATGGGTGGTCAGTGGAAATTGTGAATTGAAATAAGTATTATCAAAACAACGTGCTATAGCAAATATACAACTATACAAAATATCAGTCAATTAACCATCAAATTTGTTTATCACTCAACCATAAATACATTTAGTTCATAATTCGTAATAAAAGAGAATCAAAATAGTTTCAGCCATCAAAGAATTCATCATAACAAGATAAAAACAAGAGAACAAGAAGTAGGAGTGAGATCCGCCTGATGTTCTTCTTGAATCCTTTGTTGATGTCTTCAATTCTCTCTTGATCTTTGTTTTTCCTTGTTTTATTTCTCTATTCTTTTTCTAATGACGACTTCCTTTTTTTCTTTGTGTTTATGCTCCTTTTATAGCTTAGGATTAGGGCAACCGGAAGCCTAGGGCAGCCATCTTCCAGTTTAGGAAACTCTATATCACACATTTCAAAGTATCTCACGCGAAATCTTCTCCATCGTTGCTCTAGGATTGCTACAACAATCAGTGCTATAACAACAATGCTACAACATTGGCTTCAACATCTGCACTGTTCCAGACTTATTTCAATTCTTCTCTAACCAAGTTCTTTCCTTATCTTTTCAAGCCTATTGCAGCCACATTCCTTCCTTGAAATTTAAGCTTCCGATCACCTACAATTATACATATGATCTAAGCACACAATTTATTCTAAATCAAAGGAAACTTATTAAAAGTAAACTAAAATGGATGTTTATGCAAAACATTACTAAAATATAATAGAAACATATCATTTACTCTCTAAGTAACCATTTTTAAGTTTAAAAGTATCATGATAATTCTCATTTTATAGCGTTACTAGTGATCTTTATTATCACGTTTCTAATAAAGTTAGTATGATTAAATGCATGCAGGATTTAAATGCTCAAGTTACTATCCTGATCATGACATTTAAATTTATCATTGTTTTATATTATGAAGCTTTTATACTTGAGGAAAAATGGAAATTAAATGTCTTTATCATAAGGTTTTTTTCTAAGTATATGGACAAATTTAAAGAGTTTTAGAAATTATAAAATCATACAAGTATTGATTCAAATTCCAAAAAGGACCTATTTGAAAGGTTTATAATATTTTAGGTCAATATGTAAATTTAGAAAGTTTTGGGGCCAAAATGTAAAATCTAAAATAAAGAAATATGATTTAGTGGTCATCCTCTTCCAATTGGTGATCATTCATTAACAATGTGATAGTTTCTGTCTTTGAAACTATTATCTATTTATTTTAGCAGTGATTAATTTAGGATTAAAATTGTTTTAAATTATTTCAACGGTAACATGCCACATCAACAAGCAACTCTCTAATTTAAAGTTATTAGTGATTTGATAGTGTATAAAATGTCTTATTTTAAGAGAGTAATGGCTAATTTCCTGATCCGTCTATAAAATGCCAACTCTAACTCAATTTCATATACTTCTTCTGAGCTAAAGCTTGATCATTCAAAACATTCTTGAGATTTTATTTGTTTGCTTACACATATTAAATCATTACTGAGCTATAACTTTCTTATACAGTCTTTTGAGGAGCTTGATCTTATAAAAGTCATTTCTATTTATAAGATTGATAAGTTGCGATGTGGAAAATACTTAAGGAAAGAGGTGTAGGCTCATCTCAAGATTATAAAGATATGTTGATACCTTTGAAGTCAAATGAATCCATTTTGAAGGCTTGGGATATAAGATTTGGTTAGTAGAATACTCAAGCTTGAATGCTTAGGAGTGTCAGTGTAGATGGAATTTCCAAACTATATAAAACTTATTTTCTTTATGTTTCTCTTCCTTTATCTATTTTAAGTTAATTGTTTTATTACAATTGTCAAATTTCAGTGGTTAGAACTATTGGTTTGTGATTAGTATTGGAGAAATTTTTAAAAACTACTATTCAGCCCCAAACCCCTCTTAGATTGTTTGGTTAGAATTACAATAATAAAATCAATTGAGTGTCCGATGTAATCAAATCTGAGTACCAATCTCTTCTTGTAGGATGGCAAATGCCTCACCTACTCTTAAGTTGTAGTTCTTGTAATTTAATAATGAAGATTGAAATGGTTGGATTTGCAGCATAGAACAACACTTTGACTATCCACGTATCATATGTCATTCCTTTACTATCATGGACTGTATACTCAGCCACAACACTTTACACTAGGAGCTTTTTAACTTTCTTAAAATAGTTTTGTACATATTCAGGAGATAGGTAATTTCCTAATTAGACTATGGGTAGGCTTTCCTAAAGATAAATCTACATGAATCCATTTAAGCATAGATTATAAAAGTATTATCACTTAGACTTGTAAACAAAGACCTTTTTACAAGTAATAATTGAACAAGCATTAAGCTATAATTAATTTTCTTCTCTCTGCTTTCTTCTTCTTTTCTCTTGTTTGGTATGTGCTTCACTCTTAAGTTAGGATTTTAGGTTTTAAGTTGACTTCAGTGTAA
Organism: Citropsis articulata; assembly: GCA_030449925.1. NCBI lineage: Eukaryota > Viridiplantae > Streptophyta > Magnoliopsida > Sapindales > Rutaceae > Citropsis > Citropsis articulata. The sequence continues at coordinate 2,376,728 of JASUUH010000079.1, forward strand.
TGCTTTGCTAGATTTCGTGCTTAAGGACGTAGCTACATTAAAGACATGATATATAAGAGAGCATTAAGATCCTATTTGGCATTAAGGTATTGTACCTTTTAAGCAATAGCTACTGTGGAAAAAACCTGTAAGTATGAAACAAAAGTTAATAATTTATAGTAAATATAAACTTTAAATGATAATTTTGACAAAATTATTAAAGATATAATAAATTTTTCATGATACAAGTGAAAAACCATATCAACATAACTTCTAAGATATAGAAGTTAAACACCAAAACTTTAATGTTGTAACTTTTAAGCTACAGTTGCCCAACCTCAATACCAAATGTACCCTAAGTGTAGCTAGCACCATCAATCTTGAAGAAGTAGCCTGCAATATTATTGTTGGCTGACCCAACCACATTGGTGGAGTCCTCAAATCATTACTTAAAAGGTTAGGCCTATATAATTTGATGATGCCTCAAAGGCATTATCATAATTGAAGCAAACTTCTATTGTGCATGCTTATCAAGAAAAATTTTAACAGCTTTCTCAATTATGGACGATTTGTCAAAATACTTTTTGATTAGTTGCTTAATTGGAGGTTTTGTGGAGGAAATTCATTTAGAGGTTAAAATACAAATGCCCCATAATATGGGGTGGTAGTCGTATGTGTAGAATAATTATATTGTAATAACAGTGAAATAATATCTAAGCAACCCAAGAAGGGGGGTGAATTGGAATTCTAAAAATTTAAGCAACTACAACTTAATGGAATATAAACTAAACAATCACATTCGAAATAAATAAATTAATGCGCAATAAGAAATAAAGAGATAAGGTAAGAGAGAGAAAACACTTGATTTTTACGTGGTTCGGCCAACCGTGCCTACGTCCATGCCTCTAAGCTCACCGGGCTTGAGAATTTTACTAAGCAAGCCTCTAAGGCTTTAACAACTTTTACACTTGACTTTTAATGTGTCAATAGACATTTACAATAAGAGATTATCCCCAATTTCTTAACCCAAGTGTATCCCAATACTTACAACCTCTCAAAGATAAAGATTACAAATGAATTTTCTTTCACATAATGTGTTCGATTACAAATGAATACCCAAATATGAGAATAAATGAAAGAAGAATGTATTTAAGACTCAATGAAGATTGTATTCTTGATTATAAGTTCAGCAATAACGTCGATCAATTATTGTTTGAATTTGATTGAGCTTATTTATGTTGAATCTGAAATGTAGCCATTGCTAACTTTGTGCGTGTAAATGGATCATTGTTAGCCGCTATTAGTTAATTTTTTTGACTGGTCCAAGTGACCGTTGAGCTGAAATTCAAATAAATAGTTGATCATTTGCCACTATCGGTTTGCCGTTAATTTCCAAAGACTGACAAAATAAACTTCTGTTATCCATTCTTGCTAGATGGTTGAAGATTAGTATGGAATGACAATCTAGAAATTATTAGTTAGCCGTTTAAAGTTAACGGTTCGTCAGTTCTTTCTAGTAGCATGCAAAATAGAATAAGCTTATCCATTTGTGTTCAACGGTTCAAGGTTAGCACATAATTCCTTTCTGAAAATTATCGGTTAACCATTTTCCATAAATGGTTCACCGTTTAATTGTAATAAACTTCCAAGTATACTTGTATTTTCTGTTTTTGCTAACCGGTTCAAGTTTAAAGAATACCCATGTAATTCTAGTTATTCAACCCAAGAATGGGAATGAATTGGATTTCTAAAAATTATTCAATTCTAAAGTAAAACTTAATGCAAATCTAAAACGAATTTAAAGCAATAACTAATAAATCAATCACAATATAAAAAGATAAGGGAAGAGAGATTCAAACTCGAAGATTTTTTATGGCTCGGCCAACCTCACCTACGTCCACGCCTTGAAGCTTTCCGGGCTTGAGGATTCCACTAAGTAAGCCTTCAAGGCTTCAAATGCTTACAATTGACTTCCAAGGTTTCAATAGACCTTTACAACAAGATATTATCCCCAATCTCTTAACCCAAGTGTATCCCAACACTGATAATCACTCAAAACAAAAGATTACAAAATATTTTTCTCTCACACAATATTTAAGATTACAAATCAATACCCAATGTGTGAATAAATGAAGCAAGAATGTGTTTAAAGCTCTATGAAGATTGTATACTTGAATATAAGCTCAATGGAAGTGTTGTGATGAACCCTTGTTTGAATTCAAATGAGCTTATTTATAGTTGAAGCTGAAAACTAGCCGTTACAGACTGTCTGCACGATGTCGGATCGCCATTAACTAGATGTCGGATTGCTGTTTGATTGGTCAATATGACCATTGGGCTAAAATTCAAAAATTTCGGATCACCGTTATCCGAGATTTCGGTTAGCCATTTGTGTCTGTGTTAATCTTAATTTTAATGTCGTTATCCAGATGTTTCATTGCCGTTTGTGTCCGTGGTTAATTTATAATTGGCTTACTTAACATACTAGCCGTTCCGATGATGCAACCGTTTGCTACAGTGACGCCTATAAATTTCATAAAATAACAGTTTGGTCCCAAAACTTTATAAAATTATACTCTGACCTAAAACTTTATGAAACTTGTCAAATAAGTCTATTTTTAGAATTCGAAGTAATATTTATTGATTTCAAAATTCTCAAAACTTTTCAATTTAAAATATCATAAAATCACTTTTCATTAAATATAAAACTTTCATAAAATGAGAAAAAATATTTTGAGCTTTTAAAAGATTAATCACTTTTTATTCAAGTTTGTTATCATCAAAATCAAAATTAAGGAAATATTTATGTTAATAACCCCATCTCTACAAATTATCAGTTAACCATTTCAAAGTAAACAGTTCACTATTTATTTCCAGAATTATAGTTTTAACAGCATTTTGCAGGAAATGTTTTTCTGGTTTAAAGTTAATGATTTCTCATATTTTATAAAAACATTTAGAAATATTATACGGCTATTTAATGAAATGTTTATTAAAGAAAACTCCAACATTTTTAATAAAAAAAATTCAGAATTTGTTATCATCAAAATCATTATAATGAACATATACATGTTAACAAACAGTCTATATTAACTTTCTTGTTGGTTGTATTTAAATAGATGATGTCAATGAAAGAAGACTAGAAAAAGGATTTTACTTTCAAATATGATTTTTCAAATCTGGAGAGTCCTTCTCTTAAAATAATTTTCTTTTCTCAAAATCTATCTCTTTAATATTAGTAACGTATATTTTATCTCATAGCAATTTAATTAAAAACTTATATTACCTTTACTATTTTTGTTAATATTATTATTCAATGTTTGCTAACAACTAACTTTTACATAATAACTAATGATAACAATTCTATATTGAATGCAACTTTTTACATCACAATACCAAATGAAGCCTAAATGCATGCAAGAACAATTTGCATATAATGATATCGCTCGACTTACATAAATTACGTAATGTTATTAGAAGTACCTATGACAAATGTTAAAAGTCCTCGGAGGAACAAAAGTAGTTAGGGGAACATAGTGCAATCACTATCCCTTCCCTCATATACCCACATTAAAATTTTAATTTGTTTAATTCCTATAATTTATTAGAAAACTTACTTAAAATATTTATGGATGTAATAGGATTAATGAAATGTATCATACAATCTATAAAAATAAAATAAATATGAGAAAATATAAGGATATGAATAGAAATTTTCATATGATATGAGTGGTACACAAACTAGATGTATTTTTGTTATTTTTGTGGACATGTCCAAATCTTATGCTTTTCTTTTATTGTAATACGGTTATATTGAGCTTGGAATATTAAATTGTAAGTTCTTCAAGAATCAAATACTCACATGGATCCCCCTCTATTATTCAAGGATCCTTAACACAATCCCTCTAATATAAGCAGAATGTTAGGGATGGGTTTTGTTGTGAAAATTTAAATGTACTCGAAATGACACGAGTCTATTGGAATTAATGATGGCTAGTGGAACGGCACGGCCCACCAAACACCGGCCCACATGGGTTCGTGGGCCGGCACGGCACGATCCACCAAATTGGTGGGCCGTGCCGTGTCGTGCCCACTTTTTTTTTACAAGGGTTTGGCAGGGCCCACGGCACGAGCCCACCAATGCCGTGCCCAAAAAAAGCCCACCAATTTTTTTTTTAATATGTCTATCGTGCCTAAAAGTCTCAAAACATGCTTTTTTTTTGCTTTTTTTTTTTAATAATAATAATAATAATAATTTCATAAATCATAGTAATGATTAATGAAAAATAAAATTTCAATTTTAGAATAACAATTACACATAAGTTTATTTGAACTACTAATATTATAATTGCACTTGAACTCAATTGAATGAAAATATAATTTTTAATTTATCATAAAAATATTTTGTTCACAATTTCTTTTTGTGCATAAATATGAAAAATATTTTATTCACAAATGAAACATATCTCCATTAACTATCAACTAAGTTATGATTTCATAAATGAAATATTAATGTCGTAAAATTTTTTATTTATCATTTATAAAATCATGATATTTATTTATTCATTTAATAAATTATAAACATAAAAAAATTAGAATATTTATTTAAACTATGACTTAAATTAATTTTTAAAAGCCTATGCTAAAAAAATATATTAAAAAATTTAATTTCAAGGTATTTGTAAAATTATGATATTTTTATTTTTATTTTTCAATTAATTTCTTTGATATGCTTTTATTGCTTGGTGAAGCGTCTTCGTCACCTTTTAAATGTAGTCTTTCAGTAGCATCTCTAATCATACCTCCATTTTAAGGCTGATTCCCAAATTTTAGACCAGCCAAGGCTGCGTATGCGATGTAAGCCGCGATCTGCGTGCCCTCTTTGGTAGTAACGTGCGTGCCTGATCTTGCCCGTCCCATTGACCATCTCTAATTGGAATATAAACTAGAAATAATGAGGTCGAACCTACAAGAACTATCATTTTTAAGAAAGCTAAGTATAATCTAAGCTAATTTTTAACTCTACCCTAGTTAGAAAAGAAAATATTTTTATTTGACAAGATTTAAACTAAAGATGCAATTAAAATTAAAACGAGTAGATTAACTCAAGAACTCAAGAAATTAAAGCTATTAGGGTTTTAGAATCCATTACAGTTCAACTTAACAATTATCAAATTTTAGAGTGATAACTTGAAATCAATTTATATCTACTCATAAATATAATAATTAAGTTTAATTAAAATTAATCTTATATAAGTCCTTTCTCTATTTAATGGAATGATATCTAAGCATTCCATATAAATAATATTAAATAACAAAAAGTTAATTTTTTCCTAAACATTCTATATAAACAATTTACTAACAGACAAATAATTAAAAATAATCATATATAAATTTTATATATCCAAGTATAGGTTTATTTAAATATTAATGCAAACAATCAACAGTGCACAATAGAATTGATGAAAAATTTTAATAACATCCAACCAAACATGTGAAACAAGTGCCCTAAATGTTAAAGCATATGTATCAGAAATTAATTGAATAAAAAATAATTTATCTCATTCAACAGGTATCATTTTGAATCCTAATAAAAAAAAATTAGTTACAAATAATTGAATTCAGAATGAAAAAGTAGGTAAATCCAATCATAAATCCAAGCGGCTGGCTCTTCTGCAAACCCGTGGCTGCTCCCCTGCTTCAATTCCTCTCCCCTTCTCTAGTCCCCTCCTATAAAGTCCAAAGGCTTTTCTTATATGATGCTTGGCCGGCTTCAAATTAACATCCGAATCCTTGTAGAATTACGTTGCATGGCCACCAATCTTCAAGTCAATTCATGTAAAGGTGATGATTTACAATTATGCTTCTTTCACGTGCGGAACTTACAACAGATTTGACCAGTCCAATTGATTTTGCAATTGCCTTGCACGCACGCTCACTTTAACGCCAAAATCAACGTCACTTTAATTGTTAAATTTGCCAATCTTGATGCTTTTCACATGATGAACATAGTGGCCATATTTGATCTTGCTCATTTAATTTATCCAAGCCCATGCATCTATTCCGGTTGATTTCTGTTCTCTTCAATTTTGATTCCGTAAAGCACGTTTATTCCCTAATCTTCGATTTATTATCCGGTTCAATAAAATAAATTAATTATCTAAGAATATAAATAAAAGAGATTAATTACATTGCCCAGCTGGGCCCATAAATGGTTCTGAGTTCGGCCCTAAAAGGCCCACAATCAGGCAGCGCTGAAGGGTGTACGAAAGAAACGGTTGTACCTCGGAGATAGTATCTCCTGAAGCATACAGTGACACAGCACCATCCATCAGCTGACGTGTCTTACGTGTCAGCTCAGTGTCACTCAGACATACATTTGGATGTCGGTCTGTCACGACGAGGAAGAAAGCTGTGCGCCTGTGGATGATGCGTGTGAATTGAGTTGACAGAAAAACAAAAAGCGGGGACCACCGAAGAGGACGAGCGCGGGCTTGGCCGATCGCCACGTCATCGAGAATCTCTGTCGTTTTTTATTCAGAGTATCCTTTTCGTAAGTCGGTGAGATGAAATCACGGACGTTGATAGTGACAGCTCAAAATTTTTTAATCACGTGGGACCCATTATATTTTGCCTATATTTTACTTGTATCAGACGCATCATCATCGTCGTGATCAGTGATCAGCCCCCGAGTCCTGCTGTGGCTCTTCCTTTGACTTTACATGCAATTTTGCTTTCAATCATTTATTTATTTCTTTTATGTTTTTTTTTCAAATGAGACGCTCGTGGAAAAAGACGGGAGTTGAATTAATTAGGATTTAGAATATATATTAATCATTAATTATGAGTTGATTAATAATTAAATCTATCAGTTGAAATTCTAAGAAAATGATTTAAGAATAAATAAAAATTAGAGTAGACTAATGTTTGGATTATTTCATTTAACATATGAGCTCAATTTTTTGCACCTTATTGGAAAAAGTCATAACAAATTTTAATAAATCCTAAAACTAAGAGTTATCAAAGGAGTGGAAATATTTTAAATGGATTATTCAGTCATGAAGAGTGCGTACATGAATCTCATTGTTTGGTTGGTGACAAAATATAAGAAAAAGAGGTTTAGTAAAGTGTTACTTTACTATCAGGCCTATTTAATTTTCAATGTAAATATTAAATTTCAATTAGAAATTTTTCAAAAGCAATCTTAAATCTTGTTTTAAAATTGAGATGTTATACCTTTTAAGTTACAACTGCTGTGAAAAAAAAAAACTATAACTATAAAATAAAAGTTGATATTATTAAGTAAATATAATTTTTAAATAATAATTTTGACAAAATTAGTAAAAACATAATAGATTTTTTATTATACAAATGTAATATTAAATCAACTTAACTTTTAAGATACAATAGCTAATGTTTACTAAATACTTTAGTTCTGTAATTTTAAGATACAGTTGTCCAACTTCAATATCATATAGGCCCTTAATCAACAAAGCAACCATGAGTGCCCAAGAATGAAGTTCTTTTAGAGCTTAGGGTCAAAGTGCCATGGGCCACCAAAATTTCAAACCGAAGAAGCTAAGTACACAAGTCAAGATGTGCTAACTTAGCTTGGTTTTATAAAGTTCCATCTCTAGCACATTCATTACTTATACATAGTTAGGAAATTTCTAAATATTACTAGAGTGTTGTACATGCAATTCTCTAGATTAATTTAAGATGTTGTGAAAATTGGAGCTCTTTATATACCATAAGAACTCCCTAGAGTTAAAAGGTTCTAGAACTAGTCAAGTCTCCCTATAAATAGGTACTTGCCATTTCATTCAAATGCGGCAAGCAAGTAAATTTGTAAGCAACTCTAAGCAAGCTTTGAAGCACTCTTGTACACACAGTGCTGTGAATAATTCACATTCTCTTAGACTCAATTGCTCACATTTCTCTCTAGCTCTTTTGCAAATAACTTAGCTTTGCTAGTCAAGAAGTTTAAAACTTAGTACTTTCATAAAAGAGTTGTCTAAGTGTCGCATGAGTGTACTATGCAAAATAAAAATAATTGTTCATACTTTAGTCTCATAAGATTATTATTTTTATGCTTTGGCATCAATACATTATATTTATTTCCATTCGGCCCTAAGTTTGAAGTTTTAAATGCATTGTTTATGACTTGGTTTTTATTAGGGATGACAATGGGCATCGCATGCAATGGATTTGCTATTTCCAAACCCAAACCTTCACAAAATTTAAATTATCAAACTCACCCACAATCTGCAGTGGGTTTTAATTCTTTTAAAAAAATCTACCCACTGCGGGTTTTGATAATTACCAAACCCGCAATGGTATTTGGCAGATTTTTTTATGGGTTTCCTCATTTAAAATTATAAATGTTCAATATATAAATTTATAATAGTAACCTTATATTCCACCTAACATACTCAATCCTAAATTTCACCAATGTATATGAAAAATTAAAATTTCAATATCAATCCAACACAAATTCTCAAATTTAAGTATAAAATACACAAATCTATAAATAAAAAAAAAACCACAAACTAGTATACAAAAATAACAATTACCATTTCATATTATCATTCAACATAAACTCTAAGAGAATAACTTTATTTCATTCACCACCATTAGCACCATCCAACACAATTCCTACAATAATAATTAATATTAATATTTTCTAAAGAATAATACATTTTAAATATTAATCCATACAACAAAATTATAATAATGATATCATCTGTGGATTAAGTTAAAGAATTATAGTCCATATAAAATTATAATAAGGATATAATAATCCAAGAACTAAGTTAAACCCTGTTAGGACTTAGGCATGTTGCAACTTGCGCACACGTTTGCACTTTACATTATTTACTTTATATATTTTTGAATTTAAATATTGTTTGATTAAAATTAAATTAAAAATATTTATAAAAAAAGTGGCGGCCATGGGTATCTGCCGGATATTTTGGCTAATACTAAATCTACTCATAACCTACTGTGAGTTTTAATTTATAATACCGAACTCCTACAATCCACAAAATTACCTGCAGCGGATGGGTTTTGACTGGCGGATTTGTGGGTACCATTAGTATCCCTAGTTTATATATATATCTTTATCTTTTTTTTTCCCCATTATGACCCTAACTTCTGAAGTCTAGCTCCACCCCTACTCAATACAGCCAAAGATCTGTTCTAAAGGAGAAAGGGTCTTCTCCTAACAATTTATGGAGAAACAATTAATGTCTTCACATTAGTAGAGGAATTTGAGCTTCTTCTCGCAAAATTAGAAACCTACTTATTATTTCGTTGAATTGGTAATAATCATGCTTATTGAGTACAATTAAACTCTGTAATTTTGATATGCACCCTATCAAACTAAAAAAGGGAATAAAACTTTGAAATGAGTATGAACATGCTTGGTTATTTCCATTTTGAACATAAAAGTCATATCTTTGGTGATAAAGGATCAAACATATTAAATGGAGATGGTGATGTATGCAAGCGTGGGAACATGGACACAAATGTTGGTTGAAGAAAATAATGGAGACAAGTCATGACTCGCAATTCGTGCAACTGATTTTTTCCTTTTCCCCTTTTTTTAATCCAGAATACACACGCCATTGCAATATCAAAACATAAATGCGTTTTAATTTACAACTCACAATGAGAAAAGAGAAAGGGAAATGGATCATTTACCGATAAATTTTATAGGCATCATTAATACTTATAATATAATTAAGGGAAATTATTTTTGTACCATTTTTATTTTATCATATGTATATCTAATTATCAAAAAAATTTGACATATTCTTTGCATCACCTTTGTTTTTAAGCTTATATCAATCAATCATTTTGACACTAAAAGTAACCATTTACCCATAAATGAATTAAAAGACTATTTTATTATACAAAATTTTAAAACATAAAAATTATAATTACAAGAATATCCCTAAATTCAATAAAACAAATAAATCTCAAAATCTAAGATGATAAGTTTTAAGTGGAAAATATAACTATAAAAAATTAACATGTTGTAATTATAACTTTTTGTAATTAAAATTTAATTTTTGTAATTAAATTAAGTATAAGGAAGTTTACAAAAATTAATATGAATAAAAAATCTCTCAATGTAAACTTCTCTATAATTAATATTAAGAAACTTCCCTATATAAATTAAAAGAAATTATGATTACAAAAAATTAACTTGATAATTTTTAAATGAAATTATAATTATAAAAATTAACATATTGAGTTTCAGATTTATTTATTTTATTAAATTTAGAAGTATTTTTATAATTATAGTTTTTTTTAAATTTTGTAGAATAAAATAGTCTTATAATTCATTTAGGGTAAAATAATTATTTTTTATTGTAAAAGTGTTTGACTAATACAAGTTAAAAAAAAAAAAGGTAATGCAAAGAGCATGTCAAAATTTTGTGGCGGTTAAATATACATATAAAAAAATAAAGGTAGTTTGGAGATAATTTCCCTAATATTAAAATTAAAAATTTAAGAAACATGGATTTTAGTATATATATTTTTTAACTTAGTTACATTGTTTCCCTTCTAGAAAAAAAAAAATTACAATGTTAAAATCAATTTTTTACTTTCTTTTTTTTTTTTTTTTTGGAGAGCAGAAATTCAAAATGAAGTGTTTATTCAAAAAAAAAAAAAAAAAGATTGATGCGTTTATTCAAAAAATAAAAGAAGCAATACAACAAAAAACTCATTGAATGATCGTGACGTACTTGTTCCGTGTACCGTGCCCCTTTTCCCGTGACTTGGATCTTTCAATGCGTACAACTACTCTTTTCTTTTAATTTGTTTCTTTCAAAATTTTAATTAATTATTTTGTGATTTTCACGAGTGACATTTTCTTGACGTAATTATGAAGGAAAAGTAAAAACCTAGGGCATACAGAAGACAAGACAACAATAATGTCGTTATATTTAATTAGGTTATTTAATTGTTCATGTTTCTAGATAGAAACCATGCCATATTTGAAGGAAACTCGTTACTGAAATCAAATTAAAGATTAAAGAGAAATAATGCTATCTATTTAAATAATAATCACAAATACAATGCTTTTGTAATGGAGCCTTTCCTTTTCTGTTTTTGCTGATTAGTGTGTGTGTGTGTGTGTATATGTGTTCGCCCTTTTAATTTGGATTTTGAGTTTGGATGAAACACAATTCTTTCTTTACTTAAGAGTTTTTACACGGTAAATAAACAAACTCGTTGGGTTAGTTTTGAAATATATTCGCCTGTAAAATAGTTGAACCAAAAAGATTTCATTTCAATGTAAACTCTACGGCAATTTATATAAAAAGAATTATTAGATAATGATTTAACGAATAAAAATAGTGATAGGTTTGCATATACTTTACGATAAATTATAGAATGATATTACTTGGAGTGGTTTATTCTTTATAGACGAAGATTTTTTTTTTTTTTTTGTTTATATTGCGACTCTTTGCTTAAAAATTTCAGATATTGTGAAATAGAAAGTCTAACCCTAAATTAAAAGTTAAAAAATATTTTATAAATATAATTTTGATAAAATAATAAGAGTAAAAAAATTTTTTTTTATCAAACATAAAATTAACTCAAAATTTCAAATTACACTAGTATGATTTTGCCAAATTGTTATTATTGTTAAAAAGGAGATTGTTACGAAAATTGATGTTGGTGTGGTGCAAGTTCCAACATAAAGAAAGAAAGAAGGAAGAAACCCAGGGGCTGAGAAGCCGTTGATCAAACGGTTTCAGAAATTTCACATGATCCCACTAAGGATCTGGTCGCCATGGATGCTTGTGCTTTGGGTTTTGTTTCAGTTTTTGATTTTGTATTTTTTTTTTTTTTTGTCGGTGAGTGACTTTTCATTCAACTCAAACACCAATTTTATCAATATTGAATCAAGTTGATTAATTAGTAATATCACCCAAAAGAAAGTAATAACAACCACAAATAGTAATGATCACAAAACAAACTTCTCATAATTATCGTCGCACATGTTTTGACTCTCTGATGATCTAATATATTCAAAAGATTAACCAAATAAAATTACTTTGAAGAAAACACTCGGGAGACCTGCGGGGTTTAAAGTTGACTCTAGATGCTTGCGTATTTCATATTTACAAGAAAGAGAAGAAAATCGAGAGGATTGGTTAGCGAATTAGGAGTGAAAATAGAATTGATAGGAAGGTTAAAAAAAAACAAAAACAAAACAAAAACAAGAAGCGCGGGAAACCGTAGTCAAAGAAGAGGGTGAGACAAAACAAAACAGCCCAGTCGTCGAAACGCCGCAACACATGCAACTCCCGGATGACGTTGGCCACACGTGAATCTATTCATTCATTGTTAATTTATTATTATTACACACTTTTTCTTTTAACTAAATCAAACATGGGTCCCGCCAACTCTCTCCCCACGTGCGGCTTAGAATGTGTTGGGTGTCCACTTGTTGACTTTCTTCGTGTTTTAGACGAATACTTACAACTTCTTTTACAATCCCTAAGCTTCCGTTAATTATTTTATTAATTCAATTAATTAAAACTTCGCCTCGTTTACACGTGGCCAGATCTTAATGGGCGGCAGTCACTGTTGATCAATCTTATGAGAATCTGTTGTCGTGTGAAACTTATGATACTTAACCAACCCACACGAGCCAAATCAGTCAACCAATTCCTTTAATTTTGATTTGCGTTAGTTGATTAGACCTCTTAACCAAATCGTTTTGTGTTTGCACGGAACATGGGGATATATATTTGTATATATATTCCAAAAGATCAACAAGCTTTTGTATAAGGTTTTGATTTTCTCATTGACAACATAACAAACATTTGACAAAAATGTCAAATCGGCTTGCGTGCAGATTTAGAATTAAGGTTAAAATATCTGTTACGTAATATCTTTTATAATTTAAACAGTAAATTAATTTAATTTTACATTCGTATAATAAAAAAAATTATTATTACTTCCACAATTTTATTAAAATTATTATTTAAAAATTATAGTTACTGAATAATATTAACTTTTATTAAATAATTATAATTTTTATTTTACAACAACTATAACTTTGCATCTTAATATCAAACAAAGCAAACAAAGCCTTAGTTTAGCTGGTTCTAGTCGTAGTAATAGATAAATGACTGACATTTAAATAGAAAAATTAGACCCATTACTAGTCATTTTAGTCAATAAAACAAATCATTTTAACATTATTTTTATCAACCTTCCGTTGGCATTTTCTCTCTTTACTGTTTTCCTAATACGGGTGGATATTTATTGCGTGTCACCGAATCTGCCAGTCTTGGTTATAACATCATATTAATTACGGCTACAATAAGAAAGGACGCTGCAAGTATCGAACTCTTTTAACTATTCATTGCCAAAAAAATTTAAGGGAAACAAGAATCCGGGAGGATTTTAGCTTGAGTACAGAAAAATGGATCAGAGGCTCTGCTCCTTATCAGACAAATTCAAGAAGCTAAAAGGGTCAGCAGGATCCTTTCAGAAGGGGAGAAAAAAAGAAAAAAAGAAAAAAAAAGGTCAGCAGGAAATGAAAAACTTAATCAACCGGCTGTACAATTGAAACCAACCAACGTTTATTTCTATACTCTACACTCCTATGTTGTCACTGCCTGAATCCATTAGAATCGTCAATCTTCTAGCCGTTTTCATAAAGTCACTGCAACAGCAACAACAAAACAGATCAAATTAAACCCCTTTTAGGAAATAATAATATACAAAGAAAAAAAATTGCCAGCAAGCGGAATAACTGAAACCTGAATGGCTCGTCTCCTATGTGCTTCACTGCACCTGTAACATCACGGTAAAGCATGTGGCTTAATGTCTCGGCATTTTCTATGCCAAACATTTCTGCTAGCTTTTTGTACAGTTCATCGTAGGATCCGAGCAAAGAAAGGTCAAGAGTGCGGCCTACGTCCTCTGATTCCATGAATACTTTACAATGACCAGTCTCTAAATTGGGCTCCGTTTCTTGGCGGTTATCCTTGTACCACTGGAAAACTTCACAGAATGAGCGATCGGGTAAGCCTTGTTGTTGAAGTGCAGATCCAGAACCATCAGAAAAATTCGTCACCTTATCTAAATTCCCCTCTGATGAGCTATTTCCAGTACGAACTGGTGAAACTGTATCACCGGAACAGCTGTGAGACATCTGCTCCTCTGTAAGTATTGGTTTCCCAAAAAGAACAAGCTGGGGTGTCTTTAAATCATCAGCTTTCTTCGAAGGCTGGGTTGAATGTGACATGGTTAGCAAGCAAGAAATGTTCTCACTCATGCTTGGCTTCTGAAGGATTGGGCAATTAGAGGCCCTTGTGGGTTTAGCAGCACGATCAAATGGCGGGAAACCAGCCGGAGACAGACCTGACTGCAGTTTATTGAGGTGGAGGTCCGACAAGGATAGACCATAGTGAGCATGCCTGGCTCCCTGCATGCCAGCAGGAGTGTTATCGGGTAGACACCCAAAAGGGCTGTTGGGCCCAAGGAGGCTGCCAGAAAATGACGGCATTGGAAATTGGCCGTCAAGGGGGAAATCTAGTGGTTGTGGTAGTCTTGACTTCTTCCTTGGGGGTGAGAACGGGGATAGATGGATGGCGGGCATATTTGACACCAATTCCACCAGCCATGGGCTGACACGTTTTACATTTTGGAGCAAATCGGGCTCATCCCATGTAACCTGCAACCCATAATTCCATCAAATAAGAATAGATTGAACAGAGATCTTGATATGCTGACTAAAAAATTCAACATGGAAAAACCAGTGTGAACATAATTTTCAGAATTATTTGACCAGGTCTGAATGAAACAAAATCAGGTAGTTGATAAGTGCAAGCATTGTAACCTTATTGAAGTTAATAAATCATATAAGAAAGTTATATTCAAATGCATCTGCACGCTCTTGCTAAATTCCCTTATTCTACTAAAGTCTCATCACATATTTTGCTTAAATGACAAAAAGACTGCCATTTATTAAACAACCTAAATCAGCAATTTTGTCTGTCTTCAAGCCCACACTTGACTCTTGAGTATTCACGAAGCTAAGTGTGAACAAAAGTGCATCTTAAAAAATCGAACTAATTGGGATCCACAAACAAAAGGGAAGAGGAAAATTGATAACACGTAGAACGTGAAACAACAAGTAAATTAATTGTTAGCCAAGTATTTGGAATTCAATAGCACCGCATGGACCTAGAAATTTTGTAAAAAGTAAATTTGAAAATAAAAAGAAGAAAGCTACCAGAGTTCTATAAGCATAAAACATTCTTCAACTTCCAAAATTGCATTTATCTCTTTTATGCTGATTTGCAAACAGATCGAGTTAGATGGCTATACCTGTAGAAGCCTCCAAGGCGAATCAGGCCAGTACAGGGGATCAGAAACCTGAACAGAAGATATCGTTCCCATGAACCAACTAATCCGCGAAGAATCCTCGGTTTCAAAGGCCATTTTAAACCTCATTCCAGGACACCACCTAATCTGCAATGCTGCTTTCACCATTGAGGCCTTCACACAAAACTCTGGTGTACTAGCTCGAGGGTAGTAGACAACCTCAAATGGCTGCCTATTGGCAGCAAGTGTTGCGGCTTCAATAACAGATTCAGGCCTCACTTTCCCCTTGGCCATCGAATTATTCCCATTATTTGAGCTCGGTCCATTGACATTTCCAATACCATTTCTCATCAACTTATTATCATCCTCCCTCAGAAAGGCCGAAAACCCTCCATAAGGCGTAACACAATTACCATTCCACCCGGAAGTCACCTCTGGTCCACCTCCGATTCCTCTCTTTGCACGGCGAATCCCAACACAAAGATCCCCATTTTCTGCCCTCAAAAACACAATTGAATCCCCAGCAACAAGCTTCTTATGGTTCACAAAAGTACTCCACCCCGTCGTCAACAAATGCCTCCTAGGAGTCCCTCTATAAATATGCCTAAACTTCCATGTCACACCATGAACATCCTTAGCAAGAATGGTCTGCACAGGGGGATCTGCAGAGTAATCCAATCTGGGAAAGATTGTCTCGGCACAATACCTTGGAACAGAAAACCCCCCACCATTATTGGCATCCGATTGTGTCAATGTCTTAGCAAAAGACGCAGGTTTATCTTGAGTTTCATTACTATGAATTGCAGCAATTCCATCATCATTATCAAAGTCAGGCTCATTATTGCTAACTGGAACCAACTTAATTTTTGCATATACCTCATCAGTTTCAGGATCAGCCATGAATTTGATTGCCGAAACTCTACACGGTATGTAAGGGGGAATCCTCCGGCAGCTCCTGAAATCAACCGGCCCACAAGCATGCTCAGCGTGGCCTTGAGGAAAGTAAAACACCCTGGAGTTGACTGGCGGCATTTGGACCATGCCGCCGGCGCAGGCATGCCATAGCTGAGAATCCAAGCATTTTTCCACCTCTTTTAGCTTTTCTTTTGAGTCCATAAACGTAATCATCTCAAATTCATAAAAGAAATAAATCCCTTCTTCTTAATGTTTATCTCTGTTAAAAACCGAATAGATTACCAAATTAGACACTATATTCACAAAATTGAAAACAGAAAAATGAAGTACAAAGAATAATATCACTGAAGTGATGGAACAAACTATAGAAGTGGAATTTCATACCTTCTATCAATAATGAACCTTTATGCCATATCTCCACTTGCACACCAAAAATTCATAAAAACAAAACATTGCAAACCAAAAATTTACTTCCAATTCAGCCCTTAGCGAGAAAAAAGCTTCAACTTTCTTCAAAACAGCTCCAGAGCTCGAAAGCCACCAAAAGAAATTAAAAAAAAAAAAAGTCTTGATTTCTGCTCAATCAATCCAAAAGCAAAAGGAAAAAAAAAAAAAAAACCGATACAGAGATTTATTACACCTAAACAAAGATCTAATTACACTTTTGAGTCCCTAACTACAAACAAATCTTCGAACTGGGTGATGAATCTTTGAGTTAAAAAGGCCGACACAAAAGCAGATTAAGGAAAAACTCACACTTTCACACACAGAAAGAAAGAAAGGGAACACCTTTTCGGATCATGCAAGAGCCCAAACGGCACGCACTTCACTTAAAGAAACTAAATAGGCCTTTTTTTCCCCTTAATTTATTTAACAGAGAAAACGGAAAGAAAATATCAAGTTGTGCAATATTACTGAAATCACTAGTACTGTGTGTGATTTTTATTTTTTGGGGACCTTTTTCTTCGGATCTGAAGAAAGCCTGTGTATCTTCAGAAGCCAACAAAGACCTTTAAGGAACCTATCCCATTATTAATTTTATTTAACTTTTTTTTTAATTTTATTTTTAGAGTTGGTATTAAAATATTTATTTAGTAATTCTCTTTCTGATTAATCTGGCAGATAATTCTTTGTTTTATTATATTCAGATGGAAAGGAAAGTGTTGTTTGTTGGCTTCTCTTATTTTATCGCAAGATTTTTTATTTTACTTTTATTTTATTTTGTCAAGTCTCTCGCGAGTTTATTGGATTTTGGTTAAACCAAACAAGTTAACTGGGGTTGGTTCGGGTACGAAATTTTTAGTCAACTAGAGTTAACAGTTAATTGTACCTGGGTTTAGTTTGTAATAGTGTTTGCTGTAATTTCGTTTCTTGTTGGTGGAGGGGAAGAGATAATGGTTTTTGCTCACGCTCTATTTAGGCAAGTGCGAACACTCGCGGATAAAGACTAAATCGGGTCAAGGACAAAAGCCAGCATGAATTCTTTTCTCTCTGCTTTTAGTACACTTGTTTGCATTATTAACGATTTCAAAGACGGAATTTCGTAAAAAAATATAAGATATAGTAAGAGTTTATTATCTTTTAGCCCATTTTTGTGTCCATCCATTATAATGGATCAATTAAGTAACGCATGAAAAAATAGCATAAAGTAGTTAATTTGTTGCTAATTTTGAACAAGATAAATATTAGAAAAATATATTTACATATAAAGATAGCTCTAAAGATAAAGAAGAAATAGCAATATATACTAGCGGAAAATTTACAGAAATAGAAGGTAGAAAATCTAGCACAAAATTAGAAATTTTAAGAATAATAAATTATTTAAATTCATTTCATTTATACATACAAAACGATATATTTACAATTAGGACTGACTGTAATAATATCATAGAATTCTAGGATTAAATTTTATATTAGGAAAAAAGGGTAGTATTTTAATAACTCTAAATGGAGTAAATTTCTTTAAAAAGTCGACATTTATTCAACCTAAAAGTAGAACCATCAAATGTAGAAACTTACTTAGACAAGCGATGAATCCCAGACACTAATGAAAAATACACAGGACAATTCAGAATCCCTTTCATGAGCTCTTTGTAATGAATCATATAATACTCAAATTAATGTTTAAGGTTGTGTTTGTTAAGTGGTATTGCAATGTATAAACTATGGACCCAGCATTAATTTAAAGCAATAACATGTTTGGAAGCAAATAAAGTGGATTGGCAATGGGCATTAGGGGGCGCGCTTATACAGAAACTCCCACATTAATTTGTCTTTTTTTTCTTTTTCTTTTTACTTTTATTTAATAATAATAAAAATGAATAAATATATAATTTTTAATTTATAATATAATATTATTTTTTATTTTTAAATCATAATTTATTAATAAATTTAAATTTTAATATGATTAATAATAAATACTTAAGTAGTATATAAAATATGATATAATATTACACTATTTAATTATTGTAATACAATTAATATATAAAAATTAATTATTTTAAAATAATTTAATATAACAAATAATAAATATTTAAATATGAATTAATTTCAATAATATTAATCTAAAATTAATAATAACATAAATAATAATATAAAATATTAACACAATTTATTTTGCTATTAAATATGTTATAACAGCTTTATAAATATATAATATAAATTAATCACAAAAAATTAATACAGTACAGTGCAACACCAAACATAGTATAATTAAAAATTAATACAATACAGTGTAATACCAAACATTGTACAACATTATTATAATACAGTGTTAATGCAATACAGCATAATACAATACACCTGCATTAAAATAATGCAATACAACATAATACAATACAGTGTCCCAAACGCACCCTAAGTGAATGAAAAATTGGATCTCAAAAAGTATCTATTTATTTGAAAAAATAAAGAAAAAGCTCACCTAAGATTTTAACTAACTAGTTCCCTCCCACAAAACGTATAAATTGGCTTCCAAGTTTATTTGCAAAACGCACCAAAAATCTAAGTGATTTTCTTTTATTCTCTCTTAAGCGAATACTCTCAAGTTTTAGCCTTCAATATGCTAGAGTTTCAATATTTGTTTAAAGTTCGCTAGGATTGTGAAGTTGTGTTGCCAACACTATTCATAGACACCAATCTAACATTAGTTTAAGCACCGTTGTGAAGTTGGTGCCAATAAAATGGGAAATTTACACTATTAACCAAAAAATTTTAACAACTTTCACAATTAACCACGGTAACTTTTTTCTATCAACATTAGCCAAAATCAATGTTGCTTTCCCAAATTACCCTCGAAAGTTTCGTTCTCCCTTTCGACACAAATCAAAGCAAGACTGCACTCTTCCAATCGACGCAAAAAGCAACAATGAGGAAATAAATAAACTTCGACATCCACCCATCCAGATCTAACAGCATCTACATTACTGCATTAGGTAAGAATTATAAGAATTATTTTATCATTCACTAAACTGTGTGAGAGAAATGCGACGGGAGGAAAAAATGATGCGACGGAAGGAAAAAATGATGCGACGGGCAGTAAAATAGCACCAAACCTGTGAGTGCGACGCTGCCCTGTCGCACCTCGTAGGCGATGAAAGCGCCTCGACTTTTGTTGCGCCATCGTCGCACAATAATTTGTGCGACAGGCAGTCTGTCGCACCAAAAGTCAGAGGGAGTGTTGGTGTCGCACCATGCCCAGGTGCGACGGGTTGCCCGTCGCACCGATAAGCAGGTTCATTGGAATTAATTTTTTGTAATCCGTAATTAATTTTTTTTTTAATTTCAGGCATGGATTCAGTTGTGCTTCAATTGTGTTATGATGGTTGGTGGCAGACATTGGAAGACGGGCGTATGGAGTATGTGAATGGAAAAAATAGAGCCTTTTTAGTTGAAAAAAATTATCTGTTTGATCAATTTTTTGCAAGAGTATGTGAGGTATTACAAATAAATTCTCATGAATATAGTATTACAATGAAGACAACTTTGAGGTCGGCAAACACATTGTATCATATATGTACATTGCCCATGGATATATCCGATGATGAAATGGTGAAGGTTGTGTTGCACGTGGCATCCAATATGGGTAACTATGAACTTATTCCTATATTTGTTACCACAACACCTCGAGTTCCGACTGAAGATGTTGAGCCACCCGTCAAACAAAACTTTTTAGAGAAAATATGTCACTCCCCGATAAAGAATATGAGGTGTTACCAAGGGCATCATTGCACCAATATTACTCTTCTTTCAACGATAATTATGTAAACATTGATGATAACGGCATTACGTTACAGGATGTTGGAGAAGATATATTACCAGTAACGACATCGTTGGAGCGACAATATTCTCCGTATCACAATAATGAATTCCGTGAGATTGATGATCATGTTGATAACACAGAGAGAGATAATGTTTGTGCAGAACCTCGATCCCGTAGAGCGGTCCTTATGTCAACAATCTTTGGTGATGATGGCGAGCCGATCCTTCCAACATTCCATCGCGATGAGGATGAGTGTGAAGGCGACATTCCTTTGAATAACAGAGACACTCGATCTGTTCTTCCAATATCTAGATCGAGAAGGAGGATTAACCCCTTCATAAATCTTGCTCCAATTTTACCTTCGAACATGGTTGCTCCAAGCTTGCATAGCAGTTGTGGCTCGGATGATATCAGTGTGGGTAGACTATTTACTGAGAAGAATGAGTTAATATTACAACTGCGCAAGGTTGCCCTTAGAGATAAGTTTGATTTCAAGATTGGACGGTCAACAACCACACGTTTTGAAGCTCATTGTAGTTCGGAATTATGTAAATGGCGCCTTCGCACAATTAGAAGTTCTAACGAGCATAATGTACCTTGGGTGGTGAAGAGAATAGACAATGTACATAGTTGCCATAATGAGGTATTTTCTGATGGTCGTCATCAAGTAAGGAGTCGAGTTGTCGGTCATATTATCGCAGATAAATATATTCAAGATAAAAGAATTTACACCCCAAATGATATCAGAGCGGATATGCAGCAGGAGTACGGTGTTCAATTAACATACCAAAGAAGCATATCGCCAGAGAAGTTGGTCTTGAAATAGTTCGAGGTAACCCTGCAGAGTCATACAACTTACTACCTAAATACTCTCATGTACTCACCAAAGCGAATGAGGGTACAGTGACTCACCTGGAGCTGGATGGAGATGGTCATTTCTTGTACTACTTTGTAGCACTTGGATCTTCTATCAAGGGTTTGATGCAGTACATTCGGCCTATTATTGCTGTAGATGGTACTCATCTAAAGGGGCTATATTGGGGAAGTATGTTCGTTGCAACATGTCTAGATGGTAACAATCAATTGTATCCGATAGCAATTGGGGTCATGGATTCAGAAAATAATAATGCTTGGGAATGGTTTATGATGAAGTTACACGAAGTGATTGGCGATCTATCGGAGTTAGTAATTACACCACTGAATGGAAAGCTTCGACAATCTAAAAAATGTCCAAATATATTTTTCTTGAACAGATTCAGCTGGCTTTTCGTTAATTTTCTCTCAATGGCTTTTATAACTGAAGATAAATTACACATGCTCGCTATTCGTCCCGGAAAATGATCCGAATAAGCTAACATCATCTTCCTCGGTCTATTATTCGATTCTTCTGATTCCGCCATATTTCTACATTATTACATTAATACTAGTCGTTAATAAGATTAATATTGATGTATAACAGGAAAAAAAAAATTTCTAGTATACTATAAAAATTAAAAAATTCAAAGTTGGTGCGATGTCGTCGACCAAACGGGCTGACAGGCACTTGTCGCACCAAATGGGGAGCGACAGGTGCGGCGGGCGCGCCCAAGGCCTGTCAGACGCGAGGCCTGCCACGCTGCAGCGCCCGCCGCACCAAACGGGAGCGAGCGGCGGCGCGCCCAAGGCCCTGACGCGAGGTTCGGCGCGGCCAGAGCGCGCGCGAGGCCAGCGCCCGCTGAGGCCGCCGCGAGACCAGCCGCGCCGCGCAGGGCCCGCCAGGCCTACAAGCGCGAGGCCGCCACGCCATTTGCGCCACGCCGAAGCGCCAGCTTGTCAAGACGCTGATTGGTGCTCGGCACTCATGCCCATTTTTTCCCACCGCCATTAACAATCCCCCCACCACAATTAACAACCACAAATGCTCAATCCATCATCACCACCACCACCACCACCACCACAACAACAACAACTACTACTACAACAACCACTACAACAACAACTACTTTAACAACAACACTAGCAACAACTCAAAATAGCAAAATAAAGAAAAAATGAAGTTATAACTCACCTAGGGTTTCAATTTTACTCTTTGCTTTTGGAGATTTCGGAAGTTTTGCAACGTAATACACCTTGTTTCAGCTGGCAACGATGGATTCCCCTGCCGATCTACTATGCCGACGATGTATTTGGGATTCCGGTGAGTGATTTCGATGGAGGGAGAGGGTGGGGGGAGGGAGAGATGCGTGAAAGTGATGAGGGTATTTTGGTCCTCAAATTTAGTTTGTGGCTAATGTTGATTGAAAAAAAGTTGAAAGGTTAAAAATGAAAAAGATGAAATTATTTTGGTTAATTTTGTAAATTTCCCCAATAAAATTGAAGTCTAAACACTATTGTAAAGGTGATAAATATCTTTTAAGGACATTGTATTTTTACAAGTCTCAAGTTAGTGGTTTTTGTCTTATTACATATTGTTGAAATATATGTTATATCTTTGTTGTTAATGTTGTTATTATTATTATTATAAAATTGTGATAAGTGTGAAAAAGGTCTATTAATAAACTTAAATGCACTAAAAAAATTTGTTATAAAGGTTATATACATTACCTAAAGAGACTGAATTTTAAACAAGATCATTGTGACTTCTAAGAACCTAATTAGCATATTTTTGTATACAAAATACGCAATCTTGTATCACTTACTAATCTATAATATCATACAACAATGACAAAAAAAATAAAAAATAAAAAGAAATTGTAAGCTAATTTGATAGAAGAAATTGAAATATGAAGTTAAAGGTTATTATATTTACATCATTCTTATCTTTAATGAGTTTTATACTTTCAATACGTGTACTTAGTATTTTAAATAAGCGTTCTTAGTATTTTTGATGAGTGTTCTAATAGGCATCCTTGGTTGAGTTGGACCAATAAGGTCCATCCTCTCTAGTTGTAAGCGAGACTTTATAAATCTATTAATATTATTTATCGGAAAGATTTTTCAATTTTGGAAGCCAATATTTAGGTTTGGATTATAATATAAATAGATGCGTAAAGTGCAAAATCATTTTGAAAAAGTGCGCGTGGGGAGTGAAATTTGAGGTAGTTCGATTGCTTTTGGTCGGGGTGAGGGGAAGCCGCCCCGGTTACTTTTCTTTTTTATGTTAATTTCTGAAAATGGCAAGTCTGTGAGTCTTGTAGCTTTGACTACAAAAAGTAAAAGTGAAACAAATTTTGTTGGAATAAAACAACTTCACTCTCTTTTCAGAGCGTCTACTCTGACACATCACTATTTGTTGCTATGATACCCACATTCTCCTCCTAGCCTTGCCTGGCTATTTAAGGATTAATAAAAGTAACAATTATAAATTTATTTTGATTTTGTTAATGACTAACCAAGGTCATGATTTGCTGCTACACCATCACATTCCAAATGTGGGCCACTAGCTTTGATGCGCCAAGATTTAGTCGCTGTAAGAAATAACCTTAAGGCTGCGTTTGCCAGTTGGTATTACACCGTATTATCTTATATGAAAACGTTGTCTTTATATAAATTTATATTTCAGTGCAATATTGTATTAAAAAAGTGGTTAATATAATGAAAGAAACATAAAATAATGCCATGAAAAGTAAGGTTTCGGTTGTATTGCATTCAATCATTTTACTTATATTATTCAATAATTTATTAAAAAATTTAAATCTATTAAATATTAATTTATTTTTTATTAAATAAAATTTAATTTAAATAATAGTTATAAAATATAAAATATCAATAAACCGGCGTATTTAATAAATAAATGATAAAACATTAGTTTACTTTTATTACATATGATCATTTTAATTATTTTACTTTAAATATGTAAAATGTATTTTAATTATTTAATCATTTAATTTAATAAAATACTAAATAAATTTAAAAATAAAATCAAAATTAAATAATTGTATTAACATTAATAAATTAAAATTTAATATCGTATTATATTATGTTATATTATATATCTTATTAATATTTATAATATTATAATATTATAATATTATATTATTTGATAATAGTATATTATTAAATTGTTTTAAGTTATAAAATTAATATAAAATAATTATTTAATAATTAATTTGAAAACTTAATAATATAACACCAAAATATTAATAAATTTAAATAATAATAATTTAATTTTAATATTAATATAAAATGATATTACAAAATATTATTACATATTTATAGAGTGTATAGTACACCAAATCTTATATTTCATTTCAATTTAATGCAATACATCCTAATAGAATTATAGAATATACCATAATACAGTACAAGTAACATAATATAATCCAATATGATTTACCAAACACACGCTAAGAATAAAAATCACTTCTCATAATTGTCGAAAAGTGCTTTTGTTTTTTATTATTTATTTTTTACATCTTAATGTAACCGGCCGGCAATTTCTTTGAGACCTAAATAATTGGTTGATTAAATTCTTTTCATGGTTTCCTTTGTCATTACTTCTAACTTTTTTGTATGAATTTAGAATTTTTAATTCAACGGGGTTAGAATGACAAGCTACAAATTTCAAGAGGTAAGGGAAAAAAAATATAAATAAGTGCTAAAACATTATTATATTTCTAGAAATGAAGTGAAAATTAGTCACTCCCAACTTCTAAGTTAATTCTCTCTTTGTTTGCTATTGAATTATATATATAGCTAGAGTGGTAGCAAAAGTTTAATTAGAATGCCTAATATAAAGTTGAGAAAAGCGGATAGATATAAGCCAAGTCCTAGAGTTTGAAAGGCAACATTGCATACGAAAAGTCACCAAAAATTCGAAGATTAAAAGTGATTAGTAATAAAAATTGTTTGATTATCAAGCGATAAAAAATATTATTTTTTACTTATATTATAATTTATATTTGTGTTTATGCAATATATTAGGAATTATTAATTATGTCTTAACTAAATTTAATTTTGTGTGTTTATTGGGTAAAATATTAATTTCATGTAATTAAAGGCTCCAAACAGATAAACAGATGTCAAATTTAGATTTCAGAGCTCCAAAAACTTTAAAATGAGTCAAGATCAGCTTAAAATTAAGCTTGTACAAAAAGTTGATATTTTCTGTTGACCAAGCATTGATTGGATGATAAAATAAACTTACAATAGATATAAGTGCATTGGATAGTCGGTAATTTTGACTAAATCTCAACCATTTATGATTTAATGGCCACGATTGCACCACATGGTAACGGTTGGTAAAGCAAGTTGTAGGATCCGAATCTTTGTATTCGGATTGATCAGGGAGACAATCATTCTCAACATAATGCACGTGATCAAAATCAACTAAGAACTTTGAGATACTACATGAATCCAACCAGAATCGGAGCACTATCATGTATAGTATTTCTTCCAGAAGCTTATCGATTTAACTTCATACTAGGTATTATCCAACTTTTACCAATATTTCATGTTTTAAAATCTGAGAGTCCATGCTTACATTTAAGGGATTTTGAGGAAGTTTATAATACATACACAGACAAGAATTGTATCATGAACATAATTAAATTAAATTTTTTTCCTTTTTCATTAAAAGATAAAGCTAAAACTTGGCTACAAAACCTTAGATCTACATCAATAAGAACTTAGAATAACATGCAAGAACAATTTTTTTTTAAAAAAATTTGCACCTTATGGAACCAATGCTTTTAAAAGGCAAATCACTTCTTTTACTCAAAAAAATAAAAAATATTATACCAATGTTAGGATAGGTTTAAAGAATTGTTTAACATATGTCCACATCATGGTTTTGAAACTTGGCGATTGGTCACTTATTTCTACGAAGGCTTAATACCCCAAAGTAGATAAGTTATTGAAATGATATGTAATGGTGAATCTATAGATAAAAATCATGAAAATGCACTAGATCATTTTGACCAATTAGTTGAAAATACACAACATGACGATACTGTTGGAACTTTTAAATTGACAAATAAACAACAATCATTTCCTTCTAGTAGAGAAATCCATAACCTTAGGAAAGATCATGATTTACAAGCAAAATTTGCATCCTTAGTTAAGAAGGTTGAAGCTTTGGAGAATAAACAGAGTGATCAAGTGAAATATGTTCAAGAAATTGCATGTAATATTTGTAGTTCTAATGATCATTTCACTCTAGATTGTCCCACTCTGCCTGCACTTAAAGAATGTCTATATAATCAAGTTAATGCCATTAACACTTTTAATAAGCCAAACCTATATTCGCAGACTTGTAATCCTGGTTGGAAAAATCATCCAAATTTCAGTTTGAGGAATAATAATAATGCACAATCTTCACAAGCACCACCTCTACAAAATTTTCAAAATGCTCAGCCTTATGCACCATTTGTTCCCCCATTATGAAAAAATATGGAAAACACAATGCATTCATTTATTAGAAGGCAACTGTTATTAACAATCAAAATGCACAAACTTTTTTTGATTTGAAAGATACTCTTAGTAAAATTGCTTTTACACTCACAATTAAAATAAAATAAAAATTTCTAACTCAACCACAACCAAATTTTAAGATTCAACAAAATCCACCCATAGACCAAGTTAAATCAATTATAACCCTTTGTAGTGGTAAGGTTTGAACCTTGTAAAAATGATGAAAATTCAAAAGGTAAGGAAGGGCTAAATGAACTTACACCTAGTGAAGAAATAACTAGTGTTCTGCCTAAACCACCACTTTTGCATGCATTGAATAAACCAAAGAAATCAAACCACTCTTTTGAAATTTATGAAATCTTTAAGCAAGTGAAAGTTAATATTCCTTTATTAGATGCAATCAAGTAGGTACCTTCATATGCCAAAATTTTAAAGGACTTATGCACTGTCAAGAAGAAATTGAAGGTAAGAAAAAGTACTGAAATACAAGTTATGCAACCCAAGAGGGGGGATGAATTGGGATTTTAAAACTTATGCTAAGCAAATCGCACACCAATTTAATATAATGCCTTAATCAAATCAAAAACAATAAATTCAAACAAGCATAATAATAAAAGAGTAAGGGAAGAGAAAACAAACACGAGAATTTTTACGTGGTTCGGCTATCCCTGCCTACGTCCACGCCTCCAAGCTAACCAAACTCAAGGATTTCACTATCCAAGTCTCCCAAGGCTTCAAGTTCTTTACAATTGACTTCCAAGGTGTCAATGGACCTTCACAACAAGAGATTATCCCCAATCTTTTAACCCAAGTGTATCCCAACACTTACAACTTCTGAAAGATAAATATTACAAATGATTTTTCTCTCACACAATGTGTTTGATTACAAATGAAAGCTCAATGTGTGAATGAATGAGATGAATATAAGAATTTAAAGCTCAATGAAAGTTGTATTCTCAATATTTTGCTCAATGATAATCATTGGAAAAAAACTTCTTATTTGAATTTGATTGAGCTTATTTATAGTTGGAGCTGAAAACTAGCAGTTATTAACTTTCTGCCAGAAAACGAATCGCCGTTAACAATTAACGGTTAACTGTTTGGACTGGTTAAAGTTATCGTTGGGCTGAATTTTAAATAAACGGTTAACCTTTTGTCACTATCGGTTTACCGTTAATTTCCAGAGACCTACAAAACAAATTTGGCTTAACCGTTCTTACTAAATGGTTCAAGGCTAGCAATTTGAAAATAATCGGTTCACCGTTTTCAGTAAACGGTTTACCGTTATTTTCCAGAAACATCATTTTAACAATCCTTTGTAGAACATGTTTTCTGAAATTATCGGTTAGCCTTTTCAATAAACGGTTAGCCGTTTGCTACAATGACTGCAACAGTGAACTTTTTAGCAAAAATTACAGTTTTACCTCAAAACTTTCTATAACTGTACTATGACCCAAGACGTTATAAAACTTTACAAATAGGTCCAATTTCAGAATTTCTAAATAATACTCGTTAATCCCAAAATTTTTAAAATTATGAAATGACCCAAAATACTATGACACTTTTCAAATAAGTCCTTCTGCAGAATTTCAAACAATACTTGTTGATTTAAAGTTTTCAAAACTCTTTCAATTAAACCATAAACTTGAAAAACAACTAATTTCATAAAATCATTTTTTCCATTAAATATAAAACCTTTATAATGTAAAAATAATGATTTATTTTAAAATGTATAAAAAATAATTTAAGCTTTTAAAAACTTAATCATTCTTAATCTTATTTGTTATCATCAAAATCAATAATATATAAACATATATGTTAACAATCTCCCCCTTTTTTATGATGACAAATCTTTCATATTTTTAAAGAATGATTCATAAATTACTCCCCCTAAATGTAAGCTCCCCTTACAATTTGAGCTTAAAAGATTAATAATTCTTAATCTTGTTTGTTACCATCAAAATCAACATTATAGAAACATATATATTAACAAGTACTTTCATAGCTAAATAGGTAAGTACAATTCTGTCTACTAATAATACGTTGAAATATAAAGGTCCTGGTTGTCCTACTATTTCTTGTATTATTAGTGATAACATAATTGAGCATGCTTTACTAGATCTTGGTGCTAATGTTAATTTGCTTCCATATTTAGACTATCTTCAACTTAATCTTGGTGAGTTAAAATCAACTTCAACCATATTTTTTCTTACCGATAGATCAATTAAAGTACTAAAAGGAATAGTGGAAGACATTTTAATACAAGTTGATAAATTCATATACCCTGCGAATTTTATTGTCTTAGAAACAGAACCTGTTGTAAATAATTATAAACGAATTCCTGTAATTTTAGGTCGACCATTTTTAGCAACTGTTAATGCTTTAATTAATTATAGGAATGGTTTGATGAATTTATTCTTTGGAAATATGACACTGGAATTGAATATTTTTAACACGTGCAGGAAACCTAATGAAGAAAATGAGAATGAAAATGATACTGATGAACAAAAAAAATTATTTGAATCTTATATAAAGGAAAATATTAAAAAAGGAGATTTTTCTGAACTCTCTGATGTTTGTTTAGTTAATTCAATTGGGTTAAAGAAGCAACTTGAACTTGATATTTCTAATATAAATTTGTTACTTGATTTTGTACAGACTTTACACAATTATGATCACTACAAGAAAAATTATGTATAGTAGCATCTGGAAAATGCTACCGAAAGCAAATGGTAGCATTTTGGGCAATGCTAAGTTAGCCCATGTAACTAAAAGTCTTGGCATTTGATAGCATTCATTCAATGCTACAAACTATTATACATAACATTTAAAAAAAGCTATGTAATAATTGATTATTACATTGTAGAAATGCTATCATTCTATTATGTATAGCATTTGGAAAGTGCTACCATATTATATTTACAGCACAAAAAAAAAAAATGCTATTGTTGCCAAATTTATTACATATATGTAACATTCTATGGCTATTAGAAAACGCTATTGAATAATTTATAAGTGGCTACCATAGCATCTTTGTAAGGTTACTGAAGATAGAAAAATTGATACTTGTAATGTATTTTTTATTCTCAATATTTTTAAAGGCTACTAATTATACATACAATTCATCGTTCATCTAATTCAATTATGTAATAATATATGAGCATCCAATTCCTTAAAAAATTAGATACAATGATAAGTATATTCGTGTCATACTTGTATATTTTCTAATGATAAAAAATTAGGGGAAAAAAATCTAGTACTATATCTTCAAGTTGCCTTCAGCACTTAGCCAAAAATTCCTGATCTTCATGGCCTGCACCAAAAATTCTTTATCTTCACAGCCTACATATGAATTCAAAACAAAAATATAATTTTGTTTTGCTCTTAGAAAAAATATTAACCACCATTAAGTATATACTAAGGAAGTGGTTAAGTAAGTAATTCAAATCTAACAAATAAATACAATTAAAAGTTTTCCTTAGGAGAAAAACTTCTAAATCACTTGAATAATTGTGCCATAACTACACAGTCTAACAAATCAACTAGAAAATCATATGAAATAAAAAAGAGGGTCTAACAAAGTAGAATATTAAAAACACAAGAGATAGGTATATGACTCAGACTACTAATTTAGAGCTTCATAGTAATTGATTACCTATTTTTTCTTTGTTTTCTCCAATTTAATTTCGCCTTAGTACAAGATGACTCTAAAAATTCCATTTACTTGAACATCATTCATTTTAATCTCATGCAACGTCAACCTATAACTCACAAACTAGGTAGGTTTATACAAATATTCTCTTCAATAATTGATAGGCAATTATCTATTGCTTCAAAGCGCAAAAGTAGGAACTTTTGTGACCTATAAGCATCTAACCAAAGGGCAAGCAACTTTTCTAAATTTTGTTCAATCAAACCATTACTCAAGAGACGTACTAAAATAGCACATAATACCCAAAGTTATTGCATAACCAAGCTTGATCAGCAAGTTTAGCTTATAGGAAACCAAAGTTAGATTATTATAATAGGAATTTAGAGCAGTTCACTTGAAACTGATGTAATCAATTCAAGCTGAAAAACATCATCTTCTCAGGGCAGCAACCAAGATGTGCTAAAAGCACAAAATTAAAACCAAAATTGAACTTATAAATTCATAGACTATATCGTCTTAATAAAAATAAAATAAGCAAATAAGGAAATCAAACTCTTGGTCATAGAACATAAATAAGAAGCTCATGATAGATGTGTACAACTTCCTCATAGTTGATTGAAATGTTTGCATTAATACATATTATTTGATTATATTCAAAACTAACTAGGAGCATTACAGAGTAAAAATAAAATAAAATTGCTCACCTTAAAAGATCTTCACTTTGAAATTGACCACATTGAGGCTTTATTAGAAATATGAAAAAAAAAAATTGCTGGAAAAAAAATATCAATTAAAGTGGCAAAGAAGTAACTTAATATCTTGTCTAACAAGACAACCAAATGAATGTTAAATTAAGTACTACAACTTTATCCAACATAAACTGATATAATGGAAAAAAAAAAGATAAGAATTATATTGATAGTTACTTTATAGCAAGAACTAGTAACAACAGAGTTTTAACCATGTCCAGTAACTTCAACTTTCTTCAAACAACTGCTCTTCATATCTTAATTCAATTATGTGTTTGATTGCTTCAACGTTGAGCTTTAACTAAAATTCGACGTGTGTTAATCAAATATTTCAGAAAATACCAGGGAAAATGCACAAATCCAAACAACATATAACACAATTTGATAATAATATACCAAAAGCAAAAATTTGGACTAGAACTAAATTTGATAAGCGAAAAGATAAGAGAAGTTATGAGGAAAAAGCTTTTATTTGAGAAAGAATTATGAAACCACAAGGAATTAGAAGTTCAAAGATAGAAAGTTATAGATGATTTGCAGAAATTAAGAGAAAATTAGGATTTTTCTTATAAGTTTCATGTTAATTATGGAAGGAATTGAAAGGAAAATTGGGGAAAAAATTAGCTTAAGTATTTTCAATTACCTCTCTAAAATCAGATGGTTCCACCTACTCAATGATAACAGCCGTAAATTGCACAAAACAAGAACAAGAACAAAGCGGCAGCCAGCAAAGTTGAAATTGATGCTACATAGATTTCCCTAATTTAACATAGCATGAAGTATCAAAATAATTGCTAATATCTTCAATCACTTTCTCTCTCTAGGACGAAATATTGTCAATCTAATGGACTTACTATTCTCATTCAAAAAATTTGCAGCCTTTTTGTCACTCTTTTCAAACTCACACCATTTTCTCTATGCAACTTCCCATCAGCTTGAGTATCAAAAACAAAAATTAACAAACGTAAAAGCAAAACCTAGAAATTACCTCCATTGCATTTAAGCCATATTTGGGGAAATCAAGACCCATTAATTTATTCTATCAAACATAAGCCATCCGGGATGCAATTGCTCAGCGAGTTAAGGGGGATGAATGGGTAAAATGAGTTCTAAAGAGATTATAAGGGATAAGGATATTAGGTTTCAAAACTCTAATAGAGAGGGGACTCAAAGGAGAGAAGAAGACTAAGGTGGTGTTTGGTTTTAAGAAATGGGGGGAGAGGAGAGGAGAAAAAAGGAGAGGAGTGGAGAGGTGATGAGAGGAGAGGACTCTAAAAATTAATTACCCTTGTTTGGTTTTACATTAAATTTGAAAGGAAAAGAAATTACATATTTTTTATTTGGACAAATATACCCATTATCTTTAATGTTAATATTGTTAACAAATAAAAAAATAATTAAACTATGAATTAATTTAATATAGAAAATAACTTGATAACAAAATAATTAATTTTATATTATATTTTTAATTAATTTTTTATTATTCTATAATCAAAATAAGTAACATTGCATAATTAGTTATATGTTTAATTTAGTTTATAAATATTTATAATTATTGAAAACAATAAATGTTAGGCTATTAAAATTACTTAGTTACATAGAAAATTTTATTTTTTAAAATAAAAATTATGCCACCGTTGACTTTCTTTTACTTGCGTTGACCGGCGTTGACCACCGCCGTTGACCGCCGTTGACCAACATTGACCACCATCTTTCGTCGCGCTAAATACATAATAATGTTCAGAAATGGACGATCTACTCATTGGAAGTGTTAATTTTGCAGAAAATGCACTATATAGTTGGAAATATGAGAGTTAAAATTTTTCCAAAAATTTTCTTAAACATTTAAACAAGATTTGAGATAAATAACAATGTATTTTGTCATTTCTAACTTTATAGAGTTGTAGATCGGCTCATGAGGATTCCATTGATACCGGTTTTTATGGTGAAATGCATCTCCGGCGAAATTCCGGCGAGTCTCCGGTGATAATCCGGCGATTCTCCTTAATACTTTTTTATTAAACTAAATAAATTATTCTATTAATTTAAGAAAATAAATATAAATTATCTACACTTTTTTATTTAAAATTAATTTTATTAGAGGATAATATTGGAATTTTGTATTCAAATAGATGAGGAATTTAAAATCCTTACCCATTAATAAGGAATATAAATTCTTCAATTTGATGGAAATTGAATTTTAATGGAAATTCAATTCCATTGAATTTGGTCCAACCAAACATTGGAAAGTGAAAAAGAAATTAAATTCTTTTCCTCTCCCCACTCCTCTACCCCCAACCTAACATGACCTAAGAGTTTTGGGTGACTTTAAGTTTCCAAGGCAAATTAGAGTTTTGGGTCATTTTTTTTTTTTTTCATTCCGTGATCGACAATTTTTTCCGTCTTTCTTTCCCTCCCTTTTGGTAGCTTTTTTTTTTCGTCCTTCTTTCCCTCTCTTTTGGTAGCTTTTTTATATTGTCACTAAATTAAAATTGTTTTTGTAGCATTGCTAAAATGCTGTGATATTAAATAATATATGTAGCACTTATAAATATGCTATTATAAAAATGTTACTAAATATAACATTAATTTGTAGCATTTTTAAAGTGCTATAATATTAAAAATAAAACGTAGCTTTAACAATATGCTACAAACTGAATGTAAAATATAATAAAAAATAAGGTAGCACTATTGAATAGTCAATTGTAGCATTTTTTAATAAAGTGTTATTGTAAAATGACATTTGGTAACATTAAAAGAAAAATTGCTACCGTAAAATGCTACTATAAATGGAATTTGTTGTAGTGTGATGAAGAGCCAAAAATTGAGAAGCTTGGAATTATTAAAAAGACAGAACAACAAGAAGCACTTAAACTAGAATTGAACATTTCCCAGAAGGATTGAAGTATGCTTTTTTTTTTTTTAAAGAACAAACTTATCCTGTTGTAATTTTTTCTACTCTAACAAGCGACCAAGAAGGTAAGTTGCTATCTATTCTTAAACAGCATAAAAATGCAATTGGATGGACTTTAAATGATATTAAAGGCATTAATCTCTTAATTTGCACACATAGAATTAATTTGGAAAAAAATGCAAAAACATGTCAACAACCTGAAAAAAGATTAAACCCACACATGAAAGAGGTAATAAAAAAGAAGTCTTTAAATTGCTTGATGTGGGAATTATCTACCCTATTTTTGATAGTAAGTAGATAAGTTCTACATAAGTAGTGCTTAAAAAATTTGGAATCACTGTTCTTAAAAATGAAAAAGGTAAATTAATTTTAACACAAATTATATTTAGTTGGCGCATGTGCATTGATTATAGAAAGTTAGAAAATATCATTTTCCATAACAATTTTTTAACCAAATCTTGGAAAGAGTAGTTGGCATCCCTACTACTGATTTTTAAATAGATATTCAGGTTATTATTAAATTCTCATAACACTTGAGAACTAAGAAAAGACCACATGTACATGTTCCTTTAGAATATTTGCATTTAAAAGAATGTCATTTGGGCTTTTGTAATGCTTCTGCAACATTTCAAAAATGTAAACTAAGCATTTTCTGTGATATTATTAAACATTGTTTAGAGGTGTTTATGGATGATTTGGCTATATTTAGGAATTTTTTTGATGATTGCCTTGATAATTTGGAAAAAGTTTTGAAAATATATGTTGAAAAAAAATTCATGTTGAATTAGGAAAAATGTCACTATATGGTTACTTCTGGAATTGTTTTGGGTCATATTATATCTGTTAAAGGGATTGAAGTTGACAAAGCAAAAATAGAAGTCATATCTAAATTGCCACAACAAAAAATAATTAGAGATGAGCGATCATTTTTAAGACATGCAAGATTTTACAGGAGGTTAATAAAAAACTTTAGTGTCGTATCTAAATCACTCTGTAACCTTTTATTAAAAGATGCCCTATTTGAATGGACTGATGATTGCCAAAAATCTTTTGAGAAAATAATTTATCTTTTAACATTTGAACTTATTATTGTTGTGTAAATTTTATTGAACTTGCAAGCGCACGAATCTATTGTAGAATAGATTAATGGTGACGAGTGTCGATCCCACGAGAAGGTGGATTTTAATTATGTGTAGAATTAATTTTCTATATGGATGGTTGGATTTGTGGTGGAAGTGATTTAGATTATACTAGAATTTAAATTGGAATGGCAGGAATAAATTAAACTGGAATCTATTGAGATAAAATACTTGGATATCTAGATCTGCATCAACATGCTCCATTGGTTAAATATTCCTTATTAATGCCAACTAAATCATGAGGGGGGTTTCCACACCTCATGAACCACGCTCAAATAAATATGGTGCTAAGGGCTTATCGTGCCAAATAATAATAACCTTGTACTAGGGTGCCGATTTAACCAGGGCGGTATCTAGACAAGATTATTACTATTTGTCGACAAAAAGTCAAAACATCCACAAATATTAAAGGGGAAAAGAAAATAAATTTACCAAATTAAGCTCATGGAACATGTTGAGACTTCACTTTCAACCCAAGCTTGAAAGAAAATTAGCTACTCATAATTAAATTAGGGGTAAAATGAAAATTTATTAAAATACGTAGAAAATACAAGATGGAGAAGGAATTACAAAAAACTAAGCTCAAAAATGGATTCAGGGGTATCAAATTAGAGGAGGAGAGCCCCTTTTTTTTACAGATATATTGAGTAAATCACGACCATCGGATTAAAAGCAATTTGGACAGTCAGGATTGCCCCACGACATCAGTCAACAGTACGCGATTTGACCACGGTTCGCACAGTGACGCGGTTTGCACAGTAATGCGGTTTGAATAGTAGCGGCTTAAATAGTAACGCGGTTTAAACAGTAAATAATCCCATGTATGTACATGTACCGTATGCAAGATTTTTGATCCACTGAAATGCTGCCACGTCACCGATCAACAGTACATAAGAATTTTAGTCCAATAGAATCGTGACACATCATCAGTCAACGCCAACTCATCAGTCAAATGCCACATCTTTCTCCAATCAAATACTGCTACATCATCGGTCGATGCCACATCATCGGTCAATGCCACGTCATCGGTCAACGTCACATCATCAGACCGTATATGTGAACAGTAACATGAACAGTACAGTACATGTGAACAGTGCCATTTTTTCTTTTATACTTCTCCTAAGGTTTTCAACCTTCCTAAGTTCAAAAGTGATGTCCGTTTTACTGTCTGATAACTCGTTCATTGTGAAACGATCATGATACTCCTAAAATATATAAAATACTTAATTATAACAAAACACACATAATTAAATAACAAAAGACGTAAATACATAAAAGTAGCAATGTTAGTGAGACTTGAGAAGTGTAAAATGACGATTTCCTCCTTTATAAATATGCACTTTCTAATACTCAACAATTATGCAGTCTCTTAATTGGTTTTTGCATTTTGAATTAATGTGTGATGTAAGAGATTTTGCTGTTGGTGCTGTTTTAGGAAAAAGAATGGATGGTAAGCTCTTTGTGACTTATTATACGAGTAAGACTTTGGATAGTACTTAAATAAATTATTCTATAAGTAAAAAAGAATTGCTTGTTGTGGTATTTGCATTAAACAAATTTCGTTCATATTTGCTTGGCTCTAAATCTATTATTTTTACTAACCATGCTGCTGTGAGATATTTGATGAGTAAACAGAATGCCAAACCGAGATTAAATCATTGGATTTTGAAATTTGACCTTGCCATCAAAGACAAAAAGGGTGTCAAAAATGTCGTTACTGATCATTTATCAAGACTCATATCCGAATTCTACATTGATATAACACTCATCAATGATTCTTTCTCTGATGAATTTTTATTTTCTATTCCCTTAATGCCATGGTATGCTAACATTGTTAATTTCCTTGTTACAAGTAAAATACCTTTGCAATGGAATGCTCAAAGAGAAGAAGAAATTTTTGGTATAAGTAAAGAAATTTTATTAGGATGATCTTTACTTGTTCAAATATTGTTCAGATCAAATTTTTTGGCGATGTATTCCTGATAGTGAGACAAGTAGTGTCATTAATTTTTATTATTCTGAAGCATGTAGTGGGCACTTTCCTTTAAGAAAAACTACTGCTAAAAATTTTGCAGTATGAATTTTATTGGCCTACTATATTCAAAGACACATGTGAATTTTATAAAACTTGTGAAAAATGTCAAAAATTGGGATCAATTACTGAAAGAAACATGATGCCCTTAAATCTCATACTTAAGATTGAAATATTTGACTGTTGTGAAATTGATTTCATGGGTTCGTTTCCATCATCTTTTGGATTTATGTATATGTTAGTTACGGTTGATTGTGTCTCAAAATGGATTGAAGCAATTTCTTGTCGAGATAATGATAGCAAAATTGTGGTTAAATTTTTAAGAGAAAAATTTTAAGTCGATTTGGAATCCCTCGAATTATTATCAGTGATGGAGGTAAGCATTTTTATAATAAGTAATTTGAGTCTTTAATGAAGAAATAAATAATTACACATAAATGTGCTAACCCTTATCACTCTCAAATAAATAGCCAAATTGAATTAGTAAATAGGGAAATAAAATAAATTTTGGAAAAAACGGTTAACCCAAACCGTAAAGATTTGTCTCTTAGAATTAATGATGCACTTTGGGCTTACCGTATTGCATTTAAGATATCATTAGGAATGTCGCCCTATCGGCTAGTTTATGGTAAACCTTATCACTTATCTGTTCAACTTGAACATAAATCATTTTTGGCTATTGAAGTTTTTAATTCAAATTTGGATAATGCCGGTAATGTGTGAATATTGCAATTGAATAAATTTGAGGAATTAAGGAATGCTGCATATGAAAATTCAAGAATTATTAAAGCAAGAGCAAAAGTTTTTCATGATAAAAGAATTTTTTGAAAAACATTTCAGATTGTTCAAAAAGTGTTGCTTTATAATTCTCGTCTTTATTTGTTTCCAGGGAAGTTAAAGTCAAAGTAGAGTGCCGCATTTGTTGTAAAAAATGTATATTCATATAGGGCCATAGAAATTGAGAATCCAAAAAACAGTGTCATATTTAAAGTTAATGGTAAAAGATTAAAACTATATCTGGAACATCAACCATGTTAAGAAGACACCGAAATCAATTTGGGTGACCCACCAAATCTTGATTAAGTCTTTAATAAGTGATTCAATTTTTTTATTTTGTTTTACTGTTATTTTGTTTTTTGATTGTTTGATTTTTTTCCTTGATCGATGTGCACCATACATTTTTTTAGCATTATATTTCTTGCTTAAGCATGTTTGTTTCGCAATTGCATTTTCTCTCTTTAATTTTCATTATATGCCATTAGTA
Source organism: Citropsis articulata (assembly GCA_030449925.1). Classification (NCBI taxonomy): domain Eukaryota; kingdom Viridiplantae; phylum Streptophyta; class Magnoliopsida; order Sapindales; family Rutaceae; genus Citropsis; species Citropsis articulata. The sequence goes on from JASUUH010000079.1 coordinate 2,415,386, forward strand.
CCTTAATAAGAAAGTTTCTGTTCACACATCTTAAAAGTGTTTTGTGTGTGAAATTTCATTTTAGAGGCCTGATACAAACCTGTAAATCACATCCAATTTGGGATCTGCAACCACCAACATTAGTGTCCTATATTGAGGATTTAGAAACAACTTAGAGAAATAGAGGGTGGTGTATATGAATTTTAATTGGAGCTTGAGGTTAACTCAATAAAAGGACGATTAATAAGTCTATTTTTCTTTTTTTCTTTGTGTGTTTTCTATACTTTCACATTTGATTTGATTTTGCAGTTTTGATTCCTTTTATTTTGGCATATTTTGATTTATTTTCCTATATAAATAGTGGATAACGGTACTTTGTGACTTCTTAAGTGGGCATCTTCAGTTTCCCACAATAATTGAAACCCCAAAATCAAATATGGAAGAAGTACAACATAAAGTGCATAAGCATTTTTCCTCTCTTCCTCATATTGCCCTCAGAAAAATTTACAAAGCTCATTGTGAATGATTGTGTTTGTTAATGATCAATGACATTCCTTCTAATATTCATTGGTTAATTGAAGCAAAGGTTCGATTAGTGGGTGCGTTTTCTAATCCATTTGTTTCTTTTATGCCTGGTTTTGGTAAAAGTACATTTGCTAAAAAAAGGAGAACTAAACAACTTGGCTTAAAATGTCCTAATTGTGTAAGACTTGGTTGCAAACGGAAGAATTATAAATTTTTAGGCATGGTTTCTGATAATCGTGAAGATAAAATTAAATTTGTTAAAGATTGCCTGAGTAAAGAATTGTTGGATGATATATTACGTGTTAACATAAATATTTTTTTAATATTGATTTTGATGATAGCAAACTTAATCAAGATTGATTTATCTTTTAAAAGCTCAAATTATTTTTCATATATTTTCATATTATAAAGGTTTTATATTTAATGAAAAGTGATTTTATGATATTAGTTATTTTCACATTAATGATTTAAATTAAAAAATTTTTAAGAACTTTAAAATTAACAAGTATTGCTTAAAATTCTGGAAGTGGAATTATTTGATAAGTTTTATAAAGTTTTGGGTCATAGTATAATTTTATAAAATTTTGGGCCAAACTATAATTTTTAAAACAATTCACTGTAGCAGTCATTGTAGGAAACGACTAACCGATGTCTTGATAATGGCTAGCCGACATCGAACAAAAATGAAGACTAGACAAATAATTCAATTTTAGTTGTTTTTATTACTTTTAATTATGAATAATTTAATTTTAATAATTATTTTTATTTGTGAAACTCTTGGGAAATAAATATGATTTAATCAAATTCTATTTTTAATTATATAAATTAAATTATTTTCTATTTAATTTTTTATACTTTTTTATATTTTGAAATTTTGATTTATTATAGACAAATAAAGGATTTTGGCACAATAAATTCTTAATATCTTAATATAAAGTATGGTAAAATGGTATTTTGACTTATTGCAGATAAATTAAATTTTGACACAATAAATACTTAATCCATAATAAAATTAATGGTATAATAATAATAATTTATATAATTAATCATTTGGGCAATAAATCTAAAAAAAGGTAAAAATAATTTCTTAAATTTTATTTACTATTAAGAATGGATCTATAACCCTAACTAATTCAATTTCACAATTTCATTTAAATTAAGTTGTTTATATTCAAGTTTTATTTTCAGTTTTAGATAAAATAAAAAAAACAAAGTAAAATTTTTCTCTGCGGATCAACCTCAAACTCACCGATTTATAATATAGCAAGACATTCTTATATTTGAGAGTTAGAAATCACTTTTAGTTGTGTAAAAAAAGGATCTTTTACAATCATAAGATTGTCAACTTTTCGTGTTGAGATCAATATATACCACTAATCTTCCTTTTTTTAATTATTATCGAATAATTCTTTGGCATAAAAAATTTAATGGAAAAGAGGGATAAATGTGTTATTTACTTAATATTTTATCTTGGGAAGAATATAAAATATACATTTTTGTTATAAGAAAAATATTTAAAAGATAACAAAAGGCATAAGTAAAACATCTTATAATTAACTTTTTTAATTTCTTACTTTTGGTATCTAAACTTTTTATTTTAATTTCAATTTATATGATTTATTAAATTTGTAAATATGAATAGAACAATACTATAAAATTATGGTGCCAAGGGATTATTGGATATTATGGCAACAGTAAAAAATAAGTGGTATCTATTGATTTTAACAATAGAGAGATTGGTAATCTCCCTTTATAGTGGCATATTATCTTAAATTCTAAAATCTCTTAGATGAAAAATAAGAGATTTAGGATTTGAAACCTGCTCATATGGGTGGGGAGAAAATTTAATTGTAGTTAGACTAATTTTTTTAAAAAAGAAAATTGTACCTCAACTACTTTAAAAATTTTGAAAATATAAATAGATGCTATGAGTTTTTTTTATGAGAGACATTATCAAAACACCAATCTAATTTTTCTAACATATTAATTTTGTGGCAAAGCTTATCTTGCATTTGCTGTAAGTTACAGCTATAAATTTTTGAATTCTCAAAAAAGTTAATAATTATGAAAAAGTCAATAAATTTTAGAGTTTTATTTTTTAAACCTTAAGCTACGATCAAACTACCCTGGAATTATACTTTTTTTTTTTTAAGTTTTTCATTTATATTTATAGCAAATTCAGTACCAAGTTTTTATTTTATCTAATTAAATCTATAACTTATTTAATCTTATATTTATTGAGTTTTTATTTATTATATTAATGATTTCTTAATTTAATATATCATAATCTTTAATGTTGAAGTCCTTTATTAATTGTTTAACTTTATTAAATTTTTTACTCATTTGGTCTCATAATTTTTAATTTGTTTTATTTTTTTCTTCATTAAAATTATTAATTTCTAATATTTTGTTTACTTTTCTATATCATTTATAAATAAATTTGGGTTTCCTAATTTATTTAATAAATATAGCGAAACACAATTTAATTAATTATTTTTCGGCATGTCTGAATCATTGATCATATCGAAGGATTAAAATTTTTCAAAAAAAAATCATCTTTGTATATAGTTAGAATGTGGTATCGTTTGCTATTTCTATATCATTTATAAAAAAATTTGGGCTTCCTAATTTATTTAGTAAATATAGTGAAATTCAATTCAATTGATTATTTTCTTTCATGTCTAAATCATTGATTGGATCAAATGATTAAAAGTTTTCATAAGAAAATCCTCTTTGTACATAGTTAGAATGTGGTAACTCATTAGTTTATGTATTTTGTGAAATTATTAGAGGTTCTAATGACTTATTCATTGTAACATCTTTCCACTAATTTATTAGAGTCATAATATATTTATGACTTATAATATCTCTTATAATTTAAGATGCTAAATTTAGATTTTATATATATATATATATATATATAAGAAAAAAATCTATTTTATTCCTAGGAGAGACAAGAAATTATAAATGTAGATGCAAATATATATTTAAAATTTGTAGATCTTTATGAATATCATAATTATTTAGATCTTTATAAAAATATAGTAAAAATTTAAAAAAAAATTAAGAACAAATGTAGAAGAGATGGTCAACAAAATAATTTAGTTATACAAAATTAATGAGGACTTGTTTTGAAAAAAATAAGTAAATATGTGATTAAAAAAAAAATTCTTGTAAAAAGTTATTACACCCATACCTCATTTTAGGTTAAAATTATTTTCATCAATTAGATTAAGAAATATGAAAATCTAACCATCAATGTGTATTGAATGTTTGTTACATCTAATGTAACATAAGCTTTGCCTACTTTTGTTGAAAAATAGCATATCAATATGCTAATTTTTTGACACATTTTGAGTGGGTCCCACTTGTCGAAAGTGGAAAAGCTTGAGAGATACAGATTCTACTCCGTGAATACTTCAAATATATATATTTGTTTACTCAAAATAGTGTTTGGGTGAATGAGAAATTGTCTCTCAAAATGCACCCTTGAAGTTGGAAATTTGAAAGGAAATGAGGCTTATCCCACATGGGAAAAATAAGTCAAGGGATTTGTGTTTATATATAGACACTTACCCATGCATGAGCAAGAATATTAAGGATAAAGGCTCTACACGCGCGTGCACAGCGGGGGGTGTGAATCCAAGACCGATTTGGTTAAACTCGTGTGCGCCCGCGCGTCCTGCATACGCGAATGTCAGCCCAAAATCATCCAAGCATGCATGGCACGTTTTTAATTTCCTTTTCATTTTTTTTTGTAACAGTTTCACAATAATTTGTGAATTGAATTTACGAATTCAATTTGCTTGCTGTTATGCTCAAAATTAATAGCCAAATTGATTTTCTTTATTAATACATGGCTGTTACAAACGTTTTAAGGCATATTGAATTCAAAATATTCAATATAATGCTGCTGTACAATACCCGTATGACTATAAAAGGGCAGCTCTCTCTTCTGTTTGGAAGAGACACAAATACATTCAGCACACAGCGTACAGAGTTCTTTCCTTCCTCTGGCGTCCTGTTCTTGATCGAGTTTGCCCACTGTTGTGGTTCACCGAAATTATTTGCTTGTGCTTGCCAAATAATTCGTGCCCACTATATCCTGGGAAACAGTTACCAGGTAACCTAAAGCACTGCAGTAGGTGGTTAATCTGTTTTAAGGAAACTGAGTTACAGGCCTGGGGTTTATTTCTTCTGTTTCCAATTTCTTTTCCCTTGCTGTTTTCGATTGTGATTCCCTGGTGCTGGTTTCCTGTTATTTGCGCTAACCTCATTGTGTACCTATTCAATTCTACTTGTTGTCTGACCATTTTTTTTTTCACGTTAATTACCCGCTGTTTGTTGTTGTTAACTCACTAAATTTTCCAACAACTTTATTATCAAATAATTCTAACAATTAATTTTTCCCACCTACAATTTTAATTTTTACATTTTACCATCAAATCATTAAAGTAACCGAAAATTTGAAAAAATAATTATGTTAAAAGGCTATTTTACCCACTTGAACTATTCAAATGTGTAGAAAAACAATTATCCTCCAAAATGAAAAAAAAAAATCTTAAAATCATATGTTTAGAAAATCATATATTTTTTTTAAAAAGTTTTAAAAAAACTTTTGAAAATATATAATTATATTAAGAAATATTTTAATTGTTATTCTAATTTTTATATTTTTACATCAATTTAATAAAATACAAATCAATTGCAATATTTAATTTAATGATAGTAAACTATTATATTTTTATTGGAAAATTATTGATTTACCAAACGACTTTTTATTCTTGTACCAAATCAGCACTTTCTGAATTGATAACTTTGAAATACTTAGATTTTCTTTTGAAGTTAGCATTTTTTAAAAGGAAGTTAAGGATTTAGTGGTAAAATAATAAAAATTAAAAAAAGCATTATTAGAAAAATTTTGATAAAAAAATAATATGTTAGGAAAAAGTAAATGCTTTTTTTTTTTTATAATATCCTTTCTAATGATATTTTGTACCACCTTAAATTTTAGTTTTATATCAACAAGCAATTTTTCAATTAACTACATTAGGTACTGGTAAATAACTGAGTTAAAAAATTATTTTGCCCCAAAAATAATTTGAAAAAAGGTTAAACCCTCATTTAATCTTCTTAAAAAAATCTAGAGACAAACTAATCTTTTATCTTATATTCTTTTATGGTGACTAATGGAGTTAGTCGAGAAGTGGATGGTTGATATAAAATTAATACTTGAAAGCTATCAGGAATATTATTAGAAACTCATGGAGTTTATTTAATTTTTCAATTTTGTTGAGTTGGTTGCAGGATAATTTCTCTTTTTTTTTTTTTATTCTTCTCTTTAAATTTTATTTTTTGCATTAAAGGATCATTTATAATCACAAATATATCTTAGCGGTATGCACACTTTTTTTTTTTGGTTTTGGGGGGGGGGGGGGTGGGGGGGAAGGATGTGATCAAAATCATAACCTCATTGCAAATTGCAACCATTCAATTCCAGAATAGTTTTCAAGCTTTTAATTAGGGCTTGCATTGTGTTGTTGTCTTGTTGGTTTGTTCCCCCCATAACTATCATAAAAGATTTCTGCCAGTGCGAATGTCCTTATATTTTTTCATGTAGATATGCTGTTAAATCATGCGGCTTAATAGAGTCAATGCAAATATACTATTAAACTGCATTACTTTATATTGCATTGAGAAATAATTCTATTAAATTGTACCGTTTAATAGTGTGTTTATATTAAAAGAAATGAGGGCACTTGCATCTGAGAATGATTTTATGTATATATATAATCTTTTTCTCATGTGAATGCTCTCATTTTTTAATGTGGACATACTCTTAAACCACAATATTATTAAATCATCTGGTTTAATAAAGTCAGTTAAAGTCAATGCATTAGAAAACCAAGCAGTTTAATCACATTAATTTTGCCATTTATTCCAAAAAGTTGTTCCCATAAAAACAATATTCATCGTGATCAATGTTTAAGTTCTTCAAATATTCACGCTCGTTGATTTACCCCTTGGAAACCGGTATCCAATCATGAACATCAATTCTTTCTTCTTCTTCTTTCTTGGTGGGTGACATAATATAAATGGGTCTCATATTGCAACATTTTTCATTGTTGGTACCATTTGTTTCGTCATATGCATAATTTATATATTCATACAATAGTGCTATGTAAAAATGTAGTATTGAAATTTGCTAGAATGACGTTAGTGATAATAAAAAGCTTATTATCTATAACGAAAAATTGTGATAATTGTTATTCATAAATATTAACCGGAGTTGGGCCAATTAACAGTTACAAGAACATTAAAAGAAATCCGTATAATGAAATCAAATTAAATTGGTTGGTTGAAAATAACAAAAAAATAGACGTGGCGTTAACCAACAAATTAACTTCATCACAATTATCGCCAAATTAAGAAACAATATTATTATTCTTCTGTCTTGGTGCGTCACAAGGTTATAACATAAAAGAGTCTCATTTCCATGATTTTAATGAATGGGCCCTAACAATTCCGCGATATCCGTAACTAAAATTTGTCTATGTTGTTAATTCATTAGTATCGGTTGATTCATTATAACTTAGAATGGGTTTATAGTTATGGATCTCTGACCGTATTAGAATTATAAATAATATACATTACAAGATAAAACAAACTATATTAAAGTTTGTGTTTTTTTATATGCTAATTTATCCTTAACTTTAATATAATTAGGTATTTGATTAGAACATTTTTATCATAACTTATGCATTTTGTAAATGGAGATCAAACCAAAGTGGCTGATTAAAAAAAAAAAAAATCTTAGAAATTACATTTAGCTACCAACTAATAGAACTTCATCACAAATAGAACTAAAACAAACCCATAATCCTCTTTTGGCCCTCGTGTACTTAAATGTAGTTGGCGTTTGCCGTCTTCCAAAAGCACCTTTAACGTCCTTTCCAGCTAACTAAACCCACCAACATCGGCATGGAGGGGTCATGAACATGAACAACGACCAAACACTGTTTTATTTTATGTTCTATTTTTCAGCCATCACCGTAGCGTCATTTTGTTACCAATTCAATTATGTATTGATGTTATTGGACACATTTTTAGTGACAATTTGTTTACCCTTTTCAATTCATGCAAAAAAAATTTCAGGTATTTTTGTTAGTTCTTTTTTGTTTTAAATTTGATTTTATATTTTTCCACATATATAACTTAGATAAATTAAAACTTAATAAAAAATTGAAACAAATCTGGAAAAAATTGTTTTTCGTTTAAAACGTCTCGTTCTTTTTATGTCTCTCAAGTTAAAAAATCATAATCCTTATTAGAAAAAGAATCATATGTTAATTGTTTAGTTCTAAAAACCTATTATGTTCCGCAAAAGTAAATCGTATTTATTAAGTAATGTAAGACATTGTTTTAGAATTTTAGAATTTTGTTATTTTAGGTCTTTTGATATTTTTTATTTTTAATTACAGCCAAGATATATGTTTTAATATTTTATTTCCATTAGAATGGTGATTTAATTTTCTTTTCAAGTTAACTTGGGAAAGTAGGTTTATCTTATTATAAATAAGGAGGTTTTGTTATTGTGTTCATAACTTTGATTAATAAAAAAAAAATTAAAATTTTCTTTGGGATTATTTAACAAAAATCTCTCTTGTAGAATTGTTTGAATGAGAATCTTATCTAATTTCGCTTAAAGATTTATCAAAATTTCATTGAATTATTTGGATTAGAATGAGATCTAATTATACTTCAATTAGAGTGTAATCTAATCGTGTTATCTTGGTCTAGTACTAGATGATATCTAGTAGTTTATTTACCCTAACAATTCGCTTCCACTACCCCGCTCCATCATTATGCTCCAGTACTAATATATATAATTAGAGCTCTAGATCAATAAAGGGTATACATTTGTTGGAAGATAATTAAAGACTTTGCTCGATCGGCAATCGAAGAGCACAACTTGAGTATGGCCATTTGATCGTATTGCTCCTACACCACTGGAAGACAAGTGCACAAACATTGCTGTATATACAAAGTAGCATCATGAAACAACTGTCCTAGATTCTTTTAAAAGTTTATTACTCATTGGTGTGGAGAAGCTCTTAGCCTCGTACTGTCCTCTTGCATAATTAGTTTTCCTAAGAAGCACTGAGATATATTTTGATGGGCTTAATTGCAAGCCTTCGTCATCTTTAGATAGACTTGTCAATTACTTCTATGGAAAATGATAAGTGGACTAATATCGACAAAAATAGCGCATAATCTCGGATGGGGTCACAGTATAGGTAAATTAAATGAATAAATTCATCTGAAATTACAGTTTCTTCAGTGCCTTGTCTAATTCTTTTGTTCAGATGGTAGCGTTTAACTTCTATCATTGCTATTCTATTGCTACTTGTCTCTAGTATGTCATCCACGTAAACTAATAGAAGAAAAAACAACATTACCTCGACGAATGCCGAAGCATCAGATTTTGAGCATGTAAAAAACCAATCGATGTGCAACTGACCTGAGCTTTTAAATTTGAGTTATCTATCACTTTTTAAAAATAATTTTAATAAACAAGAAGTGCCGCATTAGTTAACCTGAAGTCTAATACTAACCAAAGAACAGAGATTTGGGAATTGCTAGAGATAGAGAAATTGGATTAGGGTTTTCTCATAATCTTTTTTTTTTTTAATCTCTCAAAATTTCTAAAATTTAGCGAAAAAATTAATTTAAGCGATCACATTACTTTGATTGTCAATATTAAAATTCAAGACTAAATCTTAATCAATTATTTCACTAAGAGAGGTTTGAAGAGAAATAAGACTAGAAAAAGAGGGTCGGCCAAATTAATGCCCTAATGATGATGACAACTAAGACATCATGAGCCAGTAAATATATGACACGTAGTTGAAGATTCATATGTCACAGTCAGCCACATCACACTGTTATCAACTTCTACGTTCACATTCTGCTTTCTTTTGTTTGTCGTCTTGTAGCTGTCAACTTAACGGGTGCCATTTTCTAAATTAGGGAGCTGAGAGCTTCGCAAATTTTATGAGACTTAGTTTTTCCAGACTTTCAATATACATGGTTTAATAGCTTTCTTGGAATTTATTATGGTCCTGGAACCTAGACCAAATCAGCACTATGTATATGTATATAAATACAAATTTTAATACACTACAAGATAATATATTCTATATTACAACCTTTATTTCATATATATAAATATACATACATATATTTATGTACATAGAACCCTTAAATGAAACTACGAATTCATGTTGTGATCCTAACCCAATGTATTGAGTTAGTAAACATATTTTACTGGGCCTTTAATTTTGAATTAGTAAATATGATCCACCAAATATTGAGCTTCCCACTTTTCTTGCAAGAGCAAAGGTCTTGATACATTTTCTATTTAACTTCTTAAAAGTATCAGTTATTTTACAAATAAATTCTATATATAATGAAAAATAATTGAAACTTATTTAAATTCAGACTAAATTACTAAGCAACATCAAATTGGAAGCGTACCTGAATCCATTATTATTATACATTAGAAAAGATTCTTGATCTTGGTAATGGATTTCCAAACTAGTCTCTATCCTTTGTTAAGAATTCTCACTGAGAGGATTTTTGAGAATAAAAAGAGATTGAGATAGATTGGAGACCATAACCACCATATAGAAAGAAAATTGACTAGCAGTTTTAATTAAAAGTGCCCAGCGGTTTTAATTTTATGTTAATTATTACTTCTGCCCCTCATAGAAGTAATAATTAAACTATAGTATCTGTGTATTTAACCCATAACTATTATATCATTAGCCATTTAATTAACATTAAATATATCACTTAATTGTTGGCTAATTAAATAATAGCACACACATTTTATTTGTTTCATATGTGGCTCCAAATATTAGATTAATTAAAATTAATCTAACAATCTCCTACTGGGCCACAAATGAAATCTAACATGTGTTTAACTTAATGAGCTCGTAAAAAATTGCTATTCTATCATCAGAGTATATCTGGACAATCTCGTTCATTAACTTTATCAATATAGGATCAAAGTGGCCTTTGTTACATCAATAATAACACAACCTATCCGTGGTCACAAATATCAATACAGTTGAATGACATAGATCGATTGTGGATACATAGTATAGAAATTACATGCAACATGATCTAAACATGCATATTCCCAACTGGTCCTACTTTGAAATACAAGTTATACAACCCAAGAGGGGGGTGAATTGAGATTTTAAAACTTTACGCTAAACAATTCGCACAACAATTTAATCTATTGTGTTAGTCAAATAAAAAATAATAAATTCGATTAAGCACAATAATAAAAGAGTAAGGGAAGAAAAAATAAACACAAAGATTTTTACGTGGTTCGGCGATCCCTGCCTACGTCCACACCTCCAAGCAAACCAAGCTCGAAGATTTCACTATCCAAGCCTCTCAAAGCTTCAAGTTCTTTAAATTGACTTTTAAGGCGTCAATAAACCATTACAATCAAGAGATTGTCTCTCAATCTCTTCACTCAAGTGTTTCTCACACTTATACACTCACAAATTTGATGAGAAAATAATAAAGAGTGAACATACAAATAATATCTTAATAAAGATTTAATCTATGATATTTGCGAATTGGAATCTCAAAATATGTTATTGTAAACTTATTTATGCTTACAAGAGTCTCAAAATTGAAATTGGAATTGAGTTTTTATAGCTAAAGTCTAAAAACTAGCCATTATAGGTAAATTCCAACAACTAAGCTCCTAGCCGCTTAATTTATGAGCTCGCCGCTTCAGAACAGTGAAGTTACTGTTAAATCTTTATTTTGCTACAGTAATATTGTTCATAAAATTATATTTTGTCCCAAAATATTTTGTAATTATATTATGACCTAAAATATCATAAAACTTTACAAAAAAATCCAATTTTAGAATGTTTAAATAATAATAATTATTCCCAAAGCTTTTTGAAATTGTGATATGGCCCACCCCATGATAATAATTTTCAAAAAGGCCTTTTTCAAAATTTAACATAATACTTATAAATTTCAAACGTTTCAAAACTTTTTCAATTTAGTCAAAAATTTGAAAATGTGAAGTTTTCCTCAGGCGGCTAGCCGCTAGCCTTCAGGTAGTTAGCCACTAACTCTCTATCCACTTTTAATATTAGAAATTATAGTACGGCCTAAAAAGTTTCTAATGTTTGCAAATATGTTCAACTCCAGAATTCAAAATAATACTTATTATTAAAATCAAAGATTGTAAAACTTTTTTATTTTGGTCCATATCTTGAAAAATAGCAAACTTCATAAAATACTTAGTTTATAATTGTAAAACCTTTGATTTATGAAAAACTAATGATTTATTAAATAAAATCTTGAGTTTCTCAAATGCTAAACCATGCATATATTAAATCATATCGGCTTTACAAGAATTGTTGCAATAATGAGTCCGTTGAGCTCTAAACTTTATTTTTTATTGCGTCGTTGTCTGTTGAGTGTCTTGAGCTTGATTTTACCTGATTTACTTTATCATATAAATATTTTCTTTCAAGAACTAGTGAAATGTGAAATACAATATTTTTCAAATAACTTAAGATACATGTTTGTTATCATCAAAATTACAATATATGTAACTCTTTAGGTGAACATACTTTACTTTATTAAGATCAAAACTCAAAATATCTTAACATAGAGTAATAAACTGAAATATTTTATTTCTACAGAAAAAATCCAGATTACATAAATAAAATCCTAAAGCCACACATAGTAATAAACTAAAATAATACAAACTCCCACTAGATCTGAATATCCTCAAGAGAAATCACACACATACGAGCAGTATGCTCATGAAAGACCTTAGGTTGTAATCTTTTAGTGAGCGGATCCATTATCATGAAGTTTGTCCTAATGTGCTCTATAGATACCTATCCACTCTGCACTCTTTCCTTCACAACAAGGAACTTGATCTCAATATGTTTTGACTTTGTAGAGCTCATGTTATTGTTGGAATATAAAAATGTTGACTTACACTCACAAAATATCTTGAGTGGTCTTGCAACACCCTCTAAAATGCACAGCCCAGTGACAAAATTACGCAGCCATGTTTTTTTATTAGATGCCCCATAACATGCTACAAACTTTGCTGCCATAGTCGATGGAGCTATGAGCATTTGCTTGGCAGATCTCCAAGAAATTGTTCCACCGGCCAACATGTAAATAAAGCCTCAGGTGGATCTTCTGCTATCTTTGCAACCAACAAAATCAGAGTCAGAATACCCAATGATCTCTAATTGATCCGATCTCCTATATGTGAGCATGTACTCTGTTGTGCAAATTTTATTGAACTCACTAGCGCACGAATCTATTGTAGAAGAGATTAATGGTGACGAGTATCGATCCCACGAGGAGGTGGATTTTAATTGTGTGTAGAATTAATTTTCTTAAGTGGGTGGATGAATTTATGGTGAAAGGAATTTAGATTATGCTAAAATTTAAATTGGAATGGCAGGAATAAATTAAACTGCAAACTATTGAGATAAAGCACTTGGGTATTTGGATCTACATCAACATGCTCCATAGGATAAATATTCCATATTAATGTCAATTAAATCATGAGGGAGGTTTCCACACCTCATGAACCACGCTCAAATAAATATGGTGCTAAGGGCTTATCGTGCCAAATAATAATAACCTTGTACTAGGGTGCCGGTTTAACCAAGGCTGTATCTAAACAAGATTATTACTATTTATAGACGAAAAGTCAAAACATCTACAAATATTAGAGGGGAAGAGAAAATAAATTTACCAAATTAAGCCCATGGAACATGTTGAGACTTCACCTTCAACCCAAGCTTGAAAGAAAATTAGCTACTCATTTTTTAACTAGGGGTAAAATGAAAATTTATTAAAATACGTAGAAAATACAAGATGGAGAAGGAATTATAGAAAACTAAGCTCAAAAATGGATTCAGGGGTCTCAAATTAGGAGGGGAGAGCCCCCTTTTTATAGATATATTGAGTGAATCATAGCCATCGGATTAAAAACAGTTTGGACGCTCATGATTGAGCCACGTCATCAGTTAACAGTACGCGGTTTGACCACGGTTTGCACAGTAACGCGGTTTGCATAGTAACGCGGTTTGAATAGTAAATAATCACATGTGTGTGCATGTACCGTACCCATGATTTTTTGTCCACTGAAATGCTGCCACGTCACCGATCAACAGTACATAAGAATTTTAGTCCAATACGATCGTGACACATCATCAGTCAATGCCAACTCATCAGTCAACGTCACATAAGCAATCAAATGCCACATTTTTCTCCAATCAAATGCTGCCACGTCATCGATTGATGCCACATCATCGGTCAATGCCACGTCATCGGTCAACGCCACGTCATCAGACCGTATATGTGAACAGTGTCGTGAACAATAATATGAACAGTGCCGTACGTGTGAACAGTACTATTTTTCTTTTTATACTCTTTCTAAGGTTTTCGACCGTCCTAAGTTCAAAAGTGATGTCCGTTTTGCTGTCTGATCACTCGTTCATTGTGAAACGATCATGATGCTCTTAAAATACATAAAATACTTATTTATGATACAATACACATAATTAAATTACAAGACAAATAAATACATAAAAGTAGAGATATTAGTGAGACTTAAAATATAAAATGACGATTTTCTCCTTTATAAATATGCATTTTCTAACACTCAACACACCCCCCAACCAACTTATTGTTAGTCCATAGTAAATAAAGCAAAAACAAAATTCAAACCCAAAAATAATTTTTTTTTAACAATTGTGTTTATTCAATCAGACTAATGGCATCAATCAAATAAAAGTATAAGCATTATCTCCAGTCTAAAGAAATATCACATCTACATTAACCATCCACATGCATTAATCGAGTAGACTTTATCATAACTATAGGAATCAAGCCACTCTCAAGAACGACATGTCAAACCCCAAAATTTCACCGGTAATAGTGACACTCTCCCAAGGAAATTAAACCCAATAAAAATTATCACTCCAATGAATGGTAAATTGAGTGAAAATAATAAAGAAGTAATATCACAGACTCTCACCAAGATGAAAAGAATATGCCCATAACTTAGAAATAATATGATCTCAAAGAAAGTACTAGTCAACCCAATGTATTTATTTTTTTTAATGCATCACTACATCTTAATAGCCTGTATAACTAGCTTTTACTTCAGACTATAGTTCCTTAAAATCAAGAATGACTTTTATTAGGACGTAACGTAGGATAGGGACATGGCTAACAAAGAAGAGGAAATAGGGAAACCAAAAAAACATGTTTGAGAAAAAATAGAGATCTTTTGAAAATTAAAAGGTGCATTTTGCTTATTTATTATTATTGTAAATCTTCTTCTTTTTTTTCTTTTTTTTTCTTTTTTTTCTTTTTTTTTCTCTTTTTGTTTTTTTGTATGGCACAACTTTGCTGAACAATAATTATTTATATCTTTTCTCAAACATGAATAGGTGAAGGAACTTGTAAAACATTAGGTTAAACTCTAAATCGGAGTGGGTTAAGGTGATAAGTTAACAAAGGAAATATTTTTTTTTTTAAATAAAAGGCTCAAAAGAGCTAACTATAGATATTGCATAACAGGGATGGCTTGAAAGGCTTAAACGGGTCAAAGATGGCCTTCTATCGTCTTTTAAGACTCTAAATAATCTTACATATCTACTAGTTAGATGGACCTTCAGATGCAGCAACACATTTTTTCTTTTTGTTTTTTAGAATGTTGACTTAAAAGAAATCTAGAGATCATGTATAAAATAATAAACTACTAAGCTGTATGAAAAATGGGCGAAAAGGGTTACTCTCCAAGGAAAAATAATAGGCTCAAAAACTCACTTGGAATTTATTATAACATGTGCATTCCTTCAAGCAACTCATATTTGTCTCCAACATCAACATGTAGAATAGCAAACATGGTGTAACATTACTCAAGACCAAAGATAATACAAATACTAAGATTCGAAAGTCATCATGTCATCCAATGTTAAAAGATCACAAGTTTTTTTTTCTTCAAACGAAATTCTACCCCCCAACCTATTCTAAACATGAAAAGAAAACATTCATGCAGAAAGATGAAAAATGATGTAGAAAAATTTATTAGATGATAGAAAAGAAAAATATCTATTTTTTTTTTTTTACTGAGAAGATGCGTTTCTAGAGTCACTACACTCTATATTCAACTATCTTCGACTCAAAAACTTGAAAATGTGTATTTATAAATGAGAAGTCAAAAAGAAAGAGTTAGAAAGAACACACTTAAAATAAGACAATTTTTTTTTGGGCTTTTTCTTTTTAACTTTCAAACTAAGAAGATGCGTTTTTAGAGTAACTACACTCCATATTCAGCCATCTTCTACTTAAAAAGTTAGCCACGATTAGTTCTACAACAAAAATTAGTAAAAAACTTAACCAACATTCCACAATTGTCAACTATTCCCTCCCCCCAACCAAAACGAAACATTGTCCTCAATGTTTGAAAGGAAAGAAGTAGAGTTTAGAAAACATAACCTGGGTAGTGCAACACAGAAGAAAATATTTATAAGCAGCGAGTTAAATCTAATTTGTACTTCTGACTGCGGCTACTGCTACCATTATTATTTAAACACTCCAACACAACGGTCCTGGGATCTGGCTCTGGTCGATAAGCTTGTAACAGATCAAGTAGCTCATTAGCAGTATGTGCACAAATAAAGACTTTTTTCACTGAGGAAGGAATGAAATAATTTTTTATTGCATGGTTAAGAAATGCGATAAAGCTATCATAAAAGTTATGGACATTTAACAAACCGATGGGTTTCTGGTGGATGTTCAGATGGGCCCAAGATGCTAATGTGATTAGTGCCTCAAGAGTTGCAAGATCTCCTGGAAGGAAAATAAAAGCATCGGCATGATTTAGCATTTCAGTTATTCTTTCTTGCATACCTGAGACGACTAACTCTTCTCTAGTTGATGAGTTACACAAACAGCCCAAAGGTTTTAGAATTGTTGGGATAATGCTTAACACTTTACTCCCTCTGACATAAGCAACTTCTGAGACCATTTTGGATAACCCTCGGTTACCTCATCCATACACCAAGTGCAGTTTTCTCTCTACTATTCTTCGACCAAGATCGATGGCTGCCTCAACGAACTCTTTATGTTTGCCATAGTTAAACCTAGAGAGCACACAAATGTTCTTGAATTGTTTACTAGGAGTAGCTGCCATTACGATACTGGTAAAAAATAATTTGTGAGTGCTAAATAAAAAATCATATTTAAAGACCTTGGTGACAGTGGGTCACAGCTGTGTATAAGGCATCATGTCAGTGTCAATTAACGCGTAAGGCACATGGCTCGAGAGTAAAAAATGAAACATTAAAAAAAAGAAAAAGCAAACAATAATAACATAAAATTATTAAAGGCAATAATACGAATGGTAAAACAATAGTGAAATAAAACAATAGTAAAGTAAAAGGACATTCACAGGTAGTTGTGACTGTGGCTCACATCTTCCTTTGGTTTTACGTCCAGAAACGGCTTGAACGCCCTCTATGGGTCGACGATAGGCTTCCCATCCAGTTTTCTTATAAACTAGCAAACAGGGTCGTTTATAGTCAGATTCCCGAGACTGTATCATGCATGTTCTTTCTGGAATAATGGCCATAACTGGAGAATCACTCTTTGTACGTATCCACTGGAATGCGTTTCAAGAGACAAAAGGATATTATCCAATGACTTTTTATTCAAGCCATCCCGCATGAATTTAATCTTATCTTCCCTTTTATCAGACACCATTCCTAAAGAACATGGTTTTCTATTGCATATCGTTCTGGCACACTTATGACAAGCAACAGAAAGTCTTCAAGCTCTTCGTTTTCTTGCATAATTTCTTTTACCACAACCATGCATGTATATAATAAATTTAGGAGGTAACTCACCTGCCAACCGTACTTTGGCCTCGATTAACCAACGGATGTCAGCAGGGATGTTATTCTTCATAAGCAATCGCATGCGTTCGGACCGAGCTTTATAGATTGAAAAGAGGGCATTCTGAGGAAGTGAAGGGAATCGTTGTAAAGCTTTGCTAAAATCTCTTCTCTGTCCATACTTTCGTCTTAGAATATCAGTTATTATGGGAAACTGAAGTAACCGACTTGATTGTCACGGAGTACCGTTATCCGCTACTTAACTGGGGTAACAAACTTACACACACAAAGCAAACTAAAATACACAAACAGAGAAACGAATTCAAACACACAAAGCAAACTAAAATCGTCCTCTTATTGAATTTACCTCAAGCTCTAACTGGGTTTTGTAGACACTTCTCTCAATATCTCTGAGTTGGCTTTCTAAATCCTCAACATGAGTGACTAACTCTGGTGGTTACAAAGCCCAAATACGAAGTGTTTTACAAAATTGTATTTGCTTTTTGAGATGAGTTTGGATAGGTTGAAGTTGTCTAAAAATGTTCAAGAGGAACTATCTCATGATTAAAAATGATAAGAGAAAACTTAATGGTTAAATAAACACACTCATGCAAAAATAATTTCAATCAGCAAGACAATAATAAAAAGGAAAAAGAAAAATCAAATCAAATAACTGAAAAGAAAGAAAAATCTCAATTTAAACTTAGTGGGTCACTCAAATTTATTTCGATGTCCGTTCCATGTGGTTGGTACTCTAAATATGGCTTTAATCTTTGACCATTAACTTTAAAAGTGACGCCGTTCTTTGGATCCTTAATTTCAATTGCCCCATGTGGAAAAACAGTGTGAACAATAAGAGCGCCAGACCATCGAGAACGTAACTTACCTAAGAATAGGTGCAAGCGAGAATTGAATAAAAGAACTTTCTGACCTAAGGTGAAAGATTTTCTCATAATTTACTTGTCGTGAAAGACTTTCATTCGTTGTTTGTAAATCTTGGTATTTTCGTATGCATCATTGCAAATTTCTTCAAGTTCTGTCAGTTGTAGTCTTCTTTCCGAGCCAGCTTGCTGCATGTCAAAATTAAATTTCTTAATGGCCCAGTACACACGATGCTCGAGTTCCACAGGTAGGTGGCAAGCTTTTCTATACACTAGCCTGTAGGGTGACATCCCAATTAGAGTTTTGAAAGCTGTTCTATATACCCATAATACATCATCGAGCCTTAACAACCAATCTTTTCTGTTGGGTCTCACCGTCTTTTCTAATATGTACTTTATTTCTCGATCAGAGATCTCAACTTGGCCACTGGTTTGCGGATAATATGGGGTCGCCACTTTATGAGTGATGGAATACTTTGTCAAAAGTGCTTTGAATGATTTGTTGCAAAAGTGGACACCACCATCACTGATTATTGCTCGAGGGAATACAAAATGTGAAACTATGTTGCTTTTTAAAAATTCTATCACCACCTTGTAATCGTTGGTCCCACATGGAATTGCCTCAACCCATTTCGAAACATAGTCAACAGCAACCAATATGTATTGATGGCTAAAAGATGGGGAAAAAGGTCCCATGAAATCGATACCCGACACATAAAAAATTTCAACCACTAAAATTAGGTTTAGTGGCATCATATTCCTTCGTGTTATGCTCCCCATTCGTTGACACCTATCACATGAAGAATAAAAGGTGTAAGTATCTCGAAAGATAGTTGGCCAATAGAAATCACATTGTAAAATTTTAGTAGCTGTTTTCTTAGCGCTGAAATGGCCTCCACAAGCTTGTTCATGGCAGAATAAAAGAATATTTTGAAATTCATTTTCTGGGACACATCGTCTGACAATTTGATCTATACAATACTTGAATAGATAAGGATTATCCCAAAAGAAATTCTTTATTTCCGTAAAAAATTTGGCCTTGCCCTGTAACAAGATAATTAACAATATCAGCATACCATGGTACTACTTCCGCACTCATTAATTATTCATCAGGAAATGACTCATTCAAAGATAATGGTTCCATAGTTGTGTCAAAATGGAGACGAGAGAGATGGTCAGCCACAAAATTTTTTGTTCCTTTCTTATCTTTGAATTCTAAGTTAAATTCCTGCAAAAGTAACACCCAACGAATTAGTCTAGCTTTTACATATTTCTTTGTGAGAAGATATTTAAGAGCAGTATGATCTGTGAATACAATTATTTTACAACCAATGAGATAAGATCGAAATTTTTCTAATGCAAATACTACTACTAGCATTTCTTTTTCAGTGGTTGAATAATTCAACTGTGCATCATTCAATGTTATATTAGCATAGTAAATAACATGGGGAATTCAATAAACTCTTTGTCCTAATACTGCTCCTACTGCATAATCAGATGCATCACACATAAACTCAAATGGTAAATTTCAATTTAAGGGTTGAATGATGGGTGATGATGTCAACAACTGCTTTAGTTTTTCAAATGCCACAAGACATGAATCATCAAAGACAAAAGGTACACCCTTAGCAAGTAGATTGCATAAGGGTCTAGAAACTTTACTAAAATCTTTAATGAAACGTCTATAAAAACCAGCATGCCCAAGGAAAGATCTTACTTCTCTGACTGTTTTAGGTGGAGGAAGATTGGAAATGAGATCCACCTTGGCTTTATCAACCTCAATACCTTTACTCGAAATGATGTGACCGAGAACAACACTTTATTTTACCATAAAATGGCATTTCTCCCAACTCAAGATTAAATTCTTCTCGATACATCTCTACAGAACTAATGTTAGATGATGTAAACATTGATAAAATGAATCACCAAAAACAGAAAAATCATCCATAAAGACTTCAAGAAATCGTTCAACCATATCGGAAAAAATGCTTAACATGCATTGTTGAAATATAGCAGGTGCATTACATAATCCAAATGGCATTCTCCTATATGCAAAAGTACCAAAAGGACAAGTGAATGTGATCTTCTCTTGATCTTTTAGTGCTATGGGAATTTGATTGTATCCTGAGTAGCCATCTAGAAAGCAATAAAATTCATGTCCTGCTAACCTATCAAGTATTTAATCGATAAATGATAAAGGAAAATGGTCTTTACATGTGACAGAATTCAACTTTCTATAATCAATGCATACACGTCATCCTATAGTTACTTTAGTGGGTATTAATTCATTATCAGCATTGCTAAATACTGTGACTCCTAACGTTTTGGGGACAACTTACACAGGACTGACGCATGAACTATCAGAAATGGGGTAAATGATACATGCATCTAATAGCTTAAGGACTTCAGTTCTAACAACCTCTTGTATGTTAGGATTTAACTGACGTTGCATTTCCCTAGTAGGTTTAGCATTTTCATCAAGGTGAATGTAATGCATACAGTCTATTGGGTTTATACCTTTTATGTCTGCTATAGTCCATCCTAATGCTCATTTGTGCTCTTTTAAAACTTCCAACAACTTACCTTTTTATTCGTCATTGAGGGAGGAAGAAATGATTACTGGTAAAGTGTTTTCTTCTCCCAAAAATACATATTCCAAAGTGCTGGGTAATGGCTTGAGCTTGAGTTTTGGTGGTGATTCTAATGATGGGCTGAGTTTCTTTTCTGATGGCACTAGTTGATCAACTCTTGACTTCTATTTATTTGTGTCCATGGATGGTACTGAGTCAAGTAGGGCATTGACTTCATCGACTGATCTGTCAATATCAAAATCTAAACCAAAGTGAGTTAAACATGTTTGTAAATGATCATCATTAAGGTTTGAAAGAAAATTATTATCAACTAATGTTTTATTAAATCCACATCAACAATTTCATCATCTGCATTGTGAGGTTATTTGGCAATGTTGAAAATATTAAGCTCCATGGTTATATTGCCAAATGACAACTGCATATTTCCAGTCCTGCATTGAATGTGAGCATCAACAGTTGCCAAGAAAGGTCGGCCTAGGATAATGGGGATGTGCTTCCTTGAATCTTGCACTGGTTGAGTGTCAATTACAATGAAATCAACATGAAAATAAAACTTATCTAGCTGAATAAGCACGTTCTCCAGAATACCACGAGGTATTTTCGTGGACCGATTTGTAAGCTGTAACACCACTGGAGTTAGGTGTAATTCGCCCAGTCCAAGTTTCACAATTGCAGAATAAGGCAACAGATTTACACTAACTCCTAAATCCAACAAAGCATTCTTAATTGTGTGGTTCCCTATACTACATGAGATAGTGGGGGAGCCTGGATCTTTGCATTTTAGAGGCATTTTATGTTGGAGTATAGAACTAACATTTTCTGTTAAAAAGACCTTTTTATGAACATGAATATTTCTCTTTTTAGTGCAAAGGTCTTTAAGAAACTTGGCATAAGATGACACTTGTTTTATAGCATCAAGTAAAGGGATGTTAACACTTACCTGTTTGAAGATTTTAAAAATCTCGCCTGTGGATTTTCCCTTCTTTCCTTTAGCTAATCTCTGAGGAAATGGAGCTTTAGGAACGTATTCTCATGGGTTGGTTTCCTCTTTCTCCTCTGATGATGAGTCCTCAGCATTCAGAGGTACGATCTGAGTTGATTTTGTCACTGGCAGTGGCATCTCCACTTTTTTGTTGACTTCTTTTCCTTTTCTCAAGGTCATGACGGCTTTGACCTCTCCATGTTGTTGTGGTGAACTGGTACTTGATTCATGTACTTCTTTTGGATTAGGCACTGGTTGACTTGGGAATTTGCCTTTCTCAACAGTCATTGCCAAAGTTTGAATTGAAGAAGCAAGTTGTCCCACCATTTTTTTGAGATTTAAAACTAATTGGGCTTGTGAGTTGAAGCCCGCTCTCATCTCATTTCGCAGTTCATCAATGGTGCGGTTCTGTTGCTCGATTATGAAATTAGTGAGATTCTTCAGACTCTGGAACGTATCCTCCCTTGGTCTGGGTTGAGAGTGGTTTGGGTTTTGATTGTATGGTCTAAATGGTAGCTGAGAGGCTTGAGTAATTTGAGGAATTGGAGGAATTGGTTTATTAATGGAGCTGGAGCTACTGGTTCATTTTGTTGGAATCCTTGAGACCATGAAAAATTAGGGTCGTTTCTCCATCCAGGGTTATATGTGTTGGAGTTTGGTTGTAATTTAATGGTTTCCTCATGACACCTATGGCATTGGCTTGATCTGAATATGAGTCATGGTCATGTGGTTCTGTTGATTTGGCAGTCGTCAATAATGCTATTTGTCGAGAAAGACCTTCGACCATCTCTTTGACATCTTTACTTCCCGAACTTGACTCGCCAATGTGAACCTCATTTACTCCCTTAATTCTCCTGGTATTTCTGAGTGATCGACTCCGTTGTTGAGAATTATCTGATTGGCGTTGGAAGAAATCCCAAATCTCTGATGTACTTTTTGACATTAGCTCTCCTCCACTGGTCGCCATTAGCCATTCTTGCACATGTGGCAATAATCCCTCCAAAACGTATTGGCATTAGTGCCATTTCTCGTACCCATGATGTGGACATTTCAAGAATAGCCCATTGAATCGCTCCCATGTGTCGAAAAACTGCTCATCGTCTCTCTGAGTAAACTCTGAAATTTCTCTATGAATAGCATTGGTTTTATGAACTGGGAAATATTTATTCAAAAATTTTGTTACCATTTGTTCCTATGATGTAATGCTATTAGCAGGTAATGTATTAAGTCATGAACGAGCTCTATCCTTTAAAGAAAATGGGAATAATATGAGTTTAACATCATCATCTAAAAAATTCTCGCATCTAAAAGTTTGACAAATAGCACGAAAATCGTTCAGATGATTATATGGGTCCTCATTTTCTAGGCCATAGAATGTTGGGAGACAATTTAGCACACTAGGTTTTAATTCAAAACTCCTAGCAGCTACATTTGGGAATCTGATGCATGATGTGCTCAAATTTACGGGACTAAAATAATCCTTAAATGTCCTCTCCTGTAGTTCTAGTTGTTGGTTCTGCAAATCCATTTCAATTTTATTTTTAAATGCAATGTGTTTGTGTGTGCGAAGTGTTTTTTCCAATTCAAGATCTAAAGGCTCAAGATTAGGTGATAATGACCTTCGACCATGCATGCAAAGAACAAAATAAATGAACAAAAAAATGCGAACAAAACTAATAAAAATAAAGAAGAGAAAGAAATTACGATACTAACCTTATCATGCTGTTACAATCTTACTATGAAAACACACTCAATTGCTATTAAAAAAAATAAATTACGTGAAAAAAATTAAAATAAATTACAAAGAAAGGTAACAAGATTAAAAAAATTATAAAGAAAAATAACATGAAAATTAAATTACACAAATTTAAAGAAGAGAAAAAGAAATAAAATTTTAAACCTTAAAATATAGATTCACCTTTTTTTTTTAATTGAGAAAAAAAATTACATAAAAACTACTAAAAAAATACATAAATATTAAAAAAAATTAATTCTATGAATTAAAATACTTACCTCCCCGGCAACGGCGCCAAAAACATGTTGTGCAAATTTAATTGAACTCGCAAGCGCACGAATCTATTGTAGAATAGATTAATGGTGACGAGTGTCGATCCCACGAGAAGGTGGATTTTAATTATGTGTAGAATTAATTTTCTCAAGTGGGTGGATGAATTTATGGTGAAAGGAATTTAGATTATGCTAAAATTTAAATTGGAATGGCAGGAATAAATTAAACTGCAAATATTGGATAAAGCACTTGAATATCTGGATCTGCATCAACATGCTCCATGGGCTAAATATTCCATATTAATGCCAATTAAATCACGAGGGGGGTTTCCACACCTCATGAACTACGCTCAAATAAATATGGTGCTAAGGGCTTATCGTGCCAAATAATAATAACCTTGTACTAGGGTGCCGGTTTAACCAGGGCGGTATCTAGACAAGATTATTACTATTTGTCACGAAAAGTCAAAATATCCACAAATATTAGAGGGGAAGAGAAAATAAATTTACCAAATTAAGCCCATGGAACATGTTGAGACTTCACCTTCAACCCAAGCTTGAAAGAAAATTAGCTACTCATTTTTTAACTAGGGGTAAAATGAAAATTTATTAAAATATATAGAAAATATAAGATGTAGAAGGAATTATAGAAAACTATGCTAAAAAATGGATTCAGGGGTCTCAAATTAGGGGGAGAGAGCCCCCTTTTTATAGATATATTGAGTGAATCATAGCCATCAGATTAAAAACAGTTCGGATGCTCAGGATTACACCGCGTTATCAGTCAACAGTATGCGATTTGACCACGGTTTGCACAGTAACGCAATTTGAATAGTAAATAATCCCATATATGTGCATGTACCGTACCCATAATTTTTAGTCCACTGAAATACTGCCACGTCACCGATCAACAGTACATAAGAATTTTAGTCCAATAAGATCATGACACATCATTAGTCAATGCCAACTCATCAGTCAACGCCACATAAGCAATCAAATGCCACATCTTTCTGCAATCAAATGCTGCCACATCATCGGTCAACGCCACGTCATCGGACCGTATATGTGAACAGTGTCGTGAACAATAATATGAACAGTACCGTACGTGTGAACAGTACCGTACGTGTGAATAGTGCCATTTTTCCTTTTATGCCCCTGCTAAAGTTTTCGACCGTCCTGAGTTTAAAAGTGATGTCTGTTTTGCTGTCTGATCATTCATTGATTATGAAACGATCATGATGCCCCTAAAATACATAAAATACTTATTTATAATACAACACACATAATTAAATGACAAGAGAAATAAATACATAAAAGTAGAGATATTAGTGAGACTTAAAATATAAAATAACGATTTTCTCCTTTATAAATATGCACTTTTTAACACTCAACATACTCCTTTATCCTTTGTAAGTATCTCATAACTTGCTTAGCTACTTTCCACTGATCCATGTCGGGATTGCTTAAATATCTACCTAACATGCCAATTATGAACATAATATCTGGACGCGTACATACTTGAGCATACCTAAAACTCCCTATAACTGAAGAATAATGAATCTTCTACATTTCCTTAATTTCAAGATTGGTCTTAGGGCACAGAGGTGTCACTTGGTTTACTATTTTGCATGCCAAATCTTTTCAAAACTTTATCGATATAGTTCCTTTGTGACAATCTCAGAATACCCTGAGAACGATCTCGGTGTATCTTGATTCCTAAAACAAAGGAAGCATCACTTGGATCTTTTATCTCAAAATGTTTTGATAAAAAAGCTCTTGGTGTAGTGCAGTATGCCTATATCATTCGTGGCAAGCAATATGTCATCGACATATAAAACAGAAATATATGTTTACTCACACTGAACTTGTGATACACACATTCATCAATAACATTTGCCTTAAAATCATATGAGATAATTATTTGATGAAAATTAAAGTACCACTGACAAGAAGCTTATTTGAGCCCATAGATAGATTTGGTTAGTTTACAAACCATATTCTTTGAGTCTCCTGACATAAAGTTTTCTGGTTGTATCATATAAATTGTTTCATCAATGTCACTATTGAGAAATGTTGTTTTAACATCCATATGCAACAAGCACCATAATTGTCCTAAATGAGTCTTTCGAAAAAACTAGAGAAAAAGTCTCTATATAGTTAATTCCTTCCTTTTAAGTAAAACCTTTAACTACAAGTCGTGCTTTATATCTCTCCATATTACCACTTGAATCCCTTTTGGTTTTAAATATCCATTTACAACTAATGAGCTTCGTAACAGAAGCTAATGAGACAAGTTCCCAAACTTTATTGTCTTGCATCGACTTGTACTCTTCATTCATGGTTTCAATCCATTTCTGAGGGTTGGAACCTTGCATGGCTTGATGGAAGTTGATTGGATCATCTTCCATCACTCTAGTTTCATCCTCATGTTCATGAAGAAATACTACGTAATCATCCAGAATTGTATTTCTCTTTTTTCTCGTGGATCATCTTACTTGCATAGGCTCTTAAGGTTGTTGAGTTTGATCTTCAGGACCAATTATCTCATTTTGAATGAAGGGTTTTACAATATTATCTGATGATTAAGGATCCAAATTTACTTTTTGCTCAATGATAGGTATTAAAACCTGTACATGTCAGAAGTAACAGTGGATCCTTCTTCCTCTTCAAAGACAATGTTCCTTATTGGATTTCTCTCCCCAAACTCAACATCCTCAAAAAATATTGTAGTTCCTATCTTAAAAATTAATTGTGTACTAAGATAATAAAATTTAAACCTCTTTGATCGCTCCGCATAGCCAACAAAGTAGCTGCTTACAATTTTGGAGTCCAATTTCTTTTGCTAAGGCCTATAAGGCCTCGCCTCAGCTGGACATCCCCAAACATGTAAATGCTTTAGACTGGGTTTTCGACCCATTCAAAGCTCATAAGGCGTTTTAACAGTCGCTTTAATTGGCACTCGATTTAGAATATAAGCTACTGTTTTGAGCGCTTCACTCCAGAGTAATTCCGGTAAAGTAGAATGATTAATCATACTCATTACCATATCCTTAAGAGTTCGGTTTAATCTCTCAGATACACCATTCATGCTAGGCCACCCTGGCATGGTATATTAAGGGACAATTCCGCATTCCTTTAGGTATTTAACACACAGTCTTAGAAGTTGTTCACCTAATCTGTCATATCTATCGTAGTACTCACCACCACGGTCAGACCTGAAGACCTTTAATTCTTTTGTTGAGTTATAACTCAACTTTAGCTTTAAATGTTTTAAACAAATCCAAAGACTATGATTTTTCATGAATCAGGAAAATATAACCATATCTCAAATAGTCGTCGATGAATGTAATGAAATATTGTTGACCATTCCAAGTAATTATGGGGAATAGTCCACAGATATTTTATGAATTAATTCTAAGACTTCTAAAGTTCTGTAGGTACTTAATTTATTAGTTCTAGTTTGTTTTCCCTTGATACACTCAATACAGACATCAATGTTTGTACAATCAAGAGATCCTAACATCTCATCCGACACTAATCGCTCAATTGTAGCTTTAGAGATGTGACATAAGCATTTATACCATAATGAGGCCGAATTTTCTTTCTCTAATTTATGCTTTATACCTCTGGAACTAAAATGCAGGTTTTCATTATAACTTGGAACAATTTCTAGCAAATATAGATTGTCATAAGCGTTATCAACAACATTAAAATTGATAGATAAACTAAATTATCTGTTGACAAATGAACAAGAATAACTAAATTTGTCCAAAACTGAAACTGAAATTAAATTCCATTTAAAAGACGGCACAACAAAAGTATCTAACAAATCCAAATAACAACCAATTCTCATAAGCAATCTAAAATGCCCAATTGCTTCAACTCTTACCGACTTGCCATCTCCGACATAAATGCATCTTTCAGTATCAATTGGCGGCCGATAGCTTAGGCAACCCTGTATTGAAACACAAATGAGAGTAGTAGCACCCAGATCTATCCACCATGTGTTTCTTAGTACCGAAGCTAAATTAATTTCAAAACAAACCAAAGTAAGAAATGTACCTTTCTTTTTGCACCATGCTTGATATTTTTACATTTCTTCTTCACATGTCCAGGCTTACCACAGAAGAAATGGTCATGCTCAGCCTTTAGTTTCTTTGGCTCTGGACTGTTAGAAGCCACAGCTTCACCCTTTTTCTTTCTTTTGCCCTTATCTTTAGAAGTGCTTACCACATGTGCATATTTGATTTTCTCTTACTTCAATCTCTCTTGTTCTTGCACACAAAAGAAAATCAGTTCATTGAGATTCCATTTTTCTTTCTGACAATCGTAACTAACTTTGAACTGATTAAATTGTGGAGAAAGAGAGATAAATACCAAATGCATGACCAAATCATCAGATAGGTCTAGCCCTAATGCCTTAAGCTTAGAAGCAAGATGAGACATCTCCATAATGTACTCCTAAATGTTCCTCTTGCCTTATACTTCATTGAAATCAAGCTCGCTAAATGCATACTTGTTTTAGCCTTATCTTTTTTTGTAAAACATTTCTGAATTTCAACAAGAAGCTCACTATTATTTGTAACATCATCGGTTATAGCACTCCTAAATACTTCTAGAACGCCGCGCTTCATGAACATAAGATTCATCCTGTTAGATCGATCTCACTTCTCATAGTACAACACATCTTCAAATACACTATCATCAGTGAGTTCGTCCGACTTAGGGTGTCTAAATGATAAGTCTAGATGCATGCAGTGAAAGAGAATCATTATATTTTCTTTCCATTCCTTAAGGTTAGTCCCATTCAGAATCGGAACACTATTGATATTTGTAGATATAAAAGTAGCAAACAGAAAAATTGAATAGAGAACAAAAATCAATAAAATATAAATAAACAAATAATACTCACATTAAACAACTCAATTAATAATCTTTAAGAATTTAAGAGCAAATTATAACTTTTTAAGATACCTAGCACAACATTAGTAACAACTCTTTGGACTATAATACAAACTGTAAATGGTATTTTTGTTGTAATGATCAAATTTTGACGATACATCATGTCAAGTAATAAACCCATCTTTGAATTAATATATTACTCACATTAAGTTATCTTAATAATCGTCACAAATTTACGTCCATAGGTGTTGTGCAATTAAGCCAAATATTAATCTTTCTTTGGGTCGATTAACATCCGCAGGAATTAACATAAAGACAAACATCTAACGCCCAAAATAAACTAATCTACAAGAGAGACATCACTTTGGAGATTCCTCGTTTAAGTAACATATTTTTAGTGTTAGACCAATAATTAACATAGATGTTATAAAACATTTTTAAATTTAAAGATTATAAAAGTAAAACCAGAACTATAATAATCAAACCGACTTGATTTCATTCACACGTTATATTTATAACCCAGATCAATTACCACCTATAATGCAAGTGAAACATGGCCACTGAAAGAACTAAAAGATCGATTCATGTGATTTAATTTAAAATCACTATTATTATTATATCCAATTCAAAGCAAATTGATATTATTATTATATCAAAACTGAAACAAGCCACTTCAAATTTAATTTAATTGATTTGAATTACATATTATCATTAAAACCGAAACCGCGGCCACTTAAACTCAAATGAAATTGACTTAGTTTAAATTTATTATTAAAATCAAAACCGAGATATGGAGGTATGGCCACTGCAACTAAATCCAAATTTGAATTCAACTAAGTATTAAATATTAAAAACTAAAACCAAGATTACATGGCCACTGTAAACTCAATGTAAATGATCATGCTTTCGTTAATCATGCTTCGGTTTCGTGTTTCAAAAAACTAGCATATGAATTTTTAATTATTCTCGCTAATCTATTCATGGATTAACAAATTGATTTGAATGTTACCACTAATCAAATACTGTATCTCAATAATCTAATCATGGATTAGGCTCTGATACCACTTGAAAAATAATTTCTTGAAACTTATTTAAATCCAGACTAAATTACTGAGTAACATCAAATTGGAAGCGTACCTGAATCCATTGTTATTATACACTAAAAACGATTCTTGATCTTGGTAATGGATTTCTAAACTAGTTTTTATCCTTTGTTAACAATTCTCACTGAGAGGATTTTTGAGAATGAAAAGAGATTAAGAAAGAATGAGGACCATAACCACCGTGTAAAAAGAAAAATGACTAGCAATTTTAATTAAAATTGTCTAGCAGTTTTAATTAAATTTGTCTAACAGTTTTAATTTTATGTTAACTATCACTTCTGCCCCTCATGGAAGTAATAATTAAACTATAGTATCTATATATTTAATCCACAGCTATTATACCCATAGCCATTTCATTAACATTAACTAGATCACTTAATTGTTTGCTAATTAAATAACAGCACACACATTTTATTTGTTTCATGTGTGGCTCCAAATATTAGATTAATTAAAATTAATCTAACATATAATTCTAAATCTAACTGTTTAATATTTATTTATTTTTTTCCCGAGTTTGTTCTTGCAAATAAATTTTGAAATGGCTTGTCATTTGAACGTCAAAAATAAGAACTCTACCAATCAATTGGAATTAGAGAAGACCTTCCTAACTCATACATACATAAGAAGAACTCGATGTTACGTTATCACATCTATCCAAGCATGTGTAAAAGCAAATAAGGTTTCTATTTCTTCAAAAATGAAAAATTCCAATTAATAGTTTGCCCTAGACGTAGCTCGATTAATTGTGAATGCATATTATTACATCTGTGGTGGTCATTTAAATTTGAATAATAATAATAAAAGAGACAAGGGTTGGTGTTTAGTTGCTAAGATTCCCCACTCTATCCAAATCTTTGTAAAGGGGAAAACGTTCTAATTAATAGCACATGAAAAAAAAAACTTCATAATAGAGTTCCACATTGTATTAGTTTGGGATTGTTGATCGTTGTTGCTTATTTGTGAGATAATATGAAAATTATTGGTTCATAATTTCATATGATGAAAACTTCCAATATCTATGAAGAAAATTTTGGAAAGGATGTTAATTACATACATACAACCCGTGCACACATACATTGTTGACGCTAATTTTTGATCAACCAAAAAAATTGAATAAAGGAGACATATAAAGAATAAAACACCAAGAATTTACGTGATTCAGCACTTGTCATACGTCCACGGGAGACAAGAGAGTAAATTCCATTATTGAATAATGATTACAATAGAGTTTTTCTTTCTTGCTACTCACCTTTTTAATTTTTTTTTCGCTTGTCCTCTATACCTCTAGAGCTCTCTATTTATAATACAATTTTTTATTATTGTTGAGTGTTAGAAAATATATATTTATAAAGGAGAAAATCGTCATTTTATATTTTAAGTCTCACTAACATTCCTACTTTTATGTATTTAATTATCTTGTTATTTAATTATGTGTATTGTATTATAGTTAAGTGTTTTATATATTTTAGGGGCATCATGATCATTTCACAATGCATGAGTGATCAGACGGCAAAACGGACATCACTTTTGAACTCAAGACAGTTGAAAACCTTAGGAGGAGTATAAAAGAAAAAAAGACAATGCTCACATGTACAGTACTGTTCATTGTACTGTTCACATATATGGTCCATGACGTGGCATTGACCGATAATGTGGCACCACCTATGATGTGGCATTGATTGCTTATGTGGCGTTGACCAGTGACATGGCATTGACCGATGATATGTCACGATCCTATTGGGTTAAAATTCTTATGTATTGTTGATTGGTGACGTGGCAACATTTCATTTGGACCAAAAATCGTGCTTACGGTACATGCATATACACGGGATTATACATAACCAAACCGCGTCACTATTCAAGCCGCCACTGTTCAAACCGCGGCACTATTCAAACCACATACTGTTGACTGATGACGTGGTGCAGTCCTGAGTGTCCGAATTATTTTTAATCTGATGATCATGATTTACTCAATCTGTTTATAAAAAGGGGGCTCTCCCTTCCTAATTTGATGCCTCTGATTTCATTTTTTAACTTAATTTTCTATAATTCATTCTCCATCTCATATTTTCTATGTGTTTTATTAAATTTTTATTTTACCCCTAGTTCAAATATGAGTAGCTAACTTTTTTTCAAGCTTGGGTTGAAGGTGAAGTCTCAACATGTTCCATAGGCTTAATTTGATAAATTTATTTTCTCTTCCCCTCTAATATTTGTGGATGTTTTGACTTTTCGTCGATAGATAGTAATAATCTTGTTTAGATACCGCACTGGTATAACCGGCTCCCTAGTATAAGATTATTATTATTTGGCACGATAAGCCCTTAGCACCATATTTATTTAAGCGTGGTTCATGAGGAGTGGAAACTGACACAACTTAAAATGTTTGATTTACTCCCAAGTATAAGAGTGTCTAGTTATAATATAAATTTCGGTGAGTCATCGATCCATGAAGAAAGGGTTTAATTTATTTGTTTAAATTTTACCTAAAAAAAAAAATTAAAATTAAAAAACACACAATTTAATTTGAGGAAAACTATGAAGTTGAATTAGTTAGGGTTATGGATCCACTCTTAGTAATAAATATAATTTAACAAATTCTTTTTATTTTTGTTTTATTTCCCAAAAGATTAATTTTATAAATTAAAATTATTTTCCTATTTATTTTATTATGGATTAAGAATTTAATGTGCCAAAACTTAATTTGTCTACACTAAATCAAAATACCATTTTACCATATTTTATATTAAGATATTAAGAATTCATTGTGCCAAATTCCTATTTTTGTCTACAATAAATCAAAATTTCAAAATATAAAATATGGATAAAATTAAATAGAAATCAACTTAATTTATAAAATTAAAAATTGAATTTGATTAAACCATATTTTTTTACTAAGAGTTTCACCTTCCCCTAACTATAAATATTTAGCTAAACTTTTTTGAAATAAAAGAAATGATTAAGATTGAAAAACACATAATTAAAATAGAAATTAAAAATTGAAATAAACCTAATTTTATTAATTAAAAATATATTACAAAGAGAGATGGGGAGAAGAATTGAGAGGAAAGAAGAGAAGAAAAAGTGCCTAGAGATGTGTTCACCACCCTTCCCTATTTATACTAATACATGGTAAATCCACACCACACAAATAAAAAACTCTAATTAAATCTTAACCTTACATTTGTCCCACTAATAATCCCACTAATCGAACATAATCTTATCTTATCCACCCAAGCATATCCAAATAATTCAACTAATAAAATATCATACCTAACAAGATAAAAACTTATAATTTTACAATTACCACATTTACCGTGGTAAAAACGTAAAAATTTACAACAAAAGTCTTGGATTCTTCTCGACAATGACATAATTTCTCGGACTTCCAGAATCCAAATTTGACATCCGTACATTTGTTTGAAGCCTCCAATTGCATGAAATTATTATTTTTACCTAATAAACACACAAAAATATAAAAAATCAAATATTTAGAAAAATAATTAGAAATTCATAATATGTTAAACAATTACAAATATAAATTACATTAATAACGCAAAATAATATTTTTACTTCATAACAAACATACAATTTTTAATACTAATCAGAA
Source organism: Citropsis articulata (assembly GCA_030449925.1). Classification (NCBI taxonomy): domain Eukaryota; kingdom Viridiplantae; phylum Streptophyta; class Magnoliopsida; order Sapindales; family Rutaceae; genus Citropsis; species Citropsis articulata. The sequence goes on from JASUUH010000079.1 coordinate 2,448,948, forward strand.
ACGCACCTCATGATTTAATTGGCACTAATAAGGAATATTTAGCCCATGGAGTATATTGATGCAGATCCAGATACCCAAGCTCATCATTTTAATAGATTTTACTTTAATTTACTCCTGCCATTTTAATTTAAATTCTAGGATAGTTTAAATTACCTTCACCACAAATCCAACCACCCACTTACAAAATTAATCCTATACACAATTAAAATCCACCTCCTCATGGGATCGACACTTGACACCATTGATCTATTCTACAATAGATTCGTGCGCTTGCGAGTTCAATAAAATTTGCACAACAATTATCATCCTATAACCAGTCATCCATTTGCCATAAACTTTACCTCTGCTTTTTTTTCCCCCTTCTATCTCTTCTTGTCATTTTCTGTCTCTACCGAGTGAAGCACAGATGAAGAGGTTAACCACATGGGTGAAATGTCACGCGAATCCCTCCGTGTTTCTTACAGCATACCTCGTTCCATTTCCTTAGAAATGGCTGGAGAAAACGACAAACCTAGCCATCCTTCCTCGGTTTACCATGCACCCTGACTTTTTTACCCATGATGTGAGACTCCCTTTTCATCATTTTCTCAGGTACACGCTTAGCAACTGTAAGTGCACTTCTGCTAAATTGGCATGCTGTGATAGGCATGTACATCCATTGGAAACAAAGAAATCTTCCTGGACCCACTTCCAACAATTTCAATTTTTCTACCAACTAATGGCCATCCCTAATCCTAATCGAGGCCCCCCTATTAAGGGCTGGTATTATGTGTGCACCTGGCCTAAGCTTCCTCCCTTAATTGTCCAAAAAAAAATCTTTTAGGGGGTCTTGGAAAGACTCATGGTTTTTTGCTAATGGAGGCTAGGAGTTTAGGGAATTTAGTGATATAAACCCTGAATACTGAGTTTAAACTAATTTTTGTATCCCAAGTAATTGTCTGGGTACTATTTTAATACATTACTCTACGGCTTCACTAACTTAAATTTTTTTTTTTAGTAACTTGGAATACAGATCCCCTTTCCATTGTTATCTTTGATAATGAGAGAGAGTTGTTGTTAAGTGTCCTCAATATTCCATTAGAATATAGATCTTGGACATATCTCTCCTAAGCTGGTTTTTTTTTTTAATCAATTTTCAGTTTTATCTCACCTGTACACCTTATAGATTCTCTTAGAGGTGAGTTTGTACTCTTTTTCCACATTTTTTATCACGCAAAAACCCGTATGCTTTTCTTTCTCCTTTTTTTCTCTAGCCATGTCTTTTAGGAACGACGGAGCATGCAAAAAGAAAAAGATTGAAAGCTTTCTCTTGCTAAGATTAATAAAAAGCTAAGTGATAAGCCAACCTTCATGTTGGAGGGTCATCTTCCCAAGCTACTATTCTCAATCATCCTCAGCAAGAAACCTTTTCTCAACCTACTGTTAATATAGTTGTGTATCCATCATCTGTTAGCTCTTCTACCACTTACCAACATATTAGCTTCTGCTCTTTTCCTATCAGATTTCAGCCAATGGACCTTACCTAAGGTGGAGGGATTACCTAGCTTTGCTTAAAAGGACTCTGCTCATATGTAAACTATGATAACTTGAAAATTGACTATGACAATCTGAGGGCTCAGTCCCAATCTGAGATTTAAGATTTTGTCTAACTCCCTAATCAACTTAATTTTCAAATTACGACGGCCAAAGCTTCAGCTGTGGAGGAATATAAGACTTCTGCTGAGTTTGCCTATATTATTGACGAGGAATTTCCGAAGGGTGCTGCCAAGGTGAAACCAATGATAGAAAGTCATTATCCCTACCTTAAGTATAGCTTTTTAGAAGATGATGAAGATAAGGATTGATTATGGCATAATGCCCTCTCGTTTTTTTTTCTTTTATACTAGGCTAGTGGGATTATATAATCCTTCTATTTCCCACTCTTCTTATTATGAACTTACGAAGTTGTCATTTTTTAATTTTTACCTTTGCTGTCACCTGAGTTTCTTTAATGTTTGCCTACACTAAACCTTTCCTGAACTAAGAATTTGCTTAATTTTTTATTCTTAACTTTTCCTGCACCGAGAAGTCGTTTAGAATTTGCTTAATTTTTGTGAAATTTACTTGACTTTTCCCAGGAAAATTTGCTTAGGATTTGCTTAACTTTTCCTTGCTCGAATTTGCTTAACTTTTCCACGAGGAAATTAGCTTTGACTTTTTCAATTTGGTTTAACTTTTCCTGCACTAGTCTTTGAAATTTGCTTTAATTTTTCTTGCACTAGGAATTTGCTTTAACTTTCTAATTTGCTATGACTTTTCCTGCACTAGGCTTTGAAATTTGCTTTAACTTTAACTTTAACTTTTCTTACACTAGAAATTTGCTTTAACATTTCCTTCAACAAGAAATTTGCTTTAACTTTTACTCCACCACAAAAGTTGCTTTAACGTTTTTACTTTTCCTGCATCAGAAAATTTACTTTAACTTTTAGGATTAATTTTTCCTACATCAGAAATTTGCTTTAACTTTAACATTTCCAAGAAATTACTTAGAATTTGCTCGTAGCTTTTCCTATTTCTTTCTTGTTAGAATAGGAAACTAAAAAAAACAATATAGATTGAGAAAAAACACTTTTATTAATAAATAGCTATTAGTTTGACAGTGAACAATCCTTCGTAACAATTAAACTTTCTAATGGCTCAAAAAAGGCCTTATTATCATTACTGAAAAATTAAAAAATTTGCTATTGATAGTAGATCCTTAAACCCTCTACATTCCAAGGATGTGGGAGCACAACTCCACTCATATCTTTATCCTATAAGTTCCAGGACAAACAATTTTTGCTATTGTATGGGACCCTCCTAGTTCGGACCTGTTCTTTCTTCTTTTCTAGTAAGTCTAAGTTGAATTTTATCTGCTCCTCATTTTGCTCTGGTTGAAAGTGTTGCACTTTATATGATGTCATCCCTATTTCAACTGAAACCACTGCCTCCATACCAAACGTTAGGGAATATGGTGTTTCTCCAGTTCTTGTTGTATGCGTTGTTTTATAACACCACAATATGAATGAGAGTTGATCTGCCTAGGCTCCCTTGTGCTTTTTTAACTTGGTCTTCAAGCAGTGCTTGATTATTTTATTAATAGTCTCTACTTGCCTGTTAGCTTAAGGGTGGGCTGGTGAAGAAAATAAGTTCTTGATTTCAAGACTCTGACATAATCCCCTAAAGTAGGGACCGTCAAATTACTTTCCATTATCTGTAACAATAGCTTGAGGGATTCTACATATAATAAATTTCCATGCAAAAGCCAATGTCTTTTGTTTTGTAATTTCACCAAATGTTCTGTTTCCACCTATTTAGTAAACTAATCCTCTGCCACCACGATGAATTTAGTTTGCCCTTTGCCTATTGGCATTGGACCAACGATGTCTATGCCTCATTGCGCAAATGAGTATCCTCTCTTGTATAGTACATCCTTTAAAATCATGTACTGTGATGACCTCAGCTTTACCCTTCTTGCTTCTTGCTTATCGTCTGGTAACCTTTTATTTTTTAGATAATCAATTATAAGATCCATTGAACTCCCACTTGTAGCAACGAGACCAACCTTGCCACTCTCCTTCTCATTAATACTTGGTTTTGGTAAAAATTCTATGGGAATAAGTCTTGTCAAGCTTGTGTCAGTAGCTGAGGCTAATTTATTAAGAGCATCTGCTTTATTGTTGTCTTCCTTTGAGATTTGTGTTATAATGTATTCTACAAAACTTTCTAACAGACCCTTAACCTTCCCAAGATATTTCATCATTTTATCTTATTTCGCCTGATATTCTGACTTAAGCTGGTTCACAATCAATTATGAATTGCTATAAATTTCTAGTCTTTTTGCCCTAATTTATTTTGCCCATCTAAGTAGTGTTTATGTTCTGCTTCATTATTGGAGGCTTGGAATCTAAATCGGAGGGCAGAAATTAGTTTTGTATTTTCTAGAGTTACTAAAATTAGTCATGCCCCACTTCTTTGCCGATTTAATGAACCATTGACATACAACTTCCAGACCGACAAAGCTTCAGATTTTATTATTTCCTTTCTGAATCAATTACTGGTAAATTCTGCCACAAAATTTACAGCAGCTTGTCTTTCAATTTCTGTTCTAGGGTGATATTAAATATCATACTCTCCCAATTCTATTATTGCCAATTGGACTAATCTTCCTTATGCTTCTGGTTTTTGCATGACTTGTCTAAGGGGCTAATTTGTGAACACTACTATAGTGTGGGCTTAAAAATAGAGCCTTAATTTCCTAGCAAAGATCACCAATGCCAGGGCCATTTCTTTATCATTGGAAATCTCATTTCAGCATCTAACGGTGTAGACTCATGTAGTAGATAGGTTTTTGCACTTTATCATCCTCTCTTATTAATACTGAGCTTACCGCTGACTCTGACACAACTAGATAAATGTACAGATTTTTCCCTGACATCGGTTTAGAAAGAATTGGATGACTGCCCATGTATTTTTTATATTCCTGGAATGCTTTCTCACATTCATTTGTGCACACTAGATTCTTTCCCCCACGGAGAGTTTTAAAGAATGGCAACCATTTATTTGTTGCTCGTGAAATAAAGCGACTTAAAGTAGCAATACTTTTTGTTAATTTTTTTACCTCCTTTTGGTGACTCTATATCCAACAGAGCCTGAATTTTCTCTTGATTAGCTTCTATTCCTCGTTCACTGACCATAAATCCTAAGAATTTTCTGGAGGATACTCCAAAAGCAAATTTACTCTGATTAAACTTCATATTAAAATGTTTCATAATTTTAAAAGCTTCTTCTAGGTCTGCGACGTGATCTTCCATTTTCTTACTTTTAATAAGCATGTCATCTACATAAACTTCCATATTCCTTCCAATCTGTCCAGCAAATATCTTGTTAATCAACCTTTAATAGGTTGCTTCAGCATTTTTCAACCCAAAAAACATTACATTATAACAATATAGCTTTTATTTTATTTTCTCCCTACCTGAAGGATACATTTATATTTGGTTGTAACCCGAGTACGCATCCATAAATTTGAGTAATTCATGCCTGCAGTTACATCAACTAGCTGGTCAATTCTAGGTAAAGGAAAGTTATATTTGGGGCACGTTTTGTTCAAGTCAGTAAAGTCTATACAAATCATCCACTTTTCCATTTGGTTTTTTAAGCACTACTACATTAGTTAGCTAGGCAGGATAATGCACTTCTCTAAAAAATCCTGCTTTCAACAGCTTATCAACTTCCTCAGTAATTGTTTCATATCTTTCTAGATTAAAGAACTTTCTTTTTTACCGTATTGGTTTGGAGCCAGGATTGACATTCCATCGTTGAGTTATTACTTCAGGATTTATACTAAGCATGTCTTCATGGGACCATGCAAATACATCAGAGTTCGCTTTAAGGAAACTTTTTATTTGTGCACGTAGTTCTAGAGTCAACATTGGCCAACTCAGGTGCACTTACTTTGATCTCCTTATTGCAGCTGGACAGTGTCTAATTCTTCTACCGACGAACCCCTTTGCTTACCTTTTTCTTTCCTTGGGTCAAGCATAATATGTAGGTTTTCATGTCTGTCTATCATGTCTCTCAAAGCTGTAGCGTAGCATCTTCTAGGCTTCTATTGATCAGCTCTCAAAATTTCAACTTCTTCTTTTGTTGGAAACTTTATCATTAAATGGTAAGTTAAAGTTAATGCTCGAAACATGTTTAAAGCATGTCTCCCCAAGATGACATTGTAAGCCGACGGTGTTCCACTACTAAGAAATTTACCATCTTAGTAACTTGGTGGGTTCCCCCATTATCACCGACAACTCTATGCTACCCAAAGGGATCAAACATTCTCCCCCAAAGCCAATTAAGGATGTGTATATTGGTTTTAATTTTTTCTCTTTTAATCTCTATTTTGTCAAACGCTACTGCATACAAAATATCTGCCGAACTTTCATTGTCTGTTAGAACTCTGTAGACTTTACTATTTGCCAAGATTATAGAGATGATTAGGGCATCATCATGGGGCTGATGTATTTCTCTTGCCTCTTTATCTGTAAATATAATGGTGTTATGTCTTACTTCGGCTTCGTTTTTAGGTCTGCGAGCTAAATTTATAATGAAAACTCCTGGTGTGTTTCTGGCCTCTCTAGGATGACTGTTTAAGCCCTATTAGAATCTCTTCCACCTGTAGATCCACCGAATATAGTCCTTATGGGTGTGCCACCTGCAACGTCTTGGCCTTCTGGTCGCACGGCTGCAGATGGTGTTATTTTCTATGGAGCATGGAATGACTCCTCGTCGTGTATTCTTCCACCATCTTTCCTTACAAATTCTTTAAGATATCCTCTTTGGATCAAGGATTATATTTCTTCCTTCAGATTAAAACAATCTTCTGTATTATGGCCATAATCTCAATGGTATCGACAATATTTGCTTCCATCCCTTCGATTGGGCACTGTCTTAATATCCTTGAGCTGTTACAGTAAATTTAATTTTCTAATTTGCATTAGCAACTCGCTTCTCCGGGTATATTAAGGGTATACCTCGGAAACCGCCTGCAGTAATCCTTGACCTTGTTTTGGTCACTTTTGTTTGTTTTTTTTTTTCAATTTATTCCTCGTTCTTCTTGTTCTTTTCTCCCACTTTTTGTGAGTCTAAGTCAGCTTCCCTTTTCGCAGTAGTTAACTCATCCGCGTTAGAATACTTTTAGTCTTTTAATAACAACTCCGTGAAAGTTCTTGGTGGGTTTTTTGTGAGCGAGTAATGAAATTTTCTTGGTTGTAATCATGCCATAATGGCAATAAAGGCCACTGCATCACTATAGTTTTCTACTCTTACAGTTTCTTTTTTAAAGCGAGTAATATAACTTTTCAACAACTCATCTTTCCTTTGCTTAACCGATAAAAGATGAGTTTGTAGAAACTGATGGTCACTGGCCCCAACAAATTAGCTAACAAATATCTGACTTAGCCTGGCAAATAAGGAAATCGATCCCGGACTTAACTTTTTGTACCACCTTCGAACTGCTCCAGTAAGTGTCGGCGAGAGTGCCCTACACATGGCTGCTCTTTATGCTCCTTGCAGCTCCATCCAAGATCTGTAAGTCTCTAAATATTTTGTTGGATCTCCTTCCCCTCCATATAATTTTATCTAAGGCATCTTAAACTTTGGAGGAAGAGGTGTATTCAATATGTCTTTAGTGAAGGGAGGTTCTATCTCCTCCATGTATGGTCCAACCGGAGTTTTTCTCAATATTATCTATTCTTTTCTTGAGCTTTCTTAACTCTACCTCCAAGCCCACTGAGTCAACACTAGACTTAACACCTTCACCCTCTCTAACTTGGATTTTAAACTGGCGTTTTTCATTCAATCTCTCCCGCAGGTCTCTAGAATTCAATGCTTGTCGTAGATTGACTTTTTCATAATTAACATGATTGGCATGGCTCCTGACTAGTGAGCTATCTTGAGATCTTTCCCTTTCATGACCATGCTGATCATGATATCGGTGATGCTGTTGTTGCTCCTCCACTGGCCAGGTAGATCCTCGATTCCTTTGATCCTTTATATGGTGGAGCACCAAATTCATGTTTTGTGTCAGATCAACCACTTGATAAGCAAGTGGTAGTTGCGGGTTCATGTTGCTACACTGCCTTCTTGGGGGACTTGGGACCCATGGTTGCGATGGTTGTGCTGCCTTTGCTAGCTTATGATTTTGAGTTGAGTGATTTTTTATTTGCAATTAATTATATCCTCCCCACAAACGGTGCCAATTTGTTAACGCTAATTTTTGGTCAATCAACAAAATTAAATAAAGGGGACAATATAAAGAATAAAACACCAAGAATTTACATAGTTCAATGCTTGGTCTGTTGGGATAATATGCTCTTTTAAAGTATATTAATTTATTTTTTTATTAATAAAATATTTGAGATATTTTAACTGCATAAATATATTGAATAAGGTCTGTTTAATCATATTATATGTATTTATGTGATCATCATATGGATTCACAGAAGACATAAATACAAGTTATCTTATGATTAAATAAATTAAGTTGATTGATAAATGTAGTTGGCGCCTATTTATGTTTAGATCGTAGTAAATTCATTGAATGATTTGTCTTAATCATGTATGAATTTACTAATGATTGAAATTTGAATCACATATGAGATTTAATTAACCTTAAAATAACTGTCAGAATTATTAAATCTCATAGGCATTGATTTTACTGTAATCTTAATCTTGAGTTAATTATGATTTCATGATTGTAATTGTTATTCCATTTGAGTTACCAATGGGCACGACACACCCTTGTGGTCAAGATTACCCGGTATCTTGGTGGGAGCAATTATGAGTATTGGAGTTATAGATTAACAATATAGAATTTGCACGACACATCTCTTGATAGGTTTTTGGCACTTGATCATAGAATTCTCTGCCAGAGTGTGTCAATATATTTAGTATGTTGAAAATGATCATTAGAGAAAACCAATAAGTATCAAGGAACAAGATGTAAGTAAATCGATTGGACAGTTGAGATATCGATTTAATTAACGATGTGGTACAAAGGATTGAGCAGTAAAGAAATCAATGTGGCTTGGGACGAATTATTATTCGAACATACAATTATGGAGGTCAGTTCCAATCTTATAGTGGAGTAGAATTAGAATTAAATGATTAGGCTTGTTTAATTACATGCTTAATTGTTGTAGCCATGATTGTATGTTCCTATATGATCCCCGAGTTAGCTCATTTAATTGACTGCACAACTACTGGATTAATAAGCAAGATAACTAGTAATTTGGGTCAAAAACATAATTATATCTTTTAGTAGAAGGCTCCATTAATATGCTTATGTATAAGGGGCCTTATGTTATTTTACAAGGTGGGCCCCTATGACAAAGAAAAGTAACGTGGTTTCATAATTCTAGGAGCCTTAGGTTTTCCACTATGAAAGAGATATAAAAGGACTTATTCTATCCTAAACAGGAGAGGAAAAGTCACTATATATATATCAGAGAAAAAGGTTTTTTCTCTCGAATTAATTTTGAGAGAAAAAATTTTCTCGTGCTAGTTAGCTTACACTGGTGATAAAGGCGCCCACACGTCAAGTGCAGATCAATCCTGAGTCATAACCTGGAAGATCGTTTGGTGACGGATCGTGATCTAACAAACGTGGTGTGACGGATCGTGATCTGAGAGCCTAAATCACATCAGCGGAAAAAACCAAATCAGATTTTCAAGGTACGATTTCTAAATTACAAATTCATATATATTTTATGAGATCGGTCCTAAAAATTTTTTTTTAAAACTGAATTTTCCCCAACATGGTCTACGTCTACGGGAGTCAAGAGAGCAAATTCCACTATTAAATAATGATTACGACGGAGTTTTTCTTTCTTGTTACTCTCCTTTTTAATTTTTTTCCGCTTGTCCTCTATACTTCTAGAGCTCTCTATTTATAATACAATTTTTTAGTATACTAAGTCTTTGCTAATTTTTTATCGCAGTCGACTTTTTCTACTTAAATAGAATTTCATTTGAAGTCTATTTTTGTCTCCTTCTCAAAGTGGGTTCTGAAGCTTCTCGATTAATTAGAATTTATTACGCTTTGATTCCCTTGTATCCTGCAAGTCATATTTCCTTTTATTTTTTACTTTCTTGGTTCTTGGTCCTTAGTTCCTGGTGACTTTAATTAATTCTTTTTTATGCTCTCATGCTCTTTGCTCCACTTTAATTAATTCTTTTTCATGCTCTCATGCTCCATACTTCATGTATTTGCATGCTCATTTTTTCTTCAACATCGCACATAATTAAGAGGAATTCGAAAATACAAAAGAGGTATTCTAAAATTAATGCATATATGACATGTATAATTTAATTAAATATAACTACTTGTATTATGGTTTTTCAAAATAAATACACTCATATCATAACATTATTTGTTCTTTATATGGCTGAAATGATATGTTAATAAATATTCTAAAATTTCTCCATAATTAAGCAGACATAATGAATGATCCGAAGCATGAGAGAAAGTGAAGGTGATGACTCACAGCAGTCAAGTTGAACAACTCCACAATTAATCAAGTACCCCTTTAGAATTGGCTCTTTTCTCTCCTCCTTCGGATCTTGCTTTGGACTCGCTACACTTCACTTCTCTCTCTTTCTCTAACCACTAACATTGACAAGTATTTCTCCTCCACTATATTTCTACGTTTTTTTTTTTTTTATTCTCTTTTATTCACTTTTCGTTGCCCATTTCACTTTTACACTAAATTCATGGCACTTATGCAGTTGGGAACTAAATCCGAAGCATTTCATCGTGAAGGCCACAGTTGGTAATGCTTAATTTTTATCGTGGCATTGTGTGTATGCATATGTTCGCTTTTCTTTTTGAAAAAAAATGCTACAGTGAATACTGACAGAAATTAAAACAGGTCTGATTTACAGCTATTGTTATAGAGTTATATATTTTTCTGTCTAAATATCATTGCACCACTTGTATTTTTTTATTGACCAAGAAATTAGTTCGCAGTTCAGTGATTTCTATCTGACACTTTTGTCTTTTGGCATATAACTTGACCGTTGTTATCGAGTTAGAGTCGAAGCATGAAAATTGTGCTTGTTAGGAAGGATTGTTCAGTAACGCCATGAATCTTATTAATGCCTGCTTTTGCTTTCAGGCTTTGTACAAGTGGACTTCCAAGTGATGTAACCATTGAAGTTGGGGAGATGTCCTTCCATCTCCACAAGGTGCAATTAATATAATTGTTTCGTGTTAATTTCTTTTTCTCTCTCTTTTTTTTTTTTAAATTTCTGATTTAATGTTTTTTTTTTTTTGGGTATCTGATGTAGTTTCCATTGCTCTCGAAAAGTGGGCTCCTGGAGAAGCTTATTGAAGAATTCTGCAGCGGGGACAGATCAGTTTTTGTCTTAAAACTCGATGACATACCTGGTGGTGCCAAATCATTTGAGCTCGTGATAAAGTTTTGCTATGGTGTCAAAATAGAGCTCACCGCTTTGAATGTGGTCAGTCTTAGATGTGCAGCGGAGTACCTCCAAATGACCGATGACTACGGAGAAGGAAATCTCATAACTCAAACGGAGGCCTTCCTCAATGATGTCTTCAGCGACTGGGCGGATGCAGTCAAAGCTCTCGAAACTTGTCAACAAGTTCTCCCCTATGCCCAAGACCTTCATGTACTCTCAAGGTGCATTGATTCATTGGCAATGAAAGCTTGCGCAGACCCAAATTTATTCAATTGGCCTGCGTCTGAATGCAACAACGCGCAGAAAATCAGCATATGGAATGGAATATCAACTGCTACTAAGCCAAATTCCATAGGAGATGATTGGTGGTTTGGGGATGTGTCATCTCTTAGCTTTCCTCTTTATAAACTATTTATTTTTGCTCTTGAGTCAAGAAGCATGAAGCCTGAGAAAATCGCTGCATCTCTTATGTGTTACGCCAAGAGATATATCCCCTTGATGAATAGGCAATCGAGCTTCAGTAGCGGTACGAATTATGCCAATCCTGGGGCAAGTACTTCCTCCCTGTCCGAGGCTGATCAGAGGGCTTTACTTGAAGAAATTGTTGGCATACTTCCTAATAAAAGGGAAGTCACATCTACCCACCTTTTGCTCAAGTTGCTTCGTGCTGCAATGGTCTTACATGCAAGTCCATCCTGTAAAGAGAATTTGGAGAAGAGGGTGGGAGCCCAGTTGGACCAAGCTTCTCTTGTAGATCTTCTCATTCCTAATATGGGCTACTTTGACACCCTTTATGATATTGACTGTGTCCAGAGGATTCTAGATCATTTCGTGTCCGCAAACGAACATTCTTCTCATTGCATAATTGAAGAGGGGCAACCGTTAAGTGGACCTGGTTCACTTACACCTATGACAATGGTGGCTGCTTTGATGGATGGCTATCTTGCCGAAGTGGCACCGGATGTTAATTTGAAGCCCCTGAAATTCGAGACTCTTGCTTCAGTAATCCCTGATTATGCTAGGCCAAATGATGATGGAATATACCATGCAATTGATATTTACTTGAAGGTAATTTGAATGTGCGTTAAGTCCAAATAACAAAGCCTCTTGTTGAGTTTATAATCTGCATTTCAACATTTCAGGCACATCCTTGGATGACAGATTGTGAGAAGGAGCAACTCTGCAGACTGATGGACTGCCAGAAGCTTTCGTTGGATGCCAGTAGTCATGCAGCTCAGAATGAGAGGCTACCTCTCCGTGTAATTGTCCAAGTGCTATTCTTCGAGCAGCTTCGCCTCCGTACTTCAATCTCCAGCTGGTTCTTTGTTGACAATGTTGAGAGCTCGCGAAGTCCTAGCGGAAACCTTGGACTCCCCAAAATTGATGGGTCTTGCCAAATGGTCCGTGTGCAAGACCGAGTTGAGGGTGATCGCGGCATGAAGGAGCGTGTGTCAGAGCTTGAAAAGGAGTGTTTCAGCATGAAAGAAGCGCTTCAAAAGATTGTGATAACAAAGAAAAGCTGGAAGACGTTTGCCAAAAGATTAGTTTCTAAACAAAAGTCTCAGCTTTGCAATCCAAAAGAATCAAAGCGCTGCAGTTTAAAGGAACAAGCATTTTCTGGGAATGAAAAACAAAATCATAATAATGCTGAGGTGGTTCATTAAGTTCAAAAACTCAACCAACTGGGTAACAGTTAGTTAAGATGATTATCAATTTACTGTATGTATATCATAGAATTTAGACTCTAATTCAATTCATTAGTTAATTTTTCTCGGTAACTTTCAAATGCAAAGGACGATGTATTCTTCTAACATATGAGCCATTTCTATCGAACGTTCATGAAAGTAATTATGTCCCCAAATTTCAAGTGTCTTTGGACAGGCATTTTTTTAGTTCATTCCCGGGTTTTCAGTTCAATAACAATTGCGCTTCTTGAAGGCTTATGCTTAGATTTTTCTGGAAGTTCTGATAAAACTGCAATGAATAAAGTTTTGCCCCAAAATCCATGGATAGAATCGCAGAATAAACACCAAAGATTTCTTGATTGAACATTTTATTACATACTGAAGTTTCTTGTAACTCAGGGAACAATCTCATGAGGCAGAGCAATTAGAAGTAAGGGAAATTCCCTTCCAAAAGAATCATCTGCAAGTTCTGCAGAACATCAATAAATATGTAAAATAAAAAGTAAAAAATGAAAACTGGGTGATAGCTTGAAGATCTATTCAGGTCCGGGAAGTATATCATTTGCGACCAAATTTAGCAGGGTGGAAGGTCTTTGGGCGGCGGTGCAATGGATTGATCTGGGGACTTCCCGTTCTCAACAACAAAAGCCATTTTTAATCCCCACATGGTGTGCAGTTCCAGGTGACAATGCATAAACCAAACGCCTACAAATATATCAAGCACTCGGTATTAGTTTCATAAACCTACATGTGTGAATCAATTTGCGAATGGCAATGTTTTTGTTAAAGATGAAAGTTACCTGGATTATCAGCTCTGAATCTTATAGCAGTCCATCCTCCAGTCGGAACTCCAACTGTATTTCTTTCAGGAGGATCAACTAAATTGAACTTGGCCGGGTCTTTCTTGGGATCAAAGTTGCCAATCCCACTTCCCACAACAAAGAAATTGTAACCATGAAGATGAAATGGGTGTGACTCAACTATGAGCAGATTGGTATCCTGCAACACTAATTCAATAGTGGAATTGAAAGCTACTTTACTGAGCCTTGTTCCTAGTGAAGTGCCAAGGTTGGCTGTGAGTGGTGCACCCGCATAGTTGAACGGAACAGGAGGGCGGTCGGGGAAGTCAGTTCTGAAAACTCCCGAGACGTTGAAATAATGAGCCTGCAAGAGCCCAATTTTTGGCATCACAAAGGTTATGTTGTTCAGTGAAGCAGTGAGCTGTGTACCATTTTGGCAAGAGGGACATGGGTTTTGTCCTAGACCAATTGTGTAGAAAAGATGTCGATCAACACGAAGAGGGACATTTGCAGGATATTGTGGGGTGTTTAAACTCCTAAGTTTACTGTTGTAGTTCAATGCAAAGTTGGTGTCATTGGGAGCAGGCAGAGTGGGCAAGGTTGGTAGAACTGTGTTCGGGATGCCTTTATACTGCAGAATGGCAGTAGCAGTTTTGTTGTCTACAGGAATTGGTGCATCCATGAAAGGCCTGGCAGCCATGAAGTATCGGCTTGGGGATTGGTCAGCTTTCACAAGAACATTTGTAGTTTGACCTGGAGCAATTAGAATAGCCTGAGTTGCAAAAGGTTTGGTGTAGACTGCATCAATCTCGACAACAGTCATGCTATGACCGGCAATGGCAAAGAAGAGCTCATCATTGAGTGCAGCATTGACAATCCTTAGAAGGTATGTTTTTCCGGACTCGACCTCCATGGCAAAAGTATCTAAAAAGAGAAATGAAAATAGCTAGATTAAAGAATGATATGCAGAGCTTTTCTCTCAGTAAAGCTTTAGTTTGAAGTTAAAGGTGATTTACGTTTCTCAGAGCAAGGGAAAAGTGGCCCTGGTTTGCCATTGATAGTATGAGCATCTGAGGTTTTTGGTGGCAAGCCCAACTTATTACCTTGGTTTACAATTGTTTCAACGTCAGAATTCCACCATTCCCCTGCATATATATGATAAGAACTTTGCATGTTAATCTTTATTGCCTTTAAAACTTTTAAGTCCTAAAGTAACCAAGGATTATTACCGACCTAGGATTATATTAGTTTCTTGATAAGGTTGAGGAAATGGAAACGGCGTTCCCTCTTTTGGCATTATAACAATAGCTCCATAAACTGTTGCCCTGAGCCACAAAATATGAGCATGCCACCACAGAGTTCCTCGTTGTCCTGTGACGTTGAAATCGTAAGTATAACTGTTTCCAGTCTTGATGGGGCACTGTGTTATATACGCTGGTCCATCAGCCCAGCCATTGCGATATTGCTTCAAGCCATGCCTACATTCAAAAGGACGACCGGCAGCCTTGCTCAGTGTTTAGTAATGCATGCAAGACTTGTGATTGCATAATTGATGCATACCAATGGATGGACATGTTATATTGTGCATGGTTTGTGACCTTGATGAGAGCTCGATCTCCTTCTCTAATATAGATAGTAGGTCCTGGAAACATTCCATTGACAGTAACAATTGGTTTGGAATGACATAACCTGCTCACATTCTTGACTTGAACCTGATCATCACCCAAAAAAAAAAAACAAAAAGAAAATAAAAAACGTTTAAACCAAGAAACTGATTAACTAGCTATAGTTATATTGATTATGAAGAAAACCAATGAGGAAAGACGCAATTAACACATTAATGCATACATCAAACTGATACTTCTTTACTGCCGCATCAGCTGGAAACGAAAGGAACACCAGAAAGCAAAAGATTGTCAAGAGCAAAACCAAGTGGGGACGGTGCTGCATTGCCATTTTCTGCTTGTGTTTGTTAAACAAGTGGTATCTGCTTAGGATTGGACTTTTGCTGAAAGTGTTGAGTGAATGCAGAAGAAGAAGAAATGAGTGGTACTTATAGTGATAGAAAAATTGGAAGGTAGGTTAATGGGTTGTTAGTTCAGAGTTGGCAGCATAGTTTCGTTTGGTAAAGCAAACTGGGAGGGCTAAACAAAGCTTGGAAGCAACTGTTAAAAGAAGTTGAGACATCCATGTACTATCAGTTAACAACATATATACATAAATATATTAATATTATAGAGTACCTTGAAAGGTGATAGTATTAGGACCATGTTCATCTTATAATATGTTTTTAAAGTGGTAACTCAAAAGTTGCTTTGCAGGAACATCTTGCTTAGCTCTGGTTTGCCTTTGGGATTTTAAGTATGTTGGTGAGGGAAAGAGACTGATTTTCTTAACTCCAGTCAAATAAAAAAGCTACGGAATGAACATTAACTGATCCATGCAGCGCAGTTTAACAATAGAAGTTAACTAAGAGCAGTCATTTTTTTTTTTTTGGTGGTTATAATTAGAAATCGACTAGTACTATTTCAGAAATCTACTCCCACTAAGAGCATTAAAAAAAAAAAAAAGTCTTGTCTTTAATCTATTTTTCAGAAAGAGAAAGAATCTCTCGGTAAAGACTGGAACCAGAGTCTTGAACGTTATCGAAAGAACCAACCTACAAGTGACCTGCCAGTCCAATGGCAGCTAACACCTGTCTAAGGGCTTGATAACAGATCTTGTTACATTAAGCCCAAGAATCTCCATATGCTTGGACTGGACTTGATGTCGCCATCAAAAGCCCATTTTCAAACTGTAATAGGGTTTTCATGGGTCAAAATGTGGGACGCAACATACTAGACTACTTGAAAGTGTATAATATGGTCAGGATTCGTTTATTCGATTCGATTCGATGCGAATTAAATGGGTTTGAGTTTGAAAAAATTGATTTGTTTAATAAATGGGTCAATTCGATTCGATTCGCTAATTAAACGAATCGAATACGGGTTTAAAGATTTGGATTCGTTTATTCGTTTAGGATTCGTTTAATAAATGGGTCATAAACGAATCGAATACATGTCGATTCATTTAAAATTCGTTTATTATTCGTTTAATTATATTACTTTTTTGTCCTTAAATTTATTTGAAAACATTTTAAATTTTGAAGGTTAATGCTGTAATTTTAAACTTAATACATAAAGTCAAATAACAAGTACGGCAGCCCTAATTTTACACTTACACACAACTCACAGTCACAGTCTCACACTCTCTTTACTCTCGTCTCTTAGTCTTACCAACTCAGCCGTCTCTTTCCCTTCCATCTCTTAGCAACTAATCGCGAGTAAATCACAGTCACCGACAACCATCTCAACAATCTTTTAACAATTTCTCAATCGGCAGCAGTCACCACTCACCATCTCGCGTAAATCACACCTGCAGTAAGCTTCAAATCCTTTTCTTTTATTTTTTTTTAATTTTCGCATCCAGCAACGTAGTGGCCTGGGTTTGTCTTTTAGTCATCTTGATTTGCCATATTTGGTTTGTCTTTTAGTCATCTTGATTTGGTTTGTCTTTTATGCATCTTGATTTCGGTTTGTCTTTTGAGAATTCATTGATTAGGGAATGAGAAAAATAAAAAATAATAAATGAAATATATCTTGTAAACCGTACATGATTAATAACTTTAGAGTTACATAATCTTTAAAAAATACAAACACAGGCCGGGTGATAATCTTCAATTATAACAAGGCTTATGGTCAAAATTCGGAGGAGTTAAAACATGTTCGAGATAAGTTGTTTTCAGTTTTTTGTGAGTATAATTTGACCACACCATCTTCATCCACTACATCCGTACTCACTCAAATGAGTGGTGATGGTTCAAGTGCGGGACGTAATGACGATAGTCAAAGTACACTTAACCAAAGGACTATGGATATGTTTAAGGTATATTTACATTTTTCTTATTTGTTCATTGTAAAAGCTTATTATTTTCATGCTTGTTTTGGATTTTGACTATTCTTTTTTCTTAATTATTTTATAGGAGTTTGATGATTTTGATAACATGGATTGTAGTGCTTATGTTAGAAAATCTGAGTTAGAGCTTTATTTAGATGAGCCAAGAATTGATAGAAAGATTGATTTGGACATTCTAAGTTTTTGGAAAGGAAATGGATTTCGTTATCCTAACCTTTCTTCCATGGCTCGTGATATCTTGAGCATTCCTATATCCACTGTCGCATCTGAATCAGCTTTTAGTGTTGGCGGTCGAGTTCTTGATCAATTTCAAGTGTATTGAAGCGCAGACACCCAAGCAATTATTACTACTAGAGATTGGAAGTTTGGAGAGAGTAAAACTTGCTCATAAAATTTATTTACTTTTCTTTTATTATATTATGTGCAATTGTTTCTAATTAAGATTTATTTTTATGAAATTATTGTAGAAAATTTTGATGTCACTGTGGACCAACTTACTCAGAACATTATGAACACGAGCACTAATTGTGCTCCATCTGCAGAGAGTGCCAATGATCCAAATGACAGTGTGTCAGTGTGATAGGTAAAGTTTTAATCTTGTTTAATTATTATTTCCTTGAAAATACTACAAATTTTCTATATATTGATATTTTGAAATTTTATAATGACTATTTTCAATATTGCAGCATGTTATTAATAATATTTTATTTACTTTTTGGTGTAGGATATTTGTTTTCAAAGTGACAAAGACAAATGAAGAGAATTAAAAGAAATTTCCTTGCTTTATAATATAAATTTGAATTATTGTTATTTGTATTATTAAGAATTTGGTATTTGGTATTTGGATGACTGTATAATATGGTTTAAGTTATTTGTATTTTGTTGTGGGATATTAAATTTTTATTTTTATATTTTATTTTGCTTAATTTTATTTATTAATTATATTTTTCTAAATGAATTGTAAATGAATCATGATTCGATTCGATTCGTTATGGATTCGTAAAGAATAAACGAATAATAAACGAATAATAAACGAATCCAGATTCGATTCGATTCGTTTATCAATTTTATTAAACGAATTAAACGAATCGAACCGAATATTCGTTTAATAAACGAATCGAATCCGAATCCATAGAATTTTGACCCAATTCGTTTACGATTCGATTCGAATTCGATTCGTTTATTCGTTTTGCCACCCCTACTACTAGACCAATTCCAGGCCTAAGGCTTAGAGCTATAGTCTAGTGAAAGAACAATTTTAAAAGCACTTTTCATTGTCAGAGTTGAGCAATCTATTGCTGAAAATTGCAAGTGTTTTATGCACAAAACCATAAAGCTTTTGCTGAAAACCGCTATATTCAAGGAGGTAATGGCATCTTTAAAGTAATTAAAATGAATGCGTTTAGACATTGATGATTAAGTTGAATGAGTTGATAAAAGCGGTTTCCGTTTCTTCCCTCTCCCTTGCTTCAACTTTCAACATCACTTCAATTACATTCTCTTACAACTCTTTCTCTTACATCATTAAACATGTAGCCTTCATTACACCTGTCGGTACCCCATTTGTCGGACGGTAAAGGGATTCACATATTCTTTGAAGAAGCACAATTAGAGGCCCCCTTTTTGTTCTCTTCAATTCAAAATCATCTGGCCCCCCGCAGTTACCTGTTGTTGGGATGTTACTACTGTCTGCTGATCATAACTCAAAACATCAACAGCAAACAGACATGTTTGTTACAAGACAGGGCCATTCTTTCTTCTCTTAACTAATGAGGCTTTGGTCCCTTTCATAATTGTACAGGTCCAGATTCTCTTATGATCTGATCATATATTAAGTAAATAATTCAATTGTTGATTGTAATTAATGAATAAAAAAATAAAGAAGGTATATCTTACTCATACTCTGTCATTAAAAGACACATATCAGACATCTTTAAAAATTCAATAGAGATCAGATAAAGAAAATATCTTATTCCTAATTGTACAAGTTATTTTCTACTTTTCCATAAACGCTTCAAGGCTCATGGTAAACATTTGGCTTGTGAAGAGTTATTTGTCAATCACAAAGAATATAGTGGATTAAATTTTTTTTTCAATAAGCTCAACAAACAAGGACAAAGTAATAGAAAGAAACTAAAAATTAGTGAAACATATAACTTAAATTAACATTATAAAGGGGAATGTTCATCAGCCTCTAATACTTACAACTTAATTAAAACCAAATTTCCACATATAGGGAACGTTGAAGCTTCACATACTAGGTTAATAGGCGGTAATTTACAAAAAGAGCTCCCCAACTTCAAAAATATAGAATTCTTCAAATTAATTAGAATCTTCCCAACTCCTAGATATTATATTTAGAATTTAGAACCCTCTCAATGCTGCAGTCATAAAATCATCTAGAGATGTTAATATCATATTCTTGAGTATAGCCAAGCTGCTCCATCTCCCAATTCAACTTTGAAGCAACTCTTTCATGGCAGGGGACATACTCCTACAGGAACAACAAAATAAACATGAGGAAAAAAGAAAAAAATTATATCCACTCTAGGAAGACAGTATGGTTAAACGTTAATTATCCCACGGACGATTGTGACAAGTGAATATAACCCTTCAAAGCTTTGGTGCTTTCTGGGACTGGTACATATTCTTCCTTCTTTGAAGATTATTTATTGATGATACAAGTATGTATATAAGTCCAACCCGAACCCACAATTAAGGCCCAATACAGAAGCCTATAACTGATGTCAAACAATAAAACTAAAGAAATTCATACAACAACATGGAGAGATTTGAGCCCTCAATGTTAAGGATAAGGGAAGAACATGCCGGTCAACTCAACTAAAGAATTATTAGTATAATTTATCTTTTCGTATGAAAATTATATCTCAATCAAACTATGCAACTCTATGTGAAGTTAATTTTTTTATAGAGAATTGTTTCATCATGAAGCATAGTGGCTATTTTCAGACTTTTAGAAGGCTAAAGCAGAAAGAAAGCGAAGGAACAGAGCATGTTCCTGAGACCCAACAACACTTTTTCAGATAATAATGAAGATAAGCAGACATGAAATGAGTTCTCTCATTATACCTCCAATTTCTTGACTAACTCCTTGACTGTTGGAGCAGAAACAATGATTTGGCGTGCACTTGGACTAATAAATCCCTCTTCCACAGCTTTGTCAATAAATGAGAGCAAGGAGTTGTAGTATCCATCAACATTGAGCAAACCCACCTGCAAAAAAGGAAGAGGAATAACATCATTAGAGCTCCAAAAATCAAGTAAAAAGTAATTGCCGCAAGCAGGTATTATAAAAGGCAATAGCAAAAGCATACTGGCTTGTCATGAATCCCAAGTTGAGCCCAGGTAATCACTTCAAGTAGTTCTTCTAGAGTCCCATAACCACCTGCATGACATATTAAATGAGACCTTTTAGCATCAATATTTTCATTCGAATCATGTGATGTGACCATTTCTTTTTCCAACTGTCAACATGTTTGTTTCCCTCGAAATGATAATGTAAAACTGAAATACAGACACAACATTTTGTACTATGATTATTGTCACCAATGGTTGAGAGAGGAGAAAAAGAAAAGTATCATTTTGACTGCTTACCTATAATCTCACAGCAGAAAGAAGAGACATCCTCCAGTATTAATCATTAACTCCCCTATAAGATGTAAGGGTTATTACGGTCTACTTCAATTACTATTTCTTTTCTTTTTTTTTTGTTTAAAGATTCTGATGGGAAAGAAAACCTTACCACTAAATACTAATTCTCATCCTTTACTACTACCCGAAGTCGGGCGACTGCGGACACCAAGCACTTCAGCTACTGTTCATACGATTTTTACCATAAACCACAAGTGTTTGATGATTATTTAGCCCACGCCTTTTGTGCCCACATTCCAAAGCATGACATTTATTGTTCCCATCCCTTGTTAAAAGAGGGCATAATCTTCTGTTCTGCCATCCGCTTCAGGTCATGAATCATAGTGTCCCTGTACTAACATATTATACATATTCTTAGAATTTACTATCTTTTTCTCAATGTCTCTCTTAAAAGCTACGGCTCCAAAGAAGGTCCCCATAAAAAATAAAATGACTGCTATACCCTGGCATCTCCTCCCATCTTTCAAAGTTGTCAGAACTCAGGATTCAAGACAATAATTAGTCCTTAATGTCGGCCCTAAATGAAGAAGGGGGAAAAAAAAATTAAAAAGAGGGAAGAGAGTGGTCCTTGAAAAGCAGTGCACATGATTTCCTGTTACATGAAGAAGCCAGTTGGCAAAAACTAATTGAGGAAAGTTTTATGAATGTCTTTTACTCCTAATGCGGTAGGGAAAAACAAACTTGATACAGTAACAAGACAAGCTGTAGGACTACGTTTGACAATAAAGCATATTGACCTCAGAAGCTCTAATTTTCAGTGTTAGATGTTGACGGGTCAAGAAGGGTTGCTCTCTAATCATGATTCTTGGGCCAGTGACACAAGGTTTAAAAAAAAACATATGACATTTTTATGATTAATACAGATGCTCTCACGACGTCAACAATACAATACCACAAGGTGCTGAATATTGACTTGCATGTGGTAACAGAGAGATAAAACAAACAATGAAATTCAGTTATCCACTTGAATCAATGCTTATAGTAAAGGAAAGGCACCTGATGGCATATAAGTTTTCTTAATTTGCCTAAGCATTTTGGTGTAAGTAGGAAATTTGGCAGGGGCTTTATCACTAACCTGGCAAGGCAATAAAGGCATCTGAATGCTTAGCCATCTCGGCCTTTCTTTGATGCATATCTGCAACTGCTTTAACTTCCCCCACTGTTTCTCCAGTTAACTACAAAGGAGACAGAAAATTAGTCAATAGAGAGATTGAAAATTGGAATACTGAGAAGTTTGGAGTGTTGTGTTGTGCGGTAAAGAAATGATGAGTTTTGCAGGCATTGACTGATCAAACACTTCAAAAGTAAATTTCTTTTAAGCTAAATGAGAGATAAAAAAGAAAGGATAATAACATAAATTAAATGGATAAGAATTCAGTACTAATTGAGTTTGCACTGAACATTGAATTAATGGTTCGGATTGAGTGTTCAAAATACGTCGTACTGAACACTGAATTACTGACCGTTGATTCATTAAAGAAAAAAAAAAAAGGGGTCGGTGTGCAGAGAGCATAGTGAGTCATGCTATCAAAATGTTAAAGCCATCAATGGTGGAAGGAGAGAGAGAGGGAAAATAAAAAGAAAATCTCTGTAGGGATTGTATTTTTTTTCTTTTGCTTTTGTTTTTAATTTAACCGGAAAAAGGTTGAAGACTTTTTGAAGATATTGAACAGACATACCTCTCGAGGCATGAGCGTCTTGGGAATAACTCTGCAAAAAACAAAGAGACAACAATATGACCCAAAAAAAAAAAAAAAATTCAATCACAGCAACAAAAACAACAAACCTAACTCACTGATTTTGTTTCATAATAGGCTTGCTTAATGCTTACCCAATAACATGGCGACCCCCATCATGAACTGCTTGTGATACCAAACCCATCAAACCAATGCTACCACCTCCATACACAAGGTCAATGTTCCTGGACACCTGCAACAGAACACACAATAAGTCACCCCATTGCTTGCCGTAGAAACTTTCAATAGATTTCAGACCAAAACCCATCTCAGGTTTCTAGCACATTTATGAATAAAATTGAAACAAAGCATGTACAATTAAAATGAAGCGATCGTCGGCATGAAAAAATTACCAATTCTTTGCCAAGCTCAATCGCAGCATCCTGGTAGCTACTCTTCTTGCCTTGGCTACTCCCACAAAAAACACAAATCCTCTTAAACTTTGAAAGCTGCACTTCACTTTGTACCTCCATTTACTGTTACTCTTTTAACAACTTATGTTCTGGAAAGGGCTCTAAAATACAAGAATATGCTGTGCCTCTATGCTTGCTAATAACCTATGCATTTGTCACAGGCATAAAAATAAGTGCATATCACACTCTTACACTAACTAGCTCTAGTGCCCCCCCTTTTAATTGCTTTTTCTTGATTGTCTCTCTCTTTCTGACTTTGTTGTGTGCATTTGCTTCTCTTCTCTTCTCTTCCTTCGTTATTTATAAACTTTGTCGCACGTGAGTGCCTTGAGCACGCTTCCAACTGCAACACAAACCCACACATACAGCTAACGTTGGCGCGCGGGGACCTGGACCACTTTCTTTCTTTCTTTCTTTCTTTCTTTTTCTTTTTTTTTTTCCCCAAAAATAAACAAAATTAATTAAGTTGAATTAATAAATTCCCTTTACTATTCTTTTAAATACAATAAACAAATCATGGGATGATCTTGCAGTATGGCTTTGTTGTGACGTAATTTAGTTATTTAATTAGGTTCAGAACAAGTTACAATTATGCTTTTACAAATTTGCTGGGAGCTACAGTTGTGCGTCCGATTGATTAGAGTAAATAATTTGATTAATTTGATTACAAAAGCAACCAAACTTTGTTTCTCATGGAGGCACATACATACGCTATTTAAATGGTTCCTGTATGGAAAGGACAAATAGGATATTCTTCAATACTTGGGGAGTCGCAGAATCTTTAGTATCTAAAATTTTATATCTTAATTAATAAACCCAATGGTTTAAACTGCAAAGAAAATTGTTGACTCTGGTCTTTCTCCATTAGGTTTATTTATTTATTTTATTTTATAGTGTTTATTGCCTAACTTTTAGATCTAAGACAAACAATTCTCTTTTTAGGAGAGAAAAGATCAAAAATGGACACACTGGGATGGGTAGAACTTTTTTAATCCTTTGTGACATGGGGCATGGCATAATTATTGGAATATTCATTTTACAATTTACTATACAAACTATATAAAATGTATAAAATATTTTCTGATTCTGACCAAGTATGGAGCGCAACATAATTAGTTAAAATAAAATTAATTTAAAACTAACTAACATGTATAAATTTATATAGAGCACTGTGTATAGATGATGATTGAATAAAGACATAAGTGGGTTCTGGTTCTATCACCTTGTGCCCTCACGGCTCATCCACCTTCTCTCTTACTTGGCAAACTTGTTGTTTGCATAGGAAACATTTTATTTTCATTGCACGCATCCCATTTTCTTCTCTCCAAGCATGCTGTCCCCAGCCCCATTTCCTCTTTCTTTTTATTTTTATTTTATTTTATAATCGCATTTGCCCTCTTCTCCACCAATCACTGATAACCCCCAATTTTTAAGCCATTTTTTAACAAACCCATTTGCTAATTTCTTATGGGCTTGTTTTTCCCTTTTGAATCTATTAACTCATTGTTGTTATTTTTTCCTTACTTCAGACGCCAGGATTGCAGGAACTGAGCCATGCTCTTAAACCAATCATATTTTTAAGATAAACACACACACACACACACACACACATATATATATATAGAGTGGGTTTCAAAGCAAGAATCCTATTAATATTAAAGATAAGAATAAAAAAATATATATAAATATAAATTTTAATAAACTATAAAATAAAATACATTGTATTAAAATTTATGTTTTTTTACCTTATTTTTTATTTTAATATGATTAAAATTCCTTTATTGAAATATATACATGTCCTCAATCCCCAAATTGGCGCTTTTCTAGCTGTTTTTACTTTGCTTAGTATAAATACTTTGTTTTGTCTGTCTAGTAATTCTTGCCCACTCCCTATGTTTGGAGATTATAAACTCATAATTACTATTGCGTAATAGGGGATTGAGCTTATGCTAATAAAATAATTTTTCAGCTTCTGCATGCTTGCATGCGCATCTTAACACATATGTTTGTTTTTTAGTGTCAATTTGCGTGTACATTTGAGTGCTCTCAAGTGTATGCCATTGTGTTCGCATTCACATTTTTATTTTACTTATTTTCAAATATTAATTACCCTTTTGTCAAAGTTAAAACAAATCAGAGATTGAGGAGATGCCCTTGATTCATAATTTGGATGTATTATTATTTTTAATTCTGAAAAAAATTATATTTTTTAAGGGATTATAATTATTTTTAAGAAAGTTAAATCTCCCTGGAATAAAACAATGCAAAATGATTAATCCTAGTGCAAAACAGAAGGAGAATGATACTTATATCTCTCTTAGAATTCCTATCCTATTTATCTCTCGTCAAACTCACCGTTCAAGGGTAATTATCATATTTTCACATACAAATTAATTATTTGAGACCTCCACAAATTAAATTTAGTTGGTGCTATTTGAACCAGTTAAATTCTTTCATACACCTTTTTTGCATTAAAATTTTATTATAAAAATATAATTTGATCAATTACTTATTCGTCCTTGTTCGCTCTTCCTTCATCTCCCCTTATAAAAAATTTATTGAGATATATGAAGTAAATATTGTATTTAATATAAGAAATTACTCCAAAAAAAAAAAAAATCTCCCTAGTAGAATCTAAAACATAATGAAAGGAACAATGTCCATCATGTAAAAATAAAAAATAAAAGTTCTTGTACCACTTTGAATCAATTAAAAAAATTTTTGGTCAAATGTATGAGCTAATGATGTTGTAGTGAAAAGTAAGAGGGAGATAAAGTTGACTTACCAAAAAGAAAAAAAATTAAATGTGAAAGAGAGAAATTAGTTTAGGCTTTGATTATTGGTATAGTAGAGAAGAAGTAGTTAATCAAGGACAATTTTGTGATTGTTGACAACTAATGAATCAAAATAATATGTTATAATTTGTTAATTATTTTATTTTTATTTTAAAAAATGGATGCAGAAAGGAAATTAATGGATTCAAATAATCCTACTCATTAAATTTACTTAATTTATTTTTAAAAGGTCACATTTACCCTTTAACAATATATTTTTATGTGACTATTTTAACACCAAAGATTAACCAGAATATTAAAAATTTATCAGGAACTAATTAAGCGATAAAAATACCATCTAAGAATCACTTAGGGTCATTCACCCAAAGCAAAAACAATGAAGAGAGATCACCACCCATTGCAATCATGATAAATTTACATGATTTAAATCATTGTTATTGTGGAACTCCAATACCTTGTTTGGAATTGAGGTTGAACAGCTATAATTTTTTGAAGTATTTAGTAAACACTAATTGCTGTGGTATGAAAGCTAAATTGATTTAATTTTACCTTGTATGATAAAAAATTTATTATATTTTTATTAAATTTATTAAAATTATTATTTAAAAATTATATTTATTATAGACTAATAACTTTTATTTTATAATTATAATTTTTTTACGGTAACTATAATTTAAAAATTAAAGCACCTCAATACCAATAAAGAACTAAGCCCACATATCAATTATCCATTAATTAATATATAGTACATGCCTAATTAAGCAGATCAAATCATAAAAATTTCGTCCGAATTACTATATGAAATGAGCAGAATGTTAAAGAAAAGCAAAAGTACTTTTTAACTCTAAGAAAGTTGATTTGACAAATTTAATTTATTTTTGCGTTGATTTGCATTTGTATACATGATGTGACTTTGGGCACCAGACCACCACTTTGTAAAAGAATAGGTATGTAAAATTGTAATCATATGAATATAAATAAAGAAGCAAAGTTAATTAAAAAAAATGAGAGATTGTCAGTTTTTTCTTACTAAAATAAGTATACACCATTGTTATTTTTATAATATCTAATAACTTACTTGACATAAAAAAAAAAAAAAGATATTTATTTGATATTTGATTTTGGTGTATAAAATATATATTTATTATATGAAAATTAAAAAAAATATTATTATTAATTTCTTATTTACATCAAAAATTTTATTTTTATTTTTATTTTTAGTATTTTAATTTCAATTTATATGATCTAGTTAATTTAGAATAATATGGATAAAAAAAATTTAAAAATAAGGACAATACTATAAAATAATAATGCCAAGGAAATTATTAAATATTATGAAAACAATAAAAAGATAAATAATATATATTAATTTTAATACAAGGGAACTGATAATCTCTCTAAATAAAAATATATAATTATAAAAAGAACCCGACTATGATAGAACTGTTTCACGGTAGAACACTCTTTTATAACCATATGATTAAAATTATAATTTTTATTTTATTATTTATCACTTTACGTGTATAGCTGTGATTCGCACTCTACTTTAGAACCGTTCTAACGTAGTCATGTACTTATAAAAATTATAAGTTAATTGGTGAGCAGGAGGCAAATGTAGATGAAATCTGTCCCAACCGGTCACCCCCCCCCCCCCCCCCCCCAACAAGCGATTCTTTTATTACTTTCGATTCCCAATGCATCTGTTGCTGTGAACTCCCATAACTTTCAGTAATATAAATGTTGTGTCAGTGTGTGTATATACGTATGTTATGAGCTTGATCTAGTCTGTGTTGTTGCACATGTCAAGGTATATTGGACGAGCTTTACTGTGAGCCCAGTGTTTCCCAATAAAAGCTCACTATGTGCACTACCATGCACTATAATGTGAGCAACAACGGGCACTAGATTACATTCCTTTGTACACACACACGTTGCATGTGCTAGAAAATACATATAATATAGTTTGGAAAATTATTGTAGATCATTGTAGATGACGATTACTTGCTTTAAAGAAAAATATTTATATATTATTCTCCTTTAATTTATTCAGTAGGGGAGAAGTGAATTAGAGCCCAAGACTCATTGTTTAATATTTATTGTAGTATAGGGTAAATTTGTGTTTATAATTGATGAAGTAATTTAAAACCATGCTCAGTTGACCCTTTAGCTATACTATAATTCTATAGTTTTTAGAGTCCCTTAGAACCATAACTCCATCGGATGATTTATTTTATAATTACTAATTCACTATTTACTTGTAGAGTAGAACTATTGGCACCCCTCTAATGTCCTAATAAAACCCCTTTTCTAAAAGAACCCCATTACTAATGGAAAGAATTCATTATTTATCCAAAATTACTCCTAAATCAATTCCAATAAATCGCTTCTTTCACTTTGTGAACAAATTTATTTTTTTGAATTAATACTTCATCAAAAAATTAAAAAGAACATTATATGAAAACCAAAATTTCCAACAGATGCTCCAGCCAATTATAAAGTCATCCTTTCAATGTATACTCAATTTTATCAAGACTTTAGAGGAGATTTCAGATGTTCGTGCCAACTTCTTGGTAAATATTAGTGACTAAACTTCTTAATCTTATTGCTTTTCTCAAGGAAAAGGTTGATCAGAAATTTACATATTGAAATGATGGCTATACATATTTGGGTGGGGATGTTTCTACAAATCGCAATTCTTTATCAGAATGT
This sequence comes from Citropsis articulata, assembly GCA_030449925.1. Classification (NCBI taxonomy): domain Eukaryota; kingdom Viridiplantae; phylum Streptophyta; class Magnoliopsida; order Sapindales; family Rutaceae; genus Citropsis; species Citropsis articulata. The sequence continues at coordinate 2,477,707 of JASUUH010000079.1, forward strand.
TTTAACGCAAAGATCTTTCATGAAAAAAGTGAAAAAGATTGAATTAGGGATAACCTCAAGAAGATGTAGATATTCTCATAAATAATGAATTTTTCTAATTAATCAATGGGGTATTTTTAGAAAAGGGGTTTCATTAGAGCTTTAAAGGGGTGCCAATAGTCCCACTCTTACTTGTATTGTGTAAAAATGATGATGATATCTTAGGGGTGTGTTTGGCACCCCTCATAATATGGGACTGTTTTGCATTATGCAGTGCAATCTTAGGTTTGACTGGAGTAATTTGTTGTATTATAGTGTATTTTTTTAATATTATAATAAATCCAAATCAGTTTGTGGTTTAATATAATATTAATTTTTATTTTCTTTTTTTACATTATAAATGTTGATATAAATTAATAAAATTTATTATTCAATAATACTATATTTTTATTTAATATTAAATAATGTATTATTTAATTATATTATATTATAGTAATAAATATATAAAAAATTATTATTGTTTTAAAGTAATTTAATATAACTAATAATACATACTTAAATATTAATAAATTTAAAAATATTAATCTAAAATTAATATTAATATAAATAATTAAAAAAAAATATTTTTATATATACTACAGTTGATATTACACTAAACATGATATTGCGTTACTTCTAATGCCAAACATACCCTTATGTATTACATTGATGTCCATCATTTAGGGAATGAGCTTGAGTTTTTTTAATACGAAACTTGTAATCCCCTGGAAATATAAGAAGTGGTGGGTCTTTCGCTTATATTTGGCATTGATTTTTTAATTATGTTCAGTACTCTTAAGCTAAAATACTTACGGCTTTAAACTCCCCTACCATGAATCTAATGTCCGCATATTGTGTTAATGAATTAAAAAAATAATAACAGATTATCCCTTTTAAATAAATGTATTTGGATTACAATTTTTTTAATCCAAAAGAAAGTTATATTAAAATTAATAAGAATAAGGTTTACATTCAAACACATTTTTCATCACACAAGATTACAAGATTACAATAAAATAGTTATGACAGAAACATAAGAATAGATCTAAAAGACTAAATTTCTCCCAGCTAGCAAAGAAAAGGTTTATGAAGGTTGAAATTACTGAACAGGTATATGAAAATTAAAAATTTTACTTTTTTTTTTATAAGTTAAGGACTAGTTTTGTACTGTTGCTGGAAGAGTCAAACGTGATTTTAAGAAGTTAAATATTAAATTTTGGTGTCTAGTAATTTTTTTTAAAAAATTATTTTGTTGAAATCACTTCATTTTACAGCAAATTTTAACAAGTAGACATAAAGTAGCTATTTTGAAATTTAATTTGAGATCAATTTATCATTAAATATAATTCCACACACACACAAAGAAATAAAATAAATAAATTTAAAGAGATTATTATTATTATTTTTTTTTATGAGAATATATAAATTTTTTCAGATAATTTATTTTATAAATGACAGATAATTCATCGTTGAATTAAATATCTCTTGATACGATTTATTTATATTATTTTATATTTTCATTCAAATAATTAACGCCATATCAATTGCATAAAATAAATTTAGACAAATAGCAATGCCATATCACTCTTTTTTTATATACTTTAATAATGCAATGTTTGCAAAACTAAAACAATTATTTTATCTATAAAAAAATAACAATTATTTCAAAATTTGCATTCCCATATTGGCCCTAAAATTTTTTAAAATAAACTTTTGCTATTTTTAAGTGTTATAAATTAAACTAATAAAAAAATAAAAGTTTATTCTTTTCAAATTTAGTAATTCTTTTGATTTTGTAAGAAACCATTTATATTTGAAGCAAAAAATATTTGATACTTGAATCAGATGCACCCGTGCTCATGGTAAAGCCTGGTGGTGGCCAGCTCATCATCATGCCTCGTTGATCCTGCCCGCACGTGCTTTCTTATTGTGCAGTAACATCATTTCTCCACCCCTAAGGTGACACGTGTCCCCATTGGAGTGGATTTTTCAGCCCTGTTCCTCTCCCACTTATCAAATTGAAGTTGAAAATCACATTGCACAATAGCAATGCCCACAGTAATGCCCACAGCCCGCCCCACTTGTTGTTGGTGGGCAATAATGAAATTAATGACAAATGTCACCACAATATCCACAGAATAATTCTGCATCAAATTTTCAGAAACCTTTCTCTTCAATTTGGTCTCATAAAATTGCAACACAATAAAGCCATTAAGCTTGGTCTTGGTCGTGGTGGTCTTTTTCTTGTTTTGTTTTTGTCTGTCCGAAACTAAAGCAGAAAATTTCTCTTGAACTTAAAATAATTTTGGACGTTTAGTCGGTTAATTGGCGCTTTTTTTTTGACTTTTGGTCGATTCAAAGTCCCATCAAGTTGAGCCATCCAAACTACTAGATTTGATTTGAAGTTGTCGATTTTAAATTCGTTTACGAAAGGTCATTTCCCAATATAGTAATTACATTACAATAAGGATGGTAAATGGGACGAGCTAGAATGATATATTTAATAAAATAGAAGAATGGTTTTTTAGCCATAAAAAAATACCGAGATGAGATTGAGATGTTTCGTGTCTCCTTTGAGTATTCAAGACAGGATTGAGAAATAACATCAATCTTGAACCGTCTCGACCCATTACCAACCGTAAATTATGAGGATTTATGTGTGGTTTTTCTTTATCATTTATTCTTCGTCAAGGAATTAGCAATTTTACAGAAACAAACAACACTAAAATGAGCAACAAAACAAATGTCAAGGAATTGTACTCGTATGCGCATATAACATTAATTGGTCTTTGTAATGAAAATGTTGAAATAAATTTTAGTTTTATGCCCTTAATCTTATATTCCTAAGTAAACACGTATATTAAGCAAAAGTTCTAGATTTACATTGGTTAGCCATGGATCCAAGCTTGTCGTTCAGCTTTGGTTTATTGCATTCAAATCTAGCGTTTTGTTCTTCCAATTTGCAACAATTTTAGCTTCAATTTCAACTGCAAATCTAGTTCCTCATGCACCGCGCGCACACACACACACACACAATCGATAAAACGAGAGAAAGAGAGAGATGCACTACACTAAAACCCAAGATTTGTGAACAGTGAACTCCCAATGTGTTAAAGTCACTTAAATATTATGATTAAGTGTAGGGACTCCTCATGTGTTAATATAAAATTATTCATCCTATTATAAGCTAAAATAATATAATTGAAGGTTATATTAGTTCATAATATACTATTATATAGGGTATGACAAAAATTAGATTCATTAACATAATATTTGGTCATTTAATAAATCAGTCTGTCAAAATTACTTTTTAATATTTGACATCAGTTACGTATTAATTTGTTAAAATTTAAAAAATAATTAAAATAATTTATACCAGTTCACAATACATTTCTCAATCAAAAATTTATTTTCTACTGTCAACTTATTGTATGTTAGAATTATTTAAATTTTAAGTTTTATACCATAAACCGATAGATCTAACAATGGTGCGAGCAACGATTTGGAAAATGTGAGTTATTAAGGAGAATTTATACAATTCAATAATTTCATGCGTCTTATTTCAGTTTGAATGTTTACCTATATAGCTATGCTATCACATGGACACAAAATTATATTGATTTAGCTTGGCAAGCAAACATTGTTGCCTCGTCTGCACTGTCCCCCATGTAAGACTGGATGGGATACCATTGCATTTCAAAAACCTAACATATGATGTTACTTATATAGTATATTATTATACAAAGGAATTTGGATTATCCTCCCATGATATGATTTTCTCTAGAATAAATTTCATTAAGTAATTAATAATTAATAAATTAAAAAATATAGATACGTAATTAAATCTTAATTATATATTAATACTAAAACATAAATGAGATAGGATCTTTAAAAAATTAATATCCTAGTTTTTTTTTTTTTTATAACCTCGTAATAAACCGTTTCTTACACGCTAATTAACAAACCTCTCTTTCCTCGAACCTCGATCCAAATATTTTCCATCATACAAAATTAATTGCTTTACTTTTGCGTTTATTATTACTATTTGATTCTATCTATGTATTAAAAAAACAATTTTATAATCTAATTTAGGAATCAAGCAAACCCTTCTATTAATAAAATTGGACAGAGTGATCACGTAATATGCACCGTCTAAGGAGAAAAGATAAGGATCTTTAAAAGTTATTTGGCGAAGAGTGTTTGGCACTTTGCACAAGCAAATAATGCCTTTAGCTTTAACTTTGCTGTGTCAGCAAAGGTGATAGAAACCACTATCGTCGTTGGAAATAATTCCATGTCCATATTGATACGCCATCTCTTATTTTCCATGCCGAGTCATCATCAGTCTCGCACTATCATAAATTTATGGAGACCTCTCTTAATATAATCAATTTGATGAACAATAATCTATTTGAAGAGTAATCTAAAAATTTGTTCCAATACTAAGTAATCAGAAGTCTCATACAATCACAATTTAGACGTTTGTCAATGCCTATCTTAATATAGCCAATCTTCGGCCTAAACTATTAAAGACCTCCCTTCCATCTAAAGGCCAATTAGGAAATTAATTTGCTGCAAAGAAAGATGATAAATTTTATTTTCTTGCAATCACATGGAAAGACTTGAACCATTGACTAATGGCTTAATGGATGAAAAGACTTAAGCATTGACTAATGTCTTAATGGATGAGTTAAAGAGGTGTCAGCTGTTAACCACAAGGCCTAGATATCACTGTTTCTAATGTTTTATCTATTTTCTTTTTCATGTATTATTTTCTTGAAGAATTTTTTTTCCAATGTCCTTGATTTATACCCAAAAAAAAAAGAAAATGCCACCACACCGATATCAAAGAAAATAAGACATGCAGCAGCATGCTTAATATCTAAATATGAATTTATCTTAAAGACAGAGGTAAGCATTTCTTTTTTTTTTTTTTTTTTGAATTAGAGGTAAGCATTTCTAAAATACCTAAAATGATCTTTATCTCGAGAAAATACCTAAGATGATCTTTATTGATCTCTATCCACAATTTTATTTTTCTCCCTCACACAATGATGTTATAGCAAATCATATCAATAAATCTCAGCAACTGATAAAAATTGAATATATGTCCAAGAGATGAACTATAGATAAAGGATGGGGAATATGCTATGGTAATATTCTTCTTTATCTACAAACAAGAAAACAAATAAGCCTTTCGGTCTCTCTCGCTCTCTCTTACCTCCTAATACTCATATTCATTAATCACTTTCTTATTCTTATCTCATCTCCATATGTATGCTTAAGCTCAAACACATTGTTATTTGTCTTAAATTTAGTATAAACCTTAAAGAGCCCCATCGTTGACTTGAGTGTCAGAATGGGCTCGTTAGCTTGAGCCAGTGTCCTTTAATCATTTCCTTCTTCTCATTTTTAGGCACTAAGGTCAGTAGTATGTTAGGAGAAAACACTAAGATAATTGAAGAGATTATCGAGGAGAGAACGAAGACCAACTAAGAGGGAAGGATTTTGGTGAGCTTATCATTGTCACATATCATCATTACCTTGTGTCTTCCAAAGATTTGCCGAAGGAGATTCTCACTTTTTTCTTTCTATTTCTACCATGAAGGACTTATCATGAAGGTGGCAGAGTCTAAGGTCAACTAAAGAGAAGGAACTAGCTAAGCTTGTTACTACTATATGCTATTTCCTTGTTATAGTTGTATCATTAAGTGTATTTTTGTAACCATAAAAGCAAGCCAAAAGTTTGCACCCACCTTTCCATCTCTAGTATTTTACTTGAGGTCCTCACCACTAAGGTGATGTGGCCCTCCTACCAGTGCACAAAAATTCTTACATCAACACTTGAACTGAATATACGTACATACATATATAAGATTGTGAACTTTATTGAAGTCTGGGAAAACTATTAAATTATATGACTTTATAGCTTTCTCAGTCGTTACCGTATTAAACCATATGATTTCATAACTTTCCTAGATTTTAACAAATCCATGATTCTAGATTAAACTATTTCTTTTAATATTTGGATTCAAAGTATGGGATTAAAGTCTAGGACGGATTTACAACATCATAAACTATTTTTTACTATATTGTAAATTGATTTACGATACCATAAATCTAGCTTGTATTTTAATTCCAAACCTAATAACTATTCTCTCTCTCTCTCTCTCTCTCTCTCTCTCTATATATATATATATATATATATATATATATATATATATATATATATATATATATATATATATATATTGTTGGGATTATGTGCTCTTTAAAGCACGTTAATTTTCTGATTAATAAAATGTTTGAGATATTTTCAATTGCATAAATATTTTGAATAAGGTCTGTTTAATCATATTATATGTATTTATGTGATCATCATATGAATTCACAGAAGACATAAATACAAGTTATCTTATGATTAAATAAATTTAGTTTGCAGTTGATAAATAGAGTTGAGCGCTCTATTTATGTTCAGACTGTAGTAAATTCATTGAATAATTTATCTTAATCATGTATAAATTTACTGATGTAGTTTGACCACATTAAGCTGGATCACATATGAGATTTAATTAACCTTGAAATGATTGTCAGACTTATTAAATCTCATAGGTATTGACTGATGTAGTAAATTCATTGAATAATTTATCTTAATCATGTATAAATTTACTGATGTAGTTTGACCACATTAAGCTGGATCACATATGAGATTTAATTAACCTTGAAATGATTGTCAGACTTATTAAATCTCATAGGTATTGATTTTACTGTAATTTTAATCTTAAGTTAGTTATGATTTCATGATTGTAATTGTTATTCCATTTGAGTTACTAATGGGCACGACACATATTTGTGGTCAAGATTACTCGGTATCTTGGTAGGAGCAATTATGACTATTGGAGTTATAAATTAATAATATAGAATTTATACGACACATCTCTTGATGGGTTTTCGGTACTTGATCATAGAATTCTCTGGTCAGAGTGTGTCAACATATTTAGTATGTTGAAAATAATCATTAGAGAAAACTAGTAAGTATCAAGGAATAAGATGTAATTAAATTGATTGGACAGTTGAGATGTCAATTTAATTAACGATGTGGTATAAAAGATTGTGCAATAAAGAAATCAATATGGCATGGGTCGAATTATTATTCGAGAACACTATCTTGGATAGCATACAATTATGGAGGTTAGTTCCAATCTTTTAGTGGAGTAGATTTCGAATTAAATAATTGGGCTAGTTTAATTATAGACCTAATTATTGTAGCCACTATTGTATGTATCCATATGATCTTCGGGTTAGCTCATTTAATTGATTGTGCCGCTACTGGATTAATAAGCAAGATAACTAGCTATTTGCATCAAAAACCTAAATATATCATTTAGTGGGAGGCTCTATTTAATATACTTGTGTGTAAGGGGCCTTATGTTATTTTACAAAGCGGGCCCCCATACAAAAAGTAAGTAACATAACTTTTGGTTTTTATTTTTTGGAACCTAGGGTTTTCACTAAAGAGAGATATAAAATGGCTTATTTTCTTCTGAAAAGGAAAGCTGCACTTTATACAGATTAAAGAAAAAGAAATTTTCTCTCTAATTTTGAGAGAAAAATTTTCTCTTGCTAGTTACTTATAGTGGTGATAAAACGCCTACACATCAAGTGCAGATCAAACCTGAGTCATAACCTGTAAGATCAGTGATGACAGATCGTGATCTAATAGACGTGGTGGTGACATATTGTGATCTAACAGGAGTAGTGGTGACAGATCGTGATATGAGAGCCCAAATCACTTCAGCGGAAAAAGTAAAGATTGTTCATCTTCTCATATTTTCAAGATACGATTTCTAAATTACGAATTCTTATATATTAATGAAATCGATCCTAAAAAGTTTTTTTTTTTTAAACTGATTTTTCCCAACATATATATATATATATATATATGTACTCGGAGTTAAATTAGAGCCTCCGAAACCTCGTGAAAGAACTAGTTCAAAAGTTCTGTCTTTGTTGGAAATTATGTGGTGTTAACTGTTAAGTGTGGCATTCTAGAAAGCAAATAAATAAAAGGAGTGCCTAAATTACATTCAGCTTTAACTTACATCACTCACAAGAATAATAACATCAACGTAGAACCCACATAATGTGTGTGAGTGGTGTAACTTAGCATTTGGCATAAATAAATTCATCATGCAGTGACTTTGACAACGAGTGAGGGGATCTTCATGCATGCATGTATTGTATGGTGCAAAAGCCTAATTTTGAGCCGTTTGACCGTTGACTAATTAATTAAAGTGATCATGGTTCTGTGTGTCTCCCTCTATTTCGTCATGCAAGTAGAGTCTTTGTGAATTTGTAAAAGAAGCTTAATCACACATGAACTTTTCTTATACGTTTGATAAATGCGATGATCTTTTCATGCTGATTTTGATGCTTAATTAAGAAACCCGTGGATTATTGGAGAGGTTTCACACTAGAGTACTGACAAACCGACGATATTTTCTGCATTTTTCTTAAAACAAATACACATCGTCGATTGATGGTTATTGAAGGATAAGGGAGTTTTTAAATCTCACCATTACTATTATTTATGACTATAAAAGCAAAAGCTTAAAGAAATCCAGATCATGAGGGGATCATAATTATAATAGATATGTGTATTTTATGTTGATTTTTTCATATACATTTTTGTAATACATTAGATATTATATGGGAGTACTTAGAGAAATAATAAATAAATAAATAAATTTTCACACTCACTGGAATAGTCAAACTTTCGACTTCAACGTCGATACGAAGAAAAAGTGCGTTCTTAAGTAAAGAGTTGTTGGGTCATGTACTTCTTTTTTTGTTAAAAAAAAAAGGTAAATGCTTTCTAATATTAGAACAATCTTTTTAATTTATTCAAGAAACACTTACAAAATAAATACAAAAACAGTTTAATATTTAAATAAAATTACATTAAAACCTACTCTTAAGACATAATCTTAGGTGATATTGCCAAATTTCTCTTACCGTAATCAATATATAATATTTGTCTCTCTGTTATTTTTATAATAGTTAATAATCCTCTAATAGCATAAATTTACGCTATTACTCTTATTTTCAAATACACCCTTATTCATATCTATTATAGATTGAATAAATCATATAAATAGAAAATAAAAAAAGTATTAAAATAAGAAATATATGTTTTGATGTGAAAAAATTTGATGATAAAATATTTTTCTTGTACTTTTTTTCATAAACGTTTTCTTATAATAAATATATAAGAAAATTATTATAAATTGATAAAACTATTATAAGAAAACTTGAATGATAAATAAAAAATTATTATAAAATAAATAATAAAAATATTTTTCTCGTATTTTTTACATTTAATTTTAAAAATATTATAAAATATTTATTAGAAGAAAATATTTATGATTAATTTTTTTTTGTTCACATCAAAACATATATTTCTTGTTTTTAATATTTTTAAATTCAATTTCTATTGATATGATTATTTAATTTATAATAAATATAAATAAAAGTGCATTTGACAATATGAGTAATATTATAAACTAATGCTGTTAGAGGGGTTATTGACTATTATGAAAATAAGAGAGTAAATGATATATATTAATTACCGAAGGGAGAAATTAACTATCTCCCCATAATCTTAAAATTACCTATGCATGTTGTGACTCGTACCTCAAGGATAAAAGAGAGAGTAAGTTGGAGTCCCTACAACTTCGATTCAATTGCTCTCTAGATAATTTTCTCTTTAAAAATGGGGAGAGATTTCTTTTTTAGTGTAGGAGTAATAATATAGATAATGTTACAATAAAAATAATATTAATAAGTCTCAACAAATTTCTGATTATAAGTTTATATTGAAACTTTATTCCAAAACGATATATTGTTTGTACCCATGAATAGAATAATGGACTCCAAAAAAAAATAAAAGAGAGAAAAAGTTAATTAGATTCCATGACCCACCTTTGCGATGGCCGGTGGCAGAGCGGTTAGTCAACAGTCCCGGACAGTTGATAGAGTTTGTTAAGTCAAATCTTTCTTTTCATTTATTTATTACACATTTTTGACCCATAAACACAATTTAATTATTAATTAATTCTTAAGTATGAGATGACCAAAAATAATTATGCCGAATAATTATTAAAAGATACGTAAATAGGCAATCATCCCAATAATCAATGGGCATGCAGCAGCAAAATAATAGTGTAAACTATGAATTCAGAAGCGAAATAATAGTGTAAACTATGAATTCGCAGTGCCACTAAATGATAGCACTTAAATTCTTGTTAAGAACTCTTTCAAAGTTGTTTCTTTTCTTTTTCCATTAAAATACATTACATCATGAGATGCTGACATTATTTTAGAAATCTGTCAACATCTATCTTAATTAGTTTAAATGGAGATAAACTTGCGTTCTAAATTTAGTTTGGAGAAATTTTATTTAAGTTCTTTTTAGTCCCTACTTTTGAAGATTCGAATTCGAATAACAGATTAAAAAAAGTTGCACCCGGATAAAAAGTGAAACCATTCGGCTAATAGCTTAAAGCTATCAAAGTTAATCACCAATGTTTTTCATTTCGAAGCTGGAGATATAAAGAGTTAAGAGATGCTGATCATTTCAGAGGTAGAGCTGTGATTAGATGTGGTTCCCTTAAACAGATGTGCTCCCTATTTTTGGGACAAATTTTTAGCCCACCTTCTCTTTGCAACCGTTGCTTCTTCAAAACACCACCCTATATATATATATAGGTTTGCACTTACAGATATGTAATTTTATTGAAGTTAGGAATAAATTAAAAATAAAAAAATACAGATTTAAATATGCTACATGATAAAATATAATATATTAGAGTTTATTTTTTAATTTATTTTTTATTTTAATATAGTCAGAAATCGTTGATTGGAATACACAAATACATACATACATACATGACAGTCTTAGAATGATTATTCATGCATACTCACATGTATAAAATTAAACTTCATATTTATATTAAAAAAACACTCATTTAATCTTAATCTTAATACTCCCATCTAATTATTTTCTGCTTTACTGGATGTTTGCCATGTCCTCTTAAGAACTGTGTCAGCGTATTTGTTATTGTCATAGTTTATGGAATTGATGTGCATGAAATTAAATAACATTAGTAAAAGAGACATAGTAGATTTTAATTACAAGAACAATGAATGTAAGTTATCTGAGGTAATTTGAAGATTATTATCTCATCAGAGGGTGCTTCAAAATTTACCCCATTTTTAGGATTGAACTGCCATGAAATTTGATTTATATACTTATTGTAGAATGAAATTATAAACTGTAAGATAAAGTGAATCTGAGATACTAAAATAAAATCAATGTAATTAATATTAAGTAGAAAGAAATACAATAATTACAAACATACCTTACGTTCATTGTTCTTGTGATTAGCAACTACAGTGATGTTTCATTTCATGCATATTGATATCGGTTCCATAAATTAAGACAATCACAAATCAGCCGACATAGTTCCTGAGAGGACATGGCAAACACCTAGTAAAACAGAAAATAACTAGATGGGAGTGTTGAGATTAATTGATTTTTTTTTAATATAAAGCTGAAGTTCAATTTTTTACATGTGGGTATGCATGAATAATGATTCTTAGACTCTGTAATAATTGTTCTCTTTATCATGTATGTGTCTGTTGACTGCATTAAAAAGCAATTTTTAGTTTCTTTGGCTCACAAAACAAGGTTTCTAAAATAAAATGAAGGGCGCCTACTTTTAAAAGCATATTCTAATATATGATTATTGTCATCTTCCCATTTTTCCAAAATGGCTGCATGAGAGTGGTCCATCCAAGGCCATTAGAACTTTGTGAGGTATTAATTTTCTTATACTCTCATTAGACTTTCTTATCTGCTTGCACAAACATGGTATGATAATCAATTTGAGATTTCCCCAGATTGTGGCCCAAACAACCTATTTGAACAATATTGTTTTTCTTCAATTTATCATACAGAATTGCTTTCTCATTTTAATTTGTTTCCAACTTTTGCAGGTGAAGGTTTTAGAGTGTTTCTATAATGCTGCCTAAAAGTTGCTGGTTGTCATAGACTCCTCTCAATCACAAAAGTTAGTATAAGGGTAGGGGAAAAATTTTCCCACACGCTAGTAAGGCGCCCACTAACCCTTTCCACATGTCCATGTGCGATAATCCTAAAAATTTTTCCTTCACATTGCACTTCGTTAGAAGAGTGGAGACAGCTTGTTTCTCTCCATTAGACTATTGGTGAAGCTAGATGTTCTTATTCTAAAATGTTGGGTGGTTTTTAATCCCAAAAACTAACTTAAGGAGGAGACTTTCTTTTGCATTTATAACTTATCCAACCAGCATTACTTATTCCCCAACCGATGTGGGATGAACTCGACAAAATTTTTCCTGTAAAAATTTGTGAAACTATGAGATCATTCGTAATTCAATGTTTTTGGAATTCAGAACCTTTTAAATTTTGAATATGAAATTGATGAATATTATTCAATTGGCAGAGCAATTGGTCGTGGTCTCCCACACTCTCTTGTAAAAGTCTTGAAGCAATACTGAGTTATGTGGGACATCATTCGGCTCCTCTCCAGGGGGCCAGCACTCATTTTCCCAAAATTAAAGGACTAGAAAAACACATTATTATACATATGCCCATACAGGGTCCTTTTTAATATATTTATTTTCTTCTTTAAATTTTAATCTCTCAACTCTCAAGTATAAATATTAGGTCTCTCTAAATTATATTTAGTGTAGCTTACAGTCCACTAAAGATAATTCAAACAAGATCCTGACCCCAATTGACTCCACATGCTAATTATTCATTTTTTTATGTTTTTAGGAGAATGTAAATTACGGTAAATATAGCCTAAGCAAACCTTAAATATTAACTATTTCTGGGTATTGTAATTTTTTTTCGTTTCCTATATCATTATTACTCAAGCTATTAGTCAAAGTGGGGCTAACTCTGGTGACTAATTTGACCAATTCTGAGTGTCGCGACAAGGACACTGGGTCCATGCGTGGGGCTAAAATGATATAATGTGATTAAGTTACAGAAAGCCTGTGAATTCAGAGAAATTAATATGGTGCTGCCAGACTAGGTTTGTGGTCCATTATGGTTTGCCATTTCATTGATCTTGTCCCTCATTTTGTTTGTTATTTTATGCCCACTCTCACTTTGTCCACCACCTTTTTACCCTCTGATTTTTAATACATAAAATTATATACAACTTCTTTACTTAGTAATTTAATTTATTGGCTTCTGTGAAACTTTTCTTCTCATGCAAGAATTCTCCACAATTTAGGTTTTAATTATCTTTTTGCTTAACATTATGGGCAGTGGAGATGGAAACCCATGTGGCAGAAATTCAAGCATGCATAAAAATGAATCATAATCATCATGAAACTTCAATAACTGTAAATTGCCAATTAAAATAAGAGGTAAAAGACAAATGTTTTATCTGCTAAGTAATATAGTATAAAACCCTAAAGCACAAAAGGAAGGGCTCTGCAATATCATTTTTAATCTAATAAAATAGAAGTCAATTATCATCATCTCTTAAGTTAATGATGATCTCACTTCTCTTAGGCTTCAAGTCAAAGACTAAGACTTCTAAAAGTACCAAGAATAATCATTTCATTAACGTTCATCTTGAAGTATGATCCGAATTTTTTATGAGATTCTTAGTAGCATTACTAATTACTTATAATATCTCTTAGAAAGGCTGGAACTTGATTAAAGAAGTATTAGTTAACTAACAGCAGGGAAATGCAACATGCACACACTCATGCGACAACGCGAAGTATGGTTTGCTTCTATTTTATGGCAGAAGAATATAGTAATTGATGCCTCAGGGCACAGAACCACAAATTTTATTTAGTAGGGGTAACTTTGGATAACATTAATAAAATTATTAAAACTAAGGATTGTAGTTTTGGCTATACTTTAGTATACGGGTTTATGATAGCGCGGCTTTATTTTAGTATACGGTTTTCTTACATTTAGCACTTGTATTTTTTTAAAAAATTTTGATATAAAATTTATAATAACTTTAAATTTATTTATTTTTTAATATTTGTTTTCACCATTATTTTTGCTAGGACCTGATTCAAACCAATTGAGTGGCTCTCACTGGGTGTAGCTCAAATCTGATTCAAACAAATAAATTTACATTTGAGGAGAGCTTGTGCTATGTTTGGGCTTAGGTATTTCTTTTTTTCTCCTGATGTTTGAAGCAAGTGGTTTAGTTGAGGTACCCTAGGTGGTGAGTTAAAGTAGCATGTATAGTTAGCTGAGGATAGAGAGAGCAATTTAACATGGACCCCAACAAACACGAAAAATTTGGGTCGGATGCAGCCTATATTGGAGTAAATTAAATTTGGTATCCGAATTAATGTTATCGACTCGGACGTATCTGGGTTCGGATCTGGGTTTGGGTGAACCCATAGATCCCACGCCCGGACTTAGATATCTTCATTTTAATATTAATTTTAAAATTTTTTTAATATAAAATAGAAAAATTAAGAAAATTAGCCCTGATGCCCTTATTCACAACCATGACCGCCAAACCAAAGCTAAACATTTCCTCTCTCTCTGGCCCTACTCTTTATCAAATCATCGTTGTCACTCGTTATCGTTTCGCCAGTTATTGTTTTGCCACCTTCACTGTGTTCATGTTCATCATTTGCTATTTATGTAGCCATATCATGGGTTTTAGCAGCCTCACTTTTAGCCAGCAATTGTTTTGTATCTAGAAACCTAAAAGTTTTTGCTGTGATTTACTCTGAGATGTTCATTTGCTATTTTAAAAATCAATCGCCTGTTATCCTCTCCCCTTTTCTTGACCTAACCCCACAAAGCCCAATTTGTCATCATTATTCATTGCCAAATTTGTCATCATCACCATCAAGGCATCGTGATTATGTTTGATAATTGAAATTGTATGCTCTGTTATCTTGGGTTTTATTTCTAATTATTTGATTTTGAATTATTGTCCATTATTATTGTTAATAGACTAGAGTAGAAAGGAATTTAGTGAAGAAAAAGATGAAAAATTGCATCTCTTTAGCAATCATCTGGGTTATAAACCTAGAATTCGGAAAACTTAGATTTTCCAAGTTTAACTAGCACTGGACCCGAAGGAAAAAATATCCGAGTTCACATTCTCCCCCGGAATTAAAATTATCATATGGGTCCAAAATCGAGAAAGCTAAACCCAGATCCAGACCTGGATCTTTCCATCTTTAGTTGAGGTAGTCGTATGGGGAATAATAGGAAGGGCTCAGTGGAGCCTCTGATGGAGTTGGATTTTTACCTTCATACATATTTGTAGTTTATGGAGAACTTATCAAGATCATTGGCCTCAAATCCCGTGGGGTGAATATTGAAAAAGGCACTCTAACACCCAAGTTAATGTTTGATCAAGATTAAAGAAAGAAGAAAAATGTAGAAAATGGATTTCTCTCCCTCAAAATGAACAATGCTTTTTGAAGGCCAAAGACCCTTTTTCCATAGAGATGGCCCTTATTTATAAATGATGGGTAATGTGAATTTAGATTTTTAGTTTGAATCCTATTCTTAATGATATGTGTCGCTCATCATTTTTGTACAAGTAAAGGTGAATATGATTGTAGAGAATTATTCCGCACATGTGTATTTCCTTGTCATTATGACCTTTGGGCATGATTTTTCTAGAACAATGGATTGTCGGAACTAATTCTTCCTCTTACTATCTTTATGAGCTAGGGGGAATATTTATCTTAGGCGTTATTTTCCCTAAAATGATGCTTTTATCTAGAGGAGTGGACAAGTGGATTTTATTTTTCCCAGAATGATTTTTTTATGTAGAAGACTGAACACGTGGTGTAATGTGGTACTTTTGAAATATGACACCTACACTACTCTCTTCGTAAGTATATTCTTCTTAACACATACTTTGATTTGAATAGAAAGTTTTGCCTATTATTTGACTGGCCATATGGTCTTTTCAAAGGAAGTAACTATGCCTTAGAAAGTAGGATATTAGTGCATCTACAAAAATTCATAGAGCTACTAATGAATTTTGTAGAATACACCATCATTCAGGTTTCAAGGGAAGAAAACAGCAAAGCAGATGCCCTTGTAAGGCTGACAAAATCTAAGTATTAATCACAATGAGAACAAGAAGATTAATCTTGTGAATACAATTGGAAGTTAGTTTTATTAATTGTTAAAAATAACAAAAATTTTGTCAATTATTAATAATTGAAATAGTGTTAATTGATAATTGTTAATAATTGTTAATAATAGTTAATAATTGATTTTTTTATTAATAAAAAATTAGGACATTAGGTAGCTTAAGTATTAAAATTAAGTATTATGTCAGTATTACATATATTTTATAATTATAATGTGTTATATGATTATGTGCACTTCAAGCCTTCAACCTTAAAAAAACTAACTAATATTTTATTGTATGTTAATCATTCATTAAGTCGTTAAGTACAAGTAATTTGGGCTTGAAATTAAAGGGTTTATAATAAGAATTAAGACATAGATAGGCAAATAATATCATATTATTATGGGGAATGGTTAATTGGATATTATAAATTAATTAATTAATCATGAATTTCTTGATTTTTGTTTATGGAGCATGAACAATTTGAGTTGAAATTACTAATTAGATTATGTTAATAATATTTCTATGTTTTGATTTTTGAATTAATGATTATTTTGTATATTCAGATGCTTGGACATTCAAAATCAAGTTCGATGAGTGACGATGAAGAACAAAGTGTACAAATGGAAAGAACTCAAAGAGGAAAGGAAAAGGCAAAGCGGAAAAGACCAACAATGAAGAAAAGATCGGAAGTGTGGAATCATTTCACTTTACTCGAACATAATCCAAACAAATGTAAGTGCAATTATTGTGGTAGACAATATCAATGTCATTCAAAGCTTGATGGGATTATAAATATGACAAAGCATATAAAGACATGTGAAGCATACAAGACATTTCGGGAACAACAAAGTGGAAGTCAACAAAATTTGACAGCTTAGGATGGCGAAAAAAATGCAAGTAATTTGGTTTTGGGTAAAGGATAGCGTCAAGTCGCGTGTCAAATGGTAGTAACTAAAATGATTATTATGAGTGAGTTGCCGCTCAGTTTTGTAGACAACAAAAGATTTAGGCATTTCTGCAGTGTAGCTATCCCGCAGTTCATTATGGCATTTCAAAGAACTATTGGTAGAGATGTTATGGAGTTATTTTTGGAGGAAAAGGCAATATTGAAGAGTTTGATTTGCAACAACAAGCAGCGGGTGTCTCTTACAATTGATTTATGAACTTCTATTCAAAACATGAGTTACATGGTGATTACAGCACATTTTATTAATAGTAATTGGTGTTTGAATAGGAGAATTATTAGTTTTAGCGCAATTAAAGATCATAGAAAGAAGTTGATTGGCAGAAAGATTATGGCTTGCTTGCAGGACTGGGGAATAGAGATATTATTTGCAATAACTATTGATAATGCCACTACAAATGATATTGCTGTTGGTTATGTCTCTATGCAGTTGCTTGCTTGGAAGAATGAGGATGCACTTTTGTCGGCGGGACAATATATGCATGTGCGTTGTTGTGCATATATTTTGAATTTGATTGCTGTTTTAGGGTTGGGTAAGTTGCATGCTAGTGTTGCTGCTATTTGGAATGTTGTGAAGTATGTGAGATCCTTCACTACGAGGCTGTAAACATTTAAACAATGTGCTGAACAGGTGAATTGTCCGAAGGAAATTGTTGTTTTGGATTGTCCTACCAAGTGGAATTCCATTTATTTAATGTTGATGACTGCACTGAAATTTCAAGTGGCATTTAATAGAATGGCAGAAGTGGATAAACTTTATGAGGCATACTTTGCTGAGAAAAAAAGTAATGTTAAAAGGGTGGGCCCGTCTGGACTAGAGGACTAGAAGAATGCTGAACGAATTGTGAAGTTTTTAAAGGTATTTTACGATGCCACATTGTTGTTTTCTGCCTTTTTGAATGTGATTTTTAATCTTTTTTATGATACCATTGGCTCAATTGAGAGTTCATTGACTGCACTACAAGAAAGTACAGATCCTTGGGTGTCTTTTATGGCTTATAGTATGAGGAAAAAATTTGATAAATATTGGGAGTCCATAAGGAAGATAGACAAAATGTTGATTGTTGCCTCTATTCTTGATCCACGAGCGAAAATAGATTTTGCCAAACATATTTTTGAGATCATTTTTGGCAATGATAGATTAATGGTTGAACAAATGAAGAAAGTAGTGAAGGACTTGTCGAATGAGTTTTATGGTGCATATAATGTATTCTCCTTTAGCTCCACACCATCGATGTATAGTGAGAGTGGTCTTAGTGGCAGCTATGGTGGTACAAGTTCTTCTCAATGTTTCACAACTAAGGCTAATTTGATGGATGTTACTAGTGGTAAAGGTGATGATATTTTTCGAGTTACTCGCCGTTTCCTTGAATATACCAAGAAGGTTTCTGTTTAGAATGAGAGCAGAAGAGTAGCATCTGAGGTGGAAAGATACTTGAAAGACCCAGTTGAAGATCCCAACAATTTGAAACTTAATATTTTGCTTTGGTGGAAGGTGAATGGATCGAAGTATCCAATTCTAGAGAAAATTACAGGGGATGTCTTAGCTGTTCCTGTTTCCACAGTGGCATCTAAGTTTGCTTTTAGCACAGGGCGTCGTATTATTGATGAGTACATGAGTTCTTTAACCCCGGCTATGGTTGAGGCATTGATATGCACTCTGAAAATTGGCTATAATCTAAATTTTTTGCCAATTCTGTCTACAACCTCCAAAAAGACATTAAGAAGCAAATGCTTTATATGGAATTACAAGAAGGTGATGTTTTTAATTTCTTATCATACATTATATACATAATATATTTAAAATGCATTATAACTTTATATATAATATCTACATGTCTTGTACTTGAGTTACTTACTAATTTCTTTTTTTTTTTTGGATTTTATAGAGCTTTATAAGATCGCAAACTTCGACAGTGGAAGTGGTGTGCGCCGACATTGGTGTTATGGATGTTTGAAAGGTAACTTTTAATATATATTATTATTCATTATTTGATATTATAGTACTGATTAGTATTAAAAATTGTACGTTTGTTATGAAGTAAAAATGTTATTTTGTGTTATTAATGCAATTTATATTTATAATTGTGTAACATACTATGAATTTGTAATTATTTTTCTAAGTATTTGATTTTGTGTATTTTTGTGTGTATATTAGGTAAAAATAATAATTTCATGCAATTGGAGGCTCTAAATAAATGTATGGATGTTAAATTTGAATTCTGGAAGTCTGAGAAATTATGTCATTGTTGAGGAAAATCCAAGACTTTTGTTGTAAATTTTTACATTTTTACCACGGTAAATGTGGTAATTGTAAAATTATAAGTTTTTATCTTTTTAGGTATGATATTTTTTTAGTGGAATGTTTTGGATATGCTTGAGTGGATAAGTTAGGATTATGTTTTATTAGTGGGACAAATGTAAGGTTAAGATTTAATTAGATTATTTCATTTGTGTGGTGTGGATTTACTATGTATTAGTATAAATAGAGAAGGGTGGTGAATACATCTCTTTACACATTCTCTTCTCTTGTTTCCCCTCAAATTCTTCTCTTCATCTCTCTTTGTAATATATTTTCAATCAATAAAATTAAGTTTATTTCAATTTTTAATTTCTATTTTAATTATGTGTTTTTCAATTTTAATCATTTCTTTTATTTAAAAAATGTTTAGCTAAATATTCATAGTTAGGGGAAGGTGAAACTCTTAGTAAAAAAATATGGTTTAATCAAATTCAATTTTTAATTCTATAAATTAATTGTTTTCTATTTAATTTTATCCATATTTTATATTTTAAAATTTTGATTTATTGTAGACAAAAATAGGAATTTGGCATAATGAATTCTTAATATTTTAGTATAAAATCTAGGGATGTCAAAAAAACCCGCCCGGACCGGATCCGGACCGGACCCGGTCAATCCGGTCCGGGCAAAACCCGGACCGCATAAATTAAGAATACGGGTCCGGGCATAAAATCTTAAAACTCGGATACTTCCGGGCACGGTCCCGGGTTCAACACCAAAAACCCGGAACCCGGACCGGTTTCTTCATAAATAAATTAAAAAAAAAAAAAGAAATATAAAACAGCAAAATCAAAATCAAAACCCAAACCCAAATACCCAATCGTAAAATCAAATCCCTAATTTGAAAAGCATAAGAAGCGCTGCTGTCAGCGCCCAACTCTCCAAGTTAACAAAGATCAGCGAAGAAGAACCACCCACCGTCAGCATAATTTCTTATCGGTTGCTGACTCGCTAGCCTTGGCACGCAGCTTTGCTAGGTTTGTATTTGACTATTTTGTTTTTTAAAAGCTTGAGATTTATCAAATCTTGCAGTATGATACGGAAGAAATGTGTGCACATGACTGCATGTTGATATTTGGGTGAGAGAATGAAAAAAAAAAAGTGCAGGAAGTCTCAGGCTCTGTGATTGTAGGCTTGTAGCTTCCTTTTCCCGGTAAAATGAATTGTTTCCAGAGGATGATGGGTTGTAAAGCTCTTGTTCTTTTTTAGATTCCATGAAACTTGTTGCTGTTTGCTAAGTACAATGTTCAGAGGGTTCATTTCGGCTTTGGGGGAAGAGAAAGTAGAGAAAAAAAGTTGTGCTCTTTTTGTTCAAAGGATGAAGATCAGTTCCACCATGCGGGCTTATGAGCCCTGACCAAAAACCCGGACCCGGAGGTGCCGGACTCAAACCCGGACCGCATGTTGAAAAGCCGGGTTTAACCCGGGTCCGGGTAGCTGTTTCTCTCATCCGGTCCGGTCCCGGGTATCACCAAACCCGGACCGGACCCGGGGTTTTGCCAAGCCTAATAAAATCTGATAAAATGGTATTTTAATTTAGTGTAGAAAAATTAAGTTTTAGCACATTAAATTCTTAATTCATAATAAAATAAATGGGAAAATAATTTTAATTTATAAAACTAATCTTTTGGGAAATAAAACAAAAATAAAATGAATTTATTAAATTGTATTTATTACTAAGAGTGGATCCATAACCCTAACTAATTCAACTTCATAATTTTCCTCAAATTAATTTGTGTGTTTTTAAAATTTTTTTAAAGATAAATTTAAATAAACAAACTAAACCCCTTCTCTGTGGATCGACCTCGGACTCACCGAGTTATATTATAATTAGGCACTCTTATACTTGGGAGTAAATCAAACATTTTAAGTTGTGTCAAGTTTTTGGCGCCATTGCCGGAGAGAGGTATTTATTTTGTTTTATTTTGTTTTATTTTTTCTTTTATTTGTTTTAATTTTTGTGTAAATTTTCATTGGCCCCCTTTTTCTTTTTTTAAATTCTCTTCTATCCCACATCTTTCATAATTCTAGTTTCACCCTAATAATTTTCGTTTCTAGCTCAATCTTCTCATAATTATGATCTGACACTAAAATCCTTCAGAATCTTCAATTTCATCCTATATGGCTAAATCCTAAACTTCTAAAAATTACGGTGTGGCCATAATATTATAAATAATTTCCAATAAGATCCTTGGACGAAATTTCTCACAAAAATTAGACTTGAACTTATTTGGACTTATTTGAACTCAATTTGGACTTAATTTGGACCAAACAAACTAACTACTAACTCTTAACTAACGAATTACTAACTTTGTTTTTCTTCCAGTTGTTTAATTTTCAGTTTTTGTTATTTCGCATTTTTTTCTTTTTATTGGTGGGTTCAACCACCAAAGTTGTTATTTAATTTTAAGTTATTTTATTATTTCGCATTTTTTTCTTTGTTTTGTTAATTTATTAGTGGGTTCAACCGCTATTTTTTTTTATTTCAGTTATTTTATTATTTTTCATTTATTTTTATTTTTACTTTATTTTTATTTATTTATTTGGTGGGTTTAACCACCAGTTTTTTTTTTTTTGCATTTATTTTATGCTTTATTTTTTGTTTATTTAATTGGTGGGTTTAAGAACCAAAATTGTTAATTAATTTTAATTTTTTTTGTACACTTATATTATTTGCATATTTAATTTTTTTTTATTTTGTAATTTTTATTTAGTTTTTGTTATTAATTTGTTTGAATATTATCATTCTGACATAAACATTGCATGAGACATTGGTCTCGTACTTCAAGTGGTAGGTTAGTTCGTAGATCTCAATCTCCACCATTAATCATGGACGAGAACCAAGATGACAACTTTTTGGGCGAGTCTAATCCTCAGATTGATCAAGGAGACAATCATTCTCAACATGGACATGATCAAAATCAACCAAGAACCTTGAGAGACTACATGAATCCAACCAGAACCGGAGC
Organism: Citropsis articulata; assembly: GCA_030449925.1. Taxonomy (NCBI): domain Eukaryota; kingdom Viridiplantae; phylum Streptophyta; class Magnoliopsida; order Sapindales; family Rutaceae; genus Citropsis; species Citropsis articulata. The sequence goes on from JASUUH010000079.1 coordinate 2,500,162, forward strand.
ACCGTCGTGTATAGTATTTCCTCCAGAAGCATCTCGATTCAACTTCAAACCAGGTATTATCCAACTTTTACCAACATTTCATGGTTTAGAATATGAGAATCCATACTTGCATCTAAGAGATTTTGAGGAAGTTTGTAATACATACACAAACCAAAATTGTAGCATGAACATAATTAAATTAAAGCTTTTTCCTTTTTCATTAAAAGATAAAGCTAAAACTTGGCTACAAAACCTTAGATCTGGATCAATAAGAACTTGGAATAACATGCAAGAACAGTTTTTGAAAAAATTCTTTCCACCTCATAGAACTAATTCGTTTAAAAGGCAAATCACTTTTTTCACTCAAAAAAATGGAGAAACATTATACCAATGTTGGGATAGGTTTAAAGAATTTCTTAACATATGTCCACACCATGGTTTTGAAACTTGGCGATTAGTCACTTATTTCTACGAGGGCTTAACACCACAAAGTAGACAAGTTGTAGAAATGATGTGTAATGGCGAATTTAGAGATAAAAATCCTGAAGATGCACTAGATTACCTTGACTAATTAGCTGAAAATGCACAACATTGGGATACTGTTGGAACTTTTGAATTGAATAATAAACCACAACCATCTCCATCTAGTGGAGGAAATTGAAGGTAAAAATGAGAGCTTTCATGATTGAACAGGTAAGTACCATTTTGTCTACTAATAATAAGTTGAAATATAAAGATCCTGGTTGTCCTACTATTTCTTGTATTATTGGAGATCATAAAATTGAGCATGCTTTGTTAGACCTTGGTGCTAATGTTAATTTGCTTCCATATTTAGTTTATCTTCAACTTAATCTTGGTGAGCTAAAATCAACTTCAACTACACTTTTGCTTGCCGATAGATCAGTTAAAGTACCAAAAGGAATAGTGGAAGATGTTTTAGTACAAGTTGATAAATTCATATACCTTGTGGATTTTATTGTCTTAGAAACTGAACATGTTGTGAATAATTATAAACCAATTCCTGTAATTTTGGGTTGACCATTTTTAGCAACTGCTAATGCTTTGATTAATTGTAGGAATGGTTTAATGAATTTGTCATTTGGAAATATAACTTTGGAGTTGAATGTTTTTAACACGTGTAGGCAACCTAATGAAGAAAATGAGAATGAAGATAAAATTGATGAACAAAAGGAATTGCTTGAAGCTTGTATAGAGGAGAATATTCAAAAAGGGAATATTTCTGAGCTTAGTGATATTTGTTTGGTCAATTTAGTTGAATCAAATAAACAATTTAAATATGATACTTCTAATATAAATTTGTTGTTTGATTCTTGTCAGACTTTGCAAAATGATGATGAGAAACAAGAATTTGACGAGCTTGGAATCATTAAAAAGACGGAACAACAAGAAGCACCTAAATTAGAATTGAAACCTTTGCCAGAGGGATTGAAGTATGCTTATCTTGGAGGAAAGCAAACTTATCCTGTTGTGATTTCTTCGACCTTATCAAGCGACCAAGAAGGTAAGTTACTATATGTTCTTAAAAAGCATAGAAACACAATTGGATGGACTTTAAATGATATTAAAGGTATTAATCCTTTAATTTGCACACATAGAATCAATTTGGAAGAAAATACTAAAACATGTCAACAACCTCAAAGAAGATTAAACTTACACATAAAAGAAGTAGTAAAAACAGAAGTTCTTAAGTTACTTGATGCGGGAATTATCTACCCTATCTCTGATAGTAAGTGGGTAAGTCCTACACAAATAGTGCCTAAAAAATCTGGAATCACTATAGTTAGAAATGAAAAAGATGAATTAATTATAACACGAATTGCATCTAGTTGGCGCATGTGCATTGATTATAGGAAATTAAATGAAGCCACTAGAAAAGATCATTTTCCATTACCATTTCTTGATCAAATCTTAGAAAGAGTAGCTGGACATCCCTACTACTACTTTTTAGATGGATTTTCAGGTTATTATCAAATTCCTATAGCACTTGAAGACCAAGAAAAAACCACATTTACATGTCCCTTTGGAACATTTGCATTTAAAAGAATGCCATTTGGACTTTATAATGCTCCTGCAACTTTTCAAAGATGCATGTTAAGTATTTTCAGTGATATGGTTGAACATTGTTTAGAGGTCTTTATGGATGATTTGATTGTGTTAGGGAATTCTTTTGATGATTGCCTTGATAATTTGGAAAAAATTTTAAAAAGATGTGTTGAAAAAGAACTTGTGTTAAACTGGGAAAAATGCCATTACATGGTTACTTCTGGAATTGTTTTGGGTCATGTTGTATCTGTTAAAGGAATTGAAGTCGACAAAGCGAAAATTGAAGTCATATCTAAATTGCCACAACCAAAAACAGTTAGAGACGTACGATCATTTTTAGGACATGTAGGATTTTATAGAAGGTTTATAAAAAACTTTAGTGCCATATTTAAACCACTTTGTAACCTCTTATTAAAAGATGCATCATTTGAATGGACTGATGATTGTAAAAAATCTTTTGAGAAAATAATTTGTCTTTTGACATCTGCACCTATTATGCAATCTCCTGATTGGTCTTTGCCTTTTGAATTAATGTGTGATGCAAGTGACTTTGATGTTGGTGCTATTTTAGGACAAAGAAGGGATCGTAAGTCGTTTGTAATTTATTATGCAAGTAAGACTTTGGATAGTACTCAAATGAATTATTCGAAAACTGAAAAAGAATTACTTGTTGTAGTATTTGCATTAAACAAATTTCATTCGTACTTGCTTGGTTATAAAACTATTATTTTTACTGATCACACTGCTGTGAGATATTTGATGACTAAACAGGATGCCAAACCAAGATTAATTCGTTTGATTTTGTTACTCTAAGAATTTGACCTTATCATCAAAGATAAGAAGGGTGCCGAAAATGTTGTTGCTGATCATTTATCAAGACTTACATCTGAATTCTGCACTGATATAACTCCCATCAATAACTCCCATCAATAACTCCTTTCATGATGAATTTTTATTTTCTGTTACTTCAATGTCATGGTATGCTAATATTGTTAATTTCCTTGTTACAGGTAAAATGCCTTTACAATGGAATAGTCAGGAGAAGAAAAATTTTTTGGTTGAAGTAAAGAAATTTTATTGGGATGATCCTTACTTGTTCAAATATTGCCCTGATCAAATTTTTCGACAATGCATTCCTGATAATGAGGTAAGTAGTGTTATTAATTTTTGTCATTCTGAAGCATGTGGTGGACACTTTTCTTCAAGAAAAACTACGGCTAAAATTTTACAATGTGAATTTTATTGGCCTACCATATTCAAAGACACATATGAATTTTGCAAAACTTGCGAAAACTATTAAAAACTAGGATCAATTACTAAAAGAAACATGATGCCCTTAAATCTCATACTTGAAATTGAAATACTTGACTGTTGGGGAATTGATTTCATGGGTCCATTTCCACCATCTTTTTGATTTGTGTACATATTAGTTGCAATTGATTATGTCTCAAAATGGATTGAAGCAATGTCTTGTAGAAATAATGATAGTAAAACTATCGTTAAAGTTTTAAAAGAAAACATTCTAAGTCGATTTGGAATCCCTCGAGCCATTATTAGTGATGAAGGTAAGCATTTTTGTAATAAGTCATTTGAGTCTTTAATGAAAAAATATGGAATTACACATAAAATTGCTACCCCTTATCATCCTCAAACAAATGGTCAAATTGAACTAGCAAATAGGGAGATAAAACAAATTCTAGAAAAAACGGTTAACCCAAACTGAAAAGATTGGTCTCTTCGACTGACTGATGCACTTTGGGCTTATCGTTTCGCATTCAAAACATCTTTAGGAATGTCACCCTATCGGTTAGTTTATGGTAAACCTTGTCACATGTCTATTGAACTTTAGCATAAATCATTTTGGGCTATTAAAGCTTTTAATTCAAATTTGGATAATGTTGGTAATGTACGAAAACTGCAATTGAATGAACTTGAGGAATTAAGAAATGATGCATATGAAAATTCAAGAATTATTAAGGCAAAAACAACAATTTTTCATGATAAAAGAATTTTTTGAAAAACATTTGAAATTAGTCAAAAAGTGTTGCTTTATAATTCTCGTCTTCATTTGTTTCCAGGAAAGTTAAAGTCAAAATGGAGTGGTCTATTTGTTGTGAAAAATGTATATCCACATGGGGCCATAGAAATTGAGAATCCCAAAAATAGTGTCACATTTAAAGTTAACGGACAAAGAATAAGGCCCTATCTGGAATACCAACCACGTGAAGCAAGCACCGAAATAAATTTGAGTGACCCACCAAATCTTAATTAAGCTTTTAATGAGTGTTTTACCTTTTCACTGTTGTTTTACCGTATGAATTGTCTGACTGTCTTGAATGATATGAATTGTAAAGTTTTTTATTTAAGTGTGTTTAATAATTGTGTTTTCCTCATCATTGTACATCATGAGCTCCTCAATAAGAAAAATTATGTTCACACAACTTAAAAGATTTGTGCGAATAAAATTTAATTTGAGAAGATTGATACAAAGCTGTAAATCACATCCACTTTGGGAACGACAACCACCAGAATTAGTGGCCTTCGTTGAAGATCAAGAAAGACAACTCTGAGCAATAGAGCATGGTATATATGAATATCAATTAGAGCTTGAGGTTAACTCAATAAGAGGACGAATGTAAGTTCATTTTCTTTTGTACATATTGTGTTTCTTTTTGTTGTTCGCTTTCACTTCTGATTTGATTCTGTAGGTTTGATTTTGGTGTGTTTTGATTTATTTTCCCGTATAAATGGTGGATAATGGTACTCCGTGACTTCTTAAGTCGGTGTCCTCAGTTTCCCACAATAACTAAAATCTCAAAATCAAGCATGGAAGAAATACAATATAAATTACATAAGCGTTTTCCTTCTGTCCCTAAAAATGCACTCCAAAAAATTTACAAATCTCATTGTGAAAGATTGCGTCTATTAATGATCAACGAAATTCCTTTTGATATTCGTTGGTTAATTGAAGCAAAGGTCCAATTATCTGGTGAGTTTCCCTGGTTTTGGTAAAAGAACATTTGCTAAAAAACGGAGAGCTAAAAGACTTGGCTCAAAATGTCATAATTGTGTACGTTTTAGTTGTAAACGAGAAGTTTGTAATTCTTTAGGAATGGTTTCTGATAGTTGAGAAGATAAAATTAAATTCGTTAAAGATGGCATGAGTAAAGAATCGTTGGATGATATCTTACGATCTCTTGAGACGCATCGAAGCGGACATGTACAATATGAGATAAACAGGTTATGGAGACTATTCCAACAAGAAAGTGCACAGTTTAGTCTTGGGAATCTGACTCAAAAAGGCCCTATTTGCCAGTTTATAAGAAAACTGGATGGGAAGCCTATCCTCGACCCATAGAGGGCGTTCAAGCCGTTACTGGACGTAAAACGAGAGGAAGATGTGAGCCACAATTACAACTACCAGTAAATATCTTTTTCCTTTATTGTCCTTTTATCATTTATATTATTGCATTTAATCGTGTGATTTTGTATTTAATCATTATTTTTACTTTTTCTTTTCACGGATTGCTTTTCCTTTTACATTTTACTTTTGAATAATTGAGACATGAGCTTTATGCGTCATGTGATAAATACACCAACCTATTTACAGATGTTTCTCATTTTGTCTGTCACTAAGATCTTTAAATATAAGCCCTTTTTCCAACCACTCACAACTTTTTTTTTAAAGATTATTCTAATGGCAGCATCTTTGAGTAGACAATTCAAAAATATTTGTGTGCTCTCTGGATTTTATTATGGAAAATACAAAGAGTTCGTTTAAGCTGCTGTAGATTTTGGTCGTGCCATAGCTGAGAGGAAACTGCACCTTGTATATGGAGGGGGTGACCGCGGGTTATCAAAGCTTGTCTCAGAAGCTGTTTTTATTAGAGGAAACGAGGTACTAGGTATCATTCCACAAGCTTTAAAACCTTTGGGATGCATATCTAATGTGCCAATTGGAGAAGAGTTAGTTGTTTCAAGTATGCAAGAGCGAATAACTGAAATGTTAAATCATGCTGATGCTTTCATTTTCTTGCCAGGAGATCTTACAACTTTAAAGGCATTGATTACATTTGCATCTTGGGCCCATTTAAACATCCATCAGAAACCCATCAGTTTACTAAATGTTAATAAGTTTTTTGATGGGTTGCTCACATTCATTAACCATGAAATTAAGAATCATTTTATTCCAATCTCTGCCAAAAATATATTTGTTAGTGCTTCTATTGCTAATGAGTTGCTTGATCTTTTAGAAACTTATAAACCAGAGCCAGATCCTAAGACCTTGGCATTGCAATGGTTTACTAATAATGGTAACCCTAGCCCTAAAAAGAAGTACAAGTTGGACTTAACTCTTCGGTTATAACTATTTTCTTGGAGCAATGAGGTGATGTCTTCTAAACTCTACTTTTTTCCTTTAAGCCATTGAGGACAATGTCTTGTTCAGGTTGGGGGGAGAGAATAGTTGACAGTTGTGGAATATAGCAAATCTTAGTAATATTTTTGTCGAAGATGGCAGAATATGGGGTGTAACGGCTCTAAAAACACATCTTCAATTGTTTGTTCAAGTATGACTTTCCGATTTATGTTTTCTTTATCTTTTTCGTCTTTTTGCATGTATATATTTAAATTATGAATAATGTTTAGATTAAGTTGGAGGGAAGAAATAGTTGACATAAATTGTAATTATGTGTGTTTATTTTTTAAAAAAAAAAAACCCAAAAAACCAAAAACAAGCAAATTTTTTTTGTTGTTGTCTAGGATGGCTGTGTAAAGAGTCACAACTGTTGAGACGCATCCTAATAGTCTTGTTGTATTATATTTTGATTGTAAAATTCATATTAAATTATTATTGTTCTCTTTTCTTTGAATTACTCAAATTTTTGAACTCTCCATTTAGTTATTAAGTTATTTTGTCGTTTACTCATTTAACAGGTATTATTAAATCATTCTTCACACACATATTATGACACATGCTAGTGGGTTGTAAGTTAAAAATTTTGCAGCATTTAGTTCTTTTGATTTATTAGGGATAATATCTAAGATAGTAGAATGTACATACGAAAAATAAAAAATAAAAAAAAGAAAAAGAAAAAAAAAGAAAAAAATTGAATGAGTTTAATTTTGTTATATCTAGAACCCGAGTAATTAAGTCCGTAGGGGTGTTTCAACACCTAGTGCCCTAAGAACAACTGATCTGGGAATCACTAGCCTAAAGCTCGTTCCATGGGTTATAGATATATTGTTTGCATATTTATTAAAAACCCAAGTAATTAAGTCCGTAGGGGTGTTTTAATACCTAGTGCCCTAAGATCAACTGGTCTGTAAGTCATTGGCCTAAAGCTCGATACACGGGTTAAAAAAAAAAAAGAAAAAAAATGTGAATAATCTACTGCCTGAAAATAGAATTTCTAATGAGTTTCAAAACGAAAATGTTGTTATATTTTAATGAAGCCCCATGAGTATTGTGTTAATTACTTGAGCACAAAAAGGTTTATGATATTCTGAATAATGAGTGAATGACAAAGATTTAGAAAATTTTGGGAGAGTTTATTTATTTGGTAATTTAGAGGATAGATGAACAACTACTAACTTGCATGTGAATTTTGTAAATTTTAATTTAATATAACGCTTTAATTGCTAAGGGCTAGCAATAAGCTAGTTGGTGGGTGTGATTAGTATTAAAAATTGTATATTTATTATGAAGTAAAAATGTTATTTTGTGTTATTAATGTAATTTATATTTGTAATTGTGTAACATACTATGAATTTGTAATTTTTTTTCTAAGTATTTGATTTTGTGTATTTTTGTGTGTTTATTATGTAAAAATAATAATTTCATGCAATTGGAGGCTCTAAACAAATGTACGGATGTCAAATTTGAATTCCGGAAGTCCGAGAAATTATGTCATTGTCGAGGAGAATCCAAGACTTTTGTTGTAAATTTTTACGTTTTTACCACGATAAATGTGGTAATTGTAAAATTATACGTTTTTATCTTGTTAGGTATGATATTTTTTTAGTAGAATGTTTTGGATATGCTTGAGTGGATAAGTTAGGATTATGTTTTATTAGTTGGATTATTAGTGGGACAAATTTTTAATTAGATCTTTTTTTATTTGTGTGGTGTGGATTTACCATGTATTAGTATAAATAGAGAAGGGTGGTGAACACATCTCTTTGCACATTCTCTTCTCTTTTTTCCCCCCAAATTCTTCTTCTCATCTCTCTTTGTAATATATTTTCAATCAATAAAATTAAGTTTATTTCAATCTTCAATTTCTATTTTAATTATGTGTTTTTCAATTTTAATCATTTCTTTTATTTCAAAAATATTTAGATAAATATTCATAGTTAGGGAAAGGTGAAACTCTTAGTAAAAAACTATGGTTTAATCAAATTCAATTTTTAATTTTATAAATTAAGTTGTTTTTTATTTAATTTTATCCATATTTTATATTTTAAAATTTTGATTTATGTAGACAAAAATAGGAATTTGGCACAATGAATTCTTAATATCTTCGTATAAAATATGGTAAAATGGTATTTTAATTTAGTGTAGACAAATTAAGTTTTGGCACATTAAATTCTTAATCCATAATAAAATAAATGAGAAAATAATTTTAATTTATAAAATTAATCTTTTGGGAAATAAAACAAAAATAAAAAGAATTTGTTAAATTGTATTTATTACTAAGAGTGGATCCATAACCCTAACTAATTCAACTTCATAGTTTTCCTCAAATTAAATTGTGTGTTTTTAAATTTTATTTTTATTTTTTTTAGATAAATTTAAATAAACAAATTAAACCCTTTCGCTGTGGATCGACCTCGGACTCACCGAGTTATATTATAACTAGGCACTCTTATACTTGTGAGTAAATCAAACATTTTAAGTTGTGTCAAGTACTATTAGGTTGTAATTTAAACTATAATTGTAGTTGTTATAGTTTTAAATTTTTATGTTTAATTGTAGTTTGTAAATTTATAAATTTGTAATTGTTTTAGTTAGACAAGTTGAAGTTGATAGAATAGTATTATTCTCTAGTATTTATTGTTAACTTGATTTGGTGATGAATGCCATAAAATAAGCATGATTAACTTAATTTTTTTTTATATATATAATCAACTCTATGTGTGTGTGTTGAAAATTTTGCTAAACATACTATATTTATTTATAATTATAAATTTATAGTGATATAATAGAAATTAGAAAGACTGTAACACCCATTTAGCTCAATTAAAGATATGAATTAGATTTATTTATTTGTGTTTGTGTTTGTGTTTGATGTGTAACCTTATGAATTTTTTTATATGAATTTGAATTTACTCAATTTTTTTATATGATGTGTTTGGTTTATTTACTCAATTTTTTTATATGAATTGAGTTTACTCATTTGCAACTTGGCTTAAAGAAAATAATTATTATACATTTTTTCAATCCTTCTCCAGGCAATCGGCGCTTGAACAATTAAACTTAGAGTTCAAGAATTTGAATTTAGAACTTGTTAAAGTGCTTGCGTGGAGTGATGGAGGAACCAATGAAGCTTATTTAGTTTTTATGTTTGAACTTTGTGGTTTGTGTTTCTGAACAATTAAATTATGTTTGAATTTTATGACTTTGTGAGTTTGTGTTTCAAACTTTCAAAGACTAGTATTTGGAAATTGTGCTTTGAATGGAGACTAATAATCTATTAACTTTGGACTTTGAAAGTTTGTATTGATTTTAACTGTTATTGAGTTTGGACTTTATTGGCTGAGCAAATAATAGTTCTAGTCCTGCCCTCCAAAGCAATAAGCAAACAATCTTATTCTAGCATTTTAACTTTATTAATTTGATTTCATAGCATTTTCTTTTCAATTTTTTTGGTTGAAAATTAGCAAAAAGGAGTACAATTAAGAAAAATTTCTTAAAACCACCATAAAACTACAAAAATAGGAAAAAAAGACTTAAAATTGCATTAACCGAATTTGACCCGAGTTGACTCGATTTCAACTGACCCGAATTGACCCGATTAGACCCGAATTGACCCGAGCTGACCTGAAATGACCCGAACTCAATCTGACCCATTTTAATCCGAACCCGATCCTACTCGAATTTAACCTGAATTACTGAACCGACCCGATCCAAACCGAACTCAATTCGAATCGGATCGGAGTCGGGTTAATAATTCAGGTTAAATTCGAATTGATTTTTGTCTAACTCGAACAACCCGAAACTCGATCGGGTTGACCCAAACCCGATTTTGCCTAGCCCTAGCCAAGGGTACCTTTAGCCTACCATAAAGGAAGATGCACAGACATTTATGCAATGATGTGACAAATGTCAAAGGTTTTCCAATATACCACGTCAACCCCCGGAACGGCTTAACTCAGTTGCTAGCCCATGACCATTCCCTCAGTGGAGAGTAGACATCATCGGTCAAATGCCTACGGGCAATAGGCAAACAAAATTTACGATTGTGGTTGTAGACTATTTTATAAAGTGGGCAGAAGCGAAACCCTTAGCACAAATTACAGAGCTGAAAACTATTGGATTTATATAGAAGTCCATAATATGTTAATTTGTATTCCCCAGGCGATTATGACGGATAATGGAAAACAATTTTGATAAGCCCCGTTTCATGGCCTTATGCGAAGGCCTTAGGATTAAATTTTTTTTTCTCTTCACTAGCTCATCCTCAAGCAAATGGACAAGTTGAAACTGTCAATAAAATAATTAAGCACCACTGAAAGACCAAGTTAGAAAAGCAAAAAAGGGCTTGGGCAGATGAATTACCATTCGTATTGTGGGCTTACAGAACCACACATACCATGGCAACAGGAGAAACCCCATACTCCCTTGCATTTAGGATAAAAGCAGTGGTACATGTAGAGATTGGCATGCCCACCTATAGCGTGCAATATTTTCGACCCGAACAGAACCTAGACTTGGTGGAAGAGAAAAGGGAGCAAGCTCAGCTCAAAGCAGCAGTACACAAACAAAGAGCAGCTCGGTACTTCAATTTAAAGGTTAAGCGAAGAAGCTTTTGGATTGGTAATCTAGTTCTCAAAAAGATATTTCAGGGCACAAAAGAGCAAAATGTTGGTGTACTAGGACCAAATTGGGAAGACGCCTATAGATGGTGGAAATTGTCAGGCCCGCGACTTACAGGCTCAGAGACATGAAAAGAGTTGTGCTTCCGCATCCTTGGAATGTAGAATATTTGAGGATTTACTATCAGTAACGAAGCAGCATTGGTTGGTTTCTTTTCTAAAATTTAAGCAGTTAATAAGGCTTTCTTACGCCATTAGAAGGATTCTTTTTATGCTAATAGAAAGTTATTAGTTATTACCAATTCGTATTTGTGACAGTTTAATAATAAAGCACATTATTAGCTTATTCTAGAATTTCATGTTACTGTTTAAAATTTTCTTTTATTTTAAAAAGGGCAGCTGTGGTGCAAAACATGCAAGAAATCAACAAAATGTGCATGAGAGGTGAAAGGCCATACCCTCTTAAGAACAGAGAGAATGCTTCCAAGAGTGGGAAGTCACAGTTATACTCCCTAGGAGGTAGAAATCATACTCCTAATAAAAGGAGAAATCATATACTTTTGAGAGAGCAATAGTAAAAATTAAAAAGTATTCCTTACCCTTCTAAGGAAAAGGAAAAGCAAGAAAAGTAATAAGAAGTTTTAAGAGCAGAAACTATGCCCCTTAAAAGAAAAAAGCAACAGCCATGCTCTTAAAAAATTATACTCCTATGGGAACAAGTAGAAAAACTAACATAATTCCTGAGGAAAACGAAAAACAAGGAAATTAAAAACATTTCTATCACTTTTATAAAATTCCACAAAAACAAGTTAGGAGCAAGGAGCAATAAGGCACCAAAAGCAAATACATTAATAAAAACGGGTGGAGCACGCTCAGTTTGCAATCTTATTATTAGAACAATCTCATTGCAAGAACAAGAGAAAAGAAGAAAAACAACAACTAAAAACTAATGAGATAATAGAAAAGGCAACATTCTAGACAAAATTGATAACGAGCATTATCAATCTTCTAGAAAACGGTAATCAAGTTAAGGGTAGCGGCTCTCAATCATACCCTTAAACTTAGCACCACCTTTTAAAAATTATTCATCAAAGATATTCTCAAAATCATTAGAAGCCTTAAACTCTTCAAATACTAAAGCCTTCATACTTGAAATTTGGAGGTTCAATTGATCAATGAAGTTTGATAGTTCTTGAACTTGGGACAAGGACTCAGCTAATTCTTCCTTTGTAGTATCAAGTTCTAACTTTAATTTGGTCACAAGAGCTTTCTTTTCACTTAACCACTTCTTCAGCTCGTTAATCCTTTTTCTAGAGGCTTGTTTTGACTCAAGTAAAGCGTTCTTCTCTAGAGTTAAGGACTTTATCTTTTTCTTTGATATTTGAACAGCACAACCAAGTTGCAGAAAAGTGAACATAGTTAGGATACAACTTTATATCAATAATGGTAAAAATTTTGGTTTCTTCTTTTTCCTCTAGCACTAAAGATGTTTGATTTTAATTAATAAGCTTAACATCTTTTTATTTTTGTACCATTATGGTTTTTTCATGATTCTGAAGGGCAAAAATGAACTACTGTAGAGTTGGATATAAAGGTTTAGTTAGCTTGAAATTAGTGTACAAAGGCCCCAAGGTTCGTACAAGTTAGAAGACTATGTCTTCATCTGAAATTGGTTTCCCAATTACTGTCAAGTTTTCGTACAATGATTTGAATTTTTTTAGAAATTCTTTAAGCTTCAAATCTCCCTTTTTAAGAGAGTAGAGGCTGTTCTTCAACCAAGATTCTTTTTCCTTCGTGGCTGAAAGCATCTCTTCTTTAATAGAGAGCTATAGTTCACACGTAGTTTGGCCTACTACAATCAAGCTTAGAACATCTTCATCCCTCATCTCTCTAAGCTATGTCATCAATAATCCATCATTATTCATCCATTGGATAAGTTCTGGATTTATTATTTCTTTCTCATCTCGTGTAACCATCTTCGGTGGAGTCTTACCTTTTACAATTTGATGTTCCATCTCAAGGCTTTTGATTAAAGGAATGACTTGAGACTTCCGTAGAAGATAATTATTTGATGTAAGTTTAATTGAAATAATACTGGCACATTATTGCAAGGATTGAATGGTGAGTTTTGGTTCTGCCAAAATTTTTTCCATTTGCTCTTATACTATAAAAAATAATTCGATAAAAATTGAATAACTGAAGAAAAAGATAAGGAACTATTTTAGATCTATGTTATTGCTTGACATAGGAAAGTTTCCTATTATACCCACGAAGATTGTGATTAGAGAAAGTTTAGGTTGAATCTACTACTAGTTGCTATTGACAAGTCTTGAACTTGGTAAGCCTTTAGCTAAGGCTGAGCAAATGCTAGATTGGCATCAAAATGATTTGAGGAAAATTTATTTCGTCATTTTGTAGAGTTCATGATTGCCTTAATGTCATTGTCTTGGTTGTGGTTGATTTGAAATTGATTCTTATAAATGGATACTTCTGAGGCTGACAGATTGCGTGGTATTATATCTTCATAACAAAGTAGATTGGATTCATAAGATATTAAGTTTCAAGAGCAAAAAAGACTATCGATCAACTAGTGTTTAGATTGTCTCAATTGGAGGTTCTGATGCTGCAAGTTTTATCTTCTCAGGAGTACCTTTTCTCTTTATAAATGTAGCTACTCAATGATTGCTCATTTCGATAATGTCTTTAGAGTATCTCGAACTTGTTAGTCTTTTGAATTGGTCATTACTTGATCATTTTGGCTACTGTTGGTGCATGTCATGTCTTAGGTATTTGGTGCACGGATTAGGATTAATTATAGATCTTTGATAATAGTTTTAAAATCTGGTTTTTATTTAAACCTTGAAAACAAATTTGATATACCCATATTTTTCAAAAATTTAATTTCTGTTACTCATTTTGTTTCATTAGGATGTAAATTTGTTTTTGAATATAAAGCTTGGAATATATATAAGAATAATAATATTACTGGTAGTGGTATTTCACTTAATGGTTTATATAAATTAAATTTATATCCCACATTTGAGTCTAATTTTTTCACTTTGCATGACGAAAATAATGGCACTAAGTGTTATATTATTAATGAGAATTTCTCTAAACTTTTGTGCAGAAGATTTGCACATATCTTTATGGAGAGAATTAAAAGACTAGTAGATGACTCTTGATTTTACTAATTTTAGTACTAGAATAGACTATATTAAAGGAAAACAAACTAACAAGACTATTAAAGGTGCCAAGAGGAGCACTGAGATTCTTGAGATTATACACATTGCTATTTATAGACCTTTTTCCACTCCTTATCTTTATCTTATCGTATTTATAAATGACCCTTTAAGATACATATATCTGTATTTTCTTAATCATAAAGCAAAAGTACTTGATGCCTTTAAGATTTATAAGCTAGAAGTAAAGAGATAAAAAGAAAGAAAAATGAAAATTGTAAGATCTGATATAAGGTGGAGAATACTATAGAAGGCACTTAGAAAAAGGACAAATGCCTAGTCCTTTTACAAAATTTATTGAAGAAGTAGGCATTGTTGCACCATATACAATGCCTAGCACACCATAACAGAATGTGTTGCGGAAAGGAGAAACAGAACATATATGGACATGGTAGGAAGTATGATTAGTAATTCAAGTCTTCCTTTAAAATTCTAAAGCGAACCCTTAAAAACCACTATGTATATTTTAAGCAAAGTTCTATCCAAAACTGTTCCTAAAACCCTTTTTAAAGTTGGAATATATGGAGACCTAGTTTGAGACATTTACAGATTTGGGGCTGTTCTGTTAAGGTAATGATCTATAATCATCAATTAAAGAAATTGGACCTAAGAATAGTTAGTTATTATTCTATACGCTATCTAGCAAAATCCAAGGGTTATAGGTTTCATTGTCCTCTGCACACTATATGGATTGCTCAAGCTTAAAATACAAAATTTCTTAAAACTTTCAACTAAGTTGAAATAAATTTCCTAGAAATATTAATTTTCAAGAAATTAGAGAATCTGTTGGTATGCTTACTACCACTACAAGCAAAACACAGTATTGGCTACAAATTCTATAGTAACAAAACTTATTTTATTGCTTAAAGTAATGTTTCACAGGAAAAAAAATAGTTTTTATCATTATAGTTAAATAGATTTTCCTTTTTTAATGATGTGGAATAGGCGAGAAGATTAGATTATATAGCAACAAAATGTTTTTTTCCCATATGCTATCTTTTGCAAGAAAAGTATTCTTGTCGCCCAACAAGATTAACGAAAGCAAAATATGGTTTTGTTGTTATAGTTTTTCCACAATAAACGCTCGCAAAAAAAGAAAATATTACAGAAAGTTATGACTAGTGAGAAAAATGTTTTTGTGCTTCTTAAAAGTCTTTTTGCAGTAAGATTAATTCCAGGGATATTATCATTTTACTACCAAAGTTTTACTGACATATCATGTCAGTACCAAGGTTTAACGAAAAGTGTATTTTACTACCAAAGTTTTGCGCAGTTATCATTTCACTACCATTCCGTTAACAAAACGTTAATGTTTAACAGAAATTATGTTAAAAGTTGATTTTACCCCCAAGAGTTTAGTGGTAAAATGATAATTCCCCTAAAAACTCGGTAGTAAAATGATAATTTCCCTGAAAACTCGGTAGTAAAATGATAATTCCCCTAAAAATTTGGTAGTAAAATGATAATTTATCTATCAAATTAACAAACAATTTTACTCTTACAGCTGGAAATGTCTTTGATACCTTTACGACATAAGCAAATTTTTAACGTTCTTAACGGAATAATAGTGAATTGATAACGACGTAAATGTTTGGTAGTAAAATGCACTTTTCGGCAAACCATAGTATTAAAATGAAATGTCAAAATAAGTTTGGTAATAAAATGATAATATCTCTTAATTTTATTGCACAAAGAAATATTAATTATTTTTATATTGATAATAGCAAACTGTTATGAACATTAAAATTTTCAACTTGTTGTCAATATGCTTGCATTTGTATCTTATTTTCTACTATTATGTATTTTCTTTCTAATGTAGACTCAATCTACCAAAATCAAAGCTAATCGTAGGAGATCAAGCCCTTTTGTTAATTATCTTGAGGATGACATAGTTGATGGTGAAATAGAGTTATTTCATATCACTCATTTTAGCAAGACAAAAGGTTGGGTGAATAAGGTGACACACTTAAAACATATAAGATGGTTTATTGGTATTAAAATCTTTAATTTTATTATTTCTTGTCACCTACATAATATCAATGAAAGTTTATCCATTGTGATTTTTTCCCCCCTTAATTGTTCCTCCATGCTTTAGTTAAGTTTATCATCTGAAATACCAAATGATAAGATTTATATGTATAACAACAAAGTTTCGTTTATTCTTTTTATTTATGTGTTAATAGAATTCAATTGCATGACTAGTAGATTAAATTTTGACAGTTTAGTTAATAAAATTCTTTTTTTTTCTTCCTTCATTTGCTAATAAAGTTTTAGGTATATGATCAAAAGTTAGAGCTATAATAACAGCAACCAAATGATCATGGAGGAGCAGAACCACTAACCCAAAAGGAAATATATATTGAAATACTTAGAAAGAAATTAGGATTTTTTCAAGGACTTCACAATGGACCATGCCCAACTTCAAGCCGTGGTGTGGATACTTCTACGACTGACAGATTGGATGTTATCATATCTTTAGAACAAAGTAGATTGGATTCACCATATATTGAGCGTCAAAAGGAAAGAGGACTATTGATCAATTGGAGTTCAGATTGTCCCAATTGGAGGTTATGATGCATTAAATTTTATCCTCTGAAAGAGTACCTTTGTGCTTTATTAATTCAATTACTCAATGATTACTCATTTCGATAATGTCTTCAGAGTATCTTGAGCTTATTAGTCTTTCGAATTGGTCATCACTTGATCCTTTTGGCTATTGTTGGTGCATTCATATCTTAGGTATTTGGTGTATGGACTAGGTGTTATTACAAA
Organism: Citropsis articulata; assembly: GCA_030449925.1. Classification (NCBI taxonomy): domain Eukaryota; kingdom Viridiplantae; phylum Streptophyta; class Magnoliopsida; order Sapindales; family Rutaceae; genus Citropsis; species Citropsis articulata. Next base: position 2,517,252 of record JASUUH010000079.1, read on the forward strand.
TCTTTAAGAATTTTCACTCATTAGATTTTTGGGATAGATGACAATTCACTTTTATATTTGGCTATCACATGTGAGTCAGTGACATATTATATATATATATATATATATTAACTTTTAAATTAGTTGAATAATATTGATGATTTTTTTATTAGATTTTCTAACATATATTTCTAATTTATCATTGTCATGCTAGGAAAAAAATTGGTATCTTCCTAATGAACTTGATTTGTTTCCTTTCATACTATTATATTATTCCCAAAAGAAAAATTGTAGTATTTTAAAGACTTAATTGATATGTTTTTGAAAATACTTAAATATTTATTATAAATTCGTAAAATGTTCAACATGAAGAAATAAAGTAGTTTTCTTGCCAAAAATAATCTTGGCAAACAAACTCTTTTGCTAGTATATATTTTTATGAAATGTACTTTTATTCTTGTCAACAAAATACTTTTATTTTTGTTGCCAAATAATTTTTTAAACAGGTTGGACACTCTTTCAAAATGAATCTATTTTGTTGTAAAGGAAGTTATGACTAGAAAACCTTTGATATATTGTCGAACATACAGCACAGTGTTAGGCTGACAACTTAGTCAACAAACTTGTTCTTGTAGCAATAAGCCATTTCTGTGTTGTATAGAAATAATTAAGGAACAACCACTTAAAGTTCAATCACTTCATGAAGATTCTATTATTCAAAATTCACAAAATAAAAGTGGCTCAATAGGATTAAAAGTGTCTTTAAGAATAAGAAATTCTATAACATTTAATTTTTGTGAAGCATACCCTGAAAGTTTGAGTTTAATCATGAACTCAATCAAGATCCAAATTCCTTTATCACAAGCCACGAATGGAGAGAATTCTAAATTATTTCATTATGTCATGATGCAATGATGGAAAAAATAGAATATACAGTTAAAATTGAAGTCTAGGGTCTCGTTCAAGTACCATTTGGTCATTCAACTGTAGATTATAAATGGATTTACAAAACCAAAGGAAATGCCTATGGTAAAATAGAATGACAAAAAGCTAGACTTGTGGCTAAGAGATTTACTCAAAAAGAAGGTATAGATTATCAAGAAACATTTTCTTTAGTTTTAAAAAGGGATTCATTTAGAATCATCATGGTTTTAGCAGCTCATTTTGGGTTAGAAATACATCAAGCAGATGTGAAAACCACTTTTTTAAATAGGAATCTTAAAGAAGAAGTAAATATAAAGCAGCCTAAAAGTTCTTGTATTGGCAAATAAAGCCATTTGGTTTGCATATTAAATAAATCTATATATGGACTAAAATAGGTTTCTAGCCAATGGTATTTAAAGTTTCACATTGTTGTTATTTTATATGGTTTCACAGAAAATATTGTTAATCAATGTATATACCTTAAGGTCAGTAAGAGCAAACTGTTATCTTTAGTCTTATATAATATCTTACTTTCTTGGAATGACTTAGGTTTGCCACATGAGACTAAACATTTTGTTGACCAAAACTTTATCATGAAGCATATGAGTGATATGGTTAAAAAGCTAACTGTTATCTTTAGTCTTATATGATATCTTACTTTCTTGGAATGACTTAGGTTTGCCACATGAGACTAAAAATTTTGTTGACCAAAACTTTATCATGAAGCATATGGTTAAAAAGCTAAAGAAAAATTTAAAATGAAAGATTGTGCTTCTACTACAGCACTTATATTTAAAGGGGAAAAATTCTGTTAGAAACTAAGGCTGGGCAAAATCGAATTCGAGTCGGGTTCAAATCAACCCGATTGGGTTTCGAGTTAGTCAGGTTAGATTAAAATTCATCTGAACTCCACCCGAACTTATAACTCAATTCGGTCCAATCTGAATTATATTCAGCTCAGATAGGATTGGGTTAAAAAATTGAGTAGAGTTCGAATCGAATTCGGGTGATTGTGGAGTTCGGATTGCATATATTCCATCACTTAAGTATCAAAGGCCATGCCTTCTGATTCTAAAACTCAAAGTCAACACTCAATATATAGCCAAAAAGAGCTTGAATCAAAGGGAGCTTACCGGGTAGAGTTTCAATCAGGTCGGATGATGATGGAGTGAAGGACTAGAGGCCAGAGGTGGTGCAACAGATCTAGTTTTTGGTAGCAGCGAATCGGTAGATCAGGCCACGATCCTCACGAATCAGCTTCGGTTAGTGTCGTTCTCGGTTGCGGTTGCTGCATATGGTGGCTGGATAAAGTTTATGTGTGTGAGTTTAATTGTTTGTGTGGATTTAGGCGTGGGCCGTGTGGCTGTCACCTGGCGGCAATGGGATACGAGTGGCAGAGACTATGGGTGGGTGTGACCGTGTATGTCGCCGGTCGGCAGTGGGCTGGCTTCTTTAGCTTAAGTGCTTGTGCCGTGTGTTGTTGTTGGTAATGTCAGTGGTAGTGTTTATTTGTAATGGTTTTTGTGTATGGTGTCTGGGTGCTACGTAGTGTGTGTAAAATTTGAAGTCCGATTTTAATTTTTAGTTTTTTTTTAATATGTGTCAACCCAATCGAGTTTTCGGATCAGATTAGGTTTTAATCGATCCGAACACGATCCAATTAGGTTGACACCATTGCACCTCATCAGGTTCAATTCACAACCCGATCTAATCCGAACACGAAATTTTTTAGATCGGGTATTTTGCCCACCCCTATTAAAAACAATGGCCGTAAAATAATTTGAAGAAAGAACAAATGAAGAATACTTTTATGCTTTTGTTGTTAGTAGCCTAATGTATGTATAAGTGTGTACTAGGCTTAGCATTACCTATAAGTAGCCATGCTCGGTAGATATCAAAGTAATTCAAGATTGGTACATTAAAATGATACTAAAAAATAATGTGGTATCTACAAGGACTATGGACTATGAAGGCACATATCAGCACTTTCATAATCTTGAGGTAATTGGGTATTCAGATTTAGATTTTATTGGATATGCGGATGTTAGAAAATCTATTTTAACATATATTTTCCTATTCACATTTTCATGACTAGATAATGATAAGAATAATTGTTCTATATTTCTAAAAGATTAAGTAAAGGGTAATTTAATCACTTTTTTTTATGGAGGCTAGTAAATGAAATCCATTGTATATGCTAAGGTCTTGAGCCTTGCCAAAATAATTATTTTTGCTTGTTAATTACCCATCAAATTAAAGCATATATAGAAAATATTCTAAATAGGCTAAAAGATTCTAAATAATTTTTAAATATAACTTGATACTGTCTAAAACTTATAACCGATAATATATTTCAATAGATATTATTATTAAGCCAACACTGTTGACTCTTGTTCAAAGTCTCTTGCTACTGATTGGTCCTTTTGTCGGCCTATGCTCTATCATATAATGTCAACCACTCGATGTTTCCAACAACAATGCTGGAACTCTACTTTATAAATTGTTGTTAAAATATTGGAAGTATTCTTTAAAGCTTCTCCTAATGAAGAAAAAGAACCCACAAATATTTGATCTGAAGAGTGGCTTCAACTCAACAAAGAAAATATTTCACAACTTGAGGCCTCCTATTGATCTTCCTTCTGAAGACATGCCAATCTAAGTTATTGATCACAATTTCTCACTCAGAGCTGCCTTGACAACTTTGTAGCTTTGATCAAGTTAGTCATTGGTCTACGCATGTCTTTCTCGAAGTTCAATCGCTGAGCCAACTCATTAGCTTTTCATCTTTAGAACATAACCAAACTCTAAAAAAAGGACACTATTTTTCTGCTCTTTATAAAATCCATCGAAATATTGATTCTGTACTTCTCTCTCCTCTCACTCAATGTTATAATTTCCCTAGGGAATTTGGTTAGCATTGAGTCAGAGATTTCCCATCAGATTCAATTAACTAATCCAGCTATTGTGTTTGCCACATCATCAACTGTTCAAAAGCTACCCAAACTCAAAAAATAAGACATCTTAATCGACTCTACAGAGTTTGACTCAATGAGCATGAGTTCAAATCTGAAACATGAGCTCTTATGTGTCAATTTGACATGGCGGCAATCACGTAATCATCTGGATGAAGAACAACATTTGTCCATGAGGTTTATGAAAACACAATTTTTACGCAGTAAAATTAAAACGAATGGTGGAAATTCTTGAAACCTCTTATTGACTTCATTAAAAAAAAAGACTGAAAATAGACCACTGCACGAATAGCTTCTGTTTTTGCACAATTTAAGATCTTTAAAGCATCCCAACTATGACGCCTCTAATCAATAGACACTTGGAACATGCTCTAGGAGTTCATAAGATTTGAAATCACCAAATTTTATTTTGAGATAAGAGAGATAATGAAGAAGCATGAAAGTTAGTTCATGTTCATTCATTCAACAAAATAAAGCTATCATTATCTTTTCAATAATGGCACCAAACATTATTATAAGTTAGACCCATGCACTAAGCCATTTTTTGTTGGATATGATCTTATCACTCCAATATTTTATTTAATCAAATTAATTTTGAATAAATAAATAGAGTAATTAATTAATTTTGTCTTTAATTAATTAAGCCCATTTTAATCAAAATAAATGGTTAATTATGGACTTCTTTTGTGATATGTTCTCATGCTTTTTCCTAATCTATATTAGGTCCAATAAAAGTCTAAAATTTTAAACCCAAAATTAGTCTAGAAGTCCATAATCATTTATGAACCGAAACATGTCCGATATGGTCATTTTACATACACGATCTTATACCTAATGTTTGATTGAGGATTTATGAAATTTATTTTATTCCTTAACCCATTTATGGAACATCATGAATTTTATCTCAAATCATATTTAAGATCTGTATACTCATTCTTAATGAGTTATAATATAAATATTGATTTTTCCAAAATTAAGAAATTTATTTTCTCATTTTCTAGTAACTCCTTTTTCATTTCTATTAGGTATGTGTCTTTTTAGGTTCTTTATTTATTAAATTTTGCTAAACACTTTAATCATTAATTAGAACTTTTCTAATGACCTCAAGATAGATTGCTAATACGCTTTGCCAATAATAATCTCAAGGTTTCTATAAGTCATGAGTGATACCTAGTAGTATTTCACAACCACCCAAATAACAAGAATTACTAGATCTATAGAACCTATTCTATCTTCATTATCCATGTCCAGAGAAAAGTATAGCTTATGGTTTAATGTGTTAAGCATTTATGCTTTATCTAAAAAATAAATCTAAATGAACTTGGCATAAACAATATAATTTGAACTCCTTCAAATATATTTTACCTTGGTCAATGATTTTTTATACCAATTGATATTATCTTACAGGGACATCCTTTTTGTTTATTACAGAGTGATCAATTCCATATTGGCAATACATTTGTCTCCATACATAGCCAATCATGACAACTATTACTAGATCTCTTTTTTTATTAGAAATCAATCCTTGTGCTTTCACATATCACAAATGTCTATGCACAAGACATTTGTGATGCCTCGGGTATAAAGACTATTACTAAACATAGTGTCTATCACAATATATAATATGCCTTTAACACTCAAAACCATATGGTTTATTATTATTTGGTCAAGTTCAGTAAATTTGTTCTTACAACAAGTACCTATGTGTTTGACTTGACTTATCATGTCAATGATATGAAACTCATTTGACTTGACTTATCATGTCAATGATATGAAACTCACCATTCATTTTAGTATCAAATACCATAAAGAGTCATAACACATACTAGTGTTTATAGGAATTTTTGACACCCAATGTAACGCCCAAAATTCCATTTTTTTTATTTTAGTGAAATTTTTAAATGGCATTATTGCCATTATAAATATGGGTTATTTATGGGATAATTTTAAAAAAATGGTTATTTTTCCTAATTCAATAGAGTTTCTTAAAACTCCCTATAAATTCATATTTTTCCCCTTCAATAACTCTAAAACCTACGACGTTTCTTCTTCTCTACTGCTCATTATGCTCTTACCCAAACCCTAGGATTCAAGCCTTTGTTTAGGAGAGAATCAAAGCGATTGGTAAGTTTACTCTCCTCATTCCCCGCAATATTTCCAATCACTATATCTAGGATTTATATTGGCATGATTTTAGATTGTTATAGATCATAATACATGATTTAGGATGTGTTTAGGCTTTGTTTAGGGTTTTGATTTATTATTAGTTTAGTTAATCAATCATTGATGTATTAAGCACACAGAATAATTCTAGACATCATGAGTATCTCGATTTTAAACCTAAATTTAAGAACGAGTTTTCTTAAGAAATTTAGATTTTTGGAAACTAGACATGTAGGGCTTCTTGAATAAATTTTATTTCATAAAATTTGACTTCGTTTTCAATTTTATATCTATTTTTTAAATGAAAACCACTGCACTGTAAACTGCAATTCTAGCATTGTGATCGGATTCTCAAAATTATTTGTACCATCAAATGAACTTAAAACGTTATGAAATTTTATATGGAAGTTAATATATGTGTTTACTATTCCCAGTTTTAATTTTATAATTTCTTAATAGTATTTTATTTTATAAAAATATCAGAAGCCATTCTGTTCGGTTAGAGCTATGTGAAAATAGTTTCAAATTTGTTGTGAAATAAATAGTTTTGAAAATATTTTTGATATGGGATCCTCTTGAAAATTTTACATGGGATACGTATGGATGTCCAGAATAGTTCTATAGAATATTATATTATTCTGAGTTTTAGATTAAGAGTTAAAATTCTGAGAATCAGACATGTATGGATATGAAGTAGAAAATCAAATTCTTAGAATAAGCTGTTGATAGTCATATTTTTTATTTGTTTAAGGTGTTGGAGGTGTTTGAAGCTCTCAGAGGCCTAGAGGTATGTTAATTCAAATTCTCTTATCAAGGTAAGTGACTTCATTCCTAATGTACTAGATACGTATGAATATTTTGCTATTATTATAAGTATTTTTGTACTACTTCGAAGATTAAATGATTTTCATAACAAAAATCAGTTTGTGTAAATGTTTTCAAACCTAAATTCTTTTGAACAAAATATTTTAAAATGCTTTTAACTATGTAAGTTATTTTGTTACGTGCCTACTGTTGTGAAAATTTTATTGAACTCGCAAGCGCACGAATCTATTGTAGAATAGATCAATGGTGACGAGTGTCGATCCCACGAGGAGGTGGATTTTAATTGTGTGTAGAATTAATTTTCTTTAAATGGGTGGTTGGATTTGTGGTGAAATTAATTTAAACTGTGCTAGAAATTAAATTGGAATGGCAGGAATAACTTAAACTGGAAACTATTGAGATAAAGCACTTGGGTATCCGGATCTGCATCAACATGCTCCATGGGCTAAATATTTCTTATTAATGCCAATTAAATCATGAGGGGGGATTCCACACCTCATGAACCACGCTCAAATAAATATGGTGCTAAGGGCTTATCGTGCCAAATAATAATAACCTTGTACTAGGGTGCCGGTTTAACCAGGGCAGTATCTAGACAAGACTATTATTATTTGTCGACGAAAAGTCAAAACAACCACAAATATTAGAGGGGAAGAGAAAGTAAATTTACCAAATTAAGCCTATGGAACATGTTGAGACTTCACCTTCAACCCAAGCTTAAAAGAAAATTAGCTACTCATTTTTGAATTAGGGGTAAAATGGAAATTCATTAAAATACGTAGAAAATACAAGAAGGCGAAAGAATTACAGAAATCTAAGCTTAGAAATGAATTCAGGGGTATCAAATTAGGGGGGGAGCCCCCTTTTTATAGATACATTGAGTGAATCGTGACCATTGGATTAAAAACAGTTCGGACGCTCAGGATTACGCCACGTCATCAGTCAACAGTCAACAATCAACGTTTGAACAGTAACACTATTTACACAGTAATACGGTTTGACCACGGTTTGCACAGTAACACGGTTTGACCACGGTTTGCACAGTAACGCAGTTTTGCACTGTAATACTATTTGCACAGTAACGCGGTTTGAATAGTAAATAATCCCATGTATGTGCATGTACCGTACACACGATTTTTACTCTACTGAAATGCTGACACGTCATCGATCCACAGTACATAAGAAATTTAGCCCAATAAGATCGTGACACATCATCGGTCAACGCCACATAAGCAGTCAATGCCACATAATTTGTCCAATCAAATGCTGCCACGTCAGAGGTCGATGCCACATCATCGATCAATGCCACGTCATCGGTCAATGCCATGTCATCGTACCGTATATATGAACAGTGTCGTGAACAGTATCATGAACAGTACCGTACATGTGAACAGTGATATTTTTCCTTTTATGCTCCTCCTAAGGTTTTCGACCGTCCTGAGTTCAAATATTACGTCCGTTTTGCTGTCTGATCACTCGTTCATTATGAAACGATCGTGATGCCCCTTAAATACATAAAATACATAATTATAATAAAACACACATAATTAAATAATAAAATACTTAAATAAATAAAAGTAGCAATGTTAGTGAGACTTGAAGTGTAAAATGACAATTTTCTCCTTTATAAATATACACTTTCTAACACTCAACACACCCCCCAACCAGCTTATTGCTAGTCCCTAGCAAATAAAGCGAAGATAAAATTCAAAACCAATTTTTTTTTATTTTATAAAACACACGTGTTTATTCAATCAGATTAATGATAGCAATCAAATAAAAGTACAAGCATTATCTCTAGTCTAAAGAAATATCACAACCATATCAATAATCCACATGCATCAGTCCAGCAGACTATAGTAATCAGGCCTCTTTCAAGAATGACATGTCAAACCCCAAAATCTTACCGGTAGTAGTGACACTCTCACAAAGAAATTAAACCCAATAAAAATTGTCACTACAATGAATAGTGAATTGAGAGAAAATAACATAGAAATATCACACACTCTCACCAATATGAAAGAAATATGCCCATAGCTTAGAAATAATACGATTTCAAACAAAGTACTAGTCAACCCAATATTATTCTTTCTTTTTGATTTAATGCATCACTACATCTTAATAGCCCACATAACTAGCTTTTACTTCAGACTATAGTTCCCTAAAATCAAGGACTTTTATTAGGACGTAGCGTAGGCTAGGAAAATGGTTAACAAAAAAGAGGAAATATGGAAAACAAAATACATGTTTGAGAAAAATAAATATTTTTTTTGGAAATTAAAATATGCATTTCGCTTATTTATTACTATTGTATATCTTTTCTTTTTTTTCTTTTTTTTTCTTTTTTTTCTTTTTTTTTTCTTTTTGATTTTTTTTATATGGCACAACTTTGTTGAACAAAATAATTATTTATTCTTTTTCTCAAACATGAATATGTGATGGAACTTGTATGATATCGGTTAATACTCCAAATTGGAGTGGGTCAGGATGATAAGTTAATAAAAAAATGTTTTTTTTTAAAAAGGCTCAAAAGGGCTAACTATGGAAGAAAGGCTCAAACGGATCAAAGATGGCCTTCCATCGTCTCTTAGAGCTCTAAATAATCCTCCATATCTACTAGTTAGGTGGGCCTTTAGATGCAGTAACACACATTTTTTTTTAATTAAGGAATGACTCAAAGGAAATCTAGAGATCATGTATAAAATAATAAATTGCTAAGCTGTATAAAGAATGGGAAAAAAAAGGGTTACTCTCCAAGAAAAATTAATAGACTCAAAAACTCACTTGGAATTTATTATGACATGTGCATTCCTTCAAGCAACTCATATTTGTCCCAAACATCAGCATGTAGAATAGCAACCATGGTGTAACATCACTCAAGACCAAAGATAATACAAATACTAATATTCAAAAGTCATCATATCATCCAATATCAAAAACTCACACAAAATTACCAAATTATTTTTTTTTTTAACGAAATTCTACCCCCAACCTATTCTAAACATATATGTAGAAAAATGAAAAAAAAAACGATGCAGAAAAATTAATTAGATGATAGAAAAGAAAAATGTCTTAATTTTTTTTTTATTTTTTTTGTTTTTATTTTTTTAAGAAGATGCGTTTCTAGAGTCACTACACTCCATATTCAGCCATCTTCGACTCAAAAACTTGAAAATGTATATTTATAAAGGAGAAGTCAAAAAGAAAAAATTAGGAAAAACACACAATTTTTTTTTTTACTAAGAAGATGCGTTTCTAGAGTAACTACACTCCATATTCAGCCATCTTCTACTCAAAAAGTTAGTCACGGTTAGTTCTACAACAAAAAATTAGTAAAAACTTAACCAACATTCCATAATTGTCAACTATTCCCTCCCCCCAACCAGAATGAAACATTGTCTTCAATGTTTGAAATGAAAGAAGTAGAGTTTAGAAGACATCACTTGGGTAGTGCAACACAGAAGAAAATATTTATAAGCGGAGAGTTAAATCTAATTTGTACTTCTTACTGCGGCTACTGTTACCATCATTATTTGAACATTCCAACACAATGGCCCTGGGATCTGGCTCTAGTTGATAAGCTTGTAACAGATCAAGTAACTCATTAGCAGTATGTGCACAAATAAAGACTTTTTTTACTGAGGAAGGAATGAAATAATTTTTTATTGCATGGTTAAGAAATGCGATAAAGCCATCATAAAAATTATTGACATTTAACAAACCGATGAGTTTCTGGTGGATGTTTAGATGGGCCCAAGATGCTAATGTGATTAGTGCCTCTAGAGTTGCAAGATCTCCTGGAAGAAAAATAAAAGCATCGGCATGATTTAACATTTCAGTTATTCTTTCTTACATACCTGAGACGACTAACTCTTCTCCAGTTGATGAGTTAGACAAATAGCCCAAAGGTTTTAGGATTGTTGGGATGATGCCTAGCAATTGGCTCCCTCTGCAGCTTCTGAGACCATTTTGGATAACCCTCGGTCACCTCCTCCATACACCAGGTGCAGTTTTCTCTCTGCTATTCTTCGACCAAGATCTATGGCTGCTTCAACGAACTCTTTATGTTTGCCATAGTTAAACCCAGAGAGCACACAAATATTTTTGAATTGTTTGCTGGGAGTAGCTGCCATTAGGATACTGCTAAAAAATAATTTATGAATGCACAGTAAAAATCATATTTAAAGACCTTGGTGACAACGGGTCACAGCTATGTATGAGGCATTATGTCAGTGTCAATTAACGCGTAAGGCTCATGGCTCGAGAGTAAAAAAGAAAACAGTAAAAAGGAAAAAGCAAACAATGATTACAAAAAAAAAATTATTACAAGCAATAATACTAATGGTAAAACAAAAGTAAAGTAAAAGGACATCTACAGGTAGTTGTGATTGTGGCTCACATCTTCCTCTGGTTTTACGTTCAGAAACGGCTTGAACGCCCTCTATGGGTCGAGGATAGGCTTCCCATCCAGTTTTCTTACAAACTGGCAAACATGGTCGTTTATAGTCAGATTCCCAAGACTGTATCATGCACGTTCTTTCTCGAATAATGGCCATAACTGGAGAATCGCTCTTTGTACGTATCCACTGTGATGCGTTTCAAGAGACAAAAGGATATTATCCAATGACTCTTTATTCAAGTCATCCCTAATGAATTTAATCTTATACTCCCTGTTATCAAACACCATTCCTAAAGAACATGGTTTTTTATTGCATATCGTTCTGGCACACTTATGACAAGCAACAGAAAGTCTTCGAGCTCGTCGTTTTCTCGCGTAATTTCCTTTACCACAACCAGGCATATATGCAATAAATTTAGGAGGTAACTCGCTTGCCAAGCGTACTTTGGCCTCGATTAACCAACGGATGTCAGCAGGTATGTCATTCTTCATAAGCAATCGCATATGTTCGGATCGGGCTTTATAGATTGAAAGGAGGGCATTCTGAGGAATTGAAGGGAATCGTTGGTGAAGATTTGCTAAAATCTCGTCTCTGTCCATGCCTTCGTCTAAGAATATCAGTTATTATGGGAAACTGAAGTAACCGACTTAATTGTCACGGAGTACCGTTATCCGCCACTTCACCGAGGTGACAAACTTAAACACACAAAGTAAACTAAAACACACAAATGGAGAAACAAATTAAAACACACAAATCAAACTGGGTGTTGTAGATACTTCTCTCAATATCTCTGAGTTGGCTTTCTAAATCCTCAACATGAGCGACTAACTCTGGTGGTTGCAAAGCCCAAATACGATGTGTTTTAAAAAATCGTATCCGCTTTCTGAGATGAGTTCGGATAGGTTGAAATGTTCTAAGCATGTACAAGAGGTACTGTCTCATGATTAAAATGATAAGAGAAAACTGTAATGGATGAACAAGCAAACTTACACAAAAATAATTTCAATGAGCAAAAGAATAATAAAAAGAAAGAAAAGAATAAATCAAATCAAATCAGCGAAAAGAAAAAAAAAATCTCAATTCAAACTTGGTGGGTCACTCAGATTTATTTTGCTATCTTTTCCATGTGGTTGGTACTCTAGATATGGCTTTAATCTTTTACCATTAACTTTAAAAGTGACGCCGTTCTTTGGATCCTTAATTTCAATTGCCCCATGTGGAAAAACAGTGTGAACAATAAATAGGCCAGACCATCGAGAACATAACTTACCTGGGAATAAGTGCAAGCGAGATTTGAATAAAAGCACTTTTCTGACATGGAGTGAAAGATTTTCTCATAATTTACTTGTCGTGAAAGACTTTCATTCGTTGCTTGTAAATCTGGGTATTTTCGTACGCGTCATTGCGAATTTCTTCAAGTTTTGCCAGTTGTAATAGTCTTTCTAAGCCAGCTTGCTGCATGTCAAAATTGAATTTCTTAATGGCCCAATACGCACGATGCTCAAGTTTCGGTGGTGATTCTGATGATAGGCTAAGTTTCTTTTCTGATGGCACTAGTTGTTCAACTCTTGACTTCCATTTATTTGTGTCCATGGATAGTGCTGAGTCAAGTAGTGCATTTACCTCATCGATTGATCTGTCAATGTCAAAATCCAAACCAAAGTGAGTTAAACATGTTTGTAAAGGGTCATCACTAAGGTTTGAAAGAAAATTATTATCAACTAATATTTCTATTAAATCCACATCAACAATTTCATCATCTGCATTGTGAGGTTGTTTGGCAATGTTGAAGATGTTGAGCTCCATGGTCATATTGCCAAATGATAACTGCATATTTCCAGTCCTGCATTGAATGTGAGCACCGGCAGTTGCCAAGAAAGGTCGGCCTAGGATAATGGGGATGTGCTTCCTTGAATCCTGCACTGGTTGAGTGTCAATTACAATGAAATCAACAGGAAAATAAAACTAGTCTACCTGAATAAGCACGTCCTCCACAATACCACGAGTTATTTTTATAGACCGATCTGTAAGCTGTAACACCACTGGAGTTGGGTGTAATTCTCCTAGTTCAAGTTTCACAAATACAGAGTAAGGCAACAGATTTACACTAGCTCCTAAATCCAACAAAGCATTCTCAATTGTGTGGTTCCCTATACTACATGAGATAGTTGGGGAGTTTGGATCTTTGTATTTTAGAGGCATTTTATGTTGGAGTATAGAACTAACATTTTCTGTTAAAAAGGCCTTTTTCTGAACATGAATATTTCTCTTTTTAGTGCAAAGATCTTTAAGAAACTTGGCATACGATGGCACTTGTTTTATAGATTCAAGCAAAGGGATGTTAAAACTTACCTGTTAAAAGATTTCAAAAATCTCACCTGTGGATATTTTCCTTTCTTCCCTTTAGCTAACCTCTGAAGAAATGGAGCTTTAGGAACGTATTCTCGCAGGTTGGTTTTCTCTTTCTCCTCTGGTGATGAGTCCTCAGCATTCACAGGTACAATCTGAGTTGATTTTGTCACTGGCATCTCCATTTTGTTGTCGACTTCTTTCCCTTTTCGTAAGGTCATGACAGCTTTGACCTCTCCATGTTGCTGTGGTGAACTGGTACTTGCTTCATGCACTGCTTTAGGGTTAGGCACTGGTTGACTTGGGAATTTGCCTTTCTCAACGGTCATTGCCAAGGTTTGAACTGAAGAAGCAAGTTGTCTCACCATTTTCTCGAGGTTTGAAATTGATTGGGTTTATGAGTTGAAGCCCGCCCTCATCTCATTTCGCAGTTCATCAATGGTGCGGTTCTGCTGATCGATTATGGAATGAGTAGAATTTTTGAAATTGTGGAATGTATCCTCCCATGGTCTGGGTTGAAAGTGGTTTGGGTTTTGATTGTATGGTCTAAATGGTGGCTGAAAGGCTTGAGAATTTTGAGGAATTAGTTGCATTGGAGGAATTGGTGGAGGTGGAGCTGTTGGTTCATTTTGTTGGAATCCTTGAGACCATGAAAAATTGGGGTGGTCTCTCCATCCAGGGTTATATGTGTTGGAATAAGGGTTGTAGTTTGATGGTTTTCTCATGATTCCTATGGCATTGGCTTGATCTAAATATGAGTCATGGTCATGTGGTTCTGTTGAGTTGGCAGTCGTTAATGATGCTATTTGTCGAGAAAGGCCTTCAACCAACTCTTTGACTTCTTTAATTCCCGAGCTTGACTTACCAACTTGAACCTCATTCACTCCCTTAATTCTCCTGGTATTTCTGAGTGATCGACTCCGTTGTTGGGAATTATCCGATTGGCGCTGGAAGAATTTCCAAATCTCTGAAGCGCTTTTTGACATTAGCTCTCCTCCACTGGTCGCCATTAGCCATTCTTGCACATGTGGCAATAATCCCTCCAAAACGTATTGGCATTGGTGCCATTTCTCGTACTCATGATGTGGACACTTCAAGAGTAGCCCATTGAATCGCTCCCATGCTTCGAAAAATTGCTCGTCGTCTCTTTGGGTAAATTCTGAAATTTCCCTGCGAATAGCATTGGTTTTATGAACTGGAAAATATTTATTTAAAAATTTTGTTACCATTTGTTCCCATGATCTTATGCTATTAGCAGGCAATGTATTGAACCATGAACGAGCTATATCCTTTAAAGAAAATGGGAATAATATGAGTTTAACATCATCGTCTGAAAAATTCTCATATTTGAAAGTTTGACAAATAGCATGAAAATCATTCAGGTGATTATATGGATCCTTATTTTCTAGGCTATAGAATGTTGGGAGACAATTTAGCACAGTACGTTTTAATTCAAAACTCCTAGCAGCTACATTTGGGTGCCTTATGCATGATGTGCTCAAATTAGCTAAGGGACTAAAATAGTCCTTAAATGGCCTCTCATGTGGTTCTGGTTGTTGATTTTGCAAATCCATTTCAAATTTCTTTTTAAATATAACGTGTTTGTGTGTGCGAAGTGATTTCTCCAATTCAAGGTGTAAAGGCTCATGATTAGGTGATAATGACCTTCGACCATGCATGCAAAGAATAAAATAAATAAAAGCAAAACAAATAAAAATAAAGAAAAAGGAGAAATTACGATACTAACCTTGCCACGTTGTTACAATCTTACTATAAAAATAAACTCAATTGCTATAAGAAAAAGAAATTACGTGAAAATAATATTAACTAAAATTAAAATAAATTACAAAGAAAGATAACAAGATAAACAAAATTAAATTACAAAGAAAAATGATAGGAAAATTAAATTACATAAATTTAAAGAAGAGAAAAAAAAAGGAAATTCTAACCTTAATTTTTTTTTTGTTTAAATGAGAAAAGGAGAAAAATAAAATTACAAGAAAACAACTTAAAATAAATATATATTAAAAAAATTTAATTCTATGAATTAAAACACTTACCTCCCCGGCAACGGCGCCAAAAACTTGTTGTGCAAATTTTATTGAACTCGCAAGCGCACGAATCTATTGTAGAATAGATCAATGGTGGCGAGTGTCGATCCCACGAGAAGGTGGATTTTAATTGTGTGTAGAATTAATTTTCTTAAATGGGTAGTTGGATTGGTGGTGAAATTAATTTAAACTGTGCTAGAAATTAAATTGGAATGGCAGGAATAACTTAAACTAGAAACTATTGAGATAAAGCACTTGGGTATCTGGATCTGCATCAACATGCTCCATGGGCTAAATATTTCTTATTAATGCCAATTAAATCATGAGGGGGGATTCCACACCTCATGAACCACGCTCAAATAAATATGGTGCTAAGAGCTTATCGTGCCAAATAATAATAACCTTGTACTAGGGTACGGGTTTAACCAGGGCGGTATCTAGACAAGACTATTATTATTTATCGACGAAAAGTCAAAACAACAACAAATATTAGAGGGGAAGAGAAAGTAAATTTACCAAATTAAGCCCATGGAACATGTTGAGACTTCACCTTCAACCTAATCTTAAAAAAAAATTAGCTACTCATTTTTTAACTAGGGGTAAAATGGGAATTTATTAAAATACATAGAAAATACAAGAAGGAGAAGGAATTAGAGAAATCTAAGCTTAGAAATGAATTCAGGGGTATTAAATTAGGGGGGAGCCCCATTTTTATATATACATTGAGTGAATCGTGACTATCGGATTAAAAACAGTTCGGACGCTCAGGATTGCGCCACGTCATCAGTCAACAGTCAACAGTCAACGTTTGAACAGTAACACTATTTGCACAGTAACACGGTTTGACCACGGTTTGCCTAGTAACACGGTTTGTCCATGGTTTACACAGTACGCGGTTTTGCACAGTAACGCGGTTTGAATAGTAAATAATCCCGTGTATGTGCATGTACCGTACACACGATTTTTACTCCACTGAAATGCTGACACGTCATCGATCCACAGTACATAAGAAATTTAGCCCAATAAGATCGTGACACATCATCGGTCAATACCACGTCATCGGTCAATGCCACATAATTTGTCCAATCAAATGCTGCCATGTCACAGGTCGATGCCACATCATCGGTCAATGCCACGTCATCGGTCAACGCCATGTCATCAGACCGTATATATGAACAGTGTCGTGAACAGTACACACTATATGACATGAGCTAACCTTTTGTTTTCTGTATATGTGATTTATGATTTGCCTTCATAAGTAACTCTGCTTTTGATATTCTGAATTACCATAAATTTATGTTATCTAATTGGAATATGTTATTTTATCATGATATATTGTTTTTATGAAATTTATGAAATATGTTTTACTAAAAGAAGGCTTGCAATATTTTTGGTATCGATAGGCCTAGCGTGTTATGAATGATTTTACTTACTAAATTGATGGCTCACCCATCCTCATTACTTTTTGCAGATTAAGTTCCTTTTGAGAGGTATGTTTAAATTTGGAGTTAGAAATTTTATTTCCTTCTGCTATTTGAATAAGAGGAGAAATAGAATCATGTTTCTTTTTAGTCTATTTCTATTATGAAGTTATAATTTGGGTTTTGGAAGTTTTGTTATTTTTATGTTTCTGGAGAGATTATTTAGTGTTAGATGTATAAACTAGTGGATTTATTTGAATAAGAATTTGAGGTATTTCAGTTTGGAATTTATGTGTAAGGATTTCGATTTGTATGTAACCTCCTTCTTCACATGCTTTGCATGTGTAGATTTGGGGTGTTACATCCAATTATAAATCCACCACTAGGAACTATTTTAGAAGTATAGTACAAATGATACATATTTCGTATTCTCAACAAACTCGAGAATGTGTTCTTTTACTATTTTACTTTTGGACTATATTCATTAAATTAATTTATGAATGTTGATAATTTTACCATTTTATAAATATCAAAATGCTAATCAAATACAATAATTCCCTAAAAGCAAACACCATTCAATTAGCCTTTAGGGCATATCATTAACACTGAAATGATTGGAATAGTCAAAAGAGTAATGTTGACTCATAAGAACTCAATGGCAACTGTTGCACCCTCATTCGTTTCTTTACCAGACTAAAAATCTCCAGAGGTAATGCTGTTTATGATACCCTATTTTCATATTTATGGCTTATTTTTTTATTTTAGGGCAGGGATTCGTGGATGGAGTCGGTGCTGGCAATGCAAAGTGTTAATATATATGTTTACATATTGTTGATTTTGATGATAACAAATAAGATTAAGAATGATTAAGTTTTTAAAAGCTTAAATTATTTTTTATACATTTTAAATAAATCATTATTTTCACATTATAAAGGTTTTATATTTAAAAAAATGATTTTATGAAATTGGTTGTTTTTTTAAGTTTATGGTTTAATTGAAACTGTTTTGAAAACTTGAAAATCAACAAGTATTGCTTGAAATTATGGAGAATGACTTATTTGAAAAGTGTTATAGTATTTTGGGTAATTTTATAATTTTAGAAAGTTTGGGATTAACGAGTATTATTTTAGAAATCTTGAAATTGGGCATATCTGTAAAGTTATATAACGTTTTGGGTTATAGTACAGTTATAGAAAGTTTTGGGACAAAGTTATAATTTTTGGTAAATAGTTCACTATAGCAGTCACTGTAGCATTCACTGTAGCAAACGGCTAACCGTTTATTTAAAACGGCTAACCGATTATTTCCAGATTGCTAATCTTGAACCGTTTAGTAAGAAAGGTTAAGCCAAATTTATTTTGCAGGTCTCTAGAAATTAACGGTGAACCGATAGTGACTAACAGTCAACCGTTTATTTGAAATTCAGCCCAACAGTAACTTTGACCAGCGCAAACGGTTAACCGTTAACGGTTAAGAGCGATCCGTTTTCTGGCGAAAAAGGCAATAACGGCTAGTTTTCAGCTCCAACTATAAATAAGCTCATTCAAATCAAATCAAAGATAGATTACAACACAACCATTGAGCTTACACTTGAGCATTAAATTCTTTTTGAGCTTCAAACACTTTCTTACTTCATCTTATTAACACATTGGGCATTAATTTGTAATCTTCAATATTATGTGAGAGAAAAATAATTTGTAATCCTTTGTATTAAGTGATTGTAAGTGTTGGGATACACTTGGGTTAAGAGATTGGGGATAATCTCTTGTTGTAAAGGTCTATTGACACCTTGGAAGTCAATTGTAAGCATTTGAAGCCTTGGAGGCTTGCTTAGTGAAATCCTCAAGCCCGGTGAGCTTGGAGGCATGGACGTAGGCAGGGATAACCGAACCACATAAAAATCCTTGAGTTTGTTTTTCTCTTCCCTTACTTATTTATTATTGTGCTTTCATTAAATTTATTGTTTTTGAATTTATTAAGGCATTAGATTGGATTGTTGTGTGGTTTGATTAGGATAAGTTTTAAAATACCAATTCACCCCCCGCTTCTTGGGTTGCACACTTATATTTCATTTGGTATCAGAGCGAGGTGCTCTTGTGTAGACTTAACCGTCTAGAGTTAAAGATCAATCGTAACCCAAATTAGCTCAACCCTCATGGAAGGCCAATCCACCACTAGACCTCCATTTTTTTATGGTAATGACTATCCTTATTCGAAAACTAGGATGGGAGTATTTTTACAAACCTTAGACTATGAAATATGAAAAATAGTTTGTGATGATTCCTTCATTCCTAGGAATAATGTTTTAAGTGAGTCGGATAGAAAAATGATGTCTTTAAATTCCAAAGCTATGAATGCTTTATTTTGTGCCTTAGATAAAAAGGAATTTCATAGAGTTTCAAATTGCTCTAATGCTTATGAAAGATGGAGAAAACTTGAACTTATGTATGAGGAGACGACAAATGAGGAGGAATCTCATGAAGTGTTAAATTTGGCACTTATGGCAATTGGAGATGAATCGGATGATGAGCTTAATGAGGTAAGTGATCCTACCTATGATGAATTGCATGATGCTTTTAAAGAATTGCATGATAAGTTAATGAAAATTGGTAAAAAGAATGCATGTCTTAAAAGAAAAATTATCGAGCTCACAAATAAAAATGAATCTCTAAGTGCAAAGATTATATGCCTAGAATTAGAAAATAAAACATTGCATGATAAAATTGCCTTATCAAATGAGAAATCTAGCACTTCATACAAGCATCTAGAATCACATGTAGATAACTTGAAAAATGAAAATGATGCTTTACAAAAATGCAATGATTCATTAAATGAAATTATTAAAGGACTAGAGTTAGATAATAAAATGTTGCATGATAAAATTGCATCTTTTAAAGGCAAACAAAGTATTTTACATGAGCATGAAAAATCACATGTTGATGAATTGATAAAAGAAAATGAAGTGCTTAAGAAAAAGATTAATGAGCTCAATGAAATTGTGTTAAAATTCACAAGTGGTCAAAAAGAACTCAGAAAAATTGCTCAATTAGAAAAATTACTCAACTCTAAAAAATGTGTATTTGATAAAGGAGGACTTGGATATAAGCCTAACTTGAAACAAAAATATTATAAGAATTATTTTGTTAAGGCTACCTCCACAAGTGATCATAAGATTGTTTGTTATTATTGTAATGGAAATGGTCATATGATTTATAAATGCCATGTTAAAAGAAATGCATATTATGGAGCAAAATATATTTGGCTTCCAAAAGGAACTACCGCTAACACTCAAGGACCCAAGGGTATTTGGGTACCAAAGGGCACAACGTGAATGTTTTCTTTATAAGTACCACAATCAAGGAATGGTGGAGATTTATTTGATGAAAGTTTGTGAGGATAATCACTTGATCATGATCTAAGAGAAAATGATAAGTAACATGATTTAATTGTTTTGGTAACAATTCTTGCCATATTGATTTTGTTGAATGAATCATGATAGATGGATAATAGTTTGAATTTGCGAAGACATGCTTGTATGTTTACATGATGGAATTATCACTGTGTATAACATTGAGTGATTTATCATGATGCCTTTGTTTGATTTTGATGATTATATGATCTATGATTTCATCTTCTTAATTGTCTATCATCTTTGTTAATCTATTAAGTATGTGTGAATTCATATGTCATTTATTGTGTTATATCATCATTCATTTATAAAATTCTCACACATGACTTATTGCATTTATGGATTTGATCACTTGTTCTTTACTTCATAATTATGGCTTTTCTTAATAGCTATGTTGATTTTGATGATCTATTTATTGCCATTATGTGTTTATGCTTTGCTTAAGTTTTGATGATAAATACATAAACTTCAAGATTTTGATGAATTGATAGAGTTGTTGATTTGTTATAACTGCTTAAGCTTATATGGAAGTCTTTTCAACCATGTTGTGTATTTGAGAATTTCTTCCTTTTTAAGGGTAGACTTTTTGCCGAAATTGTTGCTCGCACAAAATGGGTAATATCTTCATCTTATTTCGATAGCTTCTATCTATTTTTTTTATGAAAAGGGGAGACAAATATGATATGTTTTTGGATAAAATCATTTTGGTTAAAAATTTTTAAATTGGGCATATATTTAGGGGGAGCATATAATGTGATTTTGGATAATATGCATTTTTAAACTCTTTGTTTACCAAAGGGGGAGACAAAGTAACATACCATTTCGATGATGTCAAAAGGGGGAGAATAATATGCACGTTGAGTATTGTTTTGATGATTAATATGTGATTATGATGATGATTTTGAGATATGATGATGATTTGATTACATGGCTTTTATATGATGATTTTATGCTATGAATTGTTGATTTGGTAATTAATGAAATGATGGTTCGTGATCATTTTATGATTAATGAATTGTGTGATGATTTGTATATGGAGTTGGCTTGTATAATGATTTATAATAATTTGAGAGTTATATTACTAAACTTGTATTTGAGGTGATGCATGTTGTTAGGGGGAGATTCTATCAAAATTTCTAATTGGACAACATGGGTAACAAATTTATTCCTTTTAATCTATCCCTTTAAGTTTTCTTTGTTTTTACGATGAAGGGGGAGAAAAATACATGTTTTAAACTTATACAAAATTTTGCTTTTTTTTTCTTTTCCATTAAGTTTTCTTTTTGTTAATTTAGCTAATTTGTAAGAGAAGCTTACATTTAGGGGTAGCAATTTATGGAATCATTCTTTAAATACATGAAATGTTTGTCATCATCAAAAAGGGGGAGAATGTTAACATATATGTTTCATAATATTGATTTTGATGATAACAAATAAGATTAAAAATGATTAATCTTTTAAGCTCAAATTGTAAGGGGAGCTTACATTTAGGGGGAGTAATTTTTGAATTATTCTTTAAAAAACATGAAAGATTTGTCATCATCAAAAAGGGGGAGATTGTTAACATATATGTTTACATATTGTTGATTTTGATGATAACAAATAAGATTAAGAATGATTAAGTTTTTAAAAGCTTAAATTATTTTTTATACATTTTAAATAAATCATTATTTTCACATTATAAAGGTTTTATATTAAATAAAAAAATAATTTTATGAAATTGGTTGTTTTTTCAAGTTTATGGTTTAATTGAAAGTGTTTTGAAAACTTGAAAATCAACAAGTATTGCTTGAAATTATGGATAAGGACTTATTTGAAAAGTGTTATAGTATTTTGGGTAATTTCATAATTTTAAAAAGTTTGGGATTAACGAGTATTATTTTGAAAATCTTGAAATTGGACCTATCTGTAAAGTTTTATAACGTTTTGGGTCATAGTACAGTTATAGAAAGTTTTGGGGCAAAGTTATAATTTTTGGTAAATAGTTCACTGTAGCAGTCACAGTAGCATTCACTGTAGCAAACGGCTAACCGTTTATTTAAAACGGCTAACCGATTATTTCCATATTGCTAATCTTGAACCGTTTAGTAAGAACGATTAAACCAAATTTATTTTACAGGTCTCTAGAACTTAACCTTGAACCATTTACGGAAAACGGTGAATCGATTATTTCCAGATTGCTAATCTTGAACCGTTTAGTAAGAACGGTTAAGCCAAATTTATTTTGCAAGTCTCTGGAAATTAACCTTGAACCGATTACGGAAAACGGTGAACCGATTATTTCTAGTTTGCTAACCTTGAACCGTTTAGTAAGAACGGTTAAGCCAAATTTATTTTGCAGGTCTCTGGAAATTAACGGTGAACCGATAGTGACTAACGGTCAACCGTTTATTTGAAATTCAGCCCAACGGTAACTTTGACCAACGCAAACGGTTAACCGTTAACGGTTAACGGCGATTCGTTTTCTGGCGAAAAAGGGAATAATGGCTAGTTTTCAGCTCTAACTATAAATAAGCTCATTCAAATCAAATCAAAGATAGATTACAACACGACCATTGAGCTTACACTCGAGCATACAATTCTCTTTGAGCTTCAAATACTTTCTTACTTCATCATATTCACACATTGGGCATTAATTTGTAATCTTCAATATTGTGCGAGAGAAAAATAATTTGTAATCCTTTGTATTGAGTGATTGTAAGTGTTGGGATACACTTGGGTTAAGAGATTAGGGATAATCTCTTGTTGTAAAGGTCCATTGACACCTTGAAAGTCAATTGTAAGCATTTGAAGCCTTGGAGGCTTGCTTAGTGAAATCCTCAAGTCGGTGAGCTTGGAGGCGTGGACGTAGGCGGGGATAGCCGAACCACATAAAAATCCCTGAGTTTGTTTTTCTCTTCCCTTACTTATTTATTATTGTGCTTTCATTAAATTTATTGTTTTCGAATTTATTATGGTATTAGATTTGATTGTTGTGTGGTTTGATTAGGATAAGTTTTAAAATACCAATTCACCCCCCCCTTGGGTTGCACACTTGTATTTCACAAAAGTTTGATTTGAAGATGATGCTAAAGGTCGAGGAGGAG
The DNA here is from genome assembly GCA_030449925.1 of Citropsis articulata. NCBI lineage: Eukaryota > Viridiplantae > Streptophyta > Magnoliopsida > Sapindales > Rutaceae > Citropsis > Citropsis articulata. Next base: position 2,540,831 of record JASUUH010000079.1, read on the forward strand.
TTCAAATTTCTACGCACAATAGTGACGCCACGGATAGTAGAGGCAACTTGTGATGCAGCTATACTAGGAAAAAAAATGATTAGGGCATTTTCTTAAAAGTTCCCGATGGTAGTTTTAGGCTCAATGAAGCAAGAATAATGGAATTTGTGGCAAGACAAGTGCTTTCTAGATAACTGTTTAATTGGGATATTCCATTTCAATAAATATATAATTGTGTTGTATTATAATTTGTAATGCTGACAGATGGTTGCTATAATATTGTGACCATTTAAAGAGTTTTGTATGTTTATTATTATTTGATTATAGGTGTCACGCATACATGAAAATAATAGCTTTCATCAATTGGAGGTGTAAACTTTTATTTTGTTAGCATCATAGATTTAGTATATGCAGGGTATGTTCGTGTATCTTTGTTTGTATTGAATTAGATTAATTGTGAGTTGTGTCAGTAAAGTTGTATGCTTTTAGCATTATCAAGCATATCTGTACAAAATTTGGCTTGATGATTTAACATGCTTAATGTATGCGCTCAATAGACAATAGTGAACCATCACAGTTAATATGTTTGAGTATTCTATCAAAGCAAATGACAGAGTTGTCGAAGCCCTTCAAAATAAATACTGATTCGCCTAAACTAATTTGTAGAAATAGCGGAACCAGGTCGAATCCCAAGAGAACTATGTATTTAATTTCTCAAAGTTTAAAACAAAATTAATTTCCCAAAAATTTCTGGATTTGCAAGCTTCTGCCTCTAACCGGATCACCGGATTTTGTAAACCGGAAGATCGGATTTGGTTCGAATTTTTCTGGGAGTTAACCGGCTAACCGGATAAAGGATCCGGAAGTCCGGTTGTGACTTGTGATGGTTCTGGAGGTTTTCGGCTAACCGGTTAGAAGAACCGGAAAACCGAATGCATGTGGCAACGATTCTGGAAGTATTTCGGCTAGCCGGATGAGGGAAACGGATAGCCGGTTGCGGGTTGTAAGCTTTCTGGAACCTATTCGGCTAACCGGATAGTGAAACCGGTAAGCCGATTGCGGGGTTGTGTCCTTGCTGTCTCGGCTGGGGTTGAGAGAATTGATGGCCGATTCTGACTTCTCTCTTTCTTTGTCCTGAAGCGGTCAGCCGGTTGTGGGTATCCGGTTATCCGGATTTCTGGATTTTAAATGTTTCGAGAATTTGATGAAATAAAATAAAAATAACAAGACTTTAAAATTAAACAAAGAAATCAATCTTACCAAACTTTCAATCCAAGGGTATCAATTCCATCCAATTGCAATTTTGATCATAGGCAAAAATATAAATTACTCAATCCAATAACTTAGTCTACTTAATCGGAATCCCGCAGAAAGTAATTATTCTCCTAATGTAATAGACTCAAACAATCGCCCAAATCCAAACTTATCACTAATTTAACTGGGCATCATCGTTCCATATCAAATTAAGTGATAGCATTAAGAATAGTGAGAATGACTAAAACAAGATCAATTAATTCAGATTACTCCAATTTAATCAATTTGTATTTTTATTTCCTAGAGCTATCATCATGCAAGCTATGTAATTGTGGCCATCAATATACACACACATGAGCCAACTCTTTGCTACTCAATTCAGTCATTCATGACAATTACGGATCACAAACTCCTGACTAGCGATAGAAAAATAAATATTGAATTAAGGCGTCAACTTAATCAACATAAATAATTCATAGAAAATAAGAACAAGAAAATAAAAATTACTTGGATGAAGAAATTCTTGTTAAGTTTAAAGCCTCACAAAATTACAACTGGAATTTGATTAACCCCTGGACCGGAATTAAAACCTTAGCCACACATGGTGGTCAAAGGAAACAAAAGTTGTTTTAGAAGAAAACTAATTACGATAGTTTTCCTTTTCTTCCTTGACTTCCAGCTGGTTCTCTCTTCACGCCAGCTTTATATAATGCTAGCTTTCCTCTTTTGCTCCCTTTCCTTTTTCCTTGCAGTTTCCTCTTCTCTCAATGCTAGGAAACCGACTCCTTCTCCAATTCTGATTGCTAGGAAACTCTCACTCAAGCCAATAGTCGGCCCATGTTTGCAAGGCCCATATAAAGCCCTTTTTGTCCAAATTTCATCATAACCTCCATGTTTCAGCTCCTAAGTCAAATCAAATACAATTTCCACAAATTAGCACAAAATCAATCAAAATATGAGGGAATTAAACTAAATATAGCATGACTATTTATGACCTATCAAATTCCCCCACACCTAAACCATGCTTGTCCTCAAGCATATCTTAAATCATCATACTAATCCTCCATTTTACCTCCTTTCAAAACATTCAATATCCAAGGATACCAATAAAGCTAAACACACATCAATGAGTTGAATCATAGTGACAATCTAGAGAATAAGCATTCATAGGATAGAATTTGTAACAAAAACATAAGCATCTTATCAATTCATCAAAATTAAATGCAGCAAGACTTAACACCCTCGCATGGTTTCGCTCAATGCTCTCAAAGTGTTAAGGGTGCGTGTTTTACTCTCAAAATCAAAGCATAGCATGTTATTACCATAGGCTTGCAAATGATTTAAATCTCCACCACTGCATATGAATATGATGCAAAAATCAAAGGGACTTAACAAGGGTTGAAATGGGGCTTAGGTAAAGGTATGGTAGAAGGAAAAATGAAGGGTTTAACGATCAAGACAAAGAGTTAATTACACGCATGATTTAGATGCCACATAAAATAAACAAACATACTTCTAAAACAATGAAATTTATCCCCACATTTAAGCACTTAAAACATTTGGAGAAACAATTTGATAATTCAATTGCTTTTGTAAATAATTCTCCAATCATCCAATTAAGGGAATAAATTTCACAACGGAATTTTTTTTTTCTTTCTTTTTTTTTTTCTTTTTTTTTTATCATGCAATTACTTCACTCTTGTCTTGATAGGGTAGAAAGAAAACAAGGATAACAAACAAGAAGACTTTAGGTTAAACAATGTGTTAAAACCAAACGAAAAGGAAGAATAGGCTCAAAGGGGCTAACTAGGGGAAAATAAAAGGTGGGTCTTTTAGAGTCTAAGAATTGGTTAAACCTAATTGCCCTTATCACACTTAAGCATCAATTCAAAAATGTGGTCTCAACATACATTCATAAGCAAGTTCTAGAATAAACACACTAAGTTTGATACACTCAACAAAAATAAAAGGAGCAAAATGTAATAAGTTGCTCTTAGGCTCAAAAGCTCACTAGAGTGTCTATTTTGCATCAAGTCTTGTGCATTTTTCAATCAGCAAATTAATGCGACACTATCAAAAATTTTAAAGAAAAATACTATTCATGCTTACCTCTTTCATGCATTAAAACTCAAAACAAAGATGTATCCCTAACTTACAAGGTATTCAAAGATATTGAGAAGACTTAAAATCAATTTAAAAACATGCCAATGCCAAAATCCTCCCCGACACCTAAATAATACATTGTCCTCAATGTATCAACAAGTAAATGGCTCACAAAAAGTAATAATAATGAAAAGTAAATGAGAATGGGAAGAAGAAACTCCCCTGAATGTGAGCGATGTGGATCCAAATGAGCTTGGGAGAGGGTTCCAAGGAAAGCTGAAAAATGGTGTGAGTACGCTTGATTAGAGTTAATCTCCTATCCAAAATATATCTTCTGCATCAAGAACATCTAGAGGCTTAAAATAAAATCAACAAAAGCAAAGAAAACCAAAAATAATAAATAAAAACTCAAAAGCGAGAATAAAGAAAATATTTGGGTTGCCTCCCAAAAAGCGCAATTTTTTAACATCGTTTTGCTCGACAGAGTCGCAAAGCGAATAAATCATCCAATGCCTTTTAAATTAGATTGTGCATCTAATTCTAGCTCATTCCCAACACTTCCTTGGGCAAAAACATCCTGCACAATAGAATCAATCACATCAATCTGACAAAGAGAATGCACATCAGTAGGGTGTTTCACAGCATAAAAAATTTTAAACTTAACAATCTCTCCATCAAACTCGACAGAGAGAGTACCCTCATCTACATCAATTTTTGTCTTGGCAGTTTTCATGAAGGGTCTCCCTAACAAAATCGATCCCGATTTCGAAGAAGGATTACCTTCCATCTCTAAGATGTAAAAATCTACAGGAAATATCAGCTCATTAATCTGCACCAAAACATCTTATACTATCCCAAGTGGGTGAATATAAGAACGATCAGCCAATTGAATAACTACACCAGTCTTTTGCAAGTCATTCAACTTTAATTCTTGGTAAACAGAAAATGGCATGACATTAATTGAAGCTCCTAAATCTAGCATAGCATGCTCAACTTTCTTTTCACCAATCACACAAGGTAATGAAAACATATCTGGATCCTTGCATTTTTCTGGCATATTCTTTTGTAACATTGCTGACACATTCTTAATTACCTCAACCTTCCCCTTTTCCTTCATCTTCTTCTTGTTGGTGCACAACTCTTTCAAGAATTTTACATATTTGGGAATTTGCTTGACCGCATCCAACAAGGGGATGTTAATTTGCACACTCCTAAATGTGTCCAGAATCTCCTTTCCTTGCTCATCTTCTTTTAGTTTAGCTAACCTGCTAGGAAAAGGAGGTGTAGGTGTGTAAGATGAAAGAGATAAAGGAGGATCGAATTTTACCCCACGCCTTGTTTTAGATGGCGCTTCTTCGTCTTCATCTCCCTTGGCCATTTCAGCTTCTTTAGGTGGAGTTGATCCCGAGGGAATTTCTTTTCCGCTTCGCAGTGAAATTGCACTACAGTTCTCCCTTGGGTTGACTTCTGGTTGTGAAGGTAACTTTCCAGAATTTTGAGCTTCCAACTTACTAACTGACGTGGCCAATTGAGTAATTTGGTTGCCTAAATTCTGGATGCTTGTCCTTGTCTCCTGTTGATGTTGAAGAGTATTGGTAGCAAGATTCTTAACAATATCTTCCAAAGACATACCTGAGTTTGGAGCTTGAGTCTGTGTAGGGATGGGAGGTGGTCTAGTGAAGTTCTGAAAAGGTGGCCTTTGTTGTCCTCCTTGGTTTCCATAGCTAAAGTTAGGATGATCCCTCCATCCAGGATTGTAGTGATTCGAATAGGGATCATACTTCCTTTGGGCGTGACCAGGAAACCCACTTATGGCATTGGCTTCTTGTGTGGAGTCTTGTTGCAATGTGGGGCACATATCAGTAGGATGCCCATGAAGTGAGCATATTCCACACGCTTTCACCGTTTGCAATTGCCCTACAGCCATTTGACGGACCAAAGCAGTTAAATCAGAAATTTGATTTTTAAGATCGCTTACCTCGTTAACTTGCTTGATGGATCCTCCACCCGTTCTTGTACCAAATTGTTGAGAAGTTTCAGCCATATTTGAAATCAATTGTTTGGCTGCTTCAGGTGTCTTGTTTACTAAAGCTCCACCACTTGCTGCATCAATCATACTCCTATCCATTGGCAACAATCCCTCATAGAAATATTGGATGAGGAGTTGATCGGAAATTTGATGGTGGGGAAAACTTGCACATAATCTTTTGAATCGTTCCCAGTATTCGTACAGCGTCTCCCCAGTGATCTGTGTGATGCCATAAATCTCCTTCCTAATACTAGCAGCTCGCGAAGCAGGAAAGAATTTTTCCAGAAATAGCCTTTTCATCTCATTCCATGTGGTGATAGAACCGGAAGGTAGATAATAGAGCCAATCTTTAGCTTGATCCTTGAAGAGAGGAAAAGCTCTAAGGTTGATTGCTCTCGGATACACCATGTGGCTTCATTCCAGGCAAACAATGTGAAATTCTTTCAAATGCTTATGAGGATCTTCACGCACAACCACGAAAAGAAGAAGTAAATGAATCAAACCAGATTTTAATTCAAAATCATTAGCAATATTAGGAAAAGTAATGCATAGGGCATTGATTCAAATCAGTGCGGCGAGTTCTTTGAGTGTTACATGCCATCTTTTCTTGACTTCTGCAAAATGGATGTACCGCTGATGGTGAAATCTATCTACTTCTTCCTCGAGCGGCGTTTCCTCTCTAGTCTCTTTTCTCAATTGGCGTTGTCCTCTCGATTTACGGATTATCTTAGAATTAGAGAAGAGCGGGTCATAAACTTCAAACAAACAATTAAACAATGAGAAACTAAAATTAGTTCCCGACAGCGGCGCCAAATTTGTGAGTTGTGAGCCCTTCAAAATAAATCTTGATTCGCTAAACTAATTTGTAGAAATAAGCGGAACCGGGTCGAATCCAAAGAACTATGTATTTAATTTCTCAAAGTTTAAAACAAAATTAATTTCCCAAAATTTACTGGATTTGCAAGCTTACGCCTCTCTAACCGGATCACCGGATTTTGTAAACCGGAAGATCGGATTTGGTTCGAATTTTTCTGGGAGTTAACCGGCTAACCGGATAAAGGATCCGGAAGTCCGGTTGTGACTTGTGATGGTTCTGGAGGTTTTCGGCTAACCAATTAGAAGAACCGGAAAACCGAATGCAGGTGATTACGGAAGTATTTGGTGGCGGATGAGAAAGCGGATAGCGGTTGCGGGTTGTAAGCTTTACGGAACCTATTATTGGATAGTGGCGATAAGCCGATTCGAGGTTGTGTCCTTCTTTCTCTAATCGGCTAGCGGTTGAGAGAATTCTATAAGCGATTCTGACTTCTCTTTCTTTTCGGGTTGTGGGTATCCGATTATCCGGTTTACGGATTTTAAATGTTTCGAGAATTTGATGAAATAAAATAAAAATAACAAGACTTTAAAATTAAACAAAGAAATCAATCTTACCAAACTTTCAATCCAAGGGTATCAATTCCATCCAATTGCAATTTTGATCATAGGCAAAAATATAAATTACTCAATCCAAGAACTTAGTCTACTTAATCGGAATCATGATAATTATTCTCCTAATGTAATAGACTCAAACAATCGCCCAAATCCAAACTTATCACTAATTTAACTGGGCATCATCGTTCCATATCAAATTAAGTGATAGCATTAAGAATAGTGAGAATGACTAAAACAAGATCAATTAATTCAGATTACTCCAATTTAATCAATTTGTATTTTTATTTCCCTAGAGCCTATCATGCAAGCTATGTAATTGTGGCCATCAATATACACACACATGAGCCAACTCTTTGCTACTCAATTCAGTCATTCATGACAATTACGGATCACAAACTCCTGACTAGCGATAGAAAAATAAATATTGAATTAAGGCGTCAACTTAATCAACATAAATAATTCATAGAAAATAAGAACAAGAAAATAAAAATTACTTGGATGAAGAAATTCTTGTTAAGTTTAAAGCCTCACAAAATTACAACTGGAATTTGATTAACCCCTGGACCGGAATTAAAACCTTAGCCACACATGGTGGTCAAAGGAAACAAAAGTTGTTTTAGAAGAAAACTAATTGCAGCAGCCGTTTGCTTCCTTTTTCTTCCTTGACTTCCCACGCTGGTTCCTCTCTTCACGCCTAGCTCTCCTTTTATATAATGCTAGCTTTCCTCTTTTGCTCCCTTTCCTTTTTCCTTGCAGTTTCCTCTTCTCTCAATGCTAGGAAACCGACTCCTTCTCCAATTCTGATTGCTAGGAAACTCTCACTCAAGCCAATAGTCGGCCCATGTTTGCAAGGCCCATATAAAGCCCTTTTTGTCCAAATTTCATCATAACCTCCATGTTTCAGCTCCTAAGTCAAATCAAATACAATTTCCACAAATTAGCACAAAATCAATCAAAATATGAGGGAATTAAACTAAATATAGCATGACTATTTATGACCTATCAGCAAACTTATTAATATTTGATCTTGTTTCTTATTTGAGTGATGATACAGACACAAACTCTTATACAAACTTATCTTGTACAAACTGATGTGGCATTAATTCATTAATTGAATGAAAATATAAAATAATAGAAATAAATCATGTGAGTCAAGAGATATTTAATTAAACTAATTTTATCATACCACATCAGTTTGTACAAATTAAGTTTGTACAAGAGTTTGTGGCTATATCATTACTCTTCTTAATTTCTTTGTTTACTTGTCACAGGTCTATGAAGAATACTAGAATGTGCACCAATGGTAATGGTTCCTAAAAGCCACTGTAAGTTTATCAGGGGCGAAGCCAAAAAAAATTTCTTGGGTGGGCTAAATTTTTTCCGGGTCAAAATGTTATCTTAATTAAGAATATAAATCTTAAAGAAAATTTCATTAATACATAAGACAATATATATATATTATATCCAAGAAGCAATTCAATTACAATTATGTACTATTTAAGTTTGGTCTTACCATGTTTTCAAGAATTAAACTCAATTATTATCGAATTTGAGTAGATGGTTCTACAAATTCTCATTCAATGTAGATAACTATACAATCCAATAAAAACTTTTTCTCCATCTTATTTTGAGGTAGTGTCTATGCTCATTTAGTCGTTGTAGTTGAAATAGGAGATAGGTATAAAAGAAGTTAAAAGAAGCAATCACAAATTCACTAACAAAAGTTGTACAACCATCAGTCTGACACATTGACACTGTCGAAGCCAAACAAAAGTTTAATTAACAAATTAAATTTATATATATTACACTTAATTTAATATATGATCTATCTCTATTAATAATTAATTTAAAAATGTGAATGCTAGAATTCAATGGCTAAATTATCTTCATTTGAACTAACAATAACTTAATCTTACACAATGAAATTGGAACAAGAATTGATCATTTGTCTTTACTACCTTACTTTTAATAAATATATTGTAAATGACTGAAAGAAAAATAAATTTATTATCTATTCATACCGAGAAGAATACGAAGAGCTAGCCAAGAAAAGAAGCTCCCTTTTTTCATTTATTTATATGAATGACAAAGTTGTAAATTAATAGAGTAAGTGCAATTATAAATAAAATAGTGACAGTTTTGTAAACTTTGTATATCACATTTTTGTTCGTTTTTCAAAAATTTGGACAGGTTGCAGTCCACCCTAGCCCACACATAGCTCGCCACTGAAGTTTATGTTGAAGGCTTAGAATTATTTTGATTTATCTTGTAAATTTAGAATAATAAGCATGCTTGGTGTCTAGTTGTTTTGGTTATTTTGGAGGTTGTTAAAATTTAATCATTTCTAATTTTATTTTCAAGCTATATATTCAAAAATTTTAATTCTTTTGAAAAAAAAATAAAAGAGGATTGGGTCCCCATTTTAATTCTCGCCCAATTCAAGGATGATCGTGGACATCCCTGAACTACTCCATTAAATATTTTTCGGCTATAGGATAGGTTCAGCGATTGCTTCCAATTCGAGTTAGGATTCGAGGATCTTGATCCCCACCCCAATCCTGCCCCATGCCATCACTAGGTCAACCAAAGTTATTTTTTCTATTGGCCCCATCATATTGGTAATCACTATACTGGAGTTCTTCAATGAGCCATGGATAAATTAAGATGTTGTTTGTAATACAAGTAGGCCTAATAAGAGTAATGGCACACATGGCACAATTTTTATAGCACCTAATAAAGTTCATCAATATAAATAAGAAATTAAAATTTCAACATTAAAAAAAGAATGGGGCTATTTGAATCTACTAAAATGCTCTCGACACGTAATTTCTCGTTAAACCCATTATGAAATTTTTAAAATAAAAATTTTCCTTTACAAACTCCTCTTAATTCCAAAAACATCCTTCTATCTTTGCCAACATATTGTCTAACCTAAATTGTAAATCTATTTTTAGAAAGTGTAAATCTATTAAATCTATTTAAAAATTAATTTAATAAATAAAAATCTAACTTTAGTAAGCAATCATTAAGTTCAGGTTATTAAAATAGAAGAAACAAAATTGATAAAATTAAAATAAAATATTAGTAATATTAAACTTGAAATTATAAAATTTCTGTTATTAATCTTACTATATATATGCTGCAATGAGATGGGTTATGCTTGGGAATATTGAACTATAACTTACATGTATTTATCATTTAATTTTCTTCATGCAATTTTTGTGATTTAAACTAAAAGCATAAATATTAAAATTGAGAATGTAGACTGGCTAGATACATGCATAGGTGTCTACCGAGTTTTTTTCTTTAATATGAAACCCATCTGCAACCCGCAGTGTGTTTAAGTTTAAAATACCAAACCCACCCGTAGTAGATAGATTTTTATGGACGGGTGTTGGTGGATTTGTGGATAATTTTGCCATCCTAGCAATATTATTCACCATATTTAGCACAAGCTTAAATAGGTTTTTTATGATCCTACCTCATGCCCTACCAATTTCTTCACAATCTCAAAAAGCTTGGCAATAAGGTAAGCACGAAAGAGTTGTGCTTACTCAGGATGATTTCTTGAGCTTTCAAGATGAATTTCAAGAGCTTTCAAGCCTAAATGGTTTCCCCAATATTGACACCTGACAATACATATACCACAATTCAATAAGATTTTGAATAGTTAAAATATAGATAAAATTAGGCTTTATATAATTAAGCAAATTTAATTTAATTAATTGATTATGGGTGTTGATTAGTCCAATTAATAAATTTTAAAAGGTCTTATCCCCGATGGAGGAATTTTAGAATATATTAAAGGTAATACAACCAACTAAAGCATATACAAGTGTGTAATTAAATTCAATATAACCACTACTTGAATGGTAGTTTTTTCAAAATAAATGCACATGTATCATAACATCATATACTTATTATATAACTGACAAGATACTTCATATGTATTCCAGAATTCTTAAACCAAGCATCCACTCCCAAGCTCCTTCAGTTATCCATTTTAGTTTTAAAAAGTTCATCCAAATAACACAATTTATTTAATGCAGTAAAAATTTGTTATTTGCCGATTAATTTCATATTGGTTAAATTCAAGAAGTTATACCTTAATGGCCACCTTTCTTGATATGCAGTTGGTGGGGCTTACAAATTATATTAGATTGACAATTGTCTGCACCAGTTGATGCCGCAATGGAACCCACATGCGAAGAACATTACTGATGATATTTCGATTTTTAAGCAACATGTGGTTTGTAAACCCCAAATAAAAAAGAACAACATTATAAATATGTGGTCATTATTAATTTATTCAATAATGTTCTTATATATGATAGTAAAGATTTATGTTTTATTTAGCAATCATACATAGATTTGGATGAGCAGTACAGTTTCCTGGTCCTAATATTAGCTAACCAGCACAGGGATAGATGCATATGCACGGAGGCACAGGTTTGGCAGTAAAATCGCAGATGCCTTCCCCTTTATCATGGATAGATTTACATCTTGTATCACGGTCATCGACACACTGGACTAAGCGTACTGAGCGTGTGTCTCCAATGATGCTATGCACTATATAAAGATATTAATTTGTATTAATTAATTTTCACATTTTGCAAAATATAAAAGATGAAAAGTTTATGCATGTGGTGTTTTAAAAAGAGATTTTCGCTAACATTTTTAAGCGAAAAGAAGGCTTTTGGCAAGAATTAAGGGTGTTAAAAAAGCTTTGGAGTTTAATCAGACTAATCACCTTATTAACTTGGAAGCTAATTTATAGAAGGAGCTGGAAGAGGTTTTAACTCAAGAAGAAATATTGTGGTATCAAAAGTCCAGACGGGATTGGATTTAATAAGGAGATCGGAACACCGGTTTCTTTCATAAAAAAACTATCCAACGAAGAAGGGTGAATAAAGTGGTGACTATCCAAAATGATGCTGGAATTTGGCTGCAGAACGAAAAAGAAATCCATGCACATGCTATCTTTTTTTTTTTGCAAACCTTTATTCCAAGGAGGAAAGGGGGCATTGTGTGTATCCTATTTCCAATGATTTTCGAAGAATGACTAGCACTATGATAAGCAGCATTACGCAACCTGCGAATGATGAGGAAATTTTGAGGACTGTCTTTGGTATGCACCCGATGAAGGCACCCGGAGTGGATGGGTTACATGCTATCTTCTATCAATCTCAGTGGCATGTGGTAGGACCTTCTGAATGCAAAGCGGTCAAAGAAGTTTTTGGTGGTAAAAATATTCCTCTTGAGCTCAACAAAACCTTAATTGTCCTTATCCTCAAGAACAACAACTTACGAATCTCAAAATGTTTTGGCCTATCAGTTTATGTCATGTTGTGTATAAAATCATGACTAAGATGGTGACCAATAGACTGAAGGAGGTGCTACCATATCTTATGGGTCCTACCCAGACTAGCTTTATACCTGGGAGGTACATAACCGAAAATATTGTTATTGCTCAGGAGGTGGTGCATTTTATACAAAAGAAGAAAGGTATAGTCGGCCAAATGACAATAAAAGTCGATCTTGGAAAGGCTTATGACAGACTAAGTTGGGACTTCATTTATGAGACGTTATGCCTCACTAGGGTGCCCGTGGACCTAGTTCGTGTTATCATGGAATTTATCTCCTCTCTCACTATGCAGCTCCTATGGAATGGGAAGCTCACGGAATCTTTCATACCTTCGAGAGGAATTCGGCAAGGTGACCCAATTTCACCCTACATATTTGTGCTTTGTATCAAGAGACTGAGCCATGGTATTAATCAAGCTGTTTAGGACAGTTGATGGAAACCAATTAAGCTTGCTCGACAAGGTATCCCTATAACTCATATTTTCTTTACTGATGATCTTTTATTATTGGCAGAAGCCTCATTTTATCAAGCGCATGTGATTAAGGATGTTCTCATCTCTTTTTGCATGAGTTCTGGGGAAAAAGTTAGCAATAGCAAAACATGGACTTTTTTCTCCCACAATGTGCATGTTGTTGATGTTAAAAAAATTGGAGAAGAGCTTGGGTTCGCCACAACGAAGGACCTTAGTAATTATCTGGGGATACCTTTATTATATAGGAGGATTAGTAAGCATACATATCAAAGCCTTATTGATCAAGTTCAACAAAGACTCTCAGGTTGGACAGCCAATCATCTTCCAATTGGAGTTTAGATAACTTTAACTCAATCGGTCATTCAAGCCTTACCTATTTATTACATGCAGACTATCATGCTACCAGTAAGTATTCGAAATAAGATCGATCCGATTTGCAAACGATTTATCTGGAGTGGGATTGAAGAACCCCAGCGCATGCATCTTATTAAGTGGGAGACGGTACAGCTTCCTAAATGTTGTGGGGGTCTTAGACTTAAAAATATTAACCTCATGAATAAGACGTTGCTGATGAAAATTGGTTGAAATCTCTTTGACTCTCCTCACAGTTTGTGGATCCATGTGTTGATGTCGAAATATGGTATTCATAAGGACAACCTCCCTCTTGATCGTTCAACTCGATACGACTCTCCTTTATGGAAGGCAGTGGGAAGCATCTGGAATAAGGTAGTCCAAGGGACTCGCTGGACTATTGGGAATGAGAGGCTAGCAAAATTTTAGAAAGATTATTGGCTGAAGGACGGGAATTGTTTGCAATCTTATGCTCTTGGCCCGATCAATGAAAACATGTTGAATGAGTGTGTGGCTAATTTTGTTGATGTTACTCACACAGTCACACTTGGAACTGGGATTGTTTTTCTTTTTTGCTACCACACCATATCATTCTTAAAATAGCAGGCATTATTCCCCCTTATGCTAGTGAGGAAGATGATTACTTATTGGGGACCAGCAAGGTCTAGTTCTAGTGTGAAGTCGGCTTATTTATCCCTCATCAAGCTATTGCCAAGTGAGAATAATTCCTTTTGGAGTTTGATATGGAAATGGCAAGGCCCCCAAAGTATTCGATGTTTTCTATGGCTGCTGATGCATAATCGGCTGAAGACTAAAGAGGAATTATCACGAAGACATGTGCTTAATGATAGTACTTGCATGTGGTGTGGGAACATTAGAGAGGATCCCCGCTATGCAGTCAGGGATTGTGTGGACTCCAAATGTATTTAGTTAGCCCTTCTTCTGAAACACACAAGTCAGACCTTTTTTACCTTGGATCTCCGCACATGGATTATTTGTAATCTGAAAAACCACTTGAAGATCACTAATAGGATGGATTGGCCAGTGTTAGTTGGTGTCACTGTTTGGCGCATATGGTTTTGGCACAATCATTTTGTTCATGCACATAAGACGAACAGCATTTCCAACATAATAATGGACGTGAAGAATCTTTCAGAAGAGCTCATTGCTGTTCACACATCTTTAGGTGGTCAAAGAATGCTAAAAACAGAGCAATGGATCTGCTGGCAGCCCCAACATGGCCATTCCTCAAACTCAATATTGATAGAGCTTTGAAGAGATCGGGTTTGGCAAGTGCTGGTAGCTTGGTAAGGAATTATTGTGGGGAATGGATTTATGGTTTTAGCATGATCTAGGTAGTTGTTCCATTATAGAAGCTGAATTATGGCGTCTGTACCAAGGCTTAAAAATTGCTTGGGATTATGGTTTTTGCTTCTTGCAGGTTAAGGTGGATAATTTAAGAATCACTTAGCTCCTGACTACTCCTAGTGTTCACTTAGCTCCTGACTACTCCTAGTGTTCACTGTAATGGTATATCCTCTCTGTTATGGGGCATCAAAGACTTACTTAATAGAGATTGGCAGGTATCGGTGAGGCATGTGTATAGAGACGCGAATTTTGCTACCAATTTCCTTGCCGGATTGGCTCTTACGCTCCCCCTTGGGTGCCACATTTTTCATTCACCTCCCATAGGCATGCATTATTGTTTGTTCAATGGACTAGGGACTGCTTTGTCTCATTTTGTTTAGCCTACTAGTGATCTAGGCTCCTCTCATACCAAAAAAAAAAAAAAAGTTTATGCATGTGGCTTTGTAATGATATATATATTTAGAATAAATGTAGGTGGAACCTTCGTAATATTTGGAATAAAATTTTTAAGATTTTAGATGAGACATATGCTTAATATCCTTTGAAATTTGCGTCATCAAGGACTTCTGAAGAAAATACACACACAAACATATATACACACAGTAGAATATTTGACAAATTATGTTTTAAAAAGCGTTTTGAATTTGAAAATTGAAAAATGTACATTATAACGATGGTGTATATAAGGACTTTGTTGCTGCTTTCCTGTATATGGAATTATTGGAAAACTAAACCAAAAAGACAACAACACATACCCAATGAAATGAGAATGAAGAGGAGCAAATATGCTGAAACAATAATCTTCTTGGACATTCTTTTCAAGCGCAAAGTCTCAATATTTTTTAATTGATTTTTGATTTCTTGAGTTGTAAGATATTTATAGTTGAACATTGAAGCAGCATAAGGAAACTATATGCAACTTACCTATTATATAATAAAATCTAAGTAAGGAATGAAATTAGAATGGCGAAAAATAAAAAATAAGATATGAAATACAAGTTATGCAACCCAAGAGGGGGGTGAATTGGAATTTTAAAACTTTACGCTAAACAAATCATACAACAATTCAATCTAATGCCTTAATGAAATTGAAAACAATAAATTCAATTGAGCACAATAATAAAAGAGTAAGGGAAGAGAAAACAAACACAAGAATTTTTACGTGGTTCGGCAATCCCCGCCTAAGTTCACGCTTCCAAGCACACCGGGCTTGAGGATTTCACTATCCAAGGCTTCAAATGTTTATAATTGACTTCCAAGGTATCAATGGACCTTTACAATCAAGAGATTATCCTCCCAATCTCTTCACCCCAAGTGTTTCTCACACTTGTACACTCACAATTTGATGAGAAATCAAATTATAACAATAAAACTCTCTTTAAGAGTGGATAAACAAATTATAGCTCAATGATGATTCAATAAATGATGATTTACGAAATGGAAGCTCAATATATGTTTTATAAACTTGTTTTGGCTTGCTAGTATCTTAAAAATAAAGTTAAAATTGAGTTTTTATAGCTAAAGCTCGAAAACTAGCTATTATAGATAAATTAAGTGGCACTGTAGCTTAATTTATCCGGCTCCCATTTGTAATAGTGAAGTTCTTGTTAAATTTGAATTTCTTCTTTATGTCATTCGCGAATTACAATTTTACCCTAACACTTTCTGTAAGTATACTATAGTCCAAAGTACCATAAAACTTTACAAATACGTCTAATTCTAGAATTTTTAAATAATATTTATCATCCCTAAAATTTTTAAAAATTATACTATGGCCCATTATATAATAATACTTTTCAAAAAAGTCCTTTTTAAGTTTTAACATAATCAACATAAATTTCAAAGTTCTCAAAACCTTTCACTTAGGCCCTCAATCTTTTATAAGTTACAATATGGCCTAAAACGTTTCAAATCTTTGCAAATAGGTCTAAATTCGAATTCAAAATAATATTTGTTAAAATCAAAGATTGCAAAACTTTTTTATTTTAATCCAAATTACTCAAATCCACAAAATACTTTTATCTTAAATATAAAACATTTTGGTTTATGAAAAGTAATAATTTATTAAATAAAATATTGAGCTTCTCAAATGATAAACCAATCATAAATTAAATCATACCGGCTTTACAAGAAATTGTCGCAATAATTTGTCCGTCGAGCTTTAAACTTCATTCTTAATTTCATCGTTGTCCGTTGAGTGTCTTGAGTTTGATTTCACTTGATTTTACTTGATTCACTTGCATAAATATTATCCTTCAAAAACTACTGAACTTGTGAAATACAATATTTATTAAATCGCTTAAGACACATGTTTGTTATCATCAAAATTACATAATATGTAGCCTTTTAGGCTAACGAGATATTATTAAATTTAAACGATATGAGAATATTGCATAATGAAGTAATTTAAATCTTTGCATTGAACCGACTAACATTTAAGCAAGAATATTACATTCTTTAATTTGATATTACACTTTTTAATTATAGCAAGGACTATAGATAATTATATTGGGAATCAAAATCTTTAATTTTCATTAAAAAAATGAAAATTCATGCATTTAATGTTACGTTTTGATCTTTTCATCATCAAATGTGTTAGGGTTTTTATTATTGGCATCATTATGCCATTAATATTGTAATTTATTTATTTCTTTTATTAGGGATTTTTTTCCTTTTATTAGAGATTTATTTGGTATTGTGAATTAATTAAGATTAGATAGCATGGAATATTGGAAAATATTTTTGGAGGTGAAAAAAACATAAATTGGGCGTGTAAGTAAGATTCCATATTAATGAGTTCCAAATAACGATGACTACTATGTTGGTAAGTATATCAAGTATTTATAAAATATTGAACTCTTAAGAAAATATGTATTAGTATAATGATTTTATGGAATATTGGACTCTTATGGAAGTACGTATTAGTGTCAAGTTTTTACGAAGCATTGGATTTTTAAGTATATCATAGTATCAAGTATTTTCAAGTTTTTAGGGAACATTGGATTTTTAAGTAAATATATCATAGTATAAAGTATTTATGGAATATTGGACTTTTAAAGAAGTATATCTTAGTATCAAGTTTTTATAGAATATTGTACTCTTAAAGAATTATATCTTAGTATCAAGTATTTATTGAATATTAGACTCTTAAGGAAGTATATCTTAATAATTCTTGTACTGGCATTTAGATAAAATACTACTTCTATAGAGAAGTATTTCACACATTGAAAAGTAAAGAAGACATATCGTATTTCGTATCAGATAAGCAACTAATGCAGAGAACAAGAAGAAACCCTATTTAGCTGAATATAATGTTTCATATCTTTATGATGTTTTAGCGTTCTTCATCAAGTCTTCATCATATTAAGTTCTTTATTAGACATTCTTTATATTTATCTTGGTCTCTTGGGGATGAAAAGGTCGTTTATTATGTTGAGGGGATTTCAAGGAAAGCAGCAAACAATTGAAGGTGAAGGGTTAGCATTAAGCAAGGTCGACTAAATTAGATATAACGAGGTGACGGCAAGACTAAGAGGGTGTTTGAAATTGTGTAAGAATCCAATAGATTGTGATTGTTTGATTACTTGGTGAATGGCTTATTGTATAAGTGTGGTCTCACGGATGTAAGATTGTGATCTGAACCACATAACAATACTTTGTGCTTTACTTTCTACAATTCACTATTTCTAGCATATTTATAATGAATGAACAGTAAGCATGAACAATGCGGTGAATTGTTACGATGAACAGTACTATGAACACTACCTGTGAATAGAAACTCATATGAACAAATTACATAAATAGTAATTGATGAACAGTGTTTTTAAGATTAATTAATTTAGGGAATTAATTTATCTATCTATTGTCTTATTTTACCGACACTTGTTTAAATAGATCTAAATTCTTTACTATAAGAAAATTGGAGTGTAAAAAAATTACGTTTTATCTCAAGCATTTAATATTACATATTACACTTACTGAAATTTTAATCAAATTATATAGACAACTAATGTTGCTCAAAACCAATAAGTTAGTAAAATAAAAAAGAATAAATGAGAATAATTAAATGTGGAACACGTGACAACAAAAATTGTGTGGGACAGCCATTTGTGCTATACTAATTGGAAATGTTTAGAGTCCAATCCAATCCTCTTAATTCCTCTGAACCATATTAAAATTTGCTCTGTTGATTAGTAGACTGAATTGGATTGGAAATTTAAAAATCTGCAGTAAAATACTAATTATGCAACCCAAGAGGGGGTGAATTAGGTTTCTAAAATTCAAGCAAATCAAACCACACAATAATTTAATCTAATACCTTAATGAAATAAAAAATAATAAATTTAAAAATAATCAAAAATAAAAAAGTAAGGGAAGAAAAAACAAACACAAAGATTTTAACGTGGTTCAGCAAGCCTCACCTACATCCACACCTCTAAGTAAACTAAGCATGAATATTTCACTATCCAAGCCTTCCTAAGGCTTCAAATGCCTACAATTGACTTCCAAAGTATCAATGGACCTTTACAACAAGAGATGTTTCCCAATCTCCTCACTCAAGTGCTTCTCACACTTATACACTCACAAATTTTACAATTAATTCAAGAATTAAATAAATACTCTCTTTTAGAATGGATATATAAATAATAGCTCAATGAATATTTAATCTATGATGATTTATGAATTGAAAGCCTAAAATATGTTGTTTACACTTATTTATACTTGTAAAAGTCTTTAAAATGAATTGGATTTAAGTTTATATAGTTTTAACACAGAAACTAACTATTATGGCTCTTAATTAGCCTACTCGCTGCTTGGTACAGTACAATTTACCATTGCAATTTGAATTTTACTATAGTAAAACTATTTTCAAAATTATTTTTTACCTAAAACTTTTAGTAATTTGACCATGGCCCAAAACGTTTTAAAACTTTGCAAACAAATCTAACTTTAGAATTTCTTGATTATAGATCATTACTTTAACAGGACAGACCCAAAAGTGTAAATGTCTCAAACTAGGCCTCCAACCATTCCAAATTTAAAAAATGTTTTAGAAATAGTCTTGGAATGAACTCTGTTTAAAATATACACAATGGTTTCTAAGGTTTCACTCTAGAATTTTAAGAGAAGACTTGAATTACTGATCATATATTCTTACCATGTCTATATGTGTTCTACTTCTCTTTTTCTGTAACACCATTCTGTTATGGTGTGCCATGCATTGTATATGTGTGCAATAATGCCTTTTTCTTTGAGAAATTTTGTAAAAAGGCTAGGCATTTGTCTCTTTTGTGCGTACCTTCCATAATATTCGCCACCCTATATTACATCTCATAATTTTCATTTTTTTTGTCTTTTATCTCTTTACTTTTGCTTCATTAATCTTAAAAGCATCAAATGCTTCTTCAAAATGATTCAAAAAATAGAGATATATATACACTGAATGGTCATTTATAAATAAGATAAAATATCTCTAACTATTTAGATAAGGATAGGAAAAATGTCTACAAATATCCATATGTATAATCTCGAGAATTTCGGTGTCTCCTTTTTGCACCTTTAATTGTCTTGTTAGCCTGGCTTCCTTTAATGTAGTCTATACAAGTACTAAAATTAGTAAAATCCAGAATTTAAAAGCTCTATCATCAACTAGTCTTTTAATTCTCTCCATGAAGATATGTTTGAATCTCCCATATTAAAGATTAAAGGAATTTAAAGAATTCCCATTAATAATATAATGTTGTATAAAATATAAAATAAAGCAAAAGGTGATGCCCTCAAGAATGGGGAGCAGTAGAATTATGCTTCCCGAAGAATAGGAATCAGCAGAACCATTCTCCTACAAGAATATGGAGTAGAAATTATGCTTCCACTAAGAATGGGGAGTAGAAGAACCATATTCCCCCAAGAATAGGGAGGAGTTATACTGCCCCAAGACTCGTGCGCCTCTAAGAATGAACAGCAGGAATTATACTTCCCTTAAAATGAGGGATAGCAAAACCATGTTTCCCCCAAGAATGAGGAGCAGCAGAATAATGCTTCCCCTAAGAATATGGAGTAGTAGAATAATGCTTCCCCCAAGAATCACTGCTCCCCCAAGAATGGAGAGCAGAAGTTATGCTCTCCCA
This sequence comes from Citropsis articulata, assembly GCA_030449925.1. Lineage (NCBI taxonomy): Eukaryota > Viridiplantae > Streptophyta > Magnoliopsida > Sapindales > Rutaceae > Citropsis > Citropsis articulata. Next base: position 2,561,311 of record JASUUH010000079.1, read on the forward strand.
AGAATTAGGAGCAGGAATTATGCATCCTAGAAGAGCATGATCCCCAAAAATAGGCCCAAAAAAGGAGGATGGCAAAAGTCAAGGGTCCATGGGCCCTTGACCGAGTTCTAAATTATGAACTACATGGGAAAAGCCAAGTCCAAATAAAGGAGCTATCATTAAATCAAGTCCAACAAAATAAAAGTCGACAATAGAAAGACATTGCTTGGTCCAAAAGCAGATTAAATATAGTTGACACGGATACAACCTTTGAAAAGAACTTTATTTATAGAAGGCTATAAAAGCAGAGGCCTCTTATAATGTATGGCACTAAATATATATATATATATATAGCAAACAGAGGGTGAATCGAGTTGTGAACGCGAGCTTAAAAAAATATTTATTTTTCTTTGCCCATGGACGTAGGGCAAAGGCTGAACCACGTTAATTCTCTATATCTTTTATTATATCACCCCCATATAAGTTAATTTCTAGTTAACCAAAAATTTACGTAAATAGTTTAACACCGTTTGTACGAAACAATATAAAGACTGTTATTAAGATCGCATCAAACCCTCAGTAACTATGAGTCAGTGTAGTTATCGTAACCGCAATAGCAGGTTGCCCCTAGTTCCTAGTCCACCATGAAGGCAACGCAGCAATGTTGGGTTACATCCACCACTAGCACAGCAAGTGGTTGACTTAATGCAGAATATGGCCAAAGTTCTTCAATATATAGAGAACCAAGAACATAGGGCAAACTCAAATCTACCTCTGCGAGAAGAAGTACTACTACATAATGACTTGCAAGATGCTCTACATGATAATAATAATAGCTCACAATGAGTTCATCATAAAAGCAACCCTAACAGATTAGCTAGATGAGCAAAGACTAATATAAGTCATATTGATCACCCAAGAGACCTCTGACATATACTGGAGGCTACGATGGATTTGCGCCAGAAGCTAAATTCAAAATGTCAATATAAGAAGAATGAGTCAAGGGGCTCTAGTGCTAGTTCTAGGTCAGCAAGTCTTGAAGTAGAATTGAAAATTCTTAAGAAACGAGTGGATGAGATTGAGAAAAGTCTTGTGGAACTACTCTTAGCAAAGGTAGAACCACCATTCACTAAGATTATACTGAAGGCTTGATTGCCAATGAAATTGAAGATGTCCCAAATAAAGTTATATAGAGAGGAAAGAGACCCAATTGAGCATCTGGAGACCTATAGGTCATTGATGGAATTTTAGGGGGCAACAAAGGTAGCCATGTGCAGGGCTTTCTCCCTGATGCTTATAGAAATAGCACGTAAGTGGTATAGGAAGCTGAAGCCTAGTTCTATCGCTTCATTTGCCCAGCTTAGTTAAATGTTTATAAGTTAGTTTGTGGGAGCCAGAGACCATCAGCTTCCCCTAGCTCACTTATTATCAGTGAAGCAGGGGAAGAATGAGTCATTAAAGGATTATATTATTTGTTTTAATAAAGAGATAGTAAGAGTAGAAAATTTTACAGATGCGGTGGCATTAACTGCTATAATGGCAAGCTTACGACGAGGAAAATTCCATTACTCACTTGCTAAGAATGCACTAAGGATTTTCACTGAGTTAATATCGAGAGCTCAAAAATACTCTAATGCCGATAAGCTAACTAATGCAAAGAAAGGAACAGACTCAGACTTTGAAAGGGCTGAAGAAAAATAGAAAAGGCAGGATGAATAGATTGAAAATTGAGAAAAAAGAAATAGACCAGGAGACAACAAGGGCCTAATAATCCCACAAAACAAGTACTTCCGGTACACGACATTTAATGTACGAAGAGAATAGATGTTTATGCAAATAAGAGACCTAGATTTGTTGTAAAAGTCTAAAGAAATCAAGATCGCACCAAATCGAAGAGACATGAGCAAGTACTATAGGTACTATAGAGATCATAGTCATAATACTAATGACTGTTTTGATCTGAAAGAGGAAATAGAATCCTTAATCTAGCGAGGATATCTGAAAGACTTTGTAAAAATGAAAGAGCGCATGGATATCCAAAATGAAGCCTCAGCTGATATGCCACAGAATATTACTGCAGTAGCAAAAGAACATATAGAGAACCAAGAGGTTGCAAAAGGAGCCCCTACAAGAACTATTTTTGGTGGACTTGCAAGAAAAATGAACTCCAATAGGGCACAAAAACCTCAGGTACGAGGGGTTCGACCAGTACCAAGGGCTTTATCAGTTAACTTAGTGGGTAAAACCCCAAAAGAGGCTACGATGGAATATAATATGATTACATTCACAGAAGAAGAAGAAGAGGCTAGAGAGATATACCAGCCATATGATGATGCTCTAGTTGTTTAGATCACTTTAGCCAACAGGAAAATTTCCAGAGTCCTAATAGATAATAGGAGTTCAGTAGACATTTTATATGTAGCGACATTTGACAAGATGAATATAGAAAGAGGAAAACTGAAGCAATTCGCACTACATTGATTGGCTTTGGCAGATAGTGCTCAATTCCTTTGGGCAGTATAGATCTACCAGTTACTATTGAAAAACCACCTCACCAATCTACCAAGATAGTGGGCTTCTTAGTAGTAGAGCACCCTTCGGTCTATAATGCTATCTTAGGTAGATCAGCCTTAAATCGTTTCGGAGTAATAACCTCAACTTACCATTTAATGATAAAATTTCCAACAGAAACTGGGATTGGAATCTTCAAGGCAGATCAAGAAAAGTCCAGAAAGTGTTATGTAACAGCCTTAAAAGGTAAAATAGACAAATGAGAATGTCTTCAAGTCACACTTAATCCTAGAAAAGAGAGAAATGAACACAAATGACCACTAGTAGATCAGGTGCAGCACAATGATCAAAGTAAGATAGTTCATGTTGGATTATTATTAACCCTAAAAATACAAAAAAAAAGTTAGAAGATTTTCTCAGATCATAGTCCGATGTGTTTGCATAGCTCATGAAGACATGCTAGCTATAGATCCAGAAGTGATAATCCATCAACTAATTGTAGATTCTAGTCACAAGCTAGTACGACAAAAGAAGAGATCCTTCAATCCATAAAGATGCAAGGCAATAGAAGAAAATGTGGAAAAACTTTTAAAAGCAGGCTTCATTAGAGAGGCCTATTATCCAAATTGGTTGACCATTAAAACCTCAGAGGAGGAAAAGAAATAGTATGGACAGAGGAATGCGAAAAAGCCTTCCAAGAGTTGAAAATATATCTAGAAAGTCTTTCAGTTCTCTCTAAACAAATACCAGGAGAAAATATTTACTTATACCTGGTCGTTTCAGACTTGATAGTAAGCTCAGTATTGATAAGAGAGGAAAGTAAGGTGCAGAAGCCAATTTATTATGTGAGCCATGCTCTGTTAGATACCAAGACAAAGTATCCATCTATAGAAAAAAAAAAAAAAGGCTTTAACTCTAGTAATATCAACCAAGAAACTAAGGCCTTACTTCCAAGCTTACACCATAGTGGTGCTCATAAACTAGCCCTTGAGGCAGATAATGGGATGACCAGAGATGTCAGAAAGGTTGGTGCAGTGGGCTGTAGAGCTGGGAGAACATGATATTAGGTACCGACCTATAACAGCAATTAAAAGGCAAGCAGCCGCATACTTCATAGCAGAATTCACTAGTAACTTATTCAAGAAGGCCAGGATCAGTGAAGCAATAATGTCAACCTACAGATTATATGTGGATGGATCATCAAACCAATATGGGAGTGGAGCAGGGTTGATTTAGTCACCCCAGATCATATAGAGATTAGCTCTGGCCTCAGGTTTAGGTTTAAAGCCTCCAACAATGAGGCAGAGTACGAGGTCTTGCTTACTGGTCTCAGGTTAGCTAAAAAGATAGGGCAAAGAAGTTGGAAATTTTTAGTGATTCGCAATTAATTGTGAATCAAGTCATATCCAAGTATATATTTATGGAGGAATATTATCAGTGATCTTTTCTCTTAGGTGACTTGAAAACCTTTGAACTGAAGCTCCATGATAAAATGTTAGCTCGTTAAATATATTTTTGAAGGAAGATTATCAGTGAACTTTTCTCTTAGTTGACGAAACAAAAAGTGAATTATTTCTTCTAAATTGAAATTTTAAGATGAAATGTTAACTCTTTGAAAATATTTCTAGAGGAATATTATCAGTGAACTTTTCTCTTAGTTGACTTAACAAAAAGTGAATTATTTCTTTTGAAATGAAGTTCTAGAATGAAATGTTAGCTCTTTGAATTTTTCTTTAAAACTAAAGTTTTAGGAGGAAATAATTATTATTTTTTAAAACTTTTCTGCCAAACTAAAGTTCCAAGAGGGGATATGAATTTGTTCTCTGAATTGATGGCATTACTTCCCTTAAACTGAAGTTCCAAGAGGGAATATGAATTTGTTCTTTGAATTGATGGCATTAATTCCCTTAAACTGAAGTTCCAAGAGGAATTACTCATTGTTCTTTAAATCAATGAAACCAATCCCACAGAACTTTTCCTTTAAACTGAAGATTCAGTGGAAATATCAGTTTTCTAAACTTTTCTTTTCCTTTTTATTGAAGTTCTAAGAGGAAATGTGAATTTTCCCCAGGCATTTCTGCTAATTCAGGTATAGGTTATGAAACTTAGCTTATACTCTAAAATATTGGCAAAGAGATATTTTATGCCTTAGCTTAGCTTGACTCATCTTTGTCAGGCCTTGTATAGGATTGGCCATTCCTTAGTTTGGCTTTCTTTCGTTAGCTTTGGCTTTTGTTTTCATTAGTTAGCTTTTGTCTCTATTTTGCCTTGGCCTTTGTTTGTTTTCTTGGGCATTGGCCTTTTCTTCGCTTGGCTTGCATTTCTTGCCTTTTTTTTTTTATTCTTTTTATTTTGTTACCTTTTGCCTAAGGAAAAGTGATGTATTCTTAAGGATTACTATTTCGGAACTTTACCTCTTGGTTGGTCTAAGGAAGTTTTTCCTATTTGTTGGTCTAGAGAAAAATGAGTGATTTTGGATGAATGTTATTAAGGAACTTTTCCTCCTTACTGGTCTAAGGAAACATTTTCTCCTTATTAGCCCAGGAAAGTTTTTCTTCTTTCTTAACTTAAGGAAAATAGAGTAATTTCATAAAAATATTATTAGGGAGTTTTTCTACTTTCTTGGAGGAAGTGACATTTTCTTAACTTGGCTTGCTCTTATAGCCTTGACTTTTGTTTGCCACAATTTTTCCTTAACCTTTGTTTGCCTTATTAGGCATTGGCCTTTTCTTGGCTTAGTCTTTTGTTGTGGCCTTGGCTTTTGTTTGCCTTGATCATCTTTTAGCCTTTGTTTTTCTTTGGCCTTTGTTTACCTTATTGCGCATTGGCTTTTTTCTTGGCTAGTTTGCTTTTGTGGGCTTGGCTTTTATTTGCCTTAGTTTTCCTTTAGCCTTTGCTTGCCTTGTTGAGCAGTGGCTTTTTCTTAACTTGACTTACTCTTGTGGCCTTGACTTTGTTCACCTCAGTTTTTCTGTAGTCTTTGTCTACCTCGTTAAGCACGAGCCTTTTCTTGGCTTGGCTTGTTCTTATGTCCTTGCTTTTGTTTACCTCAGTTTTCCTTTAGCCTTTATTTTTCTTTAGCATTTGTTTTCCTTATTAGGCATTGCCTTTTCTTGGCTTTCTTTCAGCACCTTTAAAGTTCTAGATGGTTCTTACAAGATCATTATCTTTTATTCTCAATCTCGCTTTTAGTTTCGAAGGTAAGTTTTGCCTCATGTCTTTTCTGATTTTGGCAAATCAATTCTTAAATTTAGACGTTGTGCATATTTGAAACTTGTGTAGGTTTCCTTTTATAGTTGTACTATTTTGATTATAATGATTTGATGATTAGAATTTGAATCATCTAGAAATTTTACTTGTGAAATTTTTCCATATAAAATACGGCTTGTCACAACCTTAGATATTATCATCTGGTAATATTACTTACAAAAGCTTTCCTTATGGAATATGGGAAGCTTAAAGCTTTTGATATATAAAATATTCAATGAGATATTATTCCCTCCTCAAACTAATAACAATCAAGCTGTTGTTAATAATGTTTAAAGGTAGCAATTGTGAACTTTTCCTCTTTATTACTGGAGAAAAAAACAGTTTATGATATTTTGAATAATGAGTGAATAACAAAGAGTTAGAAAATTTTGGGAGAGTTTATTTACTTGATAGTTTAAAAGATAGCAGGTCTCTGGAATTTAACGGTGAAAGCTTACTGACAAACGGTCAACCGTTTATTTGAAAATTAACTCAACGGTAACTTTATCCAAGATAAACGATTAACGTTAACGGTTAACGGCGATCCGTTTTCTAGCAGACAGTTAGTAACAGCTATTTTTAGCTCCTACTATAAATAAGCTCATTTGAATTCAAATAAAGATTGATCACAATACTACCATTGAGCTTATAATCGAGTATAAAATCTTCATAGAGCTTTAAACACATTCTTCCTTCATTTATTCACACTTTGGGCATTGATTTGTAATCTTAAATATTGTGTGAGGGAAAAATAATTTGTAAACTTTTGTTTTGAGTGATTATAAGTGTTGGGATACACTTGAGTTAAGAGATTGGGGATAATCTCTTGTTGTAAAGGTTTAGTGACACCTTGGAAGTCAATTGTAAGCATTTAAAGCCTTAGAGGCTTGCATAGTGAAATCCTTAAGCGCGGAAAGCTTGAAGGCGTGGATGTAGGTGAGGTTGGCTGAACCACGTAAAAATCTTCGTGTTTGAATCTCTCTTCCCTTATCTTTTTATATTGTGATTGATTTATTAGTCATTGCCTTAAATTTGTTTTAGATTTGCATTAAGTTTTACTTTAGAATTGAATAATTTTTAATAATCCAATTCACCCCCTCTTGGGTTGCATAACTAGAATTTCATTTGGTATCAGAGCAAGGTTCTCTTGCTAGGACTTAGCCATCTAGAGTAAGAAATCCATGGCAAACCAAAATGACTCAACCTTTAGGGAAGGATAGTCCACAACTAGACCACCGTTCTTGGACGGAAATGACTACCCATATTGGAAAATTAGGATGAGAATTTATTTACAAGCACTAGACTATGAAATTTGGGAAGTTGTTTGTGATGGTCCATTTATGCCTTTGACTAAAAATGAAGTCGGGGAAGATATTCCAAAACCGTCACGGGAATGGAATAAATTGGAAAAAAGAAAAGCTTCTCTAAATTCCAAAGCTATGAATGCCTTGTTTTGTGCACTAAATAAGAAAGAGTTTCATAGAGTGTCTAGTTGTGAAAGTGCTCATGAAATTTGGCATAAACTTGAAGCTGTCTATGAAGGCACGAATCAAGTTAAAGAGTTTAAAATTAGTAGATACACTCGACAATATAAGTTGTTCTAAATGGAACAAAATGAGAGTGTGTACTCTATGCGTACTAGATTTACGGACATAATAAGCACTATAGAAGCCCTAGGAAAAATCTTCTTTAATAGTAAGAAAGTTAAGAAAATCATTAGGTCGCTACCTAAGGAATCGAGACCAAAAAGGACTGCCATTGAGGAAGCCAAAGATTTAAACATTTTACCTATTGATAATTTAATTGGTTCTCTTATTTCTTATGAGGAAAACTTGACAGCCGAAAGAGAAAATGAGGAAAAGAAGAAAAACATTGCTCTCAAAGCCTCAAAATATGAGTGATGGGGAAAGCGAACCGGATGATGAAGAGTTAGCTATGCTAGCTAAGATGTTCAGAAAGTTTTTTAGGACAACCGGTGAGCGAAGAAAATTTAGAAACATCAAGAATCAAAAGGAGAAGAAAAAGTTAATCACATGCTATAAATGCAAGAAGTCTGGCCACATAAGATCAGAGTGCCCACTTATCAACTAACTCATGAAGAAAGCCATGGTTGCAACTTGGGATGATAGCGATGAAGATTCAAGTGATGAAGAAGAGTCGCAAGAAGTATCAAACCTAGTGCTTATTGCAATAGGAGATGATGATGATTTCAATTAGGTAAGTGATCTTACCCATGATGAATTGTATGAAACTTTTAAGAATTATATAATGAGTTGATGAAGATTGGTAGAAAGAATGTATATCTTAAAAAGAAAATGGTAAAGCTAAAAAATCATAATGAATCCCTAAATGTAAAAATTACATGCCTAGAAGTAGAGAATAAAACATTACATGATAGAGTTGCATTATCAAATGAGAAACCTAGCATCTCACATGAGCATTTAGAATCACACATAGACGATTTGAAAAATGAAAATGAAATACTTAAGAAAAAGAGCAGTGAGTTAAATGAGATTTTTTTAAAATTTACAAATGGGTAAAAGATGTTGGATAACTTGTTTAACTCACAAAAATGTGTTTTTGATAAAGGAGGACTTGGTTATAAGCCTAATTTGAAACAAAAATATTATAAGAACTACTTTGTAAAGACTAAATCTATTAACAATCAAGTTGTATGTCATTATCGTAATCAAGATGGTCATATGAAAAATAAGTGTCAAGTGAAAAGAAATGCATATTATGGTATGAAATGCATTTGGGTAAAGGAACTATTGCTAACTCTCAAAGACCCAAAATGTTTTGGGTACCTAAGACTTGAGATTCTGTCTGCAGGGCTTGAAGAAGAAGAAAAATAAATGGTACTTGGACAGTAGTTGTTCAAGGCACATGACCGGAAACTATGCATAGTTCTCAAGCTTGACCAAAGTTGAAAATGGTGGAGACGTATCTTTTAGAAGCAACTCAAAAGGAAAAATTCTCGGAACTAGTAGTGTTGGCAAAAGTTTCCTTAACTCTAATTCAAAATGTATGTTTGGTTGAAAATTTAAAATACAACTTGATTAGTATTAGTCAATTATGTGACAAAGGTTATAAAGTTGTTTTTTATAAATCTAGATGTGTTATTGGGAATGCATGTGATGACAAGATTTTATTTGTTAGAAATAGATGTGGTAATGTTTATACCATTGACATAGAATGTGCATCTACTCATGATAAATGTTTTTCGGCATTGCATGATGATGGTTGGCTATGGCATAGAAGAGTAAGACATGTAAGCATGGATTTGATTTCAAATATTTTGAAATATGATATAGTCAAAGGTCTTCTAAAAATTGGTTTTCAAAAGGATAGAATTTGTGAAGCTTGTCAATTTGGAAAACAAATCAAAACATCTTTTAAAAAAAAAATCATATTTCCACTTCAAAACCACTTCAACTACTTCACATAGATTTATTTGGACCTTCAAGGTATGCAAGTTTAAATGGCAAATATTATGCATTTGTAATTATGGATGATTATTCTATATACGCATGAGTATTGTTCTTAGCTAATAAAGATGAGACCTTTGATGTATTTAGAATTTTCTGTGAAAAGGTTCAACATGAAAAAGGTTACTCTATTACTTATATTAGAAGTGATCATGGTGGAGAATTTGAAAATCATGCATTTGAGAATTTTTGTAATGATTTTAGCATTGAACATCAATTTTCATCACTTAGGACTCCACAACAAAATGGAATTATTGAGAAAAAGAATAGGTCTATTCAAGAAATGGCTAGGACTATGTTGAATGAGAATGCTTTACTAAAATATTTTTGGGCCGAAGCCGTTAACACCACTTGTTATGTTTTAAATCGGGTGTTGATTAGGCTACCACATCTTAATAAAACTCCCTATGAACTTTGGAAAGATAGAAAACCAAACATTAGTTACTTCAAAGTTTTTTATTTCAAATATTTTATTTTGAACACAAAGCATAATCTTGTTAAATTTGATTCAAAATCTGAGGTTGGCATCTTTCTTGGGTATTCAAACTCAAGCAAAGCTTATAGAGTGTATAATAAAATAACTTTGGTTGTGGAAGAATCTATACACGTTTCATTTAATCAGTCTAACCCCTCCTCTGCGCAGAAAGGAGTTGTTAATGATGATGTAGATAGAGAGTTACAAGAAGAACCATCAAAGGATAAACAAGAGAATACACCATAAGAAAATCAAGAGGATGGACAAGAAGAGCAAACGAATATGGATCAACAAGAAGGTACTACTCAAATACTTCCCAGGGAGTGGAGCTATGTTTCTTCTCACCCTAAGGATGCAATTTTGGGAGATCCTTCACGTGACATAACAACTAGATCATCTTTTAGAAATACTTGTAATCATGCTGCATTCATATCTCAAATTGAACTAAAACCCTTTGCGGATGCAGAAAATGATGAATCTTGGATTATGGCAATGCAAGAGGAGTTAAATCAATTTGAGATAAACAATATGTGGGAATTAGTTCCTAAACCGGAACATCAATCTATTATAGGCACTAAATGGGTGTTTAGAAATAAAATGGATGAATCCGGTGTGGTTGTAAGAAATAAAGCTAAATTAGTAGCTCAAGGTTACAGCCAAGAAGAGGGAAATGATTTTGATGAAACATTTGCACCTGTAGCTATATTAGAATCTATTAGATTGTTCTTAGCATTTGCATGTCATAAAGATTTCATTTTATTTCAAATTGATGTCAAAAGTGCTTTCTTAAATGGTTATATTATAGAAGAAGTATATATAAAACAACTCCCTGGTTTTGAAAATGAAAAATTTTCAAATCATGTTTATAAGTTGTCAAAAGTATTGTATGGATTAAAACAAGCACCTAGAGCATGGTATGATAGACTTAAGAATTTCTTGTTAGATAATGGTTTTTCAATGGGAAAAGCGGATACCACTCTCTTTGTTAAGTATAAGAACCAAGATATTCTTGTTATTCAAATATACGTCGATAATATTATATTTGGTTCTACTAATAAGTCTTTGTACAAGGAATTTTCCTCTTGTATGAGTAAGGAGTTTGAAATGAGCATAATGGGAGAGTTGAAGTACTTTCTTGGACTCCAAATCAAACAAAACGAGGAAGGAAATTTTATAAATCAAGCCAAGTATGTAAAGATCTACTCAAGAGATTTGGCATTGATGACTCAAAAACTAAAAGTACTCCTATGAGCACAACAACCAAGCTTGATAAAGACGAAAAAGGCAAAGAAGTAGATATCAAAATCTACCGAGGTATGATCCGATCTTTACTTTATTTAACTGCAAGTAGGCCCAATATCATGTTTAGTGTATGTTTGTGTGCAAGATTCAATCATGTCCCAAGGAATCTCATTTGCTTGCTGTAAAAAGAATTTTCCGATATTTGAGTGGAACCATAGATCTTGGCCTTTGGTATCCTAGAGGAACTCATATAGATCTAACTCATTTTTCGGATGCAGATTTTACCGGTTACAAAGTTGATAGAAAAAGCACTAGTGGAACTTGTCATTTGCTAGGTCACTCACTTGTCTCATGGTTTAGTAAGAAACAAAATTATGTTGCACTTTCAAGCACCGAGGCTGAATGTATTGCTGCAGGGAGTTGTTGTGCACAAGCTCTTTGGATGAAACAAACACTTACAAATTATGGTATTAACCGTGATCAAATTCCTATTAAGTGTGATAATACTAGTGCTATAAATCTTTCAAAGAATCCCATTCAGCACTCTTGAACCAAGTATATAGATATTAGACATCATTTCTTGAGAAATCATGTTCAAAAGGGTGATATTGCATTAGAGTTCATTTCTACAGAAAACCAACCTGCCAATATTTTCACAAAACCTCTTAGCAAAGATCAATTTTCAAAAATTCGACATGAACTTAAGATAATGAAATTTCTCATTAACATGATATGAAGTCTATTAAAATTGATTGATTGATATTTTAAATAAGTTTTGATAACTATAAAATGCTTGAAAGTATCCTATAACTGATGTAGTTGTTCCATTAAAGTTTGAATACCTATATGAATTAATTTTTTTTTTGTGAGTTCATAATTCATGAATTAAACTGGCCCTTAAAACATTTTTGAATCAATGGAATGATCTTGAAATGTGTTATTTGTTGGCCAAATATTAAAACAAATGTGCGAAATAACAAATGAAATAAACGGATAACCGTTTATAAATAAACGGTGTACCGTTTATTTCCAAAAACTAGGATATGCTGACTGCCAATTACCCCTTTACCGTTTGCCTCAAACAGTAAACTATTTAAAAACAGAGAACTCACTGGAAGTTGCTCCTTCACCGTTTACACTTACTCGTTAACCGTTTTTTATTAAAGGCTCTCTGGATATTAATCCCTCATCATTTATAGAAAACTGATCGCCGGTTTCGCAAAATATAAAAATGTTCAAGGGTTTCTTCTTCCTCTTTACTTACCCTCTCACCGTTTTAGCCATTACCGCGCAACCGAAGCTTTCCCTTTCCTCTATTCTTCATTTCTCTACATTTTCGTGACAAATCACAACGATAGAACCCTTTCTAATCATCCTTAGATCGATTTTACCGATTCAAATCTTCAAATCTAGTCCAAAATTGAAAAATCCCAAATCTAAATCCTAAGGGCAGCCGCACTGTCTTTTCCATTTTTGATCTAATTCTTGTCCTTTCTTGACCAAATTGGACCTCAATATCACTTCTTTTACTCCTTCTAAACTCCATAATTGGTTCCATGGCTAAATCATCTCAGCGACCTCGGAGGAGAAAAATACCTCCCTCCATGAGCCCTATACCACCACGGGACAGTTCAGAATTCGAAAGACTTCATCTTCCCACAGCACCATTGCGCAAGCACTTCGAGGATCACTTTATGGTCGACAGGTACTTGACTCTTACTATGTGGATATAGAAGATTTCAATGAGTTAATTGTGTGTGGTAGGAGTGTTAGGAATATGCTTCAACCTTGGGAGTCTGCCATTGATTTTGATGATCGAGTTTATCCTAATCTAGTTCGAGTTTTCTATTCTAATATGGAACTTTCCGCAACTCGTTTAGATAGAACAGTTACTCTTGTTGATGGTATTTCTATTGACTTTAATATTGAGTTTTTAAATACTAACATCCTTGGAATTCCGAATGAGGGTCATAGCATTTATACATCTAGAAAAGCTATCTCATTTGATGACTTTGTACATAATGAGGGTGTCCGAAACATTTGTTGTTGTCGGGATCTTACTGCTGATATTTGTGCACTACCCTTTCGATCCCAACTATTACCTCTTCAAGTTCGCATCCTTTATACCATTTTGCAACATATCATTACTCCTCGGAAAGGTCACTAGGATGAGGTAACTCGATTAGATGTTAGGTTACTGGATAGTCTCATTACGGGGCGATCCATTAACCTTGGATATATCATTGTACGACACATATTGACCACCCCTGCAATTACTCACGGCTTGCTCCCTTATGGCAGTATCATCACTAAAATACTACAGCACTTCCACGTGCCTCGTAGGGATGCTGTGTATAAGGAGCCCAAATGGATAAGTCCAGAAGCTATAACCAGTATTGGTTTCTCTAGAAAGAACGAGCAATGGTTCAAGACCTAAAATTCTAAGAATCAGGACACCTTGATTGCTCTAGAAGATGATCAAATGCTTAATGATATTTATCCTCCCGATCAGCTTTCCGACTTTAGACTAGGAGCTCATCATCCACCTCCGTGTTGTCGAGCTGTTCCCCAGCCTTCAGCTCATTTCGATACTAAAGCGCACGAGATGGACACTAATATTCCCTTTGTTTCTGAGCCTCCTCCAACTCCCGAGTAGACTTTCACTCCCGACAAGCCTCCGGCTCCCGTTCAGCCACTCACTTCGGACACTTTACAGCAGTTGACTGATGATGTTTGCAGGATTTCTAAGCGATAGCAGCTGATTCTCGACCGCCTTGATACTCTCTCCCGCGATCAGCAGCAGCTCCGGTCTTAGGTTCAAACTTTTCAGAAGCACAATATTGATCAATAGTATGAGATCATTACTGCACAACACTAGCTTCTTGGCTCTTTCGGCTTCAACCCTAGCAGTATCTCTTCAAGACCGACCTCTTCGCGTCCTCCATCTTCACGGCCACCTCCTTAGTTTCTGACTTTCTTTTTCTCACATAAATTTTATGATAATGTTTATATGTGTTTTTTATTTGACTTGCATTACTTTTTCTTGATGATTTTGATGATGGATTAGCATTTTTTATGGTTGGTTATTTTTATGGTTTCCTCATGCATGATTATATATGCTTGGATTAACTGATATTGGAGTTGTTGGGTTATGGAAACTTGTTTAATTAATTTTGGAAGTGTTTTTAATCTAGTCTTGCATTTGAGGATTTGTCCATTTTTAAGGGGAGACTCAGCCAAAATTTTTTCTCGCCTATCATAGGAAATCGTTTCATCTTGCATCTCACGCTTCCCTTGTTCAAATCTTTTTTTTCTTTCTTTTCTTTTTGATGATGAAGGGGGAGATAATGGACAAATTTTAGCAAAATACATATGTCTTTTGTTTTCAAAAGAAAAACATCTTGTATTGGCTAAAAAGTTTTTTATTTATTAAAACTTAATTGGCCATACATTTAGGGGGAGCATATAGTTGGGGGGAGCAAAATGTTGAAAGAAGTTTGTCATCATCAAAAAGGAGGAGAATGTTAACATGTAGATGTTCATTATATTGATTTTGATGATAACAAACCTTAAATATTCTTGATTAAGTTGTTGGAGCTTTTCAATAACAAATATTTTCTTACAAGCCAAAATTTTTTCTAAATTTGTTTATGAAAATTGAATAAACCGGAAAAACATTTCCAGTAAAATTATGTTAAAATATGCAATTCTGGAAGTAAACGGCGAACCATTAATTTTAACGGTTAACCGATAATTTCCAGAGAATGGTTATTTCTTAAGCTTCAACTGATTAGCTTACAAACCAATTTAGCCACTAGAAGTAAACGGCGAACCGTTAATTGTAACGGTTAACCGATAATTTTCAAAGATGAATTTTGTGCTAATCTCTTACCGTTTAAACCAAAACGGATAAGCTTTGTTATTTTACAGGTTATTGGCAATAACTAGCGAACCGTTAACGAAAAACAGCTAACCAATAATTTTTAGATTGTCATTCTTTATTAATCTTTAACCGTTTAACAAGAACAGTTAGCAGAAATTTATTTTGCAGGTCTCTGGAATTTAACGGTGAAAGGTTAATGACAAACGGTCAACCGTTTACTTGAAAATTAGCTCAACGGTAACTTTGACCAAAACAGACAGTTACCCGTTAACGGTTAACGGTTAACGGCGATCCGTTTTATGGTAGACAGTCAGTAACAGCTATTTTTTAGCTCCTACTATAAATAAGCTCATTTGAATTCAAATAAAGATTGATCACAACACTACCATTGAGCTTATAATCAAGTATATAATCTTCATAGAGCTTTAAACACATTCTTACTTTATTTATTCACACTTTGGGCATTGATTTGTAATCTTAAATATTGTGTGAAGGAAAAATAATTTGTTATCTTTTGTTTTGAGTGATTATAAGTGTTGGGATACACTTGGGTTAAGAGATTGGAGATAATCTCTTGTTGTAATGGTTTATTGACACCTTGGAAGTCAATTCTAAGCATTTAAAGCCTTGGAGGCTTGCTTAGTGGAATCCTCAAGCTCGGAAAGCTTGGAGGCGTGGATGTAGCAAGGTTGGCCGAACCACGTAAAAATCTTCGTGTCTAAATCTCTCTTCCCTTATCTTTTTATATTGTGATTGATTTATTAGTCATTGCCTTAAATTTGTTTTAGATTTGCATTAAGTTTTACTTTAGAATTGAATATTTTTTAGTAATCCAATTCACCCCCTCTCTTGGATTGCATAATTAGAATTTCAAAATATATAGCTAAGATGTAATTAGCTTTATTTATTTGTATGTGATGATTAATCATGTATTAGTATAAATAGAGGGAGAAACACACATCTCTACACATTTCCTTCTCTTCTTTCCCCTCAAATTTTTCTTCTCATCTTTCTTTGTAATATATTTTCAATAAATAAAATTATTTTTATTTTTAATTTTCAAATACTTTTGTTTAATTATGTTTTTTTAATTTTAATAATTCCCTTTATTTCAAATATATTCAGCTAAATACTAATAGTTATGGGAAGATAAAACTCTTAGTAAAAAAAATGATTTAATCAAATTTTATTTTTAATTATATAAATTAAATTATTTTCCACCTAATTTTATCCATATTTTACATTTTGAAATTTTGATTTATTGTAAACAAACATGAGGCTTGGCACAATGAATTCTTAATATCTTAGTATAAAGTAAGGTAAAATAGTATTTTGACTTACCGTAGACGAGTTAAATTTTGGCACACTAAGTACTTAATCCATAATAAAATTATTGGAAAAATAATTTTAATTTATACTATTAATCATTTGGGCAATAGAATAGAAATAAAAGAATTTATTAAATTGTATTTATTATAAAAAGTGGATCTATAACTCTAACTAATTTAATTTCATAGTTTTGCTTAAATTAAGTTGCATATATTTACTTTTAAATAAACAAATTAAATTTTTTCTCTGTATATCGACTTCAACTCACCGAGATATAGTATAATTAGGCGCTCTTATACTTGAAAGTAAATTAAATACTTTTAAATCGTGCCACTAACCATGTAAATAATTAATTAAACTTAATATATTAACAAATTAAATAATAATATAGGCAGTTGAAGCGAGCATATAAATTAACAAACTAAAATGCCAAAATAAGAAAATTTGCAAAGAAAAATTAAAAAATAAAAATTAAATTACAAAAATTTAAAGAAGAAAAAAAGAAAATGAATATTTTCAAGATGTGGACTCATTTCTTTTTTTTTTTAATTTGAAAATTTACCAAGCAATTAAATGATTAATTCAAATTATCAGGCCTTGTTATAATTTTTAAAGTCCAAGTCAATGTTTATTATGTCCACAAAGTCAAAAAGTCAAAACTTATTTGGTCTTCAAGATAGATAAGTCATAATCCAAAGATCCAAGTTCAGTTCAAGGACTAATTTATAAAAGCATTTGGGTCAAAATGAAATTTTTTATAAGTTTTATGTGTAATACTGAAATTTTAAGAAAAAAGGGCCTTAACTGAAATTTTATGAAATAAAATAAAATAAAATTATGAAATCTAAACCAATGAATGATAAAGGGAGAAATAAATAGAAAAAATAATAAATAAAATACCTTTCTCTAACAACAGTGTTAAAACTTTACATAACTGAAAGTGTTGATTACTTCCAAATATAAGAGTGTCTAGTTATAATATAACCCAGTGAGTCTGAGATTAATTCACAAAGAAAGATTTAATTTGTTAATTTTCTTTAAACTATCTAAGAAACTAAAAGTATAATTTAAATACAGGCTATTTAATTTAAGTGAAACTATGGAAATAAATTAGTTAAGGTTATGGATCTACTCTTAACAATAGATATGATTTAATAAATTCTTTTTATGTAAATTTATTGCAAAGACTAATTAAATAAATTAATATTATTTTTTCATTAATTTTATTATATATTAAGTACTTAACGTACCAAAATATAATTTGTTTACAAAAGATCAAAATATCATTTTACCATAATCTATACTAAGATATTAAGAATTTATTATTCTAAACTCCCTTATTTGTTTGCAATGAATTAAAATTTCAAAATATAAAATATGGATAAAATCAAATAGAAATTAATATAATTTATATAATAAAAAATAAAATTTGATTTAATCATTTTTTCTACTAAGAGTTTCACCTTACTGTAATTATTATTATTTGGCTTAGCATAATTGAAATAAAAATAATTGTTAAAATTAAATTATGCATAATTAAAATTAAAATAGCTAAGATTGAAAATAAATCTATATTTAGTTTTGAATTAAATTTCAAAGTTCTGAAATAAATTATAAGAAAATTAAATACAAAAGAAAAGAAAAGAAATTTTGGAGACTAAGCCTTCTATTTCCCACCCCTCTTTTGCACTTCTTCGCATTCTCTCTGATTCTGCTCTTTCTTCTCACCTCCTCATGCTCTCTCTTTGCTATCCTTTTTCTTCTCCCCTTTTGCACACCATCGCTACTCTTTTTATAGGCGACTAGCAATCACTTCCTCTTTTTTTCCTATTATTATTTGTTAGTCAAGGGGCAGGCGGTTGCCACTTGACTATCAATTGATCATGTGGCTCCACCTATTTTATTTTTTTATTTTAATTTAATCCATCTTCTCTGTCTTCCGCTTTTAGTTCTGATTTCCTCTTTATTTTTTAAATATATCTATAATATAACTTGAAAATTATATATATATATGTATTCTTTAAGTTATATTAACATACTATAATTTAATTTAACATAAAATTATATTAGGAGAGCATTAAGATAATTTATAAGTTATAAGCGCATTAATGAACACTATGAGTGAAAAAATGATAATTTAAATCTTAGTTAAATGTACAGTTTCTATTGTTAATCAATACCCAACCAAATCTAATTTAAAAAATGATGATAAAGTAATGGTTGTGTAGGTTTTAGTGAGAGAAAAAAATTTCATCAAGTTCCCTACAGACGACACCAATGAAGATGCTGGATTTCTACCTTCACATGTATTTGTAGTTTGTGGAGAACTTGTCACAATCACTGGCCTCAAATCCAGTAAGGTGAGTACTTGAAAATAATTTCTACCTTCACATGCGTGTATTTCTCTGTCATTTTGACCTTTAGGTGGTATTTCCTTAGACTAATGGATTGCAGAACTAATTCCTTTTCTTGCCACCTTTATGAGGTTTGGGAGAATTTTTATCTTGAGTGTTATTTCCCCTGGAATGATTCTTTTATCTAGAGGACTGGACAGGTGGGTTTTATTTTTTCCCTAAAATGATTCTTTTATACAGAAGAGTGGACATTGATGCTTTTGAAGTATGGCACCTACAGGCCCATAAGAGTTAATTTAGATAGTTGATATGGGTGGCTAATATATGTTCAAGTATAACTTTGATGTACTCGAGAGATGGCTTAAGTGGATGCATAGAATGCTTTGTATAACAGGAGTAGCTCATATAAGCTCGTATGTGAAACATAATCTCAACATTAAATTGAAAGTATAGCAAGATAAACATAAATATAAAGAACACATAATATTTATTTGGTTTGACCTTTGGCCTATGTCCACGGAAACAAGTCATCGTCAATCTACTATATAAATAAGAGGCTATATATGATTTTACATTATCTAAGATGAATAACACAAGGTAAATAACTATATAAAGATATTTGGTGTTGATGGAGATAAAGATGGTGAATAAAAATATGGAAACTAGTAATATGGTAGAGAAAATGATGAAAGTAAAGAATAGAAATATTCTCCCAGAACTTCAGAGGTGGATGATGATTTAAAATCGGGAGGAAAAAAAAAAGGAGAGAAGAGGAATACCCCTAATGTGGGTGAATAAGACATTTACATGGTGGAGATTACTTGTAAGAAGTGTGCATAAAAAATAGAGCTAGATGTCATCCTTAAGTTAAAAGGAGAGGATGTTTTTAGGGCTATGTCTCATATTTAGGGAAAAAAAAAATAAAAATATTCTCTTTATACTAGGTTTATTCTTTTGTATCTTAAAACATTCAACCTTAGCCATTGATTTTCGAGCCCATCCAATGTAGTAAAATCTTTCAAATGGCATCTTTATATTGCTCTAAGTACTTTGCCAATTTTACCTTTGTAATTGTTCACGTGTCATTTATTTTTTAGTTCAAAAATGTCATTTGAAATTTATACCCAAATAATATTTATTAAAATGATTGTTGGTCTGTGGATTAGATTGGGTTGGATTAGAAAATTCCAACCCAAATGATTGTTAATTGAACTTCACATAACTTGTTAGGTTAAATTTTTTTTTTTTAACCTAACCCTACCTGCCTAAATTGTGCAAGGTTGCATAGGTTACTACTTATAAGATCTCACGAAGCACATTATAATTTTAATTAGTAATAATATGAAGAATCTCAACAGTTAAGTCTCAATTTAAATCTCGACTGTTATGAGCTATTCATATATTAGATAATAAATTTTATAATTGGTAAAATTAATATTCTATCATCCAATAATAGAATACTATATCAATTGGCACTTAAGTTAGACTCAAATGGTAAGATTCTTAGTATTTTTTTTGGACTAGAGATGATAGAATTTCCCCCTAAGCCGAGGCCTACGTGGGTTTGTCTTGCTCGGGCTGGGCTTATTCCATATGTTTTGACATCAATAGAAACTCATGGAAGATAAAGATGGAGGGTGTTTGCCATAGGCACACGCACCCACACATTCCTCAAAATATGGACATTTTCTGTTGGAGTAGAGCTTTTAATACCCATTAAAATCCTTATAACACCTTTAAATTATTATTTCCTAAAATACCTCTATTTTAGTTTATAAAATGCAAACCCAAAAAATATTTCTTTGTAAGTTTTTATTGAAAAAAGTACAGATCTTAAAATCTTAAATTATTTTATTCTTATCATATAATTTCTATCTCCATAATCCAAATTCTTTCATTTTTCTTAGAAAATATTGACTAACATTTAAAATATAAAAATATAAATTATGAAAAATGGTGGATGTAAAAGTTTGTTAAAAGAATAATCTATTTAATTGTGTAATTGAATTCTCTTGAAAATTAAAAAAAAAATATTTATCTTTGCTTATTTAAAAAATTTCAATTAAAAAAGAGTTTTATACGAAATTTTGAGCGTTGCCAGTAAGCCATCTCTTTCTGATGGTGGTAACTTAGAGATGGGTGATCTGTACCTATAGCTTACACCTGTAATCTTCTTGTAGTAGCTGTAAAATTTAGGAATCGAGGAAATTATTCTTACAATTACTTATATATACATGACATTTCTCAAAGTTTATACCTGAAAATATGCGTATGTGCTAACCACAGAAAAGCCGCAAAAATATGTAATAATCTAATTTGCCTAACTGGGCATGTAAAACAATTCCTACACTTGTTACCTAAACTTAAAAGAACAATTAATTGAATTCATATACAATAAGCATAAGCAGCCTGTAGTGCAGTGATGATTGTTAAGCACCTTGCAAACACTGTCTTCACCTGTCTACAACTGTAAAATCTGGTTCATTTGGCTTTTGCAACGACGAAAGTACGTCGAATTCAGTTCCACGCCGCTTGCTTCCTCCTCTTCTAGTGCTTGCCGCAAGTTTTGCAGCATATGGAGTAAACTTGCGTGACCCCATTGATGGAAAAGATGCTTCTTTTTGTTCGGTTGCTTGTTCAGACATTGAGATCATACCCTCTCTTTTCTTCAGCTCAGCTGCTTCCTTCTTTCTTTTATAACGAAACCAAGCTGCTTGTATAAAGCATGCGGCCCACGTTCTCCACTGAGGTGAGTGACATCTAAAAGCATGCCTGAGTTGTTTGCAGTGCAGCTTTCGGTATTGTGATGCAACAAACCTCAAGTCCTCAGCTATGAAAGCAAATGCTTCAACTTCGGTGATGGCCTTAACTGTGCGTGTGGATGAGGGGAGGATGACGCTTGGGCGAGGATCAAGAGCCCAGGTCAGGAGCTCTTCACCGCAGAAGTCACCTGGACCAATGCGGCAGGAATTGAAGAATCCTGTGCGGCCACCACCGGTTGTGTAAGAATCTAAGTGCCCTCTGACAATAAAAAGCATCTCATTGACAGGATCTTCCTCCCGAACTGGGCAGGTGCCTGGTGTACACAAACGAGGCTTCAGTCTTTCACATACTGCAACTAGCATCCTATCATCCATCAAATCAAAGAATGGTACCTGTTTCCACATTTATGACAGTAAGTTGCTGATTAGATGATGATGAATTAATTAGTGTCTGGAGTATGTATTCCTCAATTTATAATAAAACAATAATCATTCTTACTTGTCGAACTAGATCAAGGCAGAGGTGGCGTTTGATGTCTCTTCGAAGATCCGTGGGGAGGCCATCTAGTATCGATTCCTCATCAACTCCTCGGGTTGCAACCCATCTATACTGATCATACTTTCGCACACTCGACTTTAATTCACGCGGGAGCTGCCTGTGGTGCATCCATTTTTCTGTATCTGTCCTCCTAATCCTCCACTCTTCAAGTCGTACAGTAGTAGATTGCAGATATGTCTGTTGATTGCAGAAATGGTGCAAAAGACAGGTTTTATTAAACAGAAACTGCACAGATGTTATTATATATAGAATTTCACTCTTTGAGGGAGTGATATTTAATGGCTAAAACTTACTTGCATATTCCCAATGAGCAGTCCAAAAAGTATTAGACCAAGAATGGCGATGGCGATGGCAAAATTTATCTCCCATACATAAGTGCTTGTGAAGAGATTCTGTCCGAGAGAGCTGCAAAATGTTACAGAAATTGGTTAATATGCAATCATATATGTGTCTACATGATAACTTAAATTTAATGAGAGCGGCAAAAGAATCAAGAGAATTAACGGGCCTTCAAGTAACAAGACTAAAAGCAGACTTCACCTTAGATTTCTCAGGCCCCACCAAAGACAGTAAAAGTACTTGTCCAAGAACCTAGAAGCAGTCACTCCGAAAATCACAGCATCAGCAAAAATGCCAAACTGATAATAGTTGCTTTTTGGATCACATAGGCTTGAAATATTGCTCATTTGAAACCAAGTGGCTCTAGATGAGTCTTTCACAAGATGACAGTCAAAAAATCCAATGTTGCACTCAAGATTATGTGATCTACAAACTTTCCTCCAACACTCTTCTTGCCGCTCTACTGACAAGAGGTACCAACAGGCTCCTAAAACCTATCAAAAAAGTGGCACTTAAATGACTAGAACCAACAAACAGAGTAACTTAATAAGTTGCTGCTAATCATTGTATTTATGTTTGAAGGAAAGCCAAGTAACAGATATTTAGAAGTACAGTTTCTTTCTCATAAATGATTTACGATCATAAGACTCGCAACTTACATGGCTGGCCAACATGTAAAGCATCAGATTGTAAGCCGCCCCAGCCCATGACGTTTCCAACAGAACCCCAGAGGCCTTGATAATTTGAGAAGAAAGAGGAAATATAAGGTATAGCCTCAGGAGATACTGAAGTATAATGATCAAGCGGATAACATTTTTTGTGCTGACCATCGATGAACCCTTTAAATAAGGGATTACAGCCCAAAGCAACAACTGAAATATGTCAAAACAAATTCAATTAGTTCAAAGAAAATCTTAAAGATGCCTCTAAATGCTGTATTATAACCATGAACGAAAAATCGACTACAAATACAGTATGTGTGAGCAAACCAAAACAAGAGTAAACCAAAAATGGCATTGTCTATGGACAACATCAAGTCCTCATGAAGCATATCATTTCCCTTTCATCAGTGAGACCTAATGCTCCATTTGGTTGCAAAGAAACATAAAAATTAATGACCTGGACACAGAATAAGTATTTGGAACTGATGTACTAGTTACAGAACTTCTAGTCCACACTTAAACCTAAAGACAGATAATAAACGGAAAGTCCAGCACAAAAGCAGTCATAACAGTGAGTTGCATACCTGTGGAATGGGTTGGGCAGCCATTATATCGAGCCAAAAATCTTTCCGAAGGTACCTTGAGGAAATTTTCGATGGGTCTATAACCAGATCGCCTCTCCCCAATACCCGAGAGGATGGAGCAACATAAGCTGTCCGAAATCTGATAAAAATTCTAACAAAGTAAAATGCATCGGCTAATGATCGAATGACAGTGAGAATGATTTCAAGGGGTAGAGAAACATTAATGCAGGCATTTTTCTTAGCCTCCGGCAAGTAAAAGAATAGAGGGTCAACAAAAAGAGAAACCAAGCACGCTACTAAGAAAATTTTGTTCCATCTGTTAATGATAGGTCCTCTAGGATCCAATATCACCTTCTCCACAAGCTCATAATCCTCGGAGAAGACTCTTGAAAGTTCCCTTTTATGGAAGGTCTTGCACTTTGCATCATTCCCGAACTTATTTGAGCAGAGCTCACGCCCTGATACTGCAACAAATTTATTGGTAAACTTTGACATATAACCCCTTTTGGGCGATGTGTATTTGGTCATCTCAGGATCCTCTTGAAATCTGAAATTCATATAACATCAATTCAGTGAAGCATTCAGCCAAGAATTAAGAATCAAACAAAATTTGGCGGCATGCCTTTTTCTCATTAGACCACCTTTTTTAGCAAGAGCAAAAGAGTAACAAGTAGCAAAATCGCATAAACAGTTCTCCAATTGCAGATTCATGAAACGCGTTAAAGCATAGAGGGATACTTAGAACAGACCTTATGCATTTGTGTCTAGCATCAGCCATGGCGCGAGACGATAAAAAATTAATTCAACTTCAATCAATGGATATGATCTTGGCATAAAAAATGTTACAGGGCATTTATTCAATGAAACAGTGGATTCAAACCACATAATCAAATCACTTTTTCGTACATAATTTGTTGAAAATCACGGGTAAATGAAGAAATAACAACTTTTAAGAAGGTTAAAGCACTGCCACATTTTTTAGGTAGTAAGTTCAAGTTAAAACTGTGAACTTTGCAACAGCTAATGAGTTCTGCAAATAGTCTATTTCTTAAACTAATTTGTCAGAAATTTCAAAGAAACTCGTGACAGAAAATTCATGATATAAAGAGAACTTACAATCACAGCTTGCTAAAATCTTTCTCTTTATTTTTGCTGCTCTACTTGTACTTTATGACAGGAACTGACCTCATGAAACTTATAAAACTGTATTGAGGAAATACTTCAAAAACTAAACAGAACAAGGAATATGGGATCAAACATTCAAACAAAGACAAAATTTGATGAAAGAACCTTCTTAATTTTGTTTCATTTGATCTAAATTATTCCATTTTGAGTCATCAATGATCAATCAATCATCACAATGTCAGAATTGAAGTAAATACGTTAATGTCCAAGTCAAAAATTAAAGCGAAAATTGTAAGACAAAAGTCAGAATGTTTAGGCAATTGGTAATATCTATAAATTCCCAGAAATCTATGGGAAATTTAAGTAGGATTATAATGAGAATCCAGCTAAGATGAGGACAAAGATAGGAGTCAACCCAGCTTGAGTATTGAGACATCAAGCAGGTAAATGTAGGGTAAATATAGGGCTGCACGAGACTGGGTGGGATTTGTCGATTTTGATCATATTCTGAATCTTGTTACCTATAGTAAGTTGGGATAAAAATGTGTCTTGATCCCAACCCAATTGGGGATCCAAACTATCTCGGATCACATTTGTTTTTTATCATACACGGCAGATTTTATCATAAACAACATGTCATAATTATATAGCCGACATATCATGCTCTTATAATTAACATTTCATACCATTATAAGCGACATGCCATATATGTTTTATTATTAAAACAATATGTCATACATAAATTACCGATATAACATGTCATATATTTCTAAAAATTCAGATTTTGTTGCATTCTGGATCCCAATTGCCATTTTCAAACGTCTCGAACCTCATTTTGAATAATGAATCAGGACAAATTTAAATTTTAAATCCCAACCCACATAATAGATCAGAATAAAATTTTGTACCGAATCCCACTCCAAACGAACTAATTCCCAAATTTCAATCTGGATTCGAGAAATTATGCTAATGTTAAATGCTACTTACTATTTAGTCGATACAATTTTCATCTATTTTTTACCAATTACATGTTAGATTTGTTTAAATTTTAAAGTTATATCAAATAGAATTATACCTTAAAAAAATAAATTTTTAAAGAATACATAAGTTGACTGAATAATCACCCCAAAATCGTTTAGGACAAACTTAGTATCTCCTCAACACCGAAATCTAATAACATAATAACACGGGGGAGGGCGTTTGCTTTTGTCGGTCCCCGTTTAGTTGCTTTATGAGCATTTATTGCCTAATCAAGAAATCAAATTTAGACCACAGAAAATGGAGTATCTTCAGCATGTCTTGGTTGCAATTGAAGTCTTTACATGAAAAGCTTATTTGCATTTTGAATATCTTATCGAAAGTAATGGTCTTTTGACTTTTTTCTATTTTACTTTGTTCAAAGGGAAATTATTTCCTGATCATTTTTATTTTTTTACATATATATATAATTTTAACATATTTTTTACACTATTTTTATTTTTAAGTTTATATAAAAAAATCACTTTGATAATAAAAAATAATTATTTTATCTCTAAATAAATTAAAAGACCATTTTTTTAACAAATTTTTGAAAAATAAAAAATTATAATTACAAGAATACTCTTGAATTTAATAAAATAAATAAATCTCAAATCCAATATGTTAATTATAATTTCATTTAATTTATATAGGGAAGTTTCTTTATATTGATATAGGAAAGTTTACAATAATTATAGGTAGTTTTTCTCTTCATGTTAATTTGTGTAAACTTTCCTATACTTAATTTAATTACAAAAATTAAATGAAATTATTATTACAAGATGTAAAATTTTATAATTATAATTTTATTTAAAAATAATCATCTTAAATTTTGAGATTTATTTTTTTTATTGAATTTGGAGGCATTATTGTAATTAAGTTTTTTTATTTTTTAAAATTTTGGAGAATAAAATATGTTATTAATTCATTTACGGGTAAAATGATTACTTTTAGTATCAAATTGATTGATTGATATAAGTTTAGAAATAAAGATAATGCAAAAAACATGTCAAATTTATGGTAGTTAAAGGTACATATGATAAAATAAAAATAGTATAGAGACAATTATTCCTTATTTAAAATTTCATATTACATATCATAAATTGAAAGTTGAGAGCAAAATTTCAAAAGATGTGCATTTTTCAATAGAGTAAGGAAGATTAGTGCGTGTGTGTGTGTGTGTGTGCAGGGACAGATTTGAAAGCCCATTTTTTCTAACATAAAATTTTATATAAAATTTCAATCTTTAAATCATAATCATTCCAATAATTGAGATTAATGTTGATATGAATTTCTTTTCTAAAGAAAAACAATTAAAAACTGAGCACCACCAAATGCATATTAATAATTCTTTCGATTCTATTTGCCAATATTTATTATCCCCTCCTTATCTCTCTCCAAATTATCTAATCTTCTTAAATATATATATATATACACATTTACCAACAATATATAGAAAACAAGAAAGGGACAATGTTGTATCACGAACAAATAAATCTTACATCAATAATTTTATTTTATTTTTTTTATTTCTTATACTAAATCTTAGCCGTAAAAATGTTATTGCGTATAAGCAGATCTATAATTGCAGAGTGATCACCCCATTATCGTATTGTACTTGCTTATAAGGAAATTATATTTATATATATAAGCACATGAATTAAATTTATGCTCCTTTTTTTTTAATACCATTTAGATGTAAGAATACATACATTTCCAATACATCTTACGATCTACCACACATTTACCATGCAACTTACTATAACTCAAAAATCTACTCTCCTTAACAACCGTAGAAAAATCTATCCATAATTTGTAGTTTTAGAAGAAAATAGAGTTTATGAGAACTCAGGCCCTCAATACACAGCATATGAGAGAGAGAGGGGGAGAGACTTGCTGTTTTGGGTACATTTCAGTTTTAGGTTTGCCGCGATGCCAATACAAAGATGTGAAAATATCAGAAAATTGTTAACAGACCCTGAGAATGGGGACATTGAAATATAAAACTAAACAATAAAATAAAAAAAGTTTCTCGTAAAAGCTCAACGAGATCGTATATTCGTATTCCATTTTTCAGTCAAATGGATTTTAAAGACTCAAAAGTTCATTATTGATGATAATCATTAAGCCTGGGAAACTTCAGTCCTTAGAACTAGAGACACCAGACGCAGCTTTCACTCTTTTTAAAGTATGACTATCAGAGGTCCCAACTGAGGTGACTTGCACCCCGCAGCCTGAACCTGATGAAAAAATCAACCAAAATCATCAAAATCTAACCATCCGATCACGCCGAAATATTCTTTTTTAAGTACCAGAGTCTGCCTCACTAATTAGCGGGTTTAGTTACCTTAACCCTTTTTCAATTTTTTGATAAAAATAAATAACAAAATTTTATTACTTTATATTCACACAGTCTATAGAAGAATTATGTAAGAAGATCCTTAGTTAAGAAGATGCATTTTCTTGTATATTTCTGGGCTTGTCAATGAATGACGCGAAATTGAGATTTTGAAGTCTTCCTGCTAGCATCTTTCAGATCCTAACAAAACATGTGGACAAGCCAAACAATGCAAATTTCATACCTAAAATCAAGTCAAATTTCAGGCTACATAGCGTTTCTTGTCTCAATTATGGTTTTCAGAACATGGATGAAAAACTTAGTGACAGACAACTCAGCTACCCTTCATGTGGCAAACGCCACAAATGGAATTATCAAAATGCCAGATGCAAGGATCCTGTTCTGAAAACCTTCCACCGAAAGTCAAACCAATGCAGCTCCAAAATTTCCGAGGCCCATGATGATAGTTTGAAATTATAACAAGGCAACATGCATTTCGCATCGGCAAAAACAAATAATCATGAACCTGTCTTTGAAGCCGACGAATTGATAGCATTGATAAGAGCCTTCTAACAACACAGATAACTAGCGATAAAATCAAAACAACTGAAAATCAGTTTCTGCCACAGCTCAAAATTGACGCCTTGGTGGCCTTGCTTCAGCCACCGAGACTCGAATTGCTCTACCAGCCAAATCCTGCACGAAACAAATTTTAGCATAAGCATCTTCAGTAGACTTTTAGGTCCTCAAAAGAGAAGAGAATTTAACAGAATATTTAGAAAACTACATAAACGAAGGCATAAAAACAATATCCTCTAGCATTGGATCTCGATTCAGCATGCATAAGATAGAGTTGATTGAAGAAATGACATGAGCAACGAGCCTATAACATGCCTAGCAGAAGCAGATATGAGATCAACATTTTTCTGAATTTTAACAATATCCAATCATATAACTAATTGAAAATATGATTCAACGAGTCGGCCAACTATAAAATGGAAGATCTTAGAAAGATCATATAGCCACATGATTCTTTTTGTATGAAGAGAATATCAATGCTTTATGTGCTAAAGATTATCTAAAACCATTATACACACCAAATTACAAAGCATCAATTTTAAAAGCATGATTATCTCCAAATTAAATGTAGAAACTTCAGTCACAAAGATATAGCTGGAGGTCCAACTAATAATGACGCAAACAAGAGTGACACATTTGAAAATAAAAATGCATATAACATTGAGGACGAAAAGGAAAATAATGAACTTACTACACCATTCAAGGAATCAATTGCATTGTCAACCTCTTCAGCAGAACTGTAAGTCACAAACCCAAAACCCCGCGATCTACCACTCTCCCTGTCATATACCACTTTGGCTTCCAAAACCTTCCCTTGCTCACTAAACAAAGTCTCAAGAGCTAAATCATCAACACCCCATGAAAGGTTACCAACATAAACACGGTTGCCACCTTTAGAAGGCGCACCAGCACCACCTCCTCTGGGCCCTCTGGGAGAGAATTCTTCCCTCCTAGGAGGAGGAGGTCCAGAGTTCACCCTCAGGGGACGGCCCTCGAGTTCCTGAAATTTGAACAAGACTCTTGCTTAGCATAACAATCACATTGCTAATAGATATGAAATCACCCCATCAGAAGTAAAGTTCTCGTGAAATCAGGCATCAATAAGAGTGAAAATTTAAACAGGAAAAAGCACGGCACAAGGTAAGTTGGAAAGTGGATTTTGATAAATTCTAAACCAATCCACTTTCAAATGTCAATAATCCATTCAATCATTTCTTTCATCTCTGAAAAGCAGTAAGCCATTAACACACTAAAAAACTGATTTTTTTTTTTTTTTAGGCGGGAGTTTATTGCTTACATAGCCATTAAACTGCTGAGCAGCTGCTTCAACTTCCTTAACACTTGACATGGTCACAAAACCAAATCCTCTGCTTCTCCCAGTGACCTTGTCATATATTACCTGCCACAAACAATAAAGCCCGTCGCATCAAATTCTTTCAAAATTCTAATCACTAACAAATACTTAATTTGAAAACATTTTCTCAATAAACAAACAAGCAAACAAACAGAAAAAGCTAAAATCTTTTTACAAGGCTATCAACAGGCCTCACGAAAAAGGTACCTCAACCATCTCAACATTTCCAGCGGTTTCAAACAAGCCAGCAAGCTGAGCACTGTCAACGCTAAAAGGAAGGTTACCCACAAAAAGTTTCAAGTCGGGAGAGAAATTCGAACCCTCTTCATCGCTCAAAAGGTCCTCTTCCTGGTCAAACTCGGACGAGACGGCCACGTTTCTGACGAAACGAGAGGGGGAGGAGGGCAAGGGTTGAAAAGAATGGATGAAAGAAGAGGATATCGAGATGGGCTTAGCGAGAAGTTTGGTAGAAGAGGAGGAAGATAAGAGAGAAAATGAAATGGGTTTTGAGTTGTAGAGGGCTAGGGTTTTGAGACTGAGAGATGGGAGCACCAGAGAAGAAGCTGACGTCGTAGACATGGCTGCTGGCTCAAGGGTTTTTGAGTTTCTTTGAAAGCTTTGAAAAATGAAGAAGATAAAGTTTTGTGTGTGCTCCGCTCCCAGAAGAGGCTCAGTAGAGATGGATAGATAAGGAACTTGCCAAGTGATGAGATATTTTTTAGGTTTATCCAAAAGTCTAAAATATCCTCCATGAATAAAACAAAGTATAATCTCATTTACTTGAATTTTTTTCACATTTTTATTTATTTTATTTAATTCATTAGCCAGGACCAGGAGGGCTGATCCCCAAGCTTTCGGCCGACTCTTTTCTCCTCCTAAATATATTAAAATGAGTTATTTTTTCTTGCATTAATTTTTTTGTAGAGCTAATTTTTCTTGTACTAATTTGTGGGTGGATACTGTGAATATTTAAACAATTCTATTAAAATATTTAGGGGATAAAAAGGGAATTTAGGGTACAAATAATTGGTAAAAATATCTGCTGTGGTGATCCTCGCGGAAGTCGATCTGCAGCAGAAATTGTTAGGGAAAATTCAGTTTTTTAAAAAAATTTTAGGACCGATCTCATAAAAAATATATAAATCTGTAATCTAGAAATCGTACCTTGAAAATCCAATTTGAATTTTTCCGCTGAAGTGATTTAGGCTCCCAGATCACGATCCGTCACCACCACTCCCGTTAGATCACGATTCGTCACCACCACGCATGTTGGATCACGAACTGTCACCAATGATCTTCCAGGTTATGACTCAGGTTTGATCTGCACTTGACGTGTGGGCGCCTTTATCACTACTAAAAGCAAATTAGCACGAGAAAATTTTTCTCTCAAAATTAAAGAGAATTATCTTTTTCTCTGATCTGTATGAAGTGGCTGTCTCTTTTCTCTTGGGAGAAAAATAAGCTTTTTATATTATTTCTTTAGTGAAACGCTCCAAAATAAAAGTTACTTTCCTTTTTCCATAAGGGGACCACCTTGTAAAATAACATAAGACCCCTTTATACAAAAGTATATTAATGGAGCCTCCCACTAAATAATATAATTATGTTTTTGACCCAAATCACATTATCTTCGCTTATTAATCCAAAGAGTGGTGCAA
The DNA here is from genome assembly GCA_030449925.1 of Citropsis articulata. NCBI lineage: Eukaryota > Viridiplantae > Streptophyta > Magnoliopsida > Sapindales > Rutaceae > Citropsis > Citropsis articulata. Next base: position 2,592,798 of record JASUUH010000079.1, read on the forward strand.
TAATTAAATGAAATTTAACCCGGGATCGTTTGGGAACATACAATAGTGGCTACAACAATTAAGCCTGTAATTAAACAAGCCTAATCATTTAATTCCAACTCTTTCCACTATAAGATTGGGCCACTCCATAATTGTATGTCATAATAAAAATTAGTCCCAAACATTAATTTGCTTATCGCTCAATTTTTTACACCAAATCGATATCTTAACTGTCCAATCGATTTAATTACATCTTATTCCTTAATACTTACTGGTTTTCTCTAATGATCATTTTCAACATATTAAATATGTTGACACACTCTGGCCAGAGAATTCTACGATTAAGTTCCGTAAACCCATCAAGAGACGTGTCGTACAAATTCTATATTGTTAATCTATAACTCCAATACTCATAATTGCTCCTACCAAAATACCGGGTAATCTTGACCACAAATGTGTGTCATGCCCATTGGTAATTCAAATGTAATAACAATTACAATCATGAAATCATAATTAACTCAAGATTAAGATTACAGTAAAATCAATGCCTATGAGATTTAATAAGTTTGACAGTCATTTCAAGGTTAATTAAATCTCATGTGTGATCCAGTTCAATGTAGTCAAACTACATCAAGAATTCATATGATTAAGACAAATCATTCAATGAATTTACTACGCCTAAACATAAATAGAAACTCGCTTATCAATGAACTTAATTTATTTAACCATAAGATAACTTATATTTATGTCTTCTGTAAATCCATATGATGATTACATAAATACATATAATATAATTAAACGGACCTTATTTAATATATTTATGTAATTAAAATATCTCAAAAATTTATTAATCAGAAAATAAATTAATATGCTTTAAAAGAGCATATTTTCCCAACAGAAGCTAGTTGCACAAAATGCAAAACTAACTTGGACCGTCCAATTTGAGGACATCCAAGGAGGCACGTTGAGGTAAAGCGAGGCCATTTGAAAATCAAAACAAAAATGAGCAATAAGATGCGGACTGGCAAAGCAGATATAATGACCAAAAATGGTGGAACTAGAAGATATTTTTGCTGACAAATGGGTAATGGTGAAAATAAAAAATATCTTTGTGGGGGAGGATGTGAGCTACATATATGCTATGACTATGTGCTAGCTTTGTCACAAACATCATCGTGCTCTTCTTAACGGCTACTCTGCATACCAATTGATCTTTGGTCTAGTAGCAGCCCATGCATGCTTCAAGTCAGTCCCCATATTATGACATAAAGACTTTATTTAAGAAAGTCTTTCCTTTTATAAAATATAAGTAGAATAAACGTCTTTCAAATATTTATAAAAATAATTATTTGATTATAAATATTAGTAATAATCTGATTATAATCCTTTGTTTGTAATTATACCCCAAAATAAAAAAACTTCTGCTCTGCAACTTCACTCACTAACCAAATTGAATCTTGTGGTTATGATAGAAATTTTGTAGTGGAATGCTCAACAAAAAATAATGCACCTACGGCCGGATTAATCTGGGTAGCTGATAAGCAGATGAGGCGCACCAATCGATCATCTAAGCATAGCATTCGATTGGAGGGATATGCATGGACACATGCAGCTTGACGACCATGCCATGCAACCCATGTTTGGACTTTTCGACACGTGGAATTATTGATTTGCTGATGATTATGGAGCTGACCTCTTCAATACCGTTGCTGATTTGGAGAAGATTTAGCACGCGAGTTGTTCCCTTTGAATTGGTCTTTAGTCCGAAATAAAAGCTAAGTTGTTTAGTTGATACTAATAACGTGATTGCTTAGCCTATCATCACGGCTGCAAAGAGTAGAAATTAGTTTCGTTTTGTAAGCTATTAATAAGCCTCTTCAGTTAATAAAATAGAGCAGAATATTTATCCAAACTTACAACTGTGGTAGTTCTCACCCTAAGAAGAATAAATTATTCACTTGTTATCTCTACTAATTCTGACTGGGACCTATCAGTGGTATCAGAGCTAGGCTAGGATGACAACCAACAAGGAGCGCATCGAACGGGTGGAAGCAGAGCTCGGAGAGATGCAAGATAAGATGCAACGCCTGGAATTGGGAATTAATGACAAATTGGCTCATATTGAGGCGACATTGAGCAAGCTTGCTGACTCGATCAACACATCTAAGGGCTCACCAAGCATTAATATCCAAGCAGACTTGCCAAACATCGACAACAACACTGCGTCTTCACGGCACGGTCGAGAAAACAGTGAAGGGGGAAGCCAACACTTTCAGTCTCGAGTAACGAAACTTGAGTTTCCTCGCTATGCCGGTGATGACCCTACCGAGTGGTTTAATAGAGCCAATCAGTTCTTCGAATATCAAGAGACAACTGATGAGCAGAAGGTGGTACTAGCCTCATTTCACTTACAGGGAGAAGCAAACCAATGGTGGCAGTGGCTTCGAAGGGCTTATCGGGAAGAAAACAAAAGTGTGACTTGGGATGTATTCGTGGAGGAGCTTTGGGCAAGGTTTGGTCCCACGGATGGTGAAGATTTTGACGAAGCGTTGTCACGCGTTAAACAAACCGGCACTCTTCGGGAATATCAGAAGGAATTTGAGCGGCTTGGCAATCGAGTACAGGGGTGGACTCAAAAGGCACTAGTAGGTACATTTATGGGAGGATTGAAGCCCGAGATATCGGAAGAAATTCGGCTATTCCGACCAAGAACCCTTAAAGAGGCAATTAGCTTGGCAAGGATGAGAGATGAGCAATTGCAGCGGCAAGAGAAACTAATGAGATCACCAATGTTCAGTCATTCACAGCAAGCTCCAACCTCAAACAATCGTGCTTCACCAACAGTGCCGTTTAAAAGACTTTCGTGGGAAGAAATGCAAACAAGAAGGGCGCAGGGCTTGTGCTTTAACTGTAATGAAAGGTTCACTGCAGGTCATAAATGCACTAGAGCACAGTTGTTGATCCTAGAAGCCGATGATGAGGAGAAAATATATGAGGGAACAACAGTTTCCTTCACTGATCCTTGAGGACAAGGATCCTCTTCAACCGGGGGGCGATGATAAGCAGATGAGGCGCACCAATCGATCATCTAAGCATAGCATTCGATTGGAGGGATATGCATGGACACATGCAGCTTGACGACCATGCCATGCAACCCATGTTTGGACTTTTCGACACGTGGAATTATTGATTTGCTGATGATTATGGAGCTGACCTCTTCAATACCGTTGCTGATTTGGAGAAGATTTAGCACGCGAGTTGTTCCCTTTGAATTGGTCTTTAGTCCGAAATAAAAGCTAAGTTGTTTAGTTGATACTAATAACGTGATTGCTTAGCCTATCATCACGGCTGCAAAGAGTAGAAATTAGTTTCGTTTTGTAAGCTATTAATAAGCCTCTTCAGTTAATAAAATAGAGCAGAATATTTATCCAAACTTACAACTGTGGTAGTTCTCACCCTAAGAAGAATAAATTATTCACTTGTTATCTCTACTAATTCTGACTGGGACCTATCAGTAGCTGTGTAATACCAAACACATAATTTGAAAGGGGTGAAGCCGCATTAGGGATTCTCGGGGGTGAAAGGCCTATAAGGAGATGAGTGCCCTTTTTGCCTTCATTTGTCAAGTTCTCTCTACACAACTGCTTTCATCTTCCACGACCTTACGGGTTTTGGGTTTTTTCCGCTTACCAAAGTGTTAATACCATAATCGCCTTCTTCTGTGTTGTGTAGATTAGATGTAATTCAAGATCATAGAATGACTGCAATGCCCTATCCAAAACACAAGTGCTAGATAAATTAACATAAAGAAAACCAAATTGACATACCGATCAGTGGCTAACTAGGCCAATCAACCATGAAATGCATATGGTATGTTACAAAATTCAGCATGAAAGAATTAGGAAAAAAAATAAAAATAAAAAGTGGAACCAGGGAAGAGACAAGTTACAAGTTCTAGTGCAAGTAAAAGATGAACTCCAATCCAGCAAAACTGATGGCAGCTACTCAGGAAAAGACAATGTTTATCTATAATTCTCAAGCCTATAAATAATGCAGTTGAAATGAACTTGTCAACAGCAAGCAATGACTATAATGACGTAAATAATTTAAAAAGAAGAAGAAAAAGAGAGACCGTATATTGAAAATTAAGATTTTGCTGGTACATTTTGATTTTGAATCCATCACCACAGCTGATTATGCATATGAACCTTAGAACTTGTGACATCCACTAAAATGAATTCGTAAATTATTCTGCAAAAGGTAGGTGTATTCTTCAAAATGGGTCTGAAACTAAAACAAATAAAGCATCAAGTCTCAACTTGAAACTACATTTGGGGAAAATTAACCCAAAAAAAAAAAAAGAAACATTAGCTGGCAACAGCACTTTGTTTATTCCCTTTTTTGGTCCCACGGGACATCTCGCCTCTAATCATTCTGGAGAGTATATCTGCTTGCTTCGTGTTCCCTTCTTGATTCAGGCCAGCAATCAACTTGTCACGGCTCTTCCAATCAGCGACCCCTCCTTTCTCCATTATTTTACATAATATTGAGTAGGCATTGAGGGTCTTCCCAGCTGCCAAGAGAGCATCCAACACCTTCTCATAGCTTGAGAAGTCTATGATGCAGTCTCTTCCCAAACAGAAATCCAACAACTTAACAGCAGCAATAGTCTTCCCTTTCTCAGAGAGAATAGATAGAAGACTATCGAAATTGGGTACGCACCCACTTTGCATCATTAGATCAATACGTCCAAGGGCTTCCTCAACATGACCTCTCATGAGAAGAGCTTCCAAAATCTTGGCAACCAAATCCATGTTCTCCTTCACGCCCTTCTCCACCATGCTCTTCATAACTCTGCTTGCAGTCTGAACCCTCCCATCTTCAAACAGGCTCTCCATCACTGACCTAAATAGTAAGGAAGCTGGAGAATGTCCATCTTCAATCATACTATCTAAAGCAGTTTTAGCATCAGCTGGCTCACCTTTCCTCAAATAGCTGTCAATCAGACACGTGTAAGCATCAGCATCTCTAGGCACTCCTCTCCGACCCATAATCTTAACAATTTCAAAAGCAGAGTCTGGATTCCCTTCTTTTGAATGACCACGGATCAAATTATTGAAGGCAACAGGATCTAAAATACCCTTTTTCATTAATTGCCTAAAAAAGATTTCAGCTTTTCCTGTCTGACCATTGTGGCACAGATGCTGTATCATCGGGTTATAAGAACTAGCCTCCATATCCAAAGTACTCTGGGGCCTCAAAATAATTTCCTTCTCAACAAGCTTGTCCAACAACTTAATTGCCCGATCATACATCTCAGCCTTGCAAAAGTTCTCAATTAAGATACCATAATGTCCAGCCTCTGTTGGAATGCTCAATCGAATCATTGCCTTAAGCACATCCGCAGCAGCATTTAAGTCCCCAGACTTACACTGAACATTCAAGAGCTTCATAAATACTGAATTATCCTTGGGAGGAATATACCTCTCTACCATCTCCCTCAAAACCTTCTGCGCTTCAGCCATCTTTCCTGCATCACACAACCCCGGCAACAGAGCAGTATAAGTAACTGCATTTGGCTTAACATTAAACGACTTCATTTCATCAAATATCCTAAGTGCATCATCAGCTCGCTCAACAGCAACATACCCTTTTATCATAGTAGTATAACTAATAACGGTAGGCTCAATATTCTTCTCCTTCATCTCCGCAAACAACTTCTCAGCCTCCTCCATTTTCTTAAACCGATTATATCCATTAATCATGGTATTATATGTAACAACATCCAGAGAGATCCCCCTACCCTTCATATCCTCAAAAAACCTTATGGCAGTCTCAAGCTTCAAACTCAAAAGGAACCCCCACAGCATAACATTATAAGTATGCCGAGTAGGCTCAATCCCTTCGCTCAACATCTTGTTAAAGTACCTCTTGGCCATCATATAGCGACCACGCCTAAGGATCACCTTAAACAAAGCATCATAAGATTTAACACTCCTCTCAACACCCAATTGCTTCATTATATCAAAAATTTTGACAGACTCTTGAACAATTCCCTTTTTACCGTAACTTTCAATCAAGACTTCAAACATATCTTCATCCCATTGAACACCCTTTTTCGGCATATCCAACAAAATACACCTAGCATGATTTAACTTGCCAACACGGCCTAAGATTTCAATTATTTTCAAATGGGTTTCTCGGTCATGGTTAAACAACCCGGCACGCTCAACCCACCGGAAGAACTGGAGCGCATGCTCCGCATTCTTTGCTGCGTGCAGTACATTGTAAACAAGGTTGTGATCAAATTGGGGCACTAAAGCCCGGATCTTGTTCTGTAGCCGGGTCGTCCATGCCCGCTCAGCCATCAGTTGACATATTGTATCCTCTAATTTTACTGGGGATCGGTGGTTACCTCTAGCGATCCTCTGCCTCTGGCTCGGTTCTTCATTTGCTTGAAATGGATCCGGGTTCGGAGCGGGGCTGTCTTGGGTCTGCTGCTGGTCATTGATTGAGCAGAAGAAATGGGGGAGAATGAGAGAGTACGGAGCTTCAATTCTGGATATGATTGGATGAACCCTAGACTTTAATTGGTGGGCTTTAGAGAGGGAGATCAAGGCCATTCCTTCAATTCGCAAAGCGGGTATTTGTGGTTCTGAAATTTGAGGTTTTTTTTTTTTGGTTTATAAGAATTTACATGCAAAAAAAGACCGATAGAGAGCCACACGACAGGGGGAGAGAGAGCGTAAACAGTTGCAGAGCTAGGGTTTAGTCAATGGAAAAGGAAAAACCCCATTTGTGCTTCGATTGTGTTGTACACAGGGTACAAGTATGTAAGCATACACCAGGCTCTTTAATTTCGGTACGGTTATTTGCGGGTGGTTATTTGAGGGTGGGTAAAAAAACTTAGATTAATCAAAAATCGAACCGAATCGAATGGTTCGGTTTGATTTTTGTGCGGTTTTTTTATTTTCAAAAAATTGAATAAAAAATACAGTAAAAGTAGTAAAATTTGTCGGTTTGATTTTCAGTTTTTACAAAAAAAAATTAAAAAACCGAACCGAGTGTCAAATAAACAAAGCAAACTGTTTAATCACTTCTTCAGTTTTTCTGTTCTCCAGCTAAAAACTAAACTTGTGAGTCGTGACCTTCAGCCGCTGTAATCTCATCCCTGCTGGCCGCTGCTCATTGCCACTGCTCGTCGTCGTCACCGCTGCTCGTCTTTCACAGATCTGATTTGCTACTGCTGCTCGTCGTCGAGTCTCTACCACTGCTACCACCTGCTGCAGCTGTTCTCATCTGTTGCTACTGCCACTGTCACCTCCTGTCAACTGTTGTTGCTGTCACGGTGCTTCCCTGCTGCCATTATTTGTCGCTGCTCTTATGAGGTAAACATTTTCAACTTGTAGATTTCGTTTTTGTTAACCAACAAATCAAAAATTTTGGTTAATTATTTTGTAATTAAGAGGTAATCGAATGGGCAGGTGTGTTGAATGGGCAGGTGTGTTATGTATAATATAACATAATTTCTCTTCTCCTTTCTGCATAGATATTTGAATAGGCCAAATTAATTTGATTAATGCTGAGTCACAAGAGAACTTCTGATTTCTATCACTAAATATACTTCCATGGTTGAAAACTGGCTGAAATATTGAAACAAACACAGTATGTCTAGCTGAAATTCTGATGACATTAAAATGAGATAAGCATATCATCCCTAATGAAACATTGAAACCAAAATGCAGCCACTTCCAGAATGATGTAGGACGAGTTAGGCTTATTTAGGAGTTATTCTTGTTTCTCCTTTTTAAGCTGCATGAGGTTTTGTTCTACTTGTTTGGGTCTTATTTTAGTACTTCTTTGTTCATGCTTTATTTTTCCAAAAGTAATTTTCTTATTTTCCAAAAGTAGTTTTCTTATGTTGCATATGATTATATATGTTTCTTATTATAAGAAGAATTCTGGTTTTCATATTCTGGATAGGACCCAGGCGACTATCAATAAGGCTTTTTAGTTGAGTAGGACTTGGACGAAGACGCTGGTAATTACTAATTATTAGGAAATGATCATGATATTTTCTCATAATCGAACTGAATCGAATCGAATTATTTCAATTAATCGAGTATTTGATTATTCCGGTAATTTGATTAATTGCGATTATGATTTTAAAATAATCATAACCGAACGATTATGAAAAATTTAGTAAAAAATCAAAGCGAACCGAACCGCGCCCACCCCTACAGTTATTTCCACCCAACCCCAAATGTTTCGACATTTTCAACCGCGCACCCAATTCCGTTAATTTGACTATTATATTTAACATAGATATTTAAAATTTAATTAAATATCGGAAATACCCCTTATTTTGAATTAGAAAAAAATTAAATGAGATAAAATGCTAATTTAATAATTAATATTTACATTAAAAACTCTTAATTAAAGGTAATTAATTAATAAATTTAATTTATCACCATCAAATAATATTTAGGGTATGAACTTTCAAATTTGCCCTTTGATCATTAAAATAAACGGTCAAAAGAACGGATTTAAGTGTAGGGTGGAAATTATTAAAACATTGGGAACGCGATGGAAAATGTTGAAACATTTGAGGGCAGGACAGAATTAACCCATTTCAATATTCCAATTTATGTTCGCTATGGCCCGTTAGCACCATTGAGATAACTTTGAATAACAAGTGAAGATTATGGCATAAAATCATAAAATTTGAATGAATCATGAATTTTACATGGAAATAATAAATATACCTCGAATTATTTAAAACAAATTAGATGTGGATTTCAGAAATTAGAATTTCAAGTCTCAATTATATATATATAGATAGCTTTTACTCAATTTATATACCACTCTGTTTTATGATTTGCTTTTTTGGCAAACGTAATCTTGATGCATGTTGTTTCTTTGAATAAATTGAAGAGTTGTAAAAATGAATGTTAACCTAAATACGAACAATTAGCTATTTGTACAATTATCTTATATGTATAGAACATATATCAGGATGAAAATTTACCCTTAAGAACCATTTATCTGAATATTTGAGATGTGGATTCGGAGTTATCTACTCAGATTCGGTGACTGTGTTGTGTTGTGTATCTTACCAAATGATATGTTATTTTACTTTTATCAATTGAAATGTGCTCTTCACCCGCGAAAGCTGAGACGATTTCACCAGGCCAGACTTGTAAACTAGACCTTACTCGATAGAGCCGTTTTTTTCGATTATTAGAAAATTGTAGTGACCAATTATTTGCTTTATTTTTATTAATTGTTGTCCAAACTATGCTCGAGTCTTTTTTTTTTTTTTGTCTTTCTTCTACAGAACTCTTTCTCTTAAAGAAGTATAAGAATGAAAGTAGACTGAAGCAGCTATGGCTTAGTTTTAGTCACTCCCGAGTTGGGTATTTTTTCTTCTTTTGTCTATTCCTTTCCTTAAACTTTCTTTTATTTCCATAATAGCTTTTGGATAAAGGCTTTCTAAAGTTGATTTAATTATAGTTCAATCGGGTTGGTGGAAGCTTACTGCCGAAGTACTATATTTAGGGAGATATAGATACAGATGACTTAATTAAAAAGTGTCAAGCCATTGTTTTAAAAGAAGAATGGGAAGATACAGTAACGCTAATGGGAAGAATGAAGAAAACGAGGGAAAAAATTGCTGCAAATTGCTTGGTGGGAAAGGTCATGCTTACAAGAGGAGTTAACAGGGAGAGCCTGAAGGCAGCAATGCAACAAGCATGGAGGACAGTTAAATAAGTAAAGATTGGGAGTATGGGGGATAATGTGTTCTTGTTCAAATTTGCCACTGAAGGAGAAAAGAAAAGAGTGTTTATGGGGGGTCCTTCGCACTTTGACAGAGCTCTGCTGGTACTGGCTGAACCAATCGACATAGGAGACATTAAAAAGCAGTCCTGAACGCATACTTCTTTCTAGGTACAAATTCACAATATACATATAATGTGCATGGCGAGAGAGATATTCCAAAAATTAGAGGAGAATATTGGCACCATGGAAGACATTGAAACAGATAAAGCAGGTGAATACATAGGTCAATTTGCCCGAGTTAGAATATCCATCAATATAACACAATCTTTGAAAAAGGTAGTGTTCTTGCAACAAGAGGGGAGGAAAATACCAACGCCAGTCTTATATGAAAAGTTACCAGATTTCGGTTTCTGTTGCGCACATATCGGTTATTAGTTTAAAGAATTTTTAAAGTGTAAAGGATAGCCAAACGAGGAGCTACCATATGGAGTTTGGAAGAGAGCTATCACACAAGCAGAAAAGGTGAAAGTGAACCAAACTAGGGAGAGGAGAATTTGGGAACATTTTCAATCAAAAGCAAGAGATAAATGAGTCAATACACCAAAGTCATGCTAGGCCCAACAATGCCCGATAGGCCTAAACAGGTCATCCCAAAACAAAACAAGCAATAAGGTGGGAAACACAGTTGGATCAATAAGTACAAATCGTGAGCTAGTAGCTGGTGATGATTCATTAGTGCAGTGTACTGAAACGCTAAAAAATTCACAATTAGGTGGTAAGAGTAGGGGCAGAAAAATCAATCAGCAGCAGAATTGGCTAGCTGACAATGATAGCTTCCCTAGAAATGAAAACATATAAGCGGGAAGTGAAAATTATAGGGAAATTGAAATTGTAAAGGCCAATAAAAAAAGCATCAGACAAAGGTTATCCAAAAACAAATGAAGAAAAAGTGGATAATGGGCCGAATAAATTTCAAACGAAGCCCAAAACAAGGAAATTGAAATTGCAAGCAAGAATTTGAAAACAGAGAAAGGAAGCATAGGCCCAACAGCTAACTTTTGTGGCCCAACCCTGATAACAAAAATAAAAGATTGTTGAGCCCCTTTAAACAATCAAACACTCGCAATCATTTTAGCCCCTCTAAAAAAAACACCAGTTGAAGTCAATTGATGCAAAGCAGGTCGAACTAGAGGGTGCAGTAGCAAAGGTGGAAGGCATATTGGTGGGAGCTGGTAGACAGCCCCGCCAGCAGCCATGAGGGTCCTAAACTGGAACGTTCGAGGTCTGAGGAAGCCTCGAATGCACCTAGCTATAAAGAAAATTCTCCACTTGCAGCAACCTCAACTTTTCTTTTACTATGAAACAAAGATGATAGCTTAGTAGGTTTTCACAACATGTCGAAATTTTAATTTTAAGAATCAATTTGTAGTTGATAGAAATGGAATGGGAGGAGGTTTAATGTTATTTTGAAACTCGGATGTTGAAGTCACCATAAAATCCTATAGTTCTCACCACATACACGCAATTGTGCAAAACTAGAGTGGCAAAATGTGGAGATGCATAGGGATTTATGGTCATGTAGAAGCAAGCCAGAAACATCATACATAGTTATTGCTAAAAAGGTTAGCAGAGCTCTACTTATATACTTGGTGTTGTTTTGGGAACTTCAATGAAATACTTTATTTACATGAGAAATTAAGGGGAAATAACCAAAGTATTAACATGGTGACTGAATTTAGGGAAAACATCCAAGCTTGTAATTTGATGGATATGGGTTATAAAGGGCACGAATACACATGGTCAAATAGGAGATTTGGAGTTAACCATATCGAGGAAATGCTAGATAGATTCTTACGCATTAAAGATTAAAGCAGAAGTTTTTAAAATGTCCCAGCAATAAATTTGGTGAACTAGGTGTCAAATCACTGCCTAATCATTTTTAAAGTTAAAGAAAGATGTAAAAAGCTGAATTACAAGAAAAGATCTTTCCCCCGAGACTACTATGAAGATATGTGGAGCTCGTACGAGGCCTCTAGTAATATTATGAGGGGTGAATGGAAAATTTTGGTGAAAGAATATAGGAGAGTCCAGTGCAATAGTTTTAGAAGGTTGCAAAAAGATCTTTAGCCCAGCTCAAGATTTGGAGCAAAGAGGAATTTGAAGGCAGAAAAAAGAAGTAAGATGAGTTGATAGAGCAAATGAAAAAGGCAAAATAGAAACCAACTCAAGCAGTTGATGGGGAAGAAATGAAGAAGCTGTAAAAATAATAAGTTCTTTCACTCCAAAGCATCCGCTAGGAAGAGAAAGAACAAAATTTAGGGAATTGAAGTTGCTCAAGGGTAATGGATTGATGATCAAGAATGAATAGAAATGGAGTTTTGCGAATACTTTCAAGAGCTTTTCATCTCATCTGGGCTAAGTCAGAATTATATTAAAGAAGCTCTAAAAGGGATGCTACCAAAGGTTACTCTAGAGATGAACGCTTACTTGAAAGAACTGTTCACTTTTAAGAACATAATAAATGCTTTATTAGAAATGTGTCCTACAAAAGCTTCGGGGCCAGATGGTCTGCCTGATATTTTTTTTCCAGAAGCATTGGCAAATAGTTGGCAGTAGGCTGATTAAAACTTGTCTACATATCCTAAATTAGCAAAGTACCTTAGACTCCTTCAATCATACTTTTATTGCTCTTATTCCAAAGATTGAGAAGCCTAAGAAAGTCACTGAATTTAGACCTATTAGTCTTTGCAATGTGATGCATAGAATTGTAGCTAAGGCAACAGCTAATAGGCTGAAACCGATCCTGACTCATATTATTTCCCCAAACCAGAGCGCATTCATACCCAATAGGCTCATTACAGACAATGTTCTTATTGGCTATGAATGCTTCCATAAGATTAGACATAGTAAAGGAAAAATAAATTGCTTAGTGGCTTTAAAACTAGACATTAGCAAGGCTTATAATAGAATTGAATGGAGTTTTCTAAAACAAACTATGACAAACCTGGGTTTCTCAATCAAATGGATAAAATTGATCATGAGCTGCATTACCACTACTTTCTTCTCAATAATTATCAATGGGGTTCCAGTTGGTTTAATTCAGCCGGAAAGGGGACTTAAACAAGGATGCCCCTCTCCTCATATCTGTTTATCTTGTGTGCAGAAGCATTCTCAAACTTACTGATTCAGGCTGAAAAGGAGCAGAAGATTAGAGGTCTGAGATTTGCGAAAGATGTCACAATTTTGCATCTACTCTTTGCATATGATAGCCTATTTTTCAGCAGAGCTTCAGTGGCTGACTACAAGTATTTGAAGGGGATTTTTGACTACTATGCGAAAGCGTCCGGGTAGATCTTTAATTTTGAAAAATCTTTTATGTTTTTCAGCAAAAAGATCACAAACGATCAACTCACAACAATAAGAAGCATTTTTCAATTGAAGGTGGTTTCTAAGTATGAAAAATACTTAGGCTTACCATTCATGCTAGGCAGACAAAAGATGTGTTTCTTTTAATAAAGTTAAGCTGAAGGTGCTTAGCAAGATCTTAAGCTAGCATCACAAGCTCTTTTCTAGTGGTGGGAAAGGGATTCTTATCAAAGCAGTAGCACAAGCAGTGCCAACTTACTTCATGAGCGTGTTCAAGCTCCCTAAGGGTTTATGTGAAGATATCTAAAAAGCAATTGCAAAGTTTTGATGGGGATCTAAAGAAAATAGACATGGGATTCATTGGTCAAGGCGGGATAGCCTAAGCAAAGCAAAAAGTAAAAGGAGGAATGCGTTTTAAGGATCTCACTAGTTTCAACCAAGCCTTGGTGGCCAAGCAAGAGTGGAGATTACTTTAGTTTCTCATTTCCTTAATGGCAAGAGTGATGCAAGTCAAATACTACAAAAGTTCCACCTTTTAGAATGCAAAGGCAGGCTTTAATCCCTCATTTATATGGAGAAGCATCTTAAGGGAAGACAAGTAATCAAGAAAGGGCTGAGATGAAGAATAGGAGATGGGAGAAAGGTTCTTATATACAAAGACAATTGGATCCCAAGACCAGTTACTTTCAAGCCAATATCACCTCAAAATTTACCAGTTGAGATTGTTGTGGCTGAACTGATTGATGCTGAAACAGGTGGAGAGCAGATAAGCTGGAGCAACATTTTATTAATAAAGATGTTGAAGCAATTCTTCAAATTCCTCTACCAAAAAGCAAAAAAGAAGATGAAGTGCTATGGCACTTTGATAAGAGAGGGGAGTATTCTATGAAAAGTGGCTATCATCTAGTACTTAACGTCAAATTCCCTAATGAGCCTAGTAGCTCAGACAGTAGTTCTAGACAATCGAAATTTCTTTAGATGCTTGATTTACCTGAGAAGATTTACCTGAGAAGATTAAGATTTCATATGGAGGGTTACAAAAAAATATTCTGTCGACTATTGAAAATCATTGGAGAATGAAGAGTCTGTAAGAACCAATCAGTCAAAAATGCAAGAAGGAAGCGGAAACTATAAGCCACGTTCTGTTGGAATGCAAAGCAACAAGAAAGATTTGGGATCTATCTTTTTTCACACGTCGGCTCTATAATGATGAAAATCAAGATATTTTCAATGTTGTCCAAGAAATGTGCTTGAGATTAAGGAGAGTGGAAGTAGAGCTTATGGTGGTTTACTATTAAGTGATATGGTCTGCAAGAAATAAATTTATCTTTGAAGGGAAGAAGATAGATCCAAGGGGTTTCAACGGCTAAAGCAGAATCAATGTTAGAGGCTTATCAAAGAGTGAAGAAATCAGGAATAGCTTATGTAAACAATGATAGAAGAGGAAATCAGCAGAGATGGAAACCTCCCCAAGAAAATGTTTTAAAGCTTAATGTAAATGCAGCTATAAACAGCAAAGACCCAAAGATAGGTCTGGGAGCAATTATCAGAGGTTCAGATGGAAAGGTAATAGCTACAAGAATTAAGAAAGCTCAATCAAAGGAACGTGTCAGTTTTGCAGAAGCAGAAGCCATCCAATAGGGTCTGCAAGTGGCAAAAAACACAACCATATCTAGTTTGATTGTGGAAACTAATTGCAAAGAAGTGGCTGAGCTAATTAACAATATTAAGGGTAGCCGAACAAAGATCTACTAGATAATTTTAGATATCCAAAGTCAAAAAAAAATTTTCAAAATGCCCAATTCTATTTTGTCCCTATAATCTGTAATGTTTATGCCCATGCCTTCGCTAAATTTGCTTTAAGGAATGTTTCAGCTGCTGTTTGAATTGGAACAATTCCAGCAGATGTGCAGAATATATTTGATAGTGTTGTTCAGTTGGAATGAAAGGTTACTTTCTATCAAAAAAAAATGGTGTACTTTGAGTTGTATGTGGCCTTATATTTTACACCTCTTGTGGCGAAGTATTGCTAATCATTATCAACCCTTTCAAAAACTATTTAAAAAAAAAAAAAATCTGAGAATACAGTACAGTGGAGCTGGGGGCACCAAAAAGAGTATTAGTTGTAAGTCTCACTTGATACTTTTCGTTCTATGCTTCTCTGTTGATTCAAGTTTTGTCATATATACTATCGATTCTAATACTAGGATTCATATTATTTGCCTCTAGAACGAAGCCACTAACGACAGTTTTATTATATAAATCACTATCAAACGACCTTCTCTAGGGAAACACATCCTAAACTGTAAATTTTGATTCCTTAGAAAAGCAAATCTCCTTGATGATCAAGAACTGAGTAATTTAACAGCACACAAAAATGAAGCTTGGCACTTGATACTTCTCAAATGGCCTTCCATTTAATCTCAACATGAACAGCTCCATTTTTTGAATTGATCAGATGGTACTTCTCTTTTAATCGTCCATTGTGGACTACATCATGCAGGTTTATATCCACGTATCCTAGTGACTCCTAAATACACCGGAAAAATTCACAGAATGCAGATTCATTATGAACTAATACAAGCAGGCATTGTTAACCTGAAGAGAAACAAAATCACGAGTTTATACCAACCTTTGATCGGAGTCTTAAGCCTCTCCGTTTGCTTTTGACTTCAATGTGGATCTTCTCCTTCAAAGGAGCCTCTTCGAAATCAAACTGAAATTCTTCGTTCCAAATTGGATCCCGGCATTTCTTGATCATCTGGACAAAAGCACATTAAAACTTGAGAATTAATATATCAACAACGCGATCTACACCAAGTTAGACACTCATAATCTTGAAGGGCACCTTGGTTTTCTTCTGTTCTCCTCTACATATGACCACAGCATAAGGATTGTTGTGATGCTTCCCCTCAAGATCCTTAGCTCCCTCAACTGTCACCAATAACAATCCGGCACTTAAGTAAACATACTCGGTTGCCTTTCCAACTTCACTTTCTTTCCTCTCAAATCTGTCTAAAGGACCACTAAATCTTTTACTCTCTTCTCTGAAAAGACTAAATGTCAACTCTACCACAAGTTGCCCTCTCCACTTCTTGTCTTGAGGATCGTTAGGATTTGTGTTCTTGACCAAATCAAGAGTAAATTCTTTGGTCTCATTTGGGGTAAGTGATCTCAGTGGAACAACTTGCATTCCCAATTTGTCATGTGCTCCAACCTGTGAAACCATAAACTTAAAAGTCTTAACTTGCACTACAAGTTATTAGCAAAAACCATCCTGGATACGACGGCAAAATCCATAGAGTCAATGGCAATGCTGCCAAATTTCTATTTCAAATATTCTTCTCTTTAAACCATCTTGAAGGAAATAATAATTTCCTTTTAAGTAGTAGCTACGAGGAGATCTTATGATTAAGAAATTCAGGAAACGACTCGATTACCAAAAGAAATACAAAACCTTCTCCCAATCATACGCATGTAACTGAAGAACTTGAGACTCGGGGTCCTTTACTGTAAGCTTGAAGTCCTCATTCCATTCAGGGTTCAAAGTCTTCATCTTAACAGAAGTCTTCTTTGCTGGAATCCTTTCCCCGCTTAAGCTGAGTTGAACATAGGGATCCGAAGCTCCAAATATATCCATCTTTAATAGTCTTATTGCCCGAACAACCTTCACATGAAGTATGCCTACAGGCTTCTTAATGGCCCCTCTGTGGACATGGAAAGAATTAACGACAAATGTAATGGTAACTGCTACCACGGGTAAAATTATATTAAGGTTGGGATTAAGACTTCGAGTACACATTAATATTTGATACTTGTGTCATTCATCCTTAGGTGCATTCATGTGAATATAAACTTACAAGGAACCATCAAGAATTGGAATTTCAAGAGTTTGAGGCCAGATATAGATGGCAGAAATTTGATTTCTTATAGTTTCCTGCAGTGCAACCGAGTAATAATTAGATTAAGGTAGCCCAGGAAAGATTCTAAATGCCTCAGG
Source organism: Citropsis articulata (assembly GCA_030449925.1). NCBI lineage: Eukaryota > Viridiplantae > Streptophyta > Magnoliopsida > Sapindales > Rutaceae > Citropsis > Citropsis articulata. Next base: position 2,609,923 of record JASUUH010000079.1, read on the forward strand.
TAAGAGTAACTGATTTTCCAGGTTCAATTAAATATGACAAGAGGTTCTTCAGAATAAATGCAAAAATAGTGCAAGCATTCATATCGATGCAAACTTGCAGGATGCAAGAATTTAATAAACAAAGCAAAAGCAGTTTGCTACAGCCAAGAGTTTTGAAGATACAGTATCTTGTTTTCCATCTGGCATTGTGATAATTAATGTTTCGAAAAAAAACTTTCAGGAATCTCAATAACAGTTGCATCAAATGCCATCTTGGACACTCGAAAGCTTTTCCTGGAAGTGGCAGAGCTCTGACTGAAACAACTAAATGTTTAGGTATATTCGTATTTTGCTCCAAATTTAGTTTGTAATAGTAATTAAAATTCACACGTTAGCCTCAATTCAGTCAAGCATTTTCTTGATATCTTCTCATAATTAATTGACGAACTGTATATTGAACGTGGCTTATCTTGTGAAGCAACAGTAAGTATAAAATAATTTGACCAGAAATTTGGAGGTCATTCAGAAAAAGTCAACTGAAAAATTAAACAAAGTAGACAAGTAGGTGGGATTCCTCATTATTTTCTAGTTAAGATTGAATTGGTAGTTAAAAACGTGTTCTATATTATATAATTGTGTTGTATTCACATTAGCTGGTTTGCCAAAGGTCAACCAAAAGCTCAAGATACATTAAACAATTCCCAATAGATTACTTAGAAATCAAAGTCTTTACTTATACAGTTGTTGTGTTGTCATTAGTGAATTCATTAATGTGCCAAAAGTTTGTGATCTCATCAAACAAATAGATAAAATGAAAGCATTCCGAATATTGTAGCAACAGATGTTCTAACCAAAGCCATAAACAGACAGAGGAAGAAATATCACCTGAATAAATTGGTAAAAGCCCGGGATTGCCATTATATCACCTCCAACTAACTTCAATCCAAAGTCAACTTCTGGCTGCATAAATTTATAATTTAACAAATATTCATCCAATGTGTGCATTGGATAAAAGAGCATCTGTTATGTTTGTTAATGTTTTGGTCCACCACTTACTTACCTTCTCCATCAGAGATACGGCTAGGCTAGCAAAACAAGGGAATGCAGGCACAAGAGGTTTCAAAACTATCCGAGGTGCTGCGCGGATTTGTACATCCAACAGCTGGAAGCAAGCATGACAAATTTTTTAAGGAAAGAAGCCTTATCGGATCCTTAATACTAATAAGCATAAGAAAGTGACACTAGTGAATCCCAGTTGATCACTTGACCTAAGTTGATGTCATGATATATAAAAAGAAGAAGAGAAAAAATAAAACTAAGAGTTGAATCAGAAAAGACAAGTTGACTTACATATAATGCCAATAAAGAAAAGAAGTTGTGTCAAAGCCACTAAAACCATGATGAAAGAACTTCCATTTTTTAAAGTAAGTCCTCTGAAAAACCTATTGAAATTGTTGCGATGACTTAAGGATATTTGTTTAGAAGCTAACCTGTACTGTGATTTGCAGAGAGAAGAATTTCAACGCCAAGGTTATGTTAGGATTTCCTGCCCATCTAACCGCAGGCTCAAGTATCAGTTCATTGTCATTGGTTTCGCATACCTTAATACCTGTCATTTTCATGAATCCAATCTCAAGGCCGAATATATTTTGTGAGTCATAGTGACAATAAGTCTGCTTAGATGTTGATTCCGAGAAAACACAACTTGTACAAATTAGGAAATATACTTTAATTACCATGAATTATGGGAGGCAGGGTTCCAAGAGTCAGTGTCTTAAAATCTATTGATCTTATCCAATACTTGCCAATATACTGTGCAAATATGGGCTCCAGATTGCTTCTTGCAGCACTACATATTGCCTGAAACAATAATAAAACTCAAGCCTTAACCAATCTAGCTCTGTAGTCATATGTATAGCTAAGTGCATAAACTTGTGATTACCTTATCAAGGTTGGGCCACAAATCGGACACAAACTTGTTGAACCAATCGATCTGCACAGGCACACGAGTCATATCATTTGTATTGAGAAACTTCAAGACTAGCTATTATATTACAATGGAGTGCAACCAAGAACAATCTGATTTATTACTCACACGGTCATAATCGGGGTGCTTCACCCACAATGGTATTTCGGGAAAAACATCAAGCACATAGCTCGTATCAAACTCATGATCAATTGGTCGAATTATCGGATCCTGCAAAATGTAGGCTTTAAATTTTACTTCTAAATACCGAAGAATAAAACGTTCATGTATATTAACTAATCATTAACAAATGCGTTTATTGTCAATTTAACAACCGTGATAAAATAATATCTCATAATGATTTACATAGAAATGTTTTAATACAGGGTTCTAAACATTATTAAAATACGGAAAAATTATTAAGTACATTATAGTACATGAGATAATTATTAAGCCATAAATAATTTTTTTGGATAAAATCTAAGATCCTGAGCCAGATCGATGCTGGTATCTATAACCACTAAACGAAAACATAAATATCAAACAAATGATGATTCATGCATGCAACTGCAAAATGATAAAATAAAGAAGCATAGAAGATTGGAAAAAAAGAAAAGGTAAAAGATAAAGTAAAAAAGATACTTACCTTAATCTTTGTGGCTTCAGAGTGTACGAATATGAAAAAACCAATTAAAAGACCGATTGGAATTCCAATTCCGAAACCAAAAATTCCCAGTAAAAAACTCAACAACCCCATTTATCTTATGAATTCTAATATATGTTTTTTCAAATGAAAAAAAAAATAAAAATCCGTAGGGTGTAAAAATAGAAAATTTATCGAATTGATTAATAAAAATTAAACTGAAAAATGAAAATCAGGAACGCCAAGGAAACTGCCGCAACGGAGTATCGTTGCCCAATCCACGTTGCACAACAACGTGAAGAAGTCCATTATGATAGGAAATTAATCTACTGCCCTCGTTCTAACGACACGTCGGATATAACATAAGACTGAATCGAATCTAGGCTAGTAAATCCGTTCCGTACATAGGCTGTGTTGTGACGTGGCAAAATGGGATTTCGTACACGTGTCCATGCTAAGCAAGTGGTAACCAAATATTCTGCATTCAACTTTTGAGGTTAATGAATTTAAATGGGAAACATCAACTTCTCCAAGTGAAAAAGCTAACGCTTATAAATGATTTTAAATCTCTTAGAATCTTCGTAATAATAATTATGAAAAAAATTAATAATAAATTTTTTATTTGATTCTTTTGTGTATATAATTAATATGTGGTGGCACTTGAATTATTTCCTGTGAAGGTATCATGCATGCGCCATCATTATCACTAACAATTTTTCTTCGAGCACTAAAACGTGATATTAGCCATAATCAATTTGAGGTAGACTTTTTTAAGTCTTTCTCTTATGTACGGCATTTCATGTCATGTCATTTTACAGAGTCATTGTAGTGTACAGTACTGTATCTCATACAGCCATTTTTTTTTTTTCAATTTTTCGTTGCACTTTTTTTATTATTGGTTGATGTGTTTCAACTTATTTTTCACTGGTTTTATGTTTGATATTCCTATTAAATTCGTGAAATGGTGAAATTTTAGGTTATATTCCAAGTAGCTTTTATTTTCCGTTAGATGAGTTCCTAATTTTCGTTGCACTTTCTCTCTTATTGGTTCATGTGTTTCAACTTATTTTTCACCGGTTTTATGTTTGATATTCTTACTAAATTCGTGAAATGGTGAAATTTTGGGTTATATTCCAAGTAGCTTTTATTTTCCGTTAGATGAGTTCCTAATTTTCGTTGCACTTTCTCTCTTATTGGTTCATGTGTTTCAACTTATTTTTCACCGGTTTTATGTTTGATATTCCTATTAAATTCGTGAAATGGTGAAATTTTAGGTTATATTGCAAATAGCTTTTATTTTCCGTTAGATGAGTTCCTAATTTTCGTTGCACTTTCTCTCTTATTGGTTCATGTGTTTCAACTTACTTTTCACAAGTTTTATGTTTGATATTCCTACTAAATTCGTGAAATTGTGAAATTTTGGGTTATATTCCAAGTAGCTTTTATTTTCCGTTAGATAAGTTCCTAATTTTCGTTGCACTTTCTCTCTTATTGGTTCATGTGTTTCAACTAATTGTTACTCTACTTTTGTGTTGGATATTCCTATTAATGTGGTAAGATTCCAATTATTCCGGTTATGTACCAAATTTATTTTTCATCATTTTATTTTTGGTTAAGGAAATCTAATTTTGGTTATACTTTCTCCTTTATAGGTCTATATATTTCAACTATTATTTCACCGATTTTATGCTTAATATTTCAATTAACTCGATACGATTCCTGTTATTCTGGGTTGAATACCCAAATTAATTTTGTTAGATTAGTTCTGGTTTTGGTTAAGCTTTTTCCTTTATAGGTTCATATGTTTCAACTTATTTTCCACCGGTTTCGTTTGATATTCCTCTTAAATTCGTTAAATGAAATTTTGGGTTATATTAAGTAAATCAAGTCTTGAAAAAAGTGGTAATATGAGATCTGATGAGGCAATATCATCAACCCCATTTCACAAGAGCTAATCTTCTAGAAAATTAAGTAAAAGAATAATGTTACTAATTTCAAAGGAAGCCACTCGGCTAAAGGACGAGTGGTGAGGGCTGCTGCCCTCCATCTTGGAGGGCAGCAGTTCGAACCCCCACAAATATATTATGGGGGTAATTTTTCTTTAATTATATTAAGTGAAGATAGTCTTCTTCCTTATCTATGAGTGAGTGGAGTAGACATCCCTCAAATATTAGTGAGGGTCAAAATGAGCCCATTTAAGATCAATGTTGTAGTTGGTCGATCATACGATTTGTAAATATCGGTTATAGTATAATAATTGTAATTTAAAGAATAGTCTCATATAATCCAAAATAAAAAGGAATAAAATAAGTTGCAAATTATAAAATATGAGTAATAGTATCATGTAATAAAAATAAAATAAAACAAAATAAGTTGCAGATTATAAACATTGTAAACAGTGATAGCAAGGACAGCCCAACCAATGGAAGCGGTGACATCTGATTTGTCATTCAACGATATTTGTTATTATTATACAATTTTCAATAATTTGTAAAATGTCTATTATTATTAATTATGAAAATTAATTATTTTTTTACTATCTATCATATAATGAAAATTAAATATTCAATTCAATCTAATCGTAAATTATGTTAAATACCATTCAGGTCAAAATTCAATCTAGTTTAGCAGATCAAACTTACCCTTAATGCATAAATATTTTTTTCTTTTGTTGTACCACGATGACTTTACTCTTTTTCACAAATAAAATGATTGACAAATAAAATAGACCTAGTCTTATTTAAAAATAAATAGGTCCGCAAAGTTTAAATCAATTTTTTTTAATCCCTACCTCTATAAGAATTCAAATACGAGCAGCGAAAATTATTTGAAAACTACTCGATCAAATTTATAAAAGACAATTTAATCTTTAGTAATCTTCGTCAAAATCACTTATTCAATATATTTTTTTTAACCAATGATTTTTTTAGTTGGAACGTGACATTCGTATACGGCGTATCACTTATTAAGTAAAAAAATAATTTTATTATAATACTAATATGATAATTATTATCACTTATCCACGAACGACACATCAATATGTCACATCAATTATAATACAATTTTCATATTTTTCCTTACAAATATTAACGAATATAATTAAACATGTGAAATCAAACTTTGTAATTAAAGTAATCAAGATACAATGAACCAAGATTTGTAAGAAATTTTGAATGTGCCACAGATACAAACCCCCAAAAAAATCAATCTAGTAAACAAAATTAGACAAACAAGATTCTTGGCAACTTAATGGTCTGGAGCCACATGTCGCCTCTTCCGGGGTTTGTCTCCTTTAACTGTAACTTTTAACTGTCAAACAGAAGAGTGAATGGTAGTTTAATAGTTTTAATTTCCTGTTTTTTTTTAAGATGAAAGTTTTAGGGTAACCAATTGCATTATTAACACGATTAGTAATTAAATTCAATTAAAGAATAACGATAAAGAATTCGATGGGGCTTGTTAGTATACGATCCAGGTTCATTGCACATCTACGTAATTCGACTTAGCTACTTAATTATAATAAGAAAGAAACCGATTTTGCTTCGATTTTTGTAATTAATTAATTAATTATTGAATTGCGTGGAAAATTTAATTATTAAAACGTTATCTTCAGCATGCAACGAGTGTTGTAGCTAGTTTGATGCATTGAATTGCCGACCACTGAGATCAACCATGTGGGGAGATTAGAGAAGGGGATGGAAAATATGCCCCGTTAACAAAATAATAATAATAATAATAACGGTAAAAATTTATTTAGTCCATATATTTTAAAATTAGTATCCATTTAATTTTTATATTTTTTAAAATACCTCGAAACATCCCTGCCGTTAAAGTATTGATATCTCTATTGTTACTTTTTATTTTTTTTAACTTATTTTTATAATATTATCTTTTTATAATAATTTTTTTATTTGGACATTAATAAAAAAATAATTAAATTACTAATTTAACCCTAAAAATAAAAAAATTATATTAATTTTTAATTGTCAAAAATTGTATGCAAACTACCAAGTGTGCAAATGATCTTGTAAAAAAATTAATATACTTTTTTTATTTTTTACGGTTAAATTGGTAATTTAATTATTTTCTTTTCATTAATGTCCAAACAAAAAAATTATTATAAAAGGGTAATATTGAAAGCATATATAAAATATGCATTCAGCAGTGACCTTCAGTGACATTACAAAAATTTATACATACCAATGTACAGACACAAAATAAATTTTAGCCACAACAGACAAATTTGGGAAAAACAACAAAAACTAGAGCTCTAATAGTTACATAAGATTGAAAAACATTTTTGATAGAAAATTATCATCCATGTAACCATGTCGCTTCAAATTCTTTCCAAATCTTTGTATGGAGATGTCCGCATGAATAAGCTGACAAGGAGTGTTTTGTTGATTGAAAATTTCACTGTGAGAGTTCTGAGTCAATCTCAATCAACAATTAGTCAGTCATATGTCCACCAAGATTAGTTTGGCCTCGTAAACCAATAGACATTGTGCTATTGAACCCCACAAATAGATGCTTCTACCCACTAAACTGCAAAATGGAGCAATCATTTGTAAGATTAGGAAGCAATAGAAAATTATTATGATTATTATTATTATGAGCATTGGCATTCGTTTGATGCAAATACGTCAGAGAACAAGTTGCTATAAAGTCCCCTCAATCCACAAGATGAGCTGGCTTGCCTAAACTCACCATCTCAAGTCCCCAAGGGAAATAGAACCAGGTAGTCTTTTGCAAAGGTTTCAAGCTTAAATTAAATGAAAAATAACATAGAAAGAGAAAAGAAAAATTGGCAAGATCATAGACAACTAGAGATATAAAATTAAGATCCCAAAGTATGGAAATTCTAAGGGAATTGAATGTGAGACAAATTAATTTGACAGTTGCCTCTAATGGTGTGATCGGGTTGGTTGCAGTATAGTTGTAGTTTCTACCAAAATGTAGGTTCGATTCTTGAGGGTGATAATGGAATAAAAATTGTATTTGGGCTTACCCACCCCCTCAGATTTTATCCTCTCTAAGACTGTCTTCACTTAATAATTAAGGAAAGAAATAAATTTCTACATACGTTGTGAAATGCTAGTGTAGAATTCAGCCCAACAGTGTTAATTATGATTTCAACCTCGATTTTTTTTACTCTTTTCAATACTTGATCTAATAAATGAAAAACAACAGAAGATAGGAGTCAAGCCATGTACTATGCTGGGATCATGGGACCTGGTTGTATTAAGTATTAACAACTCCACGTTTTATAATTCTGAAATTTCAAAATTTAATCTTGGAATTATTTTAATAAGTCAAACAATTACACTTCACCTATTTTGTCTTTTGCATGCAGAGCAACTGTTGTAGCTTGACTGGGCTTCTAATAGGATTGATATGTTGACGGACGAAGCCGAGCATGCTGTCGTCGCCAGACTTGCATCTTTATCCGTACCGAAATGCCCTTTCTTGAATGGAACGCAAAGTAAAACAATTATAAAAAAAATCCATTTAATTTAAGCTTGACAGTTTTCATAATTACTATAATTATAAGGGTTGATGTTATTCGACGTATAATTAATCGTAATCAAAGGAGATCCAAAATCTTACGTACCCTTTGGCATACGGAATTAGAATGAATTAAATATTAAGATTGGATTAAATTAGATAAGATTGGATTAGATTAGATTGAATTATATAATATTATCTTATGTTTGGTTACTTATCGAATTGGACGAACGTTAAAATATATTTAAATATTAAAAACCTATGTATGAATACTTAAAATTTAATAGTGATATTTAAAATTAATTTAAATATAATTAATAAGAAAATTAAATATATAGTTAATTAGTTATTAGGTAGTCATAAATATAATAAACAAATATAAATTAATAAAGCTTTTTAATTATTTAATTAATTTTTTTATCAAACATTTTAGATATGTTTTGTTTTATCAAAAAGTTATAAAATAATATACATAAAATTAATTAATTACTAGTATTATTAATTTTCATGATTATTTTCAATAATAAATAAGTGATTATTAAATTTAATACAATCAACTGTTGTAATAAATTATTAAAAATTTAATTTTATTGAAGTAAAATTACCAACTTAATTATACTATAAAAACAAAAAAATAAGTAAATCGTGAATGAAATAAATAAATAATTAATTAAATTTTAAGCAATAGATAAAAAAAATGGTGTCATATATGAAAGAAATATTATAAATGGACATTTTTTTTCCCCTTAATCTAGTCCCATCTAAACTCACTTATAAATTTGAATGGTTAATCTCATGATTTAAGAACTAAATTTGAATTTATTTAGTCCTCCTAGTCCAATCCAAGGAAAGTTGCTAAACATGGGATAAATATTTAATCCCAAAATTAGTCTAATGCCACACTTAGTCCTTGTTTCTAAACATAGCCTTTGATCTCTGAATACAGAAGTAGATTACAACTAAGTTATGTCATTGTTAATAAGGATTTGCCTAAGTTATACTTAGAAAACCAGTCATAATAAGGTAAAAACAAATAATAGAAGATTAGGCAACTTGAGTTAGTGAGTGAATTTTACTTAATCGTAAATTTCATTAAATATAACTTAAGGAAACCCCAATTATAATAAAATCAACGTTTTTTTCAACCACCTTAATTAATTTATTTAACACTTAGGTATCGTTTGTTTTTTTGTCTGAAATCTAAATGGGTCTGAATTTTTTTAAAGTTTGAATGGGTCTGAATACGAAAATCTAAATGACACGTTTGTTTTTCTTTTTTTAATATTTGAATATAAGTGACATCTTGTTTGTTTTTTCAATAAAAAACATCTTAAACTTGGTTATTTGACATTTATATCCTTGTAAATTAAAACAAAAAAAAGATGATTAGATTTTATAGTTTAGGAAATAAGTTATTTTACAGAGATATTTTTAGAATATAATATTTACTTGTCATTCGGACATTTTCTCATTCAGATAAAAGTCACAAAAGTTTACTTTTTCTATTCAGATGTAAATGTCTGAAAATCAGACATAAGTTCTAAAAAACAAACAAGTAAATTTTAGAAAAGGTCTGAAATTAATAAAATTTCAGACTTTAGACATTTAACAAACAACCTCTTAGTATTATAAATTGTTTGCATACAATCCATATTATTTTTTCATAAGCTTGGCCAATGTTAAACTAATATATAATCTTTTTGTTTTATTTTATTTTATTTTTTAGGGTTAAATTGGTAATTTAATTTTTTATCAATGTCCAGAAAAAATTTTGTAAAAGGGTGATATTATAAAAGCAAGCTAAAAAAAAAAAAACAACAACAGGTTTGTCAATAATTTAATGGTAAGACTGTTTTGAGGTATTTTTAAAAATACATAGATTAAATAAGCACTAACCTCACAATATAGAAACTAAATAAAGATTTACCCCATTCATTTCTTTTAAATTATAACTCAAAATAAGTTGTATGGATTAGTAGCTTGTGTTTAAAATTTTTAAGTCGTAACACTTATTATTGAGGATTAAAAATTCGCCGATGATATAAGCTTTTATCTCTGCAAATGTAAATAAAATGGGACATGCATAAATTAATCTTCGCTATAGATATTTCGTTCAAGTAACAATAAATTTGTTTAACAATAATTTAATTTTCCAAATTAGCTGGACAATGGGCAATCCGGTATAGGACCAAGCGGAGCAGAGCCCTACTTGGCTTTTGAAAATTTTCAAAGTGTCAATTTTTTATTTTTTTTAAGGCGTTATTTTCTTTGAATTTTGTAATAGAGTCCCATTTGAGTTTTCAAACTATGAAAATGCATCAGCTGATTTTGAAACGTTTCAACATGCTCTATATCTAAAAGTCCAATTACTTGGTTATTTTGATTTTACAAATTATGTATTACCCATGCCAATGAGTAATAACTCACAGGCATAAAATAAACTAAAATGAGAGATGTTCTATAAAATAAGAAAACTTGCTGAACAGTATAAATATTATAGTGGGAAATTATCATATATTAAACGACACCGATCAAATATGTGAACACTTTCATGATATCACCAGATACCCTAAGTTGACAAAACATTTCGCTTCCGTTAACTTTCATTAATTAAGTTCTATGTATTATAAAAAACGACATGTCATCCTATTTACCTAGTAAAACATGACATGTCATGTGATATATATTGATAAAAATGAAATGTCATCCCATTTATTAGATAATTATTAATAATTGCTAAAAAAAAAAAAACTACTTTACAACCGAATTTACTCCTCCAAAATTTAACCTAAATTTTTGAAGATCTAATCATCCAAGCTCCAACAGAAATTTTTTATAATATAATATGTATAATTGTAAATAATATGTTGTTAATAAATTTTTTATAGTATAATATGGATTTTTTTTTTACGGATAATTGTTAATAATATGTATTATTAATAGTTCATTTTTTTAATAAAAAAATGTATTGTTAATAACAAAATAAAAAATTATATATTGAAAATTTAAGTTAATTTTTGGGGTAAATTTATCTTTTTACCTCATTTTGAGTTTCAAGGGCGAAATAGTCAATTTGCCACAATTCCGTTAACTTTCTAACGGCAGTTAACGGAATGGTGGACGGCAGAAGTGTTTTGCCAACTTAGGGTATACAAGTGATATACATGAAAAGTATTCACACACGTTTGATACGAGTGTCATTTAAATGTATATGACTGATAATTTCCCTATTATAGTTGTGGTGCTATTTAATATTGTTTATAGTAGATTTTGGGTGCATGTATGAATGCTACAAAATTAAACGAAGAACAATAAATTTATTTTTATGGGGAAGAGGAGTGCCTTACTTGTTTGGGGTGTACAAACTATTTTCGGTTTTTATAGAGTGAAGGAGGAGTAAGTGGGTGGTGGATATGGTGGGAAGTTCGACTCCAGATGCGAAGAGCTTCCAAAAGTCGCTTTAATCTTGCAAAACAACGAGAAAGAGGTCAGTGGTGGAGTGGGGGGTAGGGATGGCAAAACCGGTCATGATAATGGGACCCGGATGGGCAAGATTAGAATTTTAATATTATATGTGTATTTTTTTATTTTTTGGTAATTTTATAAGTTTTAAATTTATTTTAATAAAATTTAACATGAAAATATAAACTTTAAGTGTTTAAAACTTTATATATGTGTAATAAATGAGTCAAATAAATATAAATATTTAAAATAATATATATTTTATAATATTTTTTTAATAAAATCGGGTTACGTTTTATCAAGTATTGAACCTACCGTGGCATTCTGTATTTGACACCAGTGCGGTCAAGATGGGGCCAAAGGCCAGATGGTTATATCTCTGATGGGGGTGGGTGATGACCTGTTCCAGAACACTCAGTCGTGATTGAGTTTTCTCAGGCTAGAAAGCTTGCAAGCTCTCAGTAATGGAGGCTTAAGGTGGAAGAAACTTTAGCTCTTGCGGTGTGTGTTGGTTCTGAAATACAAGTGTGCAACCCAAGAGGGGAGGTGAATTGGTACTTTAAAAAATATCCTAATCAAACCACACAACAATCCAATCTAATGCCTTAATAAATTCAAAAACAATAAATTTAATGAAAGCACAATAATAAATAAGTAAGGGAAGAGAAAAACAAACTTAAGGATTTTTACGTGGTTCGGCTATCCCCGCCTACGTCCACGCCTCCAAGCTCACCGGGCTTGAGGATTTCACTAAGCAAGCGTCCAAGGTTTCAAATGCTTACAATTGACTTCCAAGGTGTTAATAGACCTTTACAACAATAGATTATTCACAATCTCTTAAGCCAAGTGTATCCCAACACTTATAATCTCTCAACTTGATTTTACAAAAAGGATTACAAATGAATTTCTCTCACATAATTTGTTTGATCACAAATGAAAGCTCAATGTACGAATAAATGAGATGAATACAAGATTTAAAACTCAATGAAAATTTGTATGCTCAATGATAATCGTTGGAAATCTTCTTGTTTGAATTTGATTGAGCTTATTTATAGTTGGAGCTGAAAAACTAGCCGTTATTGACTTTCTGCTAGAAAACGGATCGCCGTTAACCATTAACGGTTAACCGTTTGCGTTGGTCAAAGTTACCGTTGGACTGAATTTCAAATAAACGGTTGACCGTTAGTCACTATCGGTTCACCGTTAATTTTCAGAGACCTGCAAAATAAATTTGGCTTAACCGTTCTTACTAAACGGTTCAAGTTATGAACCAAGAATGTCACCGTTTTTACAGAAGCGGATTAATTTCCAGAGACCTGCAAAATAAATTTGGCTTAACCGTTCTTACTAAACGGTTCAAGATTAGCAATCTAGAAATAATCGGTTAGCCGTTTGCTACAGTGACTGCTACAGTGAACTATTTACCAAAAATGGTAGTTTTGCCCCAAAACTCTCTATAATTGTACTATGGCCCAAAACGTTATAAAACTTTACAAATAGGTCCAATTTCAAAATTTTCAAATAATACTCATTAATCCCAAACTTTCTAAAATTATGAAATGACCCAAAATACTATGACACTTTTCAAATAAGTCCTTCTCCATAATTTCAAACAATACTTGTTAATTTTAAAGATTTCAAAACTCTTTTAATTAAACCATAAACTTGAAAAACAACCAATTTCATAAAAATATTTTTCCATTAAATATAAAACCTTTATAATGTGAAAATAATGATTTATTTAAAATGTATAAAAATAATTTAAACTTTTAAAAATTTAATCATTTTTAATGTTATTTGTTATCATCAAAATCAATAATATGGAAACATATATGTTAACAGGTTCTTATGACAAAAATAAAACTTGAGTACTTTATATGGTATGCCCTGGCTACCGTGCCACCTGACATTATTTTATTAACGCTCCTCACTGTCATGTTAGAGATATTTATATCCTTCACACGTGTCACTATCTGGGTATTTTAAAATATGCTTGGAGAACAAGTTTGAGGCGTATTCATGTGTTAGGCGTAGAGGGTTGGTCCCGCATACCTCTGTTAAAGCTATTGAGAATTTACAGGCGTGATAGGGGAAAGTTGGTGGTCCTAACTGCTAGAGCATCAACTTTTTTAGCTTATTTACTGGCATGACAGGGGGTTGTCCTGTCTTTTGTAGCAGAAGATTTTCTCATTGATTTTTTTATTTTATTTTTTTGCTAGAGACTCAGTCAATTATTTTTGGGATTATGTCTCTTTCATCCATTAATATTTTTTTAAATATTTTTTTGACCTTTTTACCTTTACTAGGTATAACCGGGTATCCCACAGGACACCTAGAGTACCCTATGTAGGCAAACATTCTTGTGATGACTTTAGCTATAAAACTCCATATCGACATGGGGCATTTTTATTTGGTCTTCTACTTTTCCCCAAAACAAATACTATGTTTTTCAAAATTATAATATATTTTAAACATACCCCAACTGAACAAAATTCCAAGATTGTCCCTGAGTTGGGACTTCGCTTGCTATCAAGTAACGCTGAGGTTATGACAAAATACAATTCTCACTTCAATGCTGATTAATTTTGGCGGGTAGTTGATTTCTAAAGTAATTAATAATTATGCGATTGGTCTTTGCTCTCCCATTATGTGGAAACAAGTTTTTTTGCCCACTACACCAACAAAATTCTAACAAGCTTCTTGCATTTTGGCTAGTTGACAAAATAACCTAAGTTTTGTGAAACGAATGGCCAATATCCAACTTCAACATTTCGGTACAAGGGGGTTGAATGTTATCCTTTCTCAATTTTTCCCTTTTTTATTTTATGTATTTCTAAATTTATAATATAATATAACCCATTTATTATAGAGAGTACATTATTAATTTATCCAAATACATCATAAAAAGATGGTTGCAATATTAGAACATATATTATTAAGACAAGACTATATTGCAATTGTTGTATGGTATAATAGTTCTTCACGTCGTTGAATACATAGTTACGCGGTTATCTTCAAGCTGGGTCAGATAATTTGGAAGCGGTAACTCTGCGTCTCAACCAGATACTTATCATCAGGCCGTCTTGTTATCTAAGCACACTAGTTTACCTTTACCCTTAGTTTTTATCCCAAAAAAATGTAATTCTTTATAAAATAAATATAAATAACCTTACAACACCAATGCTACTATTTCAACAGTAAATATTAACACTATTTTATATTTCATTGTAGTATATTATCCATGCTAATTTATTCCGATGGTATAAAATAGTTTTTCAAAAATCTAATTTTTTTTATCCGATAGTTGACAAATTCACTTAAGGTGAATAAATCTTTCCATTCTTCACTTGGATCATATTTTTAGTTCGAACATTGCTGAATAATTAATTATATTCAAATAAGTCTCGACGGACTTCTAATTATGATACTACTTGAATTGTATTACAATATTAATGAAAAATTTTCGGAGTAAATCCAGAAAAAAGGTCTAGAATACTTTGTCACTCTCGGATAACTTGCAACAATAATATGCATGGTGGTACTTGACCTAAATTTACTGTTTATATACGATTTGTCGTTTTAGTACGGTGCATTGACAACGTGCACTGCACAATAACAAAATTTCTTGCACCCATTTGTCACTGTAACAGACAAAAAGTGCTTTTAAATAAAATTTTGTGAAACTGGTCAGTGAGCTGTAAATAAGGGTGAAAGTAAGAAACAGGGAAGCGAAGATGACCCTGTCATGATTCTAAGAGAAAGCATAGTTGTTCTGATGACTGATGACTTTGATACGTGACAAGGAAAGGATAAAAACCCAAGAGCGGGTAAGTCTATGACCAAAGACTCAAACAAGGAAAGAGAAAGAGAAAGTAAAAAAAATTGAGAAAAAAAAAATTGAAAAGAAAATTGAGAAAAGAAAAGAGACAGAGAGAAAGTTTAGTTTCTCTCTCATCTGCTATAAATGTAAATGTATGGAAAACGCTAAACTGTCTTTTTAGATCTTTCTAGCTTTTGCTTTTTTAACTCTTCAGTTTGATGTGAAACTTTTCAAAGCCCACTTTCACTCCCACCTTTCCTTTTCCTTGTAAACAAATTTATACAGATATTTTAATTATTTTAATTTGTATTTTTATTATTATTGTTTCTTTCCACTTTTACTTTCTTTCTTTCTAAACAAACTGAGACAGCTTTTCTTCTCTCTTTCATATATCTGTAATAAATTCTAGGTTTAGCTCCTGCTGTTACTCATTAAAGCAGATCCTGTTAAAGATCTACTTGTACACTTCAAACTACCAGATAGGGATATAGTTTTTGAGACGATAAGTGGGAGTGGTAAGAGCTCAGAAAGGTAATGATTCAACATTTATCGAAACCCTAATATTTTTTTTTTTTGGGGGGGTTTTTGTTTTTTGATTCTTAGTTTCCGTAATTTATCCCGAGATTTGTGCAAAATGGTATCTGGGTTTGTGGAGTTTTTGTTGACTCAGATCCATGGCGGTGATTTTTATATGGGTTTTGTTTTGGGATTATTATTATTTTTTCTATGGGGTCTTTTCAGTTTTACGTTTTGTAATGTTCTGGGAAGATCTGAGACGAGCTCTGAGTTGGGTTTTCATATTTGTTGGTTTCAGGCTTTGGAATTTTGATGGGTTTTTATCAGATTCTTGTAGATGTTGTTGTCATCATTGTTACTACTTTTAAGTGCTCAAAGTGTATATAATGGCTTCTTTTTATATGTTGAATGACTTTGAGCAAGTCCTTTATTGTTTGTAAGCATGTTGGCATACTGCTTTAGGGCTTTCGACACTGGAGTTTGACCTTGGTTCAATGGAATGTCTTTTGGTGCTTGTTTCACCTTTGTGGACTTTATGTTTTTTGATTCAATGGAAACATCTCAGTGCTTAGCAAAACCTGATTGCATATGTTTCTTTCAGTCTGCTTGCGTCAACTGATGTTTTACTTGTAGCTTTGTTTAAATGTTGATCCCGTAGTACCAATTTCTTCGTCTGGTGAACTATGTGCAATATTATTGGCTATTTGTTAAATTCTTAAATTTCTGATGCTTTTATGTTAATGGTGAATTCATATTACTCATTGAATCAGATTACCAGTCAAGTTTTCTGTTCAAGGAGAAAGTGGATCAAATTACTTGGAGATATACTTGTGCTGGATTGCTGTTGCAGCTAAATGTTATCGTACTCTAATTTATTGGTTAAAGTTTCCTATGATTTGGATGAATATGCATGTCATGACCAGGAGATGAAAAGAAAGCTTATTTAGGTGTCAAGATTACTTTATAGTTGTGGCCAATTTGGATTGGCATTGGACGACCTCAGTTAGTGCTGAATTTTTAATGCTTGCAGCCACTGCAGCAGTAGTCGTGTCATGAGAGGAAGGCTGACCTGTACAAGTGCTTGTAAGTCCTGATTTTTCGGGTTCTCGTTCATTGATGTATTCCTCACAATTAATGTGTAAAAGATGGAGGATTTCACATTAACTTTACATTAAGTATCTAGTTTTAATAGAAGAAATTGATGATCTGGTGAAAAACTGATGTTAGCTGCTACCCTCGTCGGTTGATATGGTGGCGATGCACAGCCATGTAATCTATTTACCTTGCCGCACATTTGGTGGTTCTGCGGTTGGCAGTGCAATATAATTATCATACTACGCTGGTATTCGTTTCTTTAAATGCAGAGTACTAACATGGATGCTGAGTTGGCAAATTCCAACTATCAGTCAGGTGTTCTTTATCGGCTAGTTCCTGCTGTCTTACCTGTGCTTCTGATATCAATTGGATATGTTGACCCTGGAAAGTGGGCTGTAATCATTGACGGAGGTGCTCACTTTGGGTTGGATTTGGTAGCACTTATGCTAGTTTTCAATTTTGCTGCCATTTTTTGCCAATACCTGTCAGCTCGTATTGCTGTTGTCACTGGAAAGGATCTTGCTCAGGTATCACATTTTCCCATCTGCAATTCTCCCTATAGTAATACTAGTAACTGTTATTATTATTTTTATTATTTTGATACATCAGTTTGCACATGGTAAACTGGAGTAAAAGTAAACTAAGTGTTATCATCTCTTCCCTTGTATCTGGTTATTTGATGGGATTGTCGATTATTGATACTCTCATTCTCCCCTCTTCTCTTCTCTTCTGTTTTGCATATCCTACTCCCCATGAAGTTTAACAAACTTATTTCTTTTTCTTAATAATGACTGTAGATTTGTGGAGAAGAGTATGACAAGTGGACATGCGTATTCATAGGAGTTCAAACAGAGATTTCTGTCATTTTGCTGGATCTTACCATGGTAGGTGTCTTCTCATGTTTAACGCGCTGATATTATGTTTGTCTTCTTTTCCAGATGCCGAAGGAACTCGGGCATTTACCATGATGTGCGACTTTTATCTTTCACGATTCCTCCTTGTGTTGTTACTAAAATCTGATCTTGCTAATTTTGCCTCTAGGTTCTGGGGATTGCCCATGGACTAAATCTTTTGATGGGTGTGGAGTTGTCCACATGTGTTTTTTTAGCAGCTGCTGATGCTATTCTATTTCCATTTTTTGCTGGTCAACTGGTAGGCTGATCACTTGTGTTCTTTTATAATCTTTTCGTGGCAGTTTATTGATAAGCCAATCATGTTGAATTTTCAGGAGAACTACAAGGCAAAATTCCTGTGGATATGCACAGCAGGAATCATATTGCTTTCTTATGTTATTGGGGTACTCATAAGTCAACCAGAAATTCCACTCTCCGTTAATGGGATGCTAACTAAGTTTAGTGGAGATAGTGCATTCTCTATAATGAGTCTTCTTGGAGCAAGTATGATGCCTCACAATTTTTACCTCCATTCTTCTATTGTTCGGGTATTTCGCTCTCTCTTCTGCGCATGCCCCTTCATTCTTTTCATATTTCATACATCATTTTTATGTGCCCATCTGTGTATTTTTTGTCATGTTTTGATCAGATTTGGTGATAGAATCGATTTAGGATCCCATGTATGAGACGACACTTTTCTTATTTTCTTTCTCTGGATTTTTGTTGACTAAAATATTCAAATCCTGAAATCACTATTGTGTATTTGACTATGTTGTGTCTATTAGAGCTTTAAATGTTCAAAACTTGTGATATTGAGCATTCTGATATATTTTACTGCTACTGTCTTCCTTTACAATTTATACTCTTTGTTCTGTTAAGAATGACCTTGATTGGTGCCCTTTGTAATCCGTTTGCTGGTATTTTACTGGATCTTGGGTTTTCTGGACTTATCTTCTTTTTTGACATTACACTTGAACTGGAGCTCACACTCGGATCAATCTGCTTTGTATACTCTTCACATGGGAGCTTTTCTACATCAAGTTTCATTCTTATTTGATTCTCAAAAGTCAATATAGTTTGTTAAGTTTCTAAAAGTTTCTGCTCTCTTTATTCTCGCAGCGGCATCAGGGACAGGTGAACATATCCAAGGGTGCCTTGTGTCATGACCATTTTTTTGCCATCTTATGCATCTTCAGTGGCATCTATATGGTGAATTATGTGCTGATGAACTCAGCGGCAAACCTTTTCTACAGTACCGGTCTTGTTCTGCTTACTTTTCAGGATGCAATGTCTCTAATGGAACAGGTGTTTTCTTCATTCTTCTTTTTTTAATTTTTAATTTTTTAATTTTTTGTTTTCATGAGAAAGTTCTACTTAATACTTTTCAACAATCTTGCAAATAGCTATTTGCATATAGTTTCTGCAGCAATATCAATTATCATTTGCTACACACTCATCCAATGATCTCTATCCGAACTGTTGAAATGCAGGTGTTCAGGAGCCCGGTAGTGCCATTTGCCTTTGTATTGGTTCTGTTTTTTTCTAACCAAGTCATAGCGGTAAATTGGAATCTCAGTGGACAAGTAGTCTTACAAGATTTTCTCAGACTGGACATACCTGGTTGGCTCCACCATGCTACAATTAGAATTATTAGTATAGTCCCTGCTCTTTATTGTGTGTGGACATCAGGAGCTGAGGGGCTATATCAGTTGCTTATATTCACACAGGTAATGGTAGCCATAATGCTTCCATCTTCTGTGATACCACTTTTTCGGGTTGCCTCATCAAGACAAATAATGGGTGTCCATAAAATTTCTCAGTATCACGAGTTCATGGTACTGATTACATTCATGGGGATGCTAGGTTTAAAGCTTATATTTATGGTAGAAATGATATTTGGAAATAGTGATTGGGTGGGTAATTTGAGATGGAACACGGGAGGTACTGTGGCATTACCCTTTGCTGTTTTTCTCATCACTACTTTTACATCACTTTGTTTGATGCTTTGGCTAGCTACTACCCCTTTAAGATCTGCAAGTTCTAGAAACAATGCTCAGGACTGGAGATGGGATATTCAACAACGAGCTGAAGCCTTTACAGAGAGGGAGGAAGATTATTCAAAGGAAGCTAGGTATCTTGTTGAGGAACCCTTAGAGGGGCAGGAATCAGTTGCATCGGCGGGAAAGTCTGCGGAAAGTCAACCACATGCTTCTGTTACAAATTTTGACCTTGATTTGCCTGAGACAATCATGGAGTCTGATCAGGAAATTCGTTTGGCTGCTATTGAGGAAAACCATCCTAATATTGCATTTCCTAGTCCCACAATATGTCTTCAAGAGGAATCAGCATCTGCTGTAGGCTCAATGTCTGCCTCAACCACTGGGGCGAAGGATGTCACTTGTGATGATTTGTTGGACGGCAAATCCTTGAAGATCAAATCGGCAGATCCAATGGTGAAAACAGTTCCTGCAGAAGGAGATTTACGTACTGAAAAGGATGATGATGAAGCAGATTCCTGGGAGCCTGAGACTGAGCTTGAGACTGAAGAATCATCTAAAGATGCACCCGAGAGTACCTCAGCTTTGACGTCTGATGGTCCAGCTTCATTGAGGAGTCTCAGTGGGAAAAGTGATGATGGTGGGAGTAGTGTTGGAAGCCTTTCAAGATTAGTTGGGTTGGGGCGTGCCGCACGACGCCAATTAGCTGGGGTTCTGGACGAGTTTTGGGGACAGTTGTATGACTACCACGGGCAAATTACTCAAGAAGCCAGGACTAAGAAACTGGATTTAGTGCTGGGAGTTGATTCAAAGCCCGCTTCTTCTCTGAAAATCGATACTTCGGCAAAGGATTTTAGTGGATACATCCCAACTGTAGGAAGAGGGCCTGATTCTTTGTTGAATTCCAATTTATATGATTCTCCCAAGCAGAGAGTGCAAAATAGTATGGACTCATCATATGGAGTTCAAAGGGGATCTTCGTCATTGTGGTCCAATCAAATGCAGCTGTTGTATGCATATGCGCAGAATGCCAACCATAGTGTTCATGACTCTGGTGAGAGACGGTACTCTAGTTTACGCATTCCATCTGAAGCCTCTGGTGAGAGGCGGTACTCTAGTCTGCGAATTGCATCAGAAGACTCTGGTGAGAGGAGGTACTCTAGTTTGCGTTTTCCATTAGAAGACACTGGTGAGAGGCGGTACTCTAGTCTGCACATTCCATCTGAAGACTCCAGTGAGAGGCGGTACTCTGGTCTGGGCATTCCGTCAGAAGACTCCGGTGAGAGACGGTACTCTAGTCTGCGCACTGCACCATCTTCTGATTCCTGGAATTATCAGCCAGCAACGGTGCATGGTTGTGACTTGGCACATCTGAGTCGAATGGCTAGGGACAGAAATTCTGATTTCTTGAATGGTCAGCGGGAGTCACCAGCTCCTAAGTCCCCCTCTTTGCGCCCTACCAGTTACACGGACTCAGTTGCTTTTGCTTTGGGGCAGAAACTGCAGAATGGAATAAGCACTGTGCAAGCCTCTGGGTTTCAGCAGAACCTTGCAGTATCTAGGAATACTCAATTGCAATCTGAAAGATCATATTTTGATGTTTCCTCTTCTGGACCTGCTGATTGTGTTTCTATACCATCATCCAGTGCAAAGAAATATCATAGCTTGCCTGACATATCGGGGCTTTCTGTTCCCCTAAAGGAACAATATATGTCCAATAAGGGTGCTCGTGTGGATGGTTCCATTGCATATAAGCCATCTATTGGGAGGCCAAGTTACGAACCATCCCTGTATTCGAATCCTGGATCTAGGGCGGGAACAAATTTGGCGTTTGATGAGCTCTCTCCATCAAAAATCTGTAGAGATTCTATCCCCATGCAGTTAAGTTCAGGCTTAGATACTGGATCGCTTTGGTCTAGACAGCCTTTTGAGCAGTTTGGTGTAATTGATAAAAATAGGACCATTGGAGAAGGATTTGGCAATAGGTCAAATGCCATTGAAGCTACTTCAATTGCTGATGCAGAAGCAAAACTTCTCCAATCTTTTAGACTTTGTATTGTAAAGATTTTGAGATTAGAAGGATCTGAGTGGTTGTTTAGGCATAATGATGGAGCTGATGAAGATTTAATTGATCGAGTGGCTGCTAGGGAAAAGTTTCTTTATGAAGCTGAAGCTAGAGAGATAAACCAGGTGGTCCATATGGGTGAATTTCACTATTTGACTTCTGAAAGGAAACTTGGTTCCACACTGAAGAATGATGAGGCAAGTTTAACCAACTTCATGGTCTCCTCGGTTCCTCACTGTGGAGATGGCTGTATATGGAAAGTGGACTTGATATTAAGCTTCGGAGTATGGTGCATTCACCGGATTCTTAATCTTTCCCTCATGGAAAGCCGGCCTGAACTGTGGGGAAAATATACTTATGTATTGAATCGTCTTCAGGTAAATTTTTTAAGCTGCTTATCTATTTAACTGACTAGTATATGCTTCAAGCGACCCATTGCTTCTGTGGTAAGGTGATTGTTTTGGTTACTGGTTGACTAAATATGACAGGTTATATTCTGTTATTTTGTTGAATAGGATTATCTATCATTCATGGCTCCACATAGGAGGATTTTACATGATGAAGTTTGCACTCAGGGAAATTTCATTTGAGTCATTATCATTTTGGGAATGTTAGCCAAATTATGATTAAGACTATTCTTGAGATTTGTGTTTTGGGTTTTGTTTGGAAAACTAATTTGTACCCTTATTTGATTTGTACAAACTACAAAGCATGAACGCTGAATTATTTATCATTACTTATGTCTTCTGGTTTGAGGAGTTTGACGGTATTGCTTTTTCGATGACATTTTACAGGGTGTCATAGATTTGGCATTTTCAAGACCTCGTTCTCCAATGTCAGCATGCTTTTGCCTTCAAATCCCTGCGGTGCATCAGAAGTCAAGCCCTCCTCTTTCAAATGGCATGTTGCCTCCTGCTGTGAAACCAGCAAAAGGGAAATGTACAACTGCAGCAATGCTCCTAGACCTTATCAAGGACGTGGAAAATGCAATATCTGGTCGGAAGGGTCGAACAGGCACTGCTGCTGGGGATGTGGCCTTTCCGAAAGGGAAAGAGAATTTGGCATCTGTTCTCAAACGGTACAGACGTCGATTATCCAACAAGCCCGCTGGCACTCACTAGGTTTCTGGGCCCCAGAAGGTACTGATGGCATCTGCTTATGGCTCATAACCTTTGTTTACAGATTGCCTCCAGCTTGGTCAATGGTCTTTGGGCTTCTTGATTTTAAAAAGCAGCTCAAACTGTATATGAGGGTTGGTCGGTTACAGGACAAGCTTGCATTCTCTTGTGTATTAAATGTTGATGCTGCAAATATTAGTGCCATGTATGTTATATATTCATAGGATACAAATTACTGGATATGTAATTGCGGCAAGAGTTAACGAAAATGGTTAGAAGAAAGGCAGAAATTGATCAATTCCAGTTTTAGTTTTTTGGTTACTTTTGTCCCCAGATAGATTTAGAATGTTCGGTTCCTTCATTTTGCTAGGTTTCTGGCCTCATGAAAATTCCGAGGTAATTGTTTGGGCCGATGCTTTTCCTGTTAAGAGCGTTTGTGGTTCATAATCATGAATGTGTTGCAATCATTTTCTTTTCTGTCATTGAAGTCTCCTTTGTCGGGAGATGATTTACGATGGTTTCTACTGTGTTTGAGAGTGGAGACCCCAATCCTAGTTAATTAAGAGGGATTTCAATTAATGTTTATACTTCATTTTACTTGATCATAACAAAGGTTTAATAATGGTTAATTATTGATTTGTTCTTTATTATTTCATTATTGATGCAATCATAACTTGCACCCATCAAAATATTAGCTCAGAGTGCCGACCATGTATAGTATGACTGGCATGAAATTATCTTATAAACAGTTTGTATTCATATGCATAGATATTATTATGTATTGATATTATAAAATATATATAGCTATTTGAAAATTACAGGTTCATATAATTGAAGTTTTAAGTCTATTTAAAATTTTACAAAATTGAATACTGTATAAATGTTCATCCTTTATAAAAAAAAAAAATGTTTAATATTTAAATTTTGATAATAGGAACTAACAAATTAGTTCAGAATAAAAAATATAACTTGTGTATTTTAATGTAAACATAAATTAATTTTTGTTGACAATTTAACAATCGTATCATTAACTTAGTAAACGGGTCAAGAAATTAAATCCTAATTTGACACGGAAAAAATTATATTGATTCAGATAAGATCTATTTAATAATCATGTGATCGATAAAACGAATCTTAATAGAAAGAGGGTTTATTAATTTCAATTTTTGACTTAAAAACGTGACTCAACTTTTTATCCATTAGATTCAACAGTGACATTTTAAAATTCAAAAGTAAGATTATGTCTTCTTCCGCCTACATTAAATTGAGTAGATCCAATGGATTAAAAAACAAAATTCATCTTTTTAATCAAAATTTGAAGTTAAGGAACATCACCTTGTATGAATAATGCTTTGAAATTTGTTATTCTCTCTCTCTCTCTCTCTCTATATATATATATATGTGTGTGTGTGTGTTATAGTTTTTAATAATTATTATCTAGGGTCCGCGTACGTTATTTATAACTTACGGTCAGCATGTAAAATTTTATCTAGATCCCTATATTCTGTGTTATTTATAATTTATTCATAAGTATTATAAAAATTTTTGAATTATAAAAATTTATTTTAATCTCTTACATTCAATTTTATTTTATTAAAATCCTAGAGTACGAATTCGCCCCCTATAATTTTAAATTTTCAAAATAACCTTCATTTATAAAAAAACATAATTATTATCAAATGAATTATAGTTATAACGATTATTCTATTATAATCATAAATATAATTATATTTTTTAAATAGATTATTTTTGTTATTATTAATAACAAGAATAAAAATTATTATAATTAATTAATCTATTAACAATAATTAATAATAATTTTTTCGTTAAATTGTTAATAATAATAATAATAGACAATAATTATTATTAATAATTAATTTTTGAATAATAATAACAATAACAAAATTAAAATACAAAATAATAATTATGATAAAAATTAATGAATGATTTGATAGCAGTTGATTACAATTTAACTCATTCTAATTTTGATTCTAAGATAAAGTAAATACATAAGTGGTAATATAGTTCATTTTAATTACGATTCCTGCAATTTAAGTAAATAAAATTTTTAATTAAATGAATATTATTTTGGAAATTTAAAATTATAGGAGGGTACTCTAGAATTTTAATAAAATAAAATTGAGTGTAAGGGAGTAAAATAAAATTTTACAATTCAAAAAATTTTAAAATACTTATGACTAAATTATAAATAACATAAGTATAGGAATCTAGATGAAATTTTACAGTCTAACCATACGTTACATTACCTGTAACGTAGGCGGACCCTATTATCTATAGATATATTAGGATGTGACCATTGAAAAAGTTTACATACAATTAAATCAATTATATTTTTTATTTTTACAATGAGGAAAATGACATACACGTTATATGTCCAAATGGTCATGGGGATCATTTTATTTTTATTATTTTTAATTTTTAAACTTAACGACAATCTAATCTTTTTTCTCACCTATGTAAGTGAGTTGAAATCCTAGACCTCTTATTTTTATATAAGAGATTGTACCATTTTAACTTAACTAAATGACACTGAGGGCGTGGATTCGAGTCCCAGCAGCAGAATACGGACGCTCCCCAAATAAAATGGGGAAGAGGCCCCCATATCGCAGAATCGATCTACTCAGCTTAAAGTGTGAATATATTGTACAACAATAATTATCCTGACGGATCCCAAGTTGAATAATCAGAAATATCAATCTCAATAACTCGACAGATATCAAAACAAAAAAAAATGACACTCGCACTCCTTTTTCATAATTATATCCAAATTAATTTATCATAAAAAAGATTTGCGGTGTTCAATTTTTAAAATATAAAATAGAATGGATAAAGCGGGCGCAGGTGGAGTATAACTACGGTTAAGTTTTGAATCTTTTAATGGTTAAAGTCATCATCATCCCATGGGGAGTGGTTGATGAACACATAAATATGATACAACAACGTGTCAAAAGTTGAGACACGTGTCTCAATGAATGCCATTGCCCACCACAGCCGGCAACACACCATATTCCTTGCATATTTTTATATCATTTTTCCTCTCCATGATTAATTATCATCGCTTCATTGGAAAAACAAATGAGCAGGAAGGAGATTAATTTTGATCACACAGCACGCTGAGGTTTGTGGTTCCTCTGATTATAATATTTAGCTATTTCTAATCTGGATTATGGTAACAATATTATTTATCTTGTTAAATTGTTTATTAATAGTAGTCACAGACTCACAGTACTGTTCTTTTATTGATATGGGCTTGGATTTCTATGGAAACAAACAAACCTGGTGAAACCAAATGCTTAAAGGATAAACAAACTGGTGTGCACTTTGAGCTAGTTTTTATTTCAATTTAAGATTAGGATATATAAGAAGGAAAAAAAATGTTAAAATGGTGCGGGACATGTTTAGGATTTTTATTTATTTATTTATTTATATTCATATTTGAGTATTTTAGTCTAATTATGGTAGAGTTTATTTTCCTTATTCTCATGTTCCTAGTTAGGATCGTAACCTCAATAAATTTTCTTTAGATTTTGAATAATAAGATGTCTCTTTTATTTCTCATGGGATTTATTTATCTCAACCTAGCTCGTGTTTAGCAGTCATTTTTGGTCAATGTATACTGAAGTGCTATCTAGTATGACACTGTCAATATTAAATGCGTCTCTTATAAATTTGAATGCAAAATCTTTTTAATTTGGTACACTGCTTGATACACGTGAAATCACTGATAAATTAAAATAATAAAATTTCAGCAAAAGCAAACTTGAGACAGTTGATAAGTTGTTTTCATGAGAGAAATGAATTGTAATGTTATTAGCGGAGGAAGAGCAATATTTAGGAATTAGTAGGAGGAACACTTACACTTGTTAATAATATAAAAATATTAATGGGGATGGTACTTTCATTTGTTAATAATAGAAGAATATAAATGGAGGGAGCAGTTTGACGGAATTTACATTTACAATTTATGATTTATAACAGTATTTTAATTTTTGACAAAATATTTTATTATCTCTTTATTATGGAAAAAAAACATACACACCCCTAATGTTTAGTAAAGGAACATAAAATCCCCTAATGTTTTAAAAAAAAATATCCACACCTCTAAATTTTTATAAATTTACCATTATACCCTTCTAACAATTTGTTGATTATGTAATTTGTTCATATATTGTTAATAAAATTAGGAAAATACCCTCTTTACCCAATTTTTCTATTTAAATTTTTGTCAATTTTTTTTTCAAACTAAATAAATTTAATCCATTACTTAAGAATAAAAATAAATAAAATTAGTTATTAATACCATAAGAATAACAATTGCTTGTGATTATTTAAACATAATTACTTTTTTTTTTTAAATTACAATTCTTTATATACCAATCATTTAAACTTATATAATCAACCAAAAAAAAAAGTAACCATGCTTAAATAATCACAAGCAATTGTTTTTTTTAATGATATTAATAACTAATTTTATTTATTTTTATTCTTAAATAATTGATTAAATTTATTTAGTTTGAAGAAAAAATTTGACAAAAATTTAAATAGAGGAATTGGGTAATGAAGATATTTTCTTAATTTTATTAACAATAACAATATACGGACAAATTACACAATCAACAAATTATTATAAAGGTATAACGGTAATTATATATTAAAATCATAAATTTTGGGGGTGTGGATATATTTTTTGAAATATTATAGGGTTTTATGTCCTTTTACTAAACATTAGGGTGTGTATGTCCTTTTCCCATTTATTATTTTCCTACTTCCGCTGCCCCGTTACATCACAAAAATAAAATAGCATATATAGGGTAAACATATTATAAAGCTGAACATGTGCTCCTTCAAGAACTCCGTAGAATAGTAATAATATTATACTAGCCGTCCTCTCATATGTATTTCTTTTCATTATCACTGTAACTTATATTGAAATGTATAGTACACAAGGCAAAATTTGTTTCATTAATTTGTTGTATATGATACACATAAAGGCAGTAGATGTATTATATTCCATGGAATATATGGAATCATGATAATCATATGCTGTGTTGTGACGATGCAGAAGTAGCGGGAGGAGGAAGAGCGTTGATTGATTGATTGGCTGGTTGGTTGATTAGTAGAGTTGAAAATGGTTTATGTTATGGAGGTATCCCTGACGCTGATATTGTTCATCTTGATCGTAGCTTTGGCATTTTATTTACTTGGTAGGTATAGAGGCCGAGGTGAAGCAGCAAGAATTCCACAGTATTATGGGCCTCCTGCACCTCCATATCCTGTCCAGCCTCAGGACCAGAAGCCCTAGGTATCAGAATCAAAAGCTTAATTACAACCTGTACAAAATTAATTAAAAAAAAAAAAAAAAAAGCTTTACGGAGGATGGTTTGATGTTTGGCACATTTGATCTTTCCTCAGAAACAACTTGAATAAAATGTTTTTATGTAAGTTGAGTAGGGATCACTGTAAATTTTAATTAAGTTGTTTCGCCCTCCTTGAAGGCTATGAGTTCAATAATTGAATTTGAATCTCAGTACTGGTATGGAGTTCTAATATTACTCTTCTCATTTTCCCTGAAGGAAATTTTATGGCGTGCTTGTTAGTAAATCTGGTGGTTTCCAGTGCTATCTACATTGTGTAGAGAGGATTCTCGGAGACTTCCCAAATATCGATTCTCGTGACTAATATTGAACGTCAACAAAAAAAAAAAAATGTTGACTAGGGTTTGATATTAAATAATTTGGGAAGGGCATCAGATATTGCAAGAAAAAAACACTACTTCTGATGTAAAATTATGATATCTTAATTCTTGAAGATATTTGATTTATTTGTTGTGCGCAGGATTCATTGATATAAAGAAAGAGAGATGCAACATGAAGAGGAAAACTCAAAAGCAAAAGCCCAGTTAAGACTAATGACCAGTCATAGAAGACGTTAATGAGGCTAAAGCCCAAGTCTGATTTAACAACTCACCAACAATATAACAATCTACATATCCATTAATTAATGGTAAGAGCATATTATCGTCGTCATTATTATTATTATTATTTTTTAAACATATCTAGAGTCTCCGATTCTGTTAATTGGAGTCTTGAGTAGCCTTCAAATTATAATGTGATGTAGATTATAACAATTATGAAAAAAGAAATTTCACATTTTGACATTACGCCAAAATTCATCGACAATTATGACATGCTTTCGATAAGCAATTCGACACATTTTCTCAATCGGCATCGACCAAACATTTGAAAGAGAAGAATTTACGTGTTTGAAGTGGAAAATCTATTGAGCTACGAGAAATGTCAAAAATTCAAGGTAAAAAAAAAAGAAAGAAGAATACAAGTAAGAGCAACTTAGAAGATGTGAAGGCATCGAAGGAATGACTTCGGTTAAGGATTTTTGTGTGTGTATATATATATAGAAATAATTCATTTATTTTTGCCTACAAGGACAGCCATAAATGAGTTTGAACTGAGGGCCAGTTTAGTAATGTTTTATGTTTTAAAATAATTAATGTTAACGGTACTGTAAAAATAATCAGTTATGAAGAAAATCAGTTAAATGTTTAGTAAAATCTATTTTTAATAGTGTTATAAGTTTTAAATGCAATCTGTTGTAAAAATATAAATGACTGAATTGGACATAATGTTAAATAAATTTTATTGACATTTTTATAAACATACATTTAAAATATTTTTATTATGTGTATATATAATAATTAATAACTAAAATAAATATTTTATATTATTAATTTTATTTTTTATTTTGTTAGCTCGAATTTTCAATATGATTGATAATGATAATAATGCCTTTAAAGTTATTTGGTAATTAATAAGGATAATTTTCAAATTTTATAAAATATATGAGGACATATATGGTATTGTATTTGAAATACAAGTTGTGCAACCCAAGAGGGGGGGGGTGAATTGGGTTTTTAAAAATTATGCTAATCAAATCGCACACCAATTAAATCTAATGCCTTAATCAAATCAAAAACAATAATTTCAAGCAAGCATCATAATAAAGGAGTAAGAGAGAAAGCAACCCGCGATTTTTACGTGGTATTATCCCCGCCACGCCTACGCCTCCAAGACACCCATTGAGTGATTACTATCCAAGCCTCCCAAGGCTTCAAATGTTTACAATTGACTTCCAAGGTGTCAATGGACTTTTATAATCAAGAGATTATCTCCCCAATCTCTTCACCCCAAGTGTTTCCTCACTTGAACACTCACAATTTGATGATAAATGAAAGTTACAACAATAAAACTCTCTTTAAGAGTGGATAAACAAATTATAGCTCAATGATGACTCAATAAATGATGATTTACAAAATGGAAGCTCAATGTTTGTTTTATAAACTTGTTTTAGCTTTCTAGAGTGTTTAAAATGAAGTTATAATTGAGTTTTTATAGCTAAAGTTAAACTACCAAGAAATTTAAATACCAAGCGACAATGCTTGATTTATCCTACAATTACCACAACGATGATGTTACCGAATTTGCTACAGTA
The DNA here is from genome assembly GCA_030449925.1 of Citropsis articulata. Taxonomy (NCBI): domain Eukaryota; kingdom Viridiplantae; phylum Streptophyta; class Magnoliopsida; order Sapindales; family Rutaceae; genus Citropsis; species Citropsis articulata. The sequence continues at coordinate 2,640,509 of JASUUH010000079.1, forward strand.
ATACTGGTCATAAAATTATAATTTTATCCTAAAACTTTATTTAATTATATTATGGCCCAGAAATTCATAAAAATTTTCAAATAGGTCCAATTCTGGATATCAATGTTTGGATTTACATTTTGGTCCTCAAACTTTCATAAATTATATTATGACCCAAAATGTTTCAACCCTTTATAAATAAGTCCAAATCTGGAATTTATAAATAGTACTTATTATTCCCAAAACTTTCTAAAATTATGCTATGGCTCAATATGTAATAATACTTTTCATAAAAGTCCTTTTTAAGTTTTAACACAATCAATATAAATTTTAAAGTTCTCAAAATCTTTCACTTAGACCCTCAATCTTTTATAAGTTACAATATGGCCCAAAACGTTTCAAATCTTTACAAATAGGTTTAAATTCAAATTCAAAATAATATTTATTAAAATCAAAGATTGTAAAATTTTTTCATTTTAATCCAAATTACTCAATTCACAAAATACTTTTATTTTAAATATAAAACATTTTAGTTTATGAAAAGTAATAATTTATTAAATAAAATATTGAGCTTCTCAAATGATAAACCAATCATAAATTAAATCATACCGGCTTTACAAGAATTGCCGCAATAATTTTTCCGTTAAGTTTTAAACTTCATTCTTGATTTCGCCGTTGTCCGTTGAGTGTCTTGAGCTTGATTTCACTTAATTCACTTGCATAAATATTATCCTTAAAAAACTAGTGAACTTGTGAAATATAATATTTATTAAATCACTTAAGACACATGTTTGTTATCATCAAAATTATATAATGTGTAGTCTTTTAGGCTAACAATCTCCCCATTTTTTATGATGACAAACATCTCATGTATTTTGACATTTATACTCCCCCTTAATACATGACATATATGATTCAACAAATAAATCAAATTTAAAACATGTAAGCTCCCCCTTAATATTTCAAAACCATACATGAATATTTTAGGGAATTCAAAACACATGACTTCTCCCCCTTCATCATCAAAATTACTATGGATATTTGGAGTTCAAAATACATGTTTCCTTTATCCGGGAATTCAAAATACATGATCTTTCCCCCTTCATCATCAAATTACCATAAATTCGATGCTCATACCAATAATATGTCAATGGTTAATCAAGAAACATACAATAGCCAAACATCCAATTAACCATAACATGATCATGAACCAACATTCCATCAATTACCAAATCAACTCCTCATAACATAAGATCATCATATAAAAAATTATGTAATTAAATCACCATCATATTTCAAAATCATCATCATAATCATATATCAACTTTTAAAAGAATGCTCAAAATACATGTTATTCTCCCCATTTTTGAATCATCAAAATAATATATTACTTTGTCTTCCCCTTCAGACAACAAAAAAGTTCAAAATGCATATTATCAAAAATCATATTGTATGCTCCCCCTAAATATATGGGCAATTTAAAATTTTAACCAAAATGATTTTATCCAAAAACATATCATATTTATCTCCGCTTTCATAAAAAAATAGATAGATACAATCGAAACACAATCATAAAAAATAATTCGATGAAGATATTACCCATTTTGTGCGAGTAAAAATATCGGCAAAGTCTCCCCTTAAAAATGAACAAATCCTCAAATACATAACATGATTAGAAAGACTTTTGTTAGCATATATGTATCCATAATGTTGATTTTGATGATAACAAACAAGATTAAGAATGATTAAGTTTTTAAAAACTTAAATTATTTTTATACGTTTTAAATGAATCATTATTTTCACATTATAAAGGTTTTATATTTAATGGAAAAATGATTTTATTAAATTTGTTGTTTTTCAAGTTTATGATTTAATTAAAAGAGTTTTGAAAACTTTAAAATTAACAGGTATTGTTTGAAATTATGGAGAAGGACTTATTTGAAAAGTGTCATAGTATTTTGGGCCATTTCATAATTTTAGAAAGTTTGGGATTAATGTGTATTATTTAGAAAATTTGAAATTAGACCTATCTGTAAAGTTTTATAACGTTTTGGGCCATATTACAGTTATAGAAAGTTTTGGGATAGAACTATAATTTTTGATAAATAGTTCACTGTAGTAGTCACTGTAGCAAACGGCTAACTGATAATTTTCAAAAAGCATGTTCTACAAAGGATTGTTAAAATGATGTTTTTGGAAAATAACGGTAAACTGTTTACGGAAAACGGTGAACCGATTATTTCCAGATTGCTAACCTTGAACTGTTTAGTAAGAACGGTTAAGCCAAATTTGTTTTGCAGGTCTCTGAAAATTAACGGTGAACCGATAGTGATAAAAGGTTAACCGTTTATTTGAAATTTAGCCTAACGGTAAGTTTGACCAATCCAAACGGTTAACCGTTAATGGTTAACGGCGATCCGTTTTCTGGCAGAAAGTCAATAACGGCTAGTTTTTCAGCTCCAACTATAAATAAGCTCAATCAAATTCAAACAAGGAGATTTCCAACGATTATCATTGAGCAAACAAACTTTCATTGAGTTTTAAGTTCTTGTATTCATATCATTTATTCACACATTGATCTTTCATTTGTGATCAAGCAAATTGTGTGAGAGAAATTCATTTGTAATCCTTTTTGTAAAATCAAGTTGAGAGATTGTAAGTGTTGGGATACACTTGGGTTAAGAGATTGGAGATAATCTCTTGTTGTAAAGGTCCATTGACACCTTGGAAGTCAATTGTAAACATTTGAAGTCTTGGAGGCTTCCTTAGTAAAATTCTCAAGCCCGGTGAGCGTGGAGGCGTGGACGTAGGCGGGGATAGCCGAACTATAATGTGTAGCCTTTTAGGCTAACAATATTAAGTATAAATTGATTCTCAAAATTAGGTTTTAAGAAGCTAGTCCTTTCTGGATTTTCAAAATCTACTATATGATGAGTTAATTTTGCAAAAGTAATTTCTAAAAAATTTATTAAATACTAACTAAAATAAGTTTTAACTTTTTAAAAATCACTTTTGAATTCATAAGAGCAATTTTAAATGGGCCCTTAATTTTAACTAATGCAATATCGCACTAATAACTATCCATAAATTGAAACTCAAATGCAGAGACTTTTGCCATTACTCTTTTAAATTTTTTTCCTCATATATATATATATATATATATATATATATATATATACATAAATACACACACACACAGTTAATGATAGAATGTTGCAAGACTCTTTCTTCTACAATATTTTTTCTTTGAAAAAATACTAGAGTGAAAGAAGACTGAAGTCGCTTTGGCTTTCTTCAATCACTTATTAGTTGGGTGTTTTCTTACTTTTCTTTTACATTTAGTTTAGTCTCCCATTCCATTTCCTCAGGCTGACATTTTCTTATGAGTAGCTTTTATTCACGGATTCAAAAGGTTGGTGAGAGCTTTTATTGCTGGTTACACAGTAAAATATGGATATTGAAGAATTAATTTGCAAGTGCCAGGCGGTAGTTTTAAAAGAAGAGGAGGAAGATATTGTAAATTTCATAGGGAGAATGAAGATAAAAGGAGAGAAAATGACTGCTAACTGCGTGGCGGGAAAGGTACTTCTCTCACGAAATATAAACAGGGAAAGGGTGAAGGCAGTAATGCAACAAGCACGGAAAAAAGTAAAAGTGGTAGAGATTGAAAGCATGTGAGATAACATTTTCCTCTTCAAGTTTGCTTCAGAAAAAGAAAAGAAGAAGGTGCTTATAGGAGGACCGTGACACTTCGACCGAGCACTAATAGTCTTGTCTGAACCAACTGGGATTAGAGATATAAAGAATCAATCTTTTACACATGCAACATTTTGGGTACAGATTCACGACATACCCATAATATGTATGAGCAAGGAGACAATACAAAAACTAGGAGACAAGATTGGAATGGTGGAGGAAATAAAAACATATGAAGCTGGGGAATGTATAGACCAATTTATCCAAGTCAGAATTTCCATCGACATCACTCAGCCTTTAAAAAAGATTATGTTCTCACAGCAAGAGGGTGATAGGATTCCAATGTTAATTTTGTATGAGAGGTTACCAGATTTTTGCTTTTGTTGCGCACATATAGGACATCAGTATAGAGAATGCTTGAAATACAAAGGGCAAGAAAAGGAAGATTTGCCTTATGGTGGATGGATAAGAGCAGTCACACAAGTTGAAAGAGTGAAGTAAAATCTAAGTCGGGAGAAAGCTAATCGAGAATAATTTCAATCCAGGGCAAATGTTCAACCAACAACCAGTACCAAGTCAATCCAGAACCAATACAACTTGGGTGGACAAAACGGGTCACAGTCCAACGAATCCGGTCTGGAGCTAGATGATGAAGTAGAACCAGTGGGCATTAACAGTGGACTAGGGGCTGACAAGAAGCAATTAATGTTGGCTGCTACAGAGCTAGAAAATAAGCAAGTTGAGGGTTAGAGTAAAGGTGATGTCATAAATAAGGAATTGAATAAATTGAAAAGAAATGATAGACATTCGAGAAAAGGAAGCCTGAGAGCAGGAAATGAAAATTGGAGGGAAAATGGAACTCTAAAGGGTGAGGTAATTTGAAGATTGTAGAGGGAAGAAAGGTTAAGGATAGAAGTGGGAAATTGGATGAAAATGAGGTAGATAACGGGTCGAGAAATGCTAAGGAAAAAGCCCAAAGATAGAATATGGAAGCTGTAGGTAGAAAATCCAGAGCAAGAGAAGAGGTGGTTGTTGGACCAATAAATGTCAAAAGGCCCAGCAGCAATGGTCTTCGGCCTAGCCCAGAGTGCAAAAGGATGAGAAAATAAAGCCCAGCAACACACTCACAAAAGGGAAGCACATTAAGCCCACCAAGACATTTGAGCAATTATAACCACTTCAGCCCTTTTAAAGTAGCATGACAACTGAAGTTAGTAAAGGAAACACAAGATGCATAAGGGATTTAAAGGCAATGGAAGATGATTTATTGGTGGGAGCTGCTGAGTAGCCCCGCCGAAAACCATAAAGATCTTAAGTTGGAACGTTCGAGGTCTGGGGAAGTCTCAAACGCGCCTAGCCATAATGAAAATTCTCCACTTGCTTTGGCCTCAAATATTCTTTTGTTGTGAAACTAAAATGTTGGCTAGGCAGGTTAACCCAATAGCTAGAGGTTTTAATTTCAATAATTGTTTAGTTGTAGATAGAAACGGCATGAATGGTGGTCTAGCTTTGTTTTGGGGCACGGATGTAAATGTCAGCATTATGTCTTATAGCTCCCACCATATAGATGCAATTGTGCTAAATGGAAGTGAAGATGCTTGGACGTGCGCAGAGATCTACGGTCACCCAGAACTTAATCAGAAACACCACACTTGGACTCTCCTAAAAAGGTTAGCTAGCTTCTCTTCGTACCCATGGTGCTGTTTTGGGGATTTTAACGAAATTCTGCACTTACATGAAAAAAAAGGGGCAATGATAAGTGTCTACATATGGCACCAAAATTTAAAGAGGTAGTACAAATGTGTAATTTGGTAGATATAGGATGTCAGGGGTACCCCTATGCATGGTTAAACAGAAGATATAATGCTCAACAAATAGAGGAACAATTGGATAGGTTCTTGTGTAGTAAGGATTGGGGAAGTAAGTTCCAAGAGTCCATAGCTACAAATATAGTAAATTGGATCTCCGACCAGTGCCCAACTGTGTTTGATTTTGAAGAGAGATGTAGTAACTCGAGAAGTGTTAGTAGATCATTCCCTTGGAACCGTTACGAAGATATGTGGAGTTCCTATAAGGCTTGTAGAACTATAGTGAAGGAAGAGTGAGGAACTTATGGGAATCAAAATGGGGAGGATCATGTGCAGCAGTTTCAGAGGGCATCGAAAAACTCTTTAGCTCGGCTTAAGTTTGGGAGCAAAGATGAGTTTTAGGGCAGGCAGAGAAAACAAGAAAAGCTAATTCAGAGATTACAGAATGCTAAGCAAGGGAGTTCTAATCAAATCGATGGAGAGGAGATTGAAAGGCTGGAAAGTCAGATTAGTAAGCTATTAATAAATGAGGAAATCTACTGGAAACAACGATCGATGGCTGATTAGCTAAGAGAAGGGGACAGAAATACGAAATTTTTCCATGCTAAAGCATCGACTCGAAGGAGAAAGAATAAATTGTGGGGGATTGAAAACTCTTATAGTAGCTGGCTAAAGAAAAAAGAGGCAATCGAAAGAGAGTTTTGCAGTTATTTTCAAGAGCTGTTCACTTTCTCCAGTCGAACCCCGAACTAAATTAGAGTTGTTCTGCAAGAAATGCCCATAAAAATAACACCAGAGATGAATGCCCAGCTGGAGAAGCCTTTCACTCCAGAGGATATTGTTGGAGCTCTTTCTCAGATATGTCTCACTAAAGCACCGGGTCCAGATGGATTACATGCTGCTTTCTTCTAGAAGCATTGGCAAGCTGTTCAAAGTAGGGTTATTTCAACATACTTATATATCCTGAATGAGAAAGGTAACCCAGCCCTCTAAACTACACTTTTATTGGTTTGGTTCAAAATATTGCCGAGCTTAGGAAGGTTACAAATTACACACCTATAAGCCTCTATAATGTTGTTTACCGAATTGTTGTTAATGCCATAACAACTAGAATGAAACTAATCCTTGACCAAATCATCTCCCAACCCAGAGTGCATTCATACCCAATAGGCTCATTACAGACAATGTTATTATTTGCTATGAATGCCTCCATAAGATTAGACAATGTCAAGGGAAAAAGAATTGACTGGTAGCCCTCAAATTAGATATTAGCAAGGCTTATGATAGGGTTGAGTGGCAGTTTTTGGAAAACATAATGATAAAGTTGGGTTTTTCAATTAAATAGGTTGAACTGATAGTGAGGTGTACTTTTACTGCCACTCTCTCAGTGATCATTAATGGAGAGCCAAAAGGTCTTATTAATCTGAAAAGAGGATCAAAGCAGGGCTGCCCCATTTCTCTATATCTCTTCATCATCTGTATAGATGCCTTCTCCAACTTATTAGTGTGGGCTGAAAAGGCTCAGTTAATCCAAGATCTAAAAATTACAAAGGATGTTTCTATACCCACATGTTATTTGTCGATAATAGCCTTGTATTCTCACGAGCCTCAGTGGCTGACTGTAAGCACTTGAAAGAGATCTTCGACCTTTATACAATAGCTTTAGGGCATATTTTTAACTTTCAGAAATCATCCATGTTTTTCAGTAATAGAATACCAACAGATCAGGTGGTTGCAATTAGAGGCATCTTCAAGCTAAATGTGGCTCTAGGTATGAAAAATACTTAGGTCTCCCCCTCAATGACAGGTAGAAAGAAAATAAGCTTTTTCAATGAGGTTAAATTGAGAGTGCTTAGCAAGATTGCAGGATGGCAACTCAAGATGTTCTCTAGTGGAGGCAAGGAGGTTTTGATCAAAGCAGCAGCCCAAGCAATCCCAGCCTATACGATGAGTGCTTTCAAGCTTCTAAGAGGCCTTTATGAGGACATTCAAGGGCCATAGTGAAATTTTGGTGGAGAGCTAAAGAAGATAAGCATGCGATTCACTGGTTAAGATAGGAAAAGCTCAGCCATGCAAAAAGTAGAGGGGGGTTGGACTTTAGAGATTTCAAGAGTTTCAACCAAGCATTAGTGGCTAAACATGGGTGGAGACTTCTGCAGTTTCCAAACTCCCTTATCTCAAGAGTGCTACATGCAAGATACTACAAGAACTCAGATTTTTTTAAATACGAAAGCAAGTTCTAACCCATTCTACATATAGAGAAGCATTCTTTGTGGTAGACGTGTTATCAAGAAAGGGCTTAGATGGCGTGTTGGCAATGATAGAAAGACTTTATTCTACAACGATAATTGGATGCCAAGGCCAGACAAGTTTAAGCCTATCTCTCTGAAAACCTTGCCTAAGGATACAGTTGTAGCAGATTTAATAGATGCTGACAACCATTGGAATGAAGCCAAGCTGAGCCATCATTTTAATGAGGAAGATATAACAGTAATTCTCAAGATCCCTTTACCTAATGAGCAATTAGAAGATGAAGTCTTATGGCACTTTGATAAAAATGGGGAATACTTAGTTAAAAATGGTTACCAATTAGCCTTAAAGCTGAAGTTTCTCTTGATGCATCCAATAGGTCAACGGATAATTCTCGGCATTGGAGAGCTCTATGGTCTCTTGAGCTACCTAAAAAGATTAAAATTTTCATGTGGAGAGCTTTAAATAACTTACTCCCATGCACTGAAAACCTTTGGAAAAGGAAGGTTTTGTAGGAACCAATCTGTTAAAGATGCAAAAGAACTTAGAATCCATTAGCCATACCTTAATGCACTACAAAGCAGCAAAGAAAATATGGCTTCTCTCCCATTTTACAGCCCTAGATGTAAATATCCAATCCCAGGATATATTTAGCACCCTATAAGGGATGGCCAAAGATATGAGGAAAACTGATTTTGGAGCTCATGGTAGCTTTATGTTGGGTTGCTTAGTTCTCTCGGAATAAGTTCATCTTCGAAGGCAAGAAGATAGATCCAATGATCTCAACTGCGAAGGCAGAATCAATTTTGGTAGCATATCAAAGGGTAAGGGGCATCGAGACTTTACACAATGATTTACCAAGAAGAAAAAAGCAGCAGATGTGGTCCCCCCTCTCACGAAAATGTTTTAAAAAAATAAATGTTGACGTTGCCATTAACAATTAAGATCATAAAACAGGCCTTGGAGTAGTGATACAAGACTCAAAGGGCAAGGTGATCACAACTGGTATTAAACAAGTTTATTTTAGGGGAAATGTCGGTTTCGCTGAAGCTGAAGCTGTGCAGTGGGGCCTTCAGGTAGCGAGAGCAGCAGAGCTAACCTCCTTGACCTTGATTGCTTAAAGGTGGTACAATTATTCAACAACACTAAGGGTAACAGAACAGAAATCTTTTGGACAATTTTGGACATCCAAAATCAGCTAAGGAATTTTTAAGAAGTTGCAGTCCATTATGTTCCAAGACAATGTAATGCTTATGCCCATTTCCTAGCTAAGTTTGCTTTGGGAAGAAATTCTTCCTCTGTCTGGAAAGAAACTATTCCAGCTGAGGTCCAACATGCATTTGATGTGTTGTGATAAATGGAAATGTTTACTCTCTTTTCAAAAAAAAAAAAAAAATACATGCACACACACATATAGTACTAATCTGATCTAAAATCTTAGACTTTGTTAAAGTAAGAGAAAGTTAATAAACTGTACAATTTAATAATTTTTACAGTCATTACACTATTAAATCACATAATTTAATAGCTTTCTGCCCTATTTGCAATTCTTCACCTGAAACTGTCTATCATATTTTGGTTACTTGTCCGTTTGCTAAAGCTTGCTGGATATCCTCTGTGATTGGGTTTAATGGGAGTTGTTGGAGTTTCGGGTACTGGTTGGAGGATTTGTTTAGTCGTTGCAGTATTGATGATTGTAGTTTAGCTGCTATGATTTGCTGGAGATTGTGGTTGAATAGAAATAACAGAGTATGGAATAATGTTAATAGAAGGGTCCATTCTGTGGGAAGTAATGCTGGTCAGAGCTTGTTCCTCTGGCAGCAAGCTTGCAAGAGTGTTTACTTTCCCCCAGTTTATGATACAACTGCTCATGGCTCTGTTTGCTGGAATAGGCCCTGTGAAGGGTGGTATAAGTGTAATGTTGATGTAGCTCTTTTTCACTCCAGAGGTATGATTAGTTATGGGGCTGTCATCCGGTCTGCTGGGGGTAACTTCATAGCGGCATTCTTCCTGGTAGATTTGAAGCGCGTGAGGCTGAAGCCATTGGTGTAAAGGAAGCTCTGAGTTGGCTTAAGAGGCTTTCAGTTTAGCCTGTTATTTTAGAAGTGGATAATTTACAAGTTTTTAATGCGTTACATGATAAGGTTGTTTATCCTAATGGTTTTGGTACTATTATTGCTAATTGTAAAGCTTTGGCTCATTTTCTAGGAGAAGTGACGTTCTCTTTTGTTTGTCGATCTGCGAATACCACTGCCCATACTGTTGCTCGGGTGGGGGGGTTCTATGTCAGGTCCGGGTGAGTGGAGACATGTTTCACCTCCCTGGTTAGTTGCTGCTTTGTCTGATTAATGAAATCCATTTTTTTCTTCCAAAAAAAAAAAACAAATTAAAGATTATGAATTAGAATATTTTTAATATATTATTATTATTATTACTATCATCATCGTTTATCCTTATTCATTAATAGGAGAGGAATTAAAGTTTGAACACCAACTTTTGTTATATTAGTACTTAGTTTAATGACTCAGTTGGAGAAAATTCAATTTTTTTTAAAAAAAAAACTTTTAGGACCGATCTCATAAAATATATATGAATTCATAATCTATAAGTCGTACCTTAATAATTCGAAAAAATGAACAATAAAAAATTATTCTGGGTCCCAGATCATGATCCGTCACCACCACGCTGGTTAGATCACGAACGGTCACCATACGATCTTCCGGGTTATGACTCATGATTGATGTGCACTTGACGTATAGACGTCTTTATTACCACTATAAGCAAACTAGCAGGAGAAAATTTTTCTCTCAAAATTAGAGAGAAAAATTACGTTATATCTCTCTTTTTGTTTGGGAGAAAATAAACCTTTTTATATCTCCCTCATAGTGGAAACCCTAGGCTCCAAAAAACAAAACTTACGTTATTTGCTTTTTCTTGTCATAGGGGCCCACCTTGTAAAATAACACAAGGCCCCTTAGATATAAGCATATTAAATGGAGCCTCCCACTAAAAGATATAATTATACTTTTGACCCAAATAGCTAGTTATCTTGCTTATTAATCCAGTAGTGGTACAGTCAATTAAATGAGCTAATCCAGGGATCATTTGGGAACATACAATAGTGGCTACAACAATTAAGTCTGTAATTAAACAAGCCTAATCATTTAATTCTAACTCTACTCCACTATAAGATTAGAACTGACCTCCATAATTGTATGTTCGAATTATAATTTGTCCCAAGCCACATTGATTTCTTTATTACTCAATCCTTTGTACCACATCGTTAATTAAATCGATATCTCAACTGTCCAATCGATTTAATCACATCTTGTTCCTGGATACTTACTAGTTTTCTCTAATGATCATTTTCAACATACTAAATATGTTGACACACTCTGGCTAGAGAATTCTATGATCAAGTGCCGAAAACCCATCAAGAGACACGTCGTACAAATTCTATATTGTTAATCTATAACTCCAATACTCATAATTGCTCCCACCAAGATACCGGGTAATTTTGACTACAAGAGTGTGTCGTGCCCATTGGTAACTCAAATGGAACAACAATTACAATCATGAAATCATAGCTAACTCAAGATTAAGATTACAGTAAAATCAATGCCTATGAGATTTAATAAGTTTGACAGTCATTTCAAGGTTAATTAAATCTCATATGTGATCTAGCTCAATGTAGTCAAACTACATCAGTAAATCATACATGATTAAGACAAATTATTCAATGAATTTACTACAGTCTTAACATAAATAGAGCGCCCAACTCTATTTATCCACTGCGAACTTAATTTATTTAATTATAAGATAACTTATATTTATGTCTTCTGTGAATCCATATGATGATCACATAAATACATATAATATGATTAAACAGACCTTTTTCAATATTTATGCAATTGAAAATATCTAAAATATTATATTCATCAGAAAATAAATTAATATGCTTTAAAAGAGCACATAATCCCAACAATCTCCCACTAGCTCTTAAAGCATATCTGGCATATAGCACATGCTCTAGGGCTCTAAGTGCAGGTTATAAAGGTTTTCCACTAATGGCCATTGTAATAAGATCTATCATATGACATCTAATGCAATATGGGTAACTTTCATATAACATTTCTACACTATTCCCTTGTAAAATGATTCTTCCTCTCAATATGTTTTGTTTTTTGTGGTTTCTTGGTTCCTTAGATTGAGCTACTGCACCACTATTATCACAAGATAGTTTAAGAGGTGCAGTTACAACAGGTACCACCTCAAAAGTTTGCAGGAGCTTACAGAGCCATATAGCTTCTTTTACAGCTTCAGATGCAGCCACATATTCAGTTTCAGTTGTGGAGTCTGCGATACAAGATTGTTTCACACTCCTCCAACTAACAGCTCCACTTCCCAATGTAAAAACATAGCCGGAAGTTGATTTTCTGGAATCCTTATCTGACATAAAGTCAGAATCAGTATAACCCACTGGAATGAGTTCATCACCAGAATACCCAAGCATATAATTTTTAGTTCTTTTCAGATACTTAATTATATGCTTGACTGCAGTCCAGTGTTCAGGTCCAAATCACCAGAATACCCAAGCATATAATTTTTAGTTCTTTTCAGATACTTAATTATATGCTTGACTGCAGTCCAGTGTTCAGGTCCAAGATTAAATTGATATCTGCTAACCATCCCTACTGCAAAACAGATGTCTGACCTAGTGCAAAGCATGGCATACATGAGACTTCCCACAGCTTTTGCATAAGGAACTCGTCTTATTCTTTCTATCTCTTCAGATGTCTTTGGAGATTGATCCTTAGAGAATACAATTCCATGTTTGAATGGTAATAAACCAGTCTTGGAATTTTTCATGCCAAATCTAGCCAATATCTCATCGATATAGACCTCTTAAGACAAGGTTAAAGTTTTATTCTTCCGGTTTCATATAAATTTGATACTAAGAATATAATTTGCCTCTCCCAGGTCTTTCGTATCAAATTGTTTTGCTAACTAATGTTGTGTAAATTTTATTGAACTCCCAAGTACACGAATCTATTGTAGAATAGATTAATGGTGACGAGTGTCGATCCCACGAGGAGGTTGATTTTAATTATGTGCAGAATTAATTTTCTTAAATGGGTGGTTGGATTTGTGGTGAAATTAATTTAAACTGTGCTAGAAATTAAATTGGAATGGCAGGAATAACTTAAACTGGAAACTATTGAGATAAAGTACTTGGGTATCCGGATCTGCATCAACATGCTCCATGGGCTAAATATTTCTTATTAATGCCAATTAAATCATGAGGGGGGATTCCACACCTCATGAACCACGCTCAAATAAATATGGTGCTAAGGGTTTATCGTGCCAAATAATAATAACCTTGTACTAGGATGCCGGTTTAACCAGGGCGGTATCTAGACAAGACTATTATTATTTATCGATGAAAAGTCAAAACAACCACAAATATTAGACGGGAAGAGAAAGTAAATTTACCAAATTAAGCCCATGGAACATGTTGAGACTTCACCTTCAACCCAAACTTAAAAGAAAATTAGCTATTCATTTTTTAACTAGGGGTAAAATGAAAATTTATTAAAATACGTAGAAAATACAAGAAGGAGAAGGAATTACAAAAATCTAAGATTAGAAATGAATTCAGGGGTATCAAATTAGGGGGGAAGCCCCCTTTTTATAGATACATTGAGTGAATCGTGACCATCGGATTAAAAACAGTTCGGACGCTCAGGATTGCACCACGTCATCAGTCAGCAGTCAACGTTTAACCAGTAACACGGTTTGACCACGGTTTGCACAGTAACATAGTTTGACCACGGTTTGCACAGTAACACGATTTTGGACAGTAACACTATTTACACAGTAACGCGATTTGAATAATAAATAATCACATGTATGTGCATGTACCGTACACACGATTTTTGCTCCACTGAAATGCTGCCACGTCATCGATCTACAGTACATAAGAAATTTAGCTCAATAAGATCGTGACACATCATCTGTCAATACCACGTCATCGGTCAACGCCACATAAGCAGTCAATGCCACATAATTTGTTCAATCAAATGCTGCCACGTCACAAATCGATGCCACATCATCGGTCAATGCCACGTCATCGGTCAATGCCATATCATCGGACATTATATATGAACAGTGTCGTGTACAGTACCATGAACATGTTCATATGAGATAGCCGTATAGGTTTCTCTCAATAACATGTATCTCTCAGATAACCTAGTTACCCTCCCATTACGACGAGATTCTAAAAATGATGGTTGTTCAAGGATAATCCTGTGTTGATCAACTAGTTGTTGCTGTTCTTCCTGTTCTATAACATGTATTCAAAATTCAGCATCAACCTGATCCTTTTTTTTTTATTTCTCTAGTTTTACCTTACTCTTAGGTTATAAGTCATTTATACAGTCTTCTTCAAAGAAAATATGTTTATAAATACATTCTTATCATGAAGACTATAATTCAGACTTTCCCTTATTCCTTTAAGATACTTAAAACATGCAAGCTTATGAAACGAATCCATCTTTTCTACCTCTTTTTCTAGTACAAATACTAGTACACTCTAAATACGAATGCGTCTCAAACTATTTTTGTGACTTTTTCATAATTTCTTGGAGTAGTAGACACCAAAGTAAATGAAACTAAGTTCAATAAACTTTTACAATTTCAAATTCTGATATTCGAAATCAAAAAGGCAAATGATAAACCACTTAGCATATATATTGTTTCATCCAAAAGAATCTTGTTTCTTCATTTAATTACACTAATGTTTCATAGTGTTAATTATGTGTGATTTTATCCAATTTGACAACCAAATAGAACTTGAATTCTCCAGAGAGATATTCTTTGTTTCGATCATATCGAAATTCTTTTATGTTTCTATCTAATTGTTTTTGTCTTATACATGTACCCTTTTGAATTTCAAAAGCAATGGAATCACGACGCATTTAGACAAATATAAATGAAATGAATATTCATCAATAAAATTGATAGAATACTCATAACCTCTTATTACATGTAAACTGATTAGTCCGTATACATTTGTATGTGCTAAATCATCCAATACAATGTTATGCTTTTAGCTCTAAAAAAGCATCCTCGTCACATTACTTTTCTAAATAAGATTTATAGAATTACAATGATCAATCTTAATAGGCTAAAAAGCGTATTATTAATCATTTTCTTAAAATCTTATTATAGTTTGTATGACTTAAGCATAAATACCAGAAGTTATTTTCGTTAGAAGAAATATTTCTTTTCTTAGATAAAAGCATATACTATTTATCATTATATCTTGCTTTGAATAGATCAATGGACTTATATGATATAAATTGTCTTTATAAATAACCAAAATAAGTAATAAATAGATGATCCAAAAATAACAGTGTACTTATGTTTATTAAAACAAGCCACCGAAATTAAATTCCTCTAATATTTGGAACAATAAAGATAAATATCAAAACTAAAGTCTCGTAAAATTTGATCTAGCCTTTCAATTGATATAAACTAGCATGTTCCCAACTGCTGCTTGAAGCTTTCTTCACGTAATCTTTTGGTTTCCTTAAAACTAAATAAATAAATTACAAATTAGCTATCTCAGAATTCACTATTGTATAAATCAATAGAAATCTGAACTAATTAGGAAGCTTAAAGATTTCCTATACCTAATTTTAATAATCGTAGGACAATCTTTCTTCCAGTGACCCTTCTGTCCACACTTGTAACACTTGCCTTTTGGCTTGCCACTTCTTTTAGTGAACACTTTGCCAATCCCTACTCTTTCTTGCTCATTCATGTCTTTCGACTTAAGCCTTGAAGAGAATCATTTTTCAGGAAGTTTTCTGCTATGATAAAATTCTTTTATAGCATGAAGTTCGTGTATTAATTCAATTAAGGTCATATCTTTATTGTTTAAGATATAGCTGACCTTAAACTCTTTGAATGTATCAGGCAAAGATTCAATCACCATGTTAATCTTTGTTTTATCATCGATTTGAACACCATGAATCTCTGCCTCACTCAAATAGTCCATCATTTTGAGGACATGTTCACGAACTCTTGTGCCCTCTTCCATCTTAGTATCCGTAATACGTTTTAACGCTGCATCTCTGGCAAAATGAGTATTCTGCCCAATCATCTGATGAAGACTAGCCATTATTTCAGTGGTTGTTTCCATGCTCCGATGTTTCTTATGCAGTTCCACAGAAATCGAAGCCAATATATAGCGCTTAGTCATTTTGTTAGCTTCGCACCATTTCTCATAAGGCTCCCTCTGATTTCTATAATCATATAACGATGGTTCTTGAGGGTAAGGCTGGGTCAATACATATTTACAGCCCTTAGCAGTGAGAATATTAAATAGATTGCGTTTATAATCTAAATAATTTTCTCCAGTGAGTTCATTTTTAACAAGGATAATTAATAATGGGTTGATGGAAGACATTTTCTGAAAAAAAAAAAAAACAAAATAGACATGCATAAATACTTTGAAACAATATTCACAATAAATGATAAAAATGTAAAAAATCATAAATGCATTTTAATTTATTGTAACGATAATCTAGTACTGCTTTGACAAGCTATCCGTTGGGGAAGTCATGTCTACACTTACTAAACCCAATTTTCCATTGGATTATTTACTTTCATGTAGAGACATGATAAATAATTATTGTTATCCCTTTGGGCCTAAATTTGTTAACAGAGCTTCGTTGGGAAGGTTAATAACAAATTTTAGTTGAGTGTATAACCATTGTTTCAATCTACGTATTTTTCATATCAATAGTCACCGTTATGGTGAACAATTGAATGAAAAATATTTCAATTTTATCTTTAAAGAAGTTCATCCAATAAAATATCTAATATATATATATATATCACCCGATCGTGTAAAGATATATATAATTTTATTATTGAACTAACAATGGAGCCTGTGGGAAAAATTATCTTGAATTTTCCTCTCCCACTCAATATTTTAAAATTGATTTTTCCTTGAAAACATACATTAATAATATATTATTAATTGCATGCTTCCTATAATATTATCTAGATGATATCTAATATTATTAAGCACATGCAATTTTCAAACAATATAATGAAATTCATAATTAATGAATGACATGCATCATTATGCATAGAGTGGCACTAACTATTCTATATGACATGTTATCATGGCATGTTATCAACCAAAACATAACATATAGAAAAATAATTAAATAATCTAAATTCATGGCTTTCCTAAAATGAAAAATACATTAACCCTATGCCTAATCTTCATCGCTTGTCACAACGCCCATCTTCCATAAACATTGTTAATGGATTAGGGGAAATTGAGCTTTTAAATTTATTATTGGTCTAGTTTTAATTTTTGAAAGGAACTAAATAAATAATTTTTTTAAATTAAACTTTTGGACCAAAAATAAATTTAATGTGCTAAATTTTATCTATGCATTTTAATCCATTAAGCCCAATTTAAATTGGGCCTAAACCTAGGATCCATTAAGTCCAAAACTATTTTTAGACTTAAATGCAAAAAATTTAAACGTGTCCGCCCAAAGGAAAAAATATGAAACCATAGGGACCCCGATGATAAAAATCAGGAAACCTTAAATCCACACTTTTCTTTCCCTTTCTGCTCCAGCCGCCATCTTCAAAAAACACCAGCCGCTGTTCACCGATGCCAGCAGACCTCCGACGCCGAGCCACCCTCGCCGCGTCACCGGAAGCCGACCAGACCCGCGTGCTGCAGCTGTTGGGTGTGCAGCGCGCGCTGCTGCCCATACGGGCCGCGCTCGCTGCTGCTGCGCATGGCTGCTGGCTTGCAGCGCGCGCTTGCTGGTAACATGTCCTGCTGGTCGCGCTGTTAGCCGCTGCGCTTGCTACGTCCACTGCTAGTTGTTGGCCACTGCTGAAAAATCCAGCCTTCGTTCCTTTGTTGTTTTGATCTGACATTCGGGATTGATTTACAAATTTCCTATGCCAATTTTGGCTTACAAAATTTCTATTACTGTAAAATAAATCAAGAGGGAAATATGGCGATAATAAATCACCCCTCTTGTTACAGATCCAAAGAAAAATACAATAGCGAATCTAACCATGAATTAAGACAATCCAAAACATGCTTTATTCATATATTAAATAAATAATATATATCTGAATAAATTGTGACATTCTAATACATAATTATCAAGATTAATTTCATACAGAATTCTTATATAATAATATGAGATGGTTCTGATACCAATTGTTGGAGAAAATTCAGTTTAAAAAAAAAAAACTTTTAGGACCGATCTCATAAAATATTTTTGAATTCGTAATCTAGAAATCGTACCTTAATAATTCAAGAAGATGAACAATAAAAAATTATTTTTGGGATCGATCACGTCATGTCACCACCATTAGTTGGATCACGAATGATTTTCGGGTTATGTCCGGGATTGATGTGCACTTGACGGTGGACGTCTTTATCACCACTATAAGCAAACTAGTATGAGAAAATTTTTCTCTCAAAATTAGAGAGAAAAATCATTTTTCTCTTATCTATATAAAGTGGCTCTCTCTTTTTGTTTAGGAGAAAATAAGCCCTTTTATATCTCCCTCATAGTAGAAACCTTAGGCTCCAAAAAAACAAAACTTACGTTATTTGCTTTTTTATCATGGCGTAAAAATAACATGCCTCTTGAGCATAAACATATTAAATGGAATCTCAAAACTAAAGATATAATTATCTTTAACTCAAATATGGTATTATCTTATTAATCCAGTAGTGGTGCAGTCAATTAAATGAACTAATTCGGGGATAATTTGGAAACATACAATAGTGGCTACAACAATTAAATCTGTAATTAAACAAGCCTAATAATTTAATTCCAACTCTACTCCACTATAAGATTGGAACTGACCTCTATAATTGTATGTTCGAATTATAATTCGTCCCAAACCACATTGATTTCTTTACTGCTTATCATTTGTACTACATCATTAATTAAATCGATATCTCAACTGTCCAATTGATTTAATCATATATTATTCCTAGATACTTACTAGTTTTCTCTAATGATTATTTTCAACATACTAAATATGTTGACACGTTATGTAGAGAATTACATGATGATCAAGCCATCAAGAGGGCGTGTCGTCTGAATTCTATATTGTTAATCTATAATTCCAATCTACGTAATTCAACAAGATCTTGGGTAATCTTGCTACAAGAGAGTGTGTAGCTCAAATGGAACAACAATTACAATCATGAAATCATAACTATGATTAAATGGATCTTTTTTAATATTTATGCAATTAAAAATATCTCAAATATTATATTAATCAGAAAATAAATTAATATACTATAAAAGAGCACATAATCGCAACACCTAAACCCTCCAATTTGAAGTACATGTCCTCTCAAAAAACTACAAAATTCAATGATATTAATTTTTTAATATTTACTATTCAATTCAGTTCAGTTTTTCAGATTAAATTAGTCCAAATGTTGCAACCAATTTAAATGATTTTAACATAGTCCGACACGCACACATTTATATTTGATCGGTCATTGTCAAGGCTCCATAAGAGATGAAACTAAATGAATGATTGTTCATTAATTTCTGATTTAGTGAGATAAACTACCCATTTAATAATAATCATCGTGCATGCTACCTTTATAAAAGTGACGTCATTAATTAATTGGAGTTTTGAAAGAGATTGCATGGTAACTAAGGCTTTTGTCACATCTAACACTACCCACACAACAACTCCCAAACCTACCACTCCCACATGAAAGAAAAAAGGGGAAAAGAAAAGAAAAAAACCCTCATCATCATATCAATACTTCAATTCCTGCCTACTTTAGTTTATCTCCCATTTATTTCTATGCTTCAACAAACATCGGTAGGTGGCTATTTTAATTACACTATACAAAGATTAACAAAATTATACCAACCATTGCATTTATAGAAATTAAAATTTTCCATTCCTACAAGTGAAGTTGGTTTTTTTATTGAATACATAATAATAAAGTATGAATCTCAAAATATTTTATATCTCTTAAAAGTATTTTATCACTTGAATTATTTAAAACCCACAGAACATAATAATAATACTTATTGGTCAAAAAAAGAAATCGATTAATTTAACCAAGCAAAACAGTCCTCGCATAATTAAAAGCATGGATCCATGGACCAATATATTTTTTTTCCTGATGATATTCTCACTTTTTTTTTTAATTATTTGGTCGGAATGCTAAAAAAAGAAGTTTGGATTTTTTTTTTTATTTAAAAAAAATTGAACCCCAACAGAAGTAAGAATCATCTTAATAATATATGCGTACGCATTAAATAATTCCCATCGGCATCCACGTTAAACAAGCACAAGCACAAAGACAAATAATTTAGTCAATCGAGACAAAGCAAGCTACCAAGCTGTTCTGAAATTGTCGTCAATGGCCAGCCGAGTTTAATTATGCATTGGATTCAAAGCAGCAACTTGACGACTCGGCCGACTGCAGTAGTCTATAATCACATCAAACGATTTAGTTTGTGTTTCTTGCCATCGTTATCTGATTACTTTATATTAATTTGCCTTGACCAGTTAAATTATAATTGATACACTTCTTGTCTTTTGGATCAAATTCTGTAAAGAACACCAACTTTGAATTGAAAATTTCCTATGTAAACAACAAACTTATAGGCAAAAGTTGGGGCAAATTCACTTCACTTTTTAGAGTTTTGGTCCACTGTCCGATTAATTAACTTATTTTAAAAAATTACTTCCAAAGTGATGGTGTCATTATTTTCATAATTATTAGATCTAACTTCTTAAACTTTTTTAGAGTAAAATAGTATTTTTATTTAAATTAATAAAAAAAGGGTCGTATTATGTTATATTATCTGTAATATACATTAATTTAAAAATTGTCGTAACTCTTCCTTAAAAAAAATTGTTGTCACTTAAATAATTTAGAGATTATGAGAAATAAATTTTAGGTCAGTTGTAGGTTACAATTCACGCAGCCAATTTAAAATTTAAACAAATTTAACATGGTACTATTAAAAAAAAAATTTGAAATTAACTGAATATCCGACTGAAACCATAATAATTTGACAAGTACTTATTTACCCTTCGCAAATGTCTGGGTGTTAGCCGTATATATCTAGTGATTTATTATTAGAGTCAAAATCGTGTAAAAATTAAAGTCAGAATTAATTTTCCAAATTTTAAAAAACTTGCTCGCATGACAATGAAACACGTTGTCCTTCGATAATCGATAGTCAAGAAAAGACAGGCTGTCACAAACAATGAGTGGGATTTTTTTGATTTTTTTTGTTTTTGTTTTAAAAAATGTGATCCACATACGCTCTCAGGAAAATTGGTAGGTGAAACGAGTGGTCTGTATCCAAGAGGTACATAGAAGCCACATGGCGGGCCACCGTAACGTGGAGAAGCAATATGTGGACGTGTTGTTAAGTCAAGCAATTTGTAGCACATGGCTAATTCTGTATGTTATTTTTTTCATTTTCATCGGACCGATAAATTGATACGGTTCACCGTTGCGTATACAAAATGGTGACAGTATTTTAAATGGAGGTGGTCACTTCAGCGTATTGAAATAGAAAAATTTTAAAATACGTTAAAGATATATATATTGATTGATATATATATATATATATATATATATATATATATATATATATATATATATATATATAATATAAAGATAATATAATTAATTAATATATATACATAATATATATAGTTTAATTTTATATAACCATTAATTACATATTAATTCTTTAAAATAAATGTAATATATCGTAATATTATTTACTTATTATTTAAGTAACATAATACTTCATAAATATTTTAAAATTTCTCATCTAGATGATTCGTTTAACCAATTGAAAGTTAGTATTTTGACAAATTTGATGTGTTTTATAGCGAGATTTGTGGCGGGACCACTCATTTTATCTATGAGTGATTGTGGAAATTGGAATGACATAATTTTGATTCTTTCCAGTTCGTGAATTGGTGAAAACCAATCCAATTCAATTCACATGTTATGGACACAAATTCACATCAATTCCACTAACTTTTAGACTGGATACAGTATAAATAGAAAAAAAATCTAATATAAAAATATTTTTAATGTCAATTAAATTTAAATTAAGTAATATCTATAATAACCAACATTCTTCTAAATAATTTAATAGTTTAAATATACTACGGTTTTACCTTATTTATTTATTTAATTGTTTATTTTCCCTTTTTTTTTTATATATAATTCGTAGATAAGATATAATATGGATAGTTTCATTTTACCTTATGATGTGTTCATTTCTCTAGAATCAGAATGTGTTGAAATCAAAATGGACTGAACTCGAAATGAGTAATGAGAATCAGAATAAATTATTTATTTGAACTGTAGGAATCAAAATCAGAATGAACTATATTCTTATTAATTTATTTGCTTTGTATTGTAATCAGAATATATTGTTGTAAGTTATTAAAATATCTTTAGTTATTTGTTCATTGACAAAATAAAGAGTAAATGTTTTTACTATCAATATTATTACCATTATTATTGTAATACTATAATAAAATAATGACAATTATTATTACTATTCTTTATTAGAATTATTTTATGTTACCCGGTATGCGATACAATGAGTTCTTCCATTAAATTAAATAGGTTCTTTATGGCTTATACTGCATACAGGTCCCAATGAGCAAGAAAGCATTATTGTCTTATCCTGACGATTCACGTATAATTTAATCACTACTATTATTATAAGAATTGTTATTACTATTATTCTTGCTATTATTTAAATTATAAATATTATTATAGTTATAATAATAATTATTTAACATTTAAATGGAGTGAAAATGAACTTTTTACTTTGTTTAAGGATAAAATATCAATTCATTCCCTATTTCCTATTTTCACTTCACTTTCATCTCCCATCATGGGATTGGATTTACATTTTTCATTCCTAAATTTGTACATCTCACCCAAAATGAATAGGGAAAGCACAACAAAATTTTACATAAACAATTCATATCTAATTTATCCTATTATAGATTTTAAAATTTTCAATTCAATTTACGAATTGACTTCAAACATCCCTAATTTTAAGGACTCGGCTACCTTGCAACAGTTGCAAGGTGCCACCCATTTTTGTCTTTTCTTGATTTGAGTCCTTGGCCATTGGATTAAGTGAAAAAGTGATTTCAACTGTGGAGATTTGTTCATTTCAATATTAACATTACACTCCCTAATATTTATTAAAAACACAAACAAGTTACAAATTTAAGAGTTTTAGCACATAAGTCCGGATTATTTAAAATTTATATTGTTTAATTAGTAGTGAGTATTAAAAATAAATTTTATTTTTAATATTATATAAGAATAAATTGTTAATATTATTTATTTTATTAAAAATAAATATTATTTACTTTATTAAAAATAAATATTATTTACTTTATTAAAAATAAATATTATTTACTTTATTAAAAATAAATATTATTTACTTTATTAAAAATAAATATTATTTAATATTATTTATTCCATTTTATTTAATATTATTTAGTCATATGCTTATTATTATATTTATTCCTTCAAAAAACTAAATAACATTAAATAAAATAAAATAATCAATAGGGAGCCTTAAAAATAAATATTGTTTTTAGTTTTTTTATTTACTATTATTTAATCATAGGCTTATTATTATATTTATTCTTTTAAAAAATAAATAATATTAAATAAAATAAAATAATCAGTAGTGAGCCTTAAAAATAGATATTATTTTTAAAATTATTTATTTTATTTTATTTAATATTATTTAGTCATAGGCTTATTATTGTATTTATTATTTTTTAAAGAGATAAATAATGTTAAATAAAATAAAATTATATTTTAGAAAGTTACTAGCTAAAGCATATAAGCTTATAAATAAATGTAAAAAAAAAAAAAATTAAATAAAATAAAATTATATTTTAAAAGGTCATTGGCTAAAGTACAAAAACTTATAAATAAAATGTAAATAAAAAAGTAAATAGGGATTTAAACAAAATTTAACTTCATATGAGATAAAAATCGATGACACCTTACAACTGTTGCAAGGTAGCTGGACCCCTAATTTTAAGGACTCTGATACTACGAAACTCCTTAAATTAAAATACAAAATATATGGAGACCAGAATCTAGCAGATGACATCAGTTAGGTGGTTCGTCAAGTCCATAGTAGTCTCTCTCATACTGATGTAACTTTCAATAACGAAACAATTAAAATTTTACATGCGTTGATGTTATTAATTTTAGTATTACATGGGTAATACTGTTGAAGTTACATGCAATCACGTGATATTATATTATTAATTTGTAACTTCAACGTTAGTAATGGAAATTATAAAATTATGCAACGTGTCAAATAGGAGGGCTATGCGCATCACTTTAACACATTTAGGTGGTTTGTCGATCAGAAATCGTTATTTTGGTAAATCTAGTAGACTTTACAGTGGGATCTACAATGGAGCTGCTCATTTTAATGCTATGAGATCCATTGAATTAAATAAAAAATTTATGGAACCCTAGGAACCCACCATATCTACGAGAAGATGACACCGCTTAGCTGGTGCCCCAGCACACGAAATTCTTTGTTGAATTGATATGATTTTCAATAAAGAAAAATATAAAATATCACATAGGTAATGTTGGGAGATGATCTCATGGGCATAATTGCATATCATAGATGAGTGTTTGGACACATGATAGAATTTTACAACTTCATATAAATAGTATTTAGTTATGAGTTAATTAAATAATGTTATGTATCGCTCACAATAAAGTGGACACCACTAGCTATTAGATCATTATTCGATAACGTTACTTACCTTATAGTTATAATTGACATTACCATATGATATTATATTATTAATTCTCAACTTCAATATTATTAATAAAAAATACAAAATTCTAGCATGTGCCCAATTATTATATAAAACAAATATATTCATATATTAAGAAGTATTGTGATAGAAGATGGGATAAATATTTTTTTTTAATTCCAAGATTACTTCGCAAGTGTGATCTATTATATAATTGGAATACAAATTACGTATTCCAATTAAACAGTAGAAGTGTAACAATTCGATTATCTTTATATTAGGGCTTTTCTTCTTAATAAAATTTTGGTGCATGAGTAGTGGTTGTGCAATCAAACATCTAACTGGTACATAATAACCAAATGATTACCATTTTCGTTAAAAGCATTTTGATGATTAACAACTAATCATTTGATTATATAGACTCTTGTACGTACCTAACCGTGTGAAAGAAAAATGAAGTAGGTGTTGGGGTCTTGCTAAGTTATATAATATGTAAGTTATAGTAAATCTAAAAGTAGTTACCCATGCCACTTCCAGTGAGGCGATGATTGCCTCATGGCGTTAAAAATTTAAATGTTTAAAAATCATTCTCCTTCGAAATCTGGAGTAGAGTGACATCACTCGCTTGTGAAGAATTATTTATCTGGACATGTGTTTCATAGAATTTAATGTAATAATATAAGTCACAGTTATGTATATCTGATTGTAAATATCAGAGTATATAATGTCTGTTATAATAGCAGTTGTTGTAAATATCTATGTAATACAATAATCTGATGCTTAATTAGCATTAAAAAAAAAAAAGTAGTTACCCACAGCTTTTTATTTGTTTCACATGCTACCATATTTTAGAACTTTGCTGTAACTTACATTATATGTAATTTAACAGCTTCTTATTATTAATTATTAATTATTAATTATGTTTAACTGAAATGAAAGCAATCGAAGTTTGTGTAGAAAATAATTTTTTACTTGACATGTTGTATTAAAATTTATTAAAATGAAACGTGGAATATGGTGTAAGCTTAATGATGTTTGGCGCCCTCCAGAACCTCCTTGGTATAAGCTTAATTGTGATGCAGCTATGGATAAGGAAGGTGGTTTGCTGGTCTGGGATGCATTATTAGAAATTGTGAAGGCGCTGTCATGGCTACTGCAACATCAAAGAAGCCTTGCTTAGGAGAAGTAGAAATTGCTAAAGCCTTAGCCATTTTAGGTCTGAAGCTGGTTGTAGAAGTTACTCTTTCTCCTCTAGTTATTGAGCCTGATTCCAAGAATGTTACCAACTTCATTCTCAAGGGTATCTCCAGTAGAGGAGAGATGGATTGGATCATTTGTGAAATTAGAGCTTTGGTAGACCAGGATAATCAATATAGGGTGGCTTATACTCCTAGATCTTGTAATTTAGTGGCTCATGATTTAGCAAAAATGGTTTTATCTACTTCGGAATCTCGGGTGTGGATTGAGGAGGTTTTGAAAGAGATAGATGTGTTACTGTAATTGTTTGACTTTCTTTTGGCAATGAAATCATTTCCCATAAAAAAAAAAAGGTTATATATGTAACCATAATAATAAGATCATAAATGTATGTTATGTGTTTTTAATGATTTTTCTCTTTTCATTGTAATTTTTCAACTCCAAAATATATATACATATGAACTAAAATATTATTAATCATGGATAACGAATGTAGCTGTTTCGAGTAAATTTTTTAAGGAAAGTTCAATAACTAAAGTAGAAATATTCGAACCATGGATCTTTAATCGTATTAAAGTACTTCATAGAATGAAAGCGCTGGAGATGGTTGAGCACTCACTTGTGTGAGGCGGTTCAATGGCGTTGTGAAATTTAAATGTTATAATTTCCTCTCCCTCATAAAATGTGAGTGGAGTAGGGGTGTCCCTCCTCTATGAGGTCGTTTGTGGCGTGTCTTGTAACTCAATGTAATAATATAAGTAATATATTTACGATTGTAAATATCGGTATAGTGTCTGCTTTAATAGCGAGTAAATCTGTCGAATGCTATCAGTGTATAATATACTGAAAAAAAAAATTCGTATTAAAGTAAGGGATGGATTAAAAAAATTAAAAAAGAGAAGGCTCACTTGAACTTGAACCCGGTTTGCTGCTGACCCGATCACTCTATGTGAACTTCTCCTTAAAATATCTATTTCTTTAGTGACGAGCAACTCTCGTATTCTGTATCGCTACGCCCTTGAACTGGGCAAAAGCCTAGAACTGGTAATCAAATCTCTTTCTTGCTGGACGGAGACAAAGAGGTTTATTAGATACCTCAAGAAAGCCCGGCCAAAGCCACCCGTGCAAGTTTCTATGAATGTGGCTCATCCATGATCACTTTGGATTTGTGTCAACTAGCAGATTGATCAAACTTCAATAAAGTGTATTTTGTCTTATAGTATATTAATATATATATTTTTATCTTTGAGATTATTCTTTATTTGAATATGATTAGAGATCTCTGATTGGAAACTCTGATTGGAAACTAATTTATATAAAAAAAATATGATTATCCTAATTCATTCTTGTTGATATATCCCGAACTCATTTGTTGTAGTCAAATATCTATTTTGCTCCCTAAATCTTTGGGTATCTATCATTTTTTGTTTGGATGATGAGAAAATGAATAAAGAATAACAAAAGTAGATAAATTTGAGAGGATGTTGTTTGGTTTTGATTAGATTTAATTTCTAGGAGTTTGATTGATTATTTTCTCTTTGGGATTAGGAGAACAGAACATAATTATTTCACTTAATAGAATTTGCCTTATTTATTTATTTATTTTTATTGAATTGGGTAATTTACTTTTTCTAGGTAGAAGAGTTTTCAACTCAACCTAGCTTTTGGTTGTTAAAAGTTGTTCTTGGATAGGGATGGCAATGGGGTGGGGTGGGGGTGGGGATGCCTACCCCATTCCCCACCCCATTAAAAATTTTGCCTCCATTCCCCGCCCCATTCCCCGATAAATTTAATGGGGTTGGGATGGGAATCCCATGTGAGGCAGTTTCCCATCCCCACCCCATTATTTATTTATTTTATAATAATATATATATGATTTCAATAAATTAAATTAAAACTTCAATTAAATCATTATCATATTACTAGGTATTTAAATTATGTAAAAAAAAAATCTCCAAATATTTGTAGTAATATTTTGAAATAATATTAAAATTAAAAAATATTTGAAGAGAGTAGTTCTTAAGAGAGAAAAGAAAACACAATAATATTTTAAGGTTGAATAAAAATTATATTTTAAGGTTTTCTTTTAGTTATAATCTATTTGTATCAAGTAGAAATTTAAAAAAAATTATTAACTAACATTGTAATTGATAAAATAAAAATTATTAAATAAAATTTAGAAAAAATATTTATATATAATGGGGATTGGGATGGGGGTGGGGTGGAGTCTCTGGCAAGTTAGAGTTTGAGGATTATTTCTACATCTTAAAATTATTTAAATTAAAAGTGCTAAATTAGTTCAGGGGTATCCGTGGAAATTTTGGAGTGTACAACCATCCCTATTCTTGGAGGGTATAATTGTAATTTCGGGATTCCATGAAGATGATTGAAATCAAATAATAAGACTGTGCGTGATTTTGTTTCAAAGTTTATTAACTTCCAATTAAATTGAAAAACCCCTCTTTTTTGTCTAGAACCACCCATTTATTAACCCACCCCATTAAAGAAATTTAAAATCAACATATTTTGTAAATCCACCTATTTGCAACGTTGTGATTTCCCTTCTTTTTCATTCTTTTCAGATTAGTAAGAAAAAATTACCATTGAATTGAACTCAAACATCTCAAAGAGTAAAAATGATTAAATTTTGATCCCTCTGTTTAGGGATGGCAATGGGGTGGGGTGGGGGTGGGATGCCTACCCCATTCCCCACCCCATTAAAAATTTTGCCTCCATTCCCCGCCCCATTCCCCGATAAATTTAATGGGGTTGGGATGGGAATTGATGTGGGGATCCCCATAATTTTATAATAAATATATATATATGATTTCAATAAATTAGAAATTAAAAACTTCAATTAAATCATTATCATATTACTAGGTATTTAAATTATGTAAAAAAAAAATCTCCAAATATTTGTAGTAATATTTTGAAATAATATTAAAATTAAAAAATATTTGAAGAGAGTAGTTCTTAAGAGAGAAAAGAAAACACAATAATATTTTAAGGTTGAATAAAAATTATATTTTAAGGTTTTCTTTTAGTTATAATCTATTTGTATCAAGTAGAAATTTAAAAATTATTAACTAACATTGTAATTGATAAAATAAAATTATTAAATAAAATTTAGAAAAATATTTATATATAATGGGGATTAGAATTGGGGTGGGGTGGGGAATCTAAACACAATTAGAGTTTGGGATTATTTTCTCATTCATTAAAAATTATTTAAAAATTATTTAGGGTGAAAACATCATGCACCCATGGAAAATTTTGCCATCTTTACTATTTCATATATCAAATAAAGGTAGAATTTATATTGTCTATTGAGTGCTCCATTACTCGTATTTTAATAACCAGTTCATTCTAAATTTATAAGAATTGTAAGTATATTGTAGTATATGTATCAACAGTTATTTAATACACGTTCGAATAACTTTTTGAATTGCAATGTATGTGAAAAAGCATTGTAAGTGTTTGCTCCGTTGCTTGAACAAAATTTAAAAATAAAAATAGCTTTGCAGTTAACCATTTCATAGAAGGGTAATATTGTAATAATAAAAAAATTAAGTGGGGAAGGGGGGGGGGGGGGTTTACACAAAATGGTGGCTGGAAATGTCACCACCCTATTATTAATATTTAATATTCATGACAATTGTTAATTGTCTTTTTATTTTGGAGTATTGATATTTGAACAAAAAAATCTAACACAATGACATCAAAATAATTGAAAAAGTATAATATCGTGGTGTTAAGTTAAAAATCAATACTATTTTGTCAATATGATACTATAATACAGTACAATTTTCAGTTATTTTTCTTACCATTGTATCATTAGGACCCTTTATCATTTTCCTTTGTTTTGTCTGCTGTACTAAAACGCAAAAGTTAAAAAAAAAATGAAAGAGTGAAATTTAAAATGGAAAAAAGGAATCAAAAGAAAAAATTAAAAAAATTAAACTAAAGTATAAAAGTAAGGGTAAGTTTTGAGTTACTCCGATACAGTTTATAAATTGATTATTTTTAAATTTATTTTTTTATTTTTAAAAATATTAAATTATCTTTATTTTTATTCAATAGATTTGGTTGATGAATTTTTTTTTTAATCTCCTTAACGAAAATAAAAAGTGAATTAAGATTTTCAAATTAGAAATATTGAAAAGGAAAGGGAAACGAAACGCCAAAATAATTGAAGCAAATTTATAAAAAAATATCTGAACTTTGGAGTGGGTCCTACGTAAGACAAAAGAGTAGTGTCACGCTCCCGTTTATCTAAGAAGCCTTTTGGAGTCCTACAACTGGCACGTGCCAAGCGTCTTATAACAATTGACATAATTAAATAAATACATTTTTTAAATAATTAAATAAAATAAATATGTTGATTTAAGGAATTTTAATAAATTTCTGATTATGAATATCCATAAAATTTATGACAAAGAAAAAGACCAACATCAATTTACTTTATTAAAAAAATGAAAAGGAAAAACTAAGAAACAAATTAAAATATAAAAATAAATGTTAATTTTGATTTATCTTCTCATGAATTCACTCTATTCAAATCACTTTCTTATTCTTTTAAAATTTCAATTTACTTCTATCTTTGTTAAAAAAATAAAAGAAAAATAGAAAGTGATTTGAAAATAATCAATTGACAAAAGAAAATCCAAAATTAACTCTAAAAATAAGCCTAGAAATGTTAGAACATTATTTTATAATAACTTAATATTAATAATCATTGCATAAAAAAAAAACACTGATAATCATGTAAAACGTTTAATGTTTAATTGATTTTCGCATGAATAATAAATAAATAATTGTTCGGTAAGTTTAAAAAAAAAATACAGAAAAGCTAACTCAAGGCTGAATCTTCACCAACCGCGTTCTTCACAAAGCACCCCAACAACTAAAAATACCAAGTTGTTCAGTCAATGATACACACACAGTCCACGCCACCACGGTGTTGACCCTTAGATGAAATCAGAATGAACGGCCCTGATCAATCTCCAACCAACCCCTCAATTTCCCACTGCCATGCTTAAGCTTACCTACCAACCCATTATTAATCCTCCTGCTACTATATAAGAACCAACCTTGAATCTCCTGTCTCCTCAGGAAATCCATTATAGTTATAGACTTCAGAATTTCCTTTAGCTCATTCATTCTTCCTCACTCCCATTCATTCTTCTTCTTTCTCCAGTTTTGGTATTCTTTTGTAATTGTAGTAACATTTACGTAAAACGATATGGAGAGAGGTGCCACTACTGAGAATGGTCACCAGAACGGTGGCTTGGAGGGTTTGTGCATGAATAACAATTACAATTACAGTTCTGGGGATGCGTTGAACTGGGGAGTCATGGCGGAGGCGTTGAAAGGGAGCCATTTGGAGGAAGTGAAGCGCATGGTGGCGGAGTACAGGAAGCCGGTGGTCAACCTCGGTGGTGAGACGTTGACTGTGGCTCAGGTGGCTGCCATTGCCACGTCCTCTCCGAATGTGGAGCTGTCAGAATCTGCCAGGGAAGGCGTCAAGGCCAGCAGTGATTGGGTGATGGAGAGCATGAATAAGGGTACCGACAGTTACGGCGTTACCACTGGCTTTGGCGCCACTTCTCATCGGAGAACCAAGAACGGCGGTGCTCTTCAGAAGGAGCTCATTAGGTACGTAACATGTATGTTTTTTAACCGAGTTGATTCAGCCGACCGAGTCTGAAGATTTGTAAAGTACATAATACATTAATGCGGGACGTGGCAGTTGCCGTGGCCGTGGAAACATGCCGCTTTGTCGTTTATTAATTACTGGTGGTTTCTTTACTTGCTTTAAAATTATAGCCAGGCCCACGCATCGTTGTCGTTTAGTACTGCGTACTTAATTATCGACCATGCAGTTATTTACTTACTTGTAATTAATTATTTTTATTATCGGTTCTGCTTTTATGATGCTCACGGTGTTTTAATTTGTTGCACAGATTCTTGAATGCTGGAATCTTTGGAAACGGAAGAGAGTCATCTCACACGCTGCCTCACTCAGCAACAAGGGCAGCCATGCTTGTGAGGGTCAACACTCTTCTCCAGGGCTACTCTGGCATCCGATTTGAAATCCTGGAAGCGATTACAAAGCTGCTCAATCACAACATCACTCCATGCCTGCCTCTTCGCGGCACAATCACTGCTTCAGGGGATCTGGTTCCTCTGTCCTACATTGCCGGACTGCTCACCGGCCGGCCCAATTCTAAGGCTACCGGGCCTAATGGAGATATCATTGATGCTCAGGAAGCCTCTAAACAAGCGGGTTTCGGGTTCTTTGAATTGCAGCCTAAGGAGGGTCTCGCTCTTGTCAATGGCACTGCTGTTGGTTCCGGCCTGGCTTCTATGGTTCTGTTTGAGGCTAACAACCTTGCTTTGTTATCAGAAATTTTGTCGGCTATTTTTGCTGAAGTGATGCAAGGCAAACCTGAATTCACCGACCACTTGACACACAAATTGAAGCACCATCCTGGCCAAATTGAGGCTGCTGCTATAATGGAACATATTCTCGACGGCAGCTCTTATGTTAAGGCGGCTAAGAAGTTGCATGAGATTGATCCTCTACAGAAGCCGAAACAGGATCGTTATGCTCTCAGAACTTCTCCCCAATGGCTCGGCCCTCAGATCGAAGTGATTCGGTTTGCAACCAAGTCTATTGAACGGGAGATCAACTCGGTGAATGACAATCCCCTGATTGACGTCTCCAGGAACAAGGCCTTACATGGTGGCAATTTCCAGGGGACCCCAATTGGTGTCTCAATGGACAATACCCGTTTGGCTATTGCCGCAATAGGAAAGCTCATGTTTGCCCAATTTTCGGAACTTGTCAATGATTTTTACAACAATGGATTGCCGTCTAATCTTTCCGGTGGCAGGAATCCTAGCCTGGATTATGGTTTCAAGGGCGCTGAAATTGCTATGGCTTCCTATTGTTCCGAGCTCCAATTTCTTGCCAATCCTGTTACTAACCACGTCCAAAGTGCTGAACAGCACAATCAAGATGTAAACTCCTTGGGATTGATCTCTTCCAGGAAGACTGCTGAAGCTGTCGACATCCTGAAGCTCATGTCTTCCACATTCTTGGTAGCGCTTTGCCAGGCTATTGATTTGAGGCATTTGGAGGAGAATTTGAAGCACACAGTCAAGAATACAGTCAGCCAAGTGGCTAAGAAAGTCTTAACAGTCGGTGCTAGTGGAGAACTTCATCCATCAAGATTCTGCGAGAAGGATCTGCTCAAAGCAGCTGATCGCGAACACGTCTTTGCATACATTGATGACCCCTGCAGTGCTACCTATCCATTGATGCAAAAGCTAAGGCAAGTACTTGTTGAGCATGCATTGAACAATGGAGAGAATGAGAAGAATGCCAACTCCTCAATCTTCCAGAAGATTGCAGCCTTTGAGGAGGAATTGAAAACCCTTTTGCCCAAAGAAGTTGAGAACGCCAGGCAGACTGTTGAGAATGGAAATCCAACAATTCCCAACAGGATCAAAGAATGCAGGTCTTACCCGTTGTACAGGTTAGTGAGGGAGGAGCTCGGGACTAATTTTCTGACTGGGGAAAAAGTTACATCGCCCGGCGAGGAATTTGACAAAGTTTTTACGGCAATGTGCCAGGGCAAGATCATTGATCCAATGCTTGAATGTCTCGGGGAATGGAATGGCGCCCCTCTTCCAATTTGCTAGTTGTTTTTATTTTGTTTAATAACGTGGTCTTCAGTCCGTTGTGTTCTTGTGTTCATAGAATTTGCCTATGTGAGTAAGTGGTACAAATCCATCTGTAATATTTCAATCACTTCGATTGGTTTTTTCATATAAGGTTATAAGACTTATTGTCCTTTTTTTTCCCCTTCTTTCTCACTTTTAAATTTTTTGGCTTCTCAACTATTACAATGAATATTATTTATTTCATAACATAATTTTAAAAAATTTTCTATTAATTAATTTTATGGTTTTTCATAAAAACCCTTATGAATAATCAAACATCTAATAATTCCTCCTCCCCTCCCCAAAAGAAAAAAAACACTCTACCCGAAGAAGTTTCACTAAAAAACTTATCTTTGAGACTAATTTCATCCAACTAGTTGTGAATGTATCTGAAGCAAGCTCAACATAGTACATAGCGTTAAAGATGCACATGCATAACTCCTGTAATTGGCCCAGTTTCAATAGTTCAGAATGATGCTCGAAAAGTTCAGAGACAATTGTTGAAATGCATTATTTTGATCGTGATATTTTTTCTCTGTCAACTTGATATGCGTTTAATTAGTTATGTTATGTGGACACACACAATCGTTAGATTTGTGTGTCTTTATTGTAAGTCACAGTTAACTACTTCAATTAAAAAACGTGACTATTCTAAAGGGATCACAACCCCAAATATATATATATATATATTTTTTAAGTATAACTTTCAATCATTTAATTTTCTGAATAAATACAGAAGATGTGCTGGTATAATATAAAATCAGTGTAGTCCAAAGTCAACTTAGAAAGTGTTTGAGCTAAGCCATTATAAGCTCTTGGATTGTGTTGTATCCTTAATTTATTTTAACCTCTTCATCCTCTCCAGAATATCAAATAAAATTCAAACCAAAATAGTTAATATGCCTAATCAATAATATTTCATTATTTGAAATGAGAATGAGAATGAACGGTAATAAACTAGAATGAGAATAAGGAATATGCATGTGATTCTAATATTTACTTAGCAAAAATAAATGGGAATTGACTGGGAATGAGAATAAGGTAGAATGAGAATAAAGAATATGAATGATATTCTAATATTTACTTGGCAAAAATAAATGGAAATAAGAATATGCTGGAATGTCATTGATGTATTTACTTGGCAAAATAAATGGAAACGAGAAATATGAATGAGAATTAATTTACCAAAATACCTATAGTATTAAATAATATAATTTTCATTAAATAGATACATGTATAAATATTATTATAAAAATAATATTAATAAAAAATAAAATTAATAATAACAATAAATGTTAATAATAATTAATAACAATAATATTATTATTAAACTTTATTAACTTTATTATTTTAGTTACTATTAATTATTGTTATTATTATTTTTATTAATATTATCATTATTAACATTTATTATTATTATTATTAATAACTAAAATAATAAAGTTAACAAAATTTAATAATAATAATAACAACGACAACAACAACAACAATAAGGATAATATTGTTAATAATGATAAATTAATTATTATTTTTATTATTAATAATGATAATATTAATAAAATTAATAATAACAATAATTAATAATAGTTAAATTAATAAAATTAATAAA
Organism: Citropsis articulata; assembly: GCA_030449925.1. Lineage (NCBI taxonomy): Eukaryota > Viridiplantae > Streptophyta > Magnoliopsida > Sapindales > Rutaceae > Citropsis > Citropsis articulata. The sequence goes on from JASUUH010000079.1 coordinate 2,675,681, forward strand.
ATTTTATTTTTATTATTATTAATGACATTTAAAATAATAAAATTAATTGTAATTTGAACAAGGGTAATTTAAAAAATATAAAAAAATTAAAAAAATACAAAAGTAAATATATTTTTCATTTCTATTCCGTTATTTTCATTCCCAACCCCCTCTATGAGAATTGAATTTCTATTATTTATTCTCAAATTATATGGGATCCACACATTTTATTTTTATTTTTAAATTACATTTTATCAAGTAAAATTGATTTTATTCTCATTCCTTCATTTTTATTTTTATTTCCTAAACACACCATTACAAACTTTGAATTACCCCACTTAGATTGACCATTCTCAATATGTCCCCTAAAGAAATGAAAGCATATATTTAATCCCGAAATGTCGTTAATTTTAATAGTTGATTACCATTGACTTGTTAATATACATAAATACTCTTATCGACGTGGCCTGTGCCATCATGCCTGGGGGCAGTTGGGTGTTATTAATGAGGGCCAGGGTTCATTAAGTTGATATTCATTTATGATGGAAGAGGCCTTGGTTGATTGAATTGAATTGAAAGAGACTGGGGATAAAAGAGGATAGGGTTCGATAAGAAGAAACAGACTAAGATGAAAGAGGAAATGGATAAAAGAGCAAAAAATAAGATAAAAACTAATAAAATAAACAAAGAGAGAACAATAATAAATATAAAAAAAATGAGAAGAAAGATAATACTTAGTTTGGCTTTTTTTTAAGTTAGTTGATGATACAAACTCTTAAAATTATTAAAATTATTTTATTTTATTTATTTTATTTGATGGTATTAGGTAATTTTGAACTAGTCAAAAGTAGTTGCACTTATTTTGTGGAACTACATGTAAGTAGTGGAGCATTAAGTGAAACATGCCTAGTGTTACTAATTTTTAGGTTGTAATCTTAAATAAGCTTTATTATATAAAGCTTGATGTTAGTCAATAAAAAGTATCATGAGTTTATTATTTTGGCAACATAAAAGTTGTAATTGGGAGTTTATTGGTTTCTCGAATAACCAATATTTATTTGGAGGTTTGGTTTCGAATTAACTTCATTTGTCATCTAATTTTTTCTATTTCATTTGATTTCTTCTTAAAAAGATTAGCGTTCGTATCATTTGGTATCAGAGCTTGGTAATAAATAAGGAGTAAATCCTTACAATGGAGCATAGACTTGAGAGGATTCAGAAGATGATGGAGGCTATGATTCTTGAGCAGCAGGAACTTACCAAGAAATTATGGTGCAAAGTAGATGAACTATCAAGAACATGGGATGCAAGGTTGAACTCATATAGCCATCATATCAGACATGTGAAAAAAAATTCCATGTCTTCGGTTGAAGTTCAAAGTCTCCAACAAAGTGACAATTTGGCAATTGCAATGCGTGATGGAGGTGTTAAACAATGCAGTAAGGTAGTGGCATCATTGAAGAAAATTCCACAAATCAACATTCAAAAGGTTAGAGTTTTCTCTTACAAGTCAAAGGTGCGGAGTGTTTATTTTAAAGACAAAGCCAAATTGCCTAGCCACCATGATGAGTTGTTCATGGGTAAAGTGCCAAAAATTGAGATGAAGAACGTGGTTGGATCAATGGAGAATTTTCAAAAGAGGTTCAAGGCATCATTATATCTAATTATGAATTGGAAACGGAAGAAAAAGCAAATTATTTCAAGAAAAAAAAAATCTACCCTTGAGGACAAGGGTATTTTCAAGGGGAAAAGAATGATACAAACTCTTAAAATTATTAAAATTATTTTATTTTATTTATTTTATTTGATGGTATTAGGTAATTTTGAACTAGTCAAAAGTAGTTGCACTTATTTTGTGGAACTACATGTAAGTAGTGGAGCATTAAGTGAAACATGCCTAGTGTTACTAATTTTTAGGTTGTAATCTTAAATAAGCTTTATTATATAAAGCTTGATGTTAGTCAATAAAAAGTATCATGAGTTTATTATTTTGGCAACATAAAAGTTGTAATTGGGAGTTTATTGGTTTCTCGAATAACCAATATTTATTTGGAGGTTTGGGTTTCCTCGAATTAACCCATTTGTCATCTAATTTTTTCTATTTCATTTGATTTCTTCTTAAAAAGATTAGCGTTCGTATCATTTGGTATCAGAGCTTGGTAATAAATAAGGAGTAAATCCTTACAATGGAGCATAGACTTGAGAGGATTCAGAAGATGATGGAGGCTATGATTCTTGAGCAGCAGGAACTTACCAAGAAATTATGGTGCAAAGTAGATGAACTATCAAGAACATGGGATGCAAGGTTGAACTCATATAGCCATCATATCAGACATGTGAAAAAAAATTCCATGTCTTCGGTTGAAGTTCAAAGTCTCCAACAAAGTGACAATTTGGCAATTGCAATGCGTGATGGAGGTGTTAAACAATGCAGTAAGGTAGTGGCATCATTGAAGAAAATTCCACAAATCAACATTCAAAAGGTTAGAGTTTTCTCTTACAAGTCAAAGGTGCGGAGTGTTTATTTTAAAGACAAAGCCAAATTGCCTAGCCACCATGATGAGTTGTTCATGGGTAAAGTGCCAAAAATTGAGAAAGCGTGGTTGGATCAATGGAGAATTTTCAAAAGAGGTTCAAGGCATCATTATATCTAATTATGAATTGGAAACGGAAGAAAAAGCAAATTATTTCAAGAAAAAAAAAATCTACCCTTGAGGACAAGGGTATTTTCAAGGGGAAAAGAATGATACAAACTCTTAAAATTATTAAAATTATTTTATTTTATTTATTTTATTTGATGGTATTAGGTAATTTTGAACTAGTCAAAAGTAGTTGCACTTATTTTGTGGAACTACATGTAAGTAGTGGAGCATTAAGTGAAACATGCCTAGTGTTACTAATTTTTAGGTTGTAATCTTAAATAAGCTTTATTATATAAAGCTTGATGTTAGTCAATAAAAAGTATCATGAGTTTATTATTTTGGCAACATAAAAGTTGTAATTGGGAGTTTATTGGTTTCTCGAATAACCAATATTTATTTGGAGGTTTGGGTTTCCTCGAATTAACCCCATTTGTCATCTAATTTTTTCTATTTCATTTGATTTCTTCTTAAAAAGATTAGCGTTCGTATCAGTTGACCATTGCTTGAATGCACAAATACGTGCTTAACATTTTGGACATTCAATGTAGTGGCGAGATAAAGATTTGGGGAATAAATTGATACTTTTATATCTTTAGAGTTATATGGAGAATAGTTAACCTATACAAGGTGTAATTAAAAAAAAAAATTATCATTCGTATACCCTTAGTTTACTTCGTTATTAAAAATACTATAACACTTTGAGAGTGTATCAATCATCCACCATAAATTAACAAAATGTATCAGTTAACCACTAAACCGTTAATTGCCGTTTAAATATGATGACGTTAGAGAGGTAATATGGTCTTTTCATAGATACAAGTGATAATTTAAGGGTACACAAGTGATAATAAGAGAATTTAAGGGTATACAAGTGATAATTTAAGGGTGTACAAGTGATAATAAGAGAATTTAAGGGTATACAAGTGATAATTTTTAAGGATAAAATTGTCAATTCACTGTAATTTCGTTAACTTTCAAACAACAATTAACAGTTTGGTAGTCAATTGATACATTTTGTCAACTTAGGGTAGATAATTGATACACCCTCAAAGTGTTGTAGTATTTTTTATAACAGAGCAAACATAAGGTATACAAATAATAATTTCCCTTAAAAAAATTTATGATCCTGCAGTTCTTCGAAACCCATTTTCTTAGAGATTCTTAATTATTGGGGGTTTTTAGTTTAAAATTAATCCTCTTTTAATTACCTCTCGGGACTGCCAATAGCACTATCAATATTCTATTTTAAATTTAAAAGCCAAAATAGAAGATGTTTCCTTCTTAATTTTTTTTCTTTTTGAGTCATAAAATCAAAACAAATTATTGTAAGTAATCCAATGCGTCCAAGAAGTACTAATAGTACAAGGCGTGTTAAACAAACATCTCCAAGAGGGGCTACTTGGCCTTTGTCTGAGTGATTAATCATTACCCTCAAAATTAAGCATGACTATGAGAGTAGTGGTTCGAGTTCTAACTCAATTTCTCTCAATTAAATATAATTGTGTGGAGTTAATTTATAACTCTTTTTCCCTTACGGAATGCTAGTAGAGTGGAGACATTCTTCATCTATGAGGGTTGGGTTGTTTGTTTAGGTATGTACTTCATAAAATTTGATGTAATAATATAAGTCTGAAGTTATATTTCTGATTGTAAATATTAATATAATGATCTACTATGATAGCAACATCCTTCATCTGTGAGGGTTAGGTTGTTTGTCTGGGTATATACTTCATAAAATTTAATGTAATAATGTAAGTCCAAAGTTATATATCTGATTGTAAATATTAGTATAATAATCTGATGTGATAGCAGTTGTAAATATATGTATAATATAGTAATTTAATGTGTAATCAATATTAAAAAAAAAATTCCAAGAGGGATATAATGTAATTGTTGATTGTTTAATAATGATATTAATCCAACCAATTTAATCATGCCACATCAGTTTGTAAAACAAAATTTGTATAAGAGTTTGTAACTATATCATTACTCATATACATAAAGAGAGAGAGAGAGATTTTTTAGTGCTGATGCCCTCATTTTTTTTCGTGCGGACATACTGTTAAAATAATGTGATTTAATAGAATTAGTATAAATATACTATTAAACTATAAGATTTAATAGTGTGTTCGCAAAAAAAAAAAAAAAGAGATGCCCATATATGAGAATGATTATACATGAGCAATTCTGTCTCGCAGGTGCTCTCATTTTTTCATATAAATGTGCTATTAAACTATATGGTTTAATAAAGTCAGCGCTGACACGCTATACACCACATGATTTAATAGTCTATCCGCATTTAAAAAATTAAGGGCCCACACCTAAAAAGTAGCAAACCTTCATTGTGAAGATATAAGTAGGTTTGCCAATTTAGCCTAATCCTGTTTTTGGCCTGATTAACCTAACCCTAATTTTTAGGGCTTTGACCTGAATTTTTAAGTTTAGGGTCGGGTTAGAGCTAAAATTTCAAGACCCGAACAAATTTCGGGTCAGGACAGGGCTTAAAGCCGACAACCTAACCTGACCCTATTTAAAAAAAAAAAAAACTAGCACAAGTTAACACACGCACACAACACATCCTCACAAACATCGCACATTGAGTGTTTTTAATTTAATTGCATTGTGTTTTTATTTGTATAAGACATGAGTTTTTTTTTTTTTTTTTTAATGTTGGGTTATTGAATTGAATTGTGTATGGCTAAAATGGTTGTAGAATTACATTGTATGTTTTTAATTTAATTGCATTGTGTTTTTATTTATATAAGACATGAGTTTTTTATTTTTTATTTTTTATGTTGGGTTGTTGAATTGAATTGTGTATGGCTAAAATGATTGTAGAATTACATTGTGTGTTTTTCATATTGGATTTTGGAATTGATTTGTGTGTGGGTTGAAATAGTTGTAGAATTAGTTGAAATGGTTGTGGAAAATGGAATTGAATTGTGTTTGAAATGGTTCATGAATTGCCAAATTGGTTGAAATGATGGTGGAAAATAGGAATTGAATTGTGGGGTTAACTATTTCGGTAGGATCGGGTTGGGCCCGAGCCAATGTTGGTTCGATTCGGGTCGGGCCCGGCCCGATACTAACTAAATAGTGTTCGAATTTTTTTAGGGTCGGGTTTCAAATTTCTTTTGATCGAATCGAGTAGGGTTTGGCCAAGGCCGAGCCCGACTCGACATTTTGCTATTCCTAAAGATAAGTTCCCATAGGCCACACTAGAATTTCAACTTAAGCAAGAATACAATAATTGAAGACTATCATGAAGTAATATACAATCGATTGAATTCCATATTGATGTAGTGCACTTTTACGAAAGAATGTGCTTACACTAAATTGATGCAAACAAAGTTTAATATTCTAATATGTCATTGATTTTAGAGAATACTAGAATAAATGAATAAACTAAATTCACATTGGTTCCCAAAAATATCGTGAACTTAAGGGTTGAGACTTATTAATTCTGCAGATGCTGAGAATTAACTAAGTTCAAAAACTCACACAGAACTTTGAAAACTACAAATGTTATTGAACTCTAATCTAGAATTTATTCCATGAAGTAATCAATAATAAATAATCAAGGCTTATTGTAAAAGCTACAAAAGACATTTATATTAACTATGACTTAATTCTAATTTAACTAGAAAACCTATTTTAATAAGACTCTACCTAAATTAGGAATACTGTTTAAATAAGCTATACCTAAACAATGAAATTTTAAATAGGAAACCAAATTAAGTTATAATACAAATTAATTAAGATACAAATTCATTAAGATATTTTTAGATATTATAAATTTCAATCTAATCAAGATTTTTTAAATTTCTTACTCTTCATCATTCTTGCGAGGGTGGAGAAAATTCGTCTTCAAATTTTGCTTATTGCAGTCTCCAAAAATATCTTCACATGTAAAGGATTGACATTCAAAACAGAGCTTCGATGTAGACTACAAACTTTAAATTCTCTAACTTTTATTTCTGATGTCCATCCAATCACTCTAATAGTATAAAATAAGTTCTTTTATCAATAATTTCTCTAAAATTACTGAAATAAAAGTGTGCAACTCAAGAGGGGGGGTGAATTGGTATTTTTAAAAAATATCCTAACAAAACCACACAAAAATCTAATCTAATGTCTTAATAAATTTGAAAACAATAAATTCAATGAAAGCACAATAATAAATAAGTAAGGGAAGAGAAAAACAAACTCAAGGATTTTTACGTGGTTCGGCTATCCCCGCCTACGTCCACGCCTCCAAGAGAACCACGCTTGAGGATTTCACTATTCAAGCCTTTCCAAGGCTTCAAATACTTACAATTGACTTCAAGGTGTCAATGAACCTTTACAACAAAGAGATTATCTCCCAATCTCTTCACTCAAGTGTATCACACACTTAATCACTCACAAATTTGATGAGAAATTGAAAAGTACAACAAAAACTCTCTCAAAGAGTAGATATACAAAATGAAGAACAAAGATGACTCAAGGATTTGTGATTCACGAATTGAGAGCTCAAGATATGTTGTATGCCTTTTGTTGGTGCGTGCTAGAGAGCTTGAAAATGAGTTGGATTTGAGTTTTTATAGTTGGAACTTAAAAACTAGCCGTTATGCACTTTTTGGCAGAAAACGGATCAAGATTAACCTTTAACGGTTAATCGTTTGCGCTGGTCAAAGTTACCGTTGGGCTGAATTTCAAATAAACGGTTAACCGTTGGTCACTATCGGCTCAAGGTTAATTTTCAAAAACCTGCAAAATAAATTTGACTTAACCGTTCTTACTAAACGGTTCAAGATTAGCAATCTAGAAATAAACGATTCACCGTTTTCCGTAAACGGTTCAAGGGTAATTTTCAGAGACTTACAAAATGAATTTGACTTAACCATTCTTACTAAACGGTTCAAGGTTAGCAATTTGGAAATAAACGGTTCACCATTTTCCGTAAACGGTTCAAGGGTAATTTTTAGAGACCTGCAAAATAAATTTGGCTTAACCGTTCTTACTAAATGGTTCAAGGTTAGCAATCTGGAAATAAACTGTCATTGCTTTCAGAACTTACCGTTTGCTACAGTGAACTATTTACCAAAAATTATAGCTTTGCCCCAAAACTTTCTATAATTGTACTATGACCCAAACGTTATAAAACTTTACAAATAAGTCCAAATTTAGAATTTTTAAATAATACTTTGTGAATCCTAAAATTTTTTAAAATTATGAAATGACCCAAAATACTACAATACTTTTCAAATAAGTCCTTCTTTAGAATTTTAAACAATACTTGTTGATTTTCAAGTTTTCAAAACACCTTCAATTAAACCATAAACTTGAAAAACAACCAATTTCATAAAATCATTTTTTCATTAAATATAAAGCCTTTATAATGTGAAAATAATGATTTATTTAAAAAGTATAAAAAATAATTTAACCTTTGAAAAACTTAATCATTCTTAATCTTATTTGTTATCATCAAAATCAATAATATGTAAACATATATGTTAACAATCTCTCCGTTTTTGATGATGACAAATCTTTCATATTTTTAAAGAATGATTCAAAAATTACTCCCCCTAAATATAAGCTCCCCTTACAATTTGAGCTTAAAAGATTAATCATTCTTAATCTTGTTTGTTATCATCAAAATCAATATTATGAAAACATATATGTTAACATTTTCCCCCTTTTTGATGATGACAAACATTTCATGTATTTAAAGAATGATTCCATAAATTGCTTCCCCTAAATGTAAGCTTCTCTTACAATTTAGGTAAATTAACAAATTTAAATACATGTATTCTTCTCCCCTTCATCATCAAAAGAAAACTTTGTGGAAAAGAAAAGGAGTATAAATTTTTTACAATTTTAAAAACATGGTTTTTCTCCCCCTTCATAAAAAAAAAGAAAACTTAAAGGAAAAGAATAAGAATAGCAAATTTTAAAAATATGTTTTCTTCTCCCCCTTCATCATCAAGAAGAAAACTTAAAGGAAAAGAATAAGATGAACAAATTTGTTACCTATGTTGTCCAAGTAGAAATTTTGATAGAATCTCCACCTAACTACAAGCATCATCTCAAATACAAGTTTAGTAATATCACTCTCAAATTATCATCATCACATAATCTATCAACCATAAAATGATCATGAATCATGATCCCATCAATTTTCAAATCAACAACTCAAAATATAAAATCATCATATAAAAATCATGTAATCAAATTATCACCATATCTCAAAATCGTTAAAATCATTAAAAGAATGCTCAAAGTGCATGTTATTCTCCCCCTTTTTACATCATCAAAATGGCATATTACTTTGTCTTCCCCCTTTGGATAACAAAAATGTTCAAAATGCATATTATCCAAAATAGAACAAGTAATAAGCTAAGCAAGGAAATGCAAGGGTCATAAGAGCATAATGTCAACAATCTAAGCTCTATAAATAATAACAAGACAACTAAACTCATCAAAGACTTAATGTGACATTTCAATAAAATTTAAAAAATCTCATATGCTTAAGAATCTCAAAGTACATGTATTTCTCCCTTATATATCACCTTTCTCTCTTCATCATTAAATAGAGTAAAAACTCCCCCTATCAATCATCAAAAGCTCAAGATAGGCACATTAGCTCAAAATTATCCAAAACATTAGTAAAAACATAACCAACAATCATATGTTATCTAAAATAGACACATAATCCAAAGATATGAAAAACATGCATAAGCATCCATATAATCGAAATATAAAATGAAAAATCATAAAGTGGGAATTGTTGGTGTCTTTATATACAAGCATAAAATACTACTTTGAGTTTAATGAAAATGGATTTTAAAGATGACTTTGAGCACAAGAATGGATTAGGAATGATTTTTAAGGATTCATTTGAAGTGAAAAACGGATGAAAATGAAGTATTGTGGAGTGAGAAGAAGAAAGAAGGAACCAGCTTTTAGAGAGCAATAACATCCGAATTTCCGAAAGAGGAAGGAAATGAAGAACACAAATAGTCTCACGAAACCGGCCATCCGGATCAAGCTAACCGGCTAACCGGTTGAAGGCAGAAGCTTGCATTTTCGAATTCGGCTTACCGGTTCTCATAACCGGTTATCCGGATTTGATCCAGAGAATTATTAATAAGAAAAACGGTTTTCCGGTTGATTAGAAATGGTATACCGGTTTAGACTTTAAAAAAAAAAAAAAAATTTTGCCTCTTATTGAAATTTGGTTAACCCATAAACTTATGTTGTACACACCAATTTATCATAAAAGTGAATCAATTAAAAATCATTTAAAACAAGTAATGCATATTCAACAATACATCGATAAAGTACAAAAAATGCATCCATTCACCAATCATAGATTGCATAAGATCAAACTTCATCAAATACATATAATCATCAAAGTATATTCTTTATCTCATATATTAAGCAAAGCATGAGTACATAATGGCAATATATAGATCATCAAAATCAACATTAGCTATTAAGATAAGCCATCATTATGAACTAAAGAACAAGTGATCAAATCCATTATTACAAATGCTCACATAGGCCAATTTAATGAATTATGATATAACACAATAAATGACATATGGATTCACACATACTTAATAGATGAACAATGATGATAGACAATTAAGAAGATGGAATAAAAAATCATACAATCATCAAAGTCAAACAAAGGCATCATAATAAATCACTCAATGTTATACACAATGATAATTTCATCATGTAAACATACAAGCATGCCATCGCAAATTCAAGCTATTATCCATCTATCATGATCCATTCAACAAATCAATATGGCAAGAATTATTACCAAAATAATTAAATCATTTTGCCTCATTATTTTTGCTTAGACCATGATCAATTGATTATCCTCACAAGCTTCATCAAGGAACTCTCCACCATTCCTTATTTGTGATACCTACAAAAAGTATTCAAGTTGTGTGCTTTGGTACCAAAATACTCTTGGGTCTTTGCGTGTTAGATTTAGTTCCTTTTGGAACCCAAATATATTTTGCTCCATAATATACATTTCTTTTAACTGGACATCTATTCTTCATGTGACTATCTTGATTGCAATAATGACAAACAATTTTATGATCACATATGGAGGTAGCCTTAACAAAATAATTATTATAATATTTTTGTTTCAAGTTAGGCTTATATCCAAGTCCTCCTTTATCAAATACATATTTTTTAGAGTTGAGCAATTTTTCTAAGTTCTTTTGACCATTTGTGAATTTTAAGACAATCTCATTTAACTCATTGCTCTTCTTCTTAAGCACTTCATTTTCATTCATTAATTCATCAACATGTGATTTCTCAAGCTCATATGAAGTACTTTGTTTACATGTAAATGATGTAATCCTATCATGTAACATTTCATTATCTAATTCCAATTCCTTGATCTTTTCATTTAATGAATCATTGCATTTTTGTAAAGCATCATTTTCATTTTTCAAGTCATCAACATGTGATTTTAGATGCTTGTGTGAAGTGTTAGATTTCTCATTTGATAAGGCAATTTTATCATGCAATGTTTTATTCTCTAATTCTAGGCATGTAATCTTTGCACTTAAAGATTCATTTTCATTTGTGAGCTCTACCATTTTCTTTTTAAGACATACATTCTTTTTACCAATTTTCATAAACTCATCATGCAATTCTTTAAAAGCATCATGCAATTCATCATAGGTAGGAAGATCATTTACCTCATCAAGCTCATCATCTAATCCATCTCCAATTGCCATAAGTGCCAAATTTGATACTTTATGAGATTCCTCCTCATTTGTAGTCTCCTCATACACAACTTCAAGTTTTCTCCATATTTCATAAGCATTAGAACAATTTGAAACTCTATGAAATTCCTTTTTATCTAAGGCACAAAATAAAGCATTCATAGCCTTGGAATTTAAAGACATATTTTTCCTATCCAACTCATTTAAAAACATTCTTCTTAGGAATCAATGAATCATTACAAACTATTTCCCATATTTCATAATCTAAGGCTTGTAAGTAAATTCTCATCCTAGTTTTCCAATACGGGTAATCGTTTCCATCAAAATATGGAGGTCTAGTAGTGGATTGTCCTTCCTCAAATGTTGAATCATTTTGAGTTGTCATTGATCTTTAGCTCTAGAAGGTTAAGTCTAAACAAGAGCACCTCGCTATGATACCAAATGAAATACAAGTGTGCAACCCAAGAAGGGGGGGTGAATTGGTGTTTTTAAAAAATATCCAAACAAAACCACACAAAAATCCAACCTAATGCCTTAATAAATTTGAAAACAATAAATTAAATGAAAGCACAATAATAAATAAGTAAGGGAGGAGAAAAACAAACTCAATGATTTTTACGTGGTTAATTTGTCACGCCTCGTCAGCTCCAGCCCAACTTGAGGATTTCACTATTCAAGCTTTAGGCGAAATACTTACAATTGACTTGAAGGTGTCGATGAACCTTTACAACAAAGTTATCTTCGTCTATTCACTCAGTGTATCACACATTAATCACTCACAAATTTGATGAGAAATTGAAAAGTAAAACAAAACTCTCGAAGAGTAGATATACAAAATGAAGAACAAAGATGACTCGAGTTTGTGATTCACGAATTGAAAGCTCAAGATATGTTGTATCTTTTGTTGGTGCGTCTTAGAAACTTGAAAATGAGTTGGATTTGAGTTTTTATAGTTGGAACTTAAAAAAGCGTTATGCACTTTTTGGCGAAAAGCGGATCAAGATTAACCTTTAACGGTTAATCGTTTATCAAAGTTAGTTGGGCTGAATTTCAAATAAGCAGTTAACTTAGTTGGTCCTTATCGGCTCGAGTTAATTTTCAAAAACGCAAAATAAATTTGACTTAGATTCTTACTAAAGCGGTTGAATTAACAATCTGAAATAAACGATTCGCGTTTTAGTAAATGGTTCAAGGGTAATTTTGAGACTTGCAAAATGAATTTGACTTAACCATTCTTACTAAGCGGTTCGAGGTTAGCAATTTGAAATAAGCAGTTCAGTTTTAAGTAAACAGTTGAGGTAATTTTAGAAACTTGCGAAAAAATTTGCTTGCAGATTCTTACTAAACAGTTCGAGTTAGCGATACGGAAATAAGCGGTTGTAGTTTTACGTAAGCAGTTGGCCGTTTCTTCTGATGTTATTCACAAAATTATAAACTTCTTTCTATAATTGTCTTATGTTACGTTATAAAACTTTACAAATAGGTCCAAATTCAGAATTTCTAAATAATACTTTGTGAATCCTAAAATTTTTTAAAATTATGAAATGACCCAAAATACTACAATATTTTTCAAATAAGTCCTTCTTCAGAATTTTAAACAATACTTATTGATTTTCAAGTTTTCAAAACACCTTCAATTAAACCATAAACTTGAAAAACAACCAATTTCATAAAATCATTTTTCCATTAAATATAAAGCCTTTATAATGTGAAAATAATGATTTATTTAAAAAGTATAAAAAATAATTTAACCTTTTAAAAACTTAATCATTCTTAATCTTATTTGTTATCATCAAAATCAATAATATGTAAATATATATGTTAACAATTACATTCGTATTGTTTGAATCAAGCTTCAACATATTTGACGAAAAATGATTTCTTCTCATAATCCAGTAATGTTGAAAAATATCACCACCTTCTTTGTCTTCTTTTGGCAAATCTAAAGAACAATAAGAGATTTTATCAATAATGACCTCTCTTTACTCCACAAGATCCAAATATTGATGGACGATTACCTTTTCTGATACCACAATATCAAGATAGTCATCAAAATTTCGACAATTTATCCAAATCAATGTATGTGTATGGAATCAATATCTGTGTGTGAAGAGTTTATTGTAGACATGAATAGCCAATTAATATTATCCTCAAAATGAATAATATTATCAAGTGAAACAAAGTCACTATTTTCCTCATCATCCTCATAACATGTATCATCATAAACAACTTTGTCAAATCTATATATTTACTTTATGTGTATAGATTTTCTATTTCAAAGTCTCTCTAAACCTTAAGTAATTGGAAACAGAATTCTCGACATCCTAACTAAAAACATCTTCTTCCAAGATGAAATCTGCATGAAAATGTTGTGGTTTCATGATTCAAAATTTTTTTTTTATTTTTTCTCTCTATTTTTTTGTTTGTTTGGGGTTTTTTGACGAGGTTGAAAATTAAAGGGAAATACTGTAAATAAGACAAAGTATTGGGTCACAAAAATTGTAAATAAGCAAAAAGTGGGTTATCGGCAACGGTGGTTAGAAAATTGGACAAGGATTGGCGGATTTCGAAGATTTGAGGCCGTTGACTGTGATGGTGATGAAGGTTTGACTCAAACTGTTTTAAAATGATCGGGAACTGAATAGAAACGATGGTGGAAGTCCCGCTTTCGGTTTCTAGTGAGTGAAACGGCGACTGAAGGCTGGTTTAGGCTGGAAAGGGAAAGTCTGACGATGGGGAATAATTTGCTAGCAGTGAAGGTTGGTGAATCGTGGCAAAAGGCAGTGAATCGAGCTGCAGTTTGCGGCTGTCTTGGTGTGTTGTGGTGGCTACAGTGGCGGATTGATGGAATTGATGGCTGAGGTATGATCAGCAATGTGTGTGTGTTCAAATGGTAGAGCCAATCAACGGTGAAAGGTGGTTGAACAGCTGTAGATTGAGTGGTGGAGCCGCAGGTTTTTGGTTGGTGCCATTGCGGTTTATGGCAGCAATTGATGGTGAGGTTGGCTGATGGTTACTCCAGTGGTGGGTTGAGCAGTGGCTATGACCAACGAGTTGGCGGTGGCGGCAGTGAACGGCTAGGGTTTTCAAAATTTTGGTTATGTTTGTTTTTGTAACTTTCTTTTAATGAAGTAAGGCAAATGGAAAAAAACAAAAATAAATTGGTATGATGGTTGTGATAACTACGAATAGTGGTGGTTGTAACTGCTACAACACCCAATAACATTCTAATATTAAATGATGCGGTGGAAGTTTGTTGTTTTAAATTTTTGTTGATTTTAGAGAATATCAGAATAAATGAATAAATTAAATTCATGTTGATTTTAAAAATACCATAAATTTAGTGGTTAAAATTAAAAATATTATTAAACACTAATTTAAAGTTTATTCAAAAAATAATTAATAATAAATAATCAAGATCTCTTGTAAAGTTATAGAAAATACTTATTTACACAAATTACTACTTGATCCTAATTTGATTAAAAAATCTATTTTATTAAGACTCGTACCTAAATTAAAAATATCATTTAAACAAGTTATACTTAAACAATAAAGCTTTAAATAAAAAATTAAATTAAACTAAAATATAAATTAATTAAAATATTCTTAACTATTATAAATTCAATTTATTTAAGATTTCTTCAATTTGTTAGGCTTCATCACTTTCATGTCAAAATTCAAGATGGCCAGATGACTCGGGAAATATCTCCTGTATGAATGGAAAGATCATAACAGATTTGCATGCCATAATTTGTTTGGTTCTATATGGAATCATTGTGATAATGAACTGTATCATTAGTAAGGATTCCTTATAGGGCCCATTTGATTGTAGCTATATATCATGGGATTGGATAATTTTAGTGTAAAATAATTCTTATATCATATTTGGTGTGCAAAAAATAGAGGTAGGATAACAATAATGGGCCCATCAACTTAATCCCAACAGTGGTAAAATTTCATCCCAAGGGACCCTTGAGATTATATTTTCTAAGCTAAAACTTTGTCCTCTACTATTCGTGGGATTAAAAATTATAACATGTTATATATTAAAAAAAATTGAGGGAAGATTTTGCAATTTTTTATAAATTTACCAATAATTATTGATTTAAGTTAGATTATATTACATGTCGTTGTAAAGTAAATCTAAGATGATTTTAATAAATTAATATATAAGACATATTATTAGTTACTAAGTAATCTCATGACACACCAAATACGAGACATGATTATTTATAGTCCAATCTAATATTGTACCAAACACAACATAGTATTATATATAATCTAATATTATCCAATCTAATTCTATCTTATCTAATCCGATCCAATCCAATCTAATCCAATCTAGCATACCAAACGAGCCCTTATATGTTACGTTTAACGTAACATACACCCACACACAGCAACAATATTTATTGATGGGTCTACTACTGTTGCTGTGTGTGTACTAAGTAACTTAGCACTGGCCCATTGGCAATTACAGGCTTACCACATGAATAAAGATGGCTAATAGTCTTGCCAATCCCATTAAAGAAAGCCCACGATGCGCTCGTCTTGCCACTTTACGTCAATCTTTTAAAATAAATTCCACTAAGTTTTTTTCTTTTTTTTTTTAAGGCGTCTTAAGTTGTTGTCTTATTTTTTGGGATATTATCGTTTCTTACCAAACTTATTACATTTCATTTCGATCTGTGGATTTTACTAAAGTGGATTTCTTTGTTATTTGTGTTGTTATCTCCATTCTATTGTTAAAAATTAAATAAAAAAAAATTCTTGTTTGTTAATTTGATAGATAAATTATCATTTTGCTACTAAATTTTTGTGGGAATTATCATTTTACTACTGAGTTTTTAGGGGAATTATCATTTTACTACCAAACTCTTGGGGGTAAAATCGACTTTTAACATAATTTCTGTTAAACATTAACGTTTTGTTAACGGAATGGTAGTGAAATGATAACCGCGCAAAACTTTGGTAGTAAAATACACTTTTTGGCAAACCTTGGTACTCACATGATATGTCAGTAAAACTTTGGTAGTAAAATGATAATATCCCTATTTTTTTTCAAGCTTATATATATTTTTTTAAATCCATGTGCCTTTATTTAAATTTAATAGAGTAAAAAATATTAAATTTAAAACTCAAGTTCATAGTCAATAATAATAAATTAATAATAATAAGAGAATGTAATATTAGTTGCTAAGTTTGACTCTATGGTATTAGAATTCTTTTTTAGTACTTAACAACAACAACAATAATTTTTTTAAGGGTTAACTTAATTGTTAACTTGGAATTACATAGAGTCATATATCATAGTTTATAATAATATTAATACGTATTTATAAAATCATCATATTTATAATTTTATTTATTAAAATCATGATATCAATTATTTATTTAATAAATTATAAATATAAATCAATTATAATTTTTTTGAAACTAAGAATTAAATAAATTTAAAAGACTTAAAATAATAAAATATATTAAAAGATTCAATTTCAAGTTATTTATAAAATCATAAAATTTTAAGTTTATTTTCATTAAAAAATAAAACGTGCTTATTGCGTACTTTTTTGGGTGCCGTGCTTTGACCCATCTCTAATTGTGCCGTGCTTTTAAAACCCACGTACCTAAAACCTAAGCCTGGCACGACCCACGTGCGTGCCGTACCGTGTCACGTGCTTTACTAAAATGTGTTCGTGCCGTGCCGTACCGTACGGACACGTGCCGTGCCCGTGCCGTGTCTCGTGCTATTCCGCCCATTGGCCACCTCTACACATGAAGAAGTTCAACTAATTTCGGGTATTGTTATTGCCTTCCTTTCCCATGACATAACTTCTGAGTAGTGAGTTTGAAGTTCATAAACGTGAGAGATGGTCCTCAAAATTTCAGCAAGTGCAGGTTTATCACAAATCCTGACATGTGGTAGTGTCAGTGGGCAAAAATACAATGCATCATCTCCATTGTCCCCGTAGTTACGTACAATAAAATTTTGATAAATTAAAAAATTAATTAAAAAACAAATTTTCCATCTAGAGTTAAGGTGCTAAATTATAGTTCGATTAATTAATAATTTTTTTTGTCCCAAAACTATTAATTTTGTTTGAAACCCACTAAATATAATATTTATTGTTTTCGACAGATTTTGGTGGGTAAGAAATGAAAAATCTATCTAGAACAATGAATTTGTATTTTCGGGAAATGAGGTACCTCACTAGGTCGTTTTGTGTTTTGGGTGTTTCTAAAATTAGAGTAGGTGAAAAAGGATGTAGAATGTGGTAATGGTGGATGAAGGTTTGAACCAAGAAAGGGGATCCCTCTGAATAAAAACATGGCAGTGGCGAGGTTAGAGGTGGCCAAGGGTACCCGGCGTTCACACTCAGTTAGCAAACTCAAGCTTTGTGTAATCGAGAGCTTTCCAGCCTGCAGTAAATGGGTTTTGAGGTTGAAAGACTTATTTTGTGGAGTGTGGTGTGAATATTCATGGGGTGAGAGTTCTTGAGAATAGAGTTTAGGCACCTTTATATGAGGTACCACAGCGGTACGTGGTGGATTTCCTTGGTTCTTGGCTGTCCTTTTACCTTTTTATTGTTTTGGACGATTGAGGAGCATGCTTGCGGATCGGGTGGCGATCATGGCGTATCCGTCATTACATGTGCGTGGTGTTGAGGAGTGGTCAGGTATCGTGAGGCTATGCAGTGAAGGGACCACTCTTTGGCGAGGGGGTAGCGGTATCCTCTTTTCGATCTGTTGTTTGATCGTGGTTTAAGATCAACTGATCCTTTAAGCGATAGAGGCGTCTCTCATGGCGGTTTTGGAGTTTTCGAAACCGATGTCGAGTACCCCGATATGGGGTACCCCACTGTGGGGTACCACAGTTATCGTACCTCAATTGAGTGGTATCCCAATTTATGGGGTAGCCAATTTCTGGTAAGTTATCGTGGTTGCCTCTCGACTTTCTAGACCAGCGTGGGGTCTCTTTTATCTTACTTGTATGTGGCGTTGTTGTCTTATATTTCTTCCCCTAGTTTCTTTTGGCGAGAAGTGCTTGGAGGCAAAAGAAACTCATATAGGTAGTTGAAGCGACACGTGGCGATGTATGGTGGTGCGGTTTTGATATCTTTGGTGGTATAGTGTCGCTTCTTACTCTGTGAGAGCATTATCCGGAAATTCTTTGAAGAGACGGATGAAATTTGAGTTTGAGTGAGCGTTATGGTCAGGCGTTCAAGGCTACCCAAGAGGTAAATTTTTCTGGGGTACCCCTGGTGTAGCTCCATACTTTATTTATTCATGCATGTTACCATGTGAGCTCTTAACACATCTTACCATTTGTAGGCGTCTTTCCTCCTTAGCCACTGCCTCCCCGATATCGAGTCCCTGGTTGCTGCTCGTTCCGAGGTTGAGAAGCTAAGAGGGGGACTCTCAGACCGACAATCCCGTGAGGATAAGCTCGTTCGGGAGGTCAAGGCTTTCTTGGGCGCGCTTGGTGAGCTTTACGGGAGAGGCACGAGTGTGAGGGGATCGTGATGGTGATGGCTGGGAATGAGAGCTTGATGTCCCGGAAGAAAATGATGGAGGCGTTCTCCCATTATGTGAGGTGTGGATCACGGATCCGAGGAGGTACCTTGCGTGGAGGCGTATGCTAACAAGGCTGCGATTTTACGGGCGATCCACGAGAGGAAGAGGTCTTCGTTTGCCTAGTCGGGTACCCCTTCGGGGTCACAGGGGGTACCTCGCGCACTTCAGGCACTGCCAGTTTCGCTTACCCTTGCCTCGGTTATTCTTGTCCCGGGTGTTTCAGAATCGTCTGCCGATCGTCCTCTGGAGAAGGATGGCGAAGAGGATGCACCCCCCTCGGCGTAGCCCTTATGTTTTGTTGCTACTATTTTGAGGATACCCTTGTTTTGCACTTTTGAACTTGCAATATCTTTGTGTATTTTGTGATACCAAAACAATTCTGTTACTATAGCACTCTTATATCTTGATCTTGCATTTAGTTGTATTTGCATCTTCATTATCCCTTGTTTGAGTGTTTGCTTGCATCGACATCCTGAGGAGTGGGGTACCCTAGATACCAATTAGCTTGTGAAAATGGAGGGTTACCCCAGGTACCCAATAGCTTGTGAAAATGCAGGGGGTGCCCCAAGTACCCAATAGCTTGTGAAAATGGAGGGGGTACCCCAGGTACCCAATAGCTTGTGAAAATGGAGGGGGTACCCCAGGTACCCAATACCTTGTGAAAATGGAGGGGGTACCCCAGGTACCCAACAACTTTTGAAAATTTAGGATTACCCCAGGTACCCAATAGCTTGTGAAAATGGAGGGGGTACCCCAGGTACCCAATAGCTCATGAAAATGGAGGCTGCAGTGCTAATAACTTATGAACATGGAGGGTACCGGTACCCAATAAATATATGATACTAGCCGCTTGTTGATCCATGTAGATAGATACACTTGGCATAGGTCTTCCTTGAGAATTATGGCGGAGCAACCAAATTTCACCCAACATATGGTGATTCCTCCAGATATACGTACTGCTTATCTTAGGCTTTCTTAGGGTTCTTCTTGACGTATGAGAGGAACGACTTTCCGTTATAGGGTACCCCGAATACCCTGGGGTACCATTTTATCAGCGTATGGCGATATTCTTAGAAATGCTTGCTGCAAATCTTAATAAAACTCGTGGCGAATCCTTTTAGAAAATGGCGGACTACATCATGATCCATAATTCCCGTGGAATCACATAGACAATATAAATAAAGATAAAGGTAGCTGCTCGCCTACCCTTATGCGAGATGGTCGAAAACCTCACGATCCGCCATTCGCTTAGAATTAAACATGGCGAACAAATAGTGATAAAGGTGGCTTCTCGCCTACCCTTATGCGATATGGTCGAAAACCTCGCGATCCGCCATTCGCTTATAATCAATCAAGGTAGTGCTGCGCTACCCTCGAGTAGATCGTCATGATCGATTGTGGGTCGGTACCTCGGTACCAAAAATAAGATGCAGTATTTGGTGCCCTATAATAAAGTTTGTTAATTCGGGGACCCTGTAATAATGTGATCTCTGGATTCCATCTTATGTCATTATTAACAATACTAAACTTAATAAATAGAGTTAGTTTAATGGTGAACATAGTCTTCTGACATTTTAAAACTCGTTCATATCGAAAATCGAGAGGCAAATCAAAGAGCACACATTATCAAACTTTGTATAGAACATGCATTCGTAGAGAGTGGTGATATAGTCATTATCCTAAGGAGAATATAAGGGATCCCGGGATCATTTGTTGTTGTCATTAAAGACTTAGGAAGCCCGGCCATTTGGGGTGCCAAAGTACCCGTATGGTTAAGCATATATTTCAAGCACACAAGCATTAAAGAAAACAATTAAAATAAATGGGAGGTAGAGTGTTATCACTTTACTAGTAGTATGACTTTTCTTTGTTGTTCCTCTGAAAGGTTGGAGCCTATTTCGACGGTCTTTGTTGGATCGGTGGCGCAAATCGAGACATAAACTTGGTCTTCACCTGGGGTACCCCTTTTCTCATTTTTTGATATTCAGGAATCCAAGGGTACCTCTAGTTGGTAGTTGCGATTCGTCTGGCCATTATGGGGTACCCAGAGGTGCACCAATATTGGAGTATCTGAGGCACATCCACACGGGGTACCTCACTCATATCTGGGCTTAATAATGCGGTTGGGCACAATTGTTTCTATGTTCATGGGTGAAGCTCCTGGTGGCTTTGATGGGGCGGCAGCCAGGGCAGCTTTCCGGAGTGCCGCTCTACGTTTTCTAGCAAGCGCTCGCTTTGTCGTGTGGGGTACCCTCTTATTGGCTGATCAGAGGCTATCTGGTAGGTGACTTTGGAGGCTACTGAGTAACATCCGCGAGCCGATTGCTGGTCTCCCTTAATGGTGATAACCGTATTGATCGGGACGCTTTAAAGCGAGATAGTGCATGGATACCCTGACCTTTGTTGCTACGAGCAGCCTTCCAATATAATGTTGTATGCTCGCGGTGATCCATGATGAAATCAATCATATGGACTACTGCGGTGGGGTACGCTTAAGTGTAGGCGTAATGTGATGATGCCGCTTTGGGATGGCCATATCTTGGCGAACGAGGAGAGGAGTGGCGTGCGGGTGATTTTTGGCGACTCGATTAACAATTGATCAAAGCGCTTTTAAAGATGATGTCCATGGGCTGCCGGTATCTCTGAGTCCTTGCCACTTTACCGGTGCTACGCGGGTAACCACCAAAGCGTTATCATGGGGATCGCTACTCCTTGACATCTTTTTACGTGAAAAGGATGCGAGAGGGTGGAGAATTGCGGGGTGTACCGGCCGGTGAAGTTGACCTCTCTCCATGTTGGTTGCCAATGCAAGCGATCTTCCATAACCTTTAATGGCCTCCTAGGTGACCCGGCTAGAGTGGGTCCCCCCGCGATCATCCGCGTATCGCCCTTAGATCCTTGGGGTGCCCGCGTTGGGCTGCCGCTTTCTTCATATGTTGCCACTTGTCTTGCTCCATGGACTTAGCCTCTCATGCCAGCAACAAATTCCTTGAGGTACCCGCTAAGAATTAAAGATTCAATCTCTTCCCAGACACTGAAACACTCAGCTGTACTATGACCAAAGTCTTCCCGTGAACTCGTAATATTTTAGGCTACGTTTCATATTATTCTTTATTAACCCGGCGGAGGAGGCCGCTATCTCGGATCTGGTAAAAGATCTGCTCTGGTGACCGATTCAACGGATGGTAACTCTCGTACCGAGGCTTTTGTTGTGGTTCCATTGTTGGTCTTTGGCGGTTTAGGAGGTGGGGTACCGTGATATACCCGGAGGTTGTACCCCTATCTTGGGATAACTCGTGGAGGCTTCGCTCTCTTTGCCTTCGTATCGACCTTATCTTCTTGGCGCTTGAATAGCATTTTTAGTCCATCTCCCTGTGCGGCGCTGAGAGCAGGCTTCCCATATGACGGACTTGCTTTTGAAAGGAACGCCACAACTTCCCCAACCTCAAATTCTTCTCAAAATGGGTCAGCGTTTGTGGGTGCCCAAATGCCCCGGTTCTTAGCACTTCTTGGTGGAAGCGATTCACGTACTCCCCCAAGGGTTCAGATTCCCCTTGCTTAACGAAGGCAAGTTTGGAAGCTACCCTATCTTGAGTAGAAGCATAGGAAAATTCTTTAGTAAATTCTGTTAAGAGTTGGTGTAGGGAGGATATGCTGCCTGCCTTCAGGGATCGAAACCATGATTTAGCGGGACCGGTAAGCGTATGTGTAAACATCCTACACATGGCATTCTCGTCCACCCCCTTGATTAGCATTTGGTCGCGGTATAACTCCGCATGCTCCGAGGGATCAGTGGTACCCGAATATTGGGGTACTTGTGGCATGGTGAATGCTTCGGGGAGAGCTGCCGTCCGAATCTCCATGGTGAACGGTGAGTGGTAAGTCATTGGTGGTGGAGCACATGTAACGTTACATACCGAGAGGGCTTTACTTGAGCTTCTAGGTGCTCCATTTTTCTCTGACGCAAAGTACCAGGGGTACCCTCGGGAGTGGTGATGATGATCTTGAACTTGGGAAGCCCTTTTGGCGTTTAGTTTGTCACGGAGATCCTCAAGGGCTCGCTTTTCGCGCCTCGCATCTTTCTTTTCTGGGGAGTTGCAAGAGGCGGTGGAACGCTCATCTCGGGAGCCCATGGTTTGAAATTTGGAACGGGTACCCGATGGCCTATGTTTTGGCTTGCTGGCCTCGGGTACCTCTGCTCTTACCATAACTTGTTGCCCTGGTGGAGGTGGTGGAGCGTCGAGTGTCACTGGTGGAGGTGAATTTTCGGGCGCCCGAGACCCAACAGTCCGAAGAATTGCATGGGCTAAATCCTTGAAACGCTTGTGACAGATGGGTTTCTCCTCTTGGCGAATACCCGTTGACTGCTTGATAGACTTGCCCTTGTTAAGGCATTTACCCTTACAGGCGGGATCACTTGCCTTCTGCTTCTTGTCATCTCCAGTTTCTTGTAGGATCGCCATTAAACCTTGAGAGAATCGTCCGGTGCCATATATTGGGTACACACAACCCTTAATTTGGTAACCACCATGGAGGCTTTTTGTTCGCATCCCAGACGCCAATTATTTTGATTTTGGTGGGTAAGAAATGGAAAATCTACTCTAGAACAATGAATTTGTATTTTAGGAAATGGGGTAGAATTTTCACTAGGTCGTTGTGTGTTTGGGTGTTCTAAAATTAGAGTAGGTGAAAAGGATGTAGAATGTGGTAATGGTGGATGAAGGTTTGAACAAGAAAGGGGATCCTACGAATAAGCTTCACGCGCAAAATAGTGGCGAGGTTAGAGGTGAGCCAGGGTACCCGGCGTTCACACTCAAGCCTTCGAGTTAGCAAACTCAAGCTTTGTGTAATGAAGAGAGCTTTCCAGCCCTCTGCAAATGGAGTTTTGAGGTTGAAGAAAGCTTATTTTGTGGAGTGTGAGTGTGAATATTCATGAGGTCGAGGAGAGTTCTTCAGAATAGAGTTTAGGCACCTTTATATATGAGGTACCCTGGCGGCCACGTGGCGGATTTCCCTTAGTTCTTGGCTGTCCTTTTACCTTTTTATTATTTTGGACAGTTAGGGGAGCATGATTGCGGATCAGGTAGGCGATCATGGCGTATCCCGTCATTCTATGTACGTGGCGTGCGCTGGGGAGTGGTCCAGGGTATCCGGAGTCTGTCAGGTGAAGCGGTGGGGACCACTTTTGGCGGGGGTGGCGGTGTCCCCTCTTTCGAAAGACATTGTTTTGATACATGGTTTTAACCGAATCAAGCCTGATCCTTTAGGCAATAGAGACGTCTCTCATGGCGGTTTTTGGAGAGTTTTCTGAAACCCGATATGTGAGGTACTCCCAATATATGGGGTACCCCCACTCTGTGGGGTACCCCTAGTTGCATGGGTACCTCAAATTGAGTGGGGTATCCCAATTTATGCGGGGTAGGCCAATTTACGCGGGGTACCTTAAATTATGCCGTGGTTGCCGAGTCTCGACTTACTCTGAACGCGTGTACCTCTTTTATACTAACGTTGCTTCCCTTGTCGACACGTGGCGTTGTGTTATTCTTTATATTTCTCCCCAAACATTTATAAAATTTAACAATTCATTTCATTGCTCTGTAAATATTTGTTTAGTTATTATATTATCACTTAAATGTCTGTTTAATTCTTATATTTTTAAAATTTTCTTAAGATATCTCTACGGTTAAATATGTTATACTTCTATCATTACTTTTTGTTTCCTTTTACAATAGTACCTTGCAATAATATTCTTGCTTTTTTGAGGATATTAATGAAAAAAATATTAATTTATCAAATCAACCTTAAAAGTAACATAAAAATTTTCATAAATTCTTATATTATGACTTTACATTTAGGATTAATTTGATAAATTAATTTTTTACAAAATAGCTATTAGTAAAATTATTGTAAAGATATTAATCATTACTACAAGTTGGCTAATATTAATTTATTTACAAATAAATTATTAGCAAGATTGTTATACGGATACAAAAAGTTACTAGTCTGTCATACTTATATTTATTAGTTGATTTACTACTAAATAATTATTTTTTTTAATTAAATTTTTACAGGTAAAATAACTAATGGAGAGAATATTATTATAAGGATAAAGTAAAGAAATGAGAATAAAAATATAACATATTTAACTATAAGAGTATTTACAGATTTTTTTTTAAAATATAAGAATTAAACATAGAGTTAAATTAAAACGTAAGGACTAAAAGAAGATTTGTCCTAAGTCTTTTTCCAGCCATACAATTAGAGTTGGCATTTAGCGGCCACAAAAACTAAAAAAGAGGATGGCACGTATGGATGCACTAAACTCAATTTTAACTTCTGATCTCCTTAAATTTATTAAGATGCTGCAGGCTCTTTGGTGGTAATGTTTCTGGTTGTGAGAAACGTGTTTGATATAAGGCATTTTGTAAAATATATGTTGAAATAATTTGTTTTCTGTTTTTATTCGCCATGTAAAAATGCACAAGGGGCAAACATATTTCACACGCATTTCTTGCCCACATGTTTATACTTCGATTTAACATTTCAGGTCTAGCAGAAGAGGAAAAATGATAGGTTCCGTTCATGCATCTTTTAATTCAATGATTTCTTTTTTTTGCAATTTATCTTCGAAACAAACAAGCAGTTGTTATTTCTTGTGTTGCAAGCAACTGTTTCTGAACTTTGCAATTTTATACTGGAAATGAGTGAGAAAAAAATGGGATACCCAGTCGGATTTCTTGATATTCAACAACAAATACAAGGAATTGAAACATTACACGTGGACTAATTTGTACCATTTAGTCACATCGGCAATTCTATGAATTCTTAGAATAAAACAACTAGCAAATTGGAAGAGGGGCGCCATTCCATTCCCTGAGACATTCCAGCATTGGATCAATGATCTTGCCCTGGCACATTGCTGTAAACACTTTGTCAAATTCCTCGCCGGGCGATGTAACTTTTTCCCCAGTCAGAAAATTAGTCCCGAGCTCCTCCCTCACTAACCTGTACAACGGGTAAGACCTGCATTCTTTGATCCTGTTGGGAATTGTTGGATTTCCATTCTCAACAGTCTGCCTGGCGTTCTCAACTTCTTTGGGCAAAAGGGTTTTCAATTCCTCCTCAAAGGCTGCAATCTTCTGGAAGATTGAGGAGTTGGCATTCTTCTCATTCTCTCCATTGTTCAATGCATGCTCAACAAGTACTTGCCTTAGCTTTTGCATCAATGGATAGGTAGCACTGCAGGGGTCATCAATGTATGCAAAGACGTGTTCGCGATCAGCTGCTTTGAGCAGATCCTTCTCGCAGAATCTTGATGGATGAAGTTCTCCACTAGCACCGACTGTTAAGACTTTCTTAGCCACTTGGCTGACTGTATTCTTGACTGTGTGCTTCAAATTCTCCTCCAAATGCCTCAAATCAATAGCCTGGCAAAGCGCTACCAAGAATGTGGAAGACATGAGCTTCAGGATGTCGACAGCTTCAGCCGTCTTCCTGGAAGAGATCAATCCCAAGGAGTTTACATCTTGATTGTGCTGTTCAGCACTTTGGACATGGTTAGTAACAGGATTGGCAAGAAATTGGAGCTCCGAACAATAGGAAGCCATAGCAATTTCAGCGCCCTTGAAACCATAATCCAGGCTAGGATTCCTGCCACCGGAAAGATTTGACGGCAATCCATTGTTGTAAAAATCATTGACAAGTTCCGAAAATTGGGCAAACATGAGCTTTCCTATTGCCGCAATAGCCAAACGGGTATTGTCCATTGAGACACCAATTGGGGTCCCCTGGAAATTGCCACCATGTAAGGCCTTGTTCCTGGAGACGTCAATCAGGGGATTGTCATTCACCGAGTTGATCTCCCGTTCAATAGACTTGGTTGCAAACCGAATCACTTCGATCTGAGGGCCGAGCCATTGGGGAGAAGTTCTGAGAGCATAACGATCCTGTTTCGGCTTCTGTAGAGGATCAATCTCATGCAACTTCTTAGCCGCCTTAACATAAGAGCTTCCATCGAGAATATGTTCCATTATAGCAGCAGCCTCAATTTGGCCAGGATGGTGCTTCAATTTGTGTGTCAAGTGGTCGGTGAATTCAGGTTTGCCTTGCATCACTTCAGCAAAAATAGCCGACAAAATTTCTGATAACAGAGCAAGGTTGTTAGCCTCAAACAGAACCATAGAAGCCAGGCCAGAACCAACAGCAGTACCATTGACCAGTGCAAGACCCTCTTTAGGCTGCAACTCAAAGAACCCGAAACCCGCTTGTTTAGAGGCTTTCTGAGCATCAATGATCTCTCCATTAGGCCCGGTGGCCTGAGAATTGGGCCTGCCGGTGAGCAGTCCGGCAATGTAGGACAGAGGAACCAGATCCCCTGAAGCAGTGATTGTGCCGCGAAGAGGCAGGCATGGAGTGATGTTGTGATTGAGCAGCTTTGTAATCGCTTCCAGGATTTCAAATCGGATGCCAGAGTAGCCCTGGAGAAGAGTGTTGACCCTCACAAGCATGGCTGCCCTTGTTGCTGAGTGAGGCAGCGTGTTAGATGGCTCTGTTCCATTTCCAAAGATTCCAGCGTTCAAAAATCTGTACACGAAAGATAATACGACTAATTATTTAAAAAGAAAAAAAATAACCGTATGGTTGAAATAGTTTAACGATAATTAGAGGCCTGTAGTTTCAAAGCACGTAAGGCCTGTACTAGACTTTAATTAAAAAAAAAAAAAAAAAAGGCACCTAATGAGCTCTTTCTGAAGAGCACCGCCGTTCTTGGTTCTTCGATGAGAAGTGGCGCCAAAGCCCGTGGTGACGCCGTAACTGTCGGTACCCTTACTCATGCTCTCCATCACCCAATCACTGCTGGCCTTGACACCTTCCCTGGCGGATTCTGAGAGCTCCACTTTGACTTGGGCATTGACGTCGCCAGCTGTCGCAATGGCAGCCACTTGTGCTACAGTCAACGTCTCACCACCGAGGTTGACCACCGGCTTCCTGTACTCCGCCACCATTCGCTTCACTTCCTGCAAATGGCTCCCCTTCAACGTCTCCGCCATCACTCCCCAGTTCAACGCATCCCCAGAACCGTAATTGTTGTTCTTGCACAAACCCTCCATGCAACCGTTCTGGTGACCATTCTCAATAACAGCACCTCCGTCCATATCTTTTACGTAAATGTTACTACAATCACAAAAGATACCCCGACTAGAAGAATAATGAATGGGAGTGAATGAAAGTAGATCAGCTAAAGGAAACCCTAAAATCTTTAACTGTGGTGGATTCCTGAGGAAATGAGAGACACGGTGTTGGGTTTTATATAGGAGTAGCAGGACTAAGAATGACTTGGTAGGTAAGTCTAAGCATGGCGGTGGAAGAATGCGGAGTTGGTTGGAGACCGATCGCGGCCGTTCATTCTGATTTCATCTGAGGGTCAAGATTAATAGGTGCGCGGTGCCAATGATTTGTTGGCGGGAGAAAAATAATAATGTTGACTCCCAGCCATATTTTGGGGTGGGCTGGTGATGATGGAAAATAAGAATGCGGTTGGTGGAGATTCAACAATGAGGGGCTTAAAGTGCTTTACTTAATGTGAACTCGAGATCCTCGTTACATGTTTAAAATTTTCCCAAATCTAACAGCTATTTTTAAAAATTAGTTAAATTAATGTACGTTGAAATTGCAGTGATATTCTTGTTTGGTTTGTATCTTCGAATGAAGTACAATTTTACTGATATTTTAAGACATGGGTAAAATAAATTATTCTTAAGTGATCCGCATGAACTGACCATCGACTTAAACAACTTACGTAGAAAATCTTGCCACAATAATAAATTAATAGATTAATCTGACTTCGTTTCCGGAATATTTTCAGAGAACATGCACGTAGTCAAAATGAGAGTGCTGCCAGATTGTCGCTGATCAAAATTTTTTTAAAATTTATTTATAACGACCATTAAAATAAAAAATTAGAAATTGTATGAGCTCGTTTGCACGTGCATTATTTGGTGAAATAGATGGGGCAAAATATTTAGTGGCACGATTTTTGGATCTCAAAGAAATGGCAGTTATTTAAAAAATTTATGAGTAAATTTCAAACTAAACCCAATACTATTGACAAACATCAATGTGGTACCATTTACCAGGATGCAAAATAACATAACTATAAGATGTGAAAAATAAAATTTTATGAGTTTGTAGAGGTTATTTTAGTAGAATTAATGTGAGTTAAATTAAATAATAGTAAAATCACCCATATAAATTATTATGAGCTTTTATTTTTTTAATTAAACTGTAGTCTTTTGTTATTCTCAAAGTCAAAATTTAAATTTTATGGATTTATGAGTTTATGGGATTAGTTTTATAAATTTAATTGGGCTACTTTTATAAATTTGATGGAGGCTAATTAGTAACTCAATGAACTTTCTTTTAATTTTTTTTAAAAATCATTTTCTCCAATAGGGGCTTGAGGTTGATCCGCCTCTGGTGATAATATCTTTTGAAAGAGTTGGGGAAGGGCGTGGCTTGTTGATGTTTGTTGGTATTATTAAGAACATTTATAAGAACAATTATAGAGTCACAAATAATTATACAAACAATCTTATACAAATTGATGTGGCAAAATATAATTAGTTTATTCAAATAAGAAAAAAAATAAAATAAACCATCTGGATCATACCATGTTTTTAATATAACCGATGATAATATACTATATCAATTTATACAACATCATTTGCATAAAAATGTTTATAGTTGTATCATTACATTTTGGCAAAATTCAAATTTAAACTATGACGATACACAATGATGTGCATGTTTTAGTTATTCGAAATGTTTCTATTCTTTAATCACACCCACTCCAACTGTCTAAGCATTTGAATGAAACAATTTAGAGATTCGGGGCTGCACACGCTCAATTTCAAATTATGTTTGCTCGTGTAGTATATCAATTTGAAAGTATCTATGATTTCATGATGTTTGTTGAGACATGAGAACCAATGATTAAAAAAGGAGGAGATTCATGATTCACGACTCCTCATTGACTCATGACTCATTAGTGGGATATATACAGAACAACATAGGCATCCTCATTCTTAGTTGAATTTAATTTTATTTACATATTTGATAAATTGAAAAACTACTATCATTCATTAGTCATTCATATTATATATATCATAATATTGGGCTTGTAGGATATTTAACTTCTTTTTTTTTTTTCAATTTATGTAGATTATTTAACTTGATTTAAACATGAACAATATAACCATATAAATTTTTGTACATACTGACATGACATATTGCGATTGAGTGACGTAACGAAAATTTATACAAGCCATGTACTTTATTTTTATAACTTACAATTTCAATCAACTAATCAGTTTATACAAGATTATTGATAGAAGTGTTTGTTGGTAGATTTTTAATCTAGTATTGTTATATCCTTAATTCAATGTTAGGTTTACATGTGGATAATTATGAATTGCAGACTGTCATATAGGTTAAGCCTAATTAAAAGTGATTTATTAAGGTTTTCGATAATATGAGTTTGAAGGTATCTGATAGGGTATGAGTCTTTAATGTGTAGAGACTTAAAGATAATTTTTATTCCTATGATGGGTTAAAATAAGATATCTAAAGACAACATGAAAAGTTGTCCATATAAATGACTATGGTCCCCAAGTCACACGTATCATTCTATTCTCTCTGACATCCCATTATTAGAGAGAAAGCACAGAGAAAATTAAAGAATTCTCTAGAAAAATGTTAGATCTGGAATGCCAATCACATGACTGTAGAAGGCAATTAAGCATTATGGATTCAACTATATTTCTGTATATTTTGTTATTGATTATTGATGATACAACATGAATGTTTCTGGATTAAAGATAACGATTTTCACTAAAAAGATTTCTTATTGTAACAAGTGGTCTCCATGTGAGCAATTGATAATCGAATTTATTTTCCATTAATGAATTAAGTTTTGGTCTTCTCGAATCAGGTATAATTGAATTTGAGAGAAATTCAGGCTTTTTAAAGGATTAATAAAAAACCTGCTTATTAAGAATTAAAGCTAGTGGCAGCAACAACCACCATAGGTGCAAGGATTTCAGGTGGCCAAAGCTGCGCCACCATGTTGTGGCATATAAGGCACAAGCTGCGGTCACTATGATCTAGTTGGTTGAAGTAAAAATGGCGGCCATTAAGAAAATGATGGTGGTTGTTTTTTTGCTGGGAAACGCAAGCCACCCGCGGCCACTAGATAATGGTAATAAGCCAGAAACAGCAGCCATAGAAAGTGGTCTAGAAACAACAGCCATAGAAAGGAAACAAATAGTGTTAGATTTTGATTTGGGGTTGGTTCATGATCTAGTTCGGTTCAACTCGAATTAGTCAACTATTGACTGGTCAACGATCAACGTTGACTATTGACCTTGATTTTAACTAGAATTGTTTTTTAAATTTTTGGTGCAATTTTAAAATCAGACATTGATATGTTTATATATTTTTTGAGATAAATTAATTAAAGCAACTTATTACCAAAGTGATATCTCTTGTGAAAATTAATTTGTTTTGGATTATAAATGATTGTATGTATGTAATTTTTGTGAATATCGATTAGCCCAAAGAAATGTCCATATTTGACATAATTGCATGTGCACCTGTAGTAATAAACATGTGATGATTATTCAATTTTACATGTGAATAAAAAATCAGCCCAAAGAAAGATTCATTATTTGACCCGTTCTTATTATTAGTATTTGATTACTACATAAGATATTACTTATAAGTTAATATTTTGTCTAAAGATGAAATATTAATGGATTGTCCGGTATCTTTAGATGAGTTTACTTTTATTTGAATTTATTTTTGTTTTGGGACTTGTATGAGCTTATTTTATTTGTTTGTTGTTCTTTATTCAATTACATCTGTTAACGTCAATTTTATTACTATGCTAAATAGCTCTAACTTCAAGTTATGGTAAGAGAACTTTGTAATGGTTCTTGCAATCATGAATCTCAATATTGCGTTAAGGGCTAATTTTTCTGCACTTGTTATTTTTGAAAGTACCCTTGATGATAAAAGGGAAATAGAAAGGTGGAGGAAATCAAATTGCATGTACATGATAATCATGAATAAAGCCATTCTGAAAGCATTTAGGGGCTCAATGTCTGAAAAGATAATTATGGCTAAAGAGTTTCGTGCAGAAGTTGAACAAAGGTTTATCAAGAACAAAAAGGCAGAAATAGGTACATTCTTGACAAATCTAATTTTAATAAGTATAAAGGCAAAGACAAGGGTAAGAAAAGAACAAGGATAAGGAAGCTATAGATACAACACTTCAAAAGAAAACAACAAAAGAAATCGGATGACCCGAAAGGTAGTAGTTTTTTTTTTTAAAAGCTAAAATGCATGGTTTGGTTTGTTCTGAGGTTAACCTAAGTTCAGTAATAAGACACATATAGTGGATAGATTCTAGTGCAATAATTCACATGAATGTATCTATTTGGGGTTGTTTGAATTGTCAAAAGCCTAATGATAGTGAAAGATACATTTATGTGTGCGATGGTAAGACGGTTAAAGTTAAAACAATTGAAAATTTAAGATTATTTTTAAAGATTAGATTTTTTTTGGATCTTGATAGAACATTTATTGTTTCGTCATATAGATAGAATTTGATTTCCATTTCTCCCTTGGACAAATCTAATTATTCTTATTAGTTTGGAAATGAAAATTTCAATTTGTTTCATGATTCAATATTGGTTGGTTCTAGTTCTTTATCCAACAATGATAATCTTTATATACTTAATACAATTGCTTCATTTAATGAATCTCTGACAATTCAAAACATGAGGTTTAGCGAGAAGACTAATCAATGAGAATTCAGCTACATTATTGCATAGGAAATTGGGTTATATCTTAAGACGGAGAATAAAAAACTTGTGTCAGATGAAATTCTTGAACCTTTAGATTTTATAAATTTTGATATTTGTGCTAACTATATTAAAGGGAAACAAAACCAATAAAAGGAGATTCGAAGCCAATAGGACTTTGCCTGTTTTAGAACTCATACATATGCACATTTGTAAGCCATTCTCTATAATTGCTTAGAATGGTCAACAATATTTCATGATGTTCATAGACGATTTTTGTAAATGTGGCTACTTATATCTTGTGCATAAAAAGCTAGTCTTTGGATTTGTTAAAAAATTTAAAGGCTAAAGTTGAGAACCAACTGAGTAAAAGAATCAAAAGCGTCAGATCCGATTGTGGTGGCGAATATTATGGCAGATATAAAGGTTCAGGTGAACAACGTCCTATTAAGTTCCTAATGAAATGTGGTATTATCTCGCGGTATACTATGTCGAGTTAGTCCATTATAAATGGTGCTGTCGAAAAACGAAACAGGGCGCTTAAAGACATGGTAAGGAGCATGATTTGTCATTCAACCATACCAAAATCATTCTAAGGAGAAGCACTTAAAACTACAATATATATCCTCAGTAGGTTCCAACTAAACCGACTACTAAAATCTCTTACAAGCTTTAGATAAGCAAGAAACTTAGTTTAAAACACTTACATATTTGGAGATGTCTAATTGATGTAAGATCTTATATGCCTAATGAGAAGAAATTGGATTCAAGGATGGTGAGTTGCTATTTTATTAGATATTCTAAAAGATCCAAGGGTACAAGTTTTAAAATCTTATGACTAAGTCGATTTTTGAGTTAGGAAATGCTCTGTTCTTTGAAAATACGAGTTTGTGTAAAGAGATACAGTTAGGAACTTTGTTTCTTTGAAGAGGAATATGTTGATATTCTCATAGGTATTATTAGCATTGATCAAGGTTTTATTCTTGGCTTTATTTAAGATACAACAAATCAAGACAATATTGGAGTATTTGCTATATAATAAGTTGTTCCAAAGAACAAACTCTACTACCTTAAGAACTTATATAATTAAGGAGATCGACTAGAGAAAGAAGAAATGTAGTGCTAGATGACTACGTTATATTTCCCTAAGAACATAAAGTAGACATTGGAGTTATGAAAAATGATTTGATCAATTTCTGCCAAGTCATGAAAAGTTCTAACTCTCAGAAGTAGATTACACTAGAAGATACGAACCTTATTGGTTGTAAATAAACATTTAAGACCAAAAACGACTTCAAAGGCAATAAGAACAGGTATAAGGTACATGTTTTTACAAAGGATTTTATTGACTATGAAGAGACTTTCTTTTTAGTTTCTTTGAAAGACTTTTTTATGATTATAATGGCATAGGCAGTGCATTTCAGTCTTGAGTTACATCAGATGAATGTTAAAACAACATTTCTCAATGGTGACACTGATGAGACGATCTATATGGTACAATCAGAAAACTTTATGTCATGAGACCTAAAGAATATGTTCTGCAAATTTAAGAAATCCATGTATGGGCTTAAGTATGCATCTCGACCATGGTATTTCAAGTTTCATCAGGTGATCATCTTATTCAGTTTTAAGATGAATTTGGTTGATGATTACATATAATATAAGTTCTGTGTGAGCAAGTATATTTTTTTAGTTTTATAGGTAGATGATAGTTTGCACAGAAAAAAGGCATCGACTATAAAGAGATTTTCTCTCTAGTTTCTTCGAAAGACTCTTTCATGATTATAATGGCATTGACGGCACATTTTAATCTTGAGTTACTTCAGATGGATATTAAGACAGCGTTTCTCAATGGTGACATTGATGTGACGATTTATATGGTGCAACCGGAAAATTTTGTGTCATAAGACCTAAAGAATATGTTCTGCAAACTTAAAAAATTCATGTATCTCAACCATAGTATTTCAAGTTTCATCAAGTGATCATCTCATTTGGTTTTGAAATGAACTTAGTTGATGATTACATACACTATAAGTTCTGCATAGGGGTGAGATTGGATCATAATCGGATCGGGTTTTTCAAAATCTGATCGGGTTAAGACAAAAATTAAAAAAAATGAAACCCAAACCCAAACTACATGGACACAGAGTTAGTGAGTCATGAAAGAAATAAAAAATGACAAAAATTACATAATCATACACTAGTGCACTACACGCAGTACACACAAAGTCAATATTCATAAGACTCACAACAACTCACAAAGAACACACACAAACCCTCATGTCCCTCACAAAGAACAAAGCCAAGTCTACCATTAACGCTTAGTACACACACAAACCAACACTCCAGCACAACAGCCAGCCTACTGCCGACTGGCAACATACAGGCCACACCCATTCACGGCCTTCATCGCTCGTATCCTACTATCGATAGGTAGGGTTGGTAATGGGACGGGATGGGAAGAGATTTAGCAATTCCAGTCCAGTCCCGTATATACAAATGAGATGAAAAAAGGTCCCACTCTCGTCCTTTTTTTTGGGATAAAAATATGTCCCAATCCCGTCCTAAAAAGAGATTAGATCCTCCTAATTGAAAAAATTTCTATTCTTAGTCAGCAATGAGACGGGATGAGACGAAATTTGCCAATCACATTCTCATCCTGTATATGTAAATAGGATACAAAAAGTCTTACTCTCGTCCCTAATTTTTTATATAGAACAAAAATATATCCTAATTATGTCTCAAATGGGATGGGATCCTGCAGGATCCTATCTCATTGGAAAAAATTATCATCCCTACCGATAGGCAATAGTGACACAACCCATACCCAAATCCAAACAAGCGAAACACAAATAGTCAAACACACATGCAAAGTTCACAGAGTTAGCTTCATCCGGCCACCACACGCAGCAACCGCTGCCGAGAACGATGCGAACTGAAGCCTAAGCTGATTCGCGAAGATCATGACCCGATCTACAGATCTGTTACAACCAAGCACCGAATCTACGCCTTCAATCCTCCACTCCACCATCACTCGGTCTGATTGAAGATCCACCCGGCAAGTTGCCCTCGATACAAGCTCTATTTGTGTTTTAGATTTCGACAGTTGAGTCTAAAAAAGTCTTTGAGTTTTGGAAGATCGAAGCTGGCCTTTGATACTTATTAAGTGATAGTATATAATATATATGCATTAATTATAATTGTTGTATATTTTGTTTAATATGGATTAATGGATTTTTTTCATGTGGATTAATAGATTGGGGCGAGTTTGTCTTTATGTCTTAGCCCTTGGATAAATTAAAGATTCTCTAATCTCTACAACAAATTGGTATTTGTTAAATGTTTATGATGAATTTTTAGGTGGGGTGTGCTGACGGATTCATATTAAAGGCAAAGAAAATTAGGTCAAAATTGTATTGACCTAAATTGACCCGAATTAACCCAAATAACCCGAATCTAATCTGAATCCTATATAATCTGAATCTGATCTGATCTGAATTATATTTGGATTGGATCGGATCAGGCATAAGTTCAGGTGGAGTTCGGATGAATTTTTATCCAAACCGAACGACCCGAAACCTGATCGAGTTAATTCAAGCTCGACTCGAACCCGATTTTGCCCACCTGTAGTTCTGTGTAAGTAAGTATATTTTTATAGTTTTATATGTCAATGATATTTTACTTGTCAACAATGATATTGGCTTATTGCACGACACCAAGAGATTTCTGGCTAAAAATTTTAAGATAAAAGATCTTGGTAACGCCTCTTTTGTATTATGCATACAGATACACCGGGATCACCCTGGGGTATTCTTGAATTATCACAAAAGAACTATATCGAAACAGTTCTCAAGAAATATGGCATGTAAGATTGAAAACTAGGTGATTACCCTATGGCTATAGGAGACAAGTTTATTCTCAATTAGTGCCCTAAGAATAATTTTGAGGAAAAGAAAATGCAGCAGATTATTTATGCTCAATAGTAGGAAATTTGATGTATGCTCAGGTTTATACACGACTAAATATTGCATACGTTATTAGGATGTTGGGCAGTTATTTAAGTAATCTAAGAATGTTGGGTAGTTATTAAGGTTTTCGATATTATGGACTTTAATATGATTGATAGAGTGCGAGCCTTTAATATGTATAGAATTAAGGGTAATTCCTATTTCTATAATAAGTTGAAATAAAAAAAAAAAAAAAATATATATATATATATATATATATATATATATATATATATATATTCTCTTTAACATCCTATCATCAGAGAAAGAGCACAGGGAAAATCAAAGGATTCTCTAGAATAACATGTAGATCTGGAAGGCCAATCACACGACTCTAGAGAGTAATTAAACCCTATAGATTCAGATACACTTTAGGATATTTTGTTATTGATTCTGGGAGATATAACATGAATGTTCCTTGATTATAGATGATGGTTTTCACCAAAAGGCTTTTTTGTTCTAACATTTATGACTCTATAATTATTCTCTAAATATATTGTAGCACACTAATGTTTAGTTTGAAATGATTGGCTGGCCATGGTTAGGGACTGTGGAATGTGCAAGTGAGGATGTTACTAAAATACAAAAAAAAAATATATATATATATATATATATATATATATATATATATATATATATATATATATATTTGTTTTAAAAACTAATATCCAAACTCCCAAAAAAATAACAAAATTAATTAAAAAGTATACTATTAAATTCTCTTAAATTTTTTTGTATAATTTTCCGCATGGAATGGATCACAAATTTACATGCATATTGCATGTCATGAATTTCGATACATTTTGATATTTACTTATTAATTCTTTTCTTCTAAAAAAAAATTACATGCTAATTTCGAAGTTCGAAATGCATAAACATGATTGTGTTTAGGGGCAAGCAAATTTAGGTTCGAATAAACTTATTTGGGTTTGGGTTGATCGGATTAGGAAAAAAGTAATCTAATTTGTAATTTGATTGAACTATAATTGGATTGAATCAAAAGTTATGATTGAGTTCAGACCAGATCGGGTTACAATTATATGGGAATCGAGTCGAATTTGGATTATATTCAGATTAGGGGTAATTTTGAGCCTTTTTTTGTTTAATTTGAGTTTTTTTTTTCAAATTATTTTAGTTATTAAAAGATTTCTAATTTTCAACAAAAAAATATTATTGTGAAATCAAATAAATAGAGATAAAAATTAACTATTACTATTGGATCGGGTCTACTTAGTTGCACACTCTTAAGATTTATATCTAAACTTATATTTGTTTTAATTTATTATCAACCCAATCAAATTTTCGAATTGAATCACGATCTGATCGGGTTGGCCAAATTCCCACCTCATCGGGTTGGAGGTTTTATCTGTAGGTGATCCGAACCAAATTTTTTTTAGATCGGATTGAGTTATTTGATCATGAACGCGTACATTTATTATGAGTAGTCTTAAATACTAGGCTTATTTTGGGCCCATGCCGCAAGGTTGGCATGCAACCTCAACACAAGTATGATGAGCTCATGCAACCTTATAAGGTCGGCCCATCTTTTTCATGACACGTGGTTATGGTGGACTTTCGCAGAAGGCCGTATGTGGGGAACTATTTGTGTCGCTAGTTGTGGAATGTTCCTTTCACCTCTCTGTTCATCCAGTTGCGTCCTCATCGCAGTGTTAGCAGCCATTGACAATTATTGAAGATTAAGCTAATCGAGCATTTAACATAATGTTATTTTATATATGTATTTTCTAAAATATTTTTATGGGCCGTTGGCATCCTGATAGTTTGGTTCAATAGCCCGTTACTCGGGGCAGATTCAAGAATTTTTTTGACTTGGATTAATTTTTATATATTTATTATAAATATTATTGTGGATGTTGGTGTATATAAATTGTAAAAAGATGCAAGTATCAAACATCATGAAATCAAAACTCTTAGTAAAATAATAGTATTGTTTTATAATAAATTAAAATAATAGTATTGTTTTAGCTCTCAATAATTTTAATTTATTCAATAAATATATAATTTAATCATTTTACAAAATAAGACTTAGGCCTTCATCTATATAATGCATCTAGTATAATTTTAATTTTTTAAACAATAAACTATGAAAATGCACGTGGAGTTCAGTTATTGGACTAGATTCACGTTAGTCAAGAACAATGTGACTTTTCTAAACGAGAACGAGCACTCCTTCGCAGCGTAGAAAAGTCAAACTGAAAAAAGAAAAACATAAAATTAAAAAAATAAAATTAAAATTATATTCCCACCTTCTGAAGTTGCAATTTTTATTTTGCTTTTTTCTTTTTCTTTCTCATAAAAATTAAATCAAACTGAGAAGAAAAAAGAAGAAGGATCAATCAATGGCAACGCAGCTGCTGAGACGAGTCCTGGGAGGCCGATCGCGCCAGATCCTCTCAGCCACAAACCCCAACCCTAATTTAGCTTTGCCTATAGCCAGGGCCTTCTCCTCCGAAACTACTCCGATAACCGCCACTCTCTTTCCCGGGGACGGAATCGGCCCCGAGATCGCCGAGTCCGTTAAACAAGTATTCTCCGTTTGTATTTTTATTATAATTTGCTTGTTTGACTAAATATTGCTTCTTCTTCTATTTTTTTTTGAATAAATAATTGAATCTGAGCTAATTCAAATTACGTGAGTTGTTTACTACTATGCCATTTCAAGCAGATGAAATCTTATGATATAATTGTGACTTTGAAGCAGATTTAGCAACTTTTTGGAACATGGAGTGAGCTTCATTATATTTTGCTTCAGTTTTCTTCTGCCATATTGGCAATTTGAAGTGTGTGTTGATGTATAGGAAAAGAAAATATAAGGATTTTCTGTAGTTAGGCGTCCAAAAGTTGTAGTCCACTCAAAGGAAATTGACGTAAAGTTTGGGATTAGGTTGTTGAGGATGAGCTTTGAACTTGTTTTGTTGATGGGAAAATGTTGTATATTGTTGTGCTGAAGGCCTTTTTTTTTTCCCCTCTTTGTTTTGTTCTTTTAAATGTAAATACGTATTTTTGCATTCTGTTCCCAATACAGTTTTTTTTGTTTTTCATCCTTGCATTCTTTTACTCTAAATTTGTATTTTTGATGACTCTAGTTGGCAAAATTAAGCTTATGTAAGGAGTATTAATTGGCCATAATGTACTTAAAGTTGTGATGGATTTTGATATTTGATCTGTTGCAGGTATTTCGGACAGCTGAAGTGCCAGTTGAATGGGAGGAGCATTATGTGGGGACTGAAATAGATCCTAGAACACAAAGTTTTCTGACATGGGAAAGTTTAGAATCTGTGAGAAAGAACAAGGTGGGCTTGAAAGGGCCTATGGCAACACCAATTGGAAAGGGTCATCGTTCATTGAATCTTACTTTGAGGAAAGAACTTAATTTGTATGCCAATGTTAGGCCTTGCTACAGCCTCCCTGGATATAAAACTCGCTATGATGATGTGAATCTTATCACTATCCGTGAGAACACAGAAGGAGAGTACAGTGGACTTGAACATCAAGTGAGTTTGTTTCTGCAGCAACAGAGTTTCACTTACTGATGTACAACAAATGTAAATGTAAACCAGTAGTAGTTTTTGTTTTTGATGATAGGTGGTGAGAGGTGTGGTTGAAAGTCTCAAAATCATTACTCGTCAGGCTAGTTTGAGAGTTGCTGAATATGCATTTCACTATGCGAAGACACACGGAAGAGAAAGAGTATCTGCAATACACAAAGCAAATATTATGCAGAAAACTGATGGGCTTTTTTTGAAGGTCTTTTTTTTTTCCTTTAATATTTAAAAAAGAAAGGTCTTCCATTTGAAATCAATTCTCGACTATTCAGTTGTATATCTATGCATTTACATCTGATATTCTGTATAATTTTCACTTGCAGTGTTGTCGTGAGGTTGCCGAGAAGTACCCTGAGATAACATATGAGGAAGTTGTTATCGACAATTGCTGCATGATGGTATTACAACATTTCCTTAATTACTCTCTGGTTGTTTGCAGAACATTGCTGTTGATGCATAGTGTAGAACCGCCAGAGGAACTTTTTAATTTTTGTTTCTTTTTTTTTTAAATCATAGAAGACAAAATTACTTGCTAAAACCTACTGCTTTACTGGTATGCACAGCTTGTGAAGAATCCAGCGGCTTTCGATGTGTTGGTAATGCCTAACCTCTATGGTGACATCATTAGTGACCTATGTGCTGGGTTGATTGGTGGATTGGGCTTAACACCAAGGTAACTATGATCCTTAGACTTCCCCCATTACATGCATCTACGTCATCTGACAGAATATAACTGCCTGTGCAGTTGCAATATTGGGGAAGGAGGAATAGCCCTTGCTGAAGCTGTTCATGGTTCAGCACCTGATATTGCTGGAAAGGTTAGCCTTGAAACTTGCTTAATCATATAATCTTGTACAATTTTAAGCTAATTTCCATTTTAGTTTTCCACATGTCTGTAGGTTTCTGCTAGGTTCTGTTGTTGCATTAGAATAAGCTGTCTTCCCTCTTACTATCAGACTAGGTGAAATGATCTATGAAGCTATTCTATGGCCTCAGCCTCATTAAGGGTATTAGCATAAACCTAGAATGATTTTGTGGCTAACTCTTATAATAATATTGATCAATAAGAAGTTGGACATGCCAAAGCTACCTCAAACCTGATATATTGAGTTTATATAAAAAATATAATAATTATCGTGAACAAGCATGGCCCATAAAATTGATGCAAATATTCATTTCAAGGATGAATTTGGTTTGTCTTTTCAAGGTAATAAAAGAAAGCCAGAGTAGAGTACTTAGAGCATCACCAAAAGGCTCTTCAAATAAGATTTTATTACTTATTTGAAGAGTCACATCAATATTTAAGGCTCCAAAAGACACTCTAATTAAGATTCTTCAAATAAAAAATGATTACCTCTCTTCAAATTTGGAGAGTTGATTTTTCACTCTTCAATTTATATTTTATTACTTTTCATTAGAAAAAAAGAGAAAAATGCTTTAATTGCTATTAATTTTTCCTTTAAAAAAATAATTATTTAATTAAAATAATATTAACATATTTCTATTTGAAGAGTCGTTTGGAGAATATCATATTTTTTTACCCTTCTATTTGCTACATAGGGAAGTAAATAAATATTTGAAGAGTAAAATTTATAGAGGTTTTTGGAAATGCTCTTACTCTGTTTGACTTGACCTAGAATTTGGCAAATCCAACTGCTTTGCTGTTGAGTTCTGTAACAATGTTGCGCCATTTGGAGCTCCATGACAAGGCTGATAGGATCCAAAATGCTATCCTGAACACAATTGCAGAGGGGAAGTATCGAACTGCGGATCTTGGTGGCTCTTCAACGACATCAGATTTCACAAAGGCTATCTGCGATCATCTTTAAATATTTCTTTCTACGTAGAATTTGAATTCGTGTTCAAGATTTACATTCTACCTTTCTTTTTTTGAGCAATGTCTCAAATTTGTTTTTTTCCCCCTTTTTAAAGTGTTTTTCTTTGAGGGGAATGAGACCCATCACCTTGGTGACTATTTAGAAGTTTTTTTCTGATGAAACTGTTCAGCCAGAGTATGTATGGCCGTCCTCAGAAAAGGTATTTATACGGCAATATTTATTTCCTTGCTGTCTGTGAAATTCCAAAAATTGAACTAACCGATTTTGAGAAAATTGTTCAGCAGCGTGTGTCGTCTATGTTTCCATATTCTGATAATTGGTACTATAGCATGAAATAAAGCATCATCATGTGGTGTTTCTCTTTGCTTTTTCTGTGATCTGGATTTCCAGGTTATCATATAACTGTATTTCCTGTTTTTGATCATTCCTTGCTTTATTTTGCTTAATTATTGAGCTTTTCTAGTTTCTCATTTCTTCACATCTTTTTTACCTTCCTAAAGTCACTTGTAATATGAATGACAAATCTAATCATAATTTGATCATTGGTAAGCCAATTATTTTTAACAAGCTAGTCATAGTTAATTTTTCTCCAATTATTCAGATGAACGAAAAATTTCTCATCAATATGCATAACTATAGATTTCTGACATTTACTTCAAAGAAGTAAGAGAAAGTTAACTTGTACTGTGTAAATTAATGACCCAAAAAAGGTAATTTATTCAAATATTTTTAAATAAAGCGCTGTAAAAGTTATTTCAAATCCTATTAGTGCAACAAAGTTAAGTGAATCTATAGAAATTATTGGGGTTTCCGGTAGAAGCAGCGGAACCTGAGTGCATTGAAACTTGAGTGGTGATATTTGAAAGTTTATTATATTTGAGTGGGTCTTACTGTCCAATTAATTCCAAAATTAAAAATAATTTTCTTCTGTCAATATATCCCATTTAATCCCCACTTTATTCCTTTTACTGTTTTTATCTTCTTTTTTTTTTTTTTTTGACATCTCACCATAAAAACTTAAAAATATGCTCGTATTGAAGCTCTTTTTTCTTTTTTTCTTTTTTAAGAGTATTTGTACTCCCGATTGTGTAGGAGTTGAATTAATTGAATCTGATTATTAATGGAAACAAAACGGGAAGAAATGAAATACCTTGTGAGTGGGAAGTAGTGAATTGAAACTCCCGAAAATTTTTCCCCATAAATAAATTCATTGATTTTTTTTTCTTTTTGCTGAGAAATTATTAAAAAATAAACCC
The DNA here is from genome assembly GCA_030449925.1 of Citropsis articulata. NCBI lineage: Eukaryota > Viridiplantae > Streptophyta > Magnoliopsida > Sapindales > Rutaceae > Citropsis > Citropsis articulata. The sequence goes on from JASUUH010000079.1 coordinate 2,719,144, forward strand.
ATTTAATATTTGGACTTGTTATGATCAAGTAAGCCACATTTGGTTGATCGGTAAAGTAACGTTAATACGTAATAAATCAAAATTGAGCATATGAAGAAAATTTTTTAAAATTAATTAAGGAAGCCATAATGGTGACATTTGATCAAAATCCATAGTTCGTATTTGTTTGTTGAAGTTACAAATCTTTTACACGCGCGCGCACGCGCGCACACACATTGAAATGAATGTAAAACATTGCCCAACTACTTCTCTTAACTGTTTTTTTTTAAGTAGCACTGTTGAATGTCGATTAGTAAAAATTACCTAAGTGGGTGTATTTAAGAGGTTTTATCCTTTGCACTAATTTTATACAAAGATAAAATGGGCATTAGTATAAAAGTAATTATTGAGAATTGGTTAGAGATATTGAAGTAGTCAAATATCACCTCTTTTTAAACTTTTTCCGAAGATTGGAGCTATTAGCATTCCTAAAAGTTCTTATAAAATTTCTATATCATAAATTTATCTTTTAAACCTTAATTAAATTGACAGTTCATCTCTCTTCTTCTAATCCCATTTCAGATTTCATTTTTGTTAAATAAAAAGGCTTTGTTGTCATGAGTGAAAAATTTTTTATTTTTATTTTTATTTTATCTTTAGATTAGTAATTTTTGTTGAACTGAAATTTTTACTTAAAATTTTAAAAGTATGGAAGGCTTGCCTTTTTTTACTGTTATACTAACTTGCTCTCCTGAGTTTATTATTGATTTTATCTTCAGATGGAAGCATATAGAATTATCTCATTGAGAGTAACAAAAAAATTGGATTAGCATTATTTTGTCATGCACTTATTTAAAACTATCGTGAATCCGAGATGGATTTGTTTAAAATTATCGTAAATACATTATAATTACCGAATCGGCATAAATGCATCCATCAATATTTTCTTCTATGGAAAAGCATTTGTTTTATTCATTTTTCTTTCTTTTATACGAAAATTATTAAGAAAGAAGGGTAACAGGATATTTGTGGAGTTAAAATGAGTGTCATTGGCGGGAAATCGAATTTAATTAATATTTAAGTAGGTGTATTTAACGGAGGTGTTTTGAGAGAGCAAAAGGGGGTGCAAATAGTTTTACTCTTTTCTCAATTGGTGTAAAGGCCCATTTTGAAAGGTTAGCTATTTTCAGGCCCAATTGTAGCTATTGTTCCAATTTGGCCCAAATATTCACCCAAACAAAACTTAAAATTTTTAACTCCACAAATTTTTAATATTCGCCCAAATATTCACCCAAACAAAACTTAAAATTTTTAACTCCACAAATTTTTAATATTCACCCAAATATTCACCCAAGTATTAAGGAAAATTTGTAAAAATAACCTAAAATTTTCAGTAATTTTTAAGATCAATCATCTTAAGTTTTTCTATCATATTTAGCCACGTATGTAATTTGAAGACGAACATAACACAAAAAACCTAACAAATTACATTCTGAAGTAAAACTCATCAAAACTCACCACCCTCTCTATTCACCAAAACTCACCACACTCTACTCACCAAATCATCAATTGAAAAGTAGGAAGTTAAGGTTAGTATTTTGTTTTTACACAATGTATTGTTTTATCTTTTGATTATTTGAAATTTATGTATGTATTTTGAATTTAAAAAAAGAGTTAGGAGACGAACCCAGAAAGCCGGTCGTACATAAGCTTGTCAGCACATGAAGTCCTATTACACAATTTTAATGTGACATTTCAGCAGCTTTTTTAATTAAGTACTAATTTTTTATCTTTTCTTAATGATTCAGGCTTAATGGAGTCAATTGTTCTTCAAATGTCTTTCGATGGGTATTGGAAGGAATTGTTAGATAGTCGTCTTGAGTACATAAATGAAAAAAAATAAGAGCTTTTTTTGGTTTAGAAAAACTGCAGGTTTCATGTATTTCTTGCAAGCATACTTGAAGTTTTGCGAATAAATCATAATGAAGTTGAGATTTTTTACCCAACCCGTACGTTCATTGCCAATAGATGTACGTTCACTGTAGGTTTGTTACATATGAGCTCTAATTCAATGAAAGACAGATGCATCCCTATTTTTGTTACGAAATCTCTTGAAGTACCAAATCAAGCGCCTGTTGAAAAAGAGAACAGTGTTAGAATGGCAGCCGCTGAAGAAGAGGTGTTACCATTGATGATATTGCCGCAACATGGTTACTATTTTTTTCAATACAATGATAATCCCAAGGACGACATAAATAGTACACTAGCAGATAGCATTAATGTTGAATTGTATTATAACCTAATTGATAATGGGGATGATGATCCTTTCGATGCTCCTATTGATAATGATGATGATGATGATTACTTGGATAATTATTTTGATTATAGGGACAATATGCATGATGAGGGTCCAGTCAGTGATAGAGTAGACTTGTCTCACTTTTAGAACAAGCATGAACCACACTGAAGTCAACCTGTTATTCAAAGGCCCTATTTGAAGTTTCTAATAGTTGACCCTATTGTAAATATTGTTCTAATTTTGCCTTTAGATTAAGTTACTCCGTAACTTGTTAGAAATATTAAGTTTAATAATGTTTGTGTAGGCAAGTTGTCCAATTCCAAATATAATTTAATATTAGAACTGGGGGAACTTTCATCAAGTCAAGCGCGAGGGAAAGGTCCGGATCTTTGCCATCCTTGCTCAGGATTTATAGGTGAGCCATCCCTCCTTCAGAGAGGGGAAGAATCAATTGAAATGAAGTCATCAAATTAAGAGAATGTATGTTGGGTGATAATGAGATGTGAAAATACACACACTCGTCGTAATGAGCTTAAGGGTTTTTATCAGACAAGGGGTTGGGTTATTAGTCATATCATCGCAGACAAATATATTCAGGTAAAGTTGATATATACTCTAAATGACATTATAGCAGACATGTAATAGGAGTACAATATTCACTTATCATACTAGCAGGTATATCGGGCTAAAGAATTTGCTTTTGAGGTGATACGAGGAAATCCATTAAAGTTATATAATTTACTCCCCAAGTATTCTCATGTATTAGAGAAGGAAAATGAGGATATAATAACTAGCATGAAATTGAATGGTAATAATAATTTCTTGTACTTACGCTACTATCCAATGATTATCTTTGATGTTAATTGGTATGAGAACTTATATATGGTAAAAAGTAAAATTAGCCAACATTATTATGTCAAATCTTTAAATAATAATGTAACTACATTGAATCGTGTAGTAATACATACATATCAACATTCGTGAATAGTTTCAGTTTCATGTCTTTCTGCCCATCAATGTGGCTATTGACCTTGGTATAGTTTAATGAATCAGATCACAATCACCGTTATTCCACTAAGCCGTTAAGAATACCTAATCAATTCACTATATGCAAATAAATAAATGTTATGTTTTATTACAATATAGTAAATTGATGATTATAAGTTTAATTTTGTTACCCAAAAAACTGTAAGCATGCAATGCTGATACAAGACATTAGAATACTGCTTCTATTTCTCACTTATCAAATGGTAGTAATCATGGATATGCTATAAAGGATAAAGAAACGCGTCAGATTATAAAAGTTCATTAGAAGTTAATTAAATAAAGAATAACGACAGATACCTCTTCCCTTACCTATCCCATTGACTCTCTCCTTGAAAGTATTCTAAAAGTTTCTTTAACTATCAGATGTCATGATCAACTACGATGTTGCTAGGAAACCACTAGTCGAACTCATGAAATATTATCGAATCCTTCATTCCTTTAAGTGGATTTATATCCACACTCATCCTTTTTTCAATCTGGATGTTCGTCATTTCTATAGCGGGGAGACGTTGAATATTCTTTACTCGCTTTTAAGTTTGTAAATAGGGACTTTTAAGGACATATGATGTCTTATACAGATAGCCAAAGTTGCTTCTACCAGGAGGTGCTGCCTTAAGGATTTGCACCTTGTCATCGTTTAGGTCCCTACATAAACTATATAATGACAGTGGGGTGTGATCATGATGATCCATAACATCAGTAGGAAGCGGATGGATTACACTTTACTAGTGGCTTCTTGGCCATTGTATCTGCAGCAATATCTAAATTTTATTTTTTATTAACATTCAACTAATTCAAAATATAAACACACACACATACACAAACACAATATATTGCTGTGTTTTTGTGTGATAGATGCCTGTCGCACAAGAAAGCAGCAACTACATTGTTGCTGAATGTTTGCAATGGGACACCATTCCATTAATTCCTTTTATTTTATGTGTTATTTTTAACTATAACATCCTTGTAACATTTTAAAGATAACATTTTATTGCTGAACTAACCCACTATTTTCTTCCATTGCTAAATGTTGTTGGTGAACTAACCCACCATTCCACCAATTTCAACCTGGCCCGAATTATCTAGGTTCGCCCGGGTCCTGGTTAAACTACCATCCCTATTGTGGATGAAGATGGTAGATCCAAGGGCCAGAAAATTTCCTTTGTTCTCATCAATAGTTGCCTCGATACTATAAATAATATTATCTATTATGTACACACGAGGAGCTTGCTACCTTACAGCATCTGTAAGGTGCAGCTCTCTCACAAACTTGGCCGTGAGTTCCACTTGGGCCCATTGCAGGTATTGTTCATGTGAAAGGAAACTTTCAGGGTTCAGATGTTCAAACATTCGAACAGATTAAGTGTTGTTAGTTCTGACTCTTTTGATCAACAAAGAGTACAAATATGACAATTAAGGACAATTTTTGTTTCAATAAATGTCCTTCCCTTACATGTTGCCATTGGAAAATGAATTTGTCCATGACAATTTGACCATGAAATTTTTCGGAGAGGGAATTGTATAACTCTTGCTAATGTCTTTCCATTTTGTGGTCGGAAAGATGAAGATGACAACATACAAATTTTGCAAATAAAATATTTTTCTATTGAAATGACTATTAGATACATATAATAAAAAAACTGTGATGTTATTCATTGATTTTCTCATACATTTGTATTGTAGAGCACCACACTTGGTCATGTGCCATTGCACAAAGACAGTCATTTTATCATTATGTTACCTTGCAAGCATTGGCAAAGGAGATTGTTCCCACATGGTCCACAGAAGTATTATATTTCACAACTTACAACCTTGATGATGCCCAGAAGTTTTAAACTTAACTACTTGGCTTATTATATAGCAGCCCCTACAGGCATACAACGTACAAGTATATTATAATTAAGCTCGTACATCAACGTACGCTTATAAGCTTTTTCACCAAGCCTAAACTCAAATGCAAAGCAACGAAGTAGACAATTCTAACTAACTCAAAAATAAAATCTTTTGGTCACAATGCGAAATGCATAATTACTATTTTCTTGGTCTGCAGCAACGAGAAAATCAACAATGCCCTACATACCAAAATAAGCGCGCCACACAATAGCTTATCATTGGCATCACAAAAAAAATTTATGATGTACGACATCCTTTAAAGGGTTACTTTAACAGTGTAAATTACGGCTATTGAAAACTAACTAAGAATATTGCGTATTATTCTTCTTATGTTAAGTTTCCTTAATTAATTACATCATAAAAAAAATGAGCAATATTGAAACTTTTGTCTACACCATTTTCGTTACTAAATTTGTTGTCCTTTATTTATTTGTAAAAAATCATTAGATAAAAGTCAGCTTCGGATCGTCAAATGAAAAGAGCATTTTTCCTGAAACATACCCCGTTTCGAAAAGTGCAATGATTCCAGTCAAACCTAAAAATTTACACTCTGTGACTCTATGCAAACGGGGGTAAATGGAATAATAATATAGTCGTGCCAAGTACAAAAAAAGACACACGAAAGTTATGTTAACATTTATGTATCCATAATGTTGATTTTGATGATAACAAATAAGATTAAGAATGATTAAGTTTTTAAAAACTCAAATTATTTTTTATATATTTTAAATAAATCATTATTTTCACATTATAATGTGAAAAATGATTTTACGAAATTGGTTGTTTTTCAAGTTTATGGTCTAATTGAAAGAGTTTTGAAAACTTTGAATTAACAAGTATTGCTTGAAATTCTGGATATGGACTTATTTCACAAGTTTTATAAAGTTTTAGGTCATATTATAATTTTATAAAATTTTTGGGTAAAAATATAATTTTATAAAATAGTTCAGTGTAGCAAACGGCTAACCGACATCCTAATAACGGCTAGTCGACATTGAGCAGAATTGAAGAGTAGCCTCTGGATACTAACGATGATCTGAGATCTTGAAAACGGTGATCCGATAATTTGAAATGTTGTCAAACAGTAACTTGCTCAAAGTCAAAACGGCGATCCGACTTTTCATTAACGGTGATCCGACATTGAGCAGAAAGTCAATAAAGGCTATATTTCAGCTCTAACTATAAATAAACTTAATTAAATTTAAACAATAACGATTCTAACGATTATCATTGAGCAAAATATTGAGCATACAACTTTCATTGAGCTTTAAATTTTTGTATTCATCCCATTCATTCACACATTGAGCTTTCATTTTGATCAAATATATTGTGTGAGAGAAATTCATTTGTAATCTTTTTTGTAAAATCAAGTTAAGAGATTATAGGTGTTAGGATACTTTTGGGTCAAGAGAATAGGGATAATCTCTGGTTGTGAAGGTTCATTGACACCTTGGAAGTCAATTGTAAGCATTTGAAGCCTTAGAGGCTTACTTAGTGAAATCCTCAAGCCCTATGAGCTTGGAGGCGTGGACGTAGGCGGGGATTGCCGAACAATGTAAAATTAATTGTTTTTGTTCTCTCTTCCCTTACTCTTTTATTATTATGCTTTATTAAATTTATTATTTTTTGTTCTTATTAAGGAATTAGATTAAATTATTGTGTGGTTTATTTTGCATAAGTTTTAAAATCCTAATTCACTCCCCCTCTTAGGTTGCCTAGTTATTATTTTAAGTTATAGAACTCATACATTCACATATGCTTTAATTATTTTTTCCTATTACGACAGTTGCTAAAATAATGTAATAACTTAACAGATAATGAAGGAAAATTGTAAGGGAAAAGTTTAAAAAGTTATCAATTTGAGTGAAGACCGTAATGCACAAGTCTTCATCTATTGTGTTAGGCTGCACCAACTATATGTAAAAAACGAACTATAAAAAGTTTTTGTGCTTTTGATAGTTTATAATAACCGAGACTGTTGGCCATTGATAAACACGCGGTTGCAGCTCAGTGATGAATTTTTTTTTGTGGCTAGTAATGGTCAACGCGAATATTAATTATTTATAAGTAATACCGGTTGGAATAGAATTGGTGTGAATATAGAAATTCCAATTAACTCCTTAATGGTTCTTAACTTCAATGAATTATGGCATGAGTTTGAATACCAAATGCAGCAAAAGACACAAGAAAGGTATAGAACTCATGCATTCAGATGTGCTTTAATTATTTTTTCCCACTAGGACAAATTCTAAAATAATGTAATGACTTAAGAGATAATGAAAGAAATTGCAGAGAAAAAGTTTAAAAAGTTACCAACTTGAGTGAAAATTGTACTGCACATGTCCTCATCCATTGTGTTAGGCTACACTGACTGGAAGTAAAAAATAAACTAGAAAAAGTATGTGCTTTTGACCGCTTATAAGACAAAGACTGCTAGCCGGTGATAAACACGTGGTTGCCGCTTAGTGGCGAATTTTTTTTTTTTTTTTGGCTAGTAATGGTCAAAGAAAACATTAATTACTTACCAGAATGTAAATACCAGTTGGAATGAAACTAATACGAACATAAAAATTCCAATGAACTCCCTAAAGGTTCTTAACTTCAATGATATATAGTATGAGTTGAATGCCAAATGAGGAAAAAGACAAACGAAAGATATAGAATTGGTATATTCACATGTGCTTTAATTATTCTTTCCCACTACGACAATTGCTAAAATAATGTAATGGTTGAAGAGATAATCAAGGAAAATTGCAAGAGGAAGTTTAAAAAGTTACCAATTTGAGTGAAGACTGTACTGCACATGTCATTATCCATTGTGTTAGGTTGCGCTTTTGACAGTTTATAATAACCTAGACTGTTAGCCGGTGATAGACATGCGGTTGCAGCTCAGTGATGAAGTTTTTCTTTTTTACTTATAATGGTCAAAGCAGACATTAATTATTTATAAGTATGTAAGTATCAATTGAAATGGAACTGGTGTCAGCATAGAACTTCCAATTAACTCCTTAAGGGTTATTAATTTCAATTAATTATGGTTTGAGTTTGAATGTTAAGTGCAGAAAAAGACACTGGAAATATATAGAACTGGTACATTCGTATGTGCTTTAATTATTTTTTCCTACTACAACGGCTGCTAAAATAGTGTAATGACTTAAGAGATAATGAAGGAAAATTACAAGAGGAACGTTTAAAAAGTTACCAATCCGAGTGAAGATCGTATTGCACATGTCCTTATCAATTGTGCTAGGCTGCACCGACTGGAAGTAAAAAATTAACTAGAAAAAGTTTGCGCTTTTGACAATTTATAATGACCTAGACTGCTAGCCGGTGATAAACATGTGGTTGTAGCTCAGTGATGAAGTTTTTCTTTTTTATCAGTAATGGTCAAAGGAAATATTAATTATTTATAAGTATATAAATAACAGTTGGAATGGAACTGGTGTGAGCATAGAAATTCCAATTAACTCTTTAAGGGGTGACTTTGAATGCCAAGTGCGGAACAAAAGCGCACGAAAGATATAGAGCTTGTACATTCACATGTGCTTTAATTATTTTTCCCACTATAATAGTTGCTAAAAAAATGTAATGACTTAAAAGACAATGAACGAAAATTATAGCGAAAAAGTTTAAAAAGTTACCAATTTGAGTGAAGACCGTACTGCACATGTCCTCATCCATTGCGTTAGGCTGCACCGATTGGAAGTAAAAAATAAATCAGAACAAGTTTGTTCTTTTGACATGTTATAATGACTAAGATTGCTGGCCGGTTGTAAGCACGTGGTTGCAGCTCAGTGATGGAGTTTTTTTTTTCTTTTAGGCTAATAACAGTCAAAGCAAACATTAATTATTTAAAAGAATGTAAAAATCAGTTGGAATGAAATTCCAATTAACTCCTTAGGAGTTCTTAACTTCAATGAATTATTACATAAGTTTGAATACCAAGTGCAGAAAAACACACATGAAAGGTATAGAATTCGTAGATTCACATGTTCCTTAATTATTTTTTCCCACAATGACAGTCGCTAACATAATGTAATGACTTAAGAGATAACGAAGGAAAATTGCGGGAGAAAATTTAAATAGTTACCAATTTGAGTGAAGACTAAATTGCACATGTCCTCATCCAGGCTGCACCAATTGGAAGTAAAAAATAAACTAGAAAAAGTTGTGATTCTGACTGTTTATAATGACCGAGATTGCTGGCCGGTGATAAACACGTGATTGCAGTTCAGTGATGAAGTTTTTTTTCTTTTTGACTAGTAATGGCCAAAGTAAACATTAATTATTTATAAGTATGTAAATATCATTTGGAATAGAATTGGTATGACCATAAAACTTCCAATTAACTCCTTGAGGGTTCTTAACTTCAATGAATTATAGCATGAGTGCTGAAAAAGATACACGAAAGAAATAGAGATGGTAAATTTGCATGTGCTTTAATTATTTTTTCCCACTACGATAGTTGCTAAAATAGTATAATGACTTAACAGATAATAAAAAAAATTACAGGGGAAAAGTTTAAAAAGTTTCCAATTTAAGGGTAGATCATACTGGAAATGTCCTCATTCATTGTGTTAAGCTACACCGACTGGAGGTAAAAAATGAATCAAAACAAGTTTGTTATTTGGACAATTTATAATGTTTGGGACTACTGGCCGGTGATAAACTCGTGGTTTTAGTTTAATGGGGCAGTTTTGTTTTGCTTTTTTTTGCTAGTAATGGTTAAAGCAAAAATTAATTATTTACAAGTATGTAAATATCAATTGGAATGGAACTATTGTGAATATAGAAATTTCAGTTAACTCATTAAAGGTTCATAACTTCAATGAATTATGACATGAGTTTGAATGCCAAGTGCAGAGAAAGATATACAAACGATATAGAACTTGTATATTCATATGTGTTTTAATTATTTTTTCTGCTACAATAGTTGTTAAAATAATGTAATGACTTAATAGATAATGAAGTAAAATACCAGGAGAAAAGTTTAAAAAGTTACCAATTACAGGGAAGAGCGTATTGCACATGTCCTTATCCATGGTGTTAGGCTGCACCGATTGGAAGTAGAAAGTGAAATAGAATAAGTTTGCTCTTTTGATCTGTTTATAATGGCCGAGACTGCTGGCCAGTGATAAACATGTGGTTTCAGCTTAATGGTACAGTTTTTTTTTTCCTAGTAATGGTCAAAGAAAACATTAATTATTTACAAGTATGTAAAAATCAGTTGGAATAGAACTGATGTGAGCATAGAAATTCCAATTAACTTCTTAAGGGTTCTTAACTTTAATGAATAATGGCATGAGTTATAATGCCAAGTCCAAAAAAGCATATACGAAAGTTGTATGAACTCATTAGGAATGGCAAAATGGCGGGTCGAGTAGGGCTTGGCCAAGCCCTTCCCGACCCGATCAAAAGAAATTTGAAACCCGACCCTAAAAAGCCCAAACACTATTTAGTTAGGGTCGGGTTGGGCTTGACCCGAATCGGGCCAACATCGGGTCGGGCTGAACCCGACCCTACCGAAATAGTTAACCTCACAATTCAATTCTTATTTCCCACCACCATTTTAACCAATTCGGCAATTGCTCAACCATTTCAAACACAATTCAATTCCACTTTCCACAACCATTTCAACCAATTTCACAACTATTTCAACCCCACACATAAATCAATTCCAAAATCCAACATGAAAAACATACAATGCAATTAAATTAAAAACACACAATGTAATTCCACAACCATTTTAGCCATACACAATTCAATTCAACAACCGAACATAAAAATTAAAAAATAAAAAAACTCATGTCTTATGCAAATAAAAACACACAATGTGTGATGTTGTGTTGTGTGCGTGTGTTAACTTGTGTTAGTTTTTTTTTTAAATAAGGTCGGGTCGTGTCGAGTTGGCTTTAAGCCATACCCTAACCCTAATTTTGTTCGGGCCTTAAAATTTTGGCCTTAACTCGATCCTAAACTTGAAAATTCGGGCCAAAGCCCTAAAAATTAGGGTTAGGTCAATTGGGCCAAAAATGAGGTCGGGCTAAATTGCCAAGCCTAGAACTCATACATTCATATGTGCTTTAATTATCCTTTCCCATTATGATAGTTGTTAAAATAATGTAGTGACTTAAGAGATAACAAAGGAAAATTGGAGGGAAAAAGTTTAAAAAGTTAACAATTTGAGTTAGGATCGTACTGCACATGTCCTCATCCATGGTGTTAGGCTGCACCAAATAGATGTAAAAAATGAACTAGAACAAGTTTGTACTTTTGAAAGTTTATAATCACCGAGACTGCTGGCCAGTGATAAAAACTTGGTTTCAGCTCAGTGATGGATTTTTTTTTTCGGGTGATAATGGTCAAAGCAAATATTACCTATTTATAAGTATGTGAATATCAGTTGTAATGGAATTGATACGAGCATAGAAATTTCAATTAACTCTTTAAGGTTTTTTCACTTCGATGAATTATGACATGATTTTGAATACCAAGTGCGGAAAAAGACACATAAAACATATACAACTTGTACATTCACATGTGCTTTAATTATATTTTTTCCACTATGACAATTGCTAAAATAATGTAATGACTTAAGAGATAATGAACGAAAATTATAATGGAAAATTATATTTAAATAGTTCTGCATATGTCCTCATCCATTGTGTTAGGCTGCACCGACTGAATGTAAAAATCAACTAAACCAAGTTTGTGCTTTTGACCGTTTATAATGACCAAGATTGCTGCCCGGTGATAAACAAGTGGTTGCAGCTTAGTGATGAAGTTTGTTTTTTGGCTAGTAATGGCCAATGCAAACATTAATTATTTAAAAGTATATAAGTATCAGTTAGAATGGAACTGATGTGAACATAAAAATTCTAATTAACTCCTTAAAGGTTCTTAACTTCAATGAATTATGGCATGAGTTATAATGCTAAGTGTAGAAAAACACACACGAAAGGTATAGAACTCGGACATTCAGATGTGCTTTAATTATTTTTTTTACTACGACAGTTGTTAAAATAATATAATAACCTAAGAGATAATGAAGGAAAATTATAGGGGAAAAGTTTAAAAAGTTAATAATTTGAGCAAAGACCATACTGCACATGTCCTCATCCATTGTATTAGGTTGCACTGACTGGATGTAAACAATGAATCAGAATAAGTTTGTGCTTTTGATTGTTTATAATGACCGTGACTGTTGGCCAGTGATAAAAACGTAGTTTTAGTTCATTGATGAAATTTTTTTGTTGGTAGTAAGGGTCGAAGCAAATATTAATTAATTATAAGTATGTAAATATCAATTGAAATGGAACTAGTATGAGTATAGAAATTCCAATTAACTCTTTAAGGGTTTTTAACATCAATGAATTATTGAATGAGTTTGAATGCCAAGTGCAGAAAAAGATATATGAAAGTTATAGAATGTGTACATTCACATGTGCTTTAATTATATTTCCCACTATGACAGTTGCTAAAATAATATAATGACTTAATAGATAATGAACAAAAATTACAGGGAAATAGTTTAAAATGTTACCAATTTGAGTAAAGACCGTACTGCACATGTCCTCATCTATTGTGTTAAGCTGCACCATCTTCACTTGTCCTTTTGGTACTTTTGCATATAGAAGAATGCCATTTGGATTATGTAATGTACCTGCTACATTTCAACGATGTATGTTAAGCATTTTTTCTGATATAGTTGAACGATTCCTTGAGGTCTTTATGGATGATTTTTCTGTTTTTGGTGATTTATTTGATCAATGTTTACATCATCTAACACTAGTTCTGTAGAGATGTATCGAGAAGAATTTAATCTTGAATTGGGAGAAATGTATTTTATCGTAAAATAAGGTATTGTTCTCGGTCACATCATTTCGAGCAAAGGTATTAAGGTTGATAAAGCCAAGGTGGATCTCATTTCTAATCTTTCTCCACCTAAAACAGTCAGAGAAGTAAGATCTTTCCTTGAGCATGCTGGTTTTTATAGACATTTCATTAAAGATTTTAGTAAAATTTCTAGACCTTTATGTAATCTACTTGCTAAGGATGTACCTTTTGTCTTTGATGATTCATGTCTTGTGGCAATTGAGAAACTAAAGCAGTTGTTGACATCATCACCCATCATTCAGCCCTCAAATTAGAACTTACCATTTGAGCTTATGTTTGATGCATCTGATTATGCAGTAGAAGCAGTATTAGGATAAAGAGTTGATTGAATTTTCCATGTTATTTACTACGCTAGTATGACATTGAATGATGCACAATTGAATTATTCAACCACTGAAAAAGAAATGCTAGCTGTAGTGTTTGGATTAGAGAAATTTCGATCTTATCTCATTAGTTGTAAAATAATTATATTTACAGATCATGCTACTCTTAAATATCTTCTCACAAAGAAAGATGCAAAAGTTAGACTAATTCGTTGGGTGTTACTTTTGTAGGAATTTGATTTAGAATTTAAAGATAAGAAAGGAACAGAAAATGTTGTGGCCGACCATCTCTCTCGTCTCCATTTTTACACAACTATGGAACCATTACTCTTGAATGAGTCATTTTCAGATGAACAATTAATGAGTGTGGAAGCAGTACTATGGTATGCTGATATTATTAATTATCTTGTTACATGTCAACTTTCAGAGCATTGGACTAAGTAGGACAATGCCAATTTTTTTTACGAAAATAAAGAATTTCTTTTGGGATGATCTGTATCTATTCAAGTGTTAACGAATGGGGAGCATAACACGAAGGAATATGATGCCACTAAACCCAATTTTAATGGTTGAAATTTTTAATGTATAGGGTATCGATTTCATGGAACGCTTTCCCCCATCTTTTGGCTATCAATTCATATTGGTTGCTGTTGACTATGTTTCAAAATGGATAGAGGCAATTCCATGTAGGACCAATGATCACAAGGTGGTGATAGGATTTTTCAAAAGCAATATTGTTTCACGCTTTGGATTCCCTCGAGTAATAATCAGTGAAGATGATGCCCACTTTTGCAACAAATTCAAAGCACTTTTGACAAAGTATTTCATCACTCATAAAGTGGCGACCCCATATCATCCACCAACCAGTGGCCAAGTTGAAATCTCTAATCGAGAAATAAAGCACATATTAGAAAAGACGGTGAAACCCGACAGAAAAGATTGGTCATTGAGACTCGATGATGCATTATGGGCATATAGAAAGGCTTTCAAGACCCCGATTGGGATGTCACCCTACAGGCTAGTTCATAGAAAAGCTTGGCACCTATCTGTGGAACTCGAGCATTATGCGTACTAGGCCATCAAGAAATTCAATTTTGATATGCAGCAAGCTGGCTCGGAAAGAAGATTCCAGCTTGCAGAACTTGAAGAAATTCGTAATGACGCCTACGAAAATACTAAGATTTACAAGTAACGAAGGAAAGTCTTTCACGACAAGCAAATTATGAGAAAATCTTTCACTCCAGGTCAGAAAGTGCTTTTATTTAATTCTCGCTTGCACCTATTCCCAGGTAAGTTACGTTCTCGATGGTCTGACCCATTTATTGTTCACACTATTTTTTCACATGGGGTAATTGAAATTAAGGATCCAAAGAACAACGTCACTTTTAAAGTGAATGGTCAAAGATTAAAGCCATATCTAGAGTACCAACCATATGGAGAGGATACCGAAATAAATTTGAGTGACCCACCAAGTTTGAATTGAGATTTTTCTTATTGAATTGATATTTTTCTTTCTTTTCGATTATTTGACTTGATTTTTCTTCTTCCTTTTTATTGTTCTCTTGCTGATTGAAATTATTTTTGCATAAGTGTGTTTGTTTAACATTAAGTTCTCTCTTATCATCTGTAATCATGAGACAACTCCTCTTGAACATTCTTAGACAACTTCAACGTATCCAAACTCATCTCAGAAAGCAAATACGATTTTGTAAAACACATCGTATTTGGGCTCTGCAACCACCAGAGTTAGTTGCCCATGTTGAGGATTTAAAAAGCTAACTCAGAGAAATAGAGAGAGGTGGCATCGACCGATGACGTGGCAGCATTTGATTGGAGAAAGATGTGGCATTTGGTTGCTTATGTGGCGTTGACTGATGATGTGGCATTCACCGATGATGTGTCACGATCCTATTGGACTAAAATTCTTATTTGCTGTTGATGGATGACGTGGCATCATTTCAGTGGACCAAAAATCTTGCGTAAGATACATGCACATACATGGGATTATTTACTATTCAAACCGCGTTACTGTGCAAACCGTGGTCAAACTGCGTACTGTTCAAACCGCGTACTATTGACTGATGACGTGGCACAATCCTGAGCATCCGAACTGTTTTTAATCCGATGGCTATGATTCACTCAATATATTTATAAAAAGGGGGCTCTTCCCCTCTAATTTGATACCCCTGAATGTATTTTTAAGCTTAGTTTTCTGTAATTTCTTTTTCATCTTGTATTTTCTACGTATTTTAATAAATTTTCATTTTACCCCTAGTTAAAAAATGAGTAGCTAATTTTCTTTCAAGCTTGGGTTAAAGGTAAAGTCTCAACATGTTCAATGGGCTTAATTTGGTAAATTTATTTTCTCTTCCCCTCTAATATTTATGGATGTTTCGACTTTTCGTCGACAAATAGTAATAATCTTGTCTAGTTACCGCCCTGTTAAACCGGCACCCTAGTACAAGGTTATTATTATTTGGCACAATAAGCCCTTAGCACCATATTTATTTGAGCATGGTTCATGAGGTGTGAAAACCCCCCTCATTATTTAATTATATTAATAAAGAATATTTAGCCCATGCAGTATGTTGATGCAGATCCAGATACCCAAGTGCTTTATTTCAATAGATTTCATTTCAGTTTATTCCTACCAATTTAATTTAAATTCTAGATTACTTTCACCACAAATCCAACCACCCACTTAAGAAAATTAATTGCATAATAATGACCGGGACTGCTGGCCAGTGATAAAAATGTGGTTTCAGCTCAGTGATGAAATTTTTTTTTAGGGATAATAATGGTCGAAGTAAATATGAATTATTTATAAGTATGTAAATATCAGTTGTAATGGAACTGTTGGAGCATAGAAATTCCAACTAATTCTTAAAGGTTCTTAACTTCAATGAATAATTGAATGAGTTTGAATGCCAAGTGCAAAAAAAGACATACGAAATATATAGAACTTGCACATTCACATGGGCTTTAATTATCTTTCCCATTACGACAGTTGCTAAAATAATGTAATGACTTGAGAGATAATGAAGGAAAATTGCAAGGAAAAAGTTTAAAAAGTTACCAATATGAGTAAAGACCGTACTGCACATGTCCTTATTCATTGGGTTAGGCTATACCGACAGGAAGTAAAAAATTAACTAGAACAAGTTTGTGCTTTTAATAGTTTATAATGACCGAGACTATTGGCCAGTGATAAAAATGTGGTTTCAGCTCAGTGATGGATTTTTTTTTTTTGTGGGTAATAATGGTCAAAGAAAATATTAATTATTTATAAAGTATGTAAATATCAGTTCGAATGGAACTGGTGTGAGCATAAAAATTTCAATTAACTTCTTAAAAATTCTTAACTTCAATGAATTTTAGCATGAGTTTGAATGCCAAGTGTGGAAAAAGACATGAAAAACATGGAACTTGTACATTCACACGTGCTTTAATTATTTTTCCCACTACGACAGTTGCTAAAATAATGTAATGACTTAAGAGATAATGAACGAAAATTGCAGGAAAAAGTTTAAAAAGTTACCAATTTGAGTGCAGACCATACTGCATATGTCCGAACCCATTGTGTTAGGCTCTACCAACTAGAAGTAAAGAAATTAATTAGAGCAAGTTTGTGCTTTTGACCGTTTATAATGACTAAGATTGTTGGTCGGTGATAAACACGTGGATGCTGCTCAATGATGAAGGTTTTTTTTTTTTTTTTTGGCTTGTAATAGTCAAGGCAAACATTTATTATTTATAAGTATATAAATATTAGTTGGAATGGAACTAGTGTGAACATGGAAATTCCAATTAACTCGGTAAAGATTGTTAATTAAATATCACTCATGTAGTTTCCTATTCAATCGCCCACACTTCATGTCAATTAATTTCTCAAATCCAATTGAGCTTACAACATCTTTTTGTCCTGCCGTCAGATGAGATGTCATAGTCGAGAGTCGCTCTGGCACACACCTAGATACATACTTCACATTGTTACCGTTCGCACCAATCCCTCTGTGCCTTCCACCAATATACTTGCCTTTAACCTAAGGTGGTAGATTTTTTAAGGCCCTTTCAATTTCTTTGTGCATCTGAACTTTTATTATTGAACATCGTAATGCATTATTTCACACAACTAATTATTTCATTATTTTACTTCATGTAAAAAAAATTTTTAAAAAAATTTTCCAATATCAACCTCTCACCCCGTTAGTAATATAAGCACTTCTATCATTTGCCTTTATCTTTCGCATTGCTTCTCCACTGCATATAAATAACTTTTTACTTAAAAAACCCTTTACATTTCTAGAGTCATGTCAAAACTTTCTTATTTCTTTACTTCATTGCATTGTGTTTTCCTCGTTGCAGAAATTAACATTTTACTTACTTTATAACAACTTCAAAATAGATAACCATTCAAACATATTCGACTAACACAACCCAATTTTCATTGATCAACCATTAATCTAACTACTTATAAGAAATTAACATAATTTTACTTACAATAAATTAACATAATTTTACTTACAAATACAAAACAAAACCATAACAACTTGTTCTTTTTGTCTCTCCGTCTACGCTGTTTTCGAACTTAGCTACACCAGCTTCATCTTATTAGGTAGTAGAAGGAACCTCCTTCAGATTCGATGCAATCATAATGTCATAACTAGCCTTGGAATCATAGATAAATCTCTCATATTTCTTCGTAATATCTTCCCACAAACAACCCATCTCCCTATTTTCAATTCTACAAATTCGCCTCTACCACATCCCCTTCACTGGTTTTCGAAGGGATATTTCTGGATGTTTTCTTTTTTGGTTTTCATTTCCCTAATATTCTTCATAACTGATCTTTTCACAACTTCAATCAATTTTCACCGACATTACAGTGAAATTGACATTTACTTTTCCTAAAACAATGAAATAACCTAAGCTTGCTTTTTCTACTTACACCAACCTCATTCAAAAAAATTATACATCTGTAAATTTCTCCAACCACGTGACAATACCCTCACTAGGGATGGCAATTTAATCCGGATCCGGTCCAGACCCGAACAAACCAAATAATCTGGACCGAGTTCAACCCACACCGGAATAAAATAAATCCAGTATCCAATTTTGATTTTATCAACCCGCATATATGTGGGTTAGGTTTCGAGTTTGGGTTGAATCGGAAATTCGGAACTCGAACTCGAATATATTTATTTTAATATTTTTTTTTAATTATTTTTATAGTATAAATAGAAAAGAAAAACCCTAATCCCCACTTCTACAGCCACAGCCACTAAACCAAAGCCATTCATTTCCTCTCTCTTCAATCTTTCTCTTTTATCTAATCTTCATCATCTACGCACTTTCACAGCCACCCTAGCCAAAGCAAAGCATTCTTTTCCTCTCTCTTCAACTTTTCTTTTCATCAAATCATTGTCATCTGTGTTTCATGTTCCATCATTATCACCGGTCGTCGCTTGTCTATCTATTTCATGGGTTTTGGTCACCGTTTGTCCGCTTTCGCGCAATCATGACTGTGGCGCTGTGTTCATCATCATCATCATTCGCCTTCATTCGTTGCTTTGTCGGATGCGAATTCCTAAAGTTTGTAAATATTGAATCCGTGAATCGTCAATTTAAATTGTAGATCTATGTTATGGATTTGTATTTGTGAACGTTATGAATTTGAATAATTGAAATTAGAATCGGTATTTGTGTTTGATCTTTTTAGAAGTTAGATTTGTATTTGTATTTGATTTCTGTAGTTTTTTAGTTGATTAAGTAATGCGGGTTTAAAATTCACAATCCGAAAACTCGAATTTTTTTTGGATTCAACCCGTACCAGACTCAGAGAGGTAATAAATACGGGTTTAAATCTGAATTCGATACAATATTTTTATATTTGGGTTCGGAACCAAAAAAATAAAACTCAGACCCAGACTTAGACCCGATTTTTGCCATCCCAAACCCTTACTATATGACCTTTAGTTACTGCTCAGGTTGCACATTAACCATTAAAGCCGATTTCCCACCAACGTGGATTTTTTTTTGTACTTCCTTTTCTCAACGTTAATTTTGTCTATCTTTCCCACTCCACATCCAATGATCCAACATCTGAGATTACGTGTCCATTACAAATCGATTCTGTAACTTAGCCAACCCCAAATAACAAACCAGTGTCGAACTAACATATTTGATTAAATAATTATTTTCACTATAAACCGTAAAGCATGAACCTATATATATAATAAATATAAAAAAAAAAAATCTCCAACACAAAATAAAAGGAATAAAATTAGGGCCCCCAACTTTATAAGGATTCCCGATTTTCAATAGTAAATAGACCATGCATTTTGATTAGATTCCTCCTCCGATATTATTTATTAAAAAACCAACCAATAATTATAGTGCAAAATCAAATTATAAAAATCACTGCCACCTTCTCTTCCATCAATCAATTCACATATAATCTCACTCTTTCTTATTCTCTTCAAAGCTTTTTCGTTTTTTCTTTTTCAAAATCGAAGAGAAAGGAAAAAACAACCCTAGTATGCAGATCTTTGTGAAGACTTTGACTGGGAAGACGATTACTCTCGAGGTTGAGAGCAGTGACACCATTGATAATGTTAAGGCTAAGATTCAGGTTCTTTTATTTTCTTAATTTTAAAAATTCGTTTTTGCTGTGAATTTTTATCTGGGTATGTTTGTTTTGATGGAAAGATTAGGCTATTTTATCTTATTTTAATTTTTCCTGGGGAAGTTCCTGATTTTTTTAATACTAGGTTACGTGAACGCTGCGAGCAGGGTTAGGGTTACCGGTGAAATTAGAGCTTGTAAATTATAGTAAATTGAAAATTTTGTTGTGGCGATTGAGCCTTATGTTATTGATAACATGAAAATCTTTGCCCCGTTCGCGAGGCTAAACTAATACTTCTTTATTGTTTTAGGTTAAATTTTGATAATCTTGTTCCTATTGAGATTTCTTTATGGATAGGTTTTGATTTTTTTCAGTTGGTATATTCACGTTTAATCAATATTGAATTTCTATTACAGGACAAGGAAGGCATTCCTCTGGATCAGCAGAGACTGATTTTTGCTGGTAAACAATTGGAAGATGGCAGAACGCTTGCAGATTATAACATTCAAAAGGAGTCGACGCTTCACTTGGTCCTGAGGCTCAGGGGAGGAACTATGATCAAGGTGAAGACTCTCACAGGAAAGGAAATTGAAATTGATATTGAGCCAACTGATACCATCGAAAGGATCAAGGAAAGAGTGGAGGAAAAAGAAGGAATTCCTCCAGTGCAGCAAAGGTATCCAATTCAATCATTTATTCTTTTTTATGTCAGTAATAAGTGTGTTTAAAGTCATTAGTTCCTAAGTAACTGCTACTGTGTAGGTTATTGGTACTTTTCTTGACCTTTCACTCTGTATCAATTCCATATTTTGCGCACATTTGTGTTCGTCCTTCCCATGCATTACTAATTTGATGCTGTAAACAGTAAACTTAAGGATTTATAGTTAAAAAAGGGCCTCAATTCATTATCTTGGCATTGTATTTTGTGAAATTTATCGGTCCATGACATTTTGGATAGCCCTATGTTTTTGGAATTCAATTTCCCCTCTGTTGATTGCATTTTGAAATATTTTATTTATGGAGACATGACCTGACTTAGTTCACATACAGTACATAGTTCCTTTGGAATTTGCAGTTTTGGATGGGAGTTGAGCCAGTGTCATAGTCTATAATTGGGTATCTTTGTCCCAAAATATTTTCACTGGGAACTGTTAATGGTGAATTATAGAAAATTAATGGTGTTAGAGCGTAGATCAGTGCTGTAATAGTTTAAAATCCCCAGTTATATGACATTACTTGATGGACTTCATCATCACCCAACTGTTGATATCTTTATGACTTTATGTTGCCACCTAAAAGACACTTTCACTATCTATGCTTTTTGTTATTTTCGGTGGTTCATTTTTTGATTTATGCAAGTCACTAGTAGTTGCAATCATGTTATCCTTCATTAGCATTGGAGTTGAAATTGCTTTATCTCGTTTTATTTGGACTGACAACAATACCATTAAGGCATTACTTTCATTTAAACAATTTAAAATCATTCTCTCTTTTTCTACTGGTGGCAGGCTTATTTATGCCGGTAAGCAGCTTGCAGATGACAAGACAGCTCGCGACTACAACATTGAGGGTGGCTCTGTGCTTCATCTTGTTCTTGCGCTGAGGGGTGGCAGTCCTTAAATGCATCTTTTCACATGAAGAGAATTCTACCTTATTCTGGCCTTATTTGGTTAAAGAACTTGATTAACTTGTATGAGTTTGAAAATAGAGAACATATTCTAATGAATTTCTCTGGGTTCAACATTGATGTTTCTTCTTTTTTTGCTTAATATATTTTCCTATTATGCTTATTATTCTTTAGTTGGTTTTCCATTTTATTGTTCTATTTGAATGACTATTCCCCTGGAGAAAATCCAAGATGACAATCGGCAATTTTCTTTTCTTTCCAATTTACTGATAATTCATTTCAAAGGTCTTGTGGCCAATCTTTTCTCTCCCCTTGATCTTTTATTTTATTTTATTTCATTTCTTTTTTCTATATATGCAGGAGATTCAATGAGACTCATTGTCCGCTAGCATATGTTAAGATTTTTAGTGAGTGGGGATAGTTTAAAAAATTTATTATTATCAATTGGGGACACGGGAGCTCCACGATGTCATAAGAGTCAAGTGAAGAGGTGGCCATGGGGCATGAAGTCCTGCTGAAGATTTGAGGCTCATCACTTTTATTCAGAAACATGGTCGTGAAAATGATTAACCAATTTTAATTAAGTCTTTGTCTTAACATTTTATCATTTTGTTTTACTGTTAGTGAAGGAGGAATTTGGGGCATTAGTGCGTGTTTTGGATCATAAACCATCAACCTTCTCTTCGGAAACAAGAAAGACATGAGCATTAAGAGCTATTGAGAAATTATGTTTAACTTCGTCAGATGCTAATATGCTATAAACATTTTGATGAATTACTTACTTTCTTCACAAAGCAGAGGTATCGGTTCAAGAATTGGCATTGGAGGTAGCATCTAAGCTATGTGGAATACCATAAGAGACTAAAAGACATGATGAAAGATTGTGGTCTATTTAAAAGTTTTGATGAAAGGTTGCATCCTTCAGAACGGATGGCTACCATGAAAAGTTACAACCATTTTGAAACGTTTTTTTACCACTGTATTTTATAACGCTAGAGTACTAATTCTTTAGTATCAAGTCTTTCTTGGTTTAAAGTCATGCTAAGATCAAATGCTTGTTTAATTCTTACATTTTAAGTTAAGTGTTTGTTTAGTTTCTGTATTTAGAAAATGTCACCCCCTTGCTGGTATATGTATTACACTCTTACCACTACTTTTTTTTTGACTTTTACAGTAATACCCTTTTAACAATATTATTAAAGGTATTAATGCAAAAAATGTAAATTTATCAAATTAGTCTTAAAAGTAAAATAAGAATTACTCTAAATATTTAATTATTAAATTCATTTTAGGATAATTTTGTAAATTAATTTTTTATAAAAGAAACTTTTAGTATGCTTGTTGCAAAACTATTAAACATTACTTTAAATTAGTTGGTATTAATTGTTACTAGCAAGATTACTACAATTATACAAAAAATACTAGTTGTTTCAGACTGATTTTTTTTTGGTAATTTGCTAGTAAGTAATTATTGGTTAGTTTGCTAATTAAAGAATATTATAGTACAATTATCATTGTAAAAGTAAAAATAAAAAATAAAGGCAAGTAGGCATCTTGAGGTATTTATAGAGATTAGGTGGATACTTAAGTTAAATTATAAAGACTAAAAAAGTATTTATCCATAGAATTATTCTCTAAAATGACATAATTAAATTTATTTTTCTTACAATCATAGAGTTTTCCCAAAGAGTATTTTAGAAATATTTCGTTATTGCTAATGCATTATGTTGGTTTTCTCGTATTCTTGAGATAATTTGTGACATTAAAAGAAAAAAGGAAAAATACTGTGAGTGTGAGCGAAAATAAAACCCTTAAGAAAAGTGTTATAACATACCTTAAATTTATTGATCTGTTGCTAACTTCCTATCATATCTATTCAATTTCCTAAAAACCATTCACATGTTTTACCAGATAAATTGATGGGTTGATTAAATTTAATTTATGTTAAGTGGAACAGTATACTTTTTTTTTTTTTTTCACAATCTTGACCATATGTTTCAAATTATGGCACGCATCGGCGATTAAGGGTGTGTTTGGGAGTGAGTTGCTGTATCTTTTAAATTACAGTTGCTGTGGAGAAAAAGGTACAGCTGTGGAGTAGAAGTTGAGAAAAAAAATTTACTAACCTGCCAAAGCCCAACTATAAGTGTTACCAAACACTTTAATAGCTAGGTTGTCACCTCACCACACTCCTAAATGGACTATAAATTAATCGCCAGTGTGCCCGGTCAACAAGCCAAAATATTTAAATATATATGTATACAATTAAATTATTTCACATCATCTCCAAAATTCAATTTTTTTTTCTTTTATGAAGCATGGATGAAATTGAAAAATCTTATTCAACTAAAGTGACTGCAAGCATTTTGGCGAACAAAGCTAGTCAGGTGTCGGGAGATGAGTATGATGCACAGCAACTCTTGCGGTCCTTTGACAACTAGTGACATAGGGTTAAGTAATTATTGCAGTAATTGTTTGAAATAATGTGCCAGAAGGTGCTCCTCTCATTTTCGTCAACATTAATTTCTGTCCAATATTTGATACATTGTTTTATGATTTCATATATTATAAAGCTCCTAACTGTTCAAAATTTCATGAATTGAGTTTTATATGATTTAATTTTTTAGGATGTGACGATTTTAACATAAATTTTAATCCATTAATCTTATACAAATCAATGAAAGTAATTTATTCCCCTACCAAATCGATATCTATATTTGTTCTGAATATAATAGAGTGTTTACCAATTGTGAACGAGAATGGATAAGAGAAGAGAAGATGAAATCTATTAACTTGTTTACTTTTAAAATAAGAAGTGGGAATGAGAATGAAATTTCAGTGTGTCTCGTAAAATTAGAAATGTGGAAGTGAATTGACATTTGTACCCTTAATGAAAATTAAAAATTTCTTTTTACCTCATTTTTTAATCATCAATAATAATAATAATAATAATAATAATAATAGTCATAATAATAATTACTACCAAAATGTTAATAAAAGTAACGATGACAATGACAATAATAGTAGGAATCACTATTATCAAAATAATATGACTATTTTATTATTATAATAATAATAGTGCTAAAAATAATAAAAATATTATTACTATTATTATTGTTGTTACTGTTTTAATTATTATTCATAATTATTATAAAAAATTATTTTTAATAATAATTATGAATAATCATGATTATTATAATAAATAATGATTATTATTAAGTAAAATCAATTTACTAGTTTATAATTATACGTTCCAATTCTAAAACAGTTCTTAATATATCAATGACAGTACATCTCATTTCGATTCTAATTTCAATAATTAAGGTCTTAAGATAACAATTTATTATAATTTTTATTCTTCGCTTGATTCCAATTTATTTAGACTGTAACCTATTCCAACTATTGATCGCGCTGTGCCACAATGAAAATATTAAACTGATCTAGCAAATAATTTATAATAAATAAACATATATAAGTATTAAAGAAAGGGAAAAAAAGATTGATTTTATTTTGAACTTTGAAGTTCACTTCACCTACCGCATATATTCACGAGAAAATGGGAGGGAGAAAATAGGAAGCAGCCGGTGGCACGACTTGTCAGCTTACAAGACAAAAAGGCTAAAACTTGGGTTGGTGAGAAAAGGACAGATACTTTTCTTAAGATTTTTTCTTCAATATAACAGCAATAAACAGACATTTTGAAACAAGCACACGAATCTTTGCAAATTGCTATTTTCTGTTTGGTCAGCAGATCTAATCTAAGAGATCAACTTGAAAAGCATCAGCAGACACACACAGACTCTCTCTTTCAGCTCAGCAATGGCGCAAGAGGGTATTCTTCTGGGCATGGGCAATCCCCTCTTGGATATCTCTTCCGTTGTGGATGATGACTTCTTGAACAAGTACGTACGTCTTGTCGTTTCGGTTTCAGATCTTTATTCATTGTTAGTATTATCTTTCATTTTGTTTGTAAAATGATTGCATATTAGCATGTTGATTATAGCAGCTAGACTAAAGTGTTTCACTTGGCTCTTCAATCCAAAACATATCTTTACATTGTGTAACTTAAAGCATTTTTAATTTCATTAACTGGGCTGCTGCTGGTGATGCTTTAATCCTGAGAGTTTAGGATATTCATACATGAGTAATGCTATGGATCCCGGCATTTGTGTCTTTATTTGAGTTAACTGATGTGACAGCTTAACCGCTAATCAGATATGGTTAGTCGTTACTGTTACGTGGCAGTTACAAATTAATCTGTCATATCAGTTGGGGATCCATTGGGATTCCTAGCATTATTGTTCATAAATTGTTGTTTAAGAGAATTATTTTTGTTCCAAATTTGTTTTGGATTTGGACGGGGTGTGTGTGTATATATACGCTTATAAGAATCTTATTTCTGATTTTCTGCATTGAGTTATAAACTGGGTTGCTTTTGCATCATAGGTATGACATCAAGTTGAACAATGCAATTCTTGCTGAGGAGAAGCATCTACCTATGTAAGATTTTTTTTTTTTTTTTTTTTGGGGTTCTAAATCAGTAAATATTCTGTTATAATTAGATTATTAGATTCCTTTTCTAAAACGGCTGAAACGGGCCAAAATGTCTGTTGATGGGGTTATTTTAGAGAGTTTCGGTTTGAAAGTAATGATCTTTTAGATCTACTGTTTTGGGTTTCATCCTGGTCAAAAATGCATTGGTTAGTTGGATGCTTGTCTGCTAAAAATTTTGCTTCAGTTTGCATTCTGGAGGATAGTTTCTAATTGGAGGCATCAGCACTGAGTTATTTGAAGTTTGCTTATGTTATGATATTGCATATCCTTTTTTTCAAATACATGACATATGAAATAGAAAATTTGATCACACAATACAGCTTTTCACTTTGACAAGCCAAGGAACTCATCGGGCTCAAACTGACATTTGTAGTTAGACAGTTTCTTGTTGTCTGAATATGTAGTTTTTCCTGTACATGAAGAGGTTTCAATATTTTGTTTAATGACAAATTATTCACAAAGAAAAATAGTTTAGCGAAAGTCTCCCAACTATGCTTAAACCTGACTCGCTACCAGGGAAATGCTTTGATGGTTTGATCTGTGAGGTACACCTTGTACGAGAGCATTTGACAATGTTCTACAGGGATTTTTTCGTCCTGCATTATGATCCCTATAAGGAATGTACTTCATTGCCACATGTATGATTAATTGAAATATCCAAACAAGGGTCTTGTGCTACTAAATCATTTCATGTAACTCTAGGTTTATGAGCTTGAGAATGGTTTTGTGGAGGGTGAAGCTGCTGAAATGGATAAGACACAATATTCGAAGGCTTGACAGATCCCAGAAACTTGTTAATGCTTACTCTGGTCTCTTCTATAGATTGTGAATGTTAGATGGTGACCCATTGCCATTGGAAACAATGGAGAAGTGGGCTTGTGGGAGCAAAATATCCTAAGCTTGAATTCATAATGCTAAAATTTGAATGTGGTTTGTCAGTTCATGTGCTTTTGTCCGAGATTGAGGGCAATTTTGATATCCATAAGTTGGAAAATGTGATTCCACTCTCTCTGAAATCAGTACTCTCATTTTTGCTTTGGAAATATGTGCCAACCAGCTAGTCATGGTCTGGATTGAGGAAGCTAGAGTGTTTGAATTAAATTGTGAATTTGCACCTTGTTAAATTTGAGGATTTCAATGTGTTCTCTCGTTGCAAACATGTTTCCTCTCTTCACTGTGGAATCAGTAGTTTTCTGTTATGTATCCTTCTTCACCAGCTCAAATATGGGCCAATCTTATATGGATATTGTCTCAGGTATGATGAAATGGCATCGAAGTACAATGTGGAGTACATTGCTGGAGGTTGGGCATTTTGAATTTTTGTAGTTGGCTTTCCATGAGTACCAACTATTAATGATGGCTTCTATGCTGTTTATTATGTGCAGGGGCAACCCAAAATTCAATCAGAGTCGCACAGGTATTATTGTCAATTCAGTTTAATGGCAAAAAAGAAACAAGTTAGATTTTACCTCAATATCAATATAATGATCTCTGTTTTGTAGTGGATGCTTCAAATTCCTGGTGCAACGAGCTACATTGGTTGCATTGGAAAAGACAAGTTTGGTGAGGAGATGAAAAAAAACTCAAAACTTGCTGGCGTTAATGTAAATTTCTGCATTCGTATCTCAAATCACAATTTCTACATTTATTAACTGTTGTCTGTAAGGACATGAATTGATAATGTTTACTGATGCTTGTTAAAATTCAGGTTCACTATTATGAGGATGAATCTGCAGCAACAGGAACTTGTGCTGTCTGCGTTGTGGGTGGTGAAAGGTTAGTTCATTATAAAGCTTCATTCTGTAATTTCTTTATGAGGTCTTTGATTTTCTGCTGTATCATTTTTTTTTCATTTTTTGTACCAATTTTTTAAGATAGACGATCTTGAAATATTCCATATTGAACTAACTATGTTTTGTCTTGGTTGGAAATATAGGTCACTCGTTGCAAATTTATCAGCAGCAAATTGCTACAAATCTGAGCATCTGAAGAAACCAGAGAATTGGGCATTAGGTATTCTATTTGCTTCCCATTGTTGCTGTAAGGCGTCATTGGGCTTTGATTCAAGATTGATGTAGGAAGGATATTTTCAGTACTATGGTGATTTTGAGAGTACCTGGATTATAAAATTAACCAAATTTCCACTATTTCTTTGAATACCCATGATTTATTACCTCGATAGATCTCATTAATTCAAAAATTACAAGAAATAACCAGCCAAAAGAAAAACTGTAACCTAGAGTTTATTCTATAGCAAATAACCAATAACAATAACAACTGTGCCTCAAAAGGCCACAAAAGGCACTTGTATGTGTTAACCTTAAACCTAGTATTGGTAGATTGAATACTTAGTTAACAAGGAATACTGCTAACTTAAGACCCATTCCTAAACCTGAAATTTGACCTAAACAAGAATAAAACTATAAGACAGAAACAAAATTCAAATAAAATAAAGCATTCCTAAAATCAATGAGCTCTGATTTTGGTAGGAATCCTTATACTTCTTGGTTTCCATTGATTCATCATTTTCATCTTTCTTATATTCCGAAACCTTTTTTGGGCAGTTGAAAAGGCAAAGTACTTCTATATTGCTGGATTTTTTCTCACTGTATCTCCAGACTCCATACAACTAGTTGCTGAACATGCCGCTGCGAATAGCAAGGTACATGATGTGATGCATGATCCTCCTCTTTTATGCTGCCTGGGTAGCTTTTGCATAAAATACTACTGTTATATTTATTCATATGCAGGTCTTCATGATGAACCTTTCTGCTCCATTTATCTGTGAGTTCTTCAAGGATGCACTGGAGAAAGTTTTGCCGTAAGTGTTTACTATCACATTTTGCTGTTTCTGATCCCAAAAGTGAGAAAACCAAATTTGCCTTTTCCTATTTAAGGTAATATTGACATATTAACTAGATTACGTGTTTATGGATTCAGGTATATGGATTACATCTTTGGAAATGAGACAGAAGCAAGAACCTTTTCAAAAGTTCAAGGCTGGGAGGTAACAGTGGCTTGTTACCATAATTTAAGAAATTTTTGTTTTTCCAATGGTAACCTTTTTGTGCTGTTTGCATTAACCAGACTGATGATGTCGAGGAAATAGCTCTGAAGCTTTCACTATGGCCCAAAGCATCAGAAACACGCAAGAGGACAGCTGTCATTACCCAGGGTGCAGATCCTGTAGTTGTTGCTCAGGATGGGAAGGTGAAGAAGTTCCCTGTAATAGCGTTACCTAAAGAAAAACTTGTCGATACCAATGGAGCGGGTATGAGATTTTCTGCTTTTCTTAAAAGGGTTGTGAATGTTAAAGTAGACTATTGTCACTGCCAAATGAAAATATGAAAAAGCAAATTCTGATAGTGATAGTTAGCTTCAAGATGCATTACATAGGCAAATACACTCTCAGAACTAGAGTAAATATATGAAAAGTTTTTCTTTTCCAATCTTTTATAGGAGATGCATTTGTTGGAGGATTTCTGTCACAGTTGGTTCAGGAGAAGCCCATTGAAGAATGTGTGAGAGCTGGCTGTTATGCGTCACATGTTATTATCCAAAGATCTGGTTGCACATACCCAGTGAAGCCAGAATTCAACTAAGAGATATCTCTCTCTCAGTCCCAGTTGGTATCTTAAATTTTGGTTTTTCCGAACCCTGTCCCCGGTATTTGATATTCGTATCTTCATATTGCTATCATACCATTCTTGAGGCCGTGCGCCAATAAAAGTCCCTCAGAACTGAGTTTTATTTGTTGAGGAGTTTTTATCTCAAAGCAGAAAACCGACAAGAGGAAGGCTGAAATAATCCACATTATCAGCTTCCATGTACTTTTCTATTAAGAAAAGAATCATAATAATAGATTAACAATTTACAGCAGAGTGGATCATGTATCAATATACTGTGCATTTTGCATTGCTAACATCAGAGTTTGGCCATTGCTGATACTAGAAGCAGAGGAGGTTGAATATAAAATAAAATTATCCTTTTGATGTTCTAAATACAGCTTATTGCCACGAGCCGCTCAAATTTGCGGAAAATGTACAAAAACGACCTTAAAAATAACATCTCTAAGTTTTTTCTTTCAAAACTAGCCAAATAAAAGCCACCTTTCCTAAAAACACCTTAACTGTAAAATATGTATTAAGACCCCTATAGATTTTAACAATATGGAAACAACCTTAATAGAAGTAAAAGAGTTATTAATACACTTAAAAGAAGAAACCAAAGAAATAAAACAGGAAATAGAGAAGTTAAAAATAGAATTAACATTAATACATGCCAGTAAGAAGAAAAATAAAAAGTTAGAAAAATATAAAACTTTAAAATCAGAAATAATAAAGAAACCTAATATAAATTTAACCCAAAAACCACAACCAGGAAGCTTTGATGAGTGGTTTATGATAAATAAGTACCCTAAAATCATAAAAGACACCGAAAATTTAGTAAAAGAATTAGAGGATGAAGAAGAAAAGATAAAAGACAAAGGTAAAGAAAAAATAGAGATAAATGAAGAAAAAGAAAGTAGTGAATCGGATTAATGGAAGAAGAAATTGAAAAATTGATTGAAATATTCAGTGAAATAAATCTAAGTGATTTAGAAGATATTGAAAAAGAATATAGAATAAATATGAATACAAATGGAGGACCATAAATGAAACCTCATGTTGAAGAACCTAGTAACTTTGGTAGACAAAATAGAAAGAAAAGACACTTTTATGAATACAAACCACCTATTAGAAACCAACCATGGAAAAATGAAAATATTCCACAAGAAAGCGAATTAAAAATAATAAGCAATGCTGGAGTATTCCTAGACTTAGACTGTAGAATAAATCCACATAAAACATTAGTAGAATGGACATTACAAATGCGCTTATTTTTTATGTATAATGGATCAAAAGAAGATTGGAATGTAGAAACAGAAGAACAGAAAGCATGTGTATACGCAGAAATCTTAATAGCAAGCTTCATAGGAAATGTATTTAGCTGGTGGAGAGGATTAGCCGATAATGTAAAAGAATTAATAACTAATAATATAAAAGCAGGATTCCTAAGAAATAAAGAATTAGGAATAGAAACAATGGTAGAATATATCTCAAATGAATTTCTGGGAGAAGATTGGACATCAAACAGAGATCAAGAAATAAAAAATGAAAAGCTAAATAATAGGATGAAATTAATTAACTTAAGTATATGTAACATGTGTTATGTCAAAGAATACACTTGTGAATTTAGTAAATATTATTATTCACAATTCTTTAGTAATGAGGATCAAAACATCTATCTTAATTTATACTACTCTAAATTACCACCACCATGGAGTACATATTTTGTTAATGAATACGAAAAATATAAAATATCTAATACAGTACCTGAAACATTAGGATCTAGAATAAGATTCTTAAATGATAGATTAAGTGAAATATGCATGCAACGAAATTTAATAAAGAAAAGTAGAACAATAGGAGATATATGTTGTCATAAAACCGAAATGCCAACCCAGTGGGGGTGTCAACTACCATATAAAAAACACAAAAGTCATAAAAAATTGGGAAAGAGAAAATATAAGAAATATAAGCATTTTAAGAAAAAATATATCAAACCCAATAGG
The DNA here is from genome assembly GCA_030449925.1 of Citropsis articulata. NCBI lineage: Eukaryota > Viridiplantae > Streptophyta > Magnoliopsida > Sapindales > Rutaceae > Citropsis > Citropsis articulata. The sequence goes on from JASUUH010000079.1 coordinate 2,751,001, forward strand.
AAATATTATAAAAGGAAATACAAAAAACAAAGAAATTTTGATAAAAATAAATGCAAATGTTGGAATTGTGGAGAAATAGGACATATAAGTACAAAATGTGCCAAAAAGAAAGTTAGAATCCTTAAAAGTGAATTTAAAAATATAAAAGAGGAACTAGAATTAGTTAGTAACCCATCTGATTGTGAAGGAGAAGAAATATATATATCTGAAGAACTTATAGACAATGAGTCAGAATAAAGAAATAGATTAGGAAGAAGTAAATAAAGAAGAAATATATGAAGTAGAAAAAGAAGAAAATGTCCATGGATATAGTTTAGTAGCAACATTTAATAGAAATAAATATAATAAACTCTTAAAAGCAAAATTAGAAAAACCAGATTATGGAATTTTATATAGATTAAGAGATATCTTTAAAAGAAAAAAGGTAATATTACATGAATACTATGAACAAGAAAAAGCCATAGAAGTTACTCAAGCTGAAGGAAATATAAGATTATGATTAATGAACAGAAGAACTATAGACTTAGCTCTTAGAAAAATAAAAAATGAAACAATAAGAGAAAAAATACAATATGTTTACCTAGCAGAAATACAAGTTCTAGTAAAATCCTTATTTAAAGAAGGAATAGATAGTCCAATAATACTATCCTTACATGATCAAAGATTTAATGATCCTATGATAGGACTTTTGGGAACAATAGAAGGAAATTTATGTTATACAAAATTAATATTTACATGCTATCCCAGATATTGTGTACATATAAAAGATAGAAATATTAATGAAACATTAAGTTTACATTTTAAATTATTAAAAAATAACTTAATGAAGGAAGGAAATAGATTAATGACCTTCCATTACTCAGCCTTATATAGTTTCTGTAATTCAAATTATGGGGAAATATATAATGATAAACCATTAATAGAAATAAACAAAGAATGTGAAGAAATAACTACACTAATAGAACCCATTAAACCTGAAATTAAGATACCAGTAAATTACAGACTAAGTATAGATGACAAGAAAGAAATAATAAATTCGGAAACAAAAGAAACATCGATTATTCCAATTAGTTTTTCGGGTAAAACCCTACTTAGAGGAAATTCATCAAGAAAAAGTTATTCAGAAAATAATCAATTAATAGCTAAACCAACAGCTAAAGTAATGAACATAATAGGGCAATACTTTAATGGGCTAGATTATATAAGAGGACCTTATATAACCATAGACAAAGGTGCATCCCATAATCATATGAACCCTATCAAAAATAATGGATTAATAATAAAAGAAAAAGATCCAGCATATGAATATATAGATTTTAATGGAAATAAACATATATGTAAACAAGAAGTGAAGGTACCAATTATAATTGAAAGTACTAGGATTATAGTAACTTGCTTTATAGATTCTAATATGAATAATGATAATCATATCCTCCTAGGAAATAGTTTTCTAGAAGGTTTAGAATACTATAAAATAGAAAAACATGGAATAACTATACAAATAAATGAGCATGAAATATTCTGTCAAAAATGTTAAATAAAGCATACCTCAAATACCCTTTGTCGGTATATATTCAAGTACACACTATAGAAAAAGACATACATACTTGTGCTTTAATAGATACTGGAAGTGAAATCACAATAATGAAAACATTCTTATCTCATAAATGGAAGCCAAATGGAAATATAAAAATTACTGGTATAACAGGAGATAAACAACAAGTCAATAATCTAGTTACAAATTATGAACTATTATTAGGAAGTAAAAATATCTATGTACAATACATATATCAATATAATAACATGGATTGTGATATACTCCTAGGAAATGACTTTCTACAACAATTTCAATACTATCAACAAACTGTGTTTTTAATTATTTTAAAAACCCCATGCAATAATATCCTTCGTATCCCTAGAGAATTTCGACCCTTAAGAGTATAGCCAGCCCAGCGTGGTGATATTATATCATATGAAAAACATTATTTAATACAAAAAGGACAAATATACAATATAAATTTAGAAACAATAAAACAACAATTAAAACAAGCATATAGTGAAAATCCTTTACCTTTATGGAGACCAAACCATCCTAAAGCCAAAATAGAATTATTAGAAAACAAAATAATTAGGGTAAGACCAATGATGTATACAATTGAAGATAAAAAAGAATTTAAAATTCAACTAAAAGAATTATTAGACTTAAACCTCATCCAACATAGTAATAGCCCCCATAATAGTCCAGCCTTTATGGTTAGAAAAAGAGCTGAACAAGTAAGAGGCAAAGCTAGAATGGTAATAAATTATAAAGAATTAAACAAATATACAAAATTTGATGGATACTTTTTGCCAAATAAAGAAGTATTAATAAATTTGGTAAAGGGAAAAAATTATTATTCTAAATTTGACTGTAAATCAGGATTTTGGCAAATAAAAATGGAAAAAGACAGTATACAATATACATCCTTCAGTACACCTCAAGGACAATATGAATGGTTGGTCATGCCATTTGGATTAAAAAATGCACCACAAATATTCCAAAGAAAAATGGATAATATATTTAAGGATAATAACCATATCATAGTCTATGTAGATGATATATTAATAGCTTCTGAAACATTAGAAAAGCATAGAACACACTTAAAAGATTTTGTTAACAAATGTATAAAAGAAGGAATAGTTCTATCAGAAAAGAAAGCACTAATAGAACATAAGAAAATAGAATTCCTAAGAATGGTTCTAGATAAAAATGGAATAAAATTACAAAGCCATATAGCAAGAAAAATAGTAGGTTTTCCAGATAAACTAGAAAACAAACAACAAATACAAAAATTCTTAGGATGTTTGAATTATGCAGAAGGATTTATAGAAAACTTATCTAAGAAAAGAAATATACTCCAAAAATTATTGCGAAAAAATAATACAAAAGGATGGAGTGAAGAACATACACAAGCTGTGATAGAACTTAAAAAACACTGTAAAAATTTACCAGAATTAAGATTACCAAATGACACTGATAATTTAATTTTACAAACTGATGCTTCTGATTTACATTGGGGAGCAATACTTAAAACTGATTTGAATAAATATGCAGATACACTAGTGGAACCTTTGATAAAGCCCAAGTAAATTATCCAGTCCATGAAAAAGAATTATTAGCTATTTATAAAGGAATAAAGAAATTTTCTTTGTTCTTACTACAAAAGAAATTTATAATAGAAACAGATAATACTCAAGTTAATTCTTTAATTTGTAAAAATTTACCTAATGAACCACAGTATAGAAGGTTGCATAGATGGCAAGCATATTTATCTCATTATAATTTCAAAATTATCCATATAAAAGGAGCTAACAATTTTTTAGCTGATTTTCTCAGTAGAAACGTAGAATTTGCAGAATAAGCATGGAAAAAAGAATTGCAGATTTGGAAACAGATCTCGTAGATCTTGAAGAAGTTGTCAACATCCTTGGCAATTTTGTAAACAATCTTCGACTCTCTATAAAACATTTGAGAGAGGAATTCGAAGAAAATAAAAAAGTAAATCCCTTGAATGGGCAGTCAGTAAATCCTGATGTAAATTCCTTAAGTGGAAGCAGTAGTGGACCCAAACCACATGGTAAATCTATCTGTGATGAGGATTACGTAGAAATCCCATCTCATAAAAAAGTGATTGATAAATCGATTAAATGACCTCCAAAAGATCATGTTGTGGCTGCAGTAAAAAGAATAAACATTGGTGGAGTTGAGGTAGTAAATCTTTCACCAAAAGAAAGAGAATATAGGAGTTTTTTTGAATATATCTATAGTAGAACTGAATATTCAGAAAACTGTTTCCGGAGTACTGGTAAATCTGTATACCCAAGGGTAGTATGTATCAAAGGTTCAGACCCCGAATTTGTTAAGAAATTAGCAGATTATGGGTATCTTGACCTAATATATCCTGATGTCAGTCTTGGTGAATTATTTAACTTTGATCCAGCCCTTGTAAGCAAAATAAGTCAGTATGTTCAAAAGAAAAATACATGTCTAAAATTTTATACAATCAGTCCTGAATATGACGATGAAGTAGAATATGAAGCCATACATCTCATCAGCCTCAATATAGTCACAAACAGCTTCAACTTGGAAGTAGGCCAAAGTAGACTCAAAGAACCCATCTTCAGCAGAGATTGGGCCAGTTATAGAAGGGCAGCTGAAGTTACTGTAATTAAGTCAATTGCTTCCAACTTGTATGAACGAGGGTATAAAGTTCTCCTACAACAAGACAATTTTATCCTCTGTACACCTGGCACTGGTGTTGGTAGGTCAGGAGTGCTTGCCAGCTTCATCAGTGACATAGACGGACATCACATCCCATGTAGGCCCAGTACAAGACGTATAGCATGTGAGAAAATGGAGCACTTAGCATGTCTTACATAAGCACTTGCGTCAGAAGCTCAAATTACGTAAGCACTCACGCTAGCAACATCAATTATGTAAACTTTACTTTTTCAAAAGTCAAAAGATGTCAGCCATCTGTCGGCCATCAATAGAAAAAGACAAAGCTTAGAATGTAATAGAGGGAAGCACGTGTAAACCTCTGAGGAGGATGAAAATCTTCTATATAAATGAAAAAGAAGAGTAGAAAGGGGCAGAACTTCTGAGAGCCCTATCATTCAATCAACTCTCTGAGAATGCCTCTGTATAACTAAAACACTTCTCTCCAACTCGTAAAACAAGATAAAAAACAACTCACCCTAAAGAATAGAAAAGGAAACCTAAAAAATCAACTAGAATTTTTAAAGATCAAAACTCCAAGATCTTATCGACACACAGTGATCCCGATTGCATCAGCCCAGATAAGCCGTTAAGCCAGGAAGGCGTGGAGGCGAGCAGGGCACAGCTACAGGGAAAAGGTGACCAGTCAACAAGATAAGGAGCTAGATCTGAAGAAGTTCCAGAAGATTTGAGGGTAATAATTCCTGATCTATATCTTTTGGTGGGAGGTTGTTGATGATTATTGTTTTACTGAGGAGGAGAATTATTTTATATGGAGAAAGTAAATAATATTATCAGATCTGTAGAAAATATAAATTTTGAAAATATAAATCAATTAAAAGAAATCGTAAGTAGACTAGATGATAAAATACAAACTCTATGTTGGTTATTAGATCCAACAAACATAGATCAAAGATTTGTCAACCAAATACAACTAATAATGGAAAGAAGAATCTTAAGTCAAATAAAACAGATCTTAGAATTCAATATAAATAGTCTAAATGTTGATTGATCAAAGTATATCGATGGAAACCGCGAAATTGGGTAGGCGATTAGAATGGACGGTAGTACCTCGTATCTCAGTAAACAATTCACGTACTTGATCAATCATGGAAGAATATCATGAAAAACTATGTAAACAAATGGGTATGACAAAACTAAGATGGTTAAATAATGAAACTAAAATTATCTATAACAGTAAAAATTTAATGATAGGATTTAGATGCGGAACATATTTATATAACAGCATATTATTCAAAACAAAAAATTTAATAAGTAAAGATGAGTTGAAAGCAATTATAAATATAAACTTACCCGCTGAAATAAGAAAAGAAATTATACAAATAATAGAATGGGATAATTTAAAAAGTTTAATAGTCCAAAGTTTTGTAGATAAAGAGATAGAAGATGTAATAAGTATATATGAAAACTTTAATATATTTAATGCAAGATAAGAAAAATATGTCAAATATGTCAAATATGTCAAATATGTCAAATAAAGGCTATGCCGCCCAAAAGAATGGTATCAGAGCCATAAAGGATCATGGAACCATGAGCCCCATGTCATAAATAGTAAAATTATTAAAAATGAATCACCAACAATTTTTAATAGAACAAGCAATAGATAGAATACAAGAATTAAATACATGCATTGATCAAATGCTTTTAGGCTGGGAAAATAGAATAAACTTATATATAAATCTTTTAAATCAAAAGATTGATCTGTTAGAACATGAAAGAATAAATTTAATAAATATGGGAAAACATATATATGGAGACTTTATTGATCTATATGAATTAGATCAGCATCTATATCTATATAACGGAATAAGAAAGATATTTGAAAAAATGAAGAATAGGTGTAGATATGATAATAGAAGAAATGATCATTAATAAAGACAATATAAATTAATACATGGACTATAGTGAAATTAAACCTATAATAATATTAAAATATTCAAGGATATTTTAGTCCAACCACTCATAAATTGGCTAATGTTGATAAAAAAAAGTTAATAAGGTTACTTTTGTAATTTAAAAAATTTATAAGGCCACTATTGTAAAGTTCCCCAAATTTGCCACCAATGGCTAAATTGGCATCCCGTGACATTTTGCTTAAATTTAGTTTAATGCCATTTCCTGAAAGACTAACTCCAAATCCGTTGCATGTGTTTGGGGGGAAAATATGAGGTGAACAGCAAAATGACACGTGGCATAAGAGTGGAGAAATATAAATGTTAAA